>JALAZF010000237.1:0-2400000 GCA_022829125.1 Lathyrus tuberosus
AGTTTGTTGCTCCTTATGTAAATTATAATGGCTTGTGTATTGAATATGATGACCTTGTTGTTCCTTTTGAATTAAAATCTGGATTAATACACTTGTTGCCCAAGGTTTAGTGGTCTTGCGGGTGAGGATCCACACAAGCATCTTAAAGAATTCCAGATCGTTTGTTCTACTCCACTGAGGCCTGAAGGAATTACAGAAGACCACATCAAGCTGAGAGACTTCCCGTTTTCACTACAAGGTGCAGCCAAAATTGGTTATATTATCTTGAGCCAAATTCTGTTGCAACTTGGAATGATTTGAAGAAGGTCTTCCTAGAGAGATGTTTTCCTGCCTCCAGAGCTGCCTTGATCCGAAAAGATATTTGTGGTATTAGACAGCTATACAATGAATCATTGGTTGAAAATTGGGTGGGGGGATTCAAGCAATTAGTTTCATGTTGCCCACAACACCAGATCACTGAGAAATTATTGATTCAGTATTTCTATAAAGGATTACAACCAATGGATAGGAATATTTTAGATGTTGCTAGTGGTGGAGCACTTGTTGATAAGACTCTAGCTCCTGCCAAAGCCCTGATTGAGAACATGTCACTTAACTCCCAACAGTTCACAACGAGAAACAATTATGTCCAACTAAAAGGTGTGAATGAGGTTCATGTTTCTTTTTCCAGCAAGGCCTTCGAAAATAGAATGGATGAGCAAACCAAATTAGTGAAACAGTTGGTAGTGGTAGGTAAAGCTCAAATAGCAGCCCAAACAGCAAGGTTATGTGGTATTTGTACTTCTCCTGACCATCCCACCAATATATGTCTTATTCTACAAGATGAAAAGACTACTGAGTTACCTCAAGCATATGCAGCAAACCCTTTACAATCAAGGTAACAACCAAAATAGGTACAACATTCTTGACCTGTCCACTAATAAATACCATCCAAATTGGAGGAACCATCCAAACCTTCGATATGGAAATCAGCATCCCAACCAACAATAGTTGATGCTACCATTGGGGATGTCCAGCTGATGCAAGGCCTTATAGGCCAAATGAAAAGAAATTGGACTCACGAATAATGAGCAGCTACTTTATTGGCTATTCTGAAAGATCTAGGGGCTACAAATTTTACGATCCCAATACAATTTTTGAGACAGGAACGACCACATTCTTTAAGGATATTGAGTTTGGGGGGAAGAATAAGGTTCGAGACTTTGCCTTTGAGGAAGAATCAGTAATAATTCCATAACCGATTCATATAGTTGCTTTTGATCAAGCAAGAACGAAACCTCCGCAAGACATTGTTGAAATTCCTCCAACTCTAGATGATTCTCTAAATCATGAAGAACAAACTCAAGATCCTCAAGAACAGGTGTTACAAGAAACCAATACCTTTGAAGAGATCCACTAGAGAAAGGGGAAATGTTATTCCAGATGATTACATAGTCTTTCTCCAAGAACATGAGGAAAATAATGGTATGATGGAAGATGATCCAATCAACTTCCGTCATGCCATGCAAGATTCCAACTCAGAAAAGTGGATTGAAGCAATAAAGGAGGAGTATAAGTTCATGCAAGACAATAAAGTTTGGGAACATGTCCCGATACCAGAAGGTGTGAAACCCATTGGTTGCAAATGGATTTTTAAGACCAAGCGGGATTCTAATAGTAATGTGAAGAGGTATAAATCTCGTCTTGTGGATAAGGTATATACTTAAAAGGAAAGGATTGACTTTAAAGAGACTTTTTCTCTGGTTTCCTCGAAAGACTCTTTTAGGACAATCATGGCTCTTGTTGCACATTATGATTTGGAACTCCATCAAATGGATGTCAAGACGGATTTCCTCAATGGCAACATTGATGAAACGATCTATATGGTGCAACCAGAAAACTTTGTGTCGGGAGACTCAAAGAATATGGTTTACAAATGGATGAAATCCATTTATGGACTAAAGCAAGCCTCTCGTCAATGGTATCACAAGTTTCATGAAGTAATTCTCTCATTTGGTTTTGAGGTGAATGTTGTTGAAGATTGTGTGTGTCACAAATTCAGTGGGAGTAAGTACATTTTCCTGTTCTTGTATATAGATGACATACTGCTTGCCACAAATGATATAGTAATGATGCACAAAACTAAGAAATTTCTATCAAGAAATTTTGAAATGAAAAATCTTGGTGATGCCTCCTTTGTATTAGGAATTCAGATACATCGAGACCGATCTCGTGGTATTCTAGGATTATCACAAAGGAGCTATATCGAAAAGGTACTTAAAAGATTTGGCATGGAGGAATGTAAATCAGGAGATACTGCAATTGCTAAGGATACAAATTCAGTCTCAGTCAGTGCCCAAAAGGAAACTTAGAAATTCAAGAAATGCAAAAGATTCCTTATGTATCAGCAGTAGGGAGTCTGATGTATACCCAAGTGTGTATGCGTCCGGATATTGTGTTCATAGTTGGGATGTTAGGCAGATATTTGAGCAATCCAGGAATGAATCATTGGAAAACAGCCAAAAAGGTTATGAGATATTTAAAGAGAACAAAAGACTATAATCTCACATATAGGAGGTCAGACAAGTTAGAGATCACTGGATATTCTGACTCAGATTTTGCTAGATGTCAAGACAATAAAAGATCCACTTCATGCTATATTTACATGTTGGTTGGTGGTGCAATTTCTTGGCATAGTGCTAAGCAAACTCTTACGACTTCATCCACCATGGCAGCAGAGTTTATTGCATGTTTTGAGGCATCCAACCATGGGATTTGGTAGAGGAATCTTGTCATTGGGTTGTGAATTATGGAAGGATTGAAAGGCCACTTAAGTTATATTGTGACAACAAATTATCCATCCTGTATTCCAACAATAATAGGAGCTCGACTAAGTCAAAACATATTGACATCACGTTCCTAGTTATTAAGGAAAGGGTACAAAGTGGACAGATTTCCATAGAACACTTGGGGACAAACTCCATGATAGAAAATCCTCTTACAGAAGGTCTTCTACCCAAGATCTTTCTTGAGCACATTTCTCGCATGGGGGTTTTATCATGAGAGGAGTATTTGGTTTAGTGGGAGTTAGTCAATTATGAATTTTATGTTTTGTGTTCGGTATTATGTATGCATACTATAGTTTTCGATATTTTCCAAATTAATAAAGTTTGATATTTAGCAGTTTACATTTTGTACAATAAAGTTATTGAATGATCTCACTAAAGTAAATTAGGACCAGTTGAAAATCGACATATACAGACCAACTTCATTTGATTTTCAGGCTACACGTTTCATGATGAATCTATGTCATTTAGTTGTGTAACTATCGGTGATCATTAATGGGTTTAGTTATGCTTGATATAACAAAAATCACATTGGTTCTAAATATTAGTATGATTAATGGACAAGATAATTTGGATATGCTTGAAGTATGTAATGGCAAATTTTGAGCTCATAAAGTCTAACATGCACGTAAAGTTACATATGTGACAAGTGGGATATTGTTAGAATTTTGGGTCACAAATGTAACATTTAAGGTGTTAGTGTCATTATTTTAATTAGTTAAGACTTAAATGGGTCTAATTAATATAATATTAAGTTTGTGGCTAAAAGCATAAATGTCATGAAAGGTCAGGTTATTGTGTGGATACCATAATTCAATATCTAATTTCATGAGGGGCCAAATTAGAATATTGAAAACTTATAAATAACCCTAGGGTTATTTAAATGGGTTATGGTCCCCAATTGTAGAGAACGGTCAAAAATACGGTTTATCAGGTTTTCTCTCTTCATCCCCATCAGAGGAGATTCAAGGAACCCTAAGAAACTCTACAAATTGGAAGATCACATACCCGCAACCTTCAATGATTTCAATGGCAAATTCAGGCACGCTTCCGCCTTCATTATCATAATTGTATTCAGATATCGGTTTAAGGGATACAAGTTGAGGGTATATCGACTCAGAGGAATTATTTTAGACTTCTGTTCTTGATTTCTATATTGCTAAAAATTATAAAGTTATGAACAGATCTAACAAAATCAAGATAAACAAATACAAATGGAAAAAGCACAATTGCTTGATAACAAGAAAAATCTCACCTGAAATGGATAGTTTCGAATTGACTTCTAATACACCTGATGACGCTTTCAACACAGTTCCTTTTGTCCTCTTTGCCTCAAACAGTAAATCTGCCAAAAAAAATCAAACTTTACATAAAAATAATTAACCAATAAAATACTTATTCATAATGATAAATAAAAGAATAAAGAAGTATGAATAAAAGAGTACCGAGAGAATTTGTTTGTGGTTTATGAGTGTGTGTGTGTGTGTGTGTGTGTGTGTGTGTGTGTGAGAGAGAGAGAGAGAGAGAGAGATTAGGTTGAAGAAGTGAAATGAAAGACATGGATGTTGCAACCATTTTCACAATAGTGTCCCGAGATTAGTGTCATCTACAAAACCATCTTTTTAAACTATTTATAATGGTTCATTGCATTTAAATTTTTATATTTTATATAGTATATATAATTAATTTATGTCGTTTATACAAAAAAAATCTTGAATGATTGTATTCATTAATTGATGGCAGTATCATTGATACTATGCAACAAAAATTGTTTTGCAAAAGGTAAAAAAATAAGAATATCTAATATAAAATATATAATTAATTTTTGTTATTTATGTAAAAATACGTACCTTAAATGACTGTTTTCATGCAATCGATTTTGCTTTGCAAAAGGTGAAAAAAGGGAATACCAAATACATAATCATTTATGTAAAAATACCTTGAATGATTGTTTTTATGCAATGGTTCTTGTTTTGCAAAAGGTAAAAAAAACATGAATAAAAATAAAGTGCCAACGTGGCATTAAAATAATTCAAAATAAAAATAAAAAACCAATATGACCTTCCACATCACTAAAAAAATAAAAAATAATAAAAAAAAACGCTGCCACATCAGCTTTTTTGGTGACTCAATGTAATATCCCGTATTATCTAAACACTCAATTGAATGTCAGATGAGTATCTATGTGCTCTATCTTTGGTAAATTGGATTAATAGAATCCTCTAAGTACTTTAAGTATTGACATTTAGGATCAATAGAGTAACTAGTGAACTTTGAAGAGATCTGTTATTTTATTAAAGAGACAGATCAATAATTATTAGTTTAAGAAAGGATTTTAAGGTAACTCTAATAATTGATCATTTGGTGTTAGATGATAAAATATCAATTGGAGATGTTTTACTCTATTGGATTATATTATATAATAAGTTATATATATATATTGGCAGAAAAATGAAATTAAAAAGGGTGTATCTTTTGAACCGTAAGTCTGTTTTAGTCCCCGTTCGAAGCGTTGGAAAGATAATTTTATGCTCTATGTGATAGTGAGGTAGAAACATGGTTATATGCTATGGATTGATAAGATAAATATAGAAATGTAATGTTTAATAAAATGTTAAATTGTTTAAAAGTGGAATTTGTGAAAAATGTTTAAAAATCCATATCTTTTGGATCGTAAATCTGATCGAGGCATGGTAATAGTCGTTGTAAAGCTATGGAAATATCCTACGCTATAAAATTGAAAAGTATTAATTTCGATACCCGATTAAATGAATCGGAGGGAACCTAAGGGTGATATAACTTGTTATTGAATCATTATATGTGATTCTATTATACAATTGTAATATACTTTTGTATAACTTATGATGGAATTATTATATGTAATTCATAATGTGCAATTGTAATATGCTTTGCCTAATATTGATGTTAAACTTGATTGAGAGTAAATGCATGCTAAAATATGGAATAGGTAGAGTGAGGAAACCTTGCCATGAACTATGTAGAACCTAGTAATAGGCTAGGAAATGGATAAATAATCTAATGAAGACGCTCGTGCATATGAGGCCGAGACGCGTGTCCAATACCGAATGGTATAGAAAAGAATAAGACACTATTATGGAACATGTGTAAACTATGTTAAATATTGAGAAAAGGCAAAAGAGGCTTAAAGGCTAATGTGGCCTAGAATTGTTGAATACAATTATGGTTGTATGTGAAATCATGAAATCGTAACCATTATCTTAATATGTGCCATTTCATGAGTAACGAGCTTCTCTATAATGAATGCACAATTACTTGGTAGGTTTGATTCCCAATGTTATAGTACGAATGGAACCTATATGATAAAGAGACTTGTGACGGTGTACGGACCGTGTGAAGTGACGACTTAAGGTGATAATGTGTCCCTTAGCTCCGAATCCATCTCGTATGCCAAGTAATCTACGAGGGTCCATGACTCGTTCCTACTTCTAGACGTAGAAGAGGACGGGAGAAAGGGGATGCCTTGACAAGGTTGTCGATAAGTGATAATTTTTTAGTTAACGGACTCTATAACGTGATTCCATATAGTGTGAGATTATGAGATTGTGAACTCAAGGTCATTTCCCTTCCCCTTGACTTGAGTTAGGATTGGCTAGAACCCTGTAAAGCCGGGAGAATCCATAAGATAGAGAACTCACTGAGATTTAATATCTCACCCCATTATTGTTGATTATTTTCAGGAAGCAATTGCAGGTGTGATTTACAAGTGGAACTATACTCGGATGTTTCAAGAGAAACTTAGTTTTATTATTTTCCGCTGTGTATCATTCTTGTACAATGAGGAATATTGTACCTTATTCTTAGATTTTATTATTTTGGATAGTTTCCATGTCTTGTGCCATATGTTGTATTTATGTTTTAGAAATGGACAAGTATGTGAATTATGCCAATAGGCACTTATGATGGTGTCAGTACCAAGTAAAACACTTGTATGGTATTATTCTAGATAAATATTATACAGGGCGTAACAATTGGTATTAGAGCAGGTCGTGTCCTCGACCTAGCCTTGAAACATCATAAGTAAATCTATTCCTGCCTCTTAAGTGTGTCTTGCCAGCATCACCCTTAATATCATACTATGTAGTGTTGGGCCTGATCAACCTAATGCTATGTATGTGATAGGTAGAATCATGATTGAGCGACCACGAGGACTCCGAAGTATTTGTCAGAACTTGTGCTGTGAGGGTAGGCTCAAGCCAAGAGTTAGTGGAGAAGAGTTTTGATCAGCTCAGTTGAGGTCTTAGTAGAGGTTGTGATTTTGGTAGCATGGAATTAAATAGTGATGTGTTGTTTAAGTAATACTTTGGAATGGATGGAGTCTGAAAGTTGAGGACCTCTATCGGACGATTGGTTAAGGTATTGAGGAATATGTAAAATCGCTAGAAGAGCTGAATTGGCCACTAGTATGGACAAATATTTCAAGTAATCCCATTCTGTGAAAAAGAAAAGCTGTTTTATGGAACGCGTGGCGTAAGGTCTGGAAGTGAGATAGTAATTGGTGCTTCAGTTTCAAGGTCGTTATGGTATCTTGAATGGACGAGAGTACCTTAGGGAACGTGTACGGAACAATGTCTTCCAACTGGCACAAAGTTGAGAGTTAAGGAAGTTCGGCTTCTATGGGAACCTAAAGTGGTGGAGAAGTGTGTGAAGGAACACAAGGATGTGTTTACATGCTTCAAGTGAAATAAGTATGTGCCGGACGAAGAGCGGGTGATGAATTGCGTATATTTAGTTATGTAGAGAGATTAAGTTCGAGATAATACTTTAGGTTTTCTGTTTTCAGTAAGAGACCAACTTGGAATTTGGAATTTGTTAAATTACCTAAGGAACAGTATAAGGTATTGTGTCAGAGAAAGTTTGGACTTTATTTAGTAATAGAAAGTGTAGTGATACAGACCGGAAAAAGTTTGTATTAAGAAACAGAGTAAGTACCTTGGATTTAAGGGAATCTTAGTAAGATGGTTTTATATTTGGACCTAAGATGATTACAATGGAGAGCGAATTAAACGCGATGTAGAAAACGGTATCAACAGTATATTATGAGGAAATGACAACGGAATGTATTTTTGGACAAATGTGAAATAGAGCTATTGAGTAGTTGTTGAGGTATAAATTGTATAGAACAATCAATATGCATGTATAATCATCTGTTGATACTTGTTTGTGTGTTTGGAATTGTTTTGAATGAGATTGAAATGGAAGAGTGCATGAAAACAAGTATTTTTATTCTGCGCCCAGAGTAACCGGTTACCCTCTGGTGAGTAACCGGTTACCCTTTGAAAAATTGGCTTTCTGCGCAAAAAATGAAGGAAGTAACCGGTTACCCTATGGTGAGTAACCAGTTACCCAAAAGTGTCTCTAACTCTCAATATTATTCTGTGTGAACAATGAAGCTTGAGTAACCGGTTATCACATGGTGAGTAACCGGTTACCACTGTTATACTTTGAAAAATTATCTTTGAAAATTAATAACTTTCAAACCGTGTTTTCGATCAAGGTGTTCTTAGTACCGATGTAAAGCTATGAGAATACTCTATATAATGGAAGTGAAAAATATCGATTTTATTGCCCGATTAAATGATCGGAGGAAACCCAAAAGTGGTATAATTATGTTTGAATTATCCCTCCGAAGATTTGTCGTGTGACCGCATCTGAATTTAGAAATTTTGCCTTGTCACTGATTGGAGTGTGTCATCTGCATGTTGACTTTGTCGGTCTTACCTTGAGTGGATCATGGTTAGTAAATGTTATATAAGTTAAAAGCCACGAGTTGAGAATGACATTGTGAGTTAGAACAAATCAGATTGATGGTTTGAGTGGGGATGGCTTTGAATTAAGAAGAAACTGTTTTTTTATTCTACTGCAGTGTTAACCGACTAACACAATGTGGTTAATCGATTAACACGTGCATGAAAGGTGTTTTACGTTGAATTTTGAGATTTTGAGAAGTTAACCGATTACCTCAAACGGATAATCGAATAACATGTATGTAAATTGTGAAATCCCTTAAGAACCATCATCTGCGTTTTGTTACCTTATGTTGCTCCGAGTGGAGAGTATTGTGCGAGTGGAAAATGGGATTGCAAGTAAATGAAAGATGGAATTGTGTTTTGAAAATCAGAACTTGTGGAAAGGTGTTGCGTAGTTGACCATTTGTTCATCCGACAAGAGAGTTGACTTATGGGGAAATAATCTGATGAATCATGTTGAGTGTGAGAAAGTCTTAAGTGTATTGTTATCATTACTATTAAGGGCTTGAGGATGAAGTTAGAGAATGCTCACAAAGTTTTTATCTCACAAGAAATGCTTCGGTATTTCAATTATGGTGTTAGTAAGGTATGAGAGGTTAGTCAGAGTTTAGTATTTGTTATCTTCCGTGAGTTCATGGTTTTGGATTTAGACTGTGGGAGTGGTACCAGTTGTGTGCAGTTGTGTTTTACCTAGAGAAGGAAATTCGAAGGTTATCCTTCCAAGTAAGAATAAGAATTAGATGTTCTAAAGTTAATCATGTAACTTGAATTATATACGGAACAGAACGATTGAGAGGGAAGGATTTAATTGAGAAGCGTGGTATGGACTTCGACGGCGTATGTGTGTGTGGAGTGTTGTATGTGAATTGGTGAGTGGTATGGAAACTCACAATTGCGCTTTGGATGGTTTAAGTTTTGATAAGTGGTGACTCGCACATGATTGAAATTTCGTGATGGTGTTACATGTGATTGATTGAGATCTCGGAATCAACAAGAAACTTTGAGTGAGTTGGAAAACCGCAAGGAGAGTTGCTACGGAATGTGGTAACTAGAAACGAAAGTTGTTAAGCTATTTTGGATGAATTATTCCAAGTTTGTAATGGATTTGGAGTTGTGTACGTTATGGTTGTAGAAGTGTAACTCCTGTGTCTCTATCGTCTGGAGAGTGTTGGACAGATGTTATAATATTGTGTGTTGGTAAAGAAATTGTTCTACCATAGGACATCAGTAAGTTTCTTGTATCGCTGGTTAGTAAGGACCTCAGTGGATAAGTGTGTTCATCCGTGGACTGTTAGCTACTTGGTAGTGCTTAAGAATTCGTGGTGTTTGTAACGACCCAGTTTTCGTGTGTGTTTTATTTAATCGAGTCGTTTGATTATTATATTATTATTTTATTTTATTTTTGACTTTTATCTCAAAATATGTTATTTTTCAATGTTGTGATATTTTATCGGGTTTTGGGATCGTTTGTGAGATATTTGAGTGTGGGGGTATTTTGGTCATTTTAGGATATTTTTGATTAAGTAAGAAAAATAGAAAATAGTAGAGAGAAAAAGAGAAAGAAAGAAAAAGGAGAGAAAAGAGAAGAAGAATAGAAATAGTGGAAAACTTGGAAAAATCAAGAGAAATCAACTTCTAGTATCGATTTAATCGGGTAAGGGTGCGAAATTCAATTATTGTATACTTGTATATAATTATGTATGTATATTTGTGATGTTTGTTGGATTGAAATGGAAATATTTTAGTAAACCCATTTTTGGTAAAATCGATTAGAAATTGATTAAATGTGTTGAAAATTATGTTGTTAGTGTTCCTTATTGTTGGTATATGATAGATGCATGTTGTTAGTATGTGTATTGGTGTTTTTCTGGGCATTGAGTGATGATTTGGAGGGTTTTGGATTGGAACCCGTATGAACAATTATGCAGAAGAATTTTTCTGAGATTTCCAGGTCATACGCGTATGGGGCATGTTCATACGCGTATGAACCTTGGCAATACGCGTATGGTGGGCGAGCCATAGGGCCAATACGCGTATGGGTTGCTTGTTTTCTCGGCCATCTGTCCATTTGCGTATGATACGCGTAGCATTTTTGGGCAGTACGTGTACGGGCTTGGGCATTACGCGTACGGACATTTACACGTGAACTTTGGGAAAAATGAGTCTCTGCTCATACGCGTATGGATCATGGTGATACGCGTATGGACATGACTTTTGCAAAATGTGACTTTTCAAAATATCGTTTTTCGTTTTCGTTCGTAACTTTTGATCCGTTTATCCAATTTTTGCATTCTTGGTATCGTTGCGTAGCTATTGAACTGTACTTTCTTATTATGATGATTTCGAAATTGTTAGCCAATTTAATTATGTCGGAAAGTCAGGAATAGTGTCGGTTGTCGACTTTTGTCGTTATACTTGTACGTAATTAATGTGTATTATGCAAAGTGCTATTGTGCGATGCAAATGTATGTGTTGAGATGATGTTGTGACAAGTTGTGGCCGTATGGAAATTAAATGCATTGTTTTGGGCATAAGTGCAAAGTGTGATTTTATCGTTGTAAACGAATATATGTGTGTGTGTGTGCATATTAAATGTCATGGGTCATTGTATGCCAAGCATCATGATATGCATTGTGGAAACGTCCTGAGTGACGGTTTGGATTCCAGAGGGAATTCGCTATAACTTCGTGTGCCCATGTGGGGTGTGAGCGATGATTATAGACGATCGTGTGCCCATGTGGGGTGTGAGCGATCGGGTCGTGTGCCCGTGTGGGGTGTGAGCGATCCATAAACACCGTGTGCCTGTATGGGGTGTGAGCGGTGGGGAACATCGTAGGCCCGACGGGGAGTTACAGTGATGTAACGAGCGATGGTTCCAGCAGAGTTCCTGAGTGAACTAGTGATGAGAAACAACGGAAGTCGGTACCGCATGTGCATATGCATAGAGTCGTTGTGTCGGTCTCTTGCATTTGCATAAATCATTTATGGTTGGTTATGTGTGGATTTGTGGATGAATTGATATATGGATATGTGTTGGTGATGGAAATATGTATTGTGTATTGTAATGCCTTGTGTTTGAATTATGGTGTGAGTTGTGGTGAGAACCGTATACATGTGTATTTTTGTGTTATATATATAATTGTATGCAATTATATTATGGTTGTTTTTCTCATCCTTCTGCTATTTTATAATGCTCTATGAGGCATTGCAGATTAGAGTTGCTGGAGGTATTTTTGTGAAGCTTTGCGTCTTCATTCTTTTGTCGGTCGGCTCTAATATGTGACACCGGGTAGTTAGGGAGGTCGTTTGTGATAATTGTATATTATGTATATGTATATCTTTTGGCTTGTGCATGTATAACCTGCTGTATGACAAACTTTTGTGATATATATATGTATGTTATTCAGTTTTAGATTTTCCGCTTTTATTCTAAATTCTGAAATGTGGGTGTAAGGAACTAAGTTCCTTTGTTGATTGCTACCCCACTGTTGCATATCTTTATGAGCAGGTGTTGTATGTATTGTTTTCAAATTGATGTGACCCTCCCGGTCTATGCCATGATAATTTAAATATACTCTGACGAAATTTCGAATTTTCTTTTACTGCTTTTTTTTAATTGGGGGTGTTACATTAAGTGGTATCAGAGCCAGCTTGTGTCAGTCCGTATCAGTTGTGTCAGTCCTTGTTGGTCGTTGTGGTTGGATGAGCTGTTTGTTTAACCATAGTTTCTGTTATTGGAAATGAACAGAATATGGCTGGTAGGAATGATGCTGCTTTGGCTGCTGCTATGCAAGCTATGGCTCGTGCTGTGCAGGGTGCACCTAATGCTGCGGGTAATGATGAGTTCAGGAAGAACAAACCGTCTGTCTTCAAGGGAAGATATGATCCGGATGGTGCACAGATTTGGTTGAAAGAGATTGAAAGGACTTTCCGAGTGATGGATTGTGATGAAGACCAGAAGGTGAGACTAGGTACTCACATGTTATTGGAAGAAGCTGATGATTGGTGGGTTAGTACTCGACGTGTGTTGGAAGCTGCAGAAGAGGAAGAAATTACTTGGGAAGTTTTTAGCCGGGAGTTCTTGAGGAGGTATTTTCCTGAAGATGTGAGAGGGAAGAAGGAAATTGAGTTCTTGGAGCTAAAGCAAGGTAATATGTCTGTTGTCGATTATACTGCTAAGTTTGTGGAACTTGTGCAGTTTTATCCTCATTATGCTGAAACGACTGCGGAATTCTCTAAGTGTGTGAAGTTTGAGAATGGCTTGCATCCTGAGATAAAGCAGGCGATTGGATATCAGAGGATTCGGAGGTTTTCTGATTTGGTAGATTGTTGTAGGATTTATGAGGAGGACAGTAAGGCTCGTTCTACTCATTACAAGAGTGTGAGCGAGAGGAAAGGGAAGCAACAGTTCCGTGGTGGTCCGTATGTGACACCAGCTGATAAAGGTAAACAAAGAGGGAATTTTGAGAAAAGGTCAGGTGGAGGAGGAATGTCTGGTCCTATGAGGTGTTATAAATGTGGTGAGTTGGGGCATCGTCAGCTTGAGTGCAGGAAAGATTTGAGGAAGTGTACTAATTGTGGGGGTGTAGGACATGTTGCAGCGGATTGTGCCAGGAAGAATGTGGTGAAATGTTACAACTGTGGTGAACCTGGTCATATTAGTACGAAGTGTCCGAAACCGAAACAAGCTCCAGCTGGTGGAAAAGTGTTTGCATTATCGGGGACTCAGACTTCGAGTGCAGATCGTCTGATTCGAGGTACTTGTTTTATTAATAGTACTCCTTTGATTGCTATTATTGATACTGGAGCGACTCATTCGTTTATTTCGTCTGAGTGTGCGAAGCATTTGAATCTTGTGTTGTCTGTGATGGGTGGTGGAATGGTTATTGATACTCCAGCAATGGGGTCAGTAACTACGTCTTTGGTTTGTCTAAGATGTCCTTTGACCATTTATGGTAAAGACTTTGAGATGGATTTGGTTTGTTTACCGTTGGAGGGTTTAGATGTGGTTTTGGGTATGAATTGGTTGCAATTCAATCGAGTTCATATTGATTGTTATCATAAGCTGGTAAGGTTTCCTTCTCTTGAGGAAGACGAAGACTCGAGTTTCTTATCTACCAAAGAGTTGAAGAAACTTTTGGCGGAGGAAGCTCAGTTGTTTGGATTGTTTGCATCTTTGACTGTGGATAGTCAAGTTTCACTTGAGGTGTTTCCTGTTGTGTGTGAGTTTCCGGAAGTGTTTCCTGAGGATATTTCAGACTTGCCGCCGGAGAGAGAGGTGGAGTTTTCTATAGATCTAGTTCCTGGTACTAGACCTGTTTCTATGGCACCTTATCGTATGTCGGCATCTAAATTGGTGGAGTTAAAGAAACAGTTGAATGAGTTGTTGGAAAAGAGGTTCGTGAGACCAAGTGTTTCTCCTTGGGGTGCTCCAGTTTTATTGGTGAAAAAGAAGGATGGGAGTATGAGGTTATGTATTGATTATCTCCAATTGAATAAGGTGACAATCAAGAATAAGTATCCTCTTCCAAGGATTGATGATCTGATGGATCAGTTGGTTGGTGTGTGTGTGTTCAGTAAGATTGACTTGAGGTCAGGGTATCATCAGATAAGGGTGAAGGAGGAAGACATTCAGAAAATGGCTTTTAGGACACGATACGGTCATTATGAATATTATGTGATGCCGTTCGGGGTTTCTAATGCGCCAGGTGTGTTTATGGAATACATGAATCGTATTTTTCACGAGCATCTGGATCGTTTTGTGGTGGTGCTTATTGATGATATCTTAATTTATTCTAAGTCTCGGGAAGAGCATGCAGAACATTTGCGTATTGTTTTGCAGGTTTTGAAGGAGAGGAAACTTTTTGTTAAACTATCCAAGTGTGAATTCTGGTTATCGGAAGTAAGTTTTCTTGGACACGTAATTTCAGGTAATGGTATTGCTGTGGATCCATCTAAGGTAGAAGCAGTTCTACAATGGGAGGTTCCAAGATCTGTTACTGAAATTCGAAGCTTTTTGGGTTTGGCTGGTTATTATCGGAGGTTTATTGAAGGTTTTTCGAAGCTAGCACTTCCTTTGACCCAGTTAACTTGTAAAGGGCAAGCGTTCATTTGGGATATTCGGTGTGAAGAAGAGAGTTTTACTGAGCTGAAGAGAAGATTGACGACAGCTCCGATTTTGATTTTTCCGAATCCTAATGAACCATTCGTGGTTTATTGTGATGCTTCTTTGATTGGTCTAGGTGGTGTTCTGATGCAGGAAGGTAAGGTGGTGGCTTATGCTTCGAGGCAGTTAAGAGTTCATGAGAAGAATTATCCTACTCATGATCTTGAGTTAGCGGCTGTGGTTTTTGTGTTGAAGATTTGGAGGCATTATCTCTACGGTGCAAGGTTTGAAGTCTTTAGTGATCATAAAAGTTTGAAATATTTGTTTGATCAGAAAGAGCTAAATATGAGGCAACGTAGATGGTTGGAATTCTTGAAGGACTACGACTTTGGCTTGAATTACTATCCTGGTAAAGCTAACGTGGTAGCCGATGCATTGAGTCGGAAATCGTTACATATGTCCGCTTTAATGGTGAAGGAGTGGGAACTTTTGGAATCGTTTAGAGACTTAAGTTTGGTTTGTGAAGTGACGTCGGATAGCATTAGGCTTGGTATGCTAACGATTACTAATGATTTTCTGATGACTGTTTGTGAGAAACAGAAGTTAGACGTGAAACTGGTGGATTTGATGTTGGTTGGAGGAAAAGATGCGAATAGTGATTTTCAAGTGGATATTAATGGTGTTTTGAGATTCCGAGGTAGGATTTGTATTCTAGATGATGCAGAGTTGAAAAGGATGATTTTGGAGGAAGGACACCGGAGTAATTTGAGTATACATCCGGGAGCGAATAAGATGTACCAATATTTGAAGAAGATTTTCTGGTGGTCTGGATTGAAAAGAGATGTGGCTCAGTTTGTTTATGCATGTTTGACTTGTCAGAAATCGAAGGTGGAACATCTGAGGCCTAGTGGTTTGTTGCAACCGTTGGATATTCCTGAATGGAAATGGGATAGTATTTCCATGGATTTTGTGACAGGGTTACCGAATACTCAGCGAGGGCATAATGCTATTTGGGTGGTTGTTGATAGACTGACTAAATCGGCTCATTTTATCCCGATTGACATCAGTTTTTCTTTGGAGCGGTTAGCTGAGATTTACATCAGTGTGATTGTGAAGTTACATGGAGTTCCATTGAGTATTGTTTCTGATCGAGATCCTAGATTTACATCGAGATTTTGGGAAAGTTTACAGAAGGCTTTGGGTTCTAAATTGAGATTGAGTTCGGCTTATCATCCGCAGATGGATGGTCAGACAGAGAGGACGATTCAGTCTTTGGAGGATTTGTTGAGAGCGTGTGTTTTGGAACAAGGTGGTGCGTGGGATAGTTATCTTGCATTGATTGAGTTTACGTATAATAACAGTTTCCATTCTAGTATTGGAATGGCACCGTTTGAGGCATTGTATAGACGAAGGTGTCGAACACCTTTGTGTTGGCACGAATCTGGTGAGCGAACGGTGGTTGGACCAGAGTTGGTGCAACAGACGACAGAGAAAGTGAAGTTTATTCGTGAGAAGATGAAAGCTTCTCAGAGTAGACAAAAGAGTTATCATGATCGGAGACGGAAGGATCTTGAGTTCCAAGAGGGTGATCATGTATTTCTGAGGGTTACGCCGGTAACAGGTGTGGGTCGTGCATTGAAATCGAAGAAACTTACTTCTCGGTTTATTGGTCCTTACCAGATATCCGCGAGAGTGGGTGTTGTGGCTTATAGGATGGCGTTGCCACCGAATCTGTCGAATTTGCACGATGTGTTTCATGTTTCACAGCTTCGGAAGTATGTTCCAGATCCGTCGCATGTGATTCCGATGGATGAGGTTGAAGTAAGGGAGAACCTTACAGTTGAGGCATTACCAGTTAGGGTTTTGGATCGCGAGGTGAAGAGGTTGAGAGGCAAGGACATTGCACTTGTGAAAGTGGCGTGGGGCGGCGCTGCTGAGGGCAATTTAACTTGGGAGTTGGAGAGTCGGATGCGGGAGTCGTATCCAGATTTGTTCGTCTCAGGTAATATTTTCGAGGACGAAAATTTCTAAGTGGGGGAGAGTTGTAACGACCCAGTTTTCGTGTGCGTTTTATTTAATCGAGTCGTTTGATTATTATATTATTATTTTATTTTATTTTCGACTTTTATCTGAAAATATGTTATTTTTCAATGTTGTGATATTTTATCGGGTTTTGGGATCGTTTGTGAGATATTTGAGTGTGGGGGTATTTTGGTCATTTTAGGATATTTTTGATTAAGTAAGAAAAATAGAAAATAGTAGAGAGAAAAAGAGAAAGAAAGAAAAGGAAAAGAAAGAAAAAGGAGAGAAAAGAGAAGAAGAAGAGAAATAGTGGAAAACTTGGAAAAATCAAGAGAAATCAACTTCTAGTATCGATTTAATCGGGTAAGGGTGCGAAATTCAATTATTGTATACTTGTATATGATTATGTATGTATATTTGTGATGTTTGTTGGATTGAAATGGAAATATTTTAGTAAACCCATTTTTGGTAAAATCGATTAGAAATTGATTAAATGTGTTGAAAATTATGTTGTTAGTGTTCCTTATTGTTGGTATATGATAGATGCATGTTGTTAGTATGTGTATTGGTGTTTTTCTGGGCATTGAGTGATGATTTGGAAGGTTTTGGATTGGAACCCGTATGAACAATTATTCAGAAGAATTTTTCTGAGATTTCCAGGTCATACGTGTATGGGGCATGTTCATACGCGTATGAAACTTGGCAATACGCGTATGGTGGGCGAGCCATAGGGCCAATACGCGTATGGGTTGCTTGTTTTCTCGGCCATCTGCCCATTTGCGTATGATACGCGTAGCATTTTAGGGCAGTACGCGTACGGGCTTGGGCATTACGCGTACGGACATTTACACGTGAACTTTGGGAAAAATGAGTCTCTGCTCATACGCGTATGGATCATGGTGATACGCGTATGGACAGGACTTTTGCAAAATGTGACTTTTCAAAATATCGTTTTTCATTTTCGTTCGTAACTTTTGATCCGTTTATCCAATTTTTTGCCTTCTTGGTATCGTTGCGTAGCTATTGAGCTGTACTTTCTTATTATGATGATTTCGAAATTGTTAGCCAATTTAATTATGTCGGAAAGTCGGGAATAGTGTCGGTTGTCGACTTTTGTCGTTATACTTGTACGTAATTGATGTGTATTATGTAAAGTGCTATTGTGCGATGCAAATGTATGTGTTGAGATGATGTTGTGACAAGTTGTGACCGTATGGAAATTAAATGCATTGTTTTGGGCATAAGTGCAAAGTGTGATTTTATCGATGTAAACGAATATATGTGTGTGTGTGCATATTAAATGTCATGGGTCATTGTATGCCAAGCATCATGATATGCATTATGGAAACGTCCTGAGTGACGGTTTGGATTCTAGAGGGAATTCGCTATAACTTCGTGTGCCCATGTGGGGTGTGAGCGATGATTATAGACGATCGTGTGCCCATGTGGGGTGTGAGCGATCGGGTCGTGTGCCTGTGAGGGGTGTGAGCGATCCATAAACACCGTGTGCCCGTGTGGGGTGTGAGCGGTGGGGAACATCGTAGGCCCGAAGGGGAGTTACAGTGATGTAACGAGCGATGGTTCCAGCAGAGTTCCTGAGTGAACTAGTGATGAGAAACAATGGAAGTCGGTACCGCATATGCATATGCATAGAGTCGTTGTGTCGGTCTCTTGCATTTGCATAAATCATTTATGGTTGGTTATGTGTGGATTTGTGGATAAATTGATATATGGATATGTGTTGGTGATGGAAATATGTATTGTGTATTGTAATGCCTTGTGTTTGAATTATGGCGTGAGTTGTGGTGAGAACCGTATACATGTGTATTTTTGTGTTATATATATAATTGTATGCAATTATATTATGGTTGTTTTTCTCACCCTTCTGCTGTTTTATAATGCTCTATGAGGCATTGCAGATTAGAGTTGCTGGAGGTATTTTTGTGAAGCTTTGCGTCTTCATTCTTTTGTCGGTCGGCTCTGATATGTGACACCGGGTAGTTAAGGAGGCCGTTTGTGATAATTGTATATTATGTATATGTATATCTTTTGGCTTGTGCATGTATAACCTGATGTATGACAAACTTTTGTGATATATATATGTATGTTATTCAGTTTTAGATTTTCCGCTTTTATTCTAAATTCTGAAATGTGGGTGTAAGGAACTAAGTTCCTCTATTGATTGCTACCCCACTGTTGCATATCTTTATGAGCAGGTGTTGTATGTATTGTTTTCAAATTGATGTGACTCTCCCGGTCATTGCCATGATAATTTAAATATACTCTGACGAAATTTCAAATTTTCTTTTACTGCTTTTTATTAATTGGGGGTGTTACAGTGTTCCGCTGTTAAAAATTGGATTGCGCAGTGGAAGGTGACAGATGAATGAGTTATGTCAGAATAATAAGAACTTAGAAGGATTATTGCTTGGAAGTATGGAAATAAGGAAATCTTGTTTTAAGTGTGTTACCTTTTGGGTCTGACACGAAAGAAAGGAAATATCATATTTAATGAGTACCGTGTATAGTATCAGACCAGAGGGAACAGGTAAAGAAGTCGTTTGACTAATTTTGAAGTGGTTTTTGATGTTGAAGGATTTATGAAAAGATAAATCGTCGGTAATTGCATGAAGTTAAGAAATCACTGAATTACATTGCGAAGATGTGATGAGTGGTTGTTGTCCTAAACCAAGATAAGGTGTTACGGTTTTGTTTGTGACTCAGTAGAGGAATGTAATATGGTACATTCTTTCCGAAGTAAGATGCGACTAAGTGTTTTGTAAGGAACAACAGATGAGTTATGGAAAAAGCAAAGTTAGAAGTTAACTCGATATTGGAATAAGAGTACGACTAAGGACGTGGAGTTGATAATTTGTAAAAACAAGAGTTTTGACTTGTGAAGTCAAGTTGGAATCGGATTATATCAGAAATTTTAACGGAGGTAAAGATAATTGTGAATCTAAGACAATGATACAAGTTGTGGTTTTTGTCGAATAGAGGAAATTCGGGGGCGAATTTTAATTTAAGGGGGGGAGAGTGTAATACCCCGTATTATCTAAACGCTCAATTGGATGTCAGGTGAGTATTTATGCGCTCTATCTTTGGTAAA
Organism: Lathyrus tuberosus; assembly: GCA_022829125.1. Taxonomy (NCBI): domain Eukaryota; kingdom Viridiplantae; phylum Streptophyta; class Magnoliopsida; order Fabales; family Fabaceae; genus Lathyrus; species Lathyrus tuberosus. Next base: position 19,852 of record JALAZF010000237.1, read on the forward strand.
TTGGATTAATGGAATCCTCTAAGTATTTTAAGCATTGACATTTGGGATCAATAGAGCAACTAGTGAACTCTGAAGAGATCGGTTATTTTATTAAAGAGACAGAACAATAATTATTAGTTTAAGAAAGGATTTTAAGGTAACTCTAATAATTGATCATTTGGTGTTAGATGATAAAATATCAATTGGAGATGTTTTACTCTATTGAATTATATTATATAATAAGTTATATATATATATATATATATATATATATATATATATATATATATATATATATATATATATATATATATATATTGAAGGAATAGAAAGAAAAGAGAAAGAGAAGAAAGTTGGGAAAGAAGAAGAAAAGAGAAAGGAAGAGAAGAGAAGAGGAAAAGCTTGCGAAGAAGCTTGGATCATGGTTCATCATCTTCTTCAAACTCCTCTTTGATTACCAGGTGGGTTCTAGTTAGACACTTTAAGTTCTAGAACTATATGTTTAGAACTTAGGATAGATTTGAGAGAAAATGATTAAACGGATAAATCAATGAAATCTAACTGATGAAACGCGATATAAAATGCGTAGTATAGTTGGGTTAGGTGTGGATTGAACCTATCATACTTGTTTTGATGTCCCAATATGTTTGGGTATGAGTTAGAATGGTTTAGAATGAAGAAAAACATGATTTTTGGGCTCTGTTACGACAGTAACCGGTTATCCTGTGGTGAGTAACCGGTTACCCTTTGAAAAATGACGTTTCTGGGCTATTTTCTAGCCAGTAACCGGTTACCCTGTGGTGAGTAACCGGTTACCACTGCTATTGGCAGAAAAATAAAAATTAAAAAGGGCGTATCTTTTGAACCGTAAGTCTGTTTTGGTCCCCGTTCGAAGAGTTGGAAAGCTAATTTTATGCTCTATGTGATACTGAGGTAGAAACATGGTTATATACTATGGATTGATAAGATAAATATAGAAATGTAATGTTTAATATAATTTTAAATTGTTTAAAAGTGGAATTTGTGAAAAATGTTTAAAAATCCATATCTTTTGGATCTTAAATCCGATCGAGGCATGGTAATAGTGGTTGTAAAGCTATGGAAATATCCTACGCTATAAAATTGAAAAGTGTTGATTTTGATACCTGATTAAATGAATCGGAGGGAACCTAAGGGTGATATAACTTGTGATTGAATCATTATATGTGATTCTATTATACAATTGTAATATGCTTTTGTATAACTTATGATGAAATTATTATATGTAATTCATAATGTGCAATTGTAATATGTTTTGCCTAATATTGATGTTAAACATGATTGAGAGTAAATGCATGCTAAAATATGGAATAGGTAGAGTGAGGAAACCTTGCCATGAACTATGTAGAACCTAGTAATTGGCTAGGAAATGGATAAATAATCTAATGACGACGCTCGTGCATATGAGGCCGAGACGTGTGTCCAATACCGAATGGTATAGAAAAGAATAAGACACTATTATGGAACATGTGTAAACTATGTTAAATATTGAGAAAAGGCAAAAGAGGCCTAAAGGCTAATGTGGCCTAGAATTGTTGAATACAATTATGGTTGTATGTGAAATCACGAAATCGTAACCATTATCCTAATATGTGTCATTTCATGAGTAACGAGCTCCTCTGTAATGAATGCACGATTACTTGGTAGGTTTGATTCCCAATGTTATAGTACGAATGAAACTTATATGGTAAAGAGACTTGTGACGGTGTACGGACCGTGTGAAGTGACGACTTAAGGTGATATTGTGTCCCTTAGCTCCGAATCCATCTCGTATGCCAAGTAATCTACGAGGGTCCATGACTTGTTCCTACTTCTAGACGTAGAAGAGGACGGGAGAAAGTGGATGCCTTGACAAGGTTGTCGATAAGTGATAATTTTTTAGTTAACGAACTCTATAACGTGGTTCCATATAGTGTGAGATTGTGAGATTGTGAACTCAATGTCATTTCCCTTCCCCTTGACTTGAGTTAGGATTAGCTAGAACCCTGTAAAGCCGAGAGAATCCATAAGATAGGGAACTCACTGAGATTTAATATCTCACCCCATTATTGTTGATTATTTTCAGGAAGCAATTGCAGGTGTGATTTACAAGTGGAGCTATACTCGGATGTTTCAAGAGAAACTTAGTTTTATTATTTTCCGTTGTGTGTCATTCTTGTACAATGAGGAATATTGTACCTTATTCTTAGATTTTATTATTTTGGATAGTTTCCATGTCTTATGCCATATGTTGTATTTATGTTTTAGAAATGGACAAGTATGTGAATTATGCCAATAGACCCTTATGATGGTGTCAGTACCAAATAAAACACTTGTATGGTATTATTTTAGATAAATATTATACAGGGCGTAACACTCGATGTGATGAAGGTCAAAATTGAGAGAATTTTTAAATGTTAGGGTATTTTTTGCAAGTTTTTTTTATAGGGAGGTTTTTCAAAAAGCGTCTATATGGCAGGGGGCAAAATGGCTATTAACCCTATATATATATATTTTTTTTGTCATAAATAAGAAAATAAGAATAGAAAATATATAAATATATAATTATTTTTTGTTATTTATACAAAAAATACCTTGAATGAATGATTGTTTTCATGCAATGTATTTTGTTTTGCAAAAGGTAAAAAATCAAGAATTCCAAAATATGTTTTCCGGTTCAATTCATTTGAATGATTTAAATGCGAAGATGAATTTAGCTACGATAAATATTAGTAATTATAGTGGTTTGTAGCCAAAAAAATAACATTAGTTCAAATAATACTGATTGCTAAATCTTTTTCTCATTTTTATCCTTTACTTGCCCCTTATTATTTCAACGATTCTCAACATTAGGTATTTCACTAATAAATTAATTAATCAAAGGCATGACAATAATAAATAAATAAATAATTTGTAGATCATTTATATGTTCTTTTGATATTAATTAAATAATTTTTAGTTTTTTAGAATAAATAAATTATAATTATTTTTTTAAACATTTAAAATTTTTGAACATATTATTATATTTAAAAAATAATAATTACCACTTTTGTAATGTGTTTGTTCTAATTATGCATGTCAGTCAATATATAATCTTAAAAATATTTTAAAAAATTATCTTTATGAATATACAATTTTTTACTTTTATGTTCTCCTAAAATTATCTTCAAACAAACGTCTTTCAAATATTTTTGGTTGCAAATTTTGATCCTCGTTGTTTAAAAAGTTCAAATATAATTCAAGAATTGATTTTAGCATAATTATTTGATTTCTATGATTATATATTTTCTTTATTCTTTTTATAGTACTGTAATACCTCGTATTATCTAAATGTTCAATTGGATATCAGATGAGATCAGATGAATATTTATGGGCTCTATCTTTGATTAATTGAAATAATGGAATATCCTAAGTTCTCTAAGTGTTGTCAATTGGGATCAATAGAGCAACTGGAGAACTCTGAAGAGATCAATTATTTTATTAAAGAGATAGATTAATATTTATTAGTTCAAGAAAGTATTTTAAGGTAACTCTAATAATTGATCAATTGGTGTTAGAAGACAAAATATCAATTGGAGATATTTTACCCTATTGTATTATATTATATAATATATGTATTATATATATATTTGTTGAAGAAGAAAAAGAAAAGATAGTACGAGAAGAGAAGAGGAAAAAGAGAAGAAAGGGAGAAAGAAGAGAAATCATGGAAGAAGAAGGAAAAGCTTGGGAAGAAGCTTGGATTCATCATCAATCTTCTCCTACTAGGTGAATTCCATTAGATAAAACTTAGGTAGGAAGTTTGGGGAAAAATTCATGTTTGGGGGTTTAGGGTTTTATGTGAAATAACATGTCTAAATGTGTTTTTATGATGATAATACATGCCTTGGTTGTTGTTACACGTTTGGGGTTGATATTGTATGAATTGGAAGTGTTTTGGGTGAAGAAATGAGAGATTTTGGCCCCAAATGACCTGTTTTGACGCTGCTGCGAAATCTGGGTTTCGCGGGTTCGCCTAGCGAACCAAAGCGAAGGCGAAAACAAATGTTCGTCTGGAGGTTCACCTAGCGAACATGGCATATTTTCCCATTTTGTTTCCTTCATAACTTTTGATCCGTAACTCGGATTGGGGCAAGGTCAGAAGCGTTGGAAAGCTATTTCAATGCTCTTTGGGATGGTGAGGTAGAAACATGGCTATATGCTATGGCTTGATAAGATAAATATAGAAGCGTAGAGTATGTACTTTTGTTTCCACCAAAACTCAAGGATTGGGAATCCGATTGATACGAGTCCAAAGCCATTGGAAAGATAATCCAATGAGGTATTAAATGGTGTGTGAGACCATGAGTTAACCAAGGATGTTGGGTAGAGGATACTAGTGGCTTGTATGCCTTAAAATGTGTGTGAACTACTATATTGATTATATTTAACATATTATGCTTATATATTGATTGTGGCTTGACTAATGGCTTGATGTGATCACTTGTTATGTCTCCCTTGTATATGTGTTGAATATAATGTATTATGTTGATAAATGCTGTGATGTGATCATTGCCTTGCTTATTCCCGTTCGTTCCGGTTGAACGTTCAGATGTGATGTGATGTGATGTGATTGTGATATATGCTTGAATCGGAGTAGGCCTAAGCTACTAGGTGGTGTTTCACCTGAGTTTCGGATGTAGTCCGATAGATACCGGACTTGTTTCGGCTTGTAAGGGTCCACCAGGGCGTATTTCCCACATGACGTTAACTCATCTGCATGCTCGGTATACACCTGAGCTACCGTTGTGATGTGCTTGTGGGGGTCTTATAGGGCGTTTACCCACTCGACGTTAACACATCTGCGTGATCGGTATGGTGGGGTTGTGATGCCATGAAGGTAATATCACTCCGTTAATCACCTCTAGTGGTGTCATGTAGGTAATACCACTAGGCTTTCTCCCGGTGGGCATGTGCAGTCATGTAGGCATATTTGCACTCGACGATACACACATGCGTATTGATGATTGACTGATGGGTTTCCGCGGCCACTTAGGCGTGTATCACTTCGGACTCATCTAACTCATCGTGATGTGTGCTTGTGCAAGTCTCTTGACGCTAGGCACTTGGTTAATCATCGAGGGTGTGATATGTGTGGCCTAGGTAGACAGGCAGATACTACTTCTGGATTCCTCGTACGTGGGTACGGGTCTGCATACTTGGTTGTTTGATCTGTTTATGTTGTTTGTGTACTTGTTGTTATTTCATTGGTGAGTCAAGGGACTACTAATGACGATATTACCCATTATTGTGTATTTGCCCCAGACCGTGAGAAAACCCCGGATCCACGGTGGATCCGTTTGATTGCATATACCCTGTAGAACCGAGGGAACCCATAAGATAGGGGAACTCACTGAGATTATTATGCCACCCCAATATTGTTTCTATTTTTCAGGTGTTATTTGCAGGTTTTATTTACAAGTGGAGCTATACTTGGATGTTTCAAGAGAAGCTTAGTTAAGCTTATTCCGCTGTGTATTATTTTCTTGTGCAATGAGGAATATTGTACCTTATTCTTAGATTTTCTTGTTTTGGCTAATTTCTATGCTTTGTACCAAAGGGTGGTTTTGTACATTATAAATGGTCAAGAATGTGAATTATGCCATTAGGCACTTATGAATGTGTCAGTACCGAATAAAACACTTGTATGGTATTATTCTAGATAAATATTATACATGGCTTTACAGTTGGTATCAGAGCAGGTCGTGTCCTTGACCTAGCCTTGAAACATCATAAGTAAATTTATTCCTGCCTCTTAAGTGTGTCTTGCCAGCATGAAACTTAATATCATACTATGTAGTGTTGGGCCTGATCAACCTAATACTATGTAAGTGATAGGTAGAATCATGGTTGAACGACCGCGAGGACTCCAAAGTGTTGTCGGAACTTGTGCTGTGAGGGTAGACTCAAGCCAAGAGTTAGTAGTAAGGAGTTTTGGTCAGCTCAGTGAGGTTTTTAGTTGAAGTTGTGCTTGGGTAGCATGGAATTAGAGAGTAATGTGTTGTTCAAGCAATCCTTTGGTATGGATGGAGTCTGAAAGTTAAGAATCTCTAGCGGACGATTGGTTTAAGTATTGAGGAATATGTAAAGTCGCTAGTAGAGCTGGATTGACTACTGGTATAGATAAGGGTTTCAAGTAATCTCATTCCGAGGAAAAGAAAAGTTGTTTTGTGGAACGTGTGACGTAAGTTCCGGAAGTGAGATAAGTATTGGTGCTTCAATTTCTAAGGTTGCTATGGTATCTTGGACGGACGAGAGTACCTTAAGGAATGTGTTCGGAACCATATCTTCCAATTGGTTTAAAGTTGAGAGTTAAAGAAGTTCGACTTTTATGGGAACCTAAAGTGGTAGAGAAGTGTGTGAAGGAACACAAGGATGTGTTTACATGCTTCAAGTGAAACAAGTATGTTTCGGACGAAGAATGGGTAATTTTGCAAAATCAAAGAATCTAACGGTTGAAATATGTTATAAATTGAGTGGTATGGTCAATACATGTGTGGAATCATCTGTTAATACTGGTTTGTGTGTTTGGTTATGTTTTGGATGAGATTTTTTGGCCTTAAGGACCTGTTGTTACATTGCTGAGAGATTCTGAGTTTTCGCGTGTTCGCTAAGCGAACCACAGCGAAGGGCAAGGCGAAGGTTCGCCAGGTGTTCGCGAAGCGAACTTTGTGCCTTTTGGCCCAGTCTTGGTTCGCCTAGATATTCACTAAGCGAAGGGGAAGGCGAATGTTCGCCTGGTGTTAGCGAAGCGAACTTGGTGTCCTTTTCTGTTCTATTTCAGTTTGCCACTGGGGTTCGCCCGGCGAAGGTGAAAGCGAAAGTTCGCTGGAGGATTCGCCTAGCGAATATGACAGGTTTTCCGTTATTGTTTTCTCCATATCGTTTGACTCGGGTGTCCGATTTAAGCGTTCTTTATATCGATATGAAGCTCTAAAAGTGTTCTATGCTGTGGAAAATGAAAATATTGTTTATGAGGTGGATTTTATTCGATTACGTGAAATGAACGGTATTAACAATATGTTATGAGAAAGTTACACATTGGTATTAAGAACGAGCTAAGTAGTAGCACCTTGGTCACAAGAGTACATGGTGGATTCTTACCCTTGAGACATACTTTGTGGAACAGCGAGTATTGTATCCTAAGAAGCAAGATTACGGAAAAATATAACCAGAAGCGAATCAGGAATTATTACGGACTAAGTGTAAATCATGGAACGGTTTACACCAGAGAAGTTTTGTAGATAGTTGATGAGAATTATCGGTTGCGAATCTTTCATTAAGTGATTAGGTGTAAGTGGGATGTGCAATGGATAGTGAAGGGTAAGAAATCTCGGTCAATGTGTGTGAAGTGATGGAAAGGTCCTTCAAGAGGATGCATTACCCCGATCTACTTTCAAGTATAGAGAAACTTCTGTATTTGTGAATAATCGGAATTTACGGAATCTACCTTTTGTTGGACTAAGAACGTTGTTGTTTTGATTCCCACTAAGGAATTCAAGTGAGAGAACAAGGTTGTATGTTTGATATGAGATGTCCATCGCTTTGTGGTACCGTATAATGGTTGTGTGTTGGATTTTGCTTATGAACGAATCAAGTATGAGTTGTGATGACTTTTGAATTATAAGAAATTGGTTTTTCAACTTCTGCAGCAGTGTTAACCGATTAACGTAATGGGGTTAACTGATTAATACGTGCAAGGATGGTATTTGTGCTGAAATTTGAGGAGTTAACCGATTAACCTCAGACGGGTAATCGATTAACATATGTGTAAAGTGTGAAATCCCTTAGGAACCATCATCTGCGTTTTGTTACCGTATGTTACTCCGATTGGAGAGTATTGTGTAAATGGAAAACGGGATTGCAAGTAAATGAAAGGCGGATTTGTGTTTTGAAATCGGAACTTCAGGAAGTTTGTTGCATAGTGGATCGTTTGTTCAAACGACGAAAGAGTTGGACTTTTGGAGAAGTAATCTTGTGAATTGGTGAGTGGTATGGAAACTCACAATTGTGCCTAGAACGGTTTAAGTTTTGATAAGTGGTGATTCACGTATGAATGAAGTTTTGTAATGGTGTTACGTGTTATTAGTTGAGACCTCGTATCAACAAGGAACCTTGAGTGAGTTGGAAACCGTAAGAATAATCGATTTGGAATGTGGTAACCAGAATCGGAGGTTGTTAAACTATTTTGGTTATATGGGTTCGAGTCTGGAATAAAATTTGGAGTTATATATGTTGTGGTGGTAACAGTTTAACTCCTGCACCTTTATTGTCTAGAGAGTGTTGGACAGATGTTAAGATATTGTGTGTTGGCGAGGGAATTGTTCTACCATAGGACATCAGTAAATTTCTAATGTCGTTGGTTAGTAAGGATCCCATTGGATTAGTGTGTTTCTCCGTGGACTGTTAGCTACTTGGTAATGCTTAAGAATTGGTGGTATTCCATTGTTAGAATTGGAGTTGCGCAGTGGAAGTGCCCGATGAAAGAGTTAAGTCAGAATAATGGGAATTTGGAAGATTGTTACTTATAAGTATGGAAGTAAGAAGAACTTGTCCTAAGCATGTTATTTTGGTGTGATGAGTACAAGTGAGACTGGTAAGAAGTCGTTCAACTATTTATGAAGTGGTTTTGAAAGTTGATGGATTTATAAAGGATAGTTGTCGGTAATTACATAAAGGAAAGGAATCACCAAATTACCTCATGAGAATTTGATGAGTGTTTGTTATCCTGAATCAAGATAAGGTGTTACGGTCTTGTTGTGACTCAGTAGAGGAATGTAGAATGGTACATTCTTTCCGAAGTAAGATGCGACAATGTGGTTTGTATGGAACAACAGATGAGTTATAGAAAAGCAAAGTTCGAAGTTAACCCGATATTGGAATAAGAGTATAAATAAGGAAACGAAGTTTGATAATTTGTGAGGAAAAGGATTTTGGTCTGTGAAATCAAGTTGGAATTGGAGTACGTCAGGAACTTTAACGGAAGTAAAGTTAAGTGTGGATCTAAGACAGTGATATAAGTTGCAGTTATTGTCGAATAGAGGAAATTTGGGGGCGAATTTCAATTTAAGGGGGGGAGAGTGTAATACCCCGTATTATCTAAATGCTCAATTGGATATCAGATGAGATCAGATGAATACCTATGTGCTCTATCTTTAATTAATTGGAATAATGGAATATCCTAAGTGCTCAGATTAATATTTATTAGTTCAAGAAAGTATTTTAAGGTAACTCTAATAATTGATCAATTGATGTTAGAAGACAAAATATCAATTGAAGATATTTTACTCTATTGCATTATATTATATAATATATGTATTATATATATATATTTGTTGAAGAAGAAAAAGAAAAGATATTAAGAGAAGAGAAGAGGAAAAAGACAAGAAAGGGAGAAAGAAGAGAAATCATGGAAGAAGAAGGAAAAACTTGGGAAGAAGCTTGGATTCATCATCAATCTTCTCGTAGTAGGTGAATTCCATTAGATAAAACTTAGGTAGGAAGTTTGGGGAAAAATTCATGTTTGGGGGTTTAGGGTTTTATGTGAAATAACATGTCTAAATGTGTTTTTATGATGATAATACATGCCTTGGTTGTTGTTACACGTTTGGGGTTGATATTGTATGAATTGGAAGTGTTTTGGGTGAAGAAATGAGAGATTTTGGCCCCAAATGACCTGTTTTGACGCTGCTGCGAAATCAGGGTTTCGCGGGTTCGCCTAGTGAACCAAAGCGAAGGCGAAAACGAATGTTCGTCTGGAGGTTTGCCTAGCGAACATGACATATTTTCCCATTTTGTTTCCTTCATAACTTTTGATCCGTAACTCGGATTGGGGCACGGTCAGAAGAGTTGGAAAGCTATTTCAATGCTCTTTGGGATGGTGAGGTAGAAAGATAGCTATATGCTATGGCTTGATAAGATAAATATAGAAATGTAGAGTATGTACTTTTGTTTCCACCAAAACTCAAGGATTGGGAATCCGATTGATACGAGTCCAAAGCCATTGGAAAGATAATCCAATGAGGTATTAAATGGTGTGTGAGACCATGAGTTAACCATGGATGTTAGGTAGAGGATACTAGTGGCTTGTATGCCTTAAAATGTGTGTGAACTACTATATTGATTATATTTAACATATTATGCTTATATATTGATTGTGGCTTAACTAATGGCTTGATGTGATCATTGTTATGTCTCCCTTGTATATGTGTTGAATATAATGCATTATGTTGATAAATGTTGTGATGTGATCATTGCCTTGCTTATTCATGTTTATTCCGGTTGAACGTTCAGATGTGATGTGATGTGATGTGATGTGATATATGCTTGAATCGGAGTAGGCCTAAGCTACTAGGTGGTGTTTCACCTGAGTTCTGGACGTAGTCCGATGGATGTCGGACTTGTTATGAAGAATACCGTTGCGATGAGCTTGTGAGGGTCCACCAGGGTGTATTTCCCACTTGACGTTAACTCATCTGCATGCTCGGTATACACCTGAGCTACCGTTGCGATGTGCTTGTGGGGGTCTTAAAAGGCGTTTACCAACTCGACGTTAACACATCTGCAAGATTGGTATGGTGGGGTTGTGATGCCATGAAGGCAATATCACTCTGTTACTCACCTCTAGTGGTGTCATGTAGGCAATACGACTAGGCTTTCTCCCGGTGGGCTTGTGCAGTTATGTAGGCGTATTTGCACTCGACGATACACACGTGCGTATTGATGATTAACGGATGGGTTTCCGCGGCCACTTAGGCATGTATCACTTCGGACTCATCTGACTCATCATGTTGTGTGCTTGTGCAAGTCTCTTGACGCTAGGCACTTGGTTACTCATTCAGGGTGTGATATGTGTGGCCTAGGTAGACAAGCAGATACTACTTCTGGATTCCTCGTACGTGGGTACGGGTCTGCATACTTGGTTGTTTGATCTGTTTATGTTGTTTGTGTACTTGTTGTTATTTCATTGGTGAGTCAAGGGACTACTAATGACGATATTACCCATTGTTGTGTATTTTCCCCAGACCGTGAGAAAACCCCGGATCCACGGTGGATCTGTTTGATTGTATGTACCCTGTAGAACCGAGGGAACCCATAAAATAGGGGAACTCACTGAGATTATTATTTCACCCCAATATTGTTGCTATTTTTTAGGTGTTATTTGCAGGTTTGATTTACAAGTGGAGCTATACTTGGATGTTTCAAGAGAAGCTTAGTTAAGCTTATTCCGCTGTGTATTATTTTCTTGTGCAATGAGGAATATTGTACCTTATTCTTAGATTTTCTTGTTTTGGCTAATTTACATGCTTTGTACCAAAGGGTGGTTTTGTGCATTAGAAATGGTCAAGTATGTGAATTGTGCCATTAGGAACTTATGATTGTGTTAGTATCGAATAAAACACTTGTATGGTATTATTCTAGATAAATATTATACAGGGCTTTACAAGTACAATGTTTTCAAGATATTTTGAAGGCTACATAAAATATTTGGAAGAAAGAAATATTGTTTTGAAGATAATTCTAAAACAAAGAAAAATATTTTTTAAAATTTTTAAACATAAAAATTTATATAATTTTAAAATTATATATTAACTTTTGTTTTTGAGAGAATGATTAGCTTTTATTCCAAAATTAATGAATTAAAACAAATCATAAGGATTCGAGAAAGCTTCGAAAGCTTATCTAACAAATAAACTAAGACAATCAAAGTTACTCAATACATAAGATATTGTTATTGATATGGTTAGTTATTTTCCTATGACCTATGCATCTCGTTACTATGCTAAAAATATAATAGTTTCCTTCAACTTAGCATCTAGCTTTGGTAGTTGAAAAGCAAGTCGTTTCTTGCCCTCCAAATGGTATAAATTATTTCAGCTGCAGCCACCTTTAGGATTTTGTTTCTCCACCCATTCTTTCTTGTCTCTTGGATAAGTCATTCGATTTCATGGCTCCATCTGGATGAATTCCTATTGTACTCTGTCCACACAAGAATATCATGCTAGATAGGTTGTGTTACTTTGCATCTAAAGAACATGTGTTCAATAGATTCATTCTCACTACAGAAGGTGCAAATGCCATCATTCAGGATCCCAAACCGCATGATACTATCCTTTATTTGTAACCTGCCCATGAAAGTTAACCACATCATTAAAAGAGCATGGGGCCTCTCATGGTTGGTGAAGAAAGTTTTGTTCCAAGCCACCTGCTCTATATCCCCTCTTAGCTCTTTATACATAGTGGATGTTATGAATTTTTCTTTATGTGTTACCTCCTCCCAATATCTGGTTTTAGTCACTATTGCTCTACTTTTTATAATTCTTTTAAACATCAAAGAACATTGCTGAGGCTCCCACCAATTCATGATATCCTAATTCTTAAGATAGTAGGCATCAATCCACTTTACGCAATGCTTGTCAACTTTGGATTTAAGGTTCCAAAGCAACTTTGCAATAATGGCTTGATTCCAACTAGCTATTTCAGTAACATTTAGATCCCCTGCATTTTTTGGATCACAAATTTCGATCCATGCCACAGGAGATTTTTTTCTATTTCATCTATTCCACTCCAAAGGAAGTTTCTATGCATTGCTTCAATGTGATGAATGACTTTCTTATGCAACAAGAAGACTTTCATCCAATAAGTTGTTATAGCAAACATCACACTTTTGATTAGTTGACATCTGACAGTATAACTCAAGATCCTTGCAGTCCAGTGGCAATTTCTCATCACAATCTTTTCAATGAGGGGTTGGCATTGAATAATAGTGAGTCTTTTGCTAAAGAGAGAGACACCAAGGTACCTGAAAGGAAAAAATCCAGCAACAAAAAACCAGTGACAGATATAATCTTTTGTTGTTCCTGAGCTTTCACACCTCCAAAATGAATCTTGAACTTGTTAGGGTTCACCTTCAAACTAGTTCTTCCAAAGAACTTGTGAAACTCTCCCATGATGAGTTTATCTGAGATGTCATCCCCTCTTGAGAATAAAATCAAGTGATCTACATGAGAGATGTTAGTGATAGACAATTTAGCACATTTTGGATCCCCTTGTCTAATCCCCCTCTTTGCTTTCACAATTTCACTATGTTGGCCTTTTATAACATACTTGTATGAGACAGATGTGACACAGTTCATGACCTAATCAATGTATCTAGCAGGAAAACTCATTTCTTTTATGATTCCTTCTAAGCCCCCCATTCCATAGTGTCATAGGATTTCTGAAGGGCAATTTGAATTGCACATATGGGAGATAAGTGTTTGCAATTGTATCCTCTAAGCATCTCATGAGCTATAATTATGTTGTCATGAATTGCTCTACCAAGCACAAAAGTTGATTGGCTATTATCAATCAGATCTAGAATTACCTTGCTAAGTCTTATGGTTAGGATTTTTTAGATGATCTTGAATATGGTGGTGAAACAAGCAATAGTCTCAAGTCTTACATTATTTTTGCATCAGACGTATTGGGATCAAAGTGATTGGGGTGCAGTTCATTGTAGCATAGAGCCTATTGTTGTCAAAGCTCTCTGTTCTCTTCCTAGAGATCGTCCATTTTCTTTTGTCGATTGGCCCGAGTATTGTACGAATGAGACAGTTTGACTATAGAATCGTGACACATACGTGAGATTCGAAGATAACAAGAACGCGTTATATGAGAATGATGAATGATATGTAAAGTTATATATATTTATTATTTTCAAAAAGAAACTTTAACAATTAGATTGCAAATATCATACAGTAAAAGGGTGGAGACCCTGTTTTATTGAATTTGAAAGATTGCAGAAAGGGAAAATACAGTATTTTACAAAGTGCTATAAAAGGGAATGTCTAAACTTATGGATCCTGAGTCCTCTCTGTAGAGATCTCAGATGCTGGTTCTGGTACTTTCCTTTTCTTTGATCGGGGCTCTTCAATCGTTGTCGGGTTGTCAGTCCTTTGCCAAGTGAAAGGAGCGAGCAGATTTCTGCGGTCTTCTTGATTCTCCACAACATGTTATTCTAGTATCTTAATCAGAGCATCCTTTTTTTTAACAGTTCCTGAATTTTGGTACACTCCACATTAAGGATACGGTACTTGTTTTTCCAAGAGTGTTTCTCCCGTTGAACTTTGCTAAGAGCTACTTGGAGTTTTTCCGTGTCAGACATGAAATAAAGGACAGATTCCTTTAACGGAAAAACTTCTTGACGAGGATAAGGCTTCCTCAGCTTGAGAGCTCTAGTTTGCACCCATTGGAGATAAGGTTCCACGGAGGTACAACTTGGTCTTCCTAGAGACTCTCTTCCTTTCTTGTGAACATGCTGCCAAGCATGCATTATTTCTTTCGTTAGTGCCCTGTCATTTTCCCCTTCCTTGAAGAAAAGACCTTCCAGATGAGCATTATGTGGGATATGTCTCATTGGGTATCCGAGTTGACGGCGAACTAAAATTGGATGATAATTGATTCCTCCTTTAGTTCCTATGAGGGGTACATTAGGGAAATTTCCATAACTGTAGATGATCTTTATTCCCTCATAAATCCTATCATATCAATCTATGTCAGAGTTGGTAAGAGACATGATCCTTTGCGACCAAAGTAGAGTACTCTTGTGATCCCAAAAAGCAGCAAACTTGGGTAAATGGGAAATGAACCATTTGTAAAGCAAGGGTACACAGCATGTGATCATTCCTCCACTGTACAAATTCCTTAAGTGTACAGAATGATAAGCATCTGTAAGCAGAGTTGGTACGGGGTTTCCAATCAGAAATATCTTAACAGCGTTGGTATTAACGAAGTTGTTTATGTTGGGAAAAAGGAATAACCCATATGTGAGTAGGACAAATATATCCTCGAAAGCATTAACATTTCCTATACTGACAAAGTACAGGGCTTTCTCCACTAAAAACTTGGCTGGTAAACCTTGGATTCCTCCTTTAGTGGTCATGTGAGTCCTGACTTCTGACTCGTCCAAACAAATGGCTCTTGCGATGACCCGATCCTTTGGAATTTCTTCCAGTCCAGAAAAAGGAGCTTGATCAGTGATAGGTAGATCAGTCAGATAAGAGTATTCTTCTAATGTTGGTGCCAATTGGTAATCCGGGAATGTGAAGCAGTGATAAACCGGATCGTAGAACTGGATCAGTGTAGACAGGATTCCTTGAACTACATGGATCCTTAACAGAGATAACAGCCCTCCGTACTTAGCTCTGAAAGCATCAGGGTTGGTGATCATCATTGCCAACCCCCTTAAATCCTTTAGTTTTGGAGCCTTGAAGATGTACTTGTGCATCTTTCTTCTACCGAAATCCATAACGCAATCTTTCTCTCTGATATTTGCAATCATTGTTTCAGTTTAATTTTGAAAAGAAAAAAAAAAGAGGAGAAAAGAATATTTTTTCTTTGTTTAAGAGTTTTTTAAATGAATGCATGAATGCAGCACACAAAAACATTGAAAAAACATGGGTTTAAAGGTTCAACTTCACGAGCATGGAGTCACGGCTCTACCTATTCCCAAAGGTTGTATTCTTGTCAATTTTTGTACCTGTAGAATGGATCCTAAGGTTCCCAAAATCATTGACCCCCTAGAGATAACAACAGCGAGCTGGTTCACCCGAGCGAGCTGTAGAATCTTAGGGTAATCTCATTTGAGTGTAGTATCGCGTATCAACTATTTCCGATAGTCACCGCACTACCAATTGGTCATAAGGTTAATGCCTACTAAATCCTCAGGTTCACAGGTGCCACATTAGGAAAACTCTGCTTTCAACAACGATCGTGATCAGCAGGCTGAATCCTACGGGCCCTCGCCTGATTTGGTGGTCTACCAGGTTCGCTTATTCGAGATTCACTCTCTATAAGACCCCTTATCTATGCCACCCCTTATCTTAGGTTTCTCTCAAACTTTCCAGATGCGACATCACTCGCATTCCCATTGACAGAAAAATAAACATGGATATCAAGTAGGAAAAGTGATATATATAGTATATAGTATGATTGCTAACAACCTAGACCTCTTAGGAATTCTAATCCTAGTCCTAGTCTGGCTATCCCCAGCAGAGTCTCCATTTTCCTGTAGCGTGCGATTTTTGTCGGTGACGCAACCACCTTATCGCCATTTAGTTTCTCCTCACCACAATGGTAGGAGTGGGGTGCTACTTTCTGATTTCTTATTTATCCTATGAAGCTGGAAAGGAAAGGGAAGCTATCTAAAACTAACCTTGCATGTAAATGTTTAACTGAACAAATGCTTAAGAGATTCAGGGAGTTCGGGGTCAGGTTATACAATGCGGAGTTGTCAGTTACCCATCCTATATGTGGTTATCCACAGGTTGTTAGCAATTATCCTTACTGCTTTCTACTTACTGGTGTTTGTATGTTGTGAGTTGGGAAAGTTTCTCCTTTGGGAGTTTTTGAGAGAGAGAGTTTTTGTTGATGTCGGGCTTGCCGATGTTTTTGATGAGTGAAGGTACTGGACCTATGTCATACCCCAAATTTTGACCACTAATATTTCCCATCATTGTGCAAATCATCATCACAACATAGATGTGTCATTATGCCTCATCAGTCTCCCCAAATATGGGTGAGCATTCACTACAAATAATAATTAGGGTTTCAAGCCCTCTCAGAGTTCTTAGACAAAGGATCAATCAAGAATTGACATGATCTTCAACTTGTCTAACCTCTCAAACATCCACAATGGATCAAGAGGACTCCCACAGCAAGAATCAAGCACAAGGTTGCAGCATTCTGAGTGGATCAAGCCTCAAAATCGACAATGTCACCAAATTAGGGTTTTGGTCGACCAGGGCCTCTAGATGGAAATTTTCCTCTGGGCATGATCCAATGCTTCAAAGCATACCCTAATATACTCCAAGGGACATCATGGACCCAATCATCAAGTCAATTTGGCCTCAGGGGATGCATTCACTAAAAATCAGGAATTAGAGTTTCTTGACCTAATTCACCCCTAAGTTGACTTTTGGGACAAATCATGAGCCAAGACCTCAAGACATGGTTTGAGGGTCTCTAACACACTACATTGATCCATTTGCAACAATGGATTAATCCAAGAAGCTTGATCAACAAGTTTCAAGTTCATCAGAACCACAGTTAGGGTTTTGTGGAAAAAGTCAATTGTACCTTTGACTTTTGACCCAGGCATACTCCCAAATCTTGGGACATGATTCAATACACCCTATAACACCTAGGAAATCAATCCATCAAGTTTGATTTAGGTCAAGGACTTGATTTCATATAGGATCGCACAGTTTGGAATTCATCTGATAAAAAGTCAACTGTGCCCAAAAGTCAAAGTTTGAATTTTTAATTTTTTGATCAATTATGGTTCCCTAACCCTAAAATGATATTAATGTGTGATTGGAATCATCATTCATCAAGAAAAATTAAGAAAAGTGGGATAACTTGTAAAAGGGGGTAACCATAAAAAACTTAGAAATTTTCTAAGTTATGGAACAAAGTGGCTAGGGTGCCAACTTCCAAGGATCATAACTTGAGATCCAAGCAACCATTTGGGCTGATCCAAAGATGGATTTGTAGCTCTCATGGCATACTTTAAAAGTTTCAACTACACCTCATTCCAATTCCTCATAGATTTTAAGTTATGGAGTGACCAAAATGACAAAAAGTGAAAATGTCACTTTTTTCCAACACTTAGTGAAATTTTCACTAAGTCAGAATCTGTCTTGTTTTTTTTTTCAAATGTAGGGGCATTTTTCACTTGGATCCAAAAAGTATCAAGACAAACTATGATCACACATGTGTTGTATCATATAAGAGCTTTCCAAAATGGCCAAGAACTCCATCAAATTCCATTTGAGCTAAGAGTTATGATAGTGGCAAAATGCCTTGCTGCAACTGTCATAACTAGGCAGATTTGTGCATTTTGCTCGATTTGAGCAATTTGTGCAAATGACAAACAAGTTTATCCATCTGAACACCTCATGGAGGAACCAATGAGGGACAAACACTGATCCATAAGCCTCCCAAGTCCTTGGAACTAAAAATAGCATGCCAAACCTAAAAAAACCCTAAAGAGGGGATAAGACTCCAATTTTGTTTTGAAGCATTCAATGGATGCACCAAGGTGGCATGGACTGAGCCACTTCCAACTGAATGAGTCAAGGATAAGATCTGAACCAAGGGAACCTGCAGCCTGTGCCCTAACCTCTAGTCTAGAGGAGACTTGGATTCCTACTAATCAACATTGGCCAAACCTCTGCTGCAGTTGCCATTCACTATTGCAGCCAAAACAAACTTGCTCTACTATAAATAGAGTTCATTTGTGCTCAGTTTAAGTACACCAAAGCACTACAACACTTGATTTCCTCAAAATCTATTTCTCTAGGCAAAAATGCCTTTTTTAGCAAGGTAACTCTGAGTTTTTGAGTTAGAGAGCAATTTCATCATAGCTCATGATCCAAACACATCCAATATGTCATATCTAAGTTGTCCAAACTCTCACAAGTGACCTGTAACACCAAAATCACAAAGTCCCCTCTCAAAACCTCAAAATTGGACTTTTTTGCATTTTTCAAACCATGTCTTGATTCAGTCACTTTCAAAACCAGATAAAACCTCAAACACACTCCAAATATCATCCTTGAACTGTCCCAAATGGTTCCACGCATCTGGAACATCATTTGAGAGAGTTGTTCTTTTGGCCACTTTTGCCTCTTTTGCAAGAAAGGGGTAATTTCCATTCCTGAGGTTTCCAGCTGATTCCAATCATCCTAAATGCTTTTAAGGGATCATTTGAGAGTGTTCAAAGCATCAAAACATTTCTGGAACAAAGCACTTGGCAGATAGCCCAAAAAGCTCCAAGGGAGGTAAGCATCACAACTTGAACTCTTTAAAATATGCATTGCTTTGAGGTCCACTGATCATGCATATCTCATACAGGTTATATGTGTTGTGTTTGAACCAATTCATCATGTAATTCATGGTGTTACCAAGAGGTAGCACAGAAAATGTACATTATGGCCTATTTCAAAACCACTATCGGGTTTTGAGGAGGATTGATTTTCTGGAAAAACCACCACCGCCATTGGATTCCTAAGGAAATTCTAGGCCAGATGCATATAAATTTTGTCTCCATCCATGGAGAAATGAGGAAGTTATGACCTTCACGTTTATGACCAAAAGTCTTGCCTTGCCTTGCCTTTGTCAGGCCAAGAACAAGGCAAGCCTTGTATATTTATGGCTGGGGTTTGATACAGGGATGTATCACGACCCCAGTGGTAAGGCACGCACACTGCACAGAAGAGGTCTAGGGTTCGAATCCCCCTCGCCCCAGACCCCTTTTTAATGATTTTTTCACCTTTTTTATTATTTTTCATATTATTTTTAATGATTTGAAAAATTAATAACTCCCTCAATTTTAATTATTTTTTATTGGTTCTTTTTGCAAAAAATCACAAAAATATTGAAATATTTTATTCCACAAAAAAATCAAATTTATATTATTTATTTAATATAATTGGTGTTTTTGTGAATAAATTCATTTTTAATTGTTTTTAAACATTTAAAAGTGAATATTTATTTTGAAAATCAAAACCAAATGAGTTCTAAATCATCTTGTGATTAAAACCTCATTTTTCAAACCTTAAACAAAAATCACAAGTGGTTTATTCAAATTTATTTGGTATTTTTATCATTTTATTGATTTTCTTTAAATATTTACTTTTAAAGGAAAACAAAATTAGGGTTTCTTTGATTTTCACCCTCACGAATCTTTTTAAAACTCTTTTGGGCCTCTATTAGAGTTTAAGACCCATCCCCTTTGTAAATACACCACTTTTTGGGCCTCAGTCATTGTATAAGTCCCACTGTATTTTCAAAAACAACGGCGCGATCGTCGCGATTTTAACAAAATCATATGGGCCTCTCCTCGAGCTATAAGTCTCATTCCTTTTCAAAAACTCTTTTGGGCCTCTAATAGAGTGTAAGACCCAATCTCATTTTAACCAAAACAATTTTGGGCCTCAGATATTATATAAGTCCCTCTACGTTAAAAGAAAAACCTTGGCGTGATCGCCAGTTCAAAAATCAAATCAACTGGGCCTACCCTCGTGTTATAAGCCTCATTTATTTTTTTGGGCCTCTAATAGAGTGTAAGACCCAACCCCTTTTTGAAACCAAAATAATTTGGGTCTCAGTCATTGTATAAGACCCACTGTGTTTTCAAAAACCTCGGCATGATTGCCGTTTTCAAACAAAAATCATCTGGGCCTACCCTCATGTTATAAGACCCATTTCTTTTATTTAAATAATCTTTGGGCCTCTTGGTAGAGTGTAAGACCCAATCCTTTTGTAAATAAACCTTTTAGGGCCTCACACATTGTATAAGTCCCTTTGTATATTTTCAAAAGTACGGCGCAGTCGTCGCCTTTGTAACGAAACCAACTGGGCTTCTCCTTGAGCTATATGACCCATCTCTATTCATTTTCAAACACTTTTGGGCCTCTAATAGAGTGTAAGACCCAATCCCCTTTGAAAACCAAAACTTTTTGGGCCTCACATATTGTATAAACCCCTCTGTACAGTTTTCAAAACAACGGTGCAATCATCGTTAAAACTTGGGCCTCTCCTTGAGCTATAAGCCCCAACAACTTTTCAAAGGACTTTCTCCTTTGATTTTGAATATAATATTATTATCAAAGTTTTTTTTGTTGAACAACTAACCAAACAGCATGGAAGCTCTACAACGGGTTGTAGCGAGTGATTTTTGGATGTGGTTGCGAAGCACGATCGCTCTGGTACTACAGTTCAATTCATTTTTTATCCTATTAAAGCTGATGAAGGAAGGGAAATAGATGTCTCCAATTTACCCTGCTTGCATACTGAGATTAAACAGTCGAAACTGTTGGTTTACAGATGCTACAAAGATTCGAGGTTTGTCCTAGGTTTATTTTGTTGACGAGGGGTGCTTTAGGCTATCGGTTGAGATGTTAGTACGGATATATATGAAAGTATGGGATTTTGGGTTTTTGTTTAGTGTGCTCGCTAAGATTTTTTCTTTCAATCTTATGCCTACGTATTCCCGTTTACCGAAACAGGGAAATCAGAGCGTTCGTAATTCCTCCTATTCTATGGGAGGAAATGGTTGTTTTGGTGTCTTGTTCAAAGCCCAAGACGTGAAGCGAAAGGTGGTTTGTATCTTGTTTAAAGCCCAAGATGTGAAGCTGAAGGTGGTTTGTATCTTGTTCAAAGCCCAAGATGTGAAGCTAAAAGGTCTCACCTTTAGAGAGAATTTGTCATCTCTAAAGAGGGGTTTGTCTGTTACGACTGTTTATAAAGGAGAATTACTTTAACCGGGATTTGTGAATCCGGCAATGCCATAATTTCCTTTATAGGGGATTTCAACCTGAAGGAGAAGACTTTAACTCAGTGTAGAGTAATGCCATCTTTCCTTAGGAATTTCTCATACTAAAAGAGGGACATTGGCATGGATGTAGATGATCCAAAGGCTTGCCGCTTACAGCAGTTAGATGAAGGGGAAGGAGTTGTTGATGTTTGTGTACTGTGAACGAGGCACAGCTTTGATGCTAAAAGGTTAATTGGATCAACCAGTGGTTTTCTTATATAAAGCCTAAGAGAAGGCTATTATGTGTCTCGTACAAAGCCCGAGAGAAAGGCTAAAATTTGTTTGGCTCAATAAGAACCTTTTTGTATCTCGTATAAAGCCCGAGATGGAGGCGAAAGGGTGATTGACTCAACGAGGGAGTCTCTTATGTGTCTCGTACAAAGCCTGAGAAAGAGGCTAAACGTTGTTTGACCCCGCTGGGGAGAATCATTGTACAAAGCCCAAGAGGAGGCTAGGGTTACTGTTTCAGTTAAGTGACAGGTCTAGTATACTGATTTTGAAAGAGAAAATCAGTTCTTATATGAGCAACACTGTACTCGGGGATTTGATTCGAGGATCCGGGTTATTCCTGTTCTTTAAGGAACTGGGAAATTCGAAGGGTATTGAGACTGTCCGAGTCTACGGGTTTTCTTCCTATTTAACGAAGGGGTCACTTGAGAATGTCTTTGAGACTCAAGGAGATTAGACTGTCCAAGTCTAGAGTCTCATCTTTTGTACTGTGCTTTGAGAAACAGTAGTAGACTCTATGAAAGGACTGTTCTATGCAGATGACTAATTTCTGTTCCTATACCTCTAGGAGGTCGTCGGGACAATTTGTACGAAGCCCAAGAGGAGGCTGGAAACTTTTAAGATGCCGACGGGTCCTTGTACGAAGCCCAAGAGGAGGCTATCATTCCCGGAGGAAGAGATCGTTATACGAATCCTAAGAGGAGGTTGTGAATACTTCTAAGAAGTCGGCGGGTGAATGTATTAAGCCCAAGAGGAGGCGGGGTTGCTTTTAGGAAGCCTGTGGGTCCTTGTACGATGCCCAAGAGGAGGTCGATGCTTTTAAGAAGCCCGTGGGTCCCCAAACCCCGAGAAGTTCAAGGCAAGCTATTCACAAGGAATAGATCAAGTCAGGAAAGTTCAAGAATTTGGAAGAAACTCAAAGATGCCATTTATGGAGAATACATTCATCTCTAGGAATAGAGTTTCTTGATAATTCCTAATGAGGACAGCCGAAGAGAAGACTGTATCTGGTGATCCTATTGGGGATCTAGTTGTCTATTTCTACGAATAAACGAAACGGCGTCACCTAGTTCTAGACGTAGTGGCCGGGAAAACTCTAAATATCTATACTATTATTACACAGTTGATATGAGTTTATGAAAGAAGACTTACAGTGAAACAGCCCCACAATACAGTTATATGCATATGAAAGCGGTAAATGAAAGCGATAACCACTTACTCGGTTGTAGAGCTTCCATGCTGTTTGGTTAGTTGTTCAACAAAGAAAGATTGAAAACAACAGTATATTCAAAATCAAAGGAGAAAGTGTTTTGAAAAAGAAAGATTTGGGGCTTACAGCTCAAGGAGAGGCCCAGGGTTTTATCAGTGAGCGCACTGTTTGAATTTGTACAGAGGGACTTATACAAGTGACTGTGGCCCAAAAATTGTTTTATGTACAAAGGGATGGGTCTTACACTCTCTCAAGAGGCCTAAAAAGTTTAAAGAAAAAAAGTGGGGCTTATTACACGAGGGTAGGCCCAGATGATTTTTCCGTTTGAAATGGCGATCGCGCCGAGGTTTTCTTTTAACGCAAAGGGGCTTGTACAATATCTGAGGCCCAAAGTGATTTTGGTTAAAAGTTGGTTGGGTCTTACACTCTATTAGAGGCCCAAAAGTTTTGAATGGGTCTTATAGCTCGAGGAGAGGCCCAAAAGGTTATTTTTCAAAAGGGCGACGATCGCGCCGTTTGTTTTTTACGGTATCGGGACTTATACAATACACTGAGGCCCAAAAATGATTTGGTCAAAAAAGGATTGGGTCTTACACTCTATTAGAGGTCCAAAGTGTTTTGAAAATGATTTATGAGGGTTGAATTAATCCAAAACCCTAATTTGTTTTCAAAAATGTATTTAATTGAATAAAAATTCAATTAAAATGATCAAAATTGTTTAACATGTGGAAAACAAATTGTGATCTTGGATTAATGCTTTAAAAATTAAGTATTGACCTACAAAATAATTAGAAAGCATTAAAAGTTGCAAAATCAAGGTGGAAAAAATATTTTAAATGTCAAAAACAATTAAAACATTAATTCTTTGCAAAAATATCAATTATATATAATAAATAATATTTTTGGGATTTTTTGGGAAAATAAAATATTTTAACATTTTTGTGAATTATTAAAAAAAGAATCAACTCAAAATCATTAAAACTCAGAGAGAAATTAATTTTTGAATCAATTAAATAAAATCACAAAATTCAAATATTTGAATTTATGAAAAATGGCGCCAAGAACAGCTGAAGAACACGCGTGTGTTTCAGGTTGGCCCAGATTTGCATTTTCTCTCCAATCTCACTGAATACTTAATCATATCATGTAATCCACATACCAATCAACTCGTTTCAACCTCACGATCATGTCTATGGTATTTAATTTCATTTAAATTAAACATATAACAAGAAATCATGAAAAATCCTCAAAAACCCTAATTTCTGCATGAAGGCTAGGATTTTTGATACACGATTCAAACAATGCAATTAATTGAGGGGAAATATTCCATGCATGATTATGAACATATGGCAAAAATATTGTGCGAGGAAATATGCATAGATGGAGAGATGACCAAGTTTAAGCTTACCTCTAGGTCGTGACAGCAAGAGCAAATTGATTTCTGAGTAGGAGGTGTTACAGATGAATTGTGATGATCTGAACAGCTTCCCTACACCCTATGGAGTGTGTTTGAATGCTTGGACTTGACTGAGAATGGCTAAATCACTTCATGGCATCTCAACTGCACTTTGGTTAAAACCTTGAGCAATTGACTGGTGATTTTGTGAAATCTGTGTTCCAGATGTTATGTGAGTGTTTGGATCACTTCTATATGATGTATGTGAGGTGTGTGAGTGATTGGTTTGATTGGAAAAGCTCTCAAACTCAAAACCCGATAGTGACTTGCCTTAGAAGGCAAAATTGGAGTGAAAGAAGAGATTTTGAGGAAAGCATCTGTTTGATGGCTTTGGTGTACTCAAACTGATCACAATTGATCTCTATTTATAGTAGAGCAAGTTTGTTTTGGGATCCACAGTGAATGGCAACTGCAGCAGGTGTTTGTTCAATGTTGGCCAATGGAAATCCAAGTCTCCTCTAGCCATTGACTAGAGGTTAGGGCACAGGGTTGTGGTTCCCTTGGTCTTGGATAAGTCTTGACTGAATTCAGTTGCAAATGGCTCAGTCCATGCCACCTTGATGCTTCCATTGAATGCTCCAATCCAAAATTGGAGTCTTGTCCCTATTTTGGCCATTCTAGGTTCAACATGCTATTTCTTGTTCCAAAGACTTTGGAGGCTTGGCTCAGTGATTGTCCCCTTTAGATTCAATCCTCAGAGGTGTCCAAGTGGATAGGAGCATTTGGATTTGGCTGATTTTGGCAAATCGAGCAAAAATGCAAATTCTGCCTTGCCTTGGCAGATTTCAGCAAGGCAACTTTCCAATGTCATATCTCATGACTCAAATGGAATTTGGTAATGTTCTTGGCCATTTTGGAAAGCCCTTACATGATACAACAACTGTTTGAACATGTTTGGTTTTGATCTCTTTTGAATCCAAGTGAAAAATCCCCCTACATTTGGCAAAAAGTAGGGTAAAATCTGACTTAGTAAAATTTTCACTAAGTGTTGAAACAAAGTGACTTTTCTTGATTTTGATCACTCCATAACTCAAAATCCATGAGGAGTTGGAATTAGGTCTAGTTGAATTTTTGTAGAGGGCAATGCGATCTACAAATCAAGCCTTGGCTGGGAGAAAATGGCTTTGTGGTTTAGGAGTTATGACCCTCCAAAGTTGGTACCCTAGCCACTTTATTTTTAACTTAGAAAATTTTCTAAGTTTTTTATGGTTACCCCTTTTACAAGTTACCCAAATTTTCTTGATTTTTATTGATGAATGATGATTCAAATCATACATTAACATCATTTTAGGGTTAAAAATCCATTTTGGTGAAAAATCTCAAAAAGTCAAAGTTGACTTTTGTGCACAGTTGACTTTTTATCAGATGAATTCCAAACTGTGCAATTCTTCATGAAATCATGTCCTTGATCTAAATCAAACTTGATGGACATGTTCCATGGGTGTCATAGGGTATATTGATGCATGTCATAGGGCTTGGGAGCATGTCCTGGTCAAAAGTCAAAGTTACAGTTGACTTTTTCCTTAAAACCCTAACTGTGGTGTAGATGAAATTAAGACTTATTGCGCAAGCTTATTGGATTAATCCATTGTTGCAAATGGATCAATATAGTTCATTAGAGACCCTCAAACCCTCTCTTGAGGTCTTGGCTCATGATTTGCCCTAAAAGTCAACTTAGGGGTGAATTAGGTCAAGAAACCCTAATTCCTGATTTTTGATGAATGCATCCCCTGAGATCAAATTGACTTGATGATTGGGTCCATGAGGTTCCATGGAGTATATTAGGTTATGTTTTGGATCATTGGCTTGTGCCCAGATGAAAATTTTCCATCTGGAGGCCCTGGTCGACCAAAACCCTAATTTGGTGACACTGTCGATCATGAGACTTGATCCACCTAGCCTTGTGCTTGATCCTTGAAGTGGGAGTCCTTTTGATCCATTGTGGATATTTGAGAGGTTATACAAGTTGAAGATCATGTCATTCCTTGATTGATCATTTGTCTAAGCACTCAGAGAGGGCTTGAAACCCTAATTTTGATTGTAGTGAATGCTCACCCATCTTTGGGGAGACTGATGAAGTATGATGGTTCCTCCATATTGTGATGATGATTTTCACAATGATGGGAAATCTTAGTGGTCAAAATTTAGGGTATGACAGATGCCTCTATTTAATCTTCTTGGACACGAAGGTGCGAATGACGAAGGTATTCGGGCATTCGGGGTGCAAGAGGATTAAATATCGGAATACCCGAAATTTTGATGGTGGTTATGAATGGTAGCTTACGCATTCATCTTCTTTAGCTAAGAAATGATGCTTAGAAAAGGTAAACTTCCCCTCGATCCTGGTCTTCAGCCAAGGAACTGGTCTCAGTTTCTGAAATAAACTTCCCCTCGATCCTGGTTTCCTGCCAAGGAACTGGTCTCAGTTTCTGAAATAAACTTCCCCTCGATCCTGGTTTCCTACCAAGGAACTGGTCTCAGTTTCTGATGTAAACTTCCCCTCGATCTTGGTTTCCTACCAAGGAACTGGTCTTAGTTTCTGATGTAAACTTCCCCTCGATCCTGGTTTCCTACCAAGGAATTGGTCTTAGTTTCTTTCGTCAATAAACTTTACTGACAAGGGACGTTATTCGTAGCGGCTTTCCTTCAAACTTCTCGCCGAATTTTCCTGGGGAGATGCCATTTGAGTGGAAAAAGTTTTGATGTCAGACTTGCTGGGGAACCCAGTCGTCTGAGTTGTAGAGTTGCACAAACTTCTCTGTTGGAGATGCCATTTGTTGACTCTACTCGGGGAATGCGAGTCCCTTGAGAGACTGCATTCGCTTGGGGTCTTTACATCATACTTTTCTCGGAGATCTTCTCGGAGAAATTCCATATGATGTGATCCAATTTTGAGGTGCCGATGACCTTTTCATCAGTGGGTTTTTCGGAGAAAAACTGCCGTACTGCCGAATCTCCGATTTAGGAGGCTTTCTCTCGGGATTTTCTTAAATCCGGGAAAACAAGGATATCATCTTCAATGGCGAAGAGTGGTGTTAACTGAGGGCTCTCTGGTCTTTCAGAGGTTCAAGTTATCAAAGTGGTCGAAGACCCAACTTCAATCCAGAAATAAAACTGGAGGAGAGAGAATGTTCAGACGTAACACTTCCTGACGAGGAAAGGGTTGACAACTCGATTGAGAGGACTTTTATCACTAGGGGACAAGGCCGACTAGAGTGATAGTGATGCAATATGAAATGTGAATGCAAATCAATAATGCAATGATGCATGTATGTTTATGCTGACAAAACTGACGTGACATACAAACTGACAGGTGAACACGACTGGATACTCAGCCATCGCGGGGCAAAGAAGTACCTTTGGTTCAGAATAGCAATTCCACCTTGCTTAGGAGAGATATCCCTGTGGGGAATACCGTTGATCAAGCTTAGGAGATAAGAACTCGGCCGAGGCGTGTCAGATGAAACAAGGTCTCTGACACAGTTGATCCCTTCATTCAGGCGTACTGGGTTAGAAGGAGTACTTTGATTCTGCACTTTGAGGTTTGATTACTTCTGGAGAAGCGACCGATGTTCCTCTGATGTTCAACAGTCAAAAGAAATTGTCGTCTTTAATTTAAAAGCAGAAAAAGTTTTAACAAGTAAATTCATTTTTGTTTTATTTCAAGAATCGTTAATCATGTTAACAACGTCGTTCTGTAAAGCTAAAACAAATCAGAATTACAAACAAAAGCACAAGGGCTCAAATTTTATTGATAAGATGGAGATCAGTCAAACGCGTGATTCCAAAGAGTACTTACAAAGTTAGAAAATGGTAATTTACAGGGAAAAGGGCTACGTTGAAACATAACGACAACTATCCTTCTACCAACTTTGAATTCGGGACATCCTGAGCTTCTGTCGAAGATGACCTTGACTGGAGTTTTCCTCCGATGGATGGTGTAACTGCTGCTGAGGGATTCGCCTTGGTTGAACATAGTTACTTGCCATTATCCCTAATTTTTGCCTGGATTGTACTTTGATGTTTCCAATCCACCGGGATGATTTTTTTTCTTTTTATGTCTCTAACTTTTGCCTGGACCGCCCTTTCGGGTTCTCAATCCGCCGAGACGTTTCTTTTTTTTTTTTAGTTTAGGCGAAGTATTTCTTGACTACATCAACATTCGTGGGGTAGGCAAATTCCTCTCCGTCCATGGTTGCAAGTCTCAAGGCGCCGCCTGAGAAAACTTTCGTGACCACATAGGGGCCATCATAATTCGGAGTCCATTTACCTCGCGAATCAGTGAGAAATGACTGGATCTTTTTGAGCACGAGGTCTCCTTTTCTGAAAACACGAGGTCAGACCTTTTTGTCAAATGCCCTCTTCATTCTCTGTTGATACAACTGACCATGGCATAGTGTCGTGATTCGCTTCTCCTCGATCAGATTCAATTCATCGTGTCGGCTTTGACACCATTTAGCTTCGGTGAGCTTGGCTTCCATCAATACTCGGATTGACGGGATCTCTACTTCTATGGGGAGCACTGCTTCTATGCCATACACTAGAGAGAAAGGGGTTGCCCCTGTTGAAGTGCGAACAGATGTCCGATAACCGTGAAGAGCAAAGGGTAGCATCTCGTGCCAATCTTTATAGGTTACAACCATCTTTTGAACGATCTTCTAGATGTTCTTGTTAGCCGCTTCTACCGCTCCGTTCATCTTGGGCCGGTAGGGAGATGAGTTATGGTGTTCGATCTTGAACTCAGCGCACAACTCCTTCATCATCTTGTTGTTCAAGTTAGATCCATTATTAGTAATGATCTGGCTCGGAACACCATAACAGCAGATGATATTGTTTTTGATAAATTGGACCACCACTTGTCGGGTTACATTGGCGAATGACGCTGCTTCGACCTACTTGGTGAAACAGTCAATGGCTACCAGGATGAACCGATGTCCGTTTGAAGCCTTGGGCTCAATCATGCCAATCATGTCGATTCCCCATATGGAAAATGGCCATGGGGAAGAGAGAACTTTGAGATGTGATGGCGGTACATGAATTTTGTCGGAGTATATCTGACACTTGTGACACCTTCTCATGTACTTGTAGCAGTCGGATTCCATTGTCAACCAATAGTACCCTGCTCTTAAAATTTTTCTCGCCATTGTGTGTCCGTTGGCATGAGTGCCAAAGGACCCTTCATGAATTTCTTTCATAAGCATGTCTGCTTCTGGTCTGTCTACGCATCGGAGCAAGACCATGTTAAAATTTCTCTTATAGAGAGTGTCAGCGCTCAGAAAGAAGTTTCCAACCAATCTTCTGAGGGTTTTTCTGTCTTTTCTGAGTGCCCCAGATGGGTACTCTTGTTTCTGAAGGAAGCATTTGATATTGTGATACCAAGGTTTATCGTCTATGACTGCTTCAATTGTGAAGATGTAAGCGGGTCGTTCAAGGCGCATTATGTCGATCTTAGGTAGGTCGTTCCATTGACCTACACTAATCATGGAAGAGATAGTGTCTAATGCATCAGCCATGTGATTCTCCTCACGAGGGATGTGATGAAACTCGACTCTGTTAAAGAAGGGTAACAACCTTCTTGCATAGTCTTTGTAAGGAATCAATCCTGATTGGTATGTGTTCCAATCTCTTTTTATCTGATTGATAACCAGAGTTGAGTCGCCATATACGTCCAAGTTTTTTATCCTTAAATCAATTGCTTCTTCGAGACCCATGATACAAGCTTCGTATTCGACCTCGTTGTTCGTACATTTAAACGTAAGTCTGGCGGTGAAAGGAATGTGGGTATCCTGAGGGGTAACAATGATTGCCCCAATTCCGTTCCCATAATGATTAACTGCTCCGTCAAAGATTAGTCCCCATTGGAAACCTGGTTCTGGCCCTTCACTGGGTAACGGCTCATCGCAATCTTTCATTTTTAGATACATGACATCTTCGTCTGGGAAGTCAAACCCGATTGATTCCTGATCGTCAATCGGTTGATGAGCCAAATGATTGGCTAAAATACTTCCTTTAACGGCTTTCTGAGCATGGTACTCTATGTCATATTCTGATAACAACATCTGCCAACGGGCAATTCTTCCCGTGAGAGCAAGTTTTTCGAAGACGTATTTGATTGGATCCATTTCGGAGATTAACCAAGTATTATGACAAATCATGTATTGGCGAAGACGTTTGGCTGCCCAAGCCAAAGCGCAGCAAGTTTTCTCAAGCATCGTGTACCGAGTTTCGCAGTCGGTGAATTTCTTGCTCAAATAGTAAATGGCATGCTCTTTCTGTTTGGTTTCGTCTTGTTGGCCAAGTACACATCCCATTGAGTCCTCTAGGACTGTGAGGTAAATGATCAGTGGTATTCCTTCCACTGGAGGTGATAGAATCGGAGGATTCAACAGATATTCCTTGATACTGTCGAAGGCGGTTTGACAATCTTCTGTCCAAATGCAATCCTGGTTCTTTTTTAGTAATTTGAAAATCAGCGCACATGTGGCGGTCATGAGGAATATGAACCTGGAGATGTAGTTCAAACGTCCCAGGAATCCTCTGACTTGTTTTTTAGTTTTCGGAGAAGGCATTTCTTGAATGGCCTTGACCTTGTCAGGATCAACCTCAATTCCTTTCTGGCTGACGATGAACCCTAGTAGTTTCCCTGAACGGACACCGAAGGTGCACTTGTTGGGATTCAAGCGGAGCTTGAATTTTCTTAAACGTTCGAACAATTTTGACAGATGTTCAACGTGCTCACTCTCTGTTTTAGATTTTGCAATCATATCATCGACATATACCTCGATTTCTTTGTGTATCATGTCATGAAACAAAGTAGTCATGGCCCTTTGATAGTTTGCCCCGGCGTTCTTCAAACCGAACGACATTACCTTGTAACAAAAGGTGCCCCATGGGGTAATGAACGAAGTTTTCTCCATGTCTTTCGGCGCCATTTTGATCTGGTTATAGCCCGAGAATCCATCCATGAAGGAGAAAATTTTGAACTTTGTTGTGTTGTCTACCAGCATGTCAATGTGTGGTAAAGGAAAGTCGTCCTTTGGACTTGCCTTGTTCAGATCCCTGTAATCAACACACATTCTGACCTTTCCGTCCTTTTTCGAAACGGGTACGATGTTGGCTAACCATTGAGGATATTCAGATGTGGCGAGGAAACCCGTGTCAATCTGTTTCTGCACCTCCTCTTTGATTTTGATGGCCATGTCCGGGTGAGTGCGTCTCAACCTTTGCTTTACTGGCGGACATTCCGATCTCAATGGTAAGTGATGTTCCACGATGCTGGTATCCAACCCTGGTATATCCTGATAGGACCAAGCGAATACATATGGAAATTCTTTGAGAAGCTTTATCAAACTCTCTTTGGCAGTTAGACTGAGCAGTGCCCTAATCCTGATTTCTTTTCTCTCTTTTTCTGAACCCAAGTTTACCGTTTCCAACGGCTCTTTGTGAGGTTCAATGAACCTTTCCTCTTGTCTGAGTAGTCGAGATATCTCTTCTGGAATTTTGTCGTCATTTTCTTCTTCAGCCTCGAATACCGGGAACTCAAAGTTGGGAGAAGGCATCGGATCGTATGTTTCAACGGGGTTTAAAATAAGCAATCTGCATGACGTGATGATTCGTGTTTAGAAGAGATAGAGAAAATGCAAGTGTGTGCAGTGTATTTATTTTACTGCTTGTTTTTATTTGAATTGTTTTTTAGGATTACCATTTTCTGAAAAAGCAAAAAGAGAAAACAACAATTAATGCGGAAATTACAGAACGACGTTATTTTATTAATGAACAAGTCGATCCTTGAAACTACAGCCCTATAAAACAAAACTCTGTCGCTTCGGGCAAAGCGAAGAGGGAAATTTACAGAAAGCGAGCCCTATCAAAACATCTGTTTCACCTGGGCAGGGTGAAAGGTTAAAGATGGCAATTACTTTGACTAATGAACGATCTTCGGAACCTCGACGGCAACCCATTGGCGGCGAACTCCTCGGTGAATCACAAAGTCTGGCACCTTCCTTGATTTGTCTTCAGAAATAACACTGATTTCTGGTGGAGCGGGATCATTGGAATCTGTCTCCCAGGCAAAATTTTCGTAGGAGAATTCCTCAGTTGTATTTTGCATAACATTTGTGCTCTCAGCTATATCTCCCCATCCAGTGGGCTGGATATCTTCGAGCCTGATACGAGAGCTTTTGGGAGCGGTGTACTTGACCATATAGTCATATTTCCGATTGTCCCAAGGTATCCCACACTTCTTTGGAACTGGAGGAAGCATCTTTCTCGATGACGTTAACCTCAGGAAAAGCATAGTTGATGAATTCAAGTCCTGCAAACGTTGTGAATTCATCTTCATGTTGAGTAGTTTCTGAATGACCTGAGTGTTGATCCCATGACATGGTGGGGACACAGGCATTCTGTTCAATGATGGTCAGCCGATTTTTGTTGTTCGGCTGACTCTCTTGCCCCAAGTTTCCTGGGTAAGGTTGCCACATTGGTAGACCATCCATTGGGCCATAGTAATTATGGTCAAAGTTGTCTTTCATCAGAGTGTCTTCCTCTAATGAATTTGGTGGAGCACGGCATCCTTCCGGATCATAATCTCCATAGATCATTTCGACGTCTGACCTTGGTATAAATCTCAGACTCTGTGCAGGATAGCAAAATGGTGTAGGCACCTCTTCCTGAGACATATAACCGTCCTCGTTAAGGTAGGACTTCCATTTTTCATCCGTGTCAGAGGGATCTTCCTCATTGATAGCATGTACTTCTTGAGACACCGGGTGAAGAAAACCTCCACTGTGGAAGAAGTTTTGAAGGGGATGAAGACTTTCATCGTTGGCAGCTGTCTGGTATCGGTACTCTCGACCGCTTTAATAGCATCTTTGTATGAGGAAATCGAAGTTCCTTCTTTGAACTGACTGTCCTTGCTCACCGACAGTGCTTGGAACTGTGTTCCAATAACCTCCTCGGGTTCTATACCAGTAGATGATGACAAGTTACTCACAAGCAAGGCCTGTTCTCCATAGACTGTGACAAGTTGATCGTTCTTGACGAACTTTAGCTTTTGGTGGAGGGTTGACGTAACCGCTCCAGCCTGATGTATCCAAGGTCTTCCTAATAAACAACTGTATGTTGCCCGAATGTCCATGACCTGGAAAGTGACTTGGAAAGTGTGAGGACCGATAGTTATGGGAATATCAACTTCGCCGATAACTATTTTTCTGGATCCGTCGAATGCTTTGACGACGACCTCGTTGATTCTCATCGGAGGGCCTTTGAATGATAATTGCATCAAAATGGACTTTGGCATAACATTCAGGGATGACCCTGTGCCTTCCAGTACGTTGGCTAAAGCATCGTCCTGGCAGTTAACTGTAATGTTGAGCGCCATGTTATGACGGCGACCCTCTTCGGGTAATTCCTCATCACTAAATCCCAAATTATTGCAGGAAGTGATGTTAGAGACAATGTTATTGAACTGTCTGATCGTTACATCCTGTTCCACAAAGGCTTGCTCCAAGACTTTCTGTAGAGCCTCCCTGTGGGCTTCTGAACTGAGTAACAGTGATAATACCGAGATCTTTGAAGGAGTTTATAACAGTTGATCGACAATGTTGTATTCACTCCTTTGGATGAGCTTCAGCATCTCATCATTATTTTTTGAAAGGTCGGGATTACTGGATTGACTGACTGGTGGATCAAGAGTTTCTGTCTGAAGTTCCTTTTCCTTGTTAGGTTCTCCAACTCCTCGGTTGAAGATTCTACCGCTCCGTGTTACACGACTGATGTCTGCAATATTCACGACGGAGGGTAATGGAATTTCCTTTCCATTTTCAACTGTCGTTGCACCATATTTGTAAGGGATAGCCTTAGTTGATTCATACGGTGTTGGTCCCGGCAGATATATGACTATGGGAACCTTCTGATTTTTCTGACCATCATAATTAATCTCGATCCGTTCCTGGTTGGGAACTTTAGATTTGTCAAGTAGAGGGATAATGGCAAAAACATCCCTGGTCCTATGATGACCAGAGATCGTGACAACATCCTCAACTTGCTCGGCAAGGTAGTTCGGCGTCCAGTTGATGGGTTCAAAACCCGGATATGGGCGAATCTCTCCACGATCCACCTGACCTTGAAGAGCTGCTCTCACAAAGTAACACCCTTGGTTACTTTCCGAACAGACACCGCAACGTTCATAGTTGTGTGGTGGCACCTAGCCACGCCCACTTTGAATACAATGTAACCTCACTAGGTTAGCTTCCACAGATCAGACATCCTGACTCTGACGCCGAGTGGGGTTTCTGTTATTGATACTAATCTACTGAGTATCTTCATCCATATAAATTGGCATCCACCAGTGATTTAACAAGTACTGAAGTGCCTCCTGGACAAGGGTACAACCTTGATCATTTTCGCAACTCGCTTTACAGCTTTGATAGTCGTGTGATATTAAGAATCCGAGTCAGACCTGTTCAGCATGTAACTCTACCAGGTTGGTATTCATCACGCGAATATCGAAGATCTGAACCATGTTGATTTGATAGGAGTTCCTATCATGGTAGTCTTGGATCCATCCAAGATCCATCTGACGCTGGAGGGCCTCCTGTATGAAAGAGCATCCCTGTTTATTTACCGAGCAAATCAGATAGGAACTGTAATCGTGCCGCGAAAGATTATGATATTGGCTTTGCCTTGAGTGCATCGCCACCAAGTTGACATTCATTGCACGGATATCGTGGTTCTGCATGACGTTGGAATTCGTGTAGACCATGTTAACTCCACGAACTCGGTGCTCTTGGATCCATCCGAGATCCATCTGTTCTTGTAGAGCTGCTTGCACCACAGAACATCCCTGATTGTCTTTAGAGCAGATATCACACTGATGATAATTATGAGGTGGCACATGGCCATATCCACTCTGTCTACAATGCATCTTGACCAGATTGGTTTTCAACAAGAGTACATCGTGAATTTGATAGACATCGTTAGTCTCTCCTTCTATCAAATTGACTGCAGCCTTCTCGTGTTAAGGCAGCGGATTCGTGAAAACATTAGGATTCGTATCTTTGAAAGATAAGACCCTGCTCCTAACAAGTTTTTGCACGTCGGACTTGAAATTGAGACAAGTCTCTATGTTATGCCCTGGACCTCCTTGATGATATGGACAAGTTTGGTCCGCTTTGAACCAAAAAGGCGAATTTTCTGGTACTGTAAGAGGAAATTTAGTCTGAATGTGCCCCTTAGCCAGTAGTAATGGAAACAGCTCTGCGTACGACACGGGTATAGGATCAAATCCTGGTGGCCGTGTTGTACGGTTGTCGTTGTATGGAGGACGAGCCTGCTGAAGAGGTCGTTGTGTCATTTGTTGATCAGGTTGGCTCTGTGCAACCTGAGGTTGATACGTAGGAATAGACGCAGGGTTGATAGCAGGAGTCACAGCTGCTACCGGTTGATAATGTCGCCTTTGCTTTCCAAGAGAGATATTCCCAATATCTTGCTCTTTTTTCTTAGGGAGAGCACTACCGTATTTTTTAGTACCGCTCGTCGATCCAGTGTCTTTTACCAAACGTCCTTCTCGGACGGCTTCCTCAAGACGTATGCCCATGCCAACCATTTCGGTGAAATCACTGGCGCACTGGCAACCATTCGGTCATAGTAAAATGAGCTTAAGGTCTTTAAGAAGATCTTTGTCATCTCTTTTTCCTCCAGAGGTGGACAAATTTGAGCGGCAATCTCACGCCACTTTTGAGCGTACTCCTTAAAGGTTTCCTTGTCCTTTTGCGACATCGATCTGAGTTGATCTCTGTCGGGTGCCATGTCTAAATTGTATTTGTATTGTTGGACGAAGGCAGTGCCAAGATCTCTAAATATGCTGATCGTGGCACGGTTTAAACCCATGTACCACTTGAGTGCAGCACCGGTTAAAATATCCTGAAAGTAGTGAATCAGTAGGTCCTGATTTTCCGTCTGAGCTGACATCCGCCAGGCGTACATCACCAGATGGCTTTGAGGGTAAGAGTTACCCTTGTACTTTCCAAAGTCGGGCACTTGAAATTTGTGCGGGACTTTCACATTTGGGACCAAGCAGAGATCTGCGACGTCCTTTCCAAATAGATCCTGACCGCGAATGGCTTGCAGTTCCTTCTGCATTTCCAAGAACTGCCCCTGGAATTCCTCCATTCTGTCAAACATAGTTTCCTTCTTACCAGAAGGTGTCTGTGGAATCTGTCCTTCCAGGACAGTGTGCACCATAGGGGGTGGTACCGTGACTATGGTAGTGAGTCCTGGCGTCTCCCGAAGTTTGTAACCTTCAGGAGTCTTCAGTATGCCTCTGGCATCTTCGCTTTCCTGAAGTTTGTAACCTTCAGGCCCAGCGGCTTCTGTTGTGATTCCCTGATCTTCAGTGATCGGCGAAACATATCCTTCCGGGATATAGTTAACAGGCATGCCCCAAGGACGATCTTTCGGTATTTGATACCTAGGATCATACTTCTCCACTATGGGCGTTGAGGTGATCTCTGAGATCACAGTTCTTTGTAGCTGAGCTTCTGCCATGGCTTGCATGTCGTTATGAAGCTTTCTCATATCCTCTCTCAGAGCATCGATCTCTTCTTTCAACTCTCTGTTTTCTTCCTCAAGATCATCCATCTTTTTCTGGCGATTGGCCCGAGTATTATACGAATGAGATAGTTTGACTCTAGAACCGAGACACAAACGTGAGATTCGTAGGTAAGAAGAAATACGCGATGTGAGAATGATGAATGCAATGATTATGTTAATTGTTTTTTTTTGTTTAATCAAAATAAACTTCGACAATTAGATTGCAAATATCAAACAGTGGGGAAACCCCTTTTTATTGAAATTCAAAGGATTACAGAAATGGAAATACAGTAGATTACAAGGTGCAGAAACAGAAACCTAAACTAATGGGTCCCGAGTCCTCTTTGAAGAGAAATTAGGTGATGATTCTTGTATCTTCCTTTTCTTTGACCGGGGCTCTTGGGCCGTTGTCGGGTTGTCATTCCTTTTCCAGGTGAAAGGAGTGAGCAAATTCCTTTGGTCATCCTGATTATCCACAGCATGTTGCTCCAAAATTTCAATCAGAGCATCTTTCTCTTTCAGTAATTGTTGTATTTTGATGCACTCTACGTCGAGGGTGCGGTACTTGTTCTTCCAAGACCTTCTCTCCTTTTGAACTTTATTGAGA
Organism: Lathyrus tuberosus; assembly: GCA_022829125.1. Classification (NCBI taxonomy): domain Eukaryota; kingdom Viridiplantae; phylum Streptophyta; class Magnoliopsida; order Fabales; family Fabaceae; genus Lathyrus; species Lathyrus tuberosus. Next base: position 57,341 of record JALAZF010000237.1, read on the forward strand.
GTAACCTGAAGCTTTTCAGTTTCCGTCATGAAGTACATGACAGATTCCCTCGGCGAAAGAATTCCGTAACGAGGATAAGGCATCTTTAGCTTGAGAGCCCTAGTTTGTACCCAGTGGAGATAAGGCTCCACCGAGACACAGTCTGGTTTTCCTAGAGACTCTCGTCCTTTCTTATGAACATGCTTCCAAGCGTGCACTATTTCCATCTTTAGTGCTCTGTCATTTTCTCCTTCCTTGAAGAAAATACCTTCCAGATGAACACCTCGTGGGACGTGTCTCATTGGGTATCCAAATTGACGATGAACGAGAACTGGATGATAGTTGATTCTTTCCTTAGTTCCTATAAGGGGTACATTGGGGAAGTTTCCACAACGGTCAATGATCCTGATTCCATCATAGATCCTATTACACCAATCTATATCAGAGTTGGTAAGGGACATGATCTTCTACGACCAACGTAAGGCACTCTTACAATCCCAAAAAGCAGCAGACTTGGGCAAGTGAGAGATAAACCATTTGTAAAGCAGAGGTACACAGCATGTGATCTCCCCTCCGCTGAACAAATTTCCCAAGTGTACAGAATGATACGCATCTGCGAGCAAAGTCGGCACAGGGTTTCCAATGAGAAAAACCTTAATGGAGTTGATATCGACGAAATTATTAATGTTGGGAAACAAAATTAACCCGTAGGCGAGCAAGACAAAGACGCTTTCAAAAGCAGTCACGTTTCCTATACTGGCAAAATACAGGGCTTTCTTTGTCAAGAACTGGGTTGGCAAACCTTGGATGCCACCCTTGGTAGTTAGGTGAGTCCTGACCTCAGACTCGTCCAAATGAATTGCTCTTGCAATGGTCTGATTCTTTGGAATTTCTTCCAGTCCAAAAAATGGAGCTCGATCAGTAATGTGTAGATCAATCAGATGAGAATACTCCTCCAGCGTTGGTGCGAGCTAGTAATCCGGGAATGTGAAATAGTGATAAACCGGATCATAAAACTGAATTAGCGCATCCATGATTCCCTCAATCACATGGACTCTTAACAGTGGTAGCAAACCTCCGTGCTTGGCTCTGAAAGCCTCTGGGTTAGTGATCATCCTCGCTAACCTTCTCAAATCCTCTAGCTTTGGAACCTTGAAGGTGTAACTATGAGTTCTCCTTCTACCGAAATCCATTAGTGCAATCCTTTTCTCTGATATTTGCAATCACAGTCTTAGTTTAATTTGAAAAACAGAGAGACTAGAAGAGAAATTTTTTTGAATGTTTTTAATGTTTTTTAAATGATTGCATGAATGCAGCACACAAAAACATAGAAAAAACATGGGGTCAAAGGGTCGTTGTCATGAAGTCAAGGCTCTACCCATCCCCAAAGGTTTATACTAGGGTGATTTTTGTACCTGTACTCATTATCATCAGCTCCTCCCAGGAAAGCAAAACAACAAGCGGATCGCCAGCGAGTTGTAGAGCAATCTTAGAGTAAGTGCCATTCACCGAGAATAGATCACCAGCCTCAAATGAGGGTAGTATCACGTAACAACTATTCCCGATAGTTTCCGCACTACAAAAGGGTTTGGCTCCTCAGCTTCTCAGACATCACAATCGGCCCATTATCTAGGTGAGAGAATGGGTTGCATTGGTCAGCCTCCACTGAGGTTGATGGTCGACCTCGTCGCCATCACTTATCTTAAGTGTATACTCGATCTTTCCACATGCGGCATCACACGCATTCCCATTAGCAGAAAAATAAACACGTATAGCAATTAGGAAAAGCAGTATATATATTTGTCCTAATCATCCTAGACTTTTAAAAGCTAAGAATCTTAAGTTCCTGACAGAAAATGGTTTCCCGGCGGAGTCACCAATCTGTGGTTTCATTCCAAATTAATGGCGTTTTGACCTAAGATCCTAGTGACGTCAAGGTTTCCACCTAGGGGAAAAAAAAGAACAAGATCCCTAAAGAGACCTGCGCGCTCCCCAGCAGAGTCGTCATTTTTCTGTAGCGAGTGACTTTTGGATGTGGTTGCGAAGCACGATCGCTCTGGTACTACAGTTCGATTCATTTTTTATCCTATTAAAGCTGATGAAGGAAGGGAAATAGATGTCTCCAATTAACCCTGCTTGCATACTGAGATTAAACAGTCGAAACTGTTGGTTTACAGATGCTACAAAGATTCGGGGTTTGTCCTAGGTTTATTTTGTTGACGAGGGGTGCTTTAGGCTATCGGTTGAGATGTTAGTACGGATATATATGAAATTATGGGATTTTGGGTTTTTGTTTAGTGTGCTCGCTAAGATTTTTTCTTTCAATCTTATGCCTACGTATTCCCGTTTACCGAAATAGGGAAATCAGAGCGTTCGTAGTTCCTCCTATTCTATGGGAGGAAATGGTTGTTTTGGTGTCTTGTTCAAAGCCCAAGACGTGAAGCGAAAGGTGGTTTGTATCTTGTTTAAAGCCCAAGATGTGAAGCTGAAGGTGGTTTGTATCTTGTTCAAAGCCCAAGATGTGAAGCTAAAAGGTCTCACCTTTAGAGAGAATTTGTCATCTCTAAAGAGGGGTTTGTCTGTTACGACTGTTTATAAAGGAGAATTACTTTAACCGGGATTTGTGAATCCGGCAATGTCATAATTTCCTTTATAGGGGATTTCAACCTGAAGGAGAAGACTTTAACTCAGTGTAGAGTAATGCCATCTTTCCTTAGGAATTTCTCATACTAAAAGAGGGACATTGGCATGGATGTAGATGATCCAAAGGCTTTCCGCTTATAGCAGTTAGATGGAGGGGAAGGAGTTGTTGATGTTTGTGTACTGTGAACGAGGCACATCTTTGATGCTAAAAGGTTAATTGGATCAACCAGTGGTTTTCTTATACAAAGCCTAAGAGAAGGCTATTATGTGTCTCGTACGAAGCCCGAGATGGAGGCTAAAATTTGTTTGGCTCAATAAGAACCTTTTTGTATCTCGTATAAAGCCCGATATGGAGGGGAAAGGGTGATTGACTCAACAAGGGAGTCTCTTATGTGTCTCGTACAAAGCCCGAGAAAGAGGCTAAACGTTGTTTGACCCCGCTGGGGAGAATCATTGTACAAAGCCCAAGAGGAGGCTAGGGTTACTGTTTTAGTTAAGTGACAGGTCCAGTATACTGATTTTGAAAGAGAAAATCAGTTCTTATATGAGCAACACTGTACTCGGGGATTTGATTCGAGGATCCGGGTTATTCCTGTTCTTTAAGGAAATGGGAAATCCGAAGGGTATTGAGACTGTCCGAGTCTACGGGTTTTCTTCCTATTTAACGAAGGGGTCACTTGAGAATGTCTTTGAGACTCAAGGAGATTAGACTGTCCAAGTCTAGAGTGTCATCTTTTGTATTATGCTTTGAGAAATAGTAGTAGACTCTATGAAAGGACTGTTCTATGCAGATGACTAATTTCTATTCCTATACCTCTAGGAGGTCGTCGGGACAATTTATACGAAGCCCAAGAGGAGGCTGGAAACTTTTAAGAAGCCGACGGGTCCTTGTACAAAGCCCAAGAGGAGGCTATCATTCCCGGAGGAAGAGATCGTTATACGAAGCCTAAGAGGAGGCTGTGAATACTTCTAAGAAGCCGGCGAGTCCTTGTACTAAACCCAAGAGGAGGCGGGGTTGCTTTTAGGAAGCCTGTGGGTCCTTGTACGATGCCCAAGAGGAGGCCGATGCTTTTAAGAAGCCCATGGGTCCCCAAACCCCGAGAAATTCAAGGCAAGCTATTCACAAGGAATAGATCAAGTCAGGAAAGTTCGAGAATTTGGAAGAAACTCAAAGATGCCATTCATGGAGAATACATTCATCTCTGGGAATAGAGTTTCTTGACAATTCCTAATGAGGACAGCCGAAGAGAAGACTGTATCTGGTGATCCTATTGGGGATCTAGTTGTCTATTTCTACGAATAAACAAAACGGCGTCACCTAGTTCTAGACGTAGTGGCCGGGAAAACTCTAAATATCTATACTATTATTACACAGTTGATATGAGTTTATGAAAGAAGACTTACAGTGAAACAGCCCCACAATACAGTTATATGCATATGAAAGCGGTAAATGAAAGCGATAACCACTTACTCGGTTGTAGAGCTTCCATGTTGTTTGGTTAGTTGTTCAACAAAGAAAGATTGAAAACAACAGTATATTCAAAATCAAAGGAGAAAGTGTTTTGAAAAAGAAAGATTTGGGGCTTACAGCTCAAGGAGAAGCCCAGGGTTTTATCAGTGAGCGCACTGTTTGAATTTGTACAGAGGGACTTATACAAGTGACTGTGGCCCAAAAATTGTTTTCTGTACAAGGGGATGGGTCTTACACTCTCTCAAGAGGCCCAAAAAGTTTAAAGAAAAAGAGTGGGGCTTATAACACGAGGGTAGGCCCAGATGATTTTTCCGTTTGAAATGGCGATCGCGCCGAGGTTTTCTTTTAACACAGAGGGGCTTATACAATATCTGAGGCCCAAAGTGATTTTGGTTAAAAGGGGGTTAGGTCTTACACTCTATTAGAGGCCCAAAAGTTTTGAATGGGTCTTATAGCTCGAGGAGAGGCCCAAAAGGTTATTTTTCAAAAGGGCGACGATCGCGCCGTTTGTTTTTTACGGTATCGGGACTTATACAATACACTGAGGCCCAAAAATGATTTGGTCAAAAAAGGATTTGGTCTTACACTCTATTAGAGGCCCAAAGTGTTTTGAAAATGATTTATGAGGGTTGAATTAATCCAAAACCCTAATTTGTTTTCAAAAATGTATTTAATTGAATAAAAATTCAATTAAAATGACCAAAATTGTTTAACATATGGAAAACAAAATGTGATCTTGGATTAATGCTTCAAAAATTAAGTATTGACCTACAAAATAATTAGAAAGCATTAAAAGTTGCAAAATCAAGGTGGAAAAAATATTTTAAATGTCAAAAACATTTAAAACATTAATTCTTTGCAAAAATATCAATTATATATAATAAATAATATTTTTGGGAGTTTTGGGAAAATAAAATATTTTAACATTTTTGTGAATTATTAAAAAAAGAATCAACTCAAAATCATTAAAACTCAGAGAGAAATTAATTTTTGAATCAATTAAATAAAATCACAAAATTCAAATATTTGAATTTATGAAAAATGGCGCCAAGAACAGCTGAAGAACACGCGCGTGTTTCAGCTTGGCCCAGATTTGCATTTTCTCTCCAATCTCACTGAATACTTAATCATATCATGTAATCCACATACCAATCAACTCGTTTCAACCTCACGATCATGTCTATGGTATTTAATTTCATTTAAATTAAACATATAACAAGAAATCATGAAAAATCCTCAAGAACCCTAATTTCTGCATGAAGGCTAGGATTTTTGATACACGATTCAAACAATCCAATTAATTGAGGGGAAATATTCCATGCATGATTATGAACATATGGCAAAAATATTGTGCGAGGAAATATGCATAGAATGAGAGATGACCAAGTTTAAGCTTACCTCTAGGTCGTGACAGCAAGAGCAAATTGATTTCTGAGTAGGAGGTGTTACAGATGAATTGTGATGATCTGAACAGCTTCCCTACACCCTATGGAGTGCGTTTGAATGCTTGGACTTGACTGAGAATGGCTGGATCACTTCATGGCATCTCAACTGCACTTTGGTTAAAACCTTGAGCAATTGACTGGTGATTTTATGAAATCTGTGTTCCAGATGTTATGTGAGTGTTTGGATCACTTTTATATGATGTATGTGAGGTGTGTGAGTGATTGGTTTGATTGGAAAAGCTCTCAAACTCAAAACCCGATAGTGACTTGCCTTAGAAGGCAAAATTGGAGTGAAAGAAGAGATTTTGAGGAAAGCATATGTTTGATGGCTTTGGTGTACTCAAACTGATCACAATTGATCTCTATTTATAGTAGAGCAAGTTTGTTTTGGGATCCACAGTGAATGGCAACTGCAGCAGGTGTTTGTTCAATGTTGGCCAATGGAAATCCAAGTCTCCTCTAGACATTGACTAGAGGTTAGGGCACAGGACTGTGGTTCCCTTGGTCTTGGATAAGTCTTGACTGAATTTAGTTGCAAATGGCTCAGTCCATGCCACCTTGATGCTTCCATTGAATACTCCAATCCAAAATTGGAGTCTTGTCCCTATTTTGGCCATTCTAGGTTCAACATGCTATTTCTTGTTCCAAAGACTTTGGAGGCTTGGCTCAGTGATTATCCTCTTTAGATTCAATCCTCAGAGGTGTCCAAGTGGATAGGAGCATTTGGATTTGGCTGATTTTGGCAAATCGAGCAAAAATGCAAATTCTGCCTTGCCTTGGCAGATTTCAGCAAGGCAACTTTCCAATGTCATATCTCATGACTCAAATGGAATTTGGTAATGTTCTTGGCCATTTTGGAAAGCCCTTACATGATACAACAACTGTTTGAACATGTTTGGTTTTGATCTCTTTTGAATCCAAGTGAAAAATCCCCCTACATTTGGCAAAAAGTAGGGTAAAATCTGACTTAGTGAAATTTTCACTAAGTGTTGGAACAAAGTGACTTTTCTTGATTTTGATCACTCCATAACTCAAAATCCATTAGGAGTTGGAATTAGGTCTAATTGAAGTTTTTGTAGAGGGCAATGAGATCTACAAATCAAGCCTTGGATGGGAGAAAATGGCTTTGTGGTTTAGGAGTTATGACCCTCCAAAGTTGGTACCCTAGCCACTTTATTTTTAACTTAGAAAATTTTCTAAGTTTTTTATGGTCACCCCTTTTACAAGTTACCCAAATTTTCTTGATTTTTCTTGATGAATGATGATTCAAATCATACATTAACATCATTTTAGGGTTAAAAATCCATTTTGGTGAAAAATCTCAAAAAGTCAAAGTTGACTTTTGTGCACAGTTGACTTTTTATCAGATGAATTCCAAACTGTGCAATTCTTCATGAAATCATGTCCTTGACCTAAATCAAAATTGATGGACATGTTCCATGGGTGTCATAGGGTATATTGATGCATGTCATAGGGCTTGGGAGCATGTCCTGGTCAAAAGTCAAAGTTACAGTTGACTTTTTCCTTAAAACCCTAACTGTGGTGCAGATGAAATTGAGACTTGTTGCTCAAGCTTCTTGGATTAATCCATTGTTGCAAATGGATCAATATAGTTCATTAGAGGCCCTCAAACCCTCTCTTGAGGTCTTGGCTCATGATTTGCCCTAAAAGTCAACTTAGGGGTGAATTAGGTCAAGAAACCCTAATTCCTGATTTTTGATGAATGCATCCCCTGAGATCAAATTGACTTGATGATTGGGTCCATGAGGTTCCATGGAGTATATTAGGTTATGTTTTGGATCATTGGGTTGTGCCCAGATGAAAAATTTCCATCTGGAGGCCCTGGTCGACCAAAACCCTAATTTGGTGACACTGTCGATCATGAGACTTGATCCACCTAGCCTTGTGCTTGATCCTTGAAGTGGGAGTCCTTTTGATCCATTGTGGATATTTGAGAGGTTAGAGAAGTTGAAGATCATGTCATTTCTTGATTGATCCTTTGTCTAAGCACTCAGAGAGGGCTTGAAACCCTAATTTTGATTGTAGTGAATGCTCACCCATCTTTGGGGAGACTGATGAAGTATGATGGTTCCTCCATATTGTGATGATGATTTTCACAATGATGGGAAATCTTAGTGGTCAAAATTTGGGGTATGACACGGGTAAGTGTTTATCCGCTTTCATTTATCGCTTTCATATGTATATAACTATATTGTGGGGCTGTTTCACTGTAAGTCTCCTTTCTCATCCTTTTATATACTTGCCAAATATCAACTGTGTATTACTAGTATAGTTATTTAGAGTTTTCCCCGGCAACTACGTCTAGCACTAGGTAAAGCCTTATTGGTCACTCTTAAATACAAACAAAAATAAATCCCTCGTAGGATTCCAGATACAGTCTTCCCTTCTCTTGGGGTTAATCAATATGGAACAAAGAGAAAGGCAGTATTCTCGGTGAACCTTTTCTCAGACTGCCACTCTTAGAAATTATCAAAGAGACTCTACTCGCCAGAGTTGATCTATTCTTCATGAATAGCATCTCTTGAGTTTCTTCCAAATTCTTGAACTTTCCTGGAATGATCTCTTCTCTGTGAATTGCATTTCTTGAACTTCTCGTGGTTTGGGGACCCACAGGCTTCCTAAAAGCATCCCCGCCTCCTCTTGGGCATTATACAAGGACCCTTCGGCTTCTTAGAAGTTCTCATGCCTTCTCTTGGGCTTAATACAAGGACCCTGATGACCTCTTAAAGGTATAAGACAGAACTTAGTCATCCTTTTCTAGAGCAGTCTTTCCAGTGTCAAAACTCCGGCCACTTTAGGGTTGATACACATCCCTCAATGCCCGTGCCTCCTCTTGGGCATTGTACAATAGATAAAACTCTAGAGTTGGACAGTCTAAACCCCTTGAGTCTCAAAGACATTCTCAAGTTCCTTTCAAACATAGGAAAAAACACTGATCACTCAGAAACCCTGCCTCTCTCATAAGGACTCTCCCAATTGGTCCTGCATATGGATCTAATCCTCGACAGTTAGATAGCCTCCTCTTGGGCTTTGTACAAATGATTCTCCCCAAAAGGTACTAACCTTTTCAGACTCTCTTGTTGAGTCAAACCCTTTTTAGCCTTCGTCTTAGGCTTCGTATAAGACATATAAAAGTACTCTCTTATTGAGTCAAAACTTTTAGCCTCCATCTTGGGCTTCATACAAGACACATATAAAACACTCTCTTGTTGAGTATAAAAGACTTTCTTGTTGAGTCAATCCCCTTTTAGCCTTTATCTTGGGCTTCGTACGAGACAGCAAAACACTTTCTTGTTGAGTATAAAAGACTCTCTTGTTGAGTCAATTACCTGTCAAACAGACTCTCTTGTTGAGTCAACCTTTTAGCCTCCGCCCTGGGCTTTATACAGGACAAACAAAAGTACTCTCTTGTTGAGTCAAACCCTTTAGCCTCCGTCTTGGGCTTCGTACAAGACACATAAAAAGCACTCTCTTGTTGAGTTAGTCACTTGTTGGTACTATCTTGTTGAGTCAACCCTTTTAGCCTCTATCTCGGGCTTCGTATGAGACAACAAATAAAAGACACCCTCTTGTTGGGTCAATCACCTCCTCTTAGGCTTTGTATAAAGAAACCTCGGTTGAGTCAATCAACCTTTTAGCATCAAATTTGTGTCTTGCTCACAGTATACAAACATCAACAACTCCTCTTTAGAGATGACAAATTCTCTCTCATCCAAACCTTTTAGCTTCACATCTTGGGCTTTGAACAAGATACAGATCACCTTTAGCTTCATGTCTTGGGCTTTGAACAAGACACCAAAATAACCTTTTTCCTCCCATAGAATAGGAGGAACTACGATCGCTCTGATTTCCCTGTCTCGGGAATACGTAGGCATAAGATTGAAAAATCTTAGAGAGCATACTAATCAAAAACCAAAAATCCAGTACCCCCGTGTATCAACCCAAAAGCACCAAATCCTAACATCTTACCAAAAACCTCGCAAATAGTCCAGACATTCTAATCTTAACAAAATAACCAAAGAGGGGCCCACACCTTAATAGCATCTGTAAACTAACAGTCAGCTGTTTAAACTCAGTATGCAAGCAGGGTTAATTGGAGACATCTATTTCCCTTCCTTAATCAGCTCAATAGGATAAAAAATGAATCGAACTGTAGTACCCAAGCGATCGTGATTCAAGACCACAAAAATCGCGCTACAACCTAAAGTTTTTGATTGGTGTGCTAAGAGAGGGACAGTGGCGTGGATGTAAATAATCCAGAGGCTTGCCACTTACAGCAATTAGATGAAAGAGAGGATTTACCAGGATAAGAGATGGACTACAGCTTGGATATTTGAATCAATAAGTGTGCCACTTATAGCAGTTATCTGGGATTAGGGTTTGTTTGATTTTCTGTTTCGAAGAGTGATAATACAGAGAAATATCTTCCTACATAGAGTTTTTTATTTCCTCTGAGGGGATGTGGATTTTTATATGTGCCTTGATCAAAGCCCAAGGTTGAAGCTAAGAGATTGATTGACTCCATTGGGGAAGTCCTTATACAAAGCCTAAGAGGAGGCTAGAAAAGATTAACTCAACAAGAGAGTGTTTATCTATCTTGTACAAAGCCCAAGATTGAGGCTAAAGAGATTTGACTCTTTGGGGGATATCATTATACAAAGCCTAAGAGGAGGCTAAAAGTTGACTTTTCCGGTCTGTCTTGTACAATGCTCAAGATTGAGGCTAAAATGAGTCTGACTCAACAAGAGAGTGTTTAGGGAGGTTTTATATGGTGTCTTGTACAAAGCCCAAGATTGAGGCTAAAATGAGACTGACTCTACTAGTGAGAGATTTTATCTGTCTTGTACAAAGTCCAAGATTGCAGCTAAAATGGGATTGACTCAGCTGGAGAGTATGATTTGTTTTGTACAAAGCCCAAGATTGAGGCTAACTCTACTGAGGAAAATCATTATACAAAGCCTAAGAGGAGGCTGAAAAAGAGTATTAACTATGCTTAGGGAGATTAACTCCCAAAGCCTAAAAGAAGGCTGGGAGGAATTGACTCCGCTGGGAAGATATTTATCCATAGCTTAAGAGAAGGTTATGAAGATTTTGACTTTGCTGGAGACAGTTTATATATGACTTGTACAAAGCCCAAGATTGAGGCTAAAGAAAAAGGATGACTCAACAAGAGAGTGTTTATATGGTGTCTTGTACAAAGCCCAAGATTGAGGCTGAAAAGATGGTTAACTCAACAAGAGAGTGCTTTTAGGTGTCTTGTACAAAGCCCAAGATTGACGCTGAAAAAGAGACTGACTCAACAAGAGAGTGCTTAAAAGGTGATTGACTCAACAAGAGAGTGATTTTGAAGCTGAATCGGCTGAGGAAAATCATTATACAAAGCCTAAAAGGAGGTTGGCTTCTGCTGAGGATTATTGAGATCCAGAGGCAGGTCCAAAATGGGAAATTAACTCTTGCTGAGGATTTAAAGAAGAGTTGAGGTATCAGATGCCTTGAGGTTCTGATAAAGGTTTATTGGTAGTGATTTGACCCTAGATGGGGAAATTTGGAAGAAGGTTTGAGTTTTTGAACCTACGGAGGTTTTAACTCTACTAGAGATTGATCAAATGACCAGGGTTTCTCCTGTGTTTGTAGGGGGCTTGAGAATGTCTTTGAGATCCAAGAGGAGATTAGACTGTCCAAGTCTACTGGTATGGAAGGTTTATCTTTGTATGATGCCCAATAGGAGGCTGGTGTTTTAAGGGATGAGTGTCAACCCTAAAATTGGTCTGAGATTTTGACTCTTTTAGAAAGACTGCTCTAACAAAGGATGACTAAGTTCTGTCCTATACCTTTAAGAGGTCTTCAGGGTCCTTGTATTAAGCCCAATAGAAGGCATGAGAACTTCTAAGAAGCCGGAGGGTCCTTGTACAAAGCCCAAGAGGAGGCGGGGATGCTTTTAGGAAGCCTGTGGGTCCAAACTTAAGAAAAGTTCAAGAAAAGTTTCACCGGGAATAATCTTTTCTTTAGTGAACAATTCTAGGGTTTGAAGAAATTCAAAAGAGGTTTCACCGGGAATTAATCCTCTCTGGGGAAATGAATTTCTTTGACAATTTTCTAATAGTGACAGTCTAAGAAAAGTTTCACCGGGAATAATGTCTTTCTCTTTGTTCCATGTTGTATAAGCCCAAGAGAAGGCAAGACTGTATCTGGAAATTCATATGGGGAACTAGTTTTGACTGTGTTGAAAGAGCGACCACTGGCTTTATCTAATCCTAGACCTAATAGCCGGGGAAAACTCTAAGCAGATAATATGCAGGCCTATATATACAGATGGAATATATATTGTATGTAAAAGAGGGTAGGAGGACTTACAGGTAAGCAAGCTTCCAACACAAACAAATATATATATATATATATATATATATATATATATGTGTGTGTGTGTGTGTGTGTGTGTGTGTGTGTCTGTGTGTGTGTGTGTGCAAGTATGTAAAAGAAAGCTGTTAAAACTTACAGGTGAGCAAGCTTCCATTGTAACAACTGTATGGTTAGTTGTTCAAGAAATTAAAGAAAGTTTTGATAACAACTATGAGTTTGAACCTAAATCAAAAGGAAAAATTGTTTTGAAAAGAAGATTGGGGCTTATACTCAAGGAGGGGCCCAAATGAAAAACAGTAATCGTACCGTTGATCTAAAAATTGTATCGGGACTTATACAATGACTGAGGCCCAAATTATTGTATTTACAAAGAGGTTGGGTCTTGCACTCTATTAGAGGCCCAAAAAAATTTTATTTTTGTACAAGGGATGGGGCTTACAACTCAAGGAGAGGCCCATAAATAACAGTGGTCGCACCGTTGTTTTGAAAATTATACTGGGACTTATACAATGACTGAGGCCCAAAATTATTTATGTACAAAAGAGGGTTAGGTCTTACACTCTATTAGAGGCCCAAAAGTGTTTGAAAAAGAAAATAAATAGGACTTACAATAATCTGGATAGCTTTCTTAGGTGCCAAGGAGTGTGTTTGAATGCTTAGAGTGGATTAAAATGAACTAGAACTGGTTGTGGTACCTCAACTGCAACTATGTCAAGAACTTGAGCAATTGGCTGGTGATTTGATGAATTTGATGTTCCAGATGTTATGTTAGTGTTTAGATCACTCACATATGATGTTTATGAGGTGTGTGTGTGATTTGTTTGGTTGGAATCACTCTCAATCTCAAAACCCGATTGTGACTTGAGTTAGAAGGCAAAATTGAAGTGAAAGGGGGATTTTGAGGAAACCATTAGTTTGGGTGCTTTGGTGTACTCAAACTGATCACAAATGAGCTTTATTTATAGTGTGTCAAGTTTGTTTTGGCAGCAATAGTGTGTGGCAACTACAGCAGGTATGTGGCCAATGGTGATCAAATGGAATCTCAAGTCTCCTCTAGCCATTGACTTGAGGTTAGAGCATATGCCTATGGTATTTTAGTTCAGAGATAAGGCTTGAATCATTCAGTTAAGTTTGCCTCAGTTCATGCCACCTTGATGCATCCATTGAATGCATTGAAACAAAATTGGATTCTTGGCACTTTTTAGTCTTTTTAGGTTTGTTATGGCTATATGTAGATTCTTGGACTTGGGAGGCTTGGGGATCAGATCATTACCCTTTGATTTCATCCTATGATGTGTCCAAATGGATGACAAGGCTTGAATTTGTCTGATTTTTCCAAATCGAGCAAAATACCAAATTCTGCCTTGTACAAGACAGTTGGAAATGGTGATTTTGAGGGGATCATATCTCCCTGCTCAGGTTGAGTTATGGGAGGCTCTTGTACTTTTTAGAAAGCCCTCATATGATACAATACATGTGTGATCATAGTTTGTCTTGAAACTATTTGGATCCCATTGAAAAATCCTCATGAACATTGGTGTTCAAAGCTGATAACTTAGGCAGATTTTCACTAAGTGTTAAAAAAGTGTCATCTTCTTCATTTTTGTCATTTTGATCACTCCATAACTTAAAATCCATGAAGAATTGGAGTTTGAGGTATTTGAAGCTTTTGTAGAATGTAGGAAGACCTACAAATCAGGCTTTGGATCACCCAAAATGGCTGCTTGAATCACAAGTTATGATCCTTGGAAGTTGGTACCAAAATCATTCAAACTTAATAACTTGAAAAAATTTCAATTTTTCAAGGTTACCCCTTTTACAAGTTATCATGATTTCTTGATCAATTCTTGTTCAAATGACATTATAAGTCACATTTTATGAAAATATGAATCACAAGGATCATTTTTACCAAAAAAAGTCATGTTTTGACTTTTAGCTCCGGAGCGGTTCGGCGCGTAAAACCCTAATTCCCGACTTTTGAGGAATGCATCCTCTGAGGGTCATTCATCTTTAAAAGTGGATCCCTAGGGTTATTTTGAGCATATTGAGTCACATGTTGAAGTCTTGGCTCATTCTCTTGTGAAAATCTCACTCTGGAGGTCCCGGTCGTCCAAAACCCTACTTCGGCGACATCGGGTGTTTCGAGGCTCAAACCACTTGGAATGTGGCAAATTTGTGCTTGATTCTTGATGTGGGAGTCCTCTTGATCCCTTATGGGTGTTTGAAAAGGTTAGACAAGTTGAAGATCATGTCATTTCTTGATTGATCATTTGCCTAAATGTTCTGGGAGGGCTCAAAGCCCTAATTCTTGATTGTGGTGGATGCTCAACAATCCTTGAGGAGATTGATGAGGTATGATGGCACATCCATATTTTGGTATTGATCCTCACAAATGATGGGAAATCTTGGTGGTCAAAATTTGGGGTATGACAAGATCCTGCTAGGCTTAGGGAATATTTCCCCTCTTATCACAAATACAAACCTGTAGGACAATGTAGAAAACCTAAGGCTAGCATTGAAACCCCTGTTGATCCCAACGATCCTTCGACTGAAGAGGCTATTAACCTTAAATATTTGAACCATTTTAGGGTTTTTAGAGCAAGCTCAATCTTTAAGGATCCCTCTGATTACTTAGGGTGGTTGAATATATTAGAAAAAACAAAATCTGATATCTGGAAGAAAATGGGTATTTATGACCTGGTCATGCTGTCAAAAGTAAGACCTGATTACTATTCAAATATGCTGATTTCGTCCCTGTACTTCTGGGATAGTACCCACTACACCCTTCCTCTCCCATGTGGCATGATGACACCTACCCTTTTCGACATAGCCGCTATCACAGGGCTTAAACCTACTGGGAATACCTATGATCCTGACTTCATGGCTGAGGATAGCATAGGTTTTACTACCTCTAAGGCGGCGTATTCGACCCGCATAGCTCACTATCACGATAAGAGAAGAGAGGAAGTGTCAGACGTCGAACATATAGCTTTCCTAGCTATGTGGTTGTCACGATGTATCTTCTGCTTGAAGTCACTGCAGGTTGCTAGAAAGTTTCTGACCATGGTGAACCAATTACACGTTGGCCATGACTTATGTTTGAGCGAATTGATCTTAGCCAGCCTTTACGAGTCCATGAGCGAAAGGGTCACCCAGCTCAAAAGCATAGCTGACAAAGGAAGTTTGCTACTCTCTGGTCCCTTATGGCTGCTTCAGTTGTGGTTGAATACTTCATTCAAAGCTTGCCTCCCTCTCAAATATCAAATTAATGAAGACGCTGATGATGTGAAGAATCGAAAAGTAGAAGGCCCTCGTTTGGCGAAATTGACACCTACTGATGATGGTCGACCGGTCCAACAGGCTTTCACCAACTTCATCATGATGTTTGCCAAACGCTACGGTTTTACACCCAACATGGCTCCTTTTGCTACGAGGAAGTGTGGTCCTGAATGGTTTACCAGGCCATTCCCAGCGCCATCGAATGCACAAGCAGCTGAATCCCTTGCAATTTGGGAAGCCTTCTTAACCCCTAGGGTCTTAACCCTCATATTTAACCTCTCAAAAAGCCAAGTCACACTGATTACTTACCAACCAAATCTTGTCGCTCGACAGTTTGGACTGGTCCAAGCTTTACCCCGACCAATTTATGACAAGAAAAGTGCTCTCCTTCTTTACAATGCCAATCATAGTGAAGCAATGGCCATTAAGCAGATTGCACGATATGCTGGTCGAACGCATCTTCTCCCAGTAGCTTTCGAACCAAGCTTCCTTTGTACTCAATTTGATGACTGGTGAAAGACCTATTATGCTGAAGAATTTTTCGACGTGGCTGCATTTATGCACCAAATTAACAAGGCTTTCCTCTCTGTGCAGGAAAAAGTGAAGAAAGGTACTTCGTCGCACATTAAAGAAATCCAAGCCTTCCAAAAATACTTTGAAACTGTTTACCGACCAAATGAACTTAGTCGAACCGTCTGTGATGCAGCTGTTACTCTGAAGGAAATTTTTTTAAAGAAAATGGAGAACTTAAAGATCCCTTCGTACGTTCCTCCTGAGAAACGTTACAAAACGGCTTTCAATATGTTTCCTCCCAAATTTCCTCGACTGCCAAGTGCTGACTTTGGAGTAGCCCTTGCCCCTCCATTTCCAGTCTGGTTCGTCTGTGGGGATTCTATCAAAATCCTTCGCCAATAATCAAAACCAAAAGCACAGCGGGTGGTTCCGACCAAACATATGCTAGACAGTTTCAAAGGGCATCTTCATATTAGGATTGAAGATGTTCACATCGAATCTGAGATATATGAAGGTGTGGAACAGGAGGATTTCGACCCAGAATTTCTTTGTCTATTTATTTTCACATATAATAACTATTTTTCTGTTTGTTTAGCCACGAAGATTCCTCCCGAAAAGCCACCAACTAGAAAGCTTGCAGAGGTGAAGGAAGACAGCAACAACAACAACAAAGGTATTTTCACACTCTTTATTAAGTTTGTCACGTTATGTTCACTATTTTATAACATTTTCCTCTTCAGGACGCTCGAAAGCAACCCCCGACTCCCCAGAAAAGGAAGGCCAAGGATGACACATTAGTGATAATAGAATCCGAAGATGAAGACTTATCCCCAACTGCTGAACAACCTCTAAAGAAGAAGAAAAGGCAACCAGAGATAAACGAAGCCATCGCTCAATCTCAAGCGAAAGGCGTGAAGGTCTTGCTCAAGAAACCCACCAAACTAACCATCTTGGAGCCAACACCTGAGGAAATGTCGAAAAAATATACAGAGCAAACCAAAAGTGACAACTCAAGTCCCGGGGCAGAAGCTCCTAAGGTACAGAAAATGATTCACACATATACCTCATTGCCCTTAGTATTTCTCTTCGATTATTAACTTTGTTTATGCTTTTCAGGATGACACGTGAGTTTCAACTCAACCAGCCGCTGAATCATCCAACCCAACAATCCTCAATAGTGAAGGTGAACCAACATATCACCCTACTTCAGCAAAAGATTCTGAGAAGAGCTCACTGAGCGAAATCAACTAAGTGGTCGAGAAATAACGTGAAACCTCTCCGCCCAAGACCACCACTCAAACTTCTCACACCAGTGAATCCGATCACGAAAATGATCAAGACAAAGACACACAGGCTGAAACAACTGGGGCTGACATGGAGGTGGATAACCCTGAGGTACAAGTCGAAGACGAAGCTGATGATGGGTCCCCTAGAGTCGAAACCTCGGATGCGGTTCAAGATGATGTTATGGAAGAAGGAGGTAAACATTTTATGTTCCCTAACCAATCAATGCTTATTGAGGAATTTATGGATAACGATGAAAACGTCAAAGTAGGTAATGACCAGGATGAAGAAGAGGAAGAAGATAATCTTGAAGAGACAATTGCCGAAACAGCTCTTAACCCCAATCTGTCAACTGCAAAGGATTCGAGAAAAACCTCCATGACCCTTTCTGCAAAAGAACTAAAGGCTCTGAAAAAGAACAACCCCGTGAGTACTTAAAAGTTTTACTTGGTTCTAGGGGAAGTTCGTCTGACAAAAACCTCAGTTCGTCCTCTGTATCTGGTGGTTAATCCACTGCTGATCCTTCAAACCAGATACTGTCAAAGATTAAAGAAAAGGTTTTCAAGGGTGACTTGTTTCGACTAATTGAGTCTGACCCCACTTCTCCAATTGCTTTGAAGAATCTCCTCAAAGAGGTTGATATTCTAATTGCTTCTCCAGAAATTGTCAATATCATCTTGGAGCTGACCTCAATGATTGATCAAATTGCTGCGGATTTTGCCAAAATCAAACAAATCTTGAAAGACATTGAAAATCAAACTGGTTCAGTCGCGGTTGCATGGGATGCTACTACAGAATCTACCAACAGACTGGCAAATTTGGAGTAAATCCAAGAACAGAACAAGACTCAAATCGAGGTTAATAACTAAAGTATCAAATCCTGGGAGGCACAAATTAAAGAACTGCAAGCAAAGATTTCGAACGCCAAGAAGCAGAATGGCAAACTTGAAAAGTTTGACAACTCCCAGGTGGCGAAAGAGCTTAACGTCGGTCTGGATTTTGCTAACAAAGCTCAGAAACTAGAAGCAACACTAGAGACCATGAGGTCGAACCAATCCTTGTGTGAGAGGCGGCTAGAACTTTTAAAGGCAAAGTACTCCGCCATGATAGACAACCTGACATTCTAATTCCAAAGACTTTTATTTTATTTTTTTGCTTCATTATCGTTTCTGTAATGCTTATTCGCTTTTTGATGTAACAAACTTAGCCATTTTTGCACTATGTTTTATTTTGCCATATTAGCTTCGATCATTTACATGCGTGATTATTCTTTAGCTATTTTTACCTCTCGAAGTGCAAGCTTGTACTTCTTTAAGTACTTCCCATTTACCCTCAAGATTCTCTTATCTTGATCTAATTCTTCGATCTCATAAGCACCATTCAAAAAAACTTGTATGATTTGAAAAGGACCTTCCTACTTAGGAGACCATTTTCCAAAATATCTATCTTTTCGATCCATAGGCAAAATCACCTTCCAAACCAATTCTTCAGGTGAAAAAGTCTTAACTTTGACTTTCTTATTATAAGACTGTTCTACTCTCTTCTTCTGCCTTTTCAATAACTCTAAAACATTAAGCATTTCCTCATCTAAGTTCACCAATTCTTCTAACATCATATTCCAATACGACTCAGATGGGATCTCATGATGCCTCTGGATTCTTAGCGACTGAAGATAGATTTCAACTGGTAATACTGCATCATGGCCAAAGGTCAATCGGAAAGGTGTGGAATTAGTTGCCTCTTTGGGGGAGGTTCGACATGCCCAAAGAACTTGGTCCAATGTTTTGTGCCAATTTCTAGGCTGCTTTCCCACATGCTTCTTAATTAGGCTAATTACCACTTTATTTTCTACTTCGACCTGATCATTAGCCTGAGCATAATAAGGTGTAGAGGTTAAGAGTTTAAAACCCATTTCTTTAGCAAATTCTTGCATTTATCGACCAGTAAACACTGATCCTTGATCTGTCGTAATGGTTTCTAGGATTCCAAACCTATAGATAATGTGTTTTTTAATAAACTCGATCACGTCTTCTTGGTCAACATTTGGTAATGGTATAGCTTCGATCCATTTCGTAAAATAGTCAATGCCTACCAAAATGTACCTTTGATTTTTAGATGACGTTGGTCGAATCTCACCAACCAAATCCAAAGCCCAACCTCTAAAGGTCCATGGCTTGACTATGGAGTGTAGTTCGCTTGCAGGAACATGATGTATACCTGCATGCACTTGGCACTCTTGGCATCCCTTAGCGAATTCGATGCAATCTTTCAACATAGTAGGTCAGTACATGCCTTGTCAAAATAAAAGCCATTTCATTTTGTGGCCTACCTGATGAGCCCCACATGCCCCACTATGAACAGTCGAAAGGGTTTAGTATGCTTCTGACTCACTAAGGCATTTAAGCAATACTCCCTCATGAGTCTTTTTAAATAACTTGTTACCCAAAATGACATAACTTAAAGCTCGATACCTGATTTTTCGATCAGCAGACGTTGCTGGATTCTGGAGATACTCGACTATTGGTTTTCTCTAGTCTTCGTCCGTCAGGCTATCCACTGCCAAGATTTCGAAGTTCTCTTCATCAACGTATCCAAGCTTTGTTATTTCCAAGTCTTAAGGGGATAATCTGGTTGATACAACTCTTCCTCTGACTTTGATTGCCTCTTCTAATCTTTCCTTCGACACCTTATATCCAGAAGCAATCTGAGCCAGGTCATTTGCCACTTGATTTTTCAATCGAGGTATGTGTCGAATATTCACTACTTCGAACCTTTTCAGTAATCGATTGGCTATTACGAAGTACATAATGAGATTCTCTTTAACACACTTGTACTCCCTTGTAATCTGTTTTATGACTAACTTTAAGTCTCCCATTATTTCGACTCGAGTTGCCCCCAATTCCAACAATATTTCAAGTCCGACAATTAAGGCTTCATGTTTAGCCTCATTATTCAAACAGACCCCTTCGACTCTATACTTGAATTTTGTTGGAACTCTATTAGGAGAAATGATTAAGACTCCAACACCTGTACCATCTTTATGACTAGAACGGTCGAAATACAATTTCCAAGGTTCAAGCTCAAGGTAATTCGACACGTTTTCGTTTATACAGTGGTCGACAATAAAGTCATCCACCACTTGTCCCTTAACAGCCTTTAAAGGCATATACGTCAAGGAATACTCAGTTAAAGCCAATGCCCATTTACCAATTCGACTATGCAAAATTAGCTTAGACAGCATGTGTTTAATGATATCGAAATGAGATGAAACATAAACATCCACTGGTTTTATTAATGCTTTAACTTTGTACAAGAAAAATACAAGCATAAACATAATTTCTCAACTATGGTATACCTAGTTTCTGCATCGTTCAAAACCCTACTAAGGTAGTAAATGGCTCTTTCGACGCCATTTTCATCCTCTTGAGCCAACATGCTCCCTAAAGTCTTGTCTGACGTAGATATGTACAGTCTCATGCTCATATTTTTGCAAGGTGGTGCTATAATCGGAGGATGACTCAAATATTCTTTGATTTTGTCGAAGGCTTCCTGTTGAGCTTGCCCCCATTCCAATCCCTCATTGTTTAGTCGGAGTAGAGGTGAGAAGGCTTGAGTTCTCCCGCTGAGGTTCGAGATAAGTCTCCTTAAGAAATTGATCTTTCCCAACAGTGACTGCAGTTCCTTCTTTGTTGATGGCGTTTTCGCCTCCATAATGGCCTTGGTCTTATTCTGATTTATTTCAATTCCCTTCTTATGGACCACAAAGCGTAAGAAATATCCCGCCTGCACACAACAAGCACATTTAAGAGGATTCATTTTTTCATACCCCAAATTTTTACCACTAATATTTCCCATCATTGTGCAAATCATCATCACAATGTGGATGTACTTTCATGCCTCATCCATTTCCTCAGGGATTGTTGAGCATTCACTACAATCAGGCATTAGGGTTTTAAGCACTCTCAGAGCATTTAGATAAAGGATCAATCAAGAAATGACATGATCTTCAACTTTTCTAACCTCTCAAACACCCATAAAAGATCAAGTGGACTCCCACATCAAGAATCAAGCCCAAGGTTGCAGCATTCTAAGTGGATCAAGCCTTAAGATCGCCAGTGTCACCAAACTAGGGTTTTGGTCGACTGAGGCCTCCAGATGGAAATTTTCCTCTGGGCATGAACCAATGCTTCAAAGCATAACCTAAGATACTCTAAGGGACCTCATGGACCCAATCATCAAGTCAGTTTAGCCTCAGGGGATGCATTTACAAAAAATCAGGAATTAGGGTTTCTTGACCTAATTCACCCCTAAGTTGACTTTTGGGACAAAACATGAGCCAAGACCTCAAGACATGATTTAAGGGTCTCCAATACACTACATTGATCCATTTACAACAATGGATTGATTCAAGAAGCTTGATCCACAAGTTTCAATTTCATCAGGACCACAATTAGGGTTTCGAGGGAAAAGTCAACTGTACCTTTGACTTTTGACCCAGACATGCTCCCAAACCTTGGGACATGATTCAATACACCCCATAACACCTATGGAACATGTCCATTAGGTTTGATTTAGGTTAAGGACTTGATTTCACAAAGGATTGCACAGTTTGGATTTCATTTGATAAAAAGTCAACTGTGCAAAAATCCAAAGTTTGACTTTTTGGATTTTTGGTCAATTATGGTTTCTTAATCCTAAAACAATGTTAATATGTGTTTTTAATCATCATTCATCAAGAAAAATCAAAGAAAGTGAGTTAACTTGTAAAAGGAGTAACCATAAAAACTTAGAATTTTTCTAAGTTATGGAACAAAGTGGCTAGGGTACCAACTTCCAAGGATCATAACTTGAGATCTAAGCAACCATTTTGGATGGTCCAAAGATGGATTTGTAGCTCTCATGGCATACTTTAAAAGTGTCAACTACACCTCATTCCAATTCCTCATGGATTTTAAGTTATGATTTGATCAAAATCACTAAAAACATGAAAATGCATCTTTTCCAACACTTAGAAAAATTCTGCCCAAGGCAGATTTCAAGTGAAACACCAAAACTTGGGGCACTTTTTTACATAGTTGCAAGATGAATCAATTCAAGGTGTAAACACCAAAGTTGTTGTGCATATTGCTAGCAATTCAAAGGGTTCATCAGCATGAAAAAACTCCATGGAAATCAAGGGATATAGCAGCTCAAAGTCATGTTGCTGCAACTGTTTGGGAAAAATCAGTTTGCATGTTTGCTTACTTTACACGATTTCTGATTCAAAGTCAAGGCTCGCTATGACAAATTCATCCAATCTGATCATAATGCATCTGATCCAACCAACAAACTTGGACTGAAAAGCCAAGAGCTTATCCTTGAGAATTGATGAGTTTTTGGCATATATGCCTTGAATTCAAAGGGAATTAATGTGGAATAGTGCACTTTCAAGATTCTCACTCACCTCAGTCAAGTTCTCTGATTAAACAACAATTAAAATGACTGAAGAATGTGGAATCAGTCAATACATAGCTGATCTATTTGGGGCAGCTGTTACACCTAGTGCAAGAGGCATTTATGCCAAGCCAAGACCATTGAACCATAGCCTTATCCTCTGAGCTTCAAGAGATCCATTTCAACACAACTCCTCTACTATAAATAGAGGTCCTAACTGATCATTCAAACCACTCCAAAGCAGCTTACTACATTGCTTTCTCTCATTCTCTCCTTAAGTGCCAAATTTCTTTGTTCTTAAGCAAGTGCTATCAGGTTTTGAGTTGCAGAGCTAAGAAACTCAAACCATCACTTCTAACACATCACATATGATGTGTAGAAGCTGTCCAAACACCTAAACCACTTCTGAAACACCTCCATCAAAATTTCACTCTTCAACCTAGCCATTATGCAGTTGGGATACCATAATCTGATCTAAGGAGTTTCAAAGTGTTCCAAGGCTTGCAATCCACTCAACAACATTCATTGAAGCTGTAGAGGTCATCAAATTACTTCTGGAACACACTTTGTGCAGAGTTCCAATTTTTCTTGCAGCCAGGTAAGCCTCAAACTCTCATAACACGATCCATGCATATTTCCTCGCATAATACTTTTGCCAAATGTTTATTATCATGTTTTAAGTGTTTCCCCTCAAAACATTTGATCATAGCACTCATAAACATGTCTGCACGATTGCTTTTGCAAAATTAGGGTTCATACATTCATGTTAATGTAACTTGCTGCACACTAAAAATAAATGAAATCAAATATTGCCATCATGTTCCTTGTTAAAAAAACGCATGAATTTGGTGTTTGAATCATGTCAAATGGTTGAGAAACAAGTGAGATAGAGAGCTTCACGCATCTGGCCCAAGGAAGAAGATGGCCATGGCGCCATTCTTCAGGTTTTCAAACCAAGTTTGCCTTATATTTTTCCCTTGCCATATGCTTAATGAATTGGCATTGCGCCCCAGTGGTTGATCAACTGGTTTGTGTGTACTAGCGAGCGAGAGGTCTGGGGTTCGAATCCCCCTCGTCCCAGGCCTCTTTTTTTATCACTTTTCCCACTTTTTCTTATTTTTCATATTATTTTTAAATGATTTGAAAAATTAATTTCTCTTTCAATTTTAATTATTTTTTATTGGTTCTTTTTGCAAAAAATCACAAAAATGTTAAAATATTTTATTCCTCAAAAAAATCAGATTTTATATTATTTATTTAATATAGTTGGTATTTTTGTAAATAAATTCATTTTTATTATTTTTAAACCTTTTAAAAAATGAATATTCATCTTGAAAATCAAAATCAAATGAGTCCTAAATCATCTTGTGATTAAAACCTCATTTTTCAAACCTTAACCAAAAATCACAAGTAGTTTATTTAGACTTATTTGGTATTTTTGTCATTTTATTCATTTTTATTAAAAGGCTTACTTTTAAAAGGAAATGAAATTAGGGTTTCTTTGATTTTCACCCTAATCAATCTTTTTCAAACACTCATGGGCCTCTTGATAGAGTGTAAGTCCCATCTCTCTGTAAATAAATAATTTTTGGGCCTCAATGCATTGTATAAGTCCCGATACATTCAGAAATTTCGGCGCGATCGTCGCTTTTTTAACAAAACAACAGGGCTTCTCCGGGAGCTATAAGTCTCATCTTTATTCATTTTCAAACTCTTTGGGCCTCTAATAGAGTGTAAGACCCAATCCCCTTTTAACCAAAAGCATTTTGGGCCTCAGACATTGTATAAGTCCCTCTGCGTTAAAAGAAAAATCTCGGCGCGATCGCCAGTTCAAAATCAAATCATCTGGGCCTACCCTCGTGTTGTAAGTCCCATTTCTTTTCTTTAAATAAACTTTGGGCCTATACTTCAATTTTAAGACCCAACTCTTTTGTAAATAACCTTTTTTGGGCGTCAGTTATTGTATAAGTCCTGAAACGATATTCAAAACAACGGTGCGATCACTGTTAGAACCTTGGGCCTCTCCTTGAGTATAAGCCCCAACAATATTTTCAAAACAATTTCCCTTTTGATTTAGATTCAATATATATGTTATTATCAAAACTTTATTTAATTTCTTTGAACAACTAACCACACAGCATGGAAGCTTGCTCGCCTGTAAGTTTTAACGGCTTTCCTTTACATGCTTTAATATATATAACTGTATTGTGGGAAGCTGCGCATGGTTAGTCTTCTTTCATACCCTTTTAAAATACTCGTCATATATCAACTGTATATAAACTAGTATAGTTATTTAGAGTTTTCCCCGACAACTAGGTCTAGAACTAGGTAAAGCCCTGTTGGTCACTCTTAAATACAAACAAAACTAGATCCCCATAGGATTTCCAGATACAGTCTTCCCTTCTCTTGGGGTTAAACAATATAGAACAAAGAGAAAGGCAGTATTCTCGGTGAACCTTTTCTCAGACTGTCACCCCTAAAAATTGTCAAAGAAATTCTACTCCCCAGAGTTGATCTATTCTCTATGAATAGCACCTCTTGAGTTTCTTCAAATCACAGAACTTTCACTAAATGATCTATTCTCTGCGAATAGCATTTCTTGAATTTTTCTTGGTTTGAGACCCACAGGTTTCCTAAAAGCATCCCCGCCTCCTCTTGGGCTTTGTACAAGGACCCTTCGGCTTCTTAGAAGTTCTCGTGCCTTCTCTTGGGCTTAATACAAGGACCCAGATGACCTATTAAAGGTATAAGACAGAACTTAGTCATCTTTTGCTAGAGCAGTCTTTCTAGTGTCAAAACTCCGGCCATTTTAGGGTTGATTCTCATCCCTTAATGACCGTGCCTCCTCTTGGGCATCATACAAAAGATAAAACTCTCCCACACTAGTAGACTTGGACAGTCTAATCCCCTTGAGTCTCAAAGACATTCTTAAGTTCCTTACAAATATAGGAAGAACCTCGGTCACTCTGGATCAATCTCCAGCAGAAACCCAGTCTCTCTCATGAGAGTTCCCCAACCATGAGCAGCTTATCCTAAATCAGAACCTCAAGGCATATGATACCTCAACTCTTCTGTAATCCTCAGCAATAGTTGATTCCCTACTTGGACCTGCCTAGGGATCCCAACAATCCCCAGCAGAAAGGTAGCCTCCTCTTAGGCTTTGTATAATGATCTTTCCTTAACACAGTCAGTCTCCTCTTGGGCTTTGTACAATGATTCTCCCCAGCGGAGCTAAGCTTTTCAGACTCTCTTATTGAGTCAATACCCTTTTAGCCTCAATCTCGGGCTTCGTATGAGACAACAAATCACTCTCTTGTTGAGTATAAAAGACTCTCTTATTGAGTTAATCAATTTTCAGACTCTCTTGTTGAGTCAATCACCTTTTCAGACCCTCTTGTTGAGTCAACCCTCTTAGCCTCAATCTTGGGCTTTGTACAAGACAGATAAAAATACTCTCTTGTTGAGTCGATCTTTATCCAAATCTTGGTATAAAGATTCCCCCTAGTAGGAGCTACCCTCCTCTTAAGTTCTCCAGCTTGTTCATCCACAATCCTGGGCTTTGTACAGGACAGATAAAAACACTATCTTGTTGAGTCTGAACCCTTTAGCCTCAATCTTGGGCTTTATACTAGACATGAATCTACATCTCTTAAACTGGGGACAGATATCTTCCCCAGTCGAGTCATTTCCTCCCTGCCTTCATTTAGGCTTTGAGGAACAATTTCCCAAGCAGAGTCAAACTCATTGCAGCCTCAATCTTGGGCTTTGTACAAGACACATAAAAATATCCTCACCAGAGTCAGTTAAATTTCCCATTTCAGCCTCAACAAGACAAATATAACCCTCCCCGATGGAGTCAAAACCCTTTTTAGCCTCCTCTTAGGCTTTGTATAACGATATCCCCAAAGAGTCGGTCTTTTTTTTGCCTCAATCTTGGGCTTTGTACAAGACACCTATATATACACTCTCTTGTTGAGTCGGTCATATTCAGTCTCCTCTTAGGCTTTGTATAAAGAAATCCTCTAGCCAAGTCAATTAACCTTTTAGCATCAACCTTGTGTTTTGATCAAGGCACACAAAAATCAACAATCCCTCTTTAGAGATGACAAATTCTCTCTAAAACCTTTTAGCTTCAATCTTGGGCTTTGAACAAGACACCAAAACATCTTTTTCCTCCCTTAGAATAGGAGGAACTACGATTGCTCTGATTTCCCTGTTTCATTTAAACGGGAATACGTAGGAATAAGATTGTGAAATCTTAGCGAGCATACTAATCAAAAACTCTAGGTTCAGTACCTTCACACATCAATCAAAACTTAGGTCTAGTACCTTACCAAAAACATCGGGAACACCCGAACATCAACAAAAACTCACTCACTCACTCATACTTCCCAAGAAACTTCCCAACCCATCAGCGGATAAACACTATCAATTACAAAGCGAAACCTAAAGCTAACATCCTGTGGATAACCACATATACGATGGGTAATTGATAACTACCCATTGTATAACCTGACCCCAGACCCCCCAATCTCTTTAAAGCGTTTGTTCAGTTAAACATTCGCGTGCAAGGTTAGTTTTAGATAGCTTCCCTTTCCCTTCTAGCTTCACGGGATAAATAGGAAATCAGAAAGTAACACTCATCCCTCCTCATTGCGGTGAGGAGAAGAACCAGCGATAAGGTGGTCGCGTCACCGACGAAAATCGCTCGCTACAGTAAAATGGAGACTCTGCTGGGGGGTCATTGTCTATATAGGAATAGGATTATAGAGGTCTAGGATGTTAGGATGAATATAAATATCGTTTTTCCTAATTGATATCTGTGTTTATTTTTCTACTAATGGGACTGCGGGTAATGCCGCATCTGGAAAGATTGAGTATACACCTAAGATAAGTGATGGCACTAGACGGGTAATATTACAGGGAGTGACTCCCAAATAAGAGATCCCTGTCGACCATCGAATCAGTGGAGATACCCTTTGCGGATTCAATGCCTATACGACTTCGGTTGTTGAAAGCAGATTGTTCGATTGGGTTATCTGAGAAGCTGAGGATTTTAGTAGACTGAAACCATGTTACTATTTTGTAGTGCGGAAGCTATCGGAAATAGTTGTCACACGATACTACCCTCATTTGAGATTACTCTAAGATACTGCAGCTCGCTCGGGTGAACCAGTCTGATGTTGTTATCCCAAGTGGGGTCAGTGATTGTGAGGACGGGTACAAAAATCACCAGTACAACCTTTGGGGATGGGTAGAGCCATGACTTCATGACACCGAACCTTTGACCCCATGTTTTTTCTATGTTTTTGGGTGCTGCATTCATGCATTCATTTCATTAAAAAAACTCTAAACAAAGAAAATTTTCTCTTCTAGTCTCTCTTTTTCAAATTAAACTAAGGCAATGATTGCAAATGTCAGAGAAAAAGATTACGTTATGGATTTCGGTAGAAGGAAGAATCACAATTACACCTTCAAGGTTCCAAAATTAGAGGATTGAGAGGGTTGGCAAGGATGATCACCAACCCTGATGCTTTCAGAGCTAAGTATGGAGGACTATTGTCTCTGTTAAGGGTCCATGCAATTGAGGGAATCCTGGCTACACTCATTTAGTTCTACGATCCGGTCTATCACTGTTTCACATTCTCAGATTATCAACTTGCAACAACACTAAAGGAGTACTCTCACCTGACTGATTTACCCATCACTGATCAAGCTCTATTTTCTGGACTGGAAGAAATTCTAAAGGATCAGACCATTGCAAGAGCAATTTATTTGGACGAGTCAGAATTTAGGACTCACATGACCACTAAGGGTGGAATCCCAGGTTTACCAGCCAAGTTTCTGGTAAAGAAGGCCCTGTACTTTGCTAGTATAGGGAACGTGACTGCTTTCGAGAGCGTCTTTGTTCTGCTCACCTACGGGTTATTTTTGTTTCCCAACATTGATGACTTCGTTGATATCAATGGCATTAAGATTTTTCTGATTGGAAACCCTGTACCGACCTTGCTCGCAGATGCTTATCATTCTGTACACTTAAGGAATTTGTACAACGAAGGAATAATCACATGCTGTGTACCCCTACTTTACAAATGGTTTATTTCCCACTTACCCAAGTCTGCTGCATTTTGGGATCCTAAGAATACTCTACGTTGGTCGCAGAGAATCATGTCTCTTACCAACTCTGACTTCGACTGGTACAATCGAATCTATGACGGGGTCAAAATCATTGGTCGTTGTGGAAATTTCCCTAATGTACCCCTCATAGGAATTAAAGGAGGAATCAATTATCATCCAGTTTTGGTTCGTCGTCAATTTGGATACCCGATGAGACATGTCCCGCGTAATGTTCATCTGGAAGTTCTTTTCTTCAAGGAAGGAGAAAACGACAGGGCACTAAAGACAGAAATAGTGCATGCCTGGAAACATGTTCACAGGAAAGGAAGGGAGTCTCTGGGTAAAGTGGATTGTGTCTCTGCGGAACCTTATCTCCATTGGGTACAAGCTAGAGCTCTCGAGCTGAGGATGCCTTACCCTCATCAAGAAGTTCTTCCGTTAAAGGAATTTGTCCTTTATTTTATGTCAGATACAGAAAAACTTCAAGTCACTCTCAACAGAGTTCAACAGGAGAAGAAATCTTGGAAGAACAAGTACCGTATTCTCAATGTGGAGTGTAAGAAAATACAGCAACTATTAAAAGAAAAAGATGCTCTGATCGAGATTTTAGAGCAACATGTTATAGAGAATCAAGATGACCAAAAGAATTTGCTCGCTCCTTTCACTTGGCAAAGGAATGACAACCCGACAATGGCTCAAGAGCCCCGGTCAAAGAAGAGGAAAGTACCTGAACCAGCACCTAAGCTCTCTTCAGAAAAGACTCTGGATCCATAAGTTTAGACATTTCTTTTTATAGCACTTTGTAAATTACTGTATTTCCATTTCTGCAATCTTTGAATTCAATAAAACGGGGTTTCCCCACTGTATGATATTTGCAATCCAATTGTCGAAGTTTATTTTGATTAAACAAAAAATTAATTAATATAATCATTGCATTCATCATTCTCACATGACGTGTTCTTCTTACCTACGAATCTCACGTTTGTGTCTCGATTCTATAGTCAAACTGTCTCATTCGTACAATACTCGGGCCAGTCAACAGAAAAAGATGGATAATCTCGAGGAAGAGAACAGTGAGTTGAGAGAAGAACTCGACACTCTGAAAGAAGATATGAGGAAACTTCATAATGACATGCAAGCTCTAGCAGCAGCCCAGATACAAAGGACTGTGATCTCAGAAATCACATCAATGCCCATTGTGGAGAAGTATGATCCTCGATATACCATGCCTAAAGATCGTCCCTAGGGCATGCCTATTAACTATATCCCAGAAGGATATATTCCGCCGATCACTGAAGGTCCGAAAACTACAGCAGGAACCGCTGGGCCTGAAGGTTACAAACTTCGGGAAAGCGAAGATGCCAGGGGCATGACCACAACTCCTGAAGGTTACAAACTTCGGGAAGCACCAAGAGTCACTGCCGTAATGAGTATACCACCACCCGTGGTACACACTGTCCTGGAAGGACAAATTTCCCAAATACCTTCTATTGGAAACGAAAGTATGGACGAGAAAATGAAAGAGTTCCAGGAACAATTCCTGGAAATGCAGAAGGAACTGCAAACCATTCGCGGTCAGGATCTATTCGGAAAGGACGCCGTAGACCTTTGTTTGGTCCCCAATGTGAAAGTTCCACACAAATTCAAGGTGCCCGAATTTGAAAAGTATAAGGGTAACTCTTGCCCTCAAAGTCATCTGGTGATGTACGCTCGGAGAATTTCAACTCAGACAGAGAACCAACAGCTACTGATCCATTACTTCCAGGATAGTTTAACCGGTGTCGCGCTCAAATGGTACATGGGGTTAAACCGCACCAAGATCATCACTTTCAGAGATCTTGGCGCTGCGTTCGTTTAGCAATATAAGTATAACCTGGACATGGCACCGGACAGAGATCAACTCAGAACCATGTCACAGAAGGACAAGGAAACCTTTAAGGAATATGCTCAGAGATGGCGTGAAATTGCCGCCCAGATTTGTCCACCTCTCAAGGAAAAAGAGATGACAAAGATCTTCTTAAAAACCTTGAGCTCATTTTACTACGACCGAATGGTCGCCAGTGTGCCCAGCGACTTTACTGAGATGGTGGGCATGGGAGTTCATCTCAAGGAAGCAGTCCGAGAAGGATGTTTAGTTAAAGATACTAGATTATCAAGCAGTACCAAAAGATACGGTAGTGCTCTCCCTAAGAAAAAAGAACAAGATATTGGTAATATCTCTCTCGGAAAGCAAAGGCGACGATACCAACCAGTGGCAGCAGTAACTCCCGTTATCAACCCTGCGCCTGTTCCTACTTATCAACCTCAGGTTGCTCAGAGCCAACCGAATCAACAACAATATCAGCAAAGGACACAACAGTCTCTTCAGCAGGCTCGTCCTCCGTACAACAACAACCGTACAACGCGACCACCAGGGTTCGACCCTATACCAATGTTGTACGCAGAACTATTTTCATTACTACTGGTCAAGGGACACGTCCAAACCAGGTCCCCCTTGCAATATCGGAGAATCCGCCTTTTTGGTTCAAGGCGGATCAGACTTGCCCTTACCATCAAGGAGGACCGGGGCATAACATAGAAAATTGTCTCAGTTTCAAATCCGACGTACAGAAGCTTGTTAAGAGCGGGGTCTTATCCTTCAAGGATAAAAATCCTAATGTTCAGACAAACCCGCTACCTCAACACGAGAAAGCTGCGGTAAATTTGATAGAAGAAGAGTCTAAACACAGCTATCAAATTCACGATGTGCTCTTATTAAAAACCAACCTGGTCAAGATGCATTGCAGACAGAGCGGGTACGGGCATGTACCATTTCATAACTATCACCAGCGTGATATCTGCTCTAAAAACAATCAGGGATGTTTTGTGGTGCAGTCAGCTCTACAGGAACAGATGGATCTTGGATGGATCCAGGATCACCAAGTTCGTGAAGTCAACATGGCTTATACGAATTCCAACATCATTCAAAACTACGACATCCGTGCAATGAATGTCAACTTGGTGGCAATGCACTCATGGCAAAGCCAACATCATAATCTGCCACAGCACGATTACGATTCCTGTCTGGTCTGCTCGGTAAATAAACAGGAATACACTTTTGTACAAGAGGCCCTCCAGCGTCAGATGGATCTGGGATGGATTCAGGATTACCACGATAGAAGTCATTATCAAGTGAATATGATTCAAATCTTTGATATTCGCTTAATGAATACCAGCTTGGTGAAGTTACACGCTACATAAGTCCAATTCCGTTTTCTGACTTCGCATAATTATCAGAACTGTAAAGTATGTCGTGGGAATAACCAAGGATGTGCACTCGTTCAAAGCACCTTGCAACACTTGTTAAACCATTGGTGGCTTCCGATCTATATGGACGAAGACACACAACAAGTCAGCATGACTAACAGGAACCCTACTAGACATCAAAGTCGGGACGTTCGATCCCTGGAAACAGATCTAGTGAGGCTACACTGCATATAAAGCGGGCGTGGCCAGGTGCCACCACACAATTATGAACGGTGTAGAGTTTGCTTAGAAGATAATCAAGGATGTTACCTCGTGCGAGTAGCCCTTCAAAGTCAGTTGGACCACAAAGAGATTCGACCGTGTCCAAGTTCTGGGTCAATCAACTTGATGCCTGACTATCTCGCTGATCAAATCAAGGAAGTTGTCGTAATCTCTGATCATAAGAGGACCAAAGATGTTTGTGCCATCATCCCTCTACTTGACGAATCAAAAGTTCTCAACCAGTAACTGATTGAAATTACTTACAATGGTCAGAAGAATCAGAAGGCTCCTGTAGTTATCTATCTGCCGGGACCACTACCGTATGAATCAACTAGGGTTATCCCTTACAAATACGGTGCCACAACAATTGAAAATGGAAAGGAAACTCCATTATCCTCCGTCGTGAATATTGTCGACATCAGTCGAGTGACACGGAGCGGTCGAATCTTCAACCGAGGAGTTGGAGAACCCAGCAAGGAAAAGGAACCTCAAACGGAAGTTCTTGATCAACCAGTCGGTCAATCCGGTGATCCGACCTTTCAAAGAATAACTATGAGATGCTGAAGCTCATCCAAAAGAGTGAATACAACATTGTTGATCAACTGTTGCAAACTTCTTCAAAAATCTCAGTGCTATCTCTTTTACTCAGTTCCAAAGCTCACATGGAAGCTCTACAGAAAGTCTTAGAGCAAGCCTTTGTGGAACAAGACGTGACAATAAGACAATTTGACAGCATCATCTCCAACATCACTTCCTGCAACAACTTGGGTTTAGTGATGAGGAACTGCCGAAAGAGGGCCAGAATCATAATATAGCACTCAACATTACAGTCAACTACCAAGGCGATGCTTTAGCCAGCGTACTGGTAGACATCGGATCAGATCTAAATGTTATGCCAAAATCCACTTTAATGTGACTATCCTTTAAAGGATCTCTGATGAGAGGCAGTAAGGTCATCGTCAAAGCATTTGACGGATCCCGAAAAACAGTTATCGGCGAAGTCGACCTTCCCATAACTATCGGTCCTCACACTTTCCAGGTCACCTTCCAGGTCATGGACATCCGGGCAGTATACAGTTGTTTGTTAGTAAGACCTTGGATACACAAGGTTGGGGCCGTCACTTCGACACCTCACCAGAAGCTGAAGTTCATCAAGAATGACCAACTCGTCACAGTCTGCGGAGAGCGAGCCTTGATCGTGAGTAACTTATCATCATCCACATGTCTAGAATCAGAGGAGGTTGTAGGAACCCAGTTCCAAGCACTTTCGGTGAGCAATAACAAACAATCAGAAAAAAGGGACGTCGATTTCCTCGTACAAAAATGCTCTCGAAGTAATCAAAAGTAACAATATCAAAGGATGGGGATAGCTTGTCATTCATACTGACAACAAGTAAAAGAAAGGTCTTTGTTTTTCTTCAACCTGTACCCAGACTGCTACTAACGATGAAAGTCTTCATCCCATTCAAAACTTCTTCCATAGTGGAGGTCTCCTTCACCCAGTGTCTCAAGAAGTCCATACCATCAATGAAGGTCACTCCTCTGATACAGATGAAGAATGGAAGTCCTATCTTAACGAGGACGATTATATGTCTCAGGAAGAGGTGCCTACGCCGTTTTATTTTCCCGCACAAAGTCCGAGATTTATACCAAGGTCAGATGTCAGAATGATATACGAAGATTGTGATCCGGAAGGATACCATGCTCCACCTAACTCATTAGAGGAGGAGACTCTAATGAAAAACAGCTTTGACCATGACTATTATAGCCCGATGGATAGCCTGCCTATGTGGCAGCCGTACCCAGGAGACTTGGGGCAAGAAAATCAGCCCAACGATGCATATCAGCTGAGCATCATTGAAAAGAATACCTGTGTCCCCACCATGTCATGTGATAATTACTCAGGGAATTCTGAAAACATCTAATACAACGATGAATTTGCAACAATTGCAGGACAAGAGTTCCTTAACTATGTTTTTCCCGAGGTCAACGTCATCGAAAGGGATGACTCCTCCAGTTCCAAAGAAGTATGGGACACCTTAGGACAACCGAGTGGCAAATACGACTTTATGGTCAAGTACACCGCTCCTAAAAGCTCTCGTATCAGACTCGAAGACATCCAGCCAACTGGACTGGGAGATATAACTGAGAGTACAAACACTGTGCAAGATACAACAAAAGAATCCTCCTACGACAGCTCTGCCTGAGAGACAGATTCCAATGATCCTGCTCCACCAGAAATCAGCGTTATTTCTGAAGACAAGCAAAGAAAGAAGATACCTAACTTTGTGATTCACCAAGGAGTTCGCCACCAATGGGTTGCAGTCAACGTTCCGAAAGTCATTCATATGTCTAAGTAATTGTCGTCTTTATCTTAACCTTTCACCTTGCCCAGGTGAAACGGATGTTTTTATAGGGCTCAATTCTCTGTAAATGTCTCTCTTCGCTTCGCCCAAAGCGACTGAGTTTTGTTTTATAGGGCTGTAGTTTCAAGAATCGACAAGATCGTAAATAAATAAACGTCGTTCTGTAATTTCCGCATTTATTGTTGTTTTCTCTTTTTGCTTTTTCAGAAAATGGTAATCCTAAAAAACAACTCGAATAATAAAAACAAGCAATTTTCAAAAAATACACTACACACACTCTTGTATTCTCTCTATCTCTTCTAAAAACAATCATCACGTCATGCAGATTGCTT
The DNA here is from genome assembly GCA_022829125.1 of Lathyrus tuberosus. NCBI lineage: Eukaryota > Viridiplantae > Streptophyta > Magnoliopsida > Fabales > Fabaceae > Lathyrus > Lathyrus tuberosus. The sequence goes on from JALAZF010000237.1 coordinate 92,091, forward strand.
GTTTTAAACCCCATTGAAACATACGATCCAATGCCTTTTCCCAACTTTGAATTTCCGGTATTTGAGGCTGAAGAAGAAAATGACAAAGAAATTCCAGAAGAGATATCCCGATTACTCAAGCATGAGGAAAGGTCTATTGAACCTCACAAAGAGCCATTGGAAACGGTTAACTTGGGTTCAGAAGAAGAAAGCAAAGAAATCAAGATTGGGGCACTGCTCAGTCCGACTGTCAAAGAAAGTTCGGTAAAGCTTCTCAAAGAATTTCCCGATGTATTCACTTGGTCCTATCAGGACATGCCAGGGTTGGATACCAGCATCGTGGAACATCATCTACCGTTGAGGTCAGAATGTCCGTCAGTAAAATAGAGGTTGAGACAAACTCATCCCGACATGGCCATTAAAATCAAAGAGGAAGTACAGAAACAGATTGAAGCGGGTTTCCTCGCCACATCAGAATATCCTCAATGGTTAGCCAACATAGTACCGGTTCCAAAAAAGGACGGAAAGGTCAGAATGTGTGTAGATTACAGGGATCTGAACAAAGCAAGTCCAAAGGACGACTTTCCCTTACCACACATTAATATGCTGGTAGAAAGTACAGGAAAATTCAAAGTCTTCTCTTTCATGGATAGATTCTCGGGCTATAATCAAATAAAAATGGCGCCGGAAGATATGGAGAAAACTTCGTTCATCACCCCATGGGGTACCTTTTGTTACAAGGTAATGTCGTTCGGTTTAAAGAACGCCGGGGCAACCTATCAACGGGCCATGACTACTCTGTTTCATGACATGATACATAAAGAAATCGAGGTATATGTCAATGATATGATTGCTAAATCTAAGATAGAGGAGGAACATGTGTCCCACTTGTCAAAACTATTCGAGCGTTTAAGAAAATACAAACTCCGCTTGAATCCCAACAAATGCACATTCGGTGTCCGTTCAGGGAAACGTTTAGGGTTCATCGTCAGCCAGAAAGGAATTGAGGTTGATCCTGACAAGGTCAAGGCCATTCAAGAAATGCCTTCTCCGAAGACTGAAAAACAAGTCAGGGGATTCCTGGGACGTCTGAACTACATTTCCAGATTTATATTCCTCATGACCGCGACATGTGCGCCGATCTTCAAATTACTCAAAAAGAATCAAGATTGTGTTTGGACAGAAGATTGACAAATTACCTTCGACAGTATCAAGGAATACCTATTGAACCCACTGATTCTATCACCTCCAGTGGAGGGAAGACCGCTGATCATCTACTTAACAGTCTTGGAAGACTCAATGGGTTGTGTACTTGGCCAATAAGACGAAACCAAAAGGAAAGAGTCTGCCATCTAATATTTAAGCAAGAAATTCACCGACTGCGAGACTCGGTACATTATGCTTAAGAAAACTTGCTGCGCTTTGGCTTGGGCAGCCAAACGTCTTCTCCAGTATATGATTCGTCACACTACTTGGTTAATCTCTGAAATGGATCCAATCAAGTACGTCTTTGAAAAGCCTGCTCTCACAGGAAGGATTGCCCATTGGCAGATGTTGTTATCAGAATACGACATCGAGTACCATGCTCAGAAAGCCTTAAAAGGAAGTGTTCCAAGCCAGATCATTACTGATAATGGATCCAACTTGAACAACAAGATGATGAAGGAGTTGTGCGCTGAGTTCAAGATCGAACACCATAACTCATCTCCCTACCGGCCTAAGATGAACGGAGCGGTAGAAGCGGCTAACAAGAAAATCAAGAAGATTGTTCAAAAGATGCTTGTAACCTACAAAGACTGGCACGAGATGCTACCTCTTTCTCTCTAGTATATGGCATGGAAGCAGTGCTTCCCATAGAGGTAGATATCTCATCAATTCGGGTATTGATGGAAGCTAAGTTAACAGAAGCTGAATGGTGTCAAAGTCGACACGATGAGCTGAATCTGATCGAAGAGAAGCGAGTAACGGCTCTATGCCACGGTCAGTTGTATCAGCAGAGAATGAAGAAGGTGTTGGATAAAAAGGTCCGACCTCACGTCTTCAGAAAAGGAGACCTCGTGCTCAAAAAGATACAATCATTCCTCACTGATTCCCGGGGCAAATGGACTCCGAATTACGATGGCCCCTATGTGGTCAAGAAAGCCTTCTCAGGCGGCGCCTTGAGACTCGCAATCATGGATGGAGAAGAATTTTCCTACCCCACAAATGTTGATGTAGTCAAGAAATACTTTGCCTAAATAATAATAGAAAAATGTCTTGGTGGATTGAAAACCCAAAAGGGCGGTCCAGGCAAAAATTAGAGACATGATCAAAAGTATTATCCCGATGGATTGGAAATCTCAAAGTATAATCCAGGAAAAAATTAGGGATTAATGGCAAGTAACTACGTCCAACAAAGGGGCAAGTCCCTCAGCAGCAGTTACACCATCCATCAAAAAAACTTCAGTCAAGGTCATCTTCAACGAAAGCTCAGGATGCCCGGAATTCAAAGTTGGTAGAAGGATAGTGGTCGTTATGTTTCAATGTAGCCCTTTTCCCTTAAATTGCCATTTTCTAACTTTGTAAATACTCCATGGAATCACGCGTTTGGCTTATTTCCATCCTATCAATAAAATTTGAGCCCTAGTGTTTTTGTTTGTAATTCTTATTTGTTTTAGCTTTACAGAACGACGTTTTAAAATGATTAACGATTCTTGAAATAAAACAAAAATGAATTTACTTGTCAAACTTTGTCTGCTTTTAGAATAAAGATGGCAATTTCTTTTAACGGTTGAACATCGAAAGAACATCAATCGCTTCTCCAAAAGTAATCGAACCCCAAAGTGCAGAATCAAAGTACTCCTTCTAAATCAGTACGCGTGAACGAAGGATCAACTATGTCAGAGACCGTGTTTCATCTGACATCCCCGGCAGAGTTCTTATCTCCTAAGCCCGATCAACAGTTTTCCCCCACAGGGACTATTTCTCTGAAGCAAGGCAGAATTGCTATCTTAAACAAATGGTATTTCTTCGTCCCCCGCAGTGGCCGAGTATCCAATCGTGTTCATCCGTTAGTCTGTATATCGCGTCAGTTTTGTCAGTATAAACATACATACATCATGCATTATTGATTTACATTCATATTCATATTGCATCACTATCACTCTAGCCGGTTTTATCCTCTAGAGATAAAAGTCCTCTTGTCAATTGAGTTGTCAGTTCTTTCCTCGTACGGAAGTGAATCATCTAAGCAATCTCTCTCCAATTTGTCTATGGATTAGAGTCGGTCCTCGACCACTTTGATAACTTAAACCTCTAAAAGGCAAGAAGACCCTCGACAGATGTCACTCTTCGCCATTGAAGATGATATCTTCGCTTTCCCGGATTAAGGAAAATTCCCAGAGAAAGCCTCTTAACCAAAGATTCGGAAGTACGACAGTTTTTCTCCAAAAGATTCATTGACGAAAAGGTCATCAGCACCTCCAAATTGGATTGCATCACATGGCATTTCTCCGAGAAGACCTCGAGAGAAAAGTATGATGTAATATCCCCAAATAGAAAGCAGTCTCTCAAGAGACTCGTTTTCCAAAGTAGAGTCGACAAATGGCATCTCCAATAGAGAAGTTTGTACACTTCTACAACTCAGGAATGGGTCCCCCAACAAGTTTGACATCAATTTTTTCCCATCAAATGACATCTCCCCAGGAAAATTCGGCAAGAAGTTTGAGGAAAACCGCTACAAATAACGTCCCTTGTCAAGAAATTTTATTGACAAAAGAAACTGAGACCAGTTCCTTGGAAGGAAACCAGGATCGAGGGGAAGTTTATATCAGAAACTGAGACCAGTTCCTTGGTAGGAAACCAGGATCGAGGGGAAGTTTATATCAAAAACTGAGACTAGTTCCTTGGTAGGAAACCAAGATCGAGGGGAAGTTTATATCAGAAACTTAGACCAGTTCCTTGGCTGAAGACCAGGATCGAGGGGAAGTTTCACTCTTTTTTAAGCCTCATTGCTTAGCAAAAGAAGATGGATGGGCAAGCAACCATTCATAACCACCATCAAAATTTCGGGTATTCCGATATTTAATCCTCTTGCACCCTGAATGCCCGAATACCTTCGGCATTCACACCTTCGAGTCCAAGAAGATTAAATAGGGGCGTCTGTCATACCCCAAATTTTGACCACTAAGATTTCCCATCATTGTGAAAATCATCATCATAATGTGGATGTACTTTCATGCCTCATCCATTTCCTCAGGGATTGTTGAGCATTCACTACAATCAGGCATTAGGGTTTTAAGCCCTCTCAGAGCATTTAGATAAAGGATCAATCAAGAAATAACATGATCTTCAAATTGTCTAACCTCTCAAACACTCATAAAGGATTAAGAGGACTCCCACATCAAGAATCAAGCACAAGGTTGCAGCATTCTAAGTGGGTCAAGCCTTAAGATCGCCAGTGTCACCAAACTAGGGTTTTGGTCGACTAAGGCCTCCAGATGGAAATTTTCCTCTTGGCATGAGCCAATGCTTCAAAGCATAACCCAAGATACTCCAAGGGACCTCATGGACCCAATCATCAAGTCAGTTTAGCCTCAGGGGATGCATTTACAAAAAATCAGGAATTAGGGTTTCTTGACCTAATTCACCCCTAAGTTGGCTTTTGGGACAAAACATGAGCCAAGACCTCAAGACATGATTTTAGGGTCTCCAATACACTACATTGATCCATTTGCAACAATGGATTGATTCAAGAAGCTTGATCCACAAGTTTCAATTTCATCAGGACCACAATTAGGGTTTCGAGGGAAAAGTCAACTGTACATTTGACTTTTGACCCAGACATGCTCCCAAACCTTGGGACATGATTCAATACACCCTATAACACCTATGGAACATGTCCATTAGGTTTGATTTAGGTCAAGGACTTGATTTCACAAAGGACCGCACAGTTTGGATTTCATCTGATAAAAAGTCAACTGTGCAAAAATCCAACCTTTGACTTTTTGGATTTTTGGTCAATTATGGTTTCTTAACCCTAAAATAATGTTAATATGTGTTTTAAATCATCATTCATCAATAAAAATCAAAGAAAGTGAATTAACTTGTAAAAGGGGTAACCATAAAAACTTAGAATTTTTCTAAGTTATGGAACAAAGTGGCTAGGGTACCAACTTCCAAGGATCATAACTTGAGATCTAAGCAACCATTTTGGATGGTCCAAAGATGGATTTGTAGCTCTCATGGCATACTTAAAAAGTGTCAACTACACCTCATTTCAATTCCTCATGGAATTTAAGTTATGATTGGATCAAAATCACTAAAAACATGAAAATGCATCTTTTTCCAACACTTAGAAAAATTCTGCCCAAGGCAGATTTCAAGTGAAACACCAAAACTTGGGGCACTTTTTCACATAGTTGCAAGATGGATCAATTCAAGGTGTAAACACCAAAGTTGTTGTGCACATTGCTAGCAATTTAAAGGGTCCATCAGCATGAAAAAACTCCATGGAAATCAAGGGATATAGCAGCTCAAAGTCATGCTGCTGCAACTGTTTTGGAAAAATCAGTTTGCATGTTTGCTTGCTTTACACGATTTCTGATTCAAAGCCAAGGCTCACTATGACAAAATCATCCAATCTGATCACAATGCATCTGATCCAACCAACAAACTTGGACTGAAAAGCCAAGAGCTTATCCTTGAGAATTGATGAGTTTTTGGCATATATGCCTTGAATTCAAAGGGAATTAATGTGGAATAGTGCAATTTCAAGATTCTCACTCTCCTCAGTCAAGATCTCTGATTAAACAACAATTAAAATGACTGAAGAATGTGGAATCAGTCAATACATAGCTGATCTATTTGGGGCAGCTGTTACACCTAGTGCAAGAGGCATTTATGCCAAGCCAAGACCATTGAACCATAGCCTTATCCTCTGAGCTTCAAGAGATCCATTTCAACACAACTCCTCTACTATAAATAGAGGTTCTAACTGATCATTCAAACCACTCCAAAGCAGCTTACAACATTGCTTTCTCTCATTCTCTCCTTAAGTGCCAAATTTCTTTGTTCTTAAGCAAGTGTTATCGGGTTTTGAGTTGCAGAGCCAAGCAACTCAAACCATCACTTCTAACACATCACATATGATGTATAGAAGTTGTCCAAACACCTAAACCACTTCTGAAACACCTCCATCAAAATTTCACTCTTCAACCTAGCCATTATGCAGTTGGAATACCATAATCTGATCTAAGGAGTTTCAAAGTGTTCCAAGGCTTTCAATCCACTCAACAACATCCATTGAAGTTGTAGAGGTCATCAAATTACTTCTGGAACACACTTTGTGCAGAGTTCCAATTCTTCTTCCAGCCAAGTAAGCCTCAAACTCTCATAACACGATCCATGCATATTTCCTCGCATGATACTTTTTCCAAATGTTTATTATCATGTTTTAAGTGTTTCCCCTTAAAAAATTTGATCATAGCACTCATAAACATGTCTGCACGATTGCTTTTTCAAAATTAGGGTTCATACATTCATGTTAATGTAACTTGCTGCACACTAAAAATAAATGAAATCAAATATTGCCATCATGTTCCTTGTTAAAAAACGCATGAATTTGGTGTTTGAATCATGTCAAATGGTTAAGAAACGAGTGAGATATAGAGCTTCACGCATCTGGCCCAAGGAAGAAGATGGCCATGGCGCAATTCTTCAGGTTTTCAAACCAAGTTTGCCTTATATTTTTCCCTTGCCATATGTTTAATGAATTGGCATTGTGCCCCAGTGGTTGATCAACTGGTTTTGGGTGTACTAGCGAGCGAGAGGTATAGGGTTCGAAATTTCGGCGCGATTGTCGCTCTTTTAACAAAACAACTGGGCTTCTCCGTGAGCTATAAGTCCCATCTTTATTCATTTTCAAACTATTTGGGCCTCTAATAGAGTGTAAGACCCAATCCCCTTTTAACCAAAACCATTTTGGGCCTCAGACATTGTATAAGTCCCTCTGCGTTAAAAGAAAAATCTCGGCGCGATCGTGTTTGCTTGAAAAATTCGCAAACAACCGCTGATCTCCTAATTTATGAAAAATTAGTTTGCTTACAGGACCGATCAAATCAATCCTAGGACAATGTGCTTTAACAATCTTGACAATTTGTGTTAAAAAACCTTTTGTTTATTGAATTCATCATTGTTTTCATCAACTTGTGTTTTTCGACAAAAGTAATAACAACTTTGCTTCTTGAAATAAATGGTGAAATGTAAATAACTTGCAAGAAGGAAAATTACAAAAATGTAAAGGGAATTGTAAATGAAGAACTTAAAACTTTTATTAAAATGCAAGGAATGAAAACTGGTGTTTTTCAAACGTACATTTTCTAAGTAACTACTCTTTTCTCTCTCACGGTTACTTTGAGTATTTCTTGAGTGATTTGTACAAATTCTGAACACACCGGAAATCTAACACTAAGACTCCCTATTTATATATAATCGAAATAACTACCAATAACAGTTATTTCTCCTAATAGTGACAAATGGCAATCTGCATGCATTCGTCAACTAGATGCATTCCACGCGTCCTATTTCAAAATGAAACTCCCTCCTAAATTTGAATTTCAAACATCTGTCGAACGAGGCATATCACCCCTCTGTCGAAGTATTTCTAATACTTAGAAAAATCTGCTAATGCTTTCCTTTAAGTAACATTTGCCTTCAACTGGCTTTCTTCCATCAGAAACACATTCCTGTCGAAATACCCTGGCAGATTTCCAATTTTATTCTGAACAATTATCTAGGCATCGAAATTAGCAACCTACAAATTGCCCCCCAGAAAATGCATTTTCGACAAAGGGAGAAAAGCATTTTTTGCCAATGCAAATCGACGTCGTCAATAATTCGACCAGTGACTGTTCATATGATTAGACGTTTATGACGTCTAAGTCATCATTGCACTTTTCTCAAACGTCTCTTCAGCCCATGCTTTTAAGATCTTCCATCATCACTACCCTAGTCCCTAGCGGATCATGGGTCAAAAACTTAACTGCCACCGTCTGAAATAATCCACTTCATAACTTCCACGTGTCCCACAATCTTTTCATTATTTCTCCATTAAATGAAAAAGAAACTTCTGAATTCCAACCGCTTCAGTCCCTTTTCTTCCTATAAATAAGTGGGAAAATTTTATTTTTCACTTTTCACGTTTCCTTTCTTTAAGCAAGAACTCTCTTCAACTTCATCTTCTTCATTTCTCTGCATTTTCTTCTGCAATCAACCATGGCATCTTCTGCTACTCCCCAAATCACAAGTAAAGATTCCAAAAAATCCAAAAACTTACCACCTGTCCACAAGATCCTTGGGCCAAAGGTGGCGGGGAACCAACAGTATGTACCGGAGCCTCCAAATGAAGAGGAGAAACGCCGTATTTACCAGTCTTAGGTACTAATTCCTATTTTAATTTCTGGTAAATCTCATGCAATGCTAGGACCCTTACCTGATTTAGCCCTAGATCCTGTAAAAGTGAGAGAATTCTTTCCAGCTTACCACCGTTACAAACCCATAGCTAACGGGGTTAGGCCTAGAACCGATAAGGATGTTAGTTCTGCAGCTATGTAGTATTTGTGTTGGCTAAATTTTGTTAAAACCTATATGATAGTTTTATGTCACTAAAGTTGTTTTAACATGCTGTTTTGTGTATCTGCCATAATAGTTTAGTTGCAGGTTGTGAAAATGTCAAGGAGGATGTCTTGACATGCTGTTCTGCACTAACTAGTTATGTTCAGTATCTGCCATATTAGATTAGTTGCAGGTTGTGGAGATGTCAAGTGTGATGTCTTGATAGGTTGTGCTGCACTAAGCTGGTATGAGTGCATGGTCGTTTTAAGGTGTTGTTGTGTTGCTGTCATGTGTTGGTTAATCAAGATGTTCTTGCTTACTGCATTCAACATGTCGGATAAAGATGTCCCATCCTGGATCATAGGACATCGCGTCTGTTATTGAATTAAAAGGAAGATTCTGTTAGTTGTTATTTGTTACTGAATATTCTGTGAATATTTAGTTATCCTATGTGGCGTCCAAAGTAATTGAGTTGAGATTTTGTGTTGGTTTTCGGATTTGCACTGCTTTCTAAATATGGAGACATATTAGGAAACATTTGATTGAAGACCTATTATTTAGCAGGAGGTTCTACTGATTTGTAGCAGCTTATTTGCTGTGATTTTGAAGGCCCAAATCCAGTTGGGAATAGGTTATATATTGATGCATTATAACCTAGAATTGTAACTCAACCAAAGATGTAAAAGTTCTATTATTAGGGTTGGTTCCTGTACCACTCGACATGTGAGTTAGACAGTTTGTTAGTGTGATCCTCGAAGCTGTTAAGTAAGAGGAGTATTATTCTTGGAGGAAGCTTTGAAGCAACTCTAGGTTGTGGTCTTAGTTAAGGGAAGAAGCTAACAAACGGTGGAGTTTGGCATCATACTTAGCTAGGTATTGTTCTCATCAGATGTTGATGTGTCATAGGAGTGTGTCTCCTCACCATGGAAGTGTGGCTTCATGTCTATCCGTGTGATCAGAATGTAGGCGAAGGGTTGTCGATGCAGTGGCTGAGATGTTGACTGCTAGACATCATTGCGATTATTGGGTGTGAGAAGGGTTTCTCATATCTAGAGAGGATCTAGGTAGAAGGGTGATTGGGTAGTGATTAAGTGATAAGCTGTAAACGGGGAGTTTAGCTTTGAATTGATACTGCTGATAGTGGACTTCATCCCTGGCTTGGTAGCCCTCAGAGTAGGTGTGTTAAACCGAACTGGGTTAACAATTCTGTGTGCTTTGTTTTTATCTTTTCAGTACCGTGCTTATTGTTATATACCTTGCCATGTGTGTTCATGTCAGACCAGATGTCAAATGACTTGTTATAGGACATCTGAATTCTGCACATGTACCAGAATTTCAATTGGTATCAGAGCAGACATCTTGTTCTGTTTCTGGGTGAGATCCTAGGGAAGATACTTTCTGGTCATGGGCAAGGTAAGTGGTACCTACTGAAAAGTTGCTTGAACTTGGAGAAGTTTATGTTGTTGTTTGAATGGTACTTAGAAGTGGAGGATAGACTGTTCATGATAGAGTGTGTATTGGACTTGTCTATTGTTATCAGACTTGTAGCTTTGATGGTGAGTTGGTGTGTAGTTTGATTTAATTCCAAACCTATGGAGTGTCGTGTTTGTGCAAGGGTTATAGAGGAGTTTTCTGGTGTGTGTTCCGCTGCTTATATATATCTGATGGAAAATTCCTGGTGGTTTGTGTGTTGAGGATGCAACACTCTGTTCTCCTCTGAAGGTGTATCACATGGTGTTGTGATACTTAAGGATAATATTGACTGACTTATTAAAGTGACCAAAGATACTTTAGGTTTGACCCAAGTCCACTCATAAAGGCATTTTCAATAAGTATGTTGATCAGAAGGATGCAATTTATTTTTGCTCCCTTCTCTGAAAGACCATCCACAGGTCTAAATTGAAGGATCCCATGGTGTTGTTCTTGAGTGATGTTATACCAGTTGTTGTGACATCAAACCAGCAGAGTGTGCAGAATCTAGTGGATAAAGATTTTGCATTGCAAATGTGTTTGGAGCAAGGAGGAGTTGGTGTTCTTTTGAACCAAAATATTATGGTTCCCTGGTATTGGCATGAGAAGGTTCTTCTTAAGCTGGAGTTCAGCTATGTGGTGTCCTCATATAATGGAACATGTTTTTGCAAGGATTGAAAAGCATCCTTGTAGGAAGAAGCATATTTTATTTAACAATCTGTTTGTGATGACCAGTCAATATTTTTTTGCTCCAGAAACCTGTTAGAGGGAATCTCCTCTTTAGGTGCAGAAGGATGGCATTCAACATCTCAAAGACAGGCAGAAGGTCTGAACATCAGAAGGTTGAGAAGAAGATTCTTGAGATGTAGAGTATGCAGGTTCCTACTTTTGTGTATGGTCTGGTTTTGAAGGTTGATCAGATGTTGATGGTCGATCCTCTTGTGTCCCTTGCAAGAGATGTGTGTGGATTACTGTGGTTGTTGTCTCCAAAGCCATAGTAGATGGTTAATGTGATTTAGACTGATGTCGGAACTGATGTTGAAACATCATTTCAGTTCATTGCTTCCTCAGCCAAGGAAGTTTGTTGTGCACATGGTGGAGTATCAGGTCAAGTCACTTACCTAATCTGAAGTGATCAGTGGTGTGGATTAATAAAAGAGGGATCAGCTAGTGCCACAAGTGTGCAGGAAAAGAATGTCGTACCGTGTGTGAGAAGGTTACCTTATCACATATGATAAATATCTTGACAGGAGTTGAGTATTTGTTTGTTTTTTATAAGGAAGTGCATCTAATCGATAGTGAATACTCTGACGGGAGCTGAGCGTTTATCTAAGATGTTGTGCTTTCAACTAATGACAAAATACATTGACGGGAAACTTTGTATATGTCTGATGTAAAAGTGCAGGACCGCAGAAATGTTGAGAATTTACTTTTCTCTATTTGGTGTGTTGGTGTGTGACGACCTGAATTATGCTGTTGAAGATGGAAATGGAAGACTTGAAGACATCATAATCTTGATGGTTGGATCAGTTTATTTCTGATCTAGGTGCTTTGGAGCATGGTTTCTTTGTGAAAGTCGAGGATATGTGGCTGTTATCTCTGGTTTTCTACTGACGGCTCTACTAAGGGAAGTGGCATTCTTTGGTATAGCTATGGGGTAGTCTTGAACTACTTATCTTCTGAAGATTCATATGTGGTAGGTTTGAAGTCTTTGGAGTTTCTGAGTAGGATGGAGGTTGTCTACTCAAACTTGATTATTGAATCAAGTCTATGAGAGCATGGAAATCTGTTTCTGCAAAGGGAGGAGGTTCTTCTGAGTGGCAGAAGGAAGAGCTGAATTCAACAGTTGGATGTCATAATGTTCTAACATCTAGCTTAACATCATAAGTCTCAGTTGGTGATGTGGCACATCAGCTTATGATAGGGTGATCTACAGGAATGAACAATAGGATGTTTCAAAAGATCGTTCTCTTGGCAGTTTGCGGGAGCTGCAGGAAGGAGAAGATGTTACATGACCATTGCTTAGGGAGTCTAAGTTTGTTTGCTATTGAGCAATTGGAACATGTGACTTGAAGATCAAGTTTCCTTGGTGGATCAGGATATCTCTGTGAGAGTTCTGACAAACGAGAAAAAGATCAAAATGTGGCATTTGGTTGTTTTCATATGAGGATTCATGAATGAGATGATCAAACTGTGGCATTTGGTTGATCTCAGATGTGGATTCGAAGAATCAAGATAATCAGAGTGTGGCTGCTGGTTATTATTGAGGATTGTCTTGGAATAAGTTACTCTTGGGCAGAAGGGTGATGAGTTGAAGACTCAAGGAGATTATTCTTCTTGAAGGTGGATGAGAGTTTATTTCTCTAGTTCTTTGGATTACTATGCTATAGTAAGTCCAGCTGGTGGAGCATATCAAGAATCATGGTGATGAGGTCTTGGTGTGTGGCAGATGTTCTAACTTGGTGTTGGAACATTATCTGGGTTGGATTTCCTTGGTGAAGGATGATTATGGTCTGGTTCAGGAGCTTGGTGCCTAAGGAGCGTCTACGGAGTCATACGGGAGAATGATGAAGTAGAAGGCCTGCCTTGGATGGAGAATGAAGTAGATCAGAAGGGATTGTGGTGCCAAAATGACTGTGCTTCAGTAGGTGGCTAGACTGGGAGTGAGCTCTTGAAGACATGAAGATGCATCTTATGTTTTCCATTTAGGTGCACTAGTTATCCACGTCAGGGGGAGTAATACTACTGTTTTTTTTCTGGTTGATTTTCCTTAAATACATAGTTGTTTGGTTTGGCATATTATGGCTAAAAAGGGGGAGAAGTAAGTGTCCTTGGTTGTTTCCTTGAGGGGGAGCTGGTTGTGTTATCCAAAGGTTGTATGGATATTGCTCTGGTGTGCTATAGCTTTGTCAAATATGGCTAAAAAGGGGGAGAGTGTGTGATTGCATTGCTGATAGCTGATGTCCCATATGATGTTCTAACATGTATGTGTGATTGCTAATGTGAGTGGTGAGCTAGTTGGTAAATGTTGTTGTGAAGTTGCTGCTGTGTGAGGTTGTGTATGTGTGCAGATGAAGATTGAGTGCTGATGTGCTTGTGTATGTGTTGCAGTGCTGATAATTATCTTATCTGCTACTGATATGTGTGACTATCTTCTGCTGCTAATATATTTGATATGATATGATGATTTTAGCCAAAATTTGCCAAAGGGGGAGTTTGTTAGTTCTGCAGCTATGCAGTATTTGTGTTGGCTAAATTTTGTTAAAACCTATATGATAGCTTTATGTCACTAAAGTTGTTTTAACATGTTGTTTTGTGTATCTGCCATAATAGTTTAGTTGCAGGTTGTGAAAATGTCAAGGAGGATGTCTTGACATGCTGTTCTGCACTAACTAGTTATGTTCAGTATCTGTCATATTAGATTAGTTGCAGGTTGTGGAGATGTCAAGTGTGATGTCTTGACAGGTTGTGCTGCACTAAGCTGGTATGAGTGCATGGTCGTTTTAAGGTGTTGCTGTGTTGCTGTCATATGTTGGTTAATCAAGATGTTCTTGCTTACTGCATTCAACATGTCGGATAAAGATGTCCCATCCTGGATCATAGGACATCGCGTCTGTTATTGAATTAAAAGGAAGATTCTGTTAGTTGTTATTTGTTACTGAATATTCTGTGAATATTTAGTTATCCTATGTGGCGTCCAAAGTAATTGAGTTGAGATTTTGTGTTGGTTTTCGGATTTGCACTACTTTCTAAATATGGAGACATATTATGAAACATTTGATTGAAGACCTATTATTTAGCAGGAGGTTCTGCTGATTTGTAGCAGCTTATTTACTGTGATTTTGAAGGCCCAAATCCAGTTGGGAATAGGTTATATATAGATGCATTGTAACCTAGAATTGTAACTCAACCAAATATGTAAAAGTTCTATTATTAGGGTTGGTTCCTGTACCACTCGACATGTGAGTTGGATAGTTTGTTAGTGTGATCCTCGAAGCTGTTAAGTAAGAGGAGTATTGTTCTTGGAGGAAGCTTTGAAGCAACTCCAGGTTATGGTCTTAGTTAAGGGAAGAAGCTAACAAACGGTGGAGTTTGGCATCATACTTAGCTAGGTATTATTCTCATCAGATGTTGATGTGTCATAGGAGTGTGTCTCCTCACCATGGAAGTGTGGCTTCATGTCTATCTGTGTGATTAGAATGTAGGCGAAGGGTTGTCGATGCAGTGGCTGAGATGTTGACTGCTAGACATCATTGTGATGATTGGGTGTGAGAAGGGTTTCTCATATCTAGAGAGGATCTAGGTAGAAGGGTCATTGGGTAGTGTAACACCCCCTTCTATACCCCCAAGCTATTAAAGCGATAAATAAAATTCAAAATTTCATCAGAGTATAATTAAACATACACGGCATAGACCGAGGGGTCACATCAATTTGAAACCAACATACAACACCTGCTCATACAGATATGCAACCATTCAGGTAGTATTACACCCACAATTCAGAAACAGAATAAAAGCAGAAAATCTGTAACTGAATATCAACATATATATCATGAAAGTTTGTCATACATCACGTCATACATGTACAATCCAAAAGATACATATACATAATACAAAGTAATCACAAACGGCCTCCCTAACTACCCGGTGTCACATATCAGAGCCGACCGACAAAAGAATGAAGACGCAAAGCTTCACAAAAAGACCTCCAGCAACTCTAATCTGCAATGCCTCATAGAGCATTATAAAACAGTAGAAGGGTGAGAAAAACAATCATATTACAGTTGCATATAATTATATATTAACACAGAAATGCACAAGTAAAACATTCTCACCACAAATGTACCACAATCAAATACAACACAACACAGTACAATTCTCAAGTATCAAATACCACTACACATCAATCATACACAATACACTCATCATCAATCACATTCACAATTCCATGCACAATTAATCCATGATTTATGCAAATGCACAGAGACCGACACAATGACTCTATGCACATGCCATGCGGTACCGACTTCCAATATTTCTCATCACTAGTTCACTCAGGAACTCTGCTGGAATCATCGTTCATTACTGAGGATCACTCAAGTAACACCCCCTCGGGCCTACGATGTTCCCCGTCGCTTTAGGTCCTCTTGGTATAAGGCGCACGACGTTTATGGATTGCTTTAGGTCCTCTCGGTATAAGGCGCACAATCCAATCGCTCACACCCCACATGGGCACACGATCGTCTATAACCATCGCTTTAGGTCCTCTTATTTTTAAGGCGCACGATATATCAAATCGCTTTAGGTCCTCTTATTTTTAAGGCACACGATGTTATAGCAGATTCCCTCTGGAATCAATCCGTCACTCAGGACGTCACAACAATGCATATCATGATGCTTGGCATACAATGACTCATGACATTTAATATGCACACATATACACATCCATAATCATGCATATATCAACAATTACCATACATCGCATTTTCTTGTCGTAAGGCCACCAACCATCATCACAATATGTATTTCATGCAATTTCATCACTCAACAGTACACAAGTCATACAATATTCACACCAATAGCATATTACACATACACATCAAGTTCACACAATTAAACGACAAAAGTCGACAACAAAACAACACATTTCCAGATTCCTGACATAATTAAATCGACTAAAAAAATCTCCAAACCATTACAATGATAAAGAACATTTCACAAGCTTTCTAACGCATCAAACCACGCCTCAAACCGACTCACGGATCAAAAGTTACAAAGAAAACAAATTGGGAAAAGTTATCTTGTTCGCAGTGCGAAGCTCCTAGCGAGTCCTTCGCTTCTTCATTCGCAGTGCGAATGTCCCAGCGAACAGTGGCAGAAGCAAAATAGCCTAGAAAATTCCCAACGTTCGTAGTGCGAACCATCCAGCAAATGCTCGCTACCCCATTCGCAATGCGAATCCTCCAGCGAACAGTGGCAGAATGAAAAATAATACAACGTTCGTAGTGCGAACATCACGCGAACGCTCGCCACTCCATTCGCTGGCAATTCGCAGTGCGAACCTGCGATTTCAGCAAAACCCAGCAGCGCACCAGATCATCCAAAAATGATATTTTCTCAACCAAAACATTTCCAAACCAACATATAACAATTAGAACATAACTCAAACATGGTAACAAGTATTCTACTACGTTTACACCGATTTTCGACCGTGAAAACATTGAATTCTCATTATATTTCTCATTTCAACCTAGAATCCAAAACTAGAGAAAGACAATAGCATATGCAAACACATACATACATAATCATACACAAGCATAAGATAATCGAATTTCACACTCTTACCCGATTTAATCGTGTTCTAGAAAGTCGGTTGATTAATTTCCAAGTTTTCTCAAATTCTCTCTTTTTTCTTCTCTTCTCCTTTTCTTTTCTTCTTCTCTTCTTTTTCTTTCTCTTACTATTTTTCTCTCTTTCTATTTCTATTATATTTTATCTTGACAAAATAAATCAAAATGCCCAAAATACCCCTACACTCAAATATCTCGCAAATGTTCCCAAAACGCTACAAAATATATTCACGATGAAAAATAACATATTTTCACATAAAAGTCAGAAATAAAATAATATAATAATAAAATACTCAAAACGACTCAATTAATTAAAAAGACAAAAGTGACAAAACTGACCGGGGCGTTACAACTCTCCCCCACTTAGAAATTTTCGTCCTCGAAAATCTTACCTGAGACGAACAATTCTGGATACGACTCCCGCATCCGACTCTCCAACTCCCAAGTCAAATTGCCCTCAGCAGCGCCTCCCCACGCCACTTTCACAAGTGCAATATCCTTGCCCCGCAACCGCTTCAACTCGCGATCCAAAATACTCACCGGCAAAGCCTCAACCGTAAGGTTCTCCTTTACCTCAACCTCATCCATTGGAATCATATGCGACGGATCCGGAATATACTTCCGAAGCTGTGAAACATGGAACACATCATGCAAATTCGACAGATTCGGCGGCAACGCCACCCTATAAGCCACGGCACCCACTCTCGCATATATCTGGTAAGGACCAATAAACCGAGAAGTAAGCTTCTTCGATTTCAATGCACGACCAACCCCCGTTACCGGCGTAACCCTCAGAAATACATGATCGCCCTCTTGAAACTCAAGATCTTTCTGTCTCCGATCATGATAACTCTTTTGCCTGCTCTGAGAAGCCTTCATTTTCTCACGAATAAGCTTCACTTTTTCCGTAGTCTGCTGCACCAACTCCGGTCCAACCACCGTTCTCTCACCAGATTCATGCCAACACAACGGTGTTCGGCATCTTCGTCCATATAATGCTTCAAACAGTGTCATTCCAATACTAGAATGGAAACTGTTATTATACGTGAATTCAATCAATCCAAGATAACTATCCCACGCACCACCTTGCTCCAAAACACACGCTCTCAACAAACCTTCCAAAGACTGAATCGTCCTCTCTGACTGCCCATCCGTCTGCAGATGATAAGCCAAACTCAACCTCAATTTAGAACCCAATGCCTTCTGTAAAATTTCCCAAAATCTCGAGGTAAACCTTGGATCTCGATCCGAAACAATACTTAATGGAACTCCATGCAACTTCACAATCACACTGATATAAATCTCAGCTAACCGTTCCAAGGAAAAACTGATGTCAATTGGAATGAAATTGGCCGATTTAGTCAGCCTATCCACAACCACCCAAATAGCATTATGCCCTCGCTGAGTATTTGGCAACCCCGTTACAAAATCCATAGAAATGTTATCCCATTTCCATTCCGGAATATCCAACGGTTGCAACAAACCACTCGGCCTCTGATGTTCCACTTTCGACTTCTGGCACGTCAAACAAGCGCACACAAACTGAGCCACATCTCTTTTCAATCCAGACCACCAGAAAATCTTTTTCAAATCTTGGTACATCTTGTTCGCTCCCGGATGTATACTCAAATTACTCCGGTGTCCTTCTTCCAAAATCATTCGTTTCAAATCCGAATCTCCCGGAATACAAATCCGCCCACGGAATCTCAACACACCATTAATATCCACTTGAAAATCACCACTCGCATCTTTTCCGTCAACCAACATCAAATCCACCAATTTCACGTCTAACTTCTGTTTCTCCCTCACCGTCATCAGAAAATCATTAGTAATCGTTAGCATTCCAAGCCTCACGCTATCCGACGTCACTTCACAAACCAAACTCAAATCTCTAAACGATTCCAAAAGTTCCCACTCCTTAACCATTAAAATGGACATATGCAACGATTTCCGGCTCAATGCATCGGCTACCACATTAGCTTTACCAGGATGGTAATTCAAGCCAAAGTCGTAGTCCTTCAAAAATTCCAACCATCTTCGTTACCTCATATTCAATTCCTTCTGATCAAACAGATATTTCAAACTCCTGTGATCACTAAAGACTTCAAACCTCGCACCAAAAAGATAATGCCTCCAAATTTTCAACACAAAAACCACCGCCGCTAACTCCAAGTCATGCGTAGGGTAATTCTTCTCATGCACTCTCAATTGCCTCGAGGCATACGCCACGACCTTACCGTCTTGCATTAGCACACCACCTAGACCAATCAAAGACGCATCACAATACACCACAAACAGTTCATGAGGATTCGGCAAAATCAAAATCGGAGCTGTCGTCAATCTTCTCTTCAGCTCATTAAAACTTTCTTCACACCGAATATCCCAAATGAACGTTTGCCCTTTACAAGTCAACTGGGTCAAAGGAAGTGCTAGCTTAGAAAACCCTTCAATAAACCTTCGATAATAACCAGCCAAACCCAAAAAGCTTCGAATTTCAGTAACAGATCTCGGAGCCTCCCATTATAGAACTGCTTCTACTTTAGATGGATCCACAGCAATACCATTACCTGAAATTACGTGTCCAAGAAAACTCACTTCCGACAACCAAAATTCACACTTAGACAATTTGGCAAAAAGCTTCTTTTCCTTCAAAACCTGCAAAACAATACGCAAATGATCCGCGTGCTCCTCCCGAGACTTAGAATAAATCAATATGTCATCAATAAACACAACAACAAATCGATCCAAATGCTCGTGAAAAAATACGATTCATGTACTCCATAAACACACATGGCGCATTAGAAACCCCGAACGGCATCACAGAATATTCATAATGACCGTAACGTGTCCTAAAAGCCGTCTTCTGAATATCTTCCTCTTTCACCCTAATCTGATGATATCCCGACCTTAAGTCAATCTTACTGAACACACAAGCACCAACCAACTGATCCATCAAATTATCAATTCTCAGAAGAGGATACTTATTCTTAATCGTCACCTTATTCAACTGGCGATAATCAATACACAATCGTATACTTCCGTCTTTCTTTTTCACCAATAAAACTGGAGCACCCCAAGGAGAAACACTTGGTCTCACAAACCTCTTCTCCAAATACTCATTTAATTGCTTCTTCAACTCTACCAACTCAGATGCCGACATACGATAAGGTGCCATAGAAACAGGTCTAGTACCAGGAACTAGATATATCGAAAACTCCACCTCTCTCTCTGGCGGCAAGTCCGAAATATCCTTTGGAAACACTTCTGGAAAATCACACACAACCGGAAACACATCAAGTGAAACTTGACTCTCCATAGTCAAATATGTAAACAACCCGAACAACTGAGCTTCATCCGCCAAAAGTCTCTTCAACTCTTTAGTAGATAAGAAACTCGAGTCTTCGTCTTCCTCAAGAGAAGGAAACCTTACCAGCTTATGATAACAATCAATATGAACCCGATTGAATTGCAACCAATTCATTCCCAGAACCACATCTAAACCCTCCAACGGTAACACACTAAATCCATTTCAAAGTCTTTACCATAAATGGTCAAAGGACAACTCAAACAAACCAAAGAAGTAGTTACTGACCCCATTGCTGGAGTATCAATAACCATCTCACCATCCATCAAAGACAACACAAGATTCAAACGCTTCGCTCACTCAGACGAAATAAACGAATGAGTCGTTCCAGTATCAATAATAGCAACTAAAGGCGTACTATTAATAAAACAAGTACCTCTGATCAGACGATCTGCACTTGAAGTCTGAGTCCCTGCCAATGAAAACACCTTCCCACTCGTTGGAGCTTGCTTCGGTTTCCGACACTTTGTGCTAATATGACCAGGTTCACCACAGTTGAAACACTTCACCACATTCTTCCGTTTACAATCAGCTACGACATGTCCGACACCTCCACAATTAGAACACTTTCTCACATCTTTCCTGCACTCAAACTGACGATGTCACAACTCACCACATTTAAAACATCTCGGAGAAATAGACATACCTCCTCCACCTGACCTTCGATCAAAAGTACCCCTTTGTTTACCTTTATCCGCTGGTGTTACATACGGACCACTACGAAACAGTTGCTTCCCTTTTCTGTCACTCACACTCTTGTAGTGAGTAGAACGAGCCTTACTATACTCTTCATAAATCCTACAACATTCCACCAAATCAGAAAACTTTCTTATCCTCTGATAACCGATCGCCTGCTTAATCTCAGGACGCAATCCACTCTCAAACTTCACACACTTAGAAAACTCTGCAGTCGCTTCAGCATAATGAGGATAAAACTGCACAAGCTCCACAAACTTAGCAGTATAATCAATAACACACATACTACCTTGTTTCAGTTCCAAGAACTCAATTTCCTTCTTTCCTCTAACATCCTCGGGAAAATACTTCCTCAGAAAATCCTGGCTAAACAATTCCCAAGTAACTTCTTCATCCCCAGCTTCCAACACTTGACGAGTACTAACCCACCAGTCATCAGCTTCTTCCAGTAACATGTGAGTTCCCAGTCTCACCTTACTGTCCTCAGCACAATCCATAACTCAGAAAATCCTTTCAATCTCTTTCAACCAAATATGTGCACCATCAGGATCATGTCTCCCTTTGAAGACAGACGGTATGTTTTTCCTGAACTCATCATTACCCGCAGTGTTAGGTGCACCCTGCACAGCACGAGCCATAGCATGCATCGCAGCAGCCAAAGAAGTATCATTCCTACCAGCCATATTCTGTTCATTTCCAATAACAGAAACTATGGTTAAACAAACAGCTCACTCCACACGCCAACACCGACAAAGACTAACACAACCAGACACGAACTGACACGGATTGGCACAGACTGACACGGACTGGCTCTGATACCACTTAATGTAACACCCCCTTCTATACCCCCAAGCTATTAAAGCGATAAATAAAATTCAAAATTTCATCAGAGTATAATTAAACATACACGGCATAGATCGAGGGGTCACATCAATTTGAAACCAACATACAACACCTGCTCATACAGATATGCAACCATTCAGGTAGTATTACATCCACAATTCAGAAACAGAATAAAAGCGGAAAATCTGTAACTGAATATCAACATATATATATCATGAAAGTTTGTCATACATCACGTCATACATGTACAATCCAAAAGATACATATACATAATACAAAGTAATCACAAACGGCCTCCCTAACTACCCGGTGTCACATATCAGAGCCGACCGACAAAAGAATGAAGACGCAAAGCTTCACAAAAAGACCTCCAGCAACTCTAATCTGCAATGCCTCATAGAGCATTATAAAACAGCAGAAGGGTGAGAAAAACAATCATATTACAGTTGCATATAATTATATATTAACACAGAAATGCACAAGTAAAACATTTTCACCACAAATGCACCATAATCAAATACAACACAACACAGTACAATTCTCAAGTATCAAATACCACTACACATCAATCATACACAATACACTCATCATCAATACAATTACACATATTCCATCTCATCAATCACATTCACAATTCCATGCACAATTAATCCATGATTTATGCAAATGCACAGAGACCGACACAACGACTCTATGCACATGCCATGCGGTACCGACTTCCAATATTTCTCATCACTAGTTCACTCAGGAACTCTGCTGGAATCATCGCTCGTTACTGAGGATCGTTCAAGTAACACCCCATCGGGCCTACGACATTCCCCGTCGCTTTAGGTCCTCTTGGTATAAGGCGCACGATGTTTATGGATTGCTTTAGGTCCTCTCGGTATAAGGCGTACCATCCGATCGCTCACACCCCACATGGGCACACGATCGTCTATAACCATCGCTTTAGGTCCTCTTATTTTTAAGGCGCACGATATATCAAATCGCTTTAGGTCCTCTTATTTTTAAGGCGCACGATGTTATAGCAGATTCCCTCTGGAATCAATCCGTCACTCAGGACGTCACAACAATGCATATCATGATGCTTGGCATACAATGACTCATGACATTTAATATGCACACATATACACATCCATAATCATGCATATATCAACAATTACCATACATCGCATTTTCTTGCCGTAAGGCCACCAACCATCATCACAGTATGTATTTCATGCAATTTCATCACTCAACAGTACACAAGTCATACAATATTCACACCAACAGCATATTGTACATACACATCAAGTTCACACAATTAAACGACAAAAGTCGACAACAAAACAACACATTTCCAGATTCCCGACATAATTAAATCAGCTAACAATCTCCAAACCATTACAATGATAAAGAACATTTCACAAGCTTTCTAACTCATCAAACCACGCCTCAAACCGACTCACGGATCAAAAGTTACAAAGAAAACAAATTGGGAAAAGCTGTCCTGTTCGCAGTGCGAAGCTCCTAGCGAGTCCTTCGCTTCTTCATTCGCAGTGCGAATGTCCCAGCGAACAGTGGAAGAAGCAAAATAGCCTAGAAAATTCCCAACGTTCGCAGTGTGAACCATCCAGCGAATGCTCGCTACCCAATTCGCAATGTGAATCCTCCAGCGAACAGTGGCAGAATGAAAACGTTCGCAGTGCGAACATCACGCGAACGCTCGCCACTCCATTCACTGGCCATTCGCAGTGCGAACCTGCAATTTCAGCAAAACCCAGCAGCGCACCAGATCATCCAAAAATGATATTTTCTCAACCAAAACATTTCCAAACCAACATATAACAATTAAAACATAACTCAAACATGGTAACAAGTATTCTACTACGTTTACACCGATTTTCGACCGTGAAAACATTGAATTCTCATTATATTTCTCATTTAAACCTAGAATCCAAAACTAGAGAAAGACAATAGCATATGCAAACACATACATACATAATCATACACAAGCATAAGATAATCGAATTTCACACCCTTACCCGATTTAATCGTGTTCTAGAAAGTCGGTTGATTAATTTCCAAGTTTTCTCAAATTCTCTCTTTTTTCTTCTCTTCTCCTTTTCTTTTCTTCTTCTCTTCTTTTTCTTTCTCTTACTATTTTTCTCTCTTTCTATCTCTATTATATTTTATCTTAACAAAATAAATCAAATGCCCAAAATACCCCTACACTCAAATATCTCGCAAATGTTCCCAAAACGCTACAAAATATATTCACGATGAAAAATAACATATTTTCACATAAAAGTCAGAAATAAAATAATGTAATAATAAAATACTCAAAACGACTCAATTAATTAAAAAGACAAAACTGACAAAACTGACCGGGGCGTTACAGGTAGTGATTAAGTGATAAGCTGTAAACGGGGAGTTTAGCTTTGAATTGATACTGCTGATAGTGGACTTCATCCCTGGCTTGGTAGCCCCTATAGTAGGTGTGTTAGACCGAACTGGATTAACAATTCTGTGTGCTTTGTTTTTATCTTTTCAGTACCGTGCTTATTGTTATATACCTTGCCATGTGTGTTCATGTCAGACCAGATGTCGAAAGACTTGTTATAGGACATCTGAATTCTGCACATGTACCAGAATTTCAAAGGAGAAAATCATAGATGAAAAATCCAAAGTAGACGACCAAGGGTCTCCTTCTGAGGAAGTCATAAATTTAGAATACATGAACAACTTTAGAATCTTTAGGTCTTGTCCTTTGTCGAAAGACCCCTCGGATTATCTAGGTTGGCTGAAGAAAATAGAGAAGGTTAAAGCTTATGTGTGGAAAACTATGGGCATTTTCGACCTCATCCAACTGTCGAAAGTAGGACCAGGATATTGCCCCTCCATGCTTCTAGCTTCCCTTTACTTTTGGGACAACACCTATATCAATTTCCATCTTCCTTGTGGAATGAATACCCTCACTCTTTTCGACGTGGCTGCCATAACTGGCCTAAGTCCACTAGGAGTGGATTATGATCCTACCCTACTATCCGACGACTCCATAGGCTTTGACACAAACAAGGCCACCTTCACAGCCTATATTGCTAATTATCATGACAAAGAAACCAAAGAAGTCTCTGATCAAGAGCATGTAGCCTTCTTAACCCTTTGGATGTAGATATGCGTTTTTTGCTCTAGATCTCTTCAAGTGGCGAAGCTTTATATTACCATAGCAAATCAGCTTCATGCTGGACATCAACTGTGCCTCAGTGAGATGATCTTGGCGAACCTATACGAATCTCTTGGCGAAGGGGTTACCTTCTTGAAGAATATCAAGGACAAAGGGAGTCTACTGTTGTCAGGACCAATTTGGCTCTTACAATTGTGGCTCAATGCCACCTTTGAAGCTTCCTTACCCAACAAGCAAACTGTTGACGAAACTGCTCTGAAGGACAGACGAGTCGAAGGCGCCAGACTGGTGCAGTTAACACCCAATGATGAAGGTCTGAGCCTTCAACAACCTTTTACTAGCTACGTTATGATGTTTGCTAAACGTCATAACTTCACTCCCAATATGGTTCCTTTTGTTGATAGAAAAGTTGGACCAGAGTGGCTCATCAGGAAACTTCCATTAGAGTCGAAAGCTCTAGAAGATGAATTCCTTAATGTATGGGAATCTTTTCTCACTACTAGACTTTTAGTTTCCAGACTCGCTCCCTCAAAGCTGAAGGTCTCCCTTGTTAACTACCAACCCAATCTGGTCTCTCGATAGTTTGAGTTAATACAAATAAAACCAAAACCCCTCTTCTCAAGGAAAGGTTCTTTAATTCACTACAACATGACCCACACCGAGGATGAGTGTTCTGGGTTGCTGGCAAAGTATTCAAACCTGGTCAAAATTCAGCCAGTGCCCTTTAAACCTAGCTTCCTCTGTACTCAAGAGTTTGACGAATGGTGGAGGGCTTATTATGACTCTCAATTTTTCGACGTGCCTTCCTTCACCATCAACCTGACCAGAGCTTTCGCCCTTGTGCAGGATAAAACGAAGAAAGGTACTTTAAGACACGTCAAAGAAATCCAAGCATTCCATAAATACTTTGAAACTGCCTACAGGCCCAACGAACTTAGTCGAACTATAAGCGAAGCAGCTGTTACTTTGAAAGAAAAATTTACCAGAAAATTGGATGAGTTAAAACTACCTGCATACGTTCGACCAGAACAACGTTACGAGATAGCTTTTAACCTCTATCCACCAAAATTTCCTCCTCTACCATCTGCTAAATTTGGCGTGGCTTTTAGCCCTCCATTTCCAGATTGGTTCACTTGTGGGGATTCTATGAAACTTATTCGCCAAGAATATCAAAAACGTGTTAAGCGAGTGGTTCTGACTAAGTACACCTTGGACAATTTCAAAGGCCACCTTCATATTGGCATAGAACACGTTCGCGTGGAAACTCCTATATATGAAGGTGTGGAATGGGGAAGATGTTCGACACCACTTTTTTTCCCATTTACCCACACATGTATATGTTAATTTATGTTTAAACCTTTTCTTTCTTTCTTTTTCAGCCATCAAAATTCCTACCAAGAAGTCAGCTACTGGCGAAGCGTCAACTGCAGGGGATACAGAAAACCAAAAAGATACTACCAAGACACCTTTGGCGAAGATATTATTTTGCTTTTCTTTTGGTCAATATATATATTTTATTTTCTGAAATACTAATAAAATCTCTTTTTGTTCCGCAGGGAAGTCGAAGACCTCCTTCGACGCCAAAGAAAAGAAAGGAAAAAGAACCTGACGTCAAAGTTGTTGACACTGATGATGGCGACGAATCACCAGACCAAGTGAAACCTTCAAGGAAGAAGAAGAAACCGACAAAATCTCAACAAAAAAAAACCTCTTGCTTCCAGAATATTGGAAAAAACCCCCCTCAAAAATCCTGACGAGAAAGTTACCCCTGCTTTAGCAGAAAGCGAAAGCTCTAGTCTTAAGACTGAGATTCCCACTACGCCAAAAATGATTTTAGGCAGCGCACCTTAGACAGCGCTTTTTTCCAAAAGCGCTGTTATAAGTTAAATAAAAAATAAAACACGGAAAGTATGTACGAAATTGTGTAAAAGCGCTGCTAAAAGGCCCACCTTAGACAGCGCTATACAAAAGCGCTGCTAAAAGGCCTACATTAGACAGCGCTTTACAAAAGCGCTGCTAAAAATCCCACCTTAGACAGCGCTGCTAAAGGCCCATGTACGAAACGCTGCTAAAGGCCCATATTAGAAAGCGCTTTACCTAAAGCGTAGCTAAAGGCCTAACTACAAAGCGAAAGCGCTGCTAAAAGCACTCATTAGATAGCGCTTTATAAAAGCGCTGTCCAAAGTCGTTTAAAATTAAAATTAAAAAACATATTCTATTCATTGTTTCTATTCTCAGAACTGTTTCTCTTCTCTCGCAAAAAACCCTAAACCCAGAAAAAATCTTCGTCCTCCGTCCTCTCATGCACCTCCGTCCTCTCACGCACCTCCGTCCTCTCCGGCGAGGCTTCTTCCCTTCCAAGGTTAGTTCACTATCTCCTATTTTTGCAACACATGTTTCATTTTTGAGCTTATTTTTGACAGAATAATCATTTTTATTTTCAACTTATTTTTCGTCATTTTATTCTTAATCACTTAGCTTCATTAAGTTTGTGTGTTTGAGAGC
This sequence comes from Lathyrus tuberosus, assembly GCA_022829125.1. NCBI lineage: Eukaryota > Viridiplantae > Streptophyta > Magnoliopsida > Fabales > Fabaceae > Lathyrus > Lathyrus tuberosus. The sequence goes on from JALAZF010000237.1 coordinate 119,056, forward strand.
ATGCATAATGAAGTTTTTCAAGTTTGGCAATATTATCAATTTGACATTAAAATGGTTTTTGTGTGTTTGTTATATGAGGTTTGACAGTATTATCTTTTGTTTTTGTTCTGTTATCAGCTTTGACATTTCAAGTGAAAAATCATGTTAGAACATTGTTCTTTTTTCTGTTTTCAACTCAGTTCAAGTCTCCCTATTTTCCATTTTTGAGCAACATATGTTTCATTTTTTAGCTTTTTTTTTTTACAGAATAATAAGTTTTATTCTTTTCCATTTAGGAACATGTCAAACCTATTACAATCTCTTATTTTATCAGAACCAATATGCAATTATCATGAATTTAGGGACATGATTTTTTGATTGCATTATCAGAACCAATTGCATTATTTTTTTTGACATAACTATTTTCCATTTAGGAACAGTTCTGTTTTATTCTTCCTCTGTGGATTTTATGCACCTCAATTGCATTATTTTGTATATGAAATGTAACTATTACAATCTCTTATTACAGGTTAGATGGCTAGTAACGAGGATCACCCACATGATGATTCTATTCATGATGGAGATGAGACCGGTAATGCAGTGGAAAGGGAAATTAGACGAGGAATTACAATTATGAAGCGACTCATTCGTGATAGAGATCGAGGCATAAAACATGATGTGCATTGGAGTCAAGATAACCAACTAATTGAGCCTAACGGTTCAACGTTGACAAGTTATCTGGTTCAGTTACAAGGAGAGAAGTTCCAATTACTTGTGATGATTGGAGAAACAAATTGTTGAAAGACGCTAAAGACAAAATATGGATTGAGATACAGGTACCATATGTGATGTTATTTGTTTTTAATGTCGATTATGTATTTAAATTACTTATACTAACGCACTCTGTGTATGATTTTCGTAGAGGTCTTTCAACATTGATGATACCAGAAAAGATTATATACTCGGATTAGCCAGAAAAATACATAGAGGGTTTAGATCTTTTTTATCAAACAAGTATCTTAAGGATGCGGATAAAAAATTTATTGATGCAGAGCTTCCACAGAAATATGCAGATTTGATTACACCTCATGAATGGGAAACTTTTAAATCCAAACAAAAAACCCCAGAATTTGAGAGTGTAAGTGACATAAATCGACAACGAGCATCAAGTCTCGCGTATCCATACAAAAAAGGGCGTATGGGATATGCACGCTTACAACAATCTATAGTAAGTATCTATAAATTGCAATGATATACTTGTTCATCATGAGTTATTTTTTATCATGTTATTTGGCTTAATGTGTAGTTAACAAAGGAGAAAAGTTCTGAAACATCTCTTCCGGACCATGTTTTGTGGAAGGAAGCCCGCGTGGGTAAGGATGGAGTTGTTAAAGAAGATGTTCAACAAATTTTTGAGAAATGTGTAAGTATAACATTATTGCTTGAATTAAATCAAACGTTTATTAACATATAATTAAGTCAAATTTTCGATATTCATATGAATTTCAGGAGCAGCTATCTCAGTCTATATCTCCAGATGAAGACAATGATTGCAGGAGGCTACTTAGTCGAGCATTAGATGTTCGTGAGTATTCTGGTCGTGTGAGGGGTAAGGGATATGGGATCACTCCAACATCCTTGAAAGAACCAAAGAAAAAAATGGCTAGCAATAAAGAACTGCAGGCAAAGTTGGAAGCATTAGAATCTGAAGTTCGTGAATTGAAAAAGGAAAAAGAAAGAGATAAAAAAGAAAGAGATCAAGCTTCAGCTTTTAAAGATACTAGTGAGAAAGATAGTATCAATTGTAATTTTCAACCGAATATTCCCGAGGTAATTATATATATTATTATGAAATTAAATTAGCTTAATTTATTTAATTGACATATATACACATTAACAATGTCATATTTATTATTGGTTTTAGGGCATTTCCCGTTGTTAACTCTATTTATCGCCACCGACTTATCGGATGGTTGGCAAGGGAAAAGTGCATAACACTTTGGGAGAAATGCTTCACCATAAACCGCTCCCCAATGGATTTTTGAAAGTATCGATTGATATTGTTTTAGAGGGGGATGCCTTATTACCACTACCTGACGATGTTTCGGATGCAACATTGTTGGGAGATGCAATAGGATCGTTTGTTGCATGGCCGTCAAGCCTCATTTGCCTAGATGATAAGGTAAGCTTAAAACCATTATGAACCTTTGGGTATTCAAATTTTTTACGGGCATTTTACGTACATTTTTTTTACATGGTAATGTTAGACTCCAACAAAATCCAAATCAAATGATAAGGGGATTATGCGGGAAACCGAGTCGGTTGCATCGAAAAAAGAGGTACAACACAATTATATGATATTTATGCATGGAAAATGTTAATTCGTGATCTTATACTTCACCTAACTAATTATATGATATTTAGATTCAGGCTAAAGAGATTGAACAAGTCAGTAGGGGTAAGATACCTGAAATTAGCAACATTCCCACACAAACAAAGGGTGTTGCTAAGAAGACCGCGGCTAGAAAAAAACCTACTTCTCAGTATAGGTCGTGCCTTCAGACATGTTTACTTATAACAGATATTCCGGATGGTGGTACTCGGCTTATACCTATGGAGAAAGGTATTTTTGGTTTTGAATATTTGGAAACAATTGGTAAAGAGGACATGGAGCAAGTTTTTAAACATTTGGAATTGGGCATCGGTGTTGTCGATACATACATTCGGTATACTCCGATCAACTTTGTTTAATTAATTGAACAATTTATTTACTCATTTCAAATGAATAGTCTAATATGTTAATGATGTTTTTATTTAAGGTTTATGTATGACAAATTGATGCGCCCGCGTGGATTGGAACAAAGATTCGCTTTCTTATCTCCCATGACTATCAACTCATGGTTAATCGTACAGAAACCAGATGAAGTCATACAGTATGTACTCGGTTTATTTATGGCCAGCAAAGATACAGAAAAGTTGTTCTTTTTACCATATAATACTGGCAACGGGTTAGATTTTCATTCTAACTTCATCTATTATAATTTTTTGTTTTTTGACGTTGTGTAGAAAGTTTCCATCTAACCTTTGTTTTCATTCTAACCTTTGTTTAATCTTACAGTGGACATTGGTTGTTGGTGGCAATTAATCCGATAAGAGAAATTGTATATTATCTGGATTCTTTACACAATGATCAAGCAACATACCCAGATATGAAGAAGTTGATTGATACGTAAGTGAGATTGTTCTAAAAATTCGTGTGTATATTTATTTATTTATGTGACATGTTCTAAATATTCGTTTATATTTTATTAGCGTTATACAAGTTTTTCGATCACAAAGAGATATTCAAGTTCCAAAGAGCAAAGCCAACAACATTACATGGATTAGAGTGGAGGTATATTTTCACAATTTTGATTATATTAGTGATGATACTTGATAAAACTAGTTAAGGGGTATATCCTGATATATATCCGTATTTTCTTTCCATGTGTAGTGTCCTCGTCAGTGCAATGGAATAGATTGCGGATATTTCATGTTGAGGTTTATGAAAGAAACTCTTCTTTTGGATCGAATAGATATTCCATCCAAGGTATGGATTTCTAACTTAGTAATTATTTTAATATTTACCACATATGTCTCATATAATTAAATAGTTTTAGCTAAATCATACTATGTTATATTATTATGTAGTACTTTGATGAATTCAAATGTGTTCATTACTCAAAAGATCAATTGGATGAACTTAAGGAGGAATGGTGTCAATTCATTATTGAGCTGAGAGTTTTATAAGGTATATTGTCTTTCTTTCATTGATGAGAATTTTGAGTATATATAAGTTTGAGTTTTGATGAATATATCGTCATTAGTATATTAAATTGTGTTGCAATGTTGTTGTTGTTTGTTATAGAAGGTTCGAATCATAAATTGTGTTGGTGCTGCCAAATATTGATTGATATCTTGTCCATAGAAGGTTGGAATCATATACTAATTTTCATAGGCACTTGGCAATATTCAATAACTCATGATCATTTGTTGACATTTTTTGCAATGCTTGCAGCTTGAATATCAAATTTGGCAATGCTTGCAGCTTGAATATCAGATAAGAACAATGCCTTCTTTGTTTTCTTCTATATTTTGTCTAATGTTGTTGTTGTTTTGTTTCAGGTTATATGTGCAGATGTAGAAGATAGAGCTAACAAGTTCATTGTTGTTGTTTTTTAGCTTGAATATCAGATTTTTTGTAGCTAACAAGATATATGAATTATTGTTGTTTTTTAGCTTGAATATCATCAATTTTTTGTATATATAAATTATTGGATTAAAGATGGATATATAAATAGACAAATTTGGTGCATATTTATTGTATTGAAACTCTAATTTATGAAAATTTGGTGCAAATTCTAAATGCATATTCTGGTGCAAAATGTGGTGAAAACCTGGTGCAAAAATGGTGATAATCTGGTAAATATTTATTGTATATATCAGACAGTGCTTTTTTTAAGTTTTATATATAAAAAATTTCGTGGACATTAGACAGTGCTTTAAAGAAAAAAGCGCTGTCTGAAGTGGGGATTAGACAGCGCTTTAAATAAAAAGCGTTGCTTAAAGTAGAGAATAGACAGCGCTTCTAAAGGAAAGCGCCGTCTAAAGCAATGCCTAAAGATAACCAAAAGCGTTGTCTAAAGTCAAAGCGCTGCCTAAAGGGGTTCTTTAGACAGCGCTTTTACAGACAAAGCGCTGGCTAAAGTGACAAACAGATTGCGCTTTCAAAGTAAAAGCGCTGGCTAAAGCAGACATTTAGCAGCGCTTTCTCATTAACTAAAGCGATGTCTTTACTTATAGCAGCAGTCGAATAGGAAGCGCTTTTAAGCGCTGTCTAAGCCCAAAAAAAGCGTTGTCTAATCCCTTCTTTGGCATAGTGTCCCAATGTATGGTTTTTTCTCTTTTATAGTTCGACGCTGAAAGGCAGTTTTCTTATGATACCTTTATTAATTCATTTATCTTCCAGGTCCTTGTCGATACTCATGGGCATCCCATTGTCCAAGTTCTTCCAAAGACTAGCAGCGATCCTACCTACAAGCCAACAAGCGTCTCCAAGCCTTCTCCTAAAGATTCGACAAAAGAATCGGCCACTGAAGTGAACCAACCCACTGCTGTCTCTAAAAGACTTCAAGACGTAGTGGAAGAAGAAACTGGTCATGAGGATGACATCTTAGTTGACGTTGGTGGGGATACTATGATGCCTGCTGCAGCGTCCACACCAGATGATGATCCTGAAGACCATTCCCCCATTAGTTTAAAAGATGTTAACGAAGAGAAGAATGAGGAGGCTGGAACTGATGGCGAAGAGGAGGAAGAGAAAGTAGGCGAAGAGCCAACAACTCCCAAGGCTGCTGTGGATGAAGAAGGAGAAAGCGACAAGAACAACCTTGATGGACCACCCAAAGCTGCTTCGACCGCTACAACTTCGACCCGACTCTCTCAAGAGGAACTTGAGAATCTAAAGGTGTAAAGACCATTTGAATATCTGAAGGTCGTGCTTAGTTCCCGTTATAACTTTGCTGATACTATCGTCAGTAGTTCGACCACCTCAGGAACTATGTCTGACGCCAAATCCATGGACGAAGCGCTGACCCATATTCGACAAAAAATCCTCAACATTGATTTATTTCAGCTTTTAGAGAATGATTCATCTGCTCACTTTGACCTGAAAAAGATCTTAAATCAAATCAATGTTCTGGAGGCTCCTCCTGAAGTGACTGATTTTGTTATGGATCTGACTACTCTAATAGACCTTATGGTGGCAGGCTTTAACCGGCTTCGAGATTACTCCAAGAAACTCGAAAATAAGATAGAAACACAACTTGCTGAGTGGGATGCTGCTTCAAGTTCGTCTAACAAAGTAACTGAATTGGAAAAGTCTTCTGAGCAAAATAAGAAAGAAGCAGTTGTCTGTGGCGAAAACATCCTCAAGTGGAAGAAACAAATTGTTGTTCTTCAAAACAAAATTTCTCAGGCGGAAAAGCGCCAAGAAGAACTGCAACAAATCAATCAAGAAGAAATAACTAAAGAGCTTGAAGTCGGGGTGTACCATGTTGATAGGGCTCGAAAACTTGGTGAAGAAATCGAGGAACTTTCGAATGGCAAGGCCCTTTGCGAGCGTCGTCTTCAAATTCAGAAATCCAAAATTGAAAAACTCAAAGAATCTTTCCCAGTTTAAATATTTGTAATTTTTTATTTGGCCTTTTTAAGGCCTATTTTGTAATGACATTTAAGCTATTTTATTTGGCGAAAAGAATTTCAATCCACCATGTTGCTTGTTTTCTATGCATGACTATTCGACTACTATCTTTACTTCTTGTAATGCGGGCTTATATTTTTTCAAATATTTCCCGTTTATTTTTAATATTCGCTTATCTTTATCCAACTCTTCGACTTCATAAGCGCCATTGGAAAATACTTGTGTGATTTGAAAAGGTCCTTCCCACTTAGGGGACCATTTTCCCATAAGTCTATCTTTTCGATCCATGGGAAGAATCACTTTCCACACAAAGTCACCAATCGAAAAGGCTTTACTTTTCACTCTTTTATTGTAGAATTTCTCCACCCTTTCCTTTTACCTTTTCAATAAATCTAATGCGTTTAATCTTTCTTCGTCTAAATCAACTAATTCATCTATCATCATATTCCAATATGCATCCGATGGAATTTCATGATGTCTTTGAACTCTTGTTGACTACAAGTATATTTCGACCGGTAAGACCGCATCATGGCCATACGTTAGTAAAAAAGGTGTAGCATTTGTAGCTTCCTTCGGAGAGGTTCGACAAGCCCATAGAATTTGGTCCAAAGTTTTATGCCAATTTTTTGGTTTTCTTCCCACGTGCTTCTTTATTAAACCAATTATAACCTTGTTTGCTGCTTCGACCTGACCGTTGGCTTGAGCGTAGTAAGGCGTTGATGTGAGAAGTTTGAAACCCATTTCCTTCGCGAATGCTTGCATATTTTTACCAGTGAAAACAGATCCTTGATCCGTTGTTATTGTCTCTGGGATGCCAAACCTGTAAATGATGTGCTTTCGAATGAATTTGATTACTGCTTCTTGATCCATGTTTACTAAGGGTATGGCTTCGATCCATTTCGTAAAATAATCGATCCCAACCAAAATAAACTTCTGGCTTTTTGAAGAGGCCGGTCGAATTTCTCCAATCAAATCCAAAGCCCAACCTCTAAAGGGCCAAGGCTTTATTATGTAATGTATTTCACTTGCAGGAACATGTGGTATCCCTGCGTGTACCTGGCACTCTTGGCATCCTTTCGCGAATTCGACGCAATCTTTTAACATAGTTGGCCATTACATTCCCTTTCGGAATAATAACCACTTTATCTTATGGCCTGCCTGATGCGCACCACATGCCCCGCTGTGTACATTCGACAAAGTTATGTATGCCTCAGATTCACCTAAGCACTTAAGTAATATCCCTTTTGGAGTTTTCTTAAATAGTTCATTCCCCAAAATCACATAACTCTAAGCTCGATACCTGATTTTTCGTTCGACTGGTCCTGTTAGATTTTGCAGGTACTCTATTATATGCTTTCTCCAATCTCCAGTCATTGAATCATCTATGTTAAAATTTTAAAAAATTTCTTCGTTAGCGTATCCAAGCTTTATCGTCTCCAAATCTGTCGGGGATAATCTAGCTGACACGACTCTTCCTCTAACTTTAATGGCTTTCTGCAACTTTTCCTTCGACACTTTGTATCCAGAGGCTATTTGTGCTAAATCATTTGCTTCCTGATTTTCTATTCGAGGGATATGTCGGATCGTAACCATATCGAATTTTTTTAAGAGTCGATTAGCTATTACAAAGTACATGATTAAATTATCTTTAACACACTTGTACTCCTTTGTTATCTGCTTTATGACTAACTCAGAGTCGCCCATTATTTCGACCCGAGTTGCCCCCAATTCCAACAAGATTTCAAGTCCTGCTATTAAAGCCTCATATTCTGCCTCATTATTTGAGCAGAGACCTTCGACATTGTACTTGAATTTTGTTGGAATTTTGTTAGGAGAAATAACAAGAACTCATATTCCAATTCCATTTTTATGACTAGAACCATCGAAGTACAACTTCCATGGTTCTATTTCAATATAGTCCAAATACTTTTCATTTATAGCGTGGTCGACTATGAAATTAGCCACTACTTGTCCTTGGACAGCCTTTAAAGGTAAATATGTCAAAGAATACTCAATCAATGCTAATGCCCATTTTCCAATTCGACTGTGCAAGATCGGTTTAGATAACATGTATTTTATAACGTCGAAATGAGAAGAAACGTAAACATCAACTGGTTTTATATAGTGCATCAATTTCATACATGAAAAGTAGACACATAAACACAACTTTTCAATTACACTATACCTAGTTTCTGCATTGTTCAAGACCCTACTGAGGTAGTAAATGGCTCTTTCGACACCATTCTCATCCTCCTGAGCCAACATGCTCCCTAATGTCTTGTCCGACGCGGATATGTACAACCTCATACTCCTACTTATACAAGGTGACACTAAAATTAGAGGATGTGCCAGGTACTCCTTGAACTTGTTGAAGGCATCCTGCTGCTCTTGCCCCCATTCGAAGTCTTCCTTCTTCAGTCGAAGTAGAGGGGAAAAGGCTTGCGCCTTTCCACTAAGGTTGGAGACGAACCTTCTGAGAAAGTTGATCTTGCCAAGCAAAGACTGCAACTCATTCTTTGTAGATGGCACTTTCGCCTCCATTATTGCCTTGACCTTGTTTTAATTGATTTTAATCCCTTTCTTGTGGACCACAAAGCCTAGAAAGTCTCCCGCCTGCACACAAAACGCACATTTAAGAGGATTCATCTTCGTACCAAACTTCCTCATCCTTTCAAAGGACTGTCGAAGATGGTCTATATGATGTTTTCCTGAAATAGACTTAGTAATAATATCGTCAATATAAATCTGCATAAAATCTTCAATGAAATCGTGAAAAATCTAATTCATTGCTCGCTGGTATGTTGCCCCAGCATTCTTTAAACCAAAAGGCATTACCACCCATTCGTAAGTGCCTAAGGCTCCAGGGCATCGAAATGCCGTTTTTGGAACATCTTCCTCAGCAATAAAAATTTGGTTATAACCAGAGTACCCATCAAGCATACTGAGGTATTCATGGCCCGCGGCAGAATCGACGAGCATTTTCGCCACTGGCATAGGATATTCGTCCTTTGGGGTAGCAGAATTTAAGTCTCAAAAATTAATACATACCCTTAATTTGCCATTTTTCTTTATTACAGGAACTATGTTAGCAATCCATTTGACATACCTAGTTGGACGGATGAACTTGAACCTGAGGAGTCTTTTGACTTCTTCTTTAATCTTCGAGAGGACTTCTGGGGAGAATCTCCTTGGAGTTTGCTTAACAGGTTTCCTCCCATGTTTTATTAGCAGCCTTAAGTCGACCAGACTCCTATCCAGCTCGGGCATTTCATCGTAGTCCCATGCGAAACAATCCTTGAATTCCTTCAGCAACTGGACTATTTCGATCTTGAGTTGGGGGCTCACTTTCGCACTGATATAGGTTAGTATTTTTTCTGCCCCTGATCCCAAGTCAATTTCTTCGAGTGGATCCTATGCCATCATCTTGATGTTTGCTGCTAAAGGATCCTTTTCGAAGCCCAATGGCTCTTCGTCATAAATCGCGTCAAGCCTCTGGTTTTGCAAATCTCCTAGATCTTTATCTGGAGGATCCCTATTAGAATCCTTTTCAAGACCTTGTTGATCTGCTTCGATTTGGTTGGCTTCGACAGCCATATACCTTACTTCGGCCTCTAAGGCCACTTTGAGTTTGTTCTCGGCTATATAAGCCGTGATCTTTTTTAGAACTAGTGACTCACTCATTATCACTGAATTCGCTTCCCCAGCCAGTTGGCCGGATGTGTGAGGTTCCAAAAATGTAGTCTTCTTCGCCAACTACCTCTTTATCCCACTGAAACCCGTGGGTGGGATGAAGGTATAATGAGCAAAAAGCATTGTCCGTTGGCGTCATGTCGAAGGTGGCTGGGCTACAAGGAGCTATGTGAGCTAGATTCCTGTCGAAACTTCGCCTATCCACCTGGTTTACTTCAGCCAAAAAATAACTCTGGTCAGCCTCTATATTTTGGACAATCCCGTCTGCGCACCAAATTGTTATTCGTTGATGCATTGACGAAGGGACGGCACCAATGCTATGTATCCACTCCCTACCTAAGAGAAGGTTATAATTTGCTTTCGATGCAATCACCATAAACATTGTCGGCCTCGTGATGGTTCCGACAGTTAAATCTACATGTATCACGCTCATAGTGGTTCCTACTTTCCCTTCATAATTTGATAACACCATGTTATGAGGTTTGGTGTCGGAATAATCTTTTCCAATTTTCTTAAGCATATAATGTGGCATCAAGTTGAAAGCCGCTCCTCCATCGACCAAAATTTTATTCACCCCTATGTTACCCACTTTTCCTTTTATAAATAGGGGTTTCAAGTGGTTCCTCATTGAGTCATCTGGCCTTTCAAAAAATGCGTTATGTTCTTCAACGCATCCATTGTTCATGATATAGTAGCAAACGGGCCTATGTCTGGCCGTTTCGACCTCCAAAGCTTCCTCTTCCTCTTCGACTTCCATTATTTGATCATACTCCCTAGGGAGTACTGAAACGACGTTACACGTTACATCGAATGATGCCTCTGACTCTAAGTTAAAACCGTCTGTCATTTCATCATCCTTGGTTACTTCCTCCTTTGATGCTGCTTGTACTGGAGCAATAGGTGACTTCTCAAACTTCACTCCTTCCATCTGAGTCGAAGTTTGAATATTGCTGCTAGTTTCTGGCTTGTCTTTTCCTGCAGCCTCCTTCTCAGCCTTCTTTCGACGTTGGTATCTCCTCCACTGTGACTTCGTCATAGGATTCTTGCCCTTATAATTTTCAGAAGGGTAAGTCACCTTTTTGGACTTTTGGAATTCTTTTTTGTATGATATAGAAGATCCCCGCTGTACTTCGAAATCCTTCCATTTTCCTTGCCCTTGGGCTTGTCGAATTGGATTAACCCACCTGTCGTCTGGAGCTTTGGTTGTAGGTTTGAATGTGTTAGGGTGTCTTCCCCCTAACCTTTCCCTGCTTCGGTCCCCTCTTCTTGGGTCGAATCTTTCTCCAGAAGGCCTCCAATTTCCTCTTCTTCTTGCTCTCTCCACTCCCTCTAAGTTTTGTGCTGCCTTTTTGTCGAAGACGGCACTACAGTGAGGGCAAAGCATCACCTCATATCTTTTCCTCTGGCATCTATGTATAAAATCTGCCAGATTTTCTTCCTCCTTGGGGTACGCCACTTTCTGGTACTCCTCTCGTCGACGTTCTTCGTCAACTTGCATCGATGCATTATGAGCCACTTCGACCATGTTTATATTGGCAGGTGTCTCTGTGTCCATGCTCAACTTATTCACCTTCAAACTGAGGCCTTCATTGACCTCGTGTTCCTTCTTCATACGATTGAAATCCTCAGAGATTTTCTTCGTTAGCACCTTTGGGAGTGGACTCCTAGCAACTTATGGGCTGACGAATCCGACAGCTTTGTCTTTTGGGTCCTCCATGGTTCTTCGGAGAATGCCAAAAGCAGCTTGTTTGCAAGAACCTTTAGTAGTTCCTTCGTTGATTTTGGCAAAACCATTAGTGGTTTCATTGTTGACTTTGTCGAAACCTTCAGTAGTTTCGTTGTTTACTTGGTCGAAACCTTCAGTAGTTTCGTTGTTGATGCCCTCAGTGGCCTAAGCAATGTAGTTCTCAATGATCTTTGCGTCAAGGTCTTCAGTAACCTTGACCATCATTGCCTGGTCCACGCAGTCAGTTGTAACTTCGACCACGTCACCTTCATTGGCGAGATCTTCAGCAACCTCCACCATATTCACATTATTGTCGAAGCCATCAGCAGCCTTCATCATATCCATGTTGTCGCCGAAGCCTTCAGCAACCTCGACCATATTCACTCTGGATGGCTCAGCATAGTGGGCCTCCACCACTTGCAAGGAATTTGAATCCACCTTCGCCTTGGATTTTGACTTGTCGCCGAATTTGAACCTTCCATCTCTTATTGCATTCTGCACTAGATCCCTGAAAAGGAAACATTGAGAGGTTTTATAACCCAAAAAATTATGATATTTGCAAAAACCTCTCTTTTTCTGTTGTTCTAAAGGAGGAACCTTAGTACCAGGAGGCACTATCATTTGGCCATCTTTGACTAATAAATCAAATATTTCGTCACATTTTAACGTCGAACGTATAAGTTCTTTTGGGGAACTTGTCGTTCTTCTCCGATTCGATTGGATTTTTCCCATTCGACGGAGCCAAGACTTTGCAAGCATAAGGCGGACCCTGTTTTAACTCCGCCAAATCAACTTTTTGTTCGTCGAAATTTGATGATTCCTCTTCGTCATCATCCTCACAAACTCCGACATATGCTACCTTTTCTTTCTTATTTTTATTAACCCTAGATTTTTCGGCTTTTTGTCGTTCGACCTGTCTAACCCTATCAGCCAATTGAGCAATGTCTCTTAAATATTGGGTATCTAATTTCTTTCTGATTGAATAGTCAAGGCCACCAGCGGCCATTTCGACTAACTCATGCTCAGGCACTTGTGTGAAACACCTTGCCTTGAGCAATCTAAACCTATTCAAATAATCATCAATTGGCTCTGAGAACTTTCTCTTGACGCTAGCCAATTCTTTCAGACTTATCTTCGTCTGCCCCATGTAAAATTGTTCATGGAATAACCTCTCCAACTGAGTCCAGGTATGTATCGAATTCGCGGGCAATGTGGTGAACCAAGTGAAAGCATTCTTCGTTAGGGAACTAGGGTAATATTTTATTCTCAAATTCTCATTGTGCGCTATTTCGCCTGCTTCAATTAAGTATCACGCCACATGTTCAACCGTCGATTCACTGGTATCCCCTGAAAATTTTGTGAACTTGGGAACCTTCCATCTATGGGGTAATTCTTGCTGCAAAATATACTCCGATAAAGGGGAGGTATAACTGGGTCTTTGTAATCCTACATTCATACCATTTCGCGCCATAATTCTTTCGACCATGGCAACCAAATTGTTCTCTGCCGGCATATCAATACAAGGTATTTGTTGTACAATATTGTCAGCATTTTGGTTTCGGTTTACTAGCAACACTCTTGGAAGAGGGATTTCGACCCCAGGTGGTTCGACTGCCCCTCGTTGGTTCAGAACTTCCACCTGAGGGACGTTTGGTTACCTTTGGTTTATGGTAGGTTCTTCTTCGACGGCTACCCTTGGGTTCTGAACTACCTGTTCCTTTGGGGGGAGGTTGGGGGACACCAAAAAAATCAGCAATGCGCGTCATCTGTGCTGCCAATTGTTGATTCGTTTGTGTCGTGTTTTGGATCAAAGGGTTGAATATAACCCCCATCTATTGGGCTAACATCTGGACCATATCATGGTTACTCTCATCCATTTATTGCCTGATCACTTGTGCAGAGTTATTGGTAATGTTCGGTATGTAAGTTTGATATCTCGTTCCTAAAGGTTGGCTAATTCTACCCATATGGTTCACACCAGAACCGGACCCTTGCAAAGGCGAAGTTATGTTCATCGTCAGATCCGTAAATGCTGATGGCGCATTTTGCAAACTTGCCATTACTGAAGTTGGCATTCCATATGGTTGTTCTCGATTTAGAGGCATCGAAAACCCAGATATAAAGGGTCTGTACATACTTCCTGAAGGGGGAGGATTCATTTGAGGCATTTGGGGTCCCATAGTTGAAAAACTAGGCGCACTCTGGGGAATTGAATGTGCAGGCGTCGAACCCACTGTTGATGGCATAGCCTCTGATATTGATATTGATACCGTATTGCCCCCAGTCAAAGGATTAGGGGGTGGTACTTCATTATTCATAGGATTCTGATTGTTAGGCGGATTAGGATTCGCCATTCTGCGTACTCGTCTCCTTCTGGGTCTTTCTTCGTTATTTATGGCTATCTTACCACTTCTTAGTCTCATGCAACAAAAACGAAGAAAATTTCTTACGAGTAAAGTGTAAAATAAAGGTTTTCAAATGTTAATAGCACAAGGTCTCACTTGTGAGGGAAGATTTTATCTATGTACTTGATTTTAATGATGTCAAAACTATCATGATTAGAATATAAAGACTCAAGTGATAAACGTCATATGAAATGCTCATTAAGTGGTCTAAGAGTGTTTGATCATGATTAGTAGATGGTCTAGGTTTATTAGATATGTTTTAACACTTTTAGGAAACTCAAAAATGGATTTTTGTATGTTCCAAGGGTGTGAGTCGACTCACAACCCTGCATTGGTCGACCTAAACGTTTGTCATATGTTAGTATAATCAGCGGGAGTGCTCGCGTTGACCTACCGGTCGACTCACTCATTCTGCATTTGTGTTTTCCCAAAACTGGGAGCAATGAGTCGACTCATAGCCTGCTTCGGTCGACGCATAACCTGCAATTTTGCGCAGTGAACGCACGGTATTGCTCGGGTCGACTATACTATCTGTATAGGTCGACCGCTCGCTGAATGTGACCAGAATTTTATTGTGTTATTCATTTCAAAACTCTGTTATTTCTATTGTATTGTCTAGGATATTATATATATTATTTTAGCTCTTTTTTTTTACATAACAAGAAACGTGAAAATCGATATTGAAATTCTGGTATAACAGATCCCATATGTCCTACATGATGTCAAGACATCTGGTCTGACATAAACAGCAAGGCAATTATGGACATTTAAAGAAGTTGCTGAAAAGTAAAGTGCACACAGAATTTGTTCACCCAGTTCGATCTAACAACCTACATTTGGGGGCATACCAAGCCAGGAAGGAAGTCCACTATTAGCAGTATCAAATTACAGACTCAACAAACCAGTTGACAATCCACTAACTTAATCACTACCCAATGACCCTTCTATCTAAGTCCTCCCTAGATAAGAGACTCCATCTCACTCCCAATCATCGCAATGATGTCTAGCAGTCAACATCTCAGTCACTGCATCAACAGCTTGATTTCCAAACACTCTCCAAACACATAGAAGACACACTCCTATAACAATACCTAGACATGACCCTCATGACTAAGAACAATACTTAGAGTTGCTTAACAGCTTCCTCTAAGAACAATGACCATCTCACAATCTGAGTGGTTCACACATACCAACTCTCCTAGAGAGTGGTTCACAAACTCAGTCCTTAGAATTTACATGATGACTGGCTTCCCTTAAACTAGGTTACAATGCTTTTATTTATATCCTTTTTCCCAACTGGATTTGGGCTTTAAATCTCAGCATATTAACTGCTACAAATCTGCAGAAGATTCTGCTACTAAATAGATCTTCAATTAAATCTTCAATCAAATCTTCAATTAAATCTTCAATTAAATCTTCAATTAAATCTTCATATCTTTTAGCCTTAAAAATAGCAACAAGATCTACTCCAAATCTGATTGCAACTGAATATATCTTTACCAAGATATTTGCCTACAATCTCTCACTCTCTTCAGCAGAATATCTCTCTAATAACAGAAACACGCAGCCCTAATAAAACAACTCAAACTGATATTTTATCAACTGAAGTCTTAACATCGGGTTTGACATCAGCACAGAATCTGCAACCATTTACAACTTAACACAACCAGAATGTTAGAAACTCATGTTGAAACATTAACCATGACATCCACATTGTTTTACCAAAATTCCAGCCAACTACAAGAACTAACAATCTCCCCCTTTGGCTAATTTTGGCTAAAACACTTTCAGCTTGCAGCGGAAAAACACTTATTAACATTCATAGCACAACCTGCAGCAATACCAACCAGCTGCAACAAATAGTAACTCAACACAAACAAATTCCCCCTCAAAGCAAGAACCATCATACCAGCTGTTCAAACACGATTACTCCTCCTCAAGCCTATACCAACAAAACTAGGCAACACATGGGCTAACTCTCCCCCTTTTTAGCCACAATTAGACACCCTCTGAATCTAACAACTAACATACTCAGAACAAAATCCAGACTCAATAGTTGAACAAACATTGGGGTAAATGTATACTGCTGATTCAATCCATTGACATCTTGTCTGACACCATGAAATCAGGTATAAACTGTCAAGTACACCATGAACTTCACCGGTAACACAATGTCACGACATCTTGTCTGACATTACAACCTTGATAAACAACTTCTTCAACAAAAGATCAACTCCCCCTATTTAAGATAACCAGTGCTCCTTTGCAATAAGAACACCTTAAATGAATGGAAAACATAAGACCCATCTTCATGTCTTCAAGAGTGCACCCTCTGTTCAACACACCTGCTGAACGCATTCACTTAATGCTTAATCCTCAAACAATCCAAATACCAATACTCACATGATTCCCTCTTGGTTTGTTATCTTCTCATGCTCCAAAACTCACATCTTGCCAAGCTGATCAACTTCTCTCTGTAATATCCATAGGAATGATCACAATGAACTCCTTGATCATAACATTTGGAAAATCCAGACACAGTCTTCATCCATCCAGTCAGGAATGCTTCACACAATCATCCACAAGTTATGAAGCACACACACAATGCCTTCCACTGAACTCACACACCAAGACAAGTGTGACATCTCCCATCAACAAAGACCCTCACAAAGTAATTCCAAAATCTACACAAATAAAATCGTCCTTCAGACTCCTCCACAGAAGTATGTGCACAAATGATTCAAACAATTAGCTTCATATGGCTAGAACCATTCATGTCCACACCAACATGTCATCCAACTGCCTAATATCATAACATGTTATCTGACATTATATCCTCAGAAGAGGCAACCAATCTCCACAAGCTTGATCATCAGCAAGCTTCACAATATGTGCACCTTTGCAGCAAAATCCATAGACAAGTACTCTCCCTGTCATGGTTAACTAAAGCTCTAGATGGAGATGAACATTTGAGCACACTTGCTGAGCACATTCACATATTGTACTTTCACTCTTGGAGAACACATTCAAGTATTCTGACTGGTAGGACACTGCTCACAAACTCCACAAATTCTCAGCTTTACTGAGATCTAATCTCTTCAAGAGACACTTGTAGCAGAAAAAGGAACATCTCTTAAAAAATGTTCTGATCAGATCACATCACAATCTCTTCCGACAAGAAACAGCAATCACTCACACATGAAGTCACATCATGCTATTCGTGAGGAACAAAAGGATCACCATCCTCCTTTAAACAAATTTTTGGATAAAGATCAAAGTCACATAGATCCTCCAATTTTCCAAAAGAAGTCATTCCCTATCATACTCTTCATCTTCAGATTTCCAAGCAATCAATACCTGATCTACTTCAGTCTTCTCTACATTCTCCATCCAAGGCAGACCTTCTACATCATCATTCTCCCGTATGACTATGTAGACGCTCCTTAGGCATAATGTATGCACCAAACTCCAGAACCAGAACAAAATCATCCTTTACCAAGGATATCCAACCCAAAAAATGTTCTAACATCTGTTAGGACATTCTTGACATATCACATATACCCCACACCATGGTTCTAGATATGCTCCACTACTGAACTTACTATCAGCATAGTAATCCAAACTGAACGCTGCGTCACCAGCTTGAACAAAGAGAGCTTCAGAAAGCTAGAGAGGACTAAACTCTCATCCACCAAAATAAGGTATACTTCCATCCTCAACCTAGAACTTCTGCCAAAAGCTCCAAGAGAATTAGAACCTCCTTACATTTTCAACTAAATACTCTTCTGCACAAGAGCAATCAGTTTCAAGCATCCTGCTTGAATGCACATAATGAAACCAACCAAATTACACCTTTTGATTGATCTCAATCTTCTTCAGAACTCCCACAAGATATCCTGATCCACCTATGAAACCAGATCTTCAAGTCATATGAACTACTTGCTCCAAATCAAGATATCTTGGATTCACCAAGCCTCTTGGTTATGTAACATCTTCTCAAACCACAGCTCCTGTAAACTGTATGAGATAGATCTTTTTGAAGCATCCATAACTTCCATTACTGTAGATCACCTCTATCTTAAGCTGATGTGCCACATCACCAGCTGAGACTTCTGATGTTAAGCTAGATGTCAAAACATTATGATATCCAACTGTTAAATTCAGCTCTTCCTTCTGCCACTTAGAAAAACCTCCTCCCTTTGCAGAAATAGATTCCCATGCTCTCATAGACTTGATTCAACAATCAAGTTTGAGTAGACAACCTCCATCCTGCTCAGAAACTCCAAAGACTTCAAACCTACCACATCTGAATCTTTAGAAAATAAGTAGTCCAAGACTACCCCATAACTATACCAAATAATGCCACTTCTAAATACACTATAGAACACGCAATCTTATTGTTATAATCTCAAGATTCTTTTAACCGTCATGATTGTTTCACAGAGTTCTCACACACCAACACACCACGAAGAGAAATAAACAGCCACATAGAGAAAAGTATATTCTCAACACTTCAACAGTCCTGCACTTTTACATCAGCCATATACATAGTCTCCCGTCAATGTATTTTGTCATTAGTTGAATGCACAACCTTATCAAAAGCAGACAAATACTCAACTCCTATCAAGGTAACCTTCTCACACAACAGGCATCTGCTGATTCTTCTTCAAAACAAACCATCATGACAACCATTCACACCACAAAAGCATTCCAGGTTAGGTCAGTGTCTTGACCTTTCACTCCTCCCTGAGCAAAGAATTGAAATGATGTTTCAACATCAGCTCCGACATCAGCAATCATAGTAAATCACACTAAACATCTACTATGGCTTTGGAGACAACAACCATAGTAATCCACACACATCTCTTGCAAGGGGCACAAGAGGATTGACCATCAGTAGCTGATCAACCTTCAAACCCAGAACATACACACAAACAGGAACCAGCATACTCTACATCTCAAGAATCTTCAAACTTTTAATGTTCAAACCTCCTGTCTGTCTTTGAGATGTTGGATGCCATCCTTCTGTACCTAAAGGAGAGAAACCATTGACTGGTCATCACAAACAGCATAGACAAATATGCTTCTCCCAACACTTCAACCTACAAGGATGCCCTTCAATCCTTACAAAAAGATGTTCCATTATGTGAGGACACCACATAACTGAACTCCAGCTTTAGAGGAAACTTCTCATGCAGATACCAGGGAACCATAATCCTTTGAAAAAAACACCAACTTCTCCTTGCACAAATCTGAAATACTCATCCTAAGGTTGGTACACTCATATAACTCCTTTCAAACAGAATATGCTCCATGGCCATAAACAAGATTGCAAATAACTGGCTGCTTTGATTAGAAGGAACATTCATATATCAGAGAAAATGTCCTTGACATTTGAGCTTGACCTCCACAAAACAAACAACCTTTGAACACCTACTCACTTGGATAAGAAATACACTAATCCAATGAGTGACACTATATTGATCATCTCTTGACCAACATACATATCTAAGACATGTTTCTTGAAGGAAACTTCTTAGACACACAACCCAGATGCCTCCTCTTCCAAGCCAGGAGTAGGTTCCAAACAGATGTGATCAATACACATCTGTTTAGCCCCCAAGCATCTGTTATGCCATACCTTTATCCAACAAGATTCTGCATAATCTGCTGGTTTTATGTTCCAACATCTGGTAGGACATAAGTTCTCTTCACAAGAAACACACCAAAAGATCCTTTAACACAGCCCAGAGATTGACCTTGTAGGTTTGGAGGCAAGAATAAAGTGCTTCTAACTTTCTTCAGATCACTTTTCAACAAGCTCATATAAGAGTTCCTTTATGAGTGGACTTGGGATGAACCACAAGTATCTTTGGCAACTCTAACAAGCTAGTCGAAGATATCCTCAAGTATCACCACACCATGTGATACATCTTCAGAGGAGAACAGAATGTTGTAGCCTTAACACAAAACCACCAGGAATTTTCCATCAGATATATATATGCAGCGGAACACACACCAGAAAACTCCTCTACAACCTTCAGACAAAACATAATAACCCTTGCACAAACACGACACTCCATGTGCACTAGGTCAACATAGGTTTGATAATAAGTTAAACCACACATCAGCTCACCACCAAAGCTACAAGCCTGATAACAATAGACAGGTCCAATACACACCCTGTCATGAACAGTTCATCCTCCACTTCAAGGGATCATACAAAAATCTCTATGAACTGACCAAGTCCATACACCATCTCAGCAAAACTATCTTCCTTGCTCATGAACCAGAAAGTATCTTCCCTAGATCTCATCTAGAAACAGACAGGATGCCTGCTTTGATACCAATTGAAATTCTGGTATAACAGATCCCAGATGTCCTACATGATGTCGATACATCTGGTCTGACATAAACAGCAAGGCAATTATGGACATTTAAAGAAGTTGCTGAAAAGTAAAGTGCACACAGAATTTGTTCATCCAGTTCAGTCTAACAACCTACATCTGGGGGCATACCAAGCCAGGAAGAAAGTCCACTATTAGCAGTATCAAATTACAGACTCAACAAACTAGTTGACAATCCACTAAATTAATCACTACCTAATGACCCTTCTATCTAAGTCCTCCCTAGATAAAAGACTCCATCTCACTCCCAATCATCGCAATGATGTCTAGCAGTCAACATCTCAGTCACTGCATCAACAACTTGATTTCCAAACACTCTCCAAACACATAGAAGACTCCTATAACAATACCTAAACATGACCCTCATGACTAAAAACAATACTTAGAGTTGCTTAACAGCTTCCTCTAAGAACAATGACCATCTCACAATCTGAGTGGTTCACACATACCAACTCTCCTAGAGAGTGGTTCACAAACTCAGCCCTTAGAATTTACATGATGGTTGGCTTCCCTTAAAGTAGATTACAATGCTTCTATTTATATCCTTTTTCCCAACTGGATTTGGGCTTTAAATCTCAGCATATTAACTGCTACAAATCTGCAGAAGATTCTGCTACTAAATAGATCTTCAATTAAATCTTTAATTAAATCTTCAATTAAATCTTCAATTAAATCTTCATATCTTTTAGCCTTAAAAATAGCAACAAGATCTGCTCCAAATCTGATTGCAACTGAATATATCTTTACCAAGATATTCGCCTACAATCTCTCACTCTCTTCAGCAGAATATCTCTCCAATAACAGAAACACGCAGCCCTAATAAAACAACTCAGACTAATGCTTTATCAACTGATGTCCTAACATCAGGTTTGACATCAGCACAGAATCTGCAACCATTTACAACTTAACACAACCAGAATGTTAGAAACTCATGTTGAAACATCAACCATGACATCCACATTGTTTTACCAAAATTCCATCCAACTACAAGAACTAAAAGATATCAATATTTCTCTTCATCTTCATCTTCTTCATTGAGTAAACAAACAACTACACATAACAATTTTTGTTTGTCTTGTTCATTGTTTTGAAGTGATAAGGTTCAGAATTTGGAAGTGTGTGATCTTCATTTCTGAGTTGAGATTTTGGTAGGTGTTTCTTGAATAAAACCCTAGGTTTTCTCCTCCAAGAATCGGGAAGATTTTGGGGGTTTTTGCACAAATCGCTTTGTTCTACAGGGATTCAGTCGGGCGAAGGTAACCGACGATTGGAGCAATTGTTCGGTTTAGTAGCTGTAATCGGAGGATCGTAGAAGAGAGGTTTGGGTTCGAAGTTTGGTAGATTGCAATTGATCGAGTGAAGGTAACCAAAGAACGGAGGTTTTGTTCGATTTAGTAGCGTGGGATGATAATTGGATCAACCATATTCGAAGGACTTGATTCATCTTGAATCAAGGGAAGAGAAAATTCTGCATCAACGATCGGATACGTTCGAGGGTTTGGATGTTCATAGTTTTCTCTTGTAATAAACAATTTGCAACAGCTACATATATATATATATATATATATATATATATATATATATATCAATTCCAATTGTGGAATTGGGGGCAGAGGTACCCAAAGTGAGGACGATTAGGGAACTGCCTAAACAAATCTCGTTTGTTCTCTCTTTCCCTTAACTCTTTTATAATTCAGTTTGTTTGAATTTGTGAAGTCGCAATTTATCGAAATTTCTGTCGTAGTGTAATTTTGAGCTGAGAAACTATTTGTTAAATCGATACAATTCCTTGAATTGCATCTTGGAGCAGCTCTATATTACATTCCATAGAAATTCTGCACTTAGTGTGTTTACGCACACTAGGTGTTTGATAATTTGTTTCAACGCAAAAATCGAACACATTGTTTTTAGTTGCTTATCATTTTTCCTCATTGGTTTGGATTAAACATCAAGCAAGCAATATTTTGTTGACTGCGTTTTTTAAGTGTAGTAATCAAACTGAATTTTTCTCTTCCATACTCATTCTCGATATATCCGTGCATATCCGATCTTTTTAGTAGAAGGTTCGTTGTAAACGTTCTATCCAGTGGTAGCTTCCGTTAAACAATTTTTAAAACTAAAATTTCAAAACCATTTGCGTGTAAAACTCAAGGGAT
The DNA here is from genome assembly GCA_022829125.1 of Lathyrus tuberosus. NCBI lineage: Eukaryota > Viridiplantae > Streptophyta > Magnoliopsida > Fabales > Fabaceae > Lathyrus > Lathyrus tuberosus. Next base: position 141,660 of record JALAZF010000237.1, read on the forward strand.
CTATTCAACCCCCTTCTAGATCCATAGCCATCGTCTAACAAGTGGTATCACGAGCTCCGGTTTATTCTGGTGCTTCGGTAAAACTTCTTGGATCATGGCGAATGAACATAAGGGGGCTTATAATAGAGTTCCAGTTTTTACAGGCGAAAATTACAGCTACTGGAAGGATTGTATGCGCGTCCATATTAATTCCATAGATCGGAAGGTTTGGAACGTTATTTTAAACGGTCCCATGGAAATTACTATGACTAATGCGGCAGGCGTTGTCGTTCCTAAACCCGAAGCTCAATGGACTGAGGAGGACGAGAAAAAGTACAGCTATGATTGGAAGGTTTGTAATATGATCATCTCCTTCTTGGGAGTTGATGAGTATTATCGAGTCTCCCATTGTGAAATGGCCAAAGCCATGTGGGATGCTTTACAAGTAGCTCACAAAAGCACTAATGATGTTAAGATGGCTCGTATTAATACACTAACGCAAGAGTTTGATTTGTTTTACATGAAGCAAGGGGAAACCATTGCGGATATGCAAAAACGATTTACTCACATTATCAATAAATTGCATGTTCTTGGTAAACCAATTCCAAATGAGGTTGCTACTAACAAGATTTTGAGGTGTTTAAACAGGGAATGGCAACCGAAGGTCACCGCTATCAAGGAGGCCAACAATCCTGCTACACTAGACCTCACAACACTTTTTGGCACTCTCGATGAGCATGAGCAAATGCTCATTGGCTTGGATAAACATGAAAAGAGTATCAAGAAAGAGAAGGCAAAAGATACGGAGAAGAAGTCGATAGCTCTTAAGGCTTCTTGTTCAAAGTCCACACATCAAGAGCTAAGTGATGATGAAACCAATAATGACAAAGATGAAGAATCCGGTGATGATATGGGCTTATTTGTGAAGAGGTACAATAGATATGTTCGTAAGAACGAGATTCAACACTCGGACAGAAATCTAGTCAAGTTTAGGAAACAATCTAGAAGCGAAGGAAATAAGAATGGCAAGGTAAAAGGGGCGTGCTACAACTGTGGAAAATTCGGGCACTACAAGCCGGATTGTCCATCTCTAAAGAAAGACAAAGATAAGGATAATGATAAGAGTCGCTCAAACAAAAGGTCCAACAAGTCTCGACGAGCATACATCGCTTGGGAAAGCGATAGTGAGTCGGAGAAAGATGATTCATCAAGCGACGAAAGTGAATCCGTTAACTTTTGTCTTATGGCACGCCACAACAAAGCAAAAGAGGTAAAGTGTTCTAAATACGATCATGTTAATAAAATGTCACATTTAGAGTTACAAAAGGCTTTTGATATGTTACACTATGAGGCTAAGGAAGCATTTCAACGCTTAGCCTCAAATAAAAAGATTTTCTCGTATTTGGAGAAGAAGGTTTCCGATTCCGAAAAGGAATTGGAAGCCCTCAAGAACTCTATAGTGGACACATCAAAAGCCAAGGTTGAAAAGGACCCTACCTCTTGGTTCAATTGGGGTTGTGACACTTGTCATATTTGGCAATGAGAGGTGAGAACCCTCAAGGTCAAATTGGACAAGGCTCTTAAGCCAAAAGTTACGTTTGATATTGATCGATCACATTTTTGTGAAAGCATGAATAATCCATATCAAAAGTATACTTATGTGATTCGAGATAGTGATAGCAAAAGTAAATTCCAAATGAACCGTAGTTGTCTTTACTGTTGTAAGCCTGGTCATACTATTGCGAAATACCGCTTCAGAAGGTTTCTTGTTCCATAAGGCATTTACCAATGGTTGCCCAAGTGCGGTCTTGGTTTCACTCACCTTAAAGGACCCAATGAGAATTGGGTACCTACTCTCCCTTGATTGTTTCTTGTAGGTACAAAGTCTTGAGACCACCGAAAGAAGATGGGTTCTGGATAGTGGTTGCTCGAGACACATGACTGGAGACATATCTCTTTTCATCGACTTTGTGGCGAAGAAAAAGGGTTTTGTCACCTACGGAGATAACAATAAAGGACAGATTCTCGGCAAAGGTAGTGTAGGTAACCCCTTATCTACTACTATCTCTGATGTGCTGCTTGTGGAAGGCCTTAGACACAACCTTTTAAGCATTAGTCAACTATGTGACAAGAATTATAAAGTATCTTTTTCAAAGGATTGTTGCATAGTTGAAGATAGCGACAAAAAGAATGTGTTTAAGGGCTTGAGGGTGAACAACGTCTATATGCTAGACTTAAACGAGGTATCGTTGAATGGAGACAAGTGTCTAGTCGCTATGAATGAAGATTCATGGTTGTGGCATAGACGGTTGGCTCACATAAACTTTGCTTTGCTTAACAAAGTAGTCTCTAAAGACCTAGTCATCGGTTTTCCCAAAATTAAATTCACAAAGGATCACCTTTGTGATGCGTGTTAAATGGGGAAGCAAACAAGGATCTCATTCAAATCTAAAAACATCGTTTCAACTATGAGACCCCTTGAGCTCCTCCATATGGACCTCTTTGGACCATCTAGGGTTAAAAATCTAGGTGGTAACTATTATGGGTTTGTTATAGTCGATGATTTTTCTAGGTTTTGCTGGACCATTTTCTTAGCAAATAAGAGTGATACCTTTTCGGCCTTTGAACGATTTGCTAAGTCATCTCAGAACAAGTTAAACACAAACATTGGGTCAATTAGAAGTGACCATGGGGGTGAGTTTGAAAATCATTTATTTGAAGCATTTTGTGATTCCAACGGAATTGATCATAATTTTTCCGCACCACGTACCCCTCAACAAAATGGGGTAGTGGAACGTAAAAATAGAGTTTTGGAAGAACTTGGAAGGACTATGATCAATGATAGTGGATTACCAAAATACTTTTGGGCTGACGCCATAAGTACGACTTATTATGTTTTGAATAGGGTGCTCATCCGGCCTATTCTAAACAAAACACCGTATGAGCTTTTAAAAGGGCGTAAGCCAAACATCTCTCACCTTCATGTATTTGGTTGCAAATGCTTTGTGTTAAACAATGGGAAAGAGACTCTTGGTAAATTTGATGCCAAGGCCGACGAGGGTATTTTTCTTGGATACTCTCAGTCAAGTAAAGCGTATAGAATTTATAATAAGAGGTTACGTGTTGTTGAAGAGTCAGTTCATGTTACCTTTGACGAGTCTTATCCGAGAAATGTCGGAGAAGGTAGTTCTTTTCATGGTGCAGGTGTATCTACTGAAGACATACTCAAGGACACTGATAAGGGAATTGATCAGCCTGAAGCAGTGCGTATTGAGGAGGAAAAGGATCACCAACCAGTGAAAAGTGAGGATGATCATCATGCTGATAAAGTTGAACTTCCTCCAGCTTGGAAGTCTTCAAAAGACCATCCAATTGACAACATTCTCAGTGATATCTCTAAGGGAGTAACTACTCGCTCTAAACTTAGTAATTTTTGCTATTGCTCTGCTTTTGTGTCACAAGTTGAACCTAAAAACTCTAAGGAGGCGTTACTCAATGAGCATTGGTTTCTATCAATGCAAGATGAACTAAATCAATTCAGGAGAAATGAGGTTTGGGACCTTGTCCCCCCTCCGCGAGATCATCGAGTAATCGGCACCCGATGGGTGCTTAGGAATAAACTTGATGAAAATGGAGTAACATGGAGTCTTTTCCAGAATAGGTCTTATAGAGATTCTATTCTGAATGTAACACGCTGTATTAACTGCTTCTGCCCAAAAGTGTTTAGCCATGTTAGTCTCATTGATCATGGTTCTGACCATTTCTTGTAGAGTTCTATTTTTGCGCTCTACAACTCCATTTTGTTGTGGAGTTCTAGGACAAGAGAAATCATGAGAAATGCCATTTTCATTAAAAAAAGTTTCTAGATTTTTGTTTTCAAATTCCCCACCATGATCACTTCTGACTTTTACAATTCTAAACTCTTTTTCATTCTGAATTTGGTTACAGAAAGTTGAGAATACAGAGAGTGACTCGTCCTTGTGTCTTAAGAACTTTACCCATGTCCATCTGCTATAGTCATCTACGATCACTAATCCATACTTCTTGCCACTGATGGATGCAGTTTTCACTGGTCCAAACAGATCTATATGAAGAAGTTCTAATGGTCTGGAGGTAGAAACAACATTTTTTTATTTAAAAGAGGGTTTGGAAAACTTGCCTTTTTGACATGCTTCACACAGAACATCTGAGCTGAACTTCAGATTAGGAAGTCCTCTGACCAGATTGAGTTTGTTAATCTGAGATATTCTTCTCATACTAACATGCCCCAATCTTCTGTGCCAGACCCATTGTTCGTCGTCAGCAGACAAAAGACATTTTACATTCTGACTTTTTAGTTCAGAAAGTTTTATTTTGTAAATGTTGTTCTTTCTCTTTCCATTAAAGAGGATTGTTCCATCTTTCTGACTAACTGCCTTACAGGACTTTTGATTGAAGATTATATCATAACCGTTATCACTTAATTGACTTATGGATAACAAGTTATGCATTAATCCTTCTACTAATAAGACATTAGATATAGAGGGTAGAGTGTCGTTACCTATGGTTCCAGAGCCAATGATTTTACCTTTCTGATTGCCTCGGAAACCTACATACCCTCCAGCGTTAAGTTCGAGACTTTGGAACATATGCTTTCTTCCCGTCATGTGTCGCGAGCATCCAGAGTCCAGGTACCATGATTGGTGTTTCAATCTTGTTGTTAAAGACATCTGCAACATATAGGATTTTATCCTTAGGTACCCATTTTTCTTTGGGTCCTTGTTTGTTAGTGTTCACAGAATTCTGATTGAGCTTTGGTTTCTCAATAGAATTTGAAGAGTAAGATTCACTGGTATACTTTAAGTCATGTTTGTGTCCGTATGTGAAGTGAGAGTCTAAAGGAGTGTATTTTATGATCATATCATCAACTTGCTTTGGTTTATATAGAGCTTCACCTTTAGGATTAACATAACCTATGCCTTTTCTCCCATTTCTACTAACTCCATAGATCATTGAAGCCATTTTGCTTCTGTCTATGTTTTTAGTTAGAAATTTTTGAAAACTATAGTCGTAATTTTTTAGGACATTATTAGAACTAGTGGGAACTTCTGAATCAGATTGTTTCTGAGATTTTTCAAAAGAGTTGAGTTTTGAAACAGTTTCTTTTAACTCAGAATTTTCTTCTTTTAGCTTTCTGTTCTCTTCAGACTCAGATACCAGATCGTGTTTCAGATTCTTATATTTGAGCTGAAGTTTTTGATAGTTTTCAAGAATTTCTGACAAACTTTCTTCTAATTGAGATCTAGAAAAGTTAGAGAATACCTCTTTAGTTTCTGAATCAGAGTCTGATTCTGATGAGTTTGAATCATCTGATATGTTGGCCATTAGGGCAATGTTTGCGTGTTCATTTTCTGATTCTGATTCTGCTTCAGAAGATTCCGAGTCATCCCAGGTAGCCATAAGACTTTTCTTTCTTTCCTTGTTAAACTTTTTATTTGGCTTTGGCTTTTCTTTCTGCAGCTTAGGACAATCACTTTTGTAGTGTCCAGGTTCCTTGCATTCGTAACACACCACCTCTTTGTTTCTAGACTTTTTGTGTCCAGAGGATGGTTCAGAATGACTGCTTGATCTTCTAGAGTTTCTGAATTTTCGTTGCCTATTTTTCCATAGTTGTTGGATTCTTCTGGAAAGGAGTGATAGTTCATCTTCTTCTGAGGAGCCACCAGAGCTTTCTTCTTCTGCCTGAAATGCTTTAGTTTCAGATTTATATTTAGATTTAAGAGCAATAGACTTACCTTTCTTCTGGGGTTCATCTTCTTCTAGTTCTATCTCGTGACTTCTTAGAGAGCTGATCAGTTCTTCAAGAGATATTTCGTTGAGGTTCTTGGAGAGTTTTAGTGCTGTGACCATGGGTCTCCACACTTTTGGTAAGCTCCTGATGATTTTCTTGACATGATCTGATGTTGAGTACCCTTTATTCAAAACTTTTAGTCCAGCAACTAGAATTTGAAACCTTGAGAACATTTTCTCAATTGTTTCATCTTCTTCCATTTTGAAGGCTTCATACTTCTGGATGAGTGCCAGAGCTTTAGTCTCTTTGACTTGAGAGTTGCCTTCATTCATCATTCTCAGAGAATCAAATATGTGTTTGGCTAATTCTCTATTAGTGATCTTTTCATATTCTGTGTGGGAGATTGCGCTGAGGAGAATCGTTCTAGCCTTGTGATGATTTCTGAAATCTTTCTTCTGTTGATCCGTCATGGTTTTCCTTTCAATCTTCTGACCGTCTTTTCCGACAGGGTGAGTGTAACCATCTGTTACCATATCCCAGAGATCACCGTCATGAGCCAGAAAGAAACTTTCGATTAGATCTTTCCAGTAATCAAAGTTTTCACCGTCAAACACCGGTGGTTTGCCACTGATTTTGTCGTTGTAGTTCTGAACGGATTCCGCCATAGTGCTTTTTCGTGAAGGATCTTTTATCTGACACAGTTAAGTGTTAGCACCCAGAACCAGGCGCTCTGATGCCAATTGAAGAAACGAAAAAAACACAAGAAGGGGGGTTGAATTGGAGTTTTAAAAATTTAAGGCAAAGGACACGTTGGTTATCCTGGTTCGATTGAACTCAATCTACTCCAGTCCACCCGCCAAGGTGATTTCGCCTCTTTCTTGAGGACTTAATCCACTAATCAGTTTAAGATTACACAATTTCAGTAACAACCGTCACTCTTCTTGAGTTTTAACCACAACTTGGTTTTCTCAAGGAATATCAAATAAAAACAAGTGCTTCTAGTAAGCTTTATCACAACCGTGATTTTTACACAATGTTTTATCAAAATATAAAAGCATATGAGATTTAAGAATTGTGAAAAGTATGTGCGCAAAAAGTATCTTGGTCATCTGCAGGGACTCCTTTAAATAGACGAGAAGATTTGATCCGTTGGAGACGAGTGAGTTATTTTTGGAGAGGATAATAATGCATTTTAATGCTTCTTTCCAAAAATATAGATCTTATCTGATTTAATCCGTTGGTTTGTGATACTCATAAATAGGAGGATAGCGTATCAGAGTCCCCGTTGATTAGATGCAATATCAGAGTTTCTGGCTTGATACAGCTTTGGTGCTGAAGCGTGAGACATCCTTCATCAGAACTTAGCTAGTTTGGATCTGTGATTTTTTCATATCAGAGCTTCGCTTGATTAGAGCTTCGTTTTGCTTAGATCTTGTGAACTTCGCTTGATTAGAACTTCGCTTTGCTTAGGTCTTGTGAACTTCGCTTGATTAGAACTTCGCTTGGATGAGATCTTGTGATACTTATATATCAGAACATCTTTAATTATAACTTCCCTACATATTAAACAAAATGAATTAAGGAGCATCAAGTTCTAAATAATATAATGTTTGTTATCATCAAAACTATTAGAAATGTAAAATCAATTCTTGTTCTAACAATCTCCCCCTTTTTTATGATGACAAAAATTTATATTTTGAAAATTAATTAATAGAGTATGGAGTAGAGAATACTCCCCCTGAGTTGAAGATTTTCTTAAAGATGTTGACTTAAAACCTCCAAGAAGTTCTGATTGCCATTTACCTGCTATCTTAACAAGAAATTGAAGCAGAGGTTAAAATGTTCGAGACATAGTCATGGTGCACTGTTATATTTCAAAATATTCTACGTTCTCCCCCTTTGTCATTAATCAAAAAGCGAACAGATACATGAGAACATAAGCAAAAATATGCAAAAAAAAAAATTGCAAGATAAAACATAAAACACAAAGAAACATAAAAAGAATCTAAGGAAGAATCTAAGGTTGAGGAGCAGGTGGAAGTCTTGTGAACAATGCTTCCAGAAGGCCTTTGATCTGATTAGCGGATTCCTCTTGCTTGCCAAGCATTCCTTTAATTTCTGCGTTTGTCTCATCCTGTTTATCCAATCTCTTTCTAACTTCTTCATTCTCTTTCTTCAACTCATCCAGAGTTTTCAGCACAAGAACAGATGAAGAAGGTTCTTCAGAAGTTACCAAATCCTCAGAGCTTTTTGCAGACACTTCCTTTGGAGAGGCTTCAGGTGATTTATCTTCCACTTCAGTAATAACCAGAGTTTGATGCTCAGAGTTTTGTGCATGAGGTTCTGAATCTATAGGAGCTTTCCAGCCTAGAGGAAGAATGGGTTTCTTTCCCCAGAATCTTAGAACCTGCTCATTGAAGATCTTCATATGGTCACAGAAGTTCTGTTGGGCTATGTCATAGCTTAGTTCCTTCATTTTCTGAGATTCAGAGTTAAACCACTTTCTGAATTTGGTCCAAAGATAGTCAGAGGCAGCTGGATTCAGATTCTCCAAACAACCCTGCTTCAGAAAGTTAATCCATTCCTGCATTTTTACCTCGAAAGCCAATAAAGAGTTACCAATATCTGATTTGGATACAGATGGTGTTGGTTTGGGAATGGCTATTTTGTGTGAGGTTGAGGTAAGCTTGTCTAGAGCTTCTAGGTCAATTATAGTTCTGAGGGGATCATCTGAGAGATGTGTTGAAGGGGAGTCAGAAATGAGAATAGGAGAGGTAGGTGAAGTAATTTCTGAAGAGATTTGAGGGTGACTGGAGAAATTAGGTGAAGGTTGAAAGAAGTTGAGAGGACAGTTGATACCAGGTATAGAAGTGTCAGGATGTTGAGTTTGATGTTCTGGTTCTGGTTGGAAAGATGTGAAGAGAGGTTCATGACCAATGTCTGACAGAACTTGAGCAAGTTCTGGTTGTGGTTCAATAAAATCAGAAGGAGTGGGGTCAATGTCAATGTCAAAATCCTCAAGAGTTTGTGGTGATGGTTGTGGATTTTGAGTTTGTGGTGATGGTGGTGAATTTTCAGAGGGTTTAGGAGACGATGGGGTTTCAGATGTTGATACCATTATGGATTCGACGATAGAAATGAAAGCGGAGTTACCTTTCTTCTTAGCAGCTTTAGCAACTTTTGGAGTTTTCTGAGGAGTTCCTTCAGAGGTTTTCCTTTTTCTTGAAGTTCTGGGGGCAACTTCTAGAGGTGCTTGCCTGAGCTGTTGCAGAGAAACTTCTGGTAGGGTTCCATCAGCTTTACATGCATCCAAATATCTGAGGACAATTTCTGGATGAGTATCTGATGAGAAAAGAGGAAAATCTTTCAGAGGAATTTTTCTGGTGGTGATGACTTCCTTAGAGATTAGGGTTGGATCCTTCTTGATGGTATCAATGATTTTCATCTTCTTGAGATTCTTTGCATTGAGAGGTCTTCCAGCAATAGTTTCTAGATCAGAGATTTCTCGAGCTTCAGTTAAGTGATATATCAGCTTATTCTCTGTAAGAATATCTGATATAAGTCTACCTAGAGGAATCCAATCTCTCTTGGTTCTTTCATCTTTACTTGTTTCTTTGACACTGTTCTTCAGATGATTGAATAAACAGTAGGGAAGATTCGCTTTGGTAAAGGTGGAGATGAGGTACAGGAGATACTGTTGATCGTTGTTGATGTAGTCAGACGAGCTTGAAGGTTTCCTGTGATAGATACACCCAAGAATGATTCTGGCCCAAATTCTGTGACGATCCTTTAGGTCTTTGATTTTGTTGGAGTGTTGACCGGAGGTGAAGATTTCCTTTGAGATAGTATTTAGATCATTGCCCTTTTCCATCTCACTGCATCTGATTCCTGATCCATCATGATCAATCAGCTTACCAATAAGATCTTCAGTGATGACAACCTTCTTTCCCATAACATACGAAGTTACTTGATGTTTTGAGACCGATGCAAAAATACAGAATTCCTTAACGAGTTGGGGAAAAACTGGACCCATTAAGCGATTGAAGTATTTGTTCCATCCTTGAAACTCAATCTCAGGAGTAAGGTCATACCCATTGTCTTTCATGCTTTCAAAATCGACGATGAGCTCACAGAGAACTTCAAGAGAGGCAAAGGGGGTGAGGAGAGTTCTTGAAGGCTCAACGTACCTTTCTCCAATGACTTGGTCAGCTGATTCTTGAGACATTGCTTTTTGAGAGCTTTGTTGCGAGCAGGAGGCCATTGTTCACAGACTTAGGGTTTTGGGAACACAGAGAAACAAGAAATGTAGGCAGCAAAACAAGAAATGCAAATAATACGGAGAAGATGAAAAAGAGCGTGTGAGGGTGTTAGAAGTGACATTTATATAAGAGAGACCAAGACTTAAATAGCAATTAAAAACAATAACATCATGATTAATAGCCGTAATGATTTTTGACAAGGGAGATAGCGTGAGAAATTTTTGGAACTGTTACCGATGTGACTTGGCGCCTCAATATGTCAACACAGACGTTTCAATTTTCCAGAGTTTGACACGCGTTCATCATCAAAGAAAATCTGGAGCGTAGGTTGACACGTGTTTGCTAGAGTGAACTTAATGATCTATCCTTGAAATGAAAAGTTCAGATCTTCTGAATAGATTCTGATGCAATCTTTCTTCTCACTTCTGAAGAATTATTGGTCAGATGTTCACAAAAGAAAAGAAGTTCTGAGAGTTAAAAATATAGAAATTACATTTTTCATTCTGGACAAGCTTTCATAATGAGATTTTTCAGAATGAAATTAAATCTATCTTCAGCAAGGGGTTTGGTGAAAATATCAGCTCATTGATGGTCTGTGTCTATAAATTTTAAGCAAAGAATTCCCTTCTGAGTATAGTCCCTAATGAAATGATGTTTAATTTCTATATGTTTAGCCCTAGAATGCAGAATAGGATTTTTAGAAAGACAGATGGCAGAAGTATTGTCACAGAGGATAGGGATGTTACTCTCGTAAATGTGAAAGTCTTCAAGCTGATTCTTCATCCAGAGCATCTAAGTGCTGCATCCAGCTGCAGCTATGTATTCAGCTTCAGCAGTTGATAGTGCAACGGTGGATTGTCTTTTGCTGGACCAAGAGATTAAGTTGTTTCCCAGAAACTGGCAGCTTTCAGATGTACTCTTTCTTTCTATTCTGTCTCCAGCAAAGTCAGCGTCACAGTATCCTACCAATTTGTATTCTCTGGACTTTCTATAGCAAAGACCAAGATTAGTAATACCTTTCAGATATCTGAAAATTTGCTTAACAGCTGTTAAGTGAGATTCTCTAGGATCTGATTGGAATCTAGCACAAAGGCAAACGCTATAGAGAATATCAGGTCTTGAAGCAGTTAAATACAGGAGAGAACCAATCATACCTCTGTAGAGCTTCTGTTCTACTTTCTTACTTACCTCATCTTTTTCCAGAATACATGTGGGATGCATAGGAGTTTTGGAAGGCTTACTTTCTGACATTTCAAATTTCTTCAGAAGGTCTCTGACATACTTGCTTTGATGTATGTAAGTTCCTTCTGGAGTTTGGTTGATTTGAATTCCCAAGAAAAACTTGAGTTCTCCCATTAAGCTCATTTCAAACTCTGCCTGCATAGTCTTAGCAAATTCTTGCCCCAAGGAGCTTTTAGTGGATCCAAAAATTATATCGTCTACGTATATCTGACAGATCAGAATGTGATTTTTAAATGACTTACAGAATAAAGTTGTGTCCACCTTCCCTCTGGTAAAATCATTTTCTAAGAGAAAGTTACTTAGTCTCTCATACCAAGCTCTGGGAGCTTGTTTTAGACCGTATAATGATTTCTTAAGTTTATAAACATATTCTGGATGTTTTGTGTTTTCAAAACCAGGGGGTTGATGCACGTAAACTTCTTCATCAATGTAACCATTTAAAAACGCACTTTTGACATCCATCTGATAGAGAGTGATGTCATTATTTACAGCTTATGAAATTAAAAGTCTGATAGATTCTAACCTTGCGACTGGAGCAAAGGTTTCTGTATAGTCTATCCCTTCTTGCTGACTATAACCTTGTGCAACCAGTCGTGCTTTGTTTCTGACAACTTCTCCCTGTTCATTTAGTTTGTTTCTGAAGACCCATTTGGTTCCAATGATGTTGAAGCCTTTGGGTTTAGGAACTAGATCCCAAACGTCGTTTCTGGTGAATTGATTCAGTTCTTCCTGCATTGCGAGGATCCAATCATTGTCTGTGAGTGCTTCGTCAATTGTAGTGGGTTCTATCAGAGTGACTAATCCCACTAGAGATTCTTCAGTCTTTTTGAATGAGGATCTTGTTCTGATTGGGTCATCCTTCTTTCCCAGAATTTTGTCTTCGGGATGAGTTAGAGAACTTCTGGATTGTCTTTTCTGGATGGGTTCTTCAGAATTAGAGTTTCCTTCTGTTGTACTCGCCTGTTTTTCTGATGATCTGATTTCAGTGCCTGTTATTTGAACTTCTATTTCTGCAAGAGATTCATCATGCTTTGGCTTTTGAAGGCCAAGCTTATCATCAAATCTGACACAAATGGATTCTACCACACTTCGTGTTTCTGTGTTATATACTCTGTATCCTTTTGAACGTTCAGAGTATCCTAACATAAAACATTTTTGTGCCTTAGAATCAAACTTGTTCAGAGGATCATTAGTGTTTAAGATAAAGCATGTACATCCAAAAGGATGAAAGTAAGAAATGTTGGGCTTTCTGTTCTTCCACAATTCATATGGAGTCTTTTCCAGAATAGGTCTTATAGAGATTCTATTCTGAATGTAACACGCTGTATTAACTGCTTCTACCCAAAAGTGTTTAGCCATGTTAGTCTCATTGATCATGGTTCTGGCCATTTCTTGTAGAGTTCTATTTTTGCGCTCTACAACTCCATTTTGTTGTGGAGTTCTAGGACAAGAGAAATCATGAGAAATGCCATTTTCATTAAAAAAAGTTTCTAGATTTTTGTTTTCAAATTCCCCACCATGATCACTTCTGACTTTTACAATTCTAAACTCTTTTTCATTCTGAATTTGGTTACAGAAAGTTGAGAATACAGAGAGTGACTCGTCCTTGTGTTTTAAGAACTTTACCCATGTCCATCTGCTATAGTCATCTACGATCACTAATCCATACTTCTTACCACTGATGGATGCAGTTTTCACTGGTCCAAACATATCTATATGAAGAAGTTCTAATGGTCTGGAGGTAGAAACAACATTTTTTTATTTAAAAGAGGGTTTGGAAAACTTGCCTTTTTGACATGCTTCACACAGAACATCTGAGCTGAACTTCAGATTAGGAAGTCCTCTGACCATATTGAGTTTGTTAATCTGAGATATTCTTCTCATACTAACATGCCCCAATCTTCTGTGCCAGACCCATTGTTCGTCGTCAGCAGACAAAAGACATTTTACATTCTGACTTTTTAGTTCAGAAAGTTTTATTTTGTAAATGTTGTTCTTTCTCTTTCCATTAAATAGGATTGTTCCATCTTTCTGACTAACTGCCTTACAGGACTTTTGATTGAAGATTATATCATAACCGTTATCACTTAATTGACTTATGGATAACAAGTTATGCATTAATCCTTCTACTAATAAGACATTAGATATAGAGGGTAGAGTGTCGTTACCTATGGTTCCAGAGCCAATGATTTTACCTTTCTGATTGCCTCCGAAACCTACATACCCTCCAGCGTTAAGTTCCAGACTTTGGAACATATGCTTTCTTCCCGTCATGTGTCGCGAGCATCCAGAGTCCAGGTACCATGATTGGTGTTTCAATCTTGTTGTTAAAGACATCTGCAACATATAGGATTTTATCCTTAGGTACCCATTTTTCTTTGGGTCCTTGTTTGTTAGTGTTCACAGAATTCTGATTGAGCTTTGGTTTCTCAATAGAATTTGAAGAGCAAGATTCACTGGTATACTTTAAGTCATGTTTGTGTCCGTATGTGAAGTGAGAGTCTAAAGGAGTGTATTTTATGATCATATCATCAACTTGCTTTGGTTTATATGGAGCTTCACCTTTAGGATTAACATAACCTATGCCTTTTCTCCCATTTCTACTAACTCCATAGATCATTGAAGCCATTTTGCTTCTGTCTATGTTTTTAGTTAGAAATTTTTGAAAACTATAGTCGTAATTTTTTAGGACATTATTAGAACTAGTGGAAACTTCTGAATCAGATTGTTTCTGAAATTTTTCAAAAGAGTTGAGTTTTGAAACGGTTTCTTTTAACTCGGAATTTTCTGCTTTTAGCTTTCTGTTCTCTTCAGACTCAGATACCAGATCGTGTTTCAGATTCTTATATTTGAGCTGAAGTTTTTGATAGTTTTCAAGAATTTATGACAAACTTTCTTCTAATTGAGATCTAGAAAAGTTAGAGAATACCTCTTTAGTTTCTGAATCAGAGTCTGATTCTAATGAGTTTGAATCATCTGATATGTTGGCCATTAGGGCAATGTTTGCGTGTTCATTTTCTGATTCTGATTCTGCTTCAGAAGATTCCGAGTCATCCCAGGTAGCCATAAGACTTTTCTTTCTTTCCTTGTTAAACTTTTTATTTGGCTTTGGCTTTTCTTTCTGCAGCGTAGGACAATCACTTTTGTAGTGTCTAGGTTCCTTGCATTCGTAACACACCACCTCTTTGTTTCTAGACTTTTTGTGTCCAGAGGATGGTTCAGAATGACTGCTTGATCTTCTAGAGTTTCTGAATTTTCGTTGCCTATTTTTCCATAGTTGTTGGATTCTTCTGGAAAGGAGTGATAGTTCATCTTCTTCTGAGGAGCCACCAGAGCTTTCTTCTTCTGCCTGAAATGCTTTAGTTTCAGATTTATATTTAGATTTAAGAGCAATAGACTTACCTTTCTTCTGGGGTTCATCTTCTTCTAGTTCTATCTCGTGACTTCTTAGAGAGCTGATCAGTTCTTCAAGAGATATTTCGTTGAGGTTCTTGGAGAGTTTTAGTGCTGTGACCATGGGTCTCCACACTTTTGGTAAGCTCCTGATGATTTTCTTGACATGATCTGATGTTGAGTACCCTTTATTCAAAACTTTTAGTCCAGCAACTAGAATTTGAAACCTTGAGAACATTTTCTCAATTATTTCATCTTCTTCCATTTTGAAGGCTTCATACTTCTGGATGAGTGCCAGAGCTTTAGTCTCTTTGACTTGAGAGTTGCCTTCATTCGTCATTCTCAGAGAATCAAATATGTGTTTGGCTGATTCTCTATTAGTGATCTTTTCATATTCTGTGTGGGAGATTGCGCTGAGGAGAATCGTTCTGGCCTTGTGATGATTTCTGAAATCTTTCTTCTGTTGATCCGTCATGGTTTTCCTTTCAATCTTCTGACCGTCTTTTCCGACAGGGTGAGTGTAACCATCTGTTACCATATCCCAGAGATCACCGTCATGAGCCAGAAAGAAACTTTCGATTAGATCTTTCTAGTAATCAAAGTTTTCGCCGTCAAACACCGGTGGTTTGCCACTGATTTTGTCGTTGTAGTTTTGAACGGATTCCGCCATAGTGCTTTTTCGTGAAGGATCTTTTATCTGACACGGTTAAGTGTTAGCACCCAGAACCAGGCGCTCTGATGCCAATTGAAGAAACGAAAAAACACAAGAAGGGGGGTTGAATTGGAGTTTTAAAAATTTAAGGCAAAGGACACGTTGGTTATCCTGGTTCGATTGAACTCAATCTACTCCAGTCCACCCGCCAAGGTGATTTCGCCTCTTTCTTGAGGACTTAATCCACTAATCAGTTTAAGATTACACAATTTCAGTAACAACCGTCACTCTTCTTGAGTTTTAACCACAACTTGGTTTTCTCAAGGAATATCAAATAAAAACAAGTGCTTCTAGTAAGCTTTATCACAACCGTGATTTTTACACAATGTTTTATCAAAATATAAAAGCAGATGAGATTTAAGAATTGTGAAAAGTATGTGCGCAAAAAGTATCTTGGTCATCTGCAGGAACTCCTTTAAATAGACGAGAAGATTTGATCCGTTGGAGACGAGTGAGTTTTTTTTGGAGAGGATAATAATGCATTTTAATGCTTCTTTCCAAAAATATAGATCTTGTCTGATTTAATCCGTTGGTTTGTGATACTCATAAATAGGAGGATAGCGTATCAGAGTCCCCGTTGATTAGATGCAATATCAGAGTTTCTGGCTTGATACAGCTTTGGTGCTGAAGCGTGAGACATCCTTCATCAGAACTTAGCTAGTTTGGATCTGTGATTTTTTCATATCAGAGCTTCGCTTGATTAGAGCTTCGTTTTGCTTAGATCTTGTGAACTTCGCTTGATTAGAACTTCGCTTTGCTTAGATCTTGTGAACTTCGCTTGATTAGAACTTCGCTTGGATGAGATCTTGTGATACTTATATATCAGAACATCTTTAATTAGAACTTCCCTACATATTAAACAAAATGAATTAAGGAGCATCAAGTTCTAAATAATATAATGTTTGTTATCATCAAAACTATTAGAAATGTAAAATCAATTCTTGTTCTAACAGAGGAGGCCATGAGAATCATCCTTACATTTCGCATCATGTTTTTTTGCTTTGTTTCTTGCACTGTTTTGGGTTTATGACTCCAATATGTTGATTTTAGCTATGTGTGTCTTATTTTTGTACTGTTTTATTGCTCCTTATGGCTGTTCCATGTAGTAACAATGCATTATTTCCTTTTTTGTGCCTCTAAGGTATTTTAACCTTATTTAGCTTTTCATTAACTTGCATTATATGTGAATGTGTGTTAATGGTATCTGTTGCAATTATATTCAAAATGCAGCTCTCATTTTTTTATTCTTGACACTTCATCATTCTCTCTTTTTGATGTTGTCAAAGGGGGAGAAGAACAAGGACATAACAGGTATTGAGATGATCAAACAATAGTAGATGCATAAAGTCAGGGGGAGGACATATGACCGTTTTGCCATCATAAAAAAAGGGGAGTATGTGAGGGAAGATTCTCTCTATGTACTTGATTTTAATGATGTCAAAACTATCATGATTAGAATATAAAGATTCAAGTGATAAACGTCATATAAAATGCTCATTAAGTGGTCTAAGAGTGTTTGATCATGATTAGTAGATGGTCTAGGTTCATTAGATATGTTTTAACACTTTTAGGAAACTCAAAAATGGATTTTTTTTCATGTTCCAAGGGTGTGAGTTGACTCACAACCCTGTATTGGTCGACCTAAACGTCTGTCATATGTTAGTATAATCAGCGAGAGTGCTCACGTCGACCTACCGGTCGACTCACTCATTCTGCATTTGTGTTTGCCCAAAACTGGGAGCTATGAGCCGACTCATAGCCTGCTTCGGTCGACGCATAACCTGCAGTTTTGTGCAGTGAACGCACGACATTACTCAGGTCGACTATACTATCTGTATAGGTCGACCGCTCGTTGAATGTGACCAGAATTTTATTGTGTTATTCATTTCAAAACTCTGTTATTTCTATTGTATTGTCTAGGATAGTATATATATCATTTTAGCTCATTTTTTTACATAACAAGAAACGTAAAAATTGATATCAATATTTCTCTTCATCTTCATCTTCTTCATTGAGTAAACAAACAACTACACATAACCAATTTTGTTTGTTTTGTTCATTGTTTTGAAGTGATAAGGTTCAAAATTTGGAAGTGTGTGATCTTCATTTTTGAGTTGAGATTTTGGTAGGTGTTTCTTGAATAAAACCCTAGGTTTTCTCCTCCAAGAATCGGGAAGATTTTGGGGGTTTTTGCACAAACCGTTTTGTTCTACAGGGATTCAGCCGGGCGAAGGTAATCGACGATTGGAGCAATTGTTTGATTTAGTAGCTGTAATTGGAGGATCGTAGAAGAGAGGTTTGGGTTCGAAGTTTGGTAGATTGTAATTGATCGAGTGAAGGTAACCGAAGAACAGAGGTTTTGTTCGGTTTAGTAGCGTGGGACGATAATTGGATCAACCATATTCGAAGGACTTGATTCATCTTAAATCAAGGGAAGAGAAAATTCTGCATCAACGATCGAAGACGTTCGAGGGTTTGGATGTTCATAGTTTTCTCTTGTAATAAATAATTTGCAACAGCTATATATAGAGAAAATTCTGCATCAACGATCGAAGACGTTCGAGGGTTTGGATGTTCATAGTTTTCTCTTGTAATAAATAATTTGCAACAGCTATATATATATATATATATATATATATATATATATATATATATATATATATATATATATATATATATATATATATATATATATATATATATATATATATCAATTCCAATTGTGGAATTGGTGGCAGAGGTACCCAAAGCGAGGACGATTGGGGAACTGCCTAATCAAATCTCGTTTGTTCTCTCTTTCCCTTAACTCTTTTATAATTCAGTTTGTTCGAATTTGTGAAGTCGCAATTTATCAAAATTTCTGTCGTAGTGTAATGTTGAGCTGAGAAACTATTTGTTAAATCGATACAATTTCTTGAATTGCGTCTTGGAGCAGCTCTATATTACATTCCATAGAAATTCTGTACTTAGTGTGTTTACGCACACTAGGTGTTTGATAATTTGTTTCAACGCAAAAATCGAACACATTGTTTTTAGTTGCTTATCATTTTTCCTCACTGGTTTGGATTAAACATCAAGCAAGCAATATTTTGTTGACTGCATTTTTTAAGTGTAGTATTATAACTGAATTTTTCTCTTCCATACTCATTCTCGATATATCCGTGCATATCCGATCCTTTTAGTAGAAGGTTCGTTGTAGACGTTCTATCCAGTGGTAGCTTCCATTAAACAATTTTTAAAACTAAAATTTCAAAACCATTTGCGTGTAAAACTCAAGGGATCTATTCAACCCCCCTTCTAGATCTATAGCCATCGTCTAAAACCACTGGGCGTGCCAATTTGTTTGCTTGAAAAATTCGCAAACAACCGCTGATCTCCTAATTTATGAAAAATTAGTTTGCTTACAGGACCGACAAACAAATCCTAGGACAATGTGCTTTAACAATCTTGACAATTTGTGTTAAAAAACCTTTTGTTTATTGAATTCATCATTATTTTCATCAACTTGTGTTTTTCGACAAAAGTAATAACAACTTTGCTTCTTGAAATAAATGGCGAAATGTAAATAACTTGCAAGAAGGAAAATTACAGAAATGTAAAGGGAATTGTAAATGAAGAACTTAAAACTTTTATTAAAATGCAAGGAATGAAAGCTGGTGTTTTTCAAATGTACATTTTCTCAGTAACTACTATTTTCTCTCTCACGGTTTCTTTAGGTATTTCTTGAGTGATTTGTACAAATTCTGAACACACCGAAAATCTAACACTAAGACTCCCTATTTATATACAATCGAAATAACTACCAATAACAGCTATTTCTCCTAATAGTGACAAATGGCAATCTGCATGCATTCGTCAACTAGATGTATTCCACGCGTCCTATTTCAAAATGAAACTCCCTCCTAAAGTTGAATTTCAAACATCTGTCGAACGAGGCCTATCACCCCTCTGTCGAAGTATTTCTAATACTTAGAAAAATATGCTAATGCTTTCCTTTAAGTAACATTTGCCTTCGACTGGCTTTCTTCCATCAGAAACACATTCCTGTCGAAATACCATGGCAGATTTCCAAATTTGTTCTGAACAATTATCTAGGCGTCGAAATTAGCAACCTACAGATCGCCAGTTCAAAATTAAATCATCGGGCCTACCCTCGTGTTGTAAGTCCCATTTCTTTTCTTTAAATAAACTTTGGGCCTATCCTTGAATTGTAAGACCCAACTCTTTTTTTATTAACCTGTTTTGGGCCTCAGTTATTGTATAAGTCCCAAAACGATATTCAAAACAACTGTGCGATCACTGTTAGAACCTTGGGTCTCTCCTTGAGTATAAGCCCCAACAATCTTTTTAAAGCAATTTCCCTTTTGATTTAGATTCAATATATATGTTGTTATCAAAACTTTCTTTAATTTCTTTGAACAACTAACCACACAGCATGGAAGCTTGCTCGCCTGTAAGTTTTAACGGCTTTCCTTTACATGCTTTGATATATATAACTGTATTGTGGGAAGCTGCGCATGGTTAGTCTTCTTTCATACCCTTTTAAAATACTCGTCATATATCAACTATATATATACTAGTATGGTTATTTAGAGTTTTCCCCGGTAACTAGGTCTAAAACTAGGTAAAGCCCTGTTGGTCACTCTTAAATACAAACAAAACTAGATCCCCATAGGATTTCCAGATATAGACTTCCCTTTTCTTGGGGTTAAACAATATGGAACAAAGAGAAAAGCAGTATTCTCGGTGAACCTTTTCTCAAACTGTCACCCCTAGAAATTGTCAAAGAAATTCTACTCCCCAGAGTTGATCTATTCTCTGTGAATAGCATCTCTTGAGTATCTTCAAATCACAAAACTTTCACTAAATGATCTATTCTCTGTGAATATCATTTCTTGAACTTTTCTTGGTTTGTGACCCACAGGCTTCCTAAAAGCATCCCCGCCTCCTCTCGGGCTTTGTACAAGGACCCTTCGGCTTCTTAGAAGTTCTCATGCCTTCTCTTGGGCTTAATACAAGGACCCGGACGACCTCTTAAAGGTATAAGACAGAACTTAGTCATCCTTTGCTAGAGCAGTCTTTCCAGTGTCAAAACTCCAGCAATTTTAGGGTTGATTCTCATCCCTTAATGACCGTGCCTCCTCTTGGGCATCATACAAAAGATAAAACTCTCCTACACTAGTAGACTTGGACAGTCTAATCCCCTTGAGTCTCAAAGACATTCTCAAGTTCCTTACAAATATAGAAAGAACCTCGGTCACTCTGGATCAATCTCCAGCAGAAACCCAGTCTCTCTCATGAGAGTTCCCCAACCAGGGGCAGCTTATCCCAAATTAGAACCTCAAGGCATCTGATACCTCAACTCTTCTGTAATCCTCAACAATAGTTGATTCCCTACTTAGACCTGCCTAGGGATCCCAACAATCCCCAGCAGAAAGGTAGCCTCCTCTTAGGCTTTGTATAATGATCTTTCCTCAACACAGTCAGCCTCCTCTTGGGCTTTGTACAATGATTCTCCCCAGCAGAGCTAACCTTTTCAGACTCTCTTGTTGAGTCAATACCCTTTTAGACTCAATCTCGGGCTTCGTACGAGACAACAAATCACTCTCTTGTTGAGTATAAAAGACTCTCTTGTTGAGTCAATCAACTTTCAGACTCTCTTGTTGAGTCAATCACCTTTTCAGACCCTCTTGTTGAGTCAACCCTCTTAGCCTCAATCTTGGGCTTTGTACAAGACAGATAAAAATACTCTCTTGTTGAGTCGATCTTTATCCAAAGCTTGGTATAAAGATTCCCCCTAGTAGGAGCTAGCCTCCTCTCAAGTTCTCCAGCTTGTTCAGCCACAATCCCGGGCTTTGTACAGGACAGATAAAAACACTCTCTTGTTGAGTCAGAACCCTTTAGCCTCAATCTTGGGCTTTATACAAGACATAAATCTCCATCTCTTAAACTGGGGACATATATCTTCCCCAGCCGAGTCATTTCCTCCCAGCCTTCGTTTAGGCTTTGAGGAACAATTTCCCAAGCAGAGTCAAACTCATTGCAGCCTCAATCTTGGGCTTTGTACAAGACACATAAAAATATCCTCACCAGAGTCAGTTAAATTTCCCATTTCAGCCTCAATCTTGGGCTTTGTACAAGACATGTATAAACCTCCCCGACGGAGTCAAAACCCTTTTTACCCTCCTCTTAGGCTTTGTATAATGATATCCCCAAAGAGTCAGTCTCTTTTTTGCCTCAATCTTGGGCTTTGTACAAGACACCTATATATACACTCTCTTGTTGAGTCGGTCATATTCAGCCTCTTCTTAGGCTTTGTATAAAGAAATCCCATAGCCAAGTTAATTAACCTTTTAGCATCAACCTTGTGCTTTGATTAAGGCACACAAAAATCAACAATCCCTCTTTAGAGATGACAAATTCTCTCTAAAACCTTTTAGCTTCAATCTTGGGCTTTGAACAAGACACCAAAACATCTTTTTCCTCCCTTAGAATAGGAGGAACTACGATTGCTCTGATTTCCCTGTTTCATTTAAACGGGAATACGTAGACATAAGATTGTGAAATCTTAGCGAGCATACTAATAAAAAACTTTAGGTTCAGTACCTTCACACATCAATCAAAACTTAGGTCTAGTACCTTACCAAAAACATCGGGAACACCCGAACATCAACAAAAACTCACTCACTCACTCATACTTCCCAAGAAACTTTCCCAACCCATCAGCAGATAAACACTATCAATTACAAAGCGAAACCTAAAGCTAACATCCTGTGGATAACCACATATAGGATGGGTAATTGACAACTACCCATTGTATAACCTGACCCCGAGCCCCCAATCACTTTAAAGCGTTTGTTCAGTTAAACATTCGCGTGCAAGGTTAGTTTTAGATAGCTTCCCTTTCCCTTCCAGCTTCACGGGATAAATAAGAAATCAGAAAGTAGCACCCATCCTTCCTCATTGCGGTGAGGAGAAGAACCAGCGATAAGGTGGTCACGTCACCGACGAAAATCGCTCGCTACACATTTTAAGACCACGCCTTCGCATCCTTTCGAATGATTGTCGAAGATGGTCAATATGATTCTTCCCAGAAACAAACTTTACAATAATATCGTCAATATAAATTTGCATAAAAGTTTCTATGTAATCATGGAAGATTGTATTCATTGCTCTTTGATATGTTGCCTCAGCATTTTTTAGGCCAAAAGGCATAACTACCCACTCGTAGGTGCCTAAGGCCCTAGGGCATCAAAACGTCATTTTAGGGACATCATCTTCAGCAATGACTATTTGGTTATACCCAGAATACCCGTCAAGCATGCTAAGGTATTCATGGCCAGCAGCATAATCGACTAGCATTTCCGCCACAGGCATCGAGTATTCGTCCTTTGGGGTCGCAGCATTCAGATCTCTAAAGTCCATGCAAACCCTCAAAGTATCATTCTTTTTTATAACAGGCACAATGTTTGTGAGCCATTCGACATACTTGGTCGTTCGAATAAATCTGCAACGAAGAAGCCTTTCGACTTCCTCCTTGATCTTCGAGAGAATTGCTGGTGCAAACCGTCTTGGATTTTGCTTGATCGGCTTCTTTCCAGATTTAATTGGCAACTTTAGTTCGACCAGCTATCTGCTCAAATAAGGCATCTCGTCGTACTCCTATGCAAAGCCGTCTTTGAACTCCTTTAGCAATTGGATCATTTCGACCTTAAGTTGTGGGCTGATATTTGTACTGATATATGTTGGTCTTTTTGTTGCCCCTTCTCCCAAGTCAATTTCGTCCAAAGGATCTTGTGTTATCATTTTGATATTGTCTGCCAACAGATCCTTCTCGAAACCCAAAGGCTCGTCATCATAAATTGCATTGAGCCTCTGGCCTTGCATTTCATCCTGAACCTTATCAGGTGGTTCTGGATCGAAGTCCTTTCCAGGACCTTCTTGATTTACTTCTTTGTTGGCTTCATCAGCCATATGTTTAACTTCGACCTCCAAAGCCGCTTGTAGTTTAGTTTCGACTATGTAAGCTGAAATCCTTTCGAGCGCCTCAAACTCAGGCATTATCGTCGAATTCACTTCCCCAGCCTGTGGGGTTAACTCCGGATGTGCCTTCATAAGCGAAGTCATCTTCTCCTACAACTTCTCAATCCCACTAGAACCCATTTGTTGGATGTAGGTACAATGAACAATACGCGTTGTCATCTGGAGTGAACGCAAAATCGGCTGGGTTACACGGAGCGATGTTAGCCAAATTCCTGTCAAAGTTTCGACTATCGACATGGTTAGCCGAAGCCAAGAAATAGCTTAGGTCGACCTCAATGTTCTCGATAATATCATCTGTTCGCCAGATGGTGATTCTTTGATGCATCGAAGATGGCACCACTCCTATTCTGTGGATTCATTCTCGTCCCAATAATAGGCTGTAGTTGGCCTTTGTCTCTACAACCATAAACATGGTTGACCTTGTGACTGTCCCTTCCGCCAGGTCTACTTGGATTACCCCAAATGTATTACCAACCTTCCCTTCGTAGTTGGATAGAACCATGTTG
Organism: Lathyrus tuberosus; assembly: GCA_022829125.1. Taxonomy (NCBI): domain Eukaryota; kingdom Viridiplantae; phylum Streptophyta; class Magnoliopsida; order Fabales; family Fabaceae; genus Lathyrus; species Lathyrus tuberosus. Next base: position 165,564 of record JALAZF010000237.1, read on the forward strand.
TGGGGTTTAGTTTCAGTATCGAACTTTCCTATCCTCCTCAACATGAAGTACGACATCAAGTTTACGGTAGCGCCGCAATCCACCAGAATTTTGTTAACTAGTATGTCTTCAATCTTCCCAGTGATGAAGAGAGGCTTCAGATGGCTTTTCATAGCTTCACTGGGCCTTTCAAAGAATGCATTTTGCTATTCGACACACTCGTTATTCATTACATAATAGCAAACTGGCCTATGTGTGGCCATTTCTACATCAATGTTATTAACTGTATCTTCGACCTCACATACCTGGTCGAACTCCCTCGGCAGAACAGATACCACGTTGACCAAAATATCAAGAGACTGCTCTGATCCTGAATCAAAATTATCAGTGAGCAATTCATCCTCAACAACCTTTTGATCATGCTCTTCCTTGCCTGCTTGCTCTGGTGTAGCAGCAGGTGCTTTTTCGACAGGCTTGGTTTTTTTTCTCGTCGCCTGGTATGTTGGTGCTGGATTCTGCTTTTGTTGGTTCTTGGATTGGCTAGATTTTTGGTAAAACAAAGTTGTTCAATATTGATGTCACATGGGTGATGTCTTAACATTGAGCCTTAACATTGGTGTATGTTAACTGTTTAGCTTGTTGATGTTTGATGTCTGATGTCACATGCGATGTTATGACATCAGGTCTGCAGAAGATTAATAACATCAGGTTTAGTGATGTTGTTGGGGTTTGCGTTTTAGCTGGATTTTGGAAGAGCTGGCAGAGTAACTGGATGCGAATATCTTGGAGGAGATATTTTCTGTTACAAACAGATTTGATGCAGATCTGTAGGAATGTTTAAAGGCTGAAGATTTAAGAAGATTTTGAGAGAGAAAATCAGTCGAAGATTTAGTTTTAAATAACAAATCAGGTCAGATATTGTAGCAGGTCCAAGACTAGATCAAATAGCTATATAAAGCGCATCAATCCTGAAGAAAAAGTACAGAAGATAGATAGCATAGACTAAAGGTCAATTACTATCTTTGTACGAGCATTGTGTTAACCATTCAAGTGTGAATTAGTGAGTGTAATCTGTCCTCTCTAGAGTTGTGAAGCAAGAGAGTTTTGTAACTTGATCAAAGCTGTGAAGCAGGATCAAGGTGTTTCTCAAAGTGTGTGATCTTTGAGAGGTTTTAGGGATTGAGTAGTGTTCTCATACCTAAGTGGGCTCTTAGGTAGAAAGTTCATTAGTAGAAATTAAGTTTAGGAGATTGTCAACTGGGTTGTTGAGTCTGTAAATTAATTCTACAAGTAGTGAATTTCATCCCTGGCTTGGTAGCCCCTAAATTAAGTTGTTGAACTGAACTGGGTAAACAATTCTTTGTGTGTTTCTGTTGTTTTACATTGTCCATTGCAGAGTGTATTGTTGTGACATCACACGTAACATCACATATCTGGTACCAGAATTTCATTTGGTATCAGAGCAGGCATCCTGCTCTGCATCTGGGTGAGATCTAGGGCTGATACTTTCTGGTAAGATGGACAAGGAAGTTGGTGGATTTGTGAATAGATCCCCTATTTTGGATGGCTCTAATTATGATTATTGGAAACCAAGGATGATCACGCTTTTGAAATCCTTGGACAGCAGGGCTTGGAAGGATACCATAAAAGAATGGAAAACACCTGTTGTGTTTGAGAAAGATGATGCTGGGAAAGATAAAGAGGGCACCTCAAAGCTGAAGCCTGAAGAAGAATGGACCAAGGAAGAAGATGAGCTTGCCTTTGGTAACTCTAAAGCCCTAAATGCTATCTTCAATGGAGTTGATAAGAACATCTTCAGGTTGATTAACTCGTGTGAAGTTGCTAAGGAAGCATGGGATATTCTGAAGGCTACACATGAAGGATCATCTAGAGTTAAGATGTCAAGACTTCAACTTCTAACATCAAAGTTTGAAAGTCTGAAGATGAAGGAAGATGAGACTATTCATGACTTCCACATGAGTATTCTTGAGCTGTCAAATGCATCCAGTGCTCTTGGAGAAAAGATGTCAGAAGAAAAGCTTGTAAGGAAAATCCTTAGGTCCCTTCCTAAGAGGTACAAGATAAAGGTGACTGCCATTGAAGAAGCACAAGACATCAGCCAGATGAGGGTTGATGAGCTCATTGGATCTCTTCAAACTTTTGAGCTTGGGTTGAATGAGGAAGAACCTGAAAAGAAGCCAAAGAGTATAGCCTTGGTTTCACATGCTCAAGAAGAGAAAGGGAATAGTGTTGAATCCCAGGAGGATCTATCTCAGGCCATTGCTATGTTGGGAAGGCAGTTCAACAAGGTGTTCAAAAGAATGAACAAGAACTTCAAGCCTAATGTCAAGAACATTGCTTCTGACATCAGCAAGTCTAAGGAGAAGGATGAAGAGAAGAGTGCTCAAGACAAGGGTGTTCAATGGTTTGAGTGTGAAGGTTATGGACATGTTAAGAAAGAATGTCCCACATTCTTGAAGAAGCAGAAGAAAGGCATGACAGTTTCTTGGTCAGACTCTGACAGTGAAAGTGAAGGAGAGTCAGCCAAATATGTCAAAGCTTTAACTGGAACAGTTGTTTCTGATGGTGATTCAAGTGATGAGGAACTGACTTTTGAGGAGTTAGCATCCACTTATCAAGATCTTTGTCTGAAAAGTGCAGAAATCTGTCAAGAAAGTGAAAAACAGAAGAAACAGATTGTTCAGCTTGAGACTGCTAAAGCTGATTTGGAAAATGAAGTCTTATTGGTCAAAGCTCATCTTGATCATATGACCAAATCTGTTAGGATGGTGAACAGTGGTACAGACACACTTGACAAGATCCTTCAGACAGAAAAGGTTGTTGGAGATAAGTCAGGCATAGGATTTGTGGTTGAGGAAAAGGTATCTGCTGAAGCAAGCACTTCAGGAACCAAGAAGGAGATGTCTCAACCAATGTCTCAACATCACACAAAGAGACAGGATCCTAAACCTAAGCAGGTAGCTCATCCACAACCTCAAAATGTTGGGAAGAGGCATGATCAAAGGAAGGCACATGTTTCTGGAGCTAGGCAGTATATACCTCCACAATATCATAAGAGCATGCAGACTTATAGGTTCAAACAGAACATGTTCCATCAGATGTCTCAACATCAGGGAAACATGTATGGTTATGGATATAATAATGTTGTGCCTTATTATTATGGAAGAAGGAAGCCTCATCACCATAGAAGACAACCAAAAGGACAACATCCTTACCATAGAAGACAGTCAAACTATGGGAGAAGAAGACAACATTATGGGTGGCAGCCACAGCAGTATCATCATCAAGGTGGCAGAAGGTTTAACCACTTTAGAGACGACAGAGTTAGGTGCTTTTACTGTGGCATATTTGGACACATGTAGTTTTCTTGTTTCAAGCTACATGGTTATCCCAAGTCTAACCCTCAACCTAGACAGAAGGATAACAGGCCCAAGCTTGTTAAGCAGTGGGTTCCTAAAGAAGAGGTTAAGTGTCTATTGGCTCACTTTTCAGATAGATACTCTGCTAAGGATGGTTGGTACTTTGACAGTGGTTGTTCAAAGCACATGACTGGATTCAAAAACCAATTGGTGGATGTAAATTCGTGTTCCTCAATTGATGTTACTTTTGGAAATGGAGAGAAAGGGGTGGTAAAAGGTGTTGGAAAAGTGAAGTGTCATGATGGACCTGATCTTGACAATGTGCTGCTTGTCAAAGGTTTGAGTGCTAACCTGATTAGCATAAGTCAGCTCTGTGATGATGGATATAAGGTCAGCTACACCAAAGATGAGTGTGTGGTGACAAATGAGCAGAATGAGGTAGTGATGAAGGGAATAAGATCCAGAGATAATTGTTATCAATGGGTACCTCAAGTGGACAGCTTATCTGGTGATGTTAAGGTTGATGTTGTAACATCAGATTGTGATAACAAGTGTGAAAGTCTGCTGAAAGGTCAATTAGGGTTAATTACTCTTAATGTGGATCCTTTTAAATTTTTAATAGGAAAGTTAATTTGGAGGGAGAAACTCATTGATTGGCTTTAAGGAATACACAAAATCAGGGGCCATACCTTAGACCATCATTCCCTATTATAGCAATATCACGTTTCATCAAAGCTCATATCTCTCAACTGTTCATCTCCTTCAACAAGAAGAATCATCTATCTCTGAACCTATACTGCCTCAAGGGAACCATGTCAAAACAGATGTCTTCTCCATCAAAGAAATCTGTTTCTCAAAGCTCCTCGCAAGATAAAGCTAGGGTTTCTACAGAAGAGGGGACTGCAGAAGAAGCTTTGAATGTAGAACCCATCTCTATGATGCTCCCAGAGTCAGGTAAATCTAGACCTTCTAAACTTGTTTCAAAAAGGGCTGCGACTATCTTTAGAGATAATGAAACAAAAAAGCTTGTTACTAGTGTTCTATTTAGTGGTGAAACAACACCTAGGTCATCCACTTCTCAAACTGTTGAAGAAAGGGTAGATGTTGACAAAAGCTTAGGTCAGAGTGTCGATAAGATCTTTGAGAAAGGGCTTCCTATAAAGGGTATATCTAGACCACTGAGGCAAATGCTTGCGGAACATTCTGAAAGGGAAAAGAGTGACATGCAATCTACTGAAACCAATCTCCACAGATTGGCTATGTCTGTTATTGAAGATTCTGAAGTGGGAGTGGAAGAAGATGATGTGCATGAGGAAACTAATGTTAAGGCAGATGTTAGAACATCACCTGTTGAAACTACTCCTGGTGAAGAAAAGAATGAGGATGTGATCAATGTGGTTGATTTATCTGATGATGAAGTCATTGGAAATGTTGTTCCAAGTATTGCTAAGAGACTGAAGACAAGGAAAGGAAAGACTGTTGAATCCCCTCCAAAGAAGTCTTCTGAAGGCAAGAAGAAAACTGTTGTTGGTCCTACAAAACCTTGGAGCAAGGTTGCTACATCCTCCAAAAAGAGGAAGATCAGGGAAGATTCTGATTCTGACTTTGATGTTGAGGATGATGTTCAAGACATCACACCTGTCAGAAAAACAATTTTGAAGAGAATCTCTGACAAAGTCCCTGAAGTACCAGTTGATAACATTTCCTTTCATTATGCCAGCAGTGCATCAATGTGGAAATTTGTATGTCAGAGAAGACTGGCCCTAGAGAGGGAGCTTGGGAAAGAAGCTTTAGAGATGAAGGATATTATGGAACTGATTAATGAGGCTGGGTTGGTGAAGACTGTGACCAAATTTCCTAAGTGCTATGAGGGTCTTGTCAAAGAATTTGTTGTCAACATTTCTAGAAAAATTGCTGATAAAAAAAGCATTGATTTCATGAAAGTCTATGTGAGAGGAAAGTGCATTAATTTCTCTCCTAGTACTATCAACAAATATCTGGGAAGAGATGATGAAGAGTATAATGAACTTGAGATGACTGATAATGAAATATGTAAAGAGATTACAGCCACTCAGGTAAAGGTTTGGCCACTGAAAGGTAAATTGACAGCTAGCAAACTCAGTATCAAGTATGCTATTTTACACAGAATTGGAGCTGCTAACTGGGTGCCTACGAATCACAAAACCACCATAGCTGTGGGATTAGGAAGGTTCATTTATGCTGTTGGGAAAAAGGTCAAGTTCAATTATGGGAATTACATATTTGAGCAAGTTGTGAAGCATGGTGTAACTAATGTTATCAAGATGCCTATAACTTTCCCTTCCCTTGTCTGTGGAATGATCTTAGATCAACATCCTGGAATTCTAACCAGTTCAGATGTAGAATGTAAGAGGGAGTCAGCTCTATCCTTGCATCCCAAGCTGTTTGTTGGGAATCGTGTTCCATACATTATTGTAACATCAAGTTCTGGTGTTAAAAAGGCCAGTACTAAAGCTGAGTTGATTGAAGAATTGAAGGCAACATGCAAGGATCTTGATGTGGTTATCAGTACTAGCACTGCTAGGAAGTTGAGAATTGAGCAGATGATCAAATCCTTGGAACAAGGTGAAGATGATGTGAGTGCCAACATTGAAGATTCAGGTTCAAAAGAAGATGATGCAGATGGTTCTAGCGCAGATAAAGACTAAACTTCCTTTGTTGTTTCTACTAGACAATAGTTTTTTTTTGCTTTTGTTGTTTTGTTCTGCACTGTATTATGTAATTTGAATATTGTGGCTTGTTAAGCACTTTTTATGTTATATCATTTGTCTTGTCTTGTATGCTGACTTTAGACTGACAATGAGAGCTTGTATAGGACTAACTGTAGTGAGTATGACTTACATGTTGAGGTATGTCCAATTGTGGCTAAAAAGGGGGAGAGTTAGCCAAGAGTTAGTCAAGGTGTGGCAATGCCAAGAAGAAAAATTAGTCATTGTGCAATGCTAAGGAGTGCAACTAGTGTGATGCTGAAATGCAGATATTGAGGGGGAGAGTTGTTGAACAGTTGCTGGTATGTTGATTCTTGCTTTGAGGGGGAGCTTGCCCTATGCTGCTGATTAGTGTTTGAAGTCTGTGTAGCTGTTTGAAGAAATCCTGCTACTAGTTAGTGCTGCTAGGAGTTTTATACTAATATTCATGTTTATCCACTGCTGAAGTCTCTGATGTTGCAGAGATTGTTTTAGCCAAAGTTAGCCAAAGGGGGAGATTGTTGGTTCTTGGATTGGCTAGATTTTTGGTAAAACAAAGTTGTTCAATGTTGATGTCACATGGGTGATGTCTTAACATTGGTGTATGTTAAGTGTTTAGCTTGTTGATGTTTGATGTCTGATGTCACATACGATGTTATGACATCAGGTCTGCAGAAGATTAATAACATCTGGTTTAGTGATGTTGTTAGGGTTTGCGTTTTAGTTGGATTTTGGAAGAGCTGGCAGAGTAACTGGATGCGAATATCTTGGAGGAGATATTTTCTGTTACAAATAGATTTGATGCATATTTATAGGAATGTTTAAAGGCTGAAGATTTAAGAAGATTTTGAGAGAGAAAATCGGTCGAAGATTCAGTTTTAAATAACAAATCAGGTCAGATATTGTAGCAGGTCCAAGACCAGATCAAATAGCTATATAAAGCGCATCAATCCTGAAGAAAAAGTATAGAAGATAGAGAGCATAGACTGAAGGTCAATTAATGTCTTTGTACGAGCATTGTGTTAACCATTCAAGTGTGAATTGGTGAGTGTAATCTGTCCTCTCTAGAGCTGTGAAGCAAGAGAGTTTTGTAACTTGATCAAATCTATGAAGCAGGATCAAGGTGTTTCTCAAAGTGTGTGATCTTTGAGAGGTTTTAGGGATTGAGTAGTGTTCTCATACCTAAGTGGGCTCATAGGTAGAAAGTTCATTAGTAGAAATTAAGTTTAGGAGATTGTCAACTGGGTTGTTGAGTCTGTAAATTAATTCTACAAGTAGTGAATTTCATCCCTGGCTTGGTAGCCCCCAGATTAAGTTGTTGAACTGAACTGGGTAAACAATTCTTTATGTGTTTCTGTTGTTTTACATTGTCCACTGCAAAGTGTGTTATTGTGACATCACACGTAACATCACATATCTGGTACCAGAATTTCAGCTTTCGCCTCAGCTTCTCTCTGGGCTTTCCTTCGTCTTTGTTCCCTCCTCCACTAGGACCTAGACATGGGGTTTTTCCCTTTGTAGTTCTCTGAGACGTAAGCTGGTTTCTTTGAGGCCATTAAAGTGCCTCTTTCTACATCAAAACTCAGCCACTTCTGTTGGCTATTTTCCTTATTCTCATTCGGTTTTACCCATTTGCCGTTAGACAGTTCTGCAAATGGTTTAAGATAGCATGCCTTGCCCCTGGAACTCTAGTCTTCGGGTGTTCTTGCTTCGAAGCAGATTTCCTTGGGTCGAAACCCCACTGGCCATGACGGGTTTTCTCCTCGTGCCTTTGTTTGGCCTTTTGAACTCCTTCGAGATTTTGCGCTGCCTTCTTGTCGAATACAGCGCTACATCTGGGACACAACATGACCTTTGACCTCTTGTTTTGACACCTGTGTATAAAGTCAATCATATTTTCCTCCTCTTTTGGGAAGGCTAGCTTGTTGTACTCTTCTTGTCGACGTTCATCGTCAACCTCCATGGGTGTCTCTTGAGAAATCTCCACAATGTTGATTTCCACTTTGACATCCTCAGTGATATCAAGCTTACACAATTCCATCTGAAGACCCTCAGCAGCCTTGTCCATCTGAACGAAACCATCAGCGGTTTCTTTGGTTACCATCATCCACTAGGAATCCTCAGTGATTTCTTCGCCGGCGTCTTCAGTAACCCCTATGTCGACACCAACAGTATTGTTGTTGGTGAAACTTTCGACAGCCCCGCTAGCAAAGGTCTTCATGAATTCTTGGTCAAGACCTTCTGTAATCTTGACCATGACTACTCCATTGTTGAAATCATCAGTGATTTCGACCATATTGACATTGTTGTCGAGGCCTTTCAGTAACCTCGTTCATGTGGACCTCCGTTGGCTCTGTATAGTGAGCATCAGCCACTGGTAAGGGATCTGAATCGATCTTCATCTGGTTTTTGGACTTCGCACCGAACTTGAGCCTTCCTTCTTGGATTGCATTCTGAACAAGATCCCTGAAAAGAAAACACTGAGAAGTCATATGGCCCAAGAAATTATGGTATTTACAAAACCCTATCTTTTTCCTTTGTTCTAAAGGAGGCATTTTAGCACCAGGAGGCACTATCATTTGACCATCTTTAACTAGCAAATCGAAAATTTTGTCACATTTAGTAACGTCGAAAGTGTAAGTTTTCTTGGGGAATTTATCATTCTTTTCTGGTTCGACAAGATTTTCCCCATTCGAAGGAGCCAACAACTTACAAGAATAAGGAGGGCCTTGTTTCAATTCAGCAAGATCAATCTCACCTTCGTCGAAACTTACTGGCTCATTATAATATTTTTCATCTTCGTCGTTAACTTCGACGTAGGCCACCCTTTTATTCCTATTCGCCCTAGCCTTTTCTTCCTTTAGGCGTTCTAGTTGTCGAACTCTATCAGCCAATTGAGCCATATCTCTTAGATATTGAGTATCCAATTTCTTCCTAATGGAATAATCAAGGACTCCAACGGCCATTTCAACAAACTCATGTTCCGACACTTGTGTAAAGCATCTAGCCTTGAGCAGTCAGAATCTGTTCAAGTAATCATCTATTAGCTCAGTGAACTTTCATTTTATACTAGCCAATTCCTTCAGATTAATCTTCGTTTGTCCCATATAGAACTGCTCATGAAATAGTCGTTCCAACTGGGTCTAATTGTGGATTGAATTTGGTGGCAAAGTTGTGAACCACGTGAAGGCACTCTTCATAAGAGAACTTGGGAAGTATTTTATCCTAAGATTCTCATTATTCGCAATTTCTCCAGCCTCTATCACATATCTGGCCACGTGTTCGACGGTGGAATCAGTGGTGTCCCCAGAAAACTTAGTGAACTTAGGGACTTTCGTTCTAGGGGGTAACTTCGACTGGAGAATGTATTCTAACAATGAAGATGTATAATTTGGCCTTCGAAGGCCAAAGTTTACCCTATTTTGGACCACAATCCTTTTGAACATGGCTGCCAAATTATTATCTGCTGCCACGTCATGACGTGAACCTGTTGTATAACGTTGTCAACGTCCTGGTTTCTATTCACCAAAATCATCCTTGGTTGTTCTCCTACAGGAATTTGTGGTTGATTCCTAAGGGGTTCAACTATTCCCTGGTTCGCTACATTCACCTGAGGTATATTTCCTAGATTTTGTTGGTTCTGGTTAATAGTGGGGTCCTCTTCGAGCACCGCCCTTGGTTTCCTGCGATATACTCCCTCTGAGGGTGTCGAGGAGGGTTAGGTACACCAAAGAAATCTGCAAGGCGCGTCATCTGCGCAGCCATTTACTGGTTAGTCTGGGTGGTATTTTGAATTAGAGGCTGAAAGATCTCTCCCATAGTTTGGGACATCATTTGGACCATTTGGTGGTTACTTTCATCCATTTGCTGCCTTAAATAGGCTGCAGTAGTATTCGTCAAGCCTGGCATTTGGGTTAAATATTTTATTCCTAAGGATTGGTTATTTCGACCCATGTTAACCCCAGGTCCTGATCCTTGTAAAGGTGAAGTTACTATGGGTTATGTAAACACTGGAGGAGCATTCTGTAAGTTTGCCATCATCGAAGTTGGCATCCCATAAGGCGGGTCCCGACTAGGAAAAGGCATAGAAAATCCAGGGGGGGAAAATGGTTGGAAATTAACATTTCCCACTGGTGGGGGAGTCCTTGGTGGACCCCTTGATCAAACATAACTCAGAATGGGCTGAGTATGAGCGATCAAATGCGTTGGGGTTGAACTTGTCATAGCTGGTATGACTTCAGATACGGGCGCAGAAACCGTGGGTCCTCCAGTTGAAGACCCTGGGATTGGTTCTGCATTGATACCAAACGTAGTTTGAGGATTCGAACTATTTGGCTGATTAGTACTTGCCATTTTCCTCGTATATTTTCTCTTTGGTCTATTTTCGTTTGTGGTGGCTACTTTACCACTTCTTAATAACATACAATATAGTTTTCGATATAGAAGAGATAATCAAGAATACAGAATTTTAAATACACAAGAATTTCGTTTAGCACGGGTCTCACTGGGCGTGCCAATTTGTTTACTTAGAAAAATAGTAAACAACCTCTGGTATATCAATTTTATAAAAAATGAGTAACTTGCAGGATCGACCAAACTAAATCCTAGGACATGTGCTAAAACGATTTAAAAAGATACAAAAATAAAATTGAATACTTCGACTACATTCATGTTTAGAAATACAAGCATTTCGACGAGACTTGAAAAGAAGATAACACGAAGAAATAATTAAAAGGACATTGGAAAGTAACTTAACAAAGTAAATGAAAAAAGGTAAACTTCTGAATAAAAATTAATAGGATTGCATTGAATAAGAAAAATGGTGTTGCATAACACGTACATTTCTTCAATAACTCGTTTCTCTCTACACACGGATACTTTGAGTGATTTGAGAAATTTGTACAATTTTAACACATACAAATCCTAGTGCTAAGACTTGCTATTTAGAATGGTGAAAAGTAACTACCCACTAACGACCTATTAATCAAGGCGAAACACATGGCATCATGCATGTCTTCATTCTTCAGATGCTCAACACGCGTCCTTTCTCTCAAATGGATAAGGACAAAATTCCCTCCATTATTTAAATTTGAATCTCCAAATCGAACGACGCTCATTATCCTTTTGTCGAAGAATATTTCCAAACTCTTAGAAATATTTCTAAGTCCCTAAACCATATCTTCTCTACACAAAGGTACTTTTCGACTGGACTTTCTGACAGCGACATTTCTGTCGAAGTCTTCTGGAACTTCAGAAATCCCATTTCTTAGAATAAAACACTTAATCCAACCTCAGACGTCGAAATTAAGAGCTAACAGCTGGTCGAATCTCTCCAATAAAATCCAAAGTCCAACCCCTAAAGGGCTAAGGTTTCACTATGGAATGTAGTTCGCTTGCAGGAATATGTTGTATTCCTGCGTGCACCTGGCACTCTTGACATCCATTCGCGAACTCGATACAATCCTTTAACATGGTTGGCCAGTACATTCCTTGTTGAAATAATAACCACTTCATTTTATGGCCTACATGATGTGCCCCACATGCCCCACAATGGACATTCGAAAGGGCTAAATATGCCTCAGATTCACTAAGACATTTAAGCAAAACTCCCTCAAGAGTCTTTTTAAATAATTCATTCCCCAAAAAAACGTAACTTAACGCTTGATACCTGGTTTTTTGCTCAGTAGATGTTGTCAGATTCTGTAGGTATTCCACTATTGGCTTCCTCCAATCTTCGCCTGTCAAACTATTTATAGTTAGTATCTCAAAATTTTCTTCGTCAGCGTATCCTAGCTTTATCGTTTCCAAGTCTGGTGGAGATAATCTGGCAAACACAACCCTTCCTCTAACTTCGATGGCTTTCTGCAATTTTTCTTTTGAAATTTTATACCCAGAGGCAATCAGTGCTAAGTCGTTGGCCTCTTGATTTTCTAATCGAGGGATGTGTCGAATACTCACCATCTCGAATCTCTTTAAGAGTCGATTGGCTATCACGAAGTACATGATCAAATTCTCCTTTACGCACTTGTATTCTTTTGTAATTTGTTTTATGACCAACTCTGAGTCACCCATTATTTTGACTCAAGTTGCCCCCAATTCCAACAATATTTCAAGTTTGGCTATTAAAGCCTCATATTCAGCCTCATTGTTCGAACATAGACCTTCAACTCTATACTTGAATTTTGTTGGAATTTTATTAGGAGAAATAATAAGAACTCCTATACCCGTTCCATTCCTATGACTAGATCCGTCAAATTACAACTTCCAAGGTTCCAGTTCAAGGTAGTTTAATGAATTATCATTTATAGAGTGGTCGACTATGAAATCGGCTACCACTTGTCCCTTAACAGCCTCCACATGTATGTAGGTTAAGGAATATTCAGTTAATGCTAATGCCCATTTACCAATTCGACTATGCAGGATTGGCTTAGACAACGTATGTTTTATAATATCAAAATGAGATGAAACGAAAACATCCACTGGTTTTATATAATGCTTTAGTTTCATATGTGAGAAATACAAACATAAGCATAACCTTTCGACTACGCTATACCTAGTTTCCGCATCGTTCAAGACCCTACTATGGTATTAAATGGCTCTTTCGACACCATTTTCATCCTTTTGGGCCAACATGTTCCCTAAAGTCTCATCTGACGCAGATATATACAATCTCATACTTCTATTCCTACAAGGTGACATCAGAATTGGAGGGTGTGTCAGGTATTCCTTAATCTTGTCGAAGGCTTCTTATTGAGCTTTCCTTCATTCGAAGTCCTCCTTCTTGAGTCAAAGCAGAGGTGAGAAGTCTCGGGTCTTGCCACTAAGGTTCGAAATAAACCTCCTCAAGAAATTAATCTTTCCAAGTAGTGACTGCAGTTCCTTCTTGGTTGATGGCGCTTTCGCTTCCATTATGGCTTTGACCTTGTTCTAATTTATTTTGATCCCCTTTTTGTGGACCACAAAGCCTAAGAAATCTCCCGCCTACACACAAAAAGCACATTTAAGAGGGTTCATTTTGAGATCGTGTCTTCTCATCCTTTCAAAGGACTGTCGAAGATGGTCAAAGTGATTCTTCCCTGAAATAGACTTAATAACAATGTCATCAATATAGATTTGCATAAAAGTCTCAATAAGATCATGGAAGATCGAATTCATTGCTCTTTGATATGTCGCCCCAACATTTTTTAAACCAAAAGGCATTACGACCCATTCATAAGTGCCTAAGGCTCCAGGGCATCGAAACGCCGTTTTTGGGACGTCTTCGTCAGCAATGAAATTTTGATTATAACCTGAATACCCGTCGAGCATACTAAGGTATTTGTGTCCTGCGACAGAATCGACTAACATTTCCGCCACAGGCATATGATATTCATCATTCGGGGTTGCATAATTTAAATCTCTAAAATCTAGGCATACCCTTAACTTGCCATTTTTCTTTATAACTAGAACAATATTGGCAAGCCATTCGACATACCCGGTCGTGCGGATGAATTTACATCTAAGAAGTCTTTAGACCTCCTCTTTAATCTTCGAGAGAACTTCTGGTGCGAATCGCCTTGGAGTCTGCTTAACAGGATTTTTCTCAGGCTTTATCGGCAGCTTCAATTCGACCAGCTCTCTATTCAGACTAGGCATTTCGTCATAATTCCATGCAAAGCAGTCTTTAAACTATTTTAGAAATTAGACTATTTCGACCTTGAGCTGTGGGCTGACATTGGCGCTGATATATGTCGACCTCCTTTCTGCCCCTTCTCCTAGGTCGATTTCTTCAAGTGGATTATGTGCCAGCATTTTAATGTTGGTTGCTAGCGGATATTTCTCGAAGCCCAAAGGCTCATCATCATAAATTGCTCTGAGCCTCTGGTTTTGCAATTCATCATGAACCTTATCGGGTGGTTCTGGATCGAAGTCCTTTCCAGGACCTGCTTGATCTACTTTGATCTTCTTGGCTTCGACATACATAAATTTTACTTCGGCCTCCAAGGCCGCTTTGAGTTTATTCTCGACTGTATAAGCCAAAATCTTTTCAAGCATCAGTGATTCACTCATCATCACAGAATTCGCTTCCCCAGCCAGTTGGCCAGATGTGTGTTGTTCTGAAGATGTAATCTTCTTCGCCAACGACCTCCATATCCCACTGGAACCTATGGGTTGGGTGCAGATAGAGAGAGCAGAAGGCATTGTCTGTAGGTGTCATATCAAATTCTGTAGGACTGCATGGGCCAATATGAGCCAAATTCCGATCGAAACTTCTTCTATCAACCTGGTTAACTTCGGCCAGAAAGTAACTCTGGTCCACTTTGATGTTCTCAATAATTCCATCGTTGTGCCATATTGTAATCCTCTGGTGCATTGAATAAGGGACGACACCGATGCCGTGAATCCATTCCCTGCCAAGTAACAGGTTGTAATTAGCCTCAGAGGCTATCACCATAAACATCGTCAGTCTAGTTATCGTACCGAAGGTCAAATCCACCTGTATCACCCCCATTGTAGTTCCTATTTTTCCTTCATAGTTTGACAACACCATATTATGGGGTTTCGTATCAGTGTCGTCTTTCCCAATCTTTTTAAGCATATAACGCGACATTAAATTAACTGCCGCTCCGCCATCGATCAAGATTTTATTTACTCCAACATTCCCCACTTTCCCTTTGATGAACAAAGGTTTTAAGTGGTTCTCATCAAATCATTCAGCCTCTCAAAGAATGTGTTTTGTTCCTTTACGCAACCGTTGTTCATAATATAATAACAGACAGGCTTATGTCTAGTCGTCTCTATTTCCATTATATCTTCTTCTTCTTCGACTTCCATTATTTGATCATACTCTCTAGGGAGCACCGACACCACGTTGCACATGACGTTAAATGAGGCCTCTGACCCAGTGTCGAAGTCGTCAGTCATTTCGTTGTCTTCGTGTTCATTCCCTTTCGAAGACGCCTCTTTTTGAGGAGAGAACAATTTCCTCTCCGCATATTTCTTTTCTTCTGTCTTTATCTGTATGTTGCTACTGGATTCGGGTTTTGCCTTTTCCATGGCCTCCCTTTCAGTTTTTCTTCGCCTTTGCTGCCTTCTCCATTGGGATCTCGACATTG
Source organism: Lathyrus tuberosus (assembly GCA_022829125.1). Classification (NCBI taxonomy): domain Eukaryota; kingdom Viridiplantae; phylum Streptophyta; class Magnoliopsida; order Fabales; family Fabaceae; genus Lathyrus; species Lathyrus tuberosus. The sequence goes on from JALAZF010000237.1 coordinate 180,744, forward strand.
GATTCTTGCCTTTATAATTTTCTGAAGGGTATGCCATTCGCTTTGACGCCTGAAATTCTTTTCTATACGACAAAGAGGAACCCCTCTGCACTTCGAAATTTCTCCATTTGTCTTGACCCTGGCCTTTATTTCTAACCGGCTTGACCCATTTATCTTTGAGGGCCAGTGTTGTACGCTTAAAGGCAGTGGGTTTATTACCACTAAATCTCTGTCTGGCCTGCTCTCCTCTCCTTGGGTCAATTCTGTTGCCCAAAGTTTGTTGGCCATGTGACGATTTCCAATTTCCCTTTCTCTTTGCTTTATCAACCCCTTCAAGATTTTGAGCCGCCTTTTTGTCAAAAACGACACTACATCGAGGGCATAACACGACCTATGATTTCTTTTTCTGACACCTATGAAGGAATTCAATCAGACTCTCTTCTTCCTTTGGGTAAGCCAACTTGTGGTATTCTTCCCGTCGACGTTCCTCATCAATCTCCATCGAGGCTCCGTGAGAGACTTCGACCATGTTTACGCATGCACCTGTCTTTTCAGCGATGTCCAGCTTTTCCAATTTTATTCTAAGGCCTTCAGTAGCCTTAGTGACATTGTCAATCTGCACGAAACCCTCAATGGTTTCTTTCGTTGTTAGCATTGCATTGGGATCTTTAGCAGTCCGTTGGTTGGAGTCTTCAATAAATCCTTCCGCATAGCCCTTAATGACTCCATAGGTGAAACTGTCAGTAGCTTCTTTATCAAAACCTCTAGTGGTTTCGTTGGTGAAGTCATCAGTGACTTCACATATGTAATTTCCGATGATCTCTTTTTCAAGATCCTCAGTAACCTTGATCAATATTGCTCCGTTGACGAAGTCGTCAATAACTTCCGTCATGTCAGCTTTACTGACGGGGTCTTCAGTAACCTCGACCATGTTGATATTGTTGGTGAAGTCTTCAGCAACTTCGACCATGTTGATCACAGACGGCTCAATGTAGCGGGCATCATCCACCTGCAGAGGGTCTGAGTCAATCTTCATCTGGGCTTTCGACTTCTCTCCAAACTTGAGCCTCCCGTCCTTAATTGCATTCTGAACTAGATCCCTGAAAAGGAAACATTGAGACGTTTTATGACCCAAGAAATTGCGATACTTACAAAAGCCTCTCTTTTTCCGCTGTTCTAAATGAGGCATCTTAGCACCCAGAGGCACTATCATTTGACCGTCCTTAACTAACAAATCAAATATTTCGTCGCATTTTGTGACGTCGAAAGTATAAGTCCTCTTAGGAAATCTCTCGTTCTTTTCTGGTTCGACTGGGTTTTTCCCATTCGAAGGGGCTAAGACTTTACAAGAGTAAGGCGATCCATGCTTTAATTCAACAAGGTCGACCTCATTTTCGTCGAAGTCTAAAGACTCATTATATATTTCGTCATCGTCTTCACTAACTCCAACGTAGACTACCCTTCCTTTTCTATTTTTGTTTGCCCTAACTTTTTCAGCCTTTAATCGTTCGACCTGTCAAACTCTATCAGCCAATTGGGCCATATCTCTCAAGTACTGGGTATCCAATTTCTTTCTAATTGAATAGTCGAGACCACCGGCGGCCATTTCGACTAACTCATGTTCAGGCACCTGAGTAAAGCACCTTGCCTTAAGCAATCGAAACCTATTTAGGTAATCATCAATTGGCTCTGAGAACTTTCTCTTAATACTAGCCAATTCTTTTAAGCTTATATTTGTTTCTCCCATATAGAATTGTTCATGGAACAGTCTCTCCAACTGAGTCCAGCTGTGGATCGAATTTGCCGGTAGGGATGTAAACCAAGTGAAGGCATTTTTAGTGAGCGAACTTGGAAAATATTTCACCTTCAAGTTTTCGTTATTTGCGATTTCGCCAGCCTTAATCAAGTATCTTACCACATGTTCGATTATGGACTCACTAGTATCCCCATAAAACTAAGTGAATTTGGGGACTTTCCATCTAGGGGGTAAATCCGACTGTAAGATATATTCAGATAAGGGTGAAGTGTAGTTTGGCCTACGTAGGCAAATATTTACCTCGTTTCTCGCCATAATCCTTTCGACCATGGCTGCTAAGTTGTTATTTGCCGCCATATCTTCGCGTCAAACTTGGTTTATAACTTCATCGACATTTTGAATTCTATTTACCATTACTACCCTTGGTTCTTCTTGGATTGGGGGTTCGACTCTAGGAGGTTCGACTACTCCCCCTGGTTTAAAAAACTTGCCTGAGGTATATTTGGTTGAACTTGATTAATTGTAGGGTCTTCTTCCAAGACCACCCTAGTATTCTGTACTCTACGCTCCATCTGAGGACGTTGAGGGGGATGTGGGACGCCAAAAAAGTCAGCGATACGCGTCATCTGCGCTGCCAATTGCTGGTTAGTTTGGGTAGTATTTTGGATCAAAGGGTTAAATATAACCCCCATTTGTTGGGCAACCATTTGGACCATGTCATGGTTACTTTCGTCCATTTATTCCCTTATCACTATCACAAAATTATTAGTGATGTTCGGCATATAGGCAGGATATCCAATTCCTAAGGGTTGACTCATTCGACCCATATGGCTTATACCTGAACCGGATCCTTATAGTGGCGAAGTCACATTCACCACTGGCTCTGCAAATGTAGACGACACATTATGCAAACTCGCCATCACTGATGTTGGCATACCATAAGGTTGTTCTCGACCTAGTGGAGACATAGAAAATCCAGGCATGTAAGACCTGAATAGACTACTTCACACTGGCAGAGGGGTCATCTGCGGACCCTGTGTTCCCATATTGGAAAAACTAGGAACACTTTGGGGGATCGACTGCATTGGCATCGAACCTACGATTGATGGTATGGCCTCAGAAACTGATACTGAAACCGTACTGCCCCTAGTCGAAGGGACAGGGGGATGACTCTCCATCATTTGGTGGATTTTGATTATTTGGCGGATTTGGATTCGCCATCCTTCTTACATATCTCCTTCTAGGTCTTTCTTCGTTGCTAATGGCTATTTTACCACTCATAAGTCTCATGCAACGAAGCGTAGAAAGATTGTAAGAATGAAACGTTTAAAAAGCAAAAACGTCTCACACACTATAACACCGTCCCACTGGGCGTGCCAATTTGTTTACCGTGAAAATTGGTAAACAACCGCTGGTCTCCAAGTAATGGTTAACGTGCAGGATCAACCAGTGAATCCTAAGACATGTGCTTAGTGTTTTGAATTTAATGTTTGAGAAACAATGGATGCTTCGATAGCATTCACGTTTAGGAAGTAATTTGCTTAAAGAGAATAAAGGGATTTATGGTAAAGAAATAATCTAAAGCGTAATGAAATGTGCAGGAAAACACTTGCATAAAAATAAAGACAAATTTCTGGGTAAAAGCATGAATTAATTTTTATTAAAGTGTAAACAAATAAACTGGTGTTTATCAAACGTACATTTTCTCAACAAACTCGTTTCTCTACACGCGGGTACTTTGAGTATTTGAGTGATTTTGTACAAACTTGAACACACACCTCATCCTAATACTAAGACTTCCTATTTATATTGAATCAAAATAACTGCCTATAACGGCTATTCTTCTAAATGAAGACAAATGGCACTCGACATGCCTTCGACTTCCCAGCGTACTCCATGTGTCCTTCTTTTGAAAACAGGATAAGGACAACATTCCCTCCTTGGTTTAAATTCAAAATTCAAGCCGAAAATACCATCCATAACCTTTCGTCGAAATACCACTTCAATACTTAGGAAATTTTCATAAGTCCACCTGATCATTTTTCCTTTCGTAAAGAATGACTTCGACTGATCTTCCAACATCGAACTTGCCTAGTCGAAATACATCATAACTTGGCAAAAATTCCCTTTTTCCTTGTTTGTTACGTGAGTAAAACCAGACGTCGAAATTAGGAGCCAACATATGCGTACCTTCATATTGAAATCTAATGCATGTGATTGTGTTACTTGGTTTTAAAATCAACATTTTACCATCTTCGTACCTTGCTTCGTCTTCTTCCCCCACACAAAAGTTTCAGTTCAGTTTCTATTTTCTCATACAAAACCCTAATTTATAGGGGAAAATTATGAATATCCACGTATGTATGTTATTAAATAAGAAACACACATAACACAATTCCACGTGGCCACCGTTTGTCTAGTCAGCTTTTTTTAACAGAAATCTAAAGCCAGGGACTAACGCCAACACAAAAGTGAGATAAAAGGACTCAGACAAAAAAAAAATACAGGGACTAAATTCAAAAATTCGCTAACTTACAAGGACCAAATGACTATTTAAGCCTTGTTTCTATAAGTGCAACACACCCACATAAATTTCCATGTCGCTATCATATTCGTCACTAACATATTTCTCTAACTCTACAATCAACAACACTCCTTGGTGCTCCTAAATTATGGATTATAACTAAGTTAGGCAAATATTAATTTTTTAGGTAGCTCCCATAACACCACAACAAACATTTGCATCAAAGAGGAAGATGTGATAAGGGGAACATCATTTGCTCTAATAATCTAATTCCTCCGTACAATTGCTCGTCATCTAATTCCTCAATATTGAGGGAGATCTTTTTTCTTAGGGAATCAATGACCTCATTATTAAATACCAACGTTTATTAACACACATCAAAGTAAAATGATATATCAAAATTTTAGTACGGTCCCAAAAATGTCTTAACCACCTTATCAAAATCTTCAAAGGTAAATATAGATCGAAAATAAAATGGACGAGCTTTGTCTGTATGGAATAAAACCTCTCCTCTTAATAACAACGACTTGTAAAAAGAGTAACACCGAACCAAATTCTCCACATGAGCCTCAAGAAATAGTGTACACCAATCACAATCTCCCAAAGTTATATCCATCCTCTTAGCAATTTTTTAAACATTAACTTCCTATTTATATCAGGTATATTGACTTTCTGTCGCGTCAAAAAATGTATGCAAATATAAAAAATCAACTACCTTTCATTCTCGAGGAAATCATAATTTCATTAAAGTCCACCATAAATAACTAAGGGCCAGAGAGATGATGGTAAATATTTTTAAGGTATCCTGAAAAAGTATACTCTAGTGATACTTCGAGGACTAACATAAAATTTCATAAAAAACTATATCATATAATTAGGGGTGCCAAATGGGCATGTCTGTCAAGTTTTGATCCGTCCCGCAAAAATCCGCAAAAAATAGGTGGGGCGGGACATTATCTTGTAAGATCCAGACTTAAAATCTTGGCCCACTCTACAAAATAATGAGAGTGGGACGAGACGGGTTCGCGAGCACTGCACATTTTTAACCTAAAAATTGTAAAAAATTGCAAAATCGTATGTTAATGCGCAGATGGTGATAATCATATTAAAGGGCACAAACCTAAAACCTTGATCTCCCTCACAAAAAAGTGCGGGCAAAACGAACATGCCCAACGGACCATGTCAGTTTTGCCACCCTTACATATAATCACTCTTTAAAGACAAAATCACAACTTAGAAACAAGAGTCCACAATATTAATAACATATTTACAGTTAGTTGATTTTAATCACATTAAATAACAATTATTGATCTCTTTTATATATTTTTTCATAATATACTATTGTAAAGAAGTTGTTATATTTATAAATTAACAATATTTTTAAAAAATAATAATTTAATTCATTTTTTTATTTTTACCATTTATTTTAACAAGTTGCAATAACAAACACTAAATACTTACAAATAGAAAAAAATCAAAATTATACTTACACAATCTTTACTAAATTTATAAATAACTAAATAAACCACTTGTTGTCCCGTTTAACCAACTTATTTGATAATTGTGTGTGAATATCATGTGTTTGAGTGTGAATTAAAATTCACAACATCTCATTTATTCATTTTTAAAAGATAAATTTCAACACTAAACTATTTTAAAAATAAAATAAATCACGAGTCACAAAATTCATTTATTTATTTTTAAAATAAAATTTGTCTAATCCCTTTCTTATTTTTCTTTCAAAGCAAGATTAAGATTATCATTTTTAATTGTCAATTTATTTCATAATAATAATAATAATAATAAAACTTTTTTTTAGTGAAAACATGACCAAGGTGAGTGGGTCTAAATTTCTCTACCAAAGAAAGAAGCTCCATTGAGTGAGAAAAAAAAGGGTTTTTGCTTGTTTGCGATCGAAACGAAAAGCATCACATTTCACAACAATTCGAATCGAAATTCCCTTTTCCCTCTTATCCATGGATTCATACCAGCAGCAACAACCACCTCACGGTGGTTACATGAGGCCACCTCAACAACCACCTCCTCCTCCGCCACACACGGCGGATCCCCATCAACAACACCACCACCAGTATCATCAGATGCCGCCGCCTCCTCCTCCTCAAGGCGCCTGGTTCACACCTCAATTTCAGTATCAGACTCCTTCTCCTCCACAGCAGTGGCCTCCACCTCAGACTCCTCCTCCCCCTCCTCCGTCAAATCCTTATTCATATCACCCCAGCCAGTTCCCTCCTCCACCTCCTCATCATGCTCGTCCTCCTCCTCCTCAGTTCCAGCCTCACTCTCACATTCCCCAGCCTTATCCTCAGGTGAAATATCTCTCTTACCCTCGCTGCTTCCTAATTAGGGTTTGTTTGATTTACACTTTTTTCGTTTTTGATTATTGTAATCTCATTAATTGTTTGAAATTTTCTAGGAATGGAACAACAACCCTGGCTGGCCTCAAAACCAAGCGTATCCAGGTTGATTTTAATATGTTCTTTTACCAGAGTTAGGGTTTTTATTTTTGTTAATAAGTTGAAGTTTGGAGGATTTGGAAGTAGTTATAGTTGAGGGAAGCAAATGGGAAAACCAAAGAATGAAAATGCATGTGTTATTGTGGTGATGTTGTTTGTTGTTAGTTGAGTTCATTGTTTTTTCTTTTACAAAATATGATTCACACTTCCTTTCATTTGTATCTTTTAATTTAATTATTGAAGTTCTTGTGATTTGTTACTTGGCACTGAATAACGATCAAATGGTCGTGTGCGAGAAAAAGGAGTAAGGAAATCATGATCATACTAATATGTCACTTTCAACTGAAGTTTGTAACACATGTAGTATGGTAATAATTGGCTTGGCATGTAGTCATTGGAGTGATATGACTGTGCAGCGTTTTGTTTTGGTTTGCCACACGTTTCTTGATACTTTTAAAGTTCTATTCGGTCACTTGGAAACTTGGCTCCCCTCCCCACCAAATTTTCTATATGATTTCTTAATGTAGTGGGTGTTGTTGTTTTGTTTGCCATAATGACATGATGATAGTCCATACGAATGAAGAAGATTGGGCCGCCAAGGCCAGAGCATGGGCCGATGCTAAGTCTGCAATGGAAACTCAGCATCCACAATCACATTATTCGCATGCTGGAAGATTGCCAGAGCAAACCCATTATCATGATCCATATCAGCAGTCTGTAGACCCACGTTATACCGATGTTCAAAACCAGTCCCATCCATCATCAGGCTATCAACAGTTTTCCTTTGTAGATCCAGTTATGCAGCGAAATTCAGGACATTCCCAGGAGGCTGCATCCGTCAGTTTAGAAGCAGCTTATACTTCAGATGGACATTCATACAGTGCTAGAGACGGGACCCGCATTGGAGATCCAACTGTTTCGTTTGAACAAGCAAATTTCCCAACAAATCCATCAGTTCATCCGCAGGAGGTACCTACTAGTTATAGTTCTGTTGCAGGTAATTATTTATTTAATATATTGAAATTGCAAGTGAAGCACTATGGAAATCATTCATAGATGATATTCTAAAATTTTCTGTACTATTTGTGATGTGACCCTGTTAAAATTTGGTTCAATGAGAGATCACCGTGGTCGTTGGATTAGTTTAATTTTGCCATGAAATTTCTTGCTGAATTTGGAATAATAGTAGGAATCCCAATTTTGCTATATTTCCAACAATACGGATTGTAATATTGGGGTGGAAGCCAAACAGCCACTGTGGAGGGATGAACCAAGTTAGTGTTGGATCATTGTGGCTGGAATGTCATTGTTTGGGAGTTCTTCAAAAATGTTATCTAGTATCTACACATGCTGTTGCTTCTCTTGAGCTCCCCATGGATCTAGACACAGCATACCATTGACTGGGACAGCGGCTTTGGAAAGAGAAACCAAAGGGTTGGCTGATAAAAATTAAGGTTCTAGATGTTAATGTTGAACGAATGGAAATTATTAGAAACCTCCAATAATAAATGTACATATAAAGGAAACAAGTTATTTTATTTAATTACATAATTGTACAATTTTATTATGTTTAAAATATATCTGTTATTTTTAATAATTGATCATGATTCTTATGACTCATGAATTGTTTTGATTCAGGATTGATAAAATAGGTCTTCCGATTTTCAATTTGATTTATGGTTTGATAACCATGAGAGAGATCTCTTTCAACTTCTTCACATTTTTCGGCCTTACTATCTTTTTAATGATGCTATCTGGCTAACACTAGCTTGTGCAAAATCATGGTGTCTCACATTGATTTCAGCATACGTACCATGATACCAAACACGCACCTAATTCCTTTTGGCTTATCCATGATTACTACTATTGTCAATCTTGATAGTTTCTTTTCTACCTGTTTTTCTGTAGGTATTTGGCGGAAAAACATCTTTGCCTCCTTAACCCAACAAAACAACCAACACTATCTCCATTGAATAAAAAAAAGTTTAGATCATAGGAATCACCTGCATTGGCCACACCTCTAATATGAAAGTTAGATATATATGTTTAGATCATAAGAATCACCTGCATTGCCCACACCCCTAATATGAAATTTAGGTATATATTATATAAACCATGCACATGTCTTCAACTAGTACTAGTAGCTTAAGCTTTTGTGGTAGCTGATTTTTGACATCGTTAGAGAAGTAATATATAACCATTTATGTGTATTCTCCTAATAGCTTAAGCTTCTAGAACAGTTGGTTCATGACAAGAAATATCTTCATGTAATGCACCCAATTCAGCCAGAAGGTTTCTGCTTTTAAATATCAGTATAAGAACATTCACCTTTTCAAAACCAGCTTTACTAGAATTACCTCCTAGAAGCCCATTCCTGTTTCCCATGGGTCATGGCCATCCTATACTTGAAATCTTGTCAACCACAACTCGACAACACTCCGTTGTTGAGATTGAGAAAATTCCTTTGGTTGTTACTTGTAATTTGCTATAAAAGTCAAGGTCTTCCTGAATTTTTTGTTAATTAGTTTTGCCATTGAGGTGTCTGAATTCTCGAAATGAGATTGAAAAACTGGAATGCATTCATACCATATTTAAAACCACATATTTCCTGTCGAGAAGATTGTTTGTAATCATATCTATGTTCTAGTTGAGCAGAGACGTGCACTAGTGGCTCAAATTTAGGAATGTGTGAGCCAATATATTTCTTAGCACTGCCTTGCCTGCCAAAATTAACTCATCTTCACACATTTGTAGAAGACTTGGCGAGAGAAGAAACCCATTCCCCACCATCCTGCTGCTTTATTTTGTTTCATATGATTAATAGACGCGTGTCTTATAATTTGGGTGGGTCCTAACTTAATCTTACAAAATCAGCTTTGTAAGGTTGAGTTGGGTCCAACCAAAATTCTAAGATGGTATCAGAGTCTATCAAAGATTTGTTGGGCCACCTGCTATCAGTTTTCCACTATAAGACCATTCGGGTCATGCTCCAGATGTTCAGTCCCGGGCGTGAGGGGTGCTTCTTAAGAGTCGCATATTAGATGAGATATGACCTAAACATATGTTTATAAGTGGGGGCTGCCCTCTCTTTACAAGCCAGTTTTGTAAGGTTGAGTAGGCCTAATCCAAATTCTAAAAGTCTGTTAAATATTTTCTTTCTAAAAGATGAATTATAAAACCACTAGTTGTCAAAATTATCAATGAGACAGTGTTGAAGATGTTAAAGATAACTTATCAGTGGATAAAGATAACTTAGCTTTGTTGAACATAAGCATGCCCTTAGAGAGCTTTATTCCAGGACATGAAGACTATATTTTGAACTTCAGTAATTCATGTTTTCCCTCATTTATTTTTCCATGCTCAATCTGAATATTGACTTGCAGGTAAAGAGGCTGCTGATCAGGTTCAACAGTCATATGCAATGTTTCCTTTGCCAAGTTCTTCATCTCAAGAACAATACCATGCACAACCATCAATGCATGCACCATCCTTTGCACCTCATAGCCATTCTGTTGACTCATCTACCAATCTTGCTGATCAACCTTTAGATTTTGCACCTAGGTTTAGTCGTGACGGTGACCTGCAAATGCCATCAACTTATAGTCATCATGATTCTGGTTCTTCAATGAATAACTGGGGTGCTCCAGTGGGACCTGGTGTTGGTTATCCACCAATACCTCCAAATCTTTCCTCAGGGCCACAGGTTATAAATTTGGACATTTTGTTTTTTCTAGTCAACTCACATGTTTATTTTAACTCACCTGACACTTGGTTAATTTAACAGCATGATCCTTCTTTTACTACTCCTGGTCATGTAGCAGCACCATATGGAAGGTTTCCTGGAGCTGGTCACCCTTCAACAATTCCACCAAATGGTGCACCCTATTCCCTTAGCACAGTAGCTACTGTTCATCCTACTGCAGCTTTCTCTGCTGATGCATATGGAATTTCTGGTGTCCCTGAACGTCCTAAGAAGGTAAGTGCTTTCTGAAGGTTAGTGCTTTGATATATATGATTCATCAAACCTAAATTTGAAATTATTTTTTAGGCGTCAGTCCCTACCTGGCTTAGAGAGGAAATAAAGAAAACAGTCATTGCCGCTCCTTCCGCAGACCATCCAAAAGTGGAAGAAACACTTGTGAGTGATGACATTGATAAATCATATATGAAAGCTGAAGATGAGACAGATAGTAAAAGTGTTGATTCGTCCAGATCAGCTGAGGATGAAGATGACGAGGAGGTTTGCTTTTTACTATTTCTTCCTATAAATATAAGTTATCTCTATGTATGTATGGGTGTGTGTGTGTGTCTATACATATAATCTTCACCCACTTCAGATTTGATCTGACATTTGTGATATGTATGATCAGGTTGAAGTGGCTAGAACTGCAGCAATCAACCAGGAAATAAAAAAAATTCTTACCGAAGTTCTTTTAAAGGTAAGCGCATTGTTTGAAATGAATGAGTTGTTGGGTCCTATTTAACCTTTTTTTTTTGGTAGAAAAAAATGTCATGTTTAACATCTATATACTGTCTGTAGTAGAGAAATATATGACAGTTCTAATTGTATAGCTTTCTTCTTTAGGTTACTGATGAATTGTTTGATGAAATTGCAACCAAAGTTCTTAGTGAAGATGATTTGACTGCTGAAGGTAAATTGCCTGATCCTTCTAATTTTCTCGACCTTCCATATACCTAAATGATTAAATGCTAGGTATGGAGTACTATGTATTGGAAGTTCTAACAACTATTTTTTCACCAGTGGATCATAATGTTGCCACTTCAAACCATAAGGCATCAACCTCTCCACCCTCTGCTCCGGTTCCTAAGGCAACTGCTAAAGTTTTAGTTCCAGTTAAAGCAAAGGGAATAGAGAATGATGGTGCCAATGAAAAATCTAATTCCAGTTCTCCTGGAGATGTTTTAGGTCTTGGAAATTATGGTTCGGATGCTGACGATGAAATTGAGAGTTCCACTGTGCCTGATCCTGCAAAAGATGCTGCATATGTGGTGAATAATGTAGTAAAAACCAACTCATCTCCATCCAGAAATGGCAATGGTGCCGCTATTGATGAATTACACGGTGCTAAGATAACCAAAGAATCTGATAATTCAGATTCTTCCAAGGTAGTTTCTAAAGATACTAGGGATAATGGACTTGAAGCAATAGAAAGAAGCCATGATAGATTTAATGGTTTTAGCTCGAAAGACATGTCAGGGGTGCCAAGATCTGAATTGCCTGGAAAGAATGGCATGGAGAAACCAACAGATGATCATCTTGGAAAGGAAAGCAGAAGAAAATCTGAAAAAAATGACCGACATGACAGGAGTTCTTCCGAGAAAGATTTTAAGGAGGTAAAAAGTAGTCATAAGACCAGGACAGACGAAAAAGGTGATGAGAGCAAAAGAAGGAAGGATGAAAGAAACCAGAAAAAGGAACAAACAGATTACATCAGTGAGTCAAAAGAAAGAGTGAAAGGGCACAATGTAAGGCATGGGGAGAAGGCAAAGGAACCCGAATCAAGGAAAAGGTCCTCCCGTGCTGATGTCAGGGATGATAGGAAGGGAGCAGACAAATCTCATAGAGGTAGTAACGCTGAAGATACTAGTCGGAGAAAGGAACATACAAAGGATAAGGGGGAGCATAAATCTAGGCGAAGGGAAGCTAGTGACCATGACAGGCACAGAAGAAGACGTTCGTCGTCAGTAAGCAGTAGGGGAAGAACCAGCAAGGATCATCTAGTTAATCATGCTGATGATTCAAGTGGTGAAGGCTCAGATGGCTCGAAAAGGTTTAGAACAGATTTCAATTGACCTTCATTTGTCTGGTTGTCATATAGTGCCTAATTTCTTCTTTGTACTGCAGGAAGCTGCATTCAAGAAAGCGTGACTTGTCGCCATCTCCAGTCAGGTCTAAAAGAAGGTATTATTTTTATATACTCACTACCATTTTCAGGTTAGCAATATAAATATTGATTATCCAAGCATCTGTCAGATGTTGAGAGGAGCTGTTTGTGCTCATGGCTATAGCAATATCTTTTCTCCTGTTCAGATATCAAATTTATTTGCAGTCATAAAATTCACGTGGTTCATTTTTTGACATAACTTTGATAGTGTTCCATTTTTTGTATGGTTAATAATAATAATTTGGTAGAACAAACATCATTTTCATAGTAATATGAAGTAAAATTGCATCTTAAAATGCCAGGACATGATTAGGATACACAGATTATTACTTTCTTTGTGTCGGCGTTTGAACTGCTAAGTTATTTGCCTGCTTTTCTGCATTTTTCATTATTGTTTTCATCAAAAGCGACTTGAAGCACTACTATCTCAAGACCTGAAACATATATTTATTCATGCAGTGTTTTTGGATTTCAACTTCCTTCCTTTAACATTATTTATTTATTTAATTGTTTATCATCTATTTACTAGTTTTGGCAATAATAATTATTTAATTGAATATCAATATTTTGTTATTTTATATTAGTTATTTTCAGACATGTTTATGATCAGTTTAACTCTGCTGGGCAAGCTTCACCATTTACCTCTGCATCTTAGTGCAACTTGAGAGTTTGTGTAAAGATTGTTGATATTTGAACTTTTTGTCAAACATATGATATGAAAACATATTTAGCACATGATCTTTGGATGTTTGCGGCTCCAGAAGCTGATATTTATACCACAGATTTAATCATTTGGTTGTTTCTGTAGTTGAAAACTTAAAGTTCTGTTATTCTTTTGCTTTTTTAAATAGAATTTTTTTTTTGCTGTACAAGTTGTTATGCTTGTAATATTTCACATCTTCATACATCGATATTCCACTGTGTGCAACCTCAATTTATTCTTCTACCATCTGTTTATATGGTATTAGAGAATTCGAGAGACAAGAAACTTGAAGTTATGTGCTCAAATATGTGGCATTTGTTTATTTTGGATTGTCAGGGTTTCTGTACTGTGACCAGGTTATAGAATAATAACGTGGGGACAATTGTAGTTCTTACATGGTTTTAAGATCTGGTGAAACTTTGGCTGTATCTTACCATATTCAATATAAACATATTCAATTTATGGTAATAGGCTGTTTCCTCTGGGAGTGTTGACACTACCAGGTTAAGCTGTTTTCTATAAACTTCGTTTACTTTAAACTCACCAAGTCAGTACGGTGGTTTCATTTTTAGACAAGTTTCGCGGTCTCCTCATAGCAAGCGTTCTCAGCGCAGGCATTCTCCCTATTCTTCTCTTGATAATTCCAGGTTTGTTGCCAATAAGTTATTCATGTTTAAGGTTTATATTTGAGACAAACTTATAAGAATATAAGCTACTCAGGTGAATTTGTATGGGTTCCCATTTATTACAGTGGTGCCTTGTTTATTTACAATGTTTCCTTTTTATGCAGGGGAAGAAGATCAAGATCCAGATCACCTGTTCGGCGGCATAGGTGAATGGAAAAGGCAGCTGTAGCTGTTTCTACCTGGTTCGCACGAGAGAACATTGATTTGGAAGATGGGCTAAGCTTACAATGCAGTGTCTTTGCGAGGGATTATCGCGGAGGATTTATTAAGAAGTGATGACTTGTCCTATTTTTGTAGGTTCAACATAAAAGATACAGTTGCTTTCCTGATCTACTACTTTCTTTGGGAAGAACTGGTATAAAACTCTGGTAGAGTTGGATATGGATGTGTGTATTATGTTTTGATTTGTTGTAAAAAAACAAAAATCCAAGCTTTATCCTCCATAGAATTTGTTATGTATTTAAGTTCCATCTATATTATAATTCCTTCCTACTGACAAATTCAATAGATGAGACGATAATCAAAATTTTGCCTATTGCATTAGTGAAACCGATTCAAATAATTTATTTCATTAATTTGGTTTGCTGCCCATTTCTGTGTTTTTTCCTTTTTCCGCAGCCTGAATGGTATACTCATTCCAAGTCAGCAAATAGTGGATAGATGAGTTTAGTGGAAGGGGATAAGAGAGGGGGGGTTGGTTTAGTGATTTTGATATACGTTATTAATTGATGTTTGTTAGAATTGGTATTAGAGAGAAAATGTTGTTCTTGAATATTGATTTTCATATTAAATGAGGATTATAAGGTTTCATTATATAACAAACTCGACAGCGGTACTGGGACAGCTGTATACAGAAAATATTCTCTAAATCTTATGAAATCTAGAATAGTAAATTTAAGATATTTTATTATTATCTCTAACATTCCTGCGCAGAAGTTGAAGGTGTGTTGACAACGTTGTGTTTGTCAAAGACCCTGAGCTTGTCATGCAGATGAAGAAACTTAGAGGCAGACGAGGGTTTGGGGAGAGCATCTGCCCATTGATCCTGGGTAGTGATTTCGATATACGTTATTAATTGATGTTTGTTAGAATTGGTATTAGAGAGAAAATGTTCTTGAATATTGATTTTCATATTAAATGAGGATTATAAGGTTTCATTATATAGGAAAATCCATAACAAACTCGACAGCGGTACTGGGACAGCTGTACACAGAAAATATTCTCTAAATCTTATGAAATCTAGAATAGTAAATTTAAGATATTTTATTATTATCTCTAACATTCTTGCGCAGAAGTTGAGGGTGTGTTGACAAAGTTGTATTTGTCAAAGACCCTGAGCTTGTCACGCAGATGAAGAAACTTAGAGGCAGACGAGGGTTTGGGGAGAGCATCTGCCCACTGATCCTGGGGTAGTGATTTTGATATACGTTATTAATTGATGTTTGTTAGAATTGGTATTAGAGAGAAAATGTTGTTCTTGAATATTGATTTTCATATTAAATGAGGATTATAAGGTTTCATTATATAGGAAATCCATAACAAACTCGACAGCGGTACTGGGACAGTTGTACACAGAAAATATTCTCTAAATCTTATGAAATCTAGAATAGTAAATTTAAGATATTTTATTATTATCTCTAACATTCCTGCGCAGAAGTTGAGGGTGTGTTGACAAAGTTGTGTTTATCAAAGACCCTGAGCTTGTCACGCAGATGAAGAAACTTAAAGGCAGACGAGGGTTTGGGGAGAGCATCTGCCCACTGATCCTGGGCAGGAACATGAACCACAATCAAATTTTTGTTGAGAACCTTTTCCCTCACAAAGAAAATGTCCATTTTCATATGCTTAGTGCGATTGTGCAGAACAGGATTATGAGTAATAATGACAGTATTGAGATTGTCACACAAAATCTTGGGTGTTTGGAATTTGCATTTAAGTTCATTGAGAAGAGATTGAACCCAAAGAATCTCTGCAGAGAGTTGTGCTAAACTTCTGTACTCTGCTTCTGCACTAGATTTGACCACCAAAGTTTGTTTTTTTGACCACCAAGAAATGATGTTAGGACCTAGGAAGACACATGCACCTGATGTAGACCTCCTGTCATCAGGGTCTGATGCCCAATCAACATCACAGAAACCTATAAGAGGCAGAGGTTGATGAATGAGAGCAGCCTGAATGAGTAGCCCATGATGCAGAGTTCCACTTAGATATCTAAGGATCCTTTTTACAGCTTTCCAATGTTCCTCAAGAGGATTGGATAGAAATTGACATACTTTATTAACTGAGTAGGGCCCGAACTATAGATCTAAAATGTGTGGGATCAGGAACAGCAGTAGAACCAAACTTAGAGAGTTTGGTGCTAGAGATCATTGGTGTAGACATACCATTTGCAGAGGCCATATTAGCTTTGGCTAGTGGCCATGGATATATTTGGTTTGTGACAAGAGTAATGAGCCATTTGGGAGATGAGTGACTTCAATGCCCAAGAAATAATCTAGTTTTCCAAGCTGCTTGAGGGCAAACTTAGTATTCAGCTCTGTGATGAGTTTGTCTATAAATGATGAAGAATTTCCAGTGATGATGATATCTGTCGTAACCCGAAATTTGACCTCCTTTTTTAATCTTTGCATAAGCATGTACATTCGCATCACTGGCACATGCATTCACACTTTTTATTTATGACTTTGGTTGCAGCAGTATTCAGGTTTTCCAAGCCAGTTTATCGCATCCTCACAAGATAATCGCATCCTCACAAGATCATTACATCATCAAAACAAGCTCAAAATAAGGGTTTCCTTGATTACTCATCAAAACAAGAGGTGGAAAACCGAAACCAGGACTTCAACATCATTTTCCAAGCAAATTTGGGAAAGTTTGGCTGAAGTAACCAAGTACAGCATATCTGATAACCGGTTACTCAGTGTATTTTTCACCAAAAACTACATTTTTCAAGCAAGTAACCGGTTATCACATATGCAGTAACCGATTACCATGTACAAAGTTGTAGATTCTGCTGCATTTTTGGGACAACAACTCTGCACTCACTTTGTTCTTGGATTCTACATAGTTCTAGCAGCATGTGGAACATTCTAGACAATTCAAGACCATTCAAGACATTTCCCTTACATTTATCCAATGCATCACTTTAAATTAAGAGCACCATGTTACTTAATTTACAAGCATGTCAACCTTTGGATTTTGAAGCTCACATTGGGATTGTTATCGAGTTGATCCTAACTAACCGAGTTAACCGCTTTGACTCAGTGAGTCAAGTGTAACTAACACCAACCCTAACTCCAAACCTCCCAAAGCTAAGTCCAAACCAAAGTCCAAAGCTCTTACACTCCATACCTAAAGTCTATATAAATAAAGCTCCACCATTTCACAACTCCTCCACAATCATTCACACAAATTCACACTTTCTTCACTCTCAATTCTCTCACATTCTCTCTGATTTTTCTCTGCTACTTCTTCATCTTCATCACAATTCTCTTCCAAAACCACACTAAAGCTCTTAATTCACCATTGAAGAAAAACTACTTTCACCTTGAAAGTGATTTTTCTTGAGGTTAACCTTCATTATCATTCCATTCTACTGGATTTTGTGGAGCTTCAGTAGTTTTTGGATTCATCTCAAGTGATCACTTCAAGCTTCTTCGGTGATAATTCTCATTTCGGAGTTTTCGTCGCAATTTGCTCGATTTCGATACGTTTCGACTATAATTGAAGATTTCCTCTGGTTTTCTTTGATTATCTTCACCATCTTGCCATTATACTTGAGTTTCTGGAATTCTATTAACTTTTGGATTCATCTCAAGTGTTTGCTTCAAGATTCTACGGTTCGAATTCGCATTTCGGAGCTTCGTCGCAATTTGCTCGGTTTCGGTACGATTCAGCTACGATTGAAGATTCCTCTGGTTTTCTTTGTTTTTCTGCATCAAGAATCCTTTGCAACAATTACCAAGGCACATCTCATCCTTGTAGGTTGGTAGATCTTACTTTACTCACTGTTTCGATCGTTTCCGCACGTTTACGATGTAATTGCGATTGTTTTTCGATTTGATTTGCCATGCATTTGCTTTATCTTTAATCTCCATGATTAATGCTTGTAATTTGTGTTTAATTGTCCTTACATGATGTAATTTTAGTGCACAAATTCATGCCTTAGCATGTGGTGTTTGACATAAGTGATTATGTGCTGAAAATCACTTTTGAAAAGTTGTTTTTGCAGTTATTTTTGCCACTGTCTCAGTGGTAACCGGTTAGCAGATATGCTGTAACCGGTTACTCAGTTCAATTTTCACCAAAAACACTGATTTTCAAGCCAGTAACCGGTTACCACTGAACAAAATGGCCAATTTTGAGTTTTTTCAAGCTTGTTTGGTATCCTTTCTTCTTCTAACTTCCATGGATTAACATGCTTGATATTTATGGATGTTTAAGTGCTGTTAACCTCTGTTTAGAGCATATTTACATTAATTCAATGATTTATTTATCAATTCTTGCAATTATGTGTGTTCTTGATTTTTGTTTGAACATGCTAATTCTTGCACAATCCTTGATCACTTGATACATGATTTGTGATAGATGCTAATATTTGTTTGGCACTGTTTTACATTTTCAATTCTTGATCACATTAAGTTTGTTCTTTATTGAGTAAATTTAATCATACATAATCAATAATTTACGCCTTTTGCTTTAATGGTTTTCCATTCTCTTTGGAAAATTGTTAGCATAGCATTTCCCTTTGACTAATTGATCGAAACCATGTTTCGATTAGTTGATCCTCCCTTTCCCTCTCTATAGAATCTCTTTAGAGCTTCTCTTTCTTGATTCCCCGCGGAATTGGAGTTTAGCATGACGCACGACGCACGACGTACGACGCGCAACACACACTGGAGCACTGTACAAATTGGAGCTGTTACGCTGTCCGTTTCAACTTCTGCACTACACCCTGTGTGTTAGAGAAGGAATGAGAATGGAGAATTCCTACTCTCATTCTGACTACTTCAGGTAGGGACGAATGACCCTGTGCCCGGCTTAGTCACCTCTATCTCTAGGCGGTATTGTATCTCCTTCCCCAGTTGAGTCGATCCTCGATCACTCTTACCTCTTTTAATCAATCTTTTGATCTATCACCATTCCCTTGGTTTACGATCATTAGCAATCTTCAGAGAGTCAGTCTATTGCTCTTGTTCAATACCTTTCCCTTGTTCTCTTCAAGGGAGTTTCAATCACCTTTTCTTGTGGCTAGTCACTTCTTTTGTTGACTTCCCATGAGAGTAATCTTTCTTCCTTTGGTTAATCACAATTGTACTGTTAAAACCAACTCTTTTTTTCCCTCGCAATCACACTCTTTCTTCGGTTAAACACAGACTTCCTGTTAAATACCGAAACCCTTGCGGAGTTCACAACCTTCTCTCGGTTCTTCTCCCTTTTTTTGGTTAATCACTGCCTGGCAGTTAAAACACCAATTTGCACGATTTCTTCAGTTAACCACAGTCTATCTGTTAATATACTGAGTTTCCTTTTGGGTTAATCACCTTCTCTTGGTTAATCACCTTTGCTTTCAGTTAACCACAACCAGTCTGTTAAAACACTGAACCCCTTTTCGAGTTAATCACCTTCTTTTGGTTAATCACTCGTTTCTTTTCGGTTAATCACATTTCTTCTATTAACACCGAATCCTCAGCAGTTAGCAACCTTCTCTTGGTTCGAGCACTTGCACCTTTGGGTTAGTAACCTTCTTTTGGTTCAAATACCATTTCTTTGGTCAGGTACTGTTTGTTCAGTCAGGGTACCAAACTTCTTTTGGGTCACGATCTTTGCTTGATCCCACACCCATTCTTTGGGTCACGATCTTTGCTTGATCCCACACCCGTCCTTTTGGTCACGATCTTTGCTTGATTCCACACCCGTTCTTTGGGTCACGATCTTTGCTTGATCCCACACCCGTTCTTTGGGTCACGATCTTTGCTTGATCCCACACCTGTTCTTTGGGTCACGATGTTTGCTCGATCCCACACCCGTTCTTTGGGTCACGATGTTTGCTTGATCTCACACCCGTTCTTTGGGTCACTATCTTTGCTTGATCCCACACCCGTCCTTTGTGTCATGATCTTTGCTTGGTCCCACACCCGTTCTTTGGGTCACGATCTTTGCTTGATCCCACACCCGTCCTTTGGGTCATGATCTTCGCTTGGTCCTACACCCGTTTCTCTTGCACGTTATCTTCTTTTGCACGTTATCTTCTCTTGCACGTTATCCTTAGCACAGTCTCTATTCTTTTCTTTGCACTTCTTCTTGGTTTCGACACCATTCTTGCACGTTATTCTCAGCACTGTTACTATCTTTCCTTTGCGCGTATTTCTTGGTTTCGACACCACTCTTGCACTTTATCCCTAGTGGATCCTTCTCTACTTCTTTTGCTCTTGGTTTCGACACCACTTCCTTGTTTTCCCCAGCACAGTTACTCTTTCTGGTCGGTCTTTCCCCAGTAGAGTTTCTTATTCTTTTCTCTCTTGGTTTTGACACCATTTCTAGAAAGTCCCCACCGGAGTTTCCTTTCTCTTTCTCCTGCTTTCTTTTCCGTCTTAGTTCCACGAACTACGGAAGCTCTAATTCTGTATTCTTTCGAATGTATGATACGTAGGCACGAGATCGCGATGATCTTGGCGGACACACTTCCATCTCTTTCCTTTCCTCTTCTCTGTCCCCTGGTTCCATGAACTACGACGCTCTGATTTCCTCATTGCACTATGAGGATACGTAGGCACGAGGGCCACAATCCTCCGCGATCACTTTCCTCTTTCTTTCGTTCTTTCTTTTCTTTCTTTTTCCCTTTTCTTTTCTCTCCTCTTTCTTTAGCTAGAAGCCTTTAGATAGATAACCCATCCAAGCCTAGAAGCAAGCGAATAGTTCCCGTCGAGTACGACGGATGCGTTAGGTGCTAGTACCTTCCTTTCGCATAGCCGACCCCGTTCCCGTTTCTCTTCCCCTTGGATTTTATCGATATTTTCCCTGTCCTTTGGGACTAAATAAAGTTCGGTGGCGACTCTGTGTTATCTTTGAGTGTACGATTCACTCAGATATAAACCAACCATTTTCAATATCATCAACATAGACAAAGACCATAATAGATAAGGTGTTGGAGTGAAGCATAAATAAATTGGGGTCACACTTGCTGGCATGAAACCCAAGTTGTATCAGAGAGCTTTTTAACATTTCAAACCAGACCCTAGGGGTCTGTTTAAGGCCATAGAGTGCCTTATTTAACTTGCAGACCAATGACTTATCAGCTGACTCAAACCCAGGGGACTGCTGCATATAAACATCTTCCTCAAGTATGCCATTAAGAAAGGCATTATTTACATCAATTTGTTGAATACTCCACTTATTTGTAACTGCAAGTGTTAGAATAGTTCTAACAATGACAAGTTTCACTATAGGAGAGAATGTCTCAGTATATTCACTACCATCCTGCTGATGAAAACCCTTAGTAACAAGCATGGCCTTGTACTTGTTGACTGAGCCATCAGAGTTTTCTTTGACTCCGAACACCCATTTACAGCCAATGGGCTTCTTAGTGGCAGGAAGAGACACCAATGTCTAAGTTTGATTCTTCAAAAGTGCCTAGTACTCATCATTCATAGCCTGAAACCAGTGAGGGGAGGACATGGCCTGATTAACTGATGTAGGTTCCATGTTGGTGAGGAGAAGGGTAAGGTTCCATCTAGGTTTAACTATGCCATGTTTGGCTCTAGTTTGCATGACATGGGTGTTAAGAGGATGCACTAAAGGCTGAGAGTGTGAGGGTATAGTGAGGAGAGGGGCAGTTGGTGATATAGACACCGAGGAAGAAGGAGAGATAGTGCTAGCTTTAGCTATGTCAGAGCTGGAAGAAGCATCACTTGTAGTGGAAGAATGAGAGTGAGAGGTGGGAGGAGATAGGGAAGGAGTGACATTGGGAGTACTATTGGCAGAAGAATGAGGTATAGTAGAAGGAGAGGGAGAAGGATTAATTTGGTGAAGGGGAGTGAGGGAGAAAAAGGGATTTGGGATAAGCCAGGGGTGAGAGGAAGGAGGCATAGATGTGGCTGGCACAGAGGTGAGAAATAGTTCTAAGTAAGGGAATTTAGACTCATGAAAGAGGACATGTTTGGATAAGTAAATAAGACCATCGGAGGCAAGACATTTATACCCTTTGTGGGAGGTGGAATAGCCTAAGAAAATGCACTTTTGAGATCTAAATGCAAGTTTGTGGGTATTGTAGGGTCTAAGGAAAGGAAAGCATGCACAACCAAACACCCTAAGAATAGAATAGTCAGGGCTTTTGTGCATAAGAATGGAGTATGGAGATTGGTTTTGAAGGGTGTGGCTAGGCAGACAATTTATAAGATAGGAAACACTAATAAAGGCATGGTCCCAGAATTTGAGGGGGTAAGTTGGACTGAGCAAGGAGGGATAAACTAGTTTCGACAATGTGGCGATGTTTTCTTTCAACTATGCCATTTTGGTGATGAGTATGGGGGCAGGTGAAACGATGAATGATACCAAGTTCAGTGAGATACTTGGTGAAGGGGCGAAACTCACCGCCACCATCACTTTGGACACTCTTGATTTTGCAACCAAATTGAAGCTAAACCATGGATCTAAAATGGACAAATTGGGGGAGAGTATCAGACTTGAGCTTGAGTGAAAAACCACACAAACCTAGAGTGAGCATCAACACAAGTTAGGAAATAGGTATAACCACTAGATGATTGAACTGGAGCTAGTCCCCACAGATCACACACAGCCAGCTCAAAGGGATGATGATATTCAGTTGTGGAAAGGGAAGATGGGAGTCTATGGGATTTTCCTAAGAAACAGGGAGGACATAATTCATTAGGTGGTTTCGAAGGTGTGGGTATGTTACAAATTTTAAGCACTTCTACAAGGGCATGGTGGTGAGGATGTCCTAAATGGGTATGCCACAGATGATATTTATTATTAGATATAGATGGTGTGACATTATAACACTAAGAAGGAATAGAATTATTGGTAGATAAACTAGTAGTGACATGAGTAATTGCAGAAGGAGAACTTTTATTAAAATGCTCATTATTACATAAGGAAATACAATTGCTTGTAGCAATTGATTTTGGTTTGCAATTAACATTAGTAAAGGAATGACAAGGAAATATAATAGGTGTTGTAGATGAAGTTGATGGAGTGCAGCTAGACAAAGGATTGGTTAAGGAAGAGGCAGGATTGGCAAACTTGTAGAGACCATCAGCTTCAACTGTGCCACGAAGCAGGACTTTAGAGGAAGCCTGTGATTTGACAAGACAAAACTGTGGATGAAACTCAAAGAAAACATTATTATCTTGAGCAAATTTACTTACATTAATGAGAATTTTGGTGATATGTGGAACAAGGAGTAAGTTATGTAAGGTGAGGGATGTGTTAGGTAAATTAAAATTCATGGAACCTACAAAGTTAATATTCAAACCTTGACCATTTCCCATGAACACTTGATTAGTTTCAGCAACGAAACAAAGTCAGATAAGTTGGAAGCATCAGGAGTAACATGGTGAGAGGCTCCAGAATCAGGGTACCACCATTGTTTGCTGAAATTTGAATCAGATCTAATACGGTGAGCTTGAGGTTGTTGTTGATACCTTGGTGAAAGAGCTCTGGGAGTTGGATATCCAAAAGGAGGAGGATAAACAGGCCTGAACGACATCAATTGAGGATTGAATGGAGATCTTATTCCATGAGAAGAGTTGGAGTAACGATGATAGCATATGGAAGCATCGTGTCCAGGCTTAGAACATATCTGCTAGTGAACACGAGCAAAACGACCACCACCACACCCAAAAGTTCCACCACCACGACCAAAGCGTCCTCCTCGAGAATGAAGGCTATGGATTTCAGTGTTTGCAGCGACATGGCTAGTTCCAAAAGGAAAGATTGGATTAGAGGCATAACCTGAGGTGTCAGAAGTGATTTGCAAAGATGTCGAGGACGTCTGTGTAAGGTTTACTGAAACAGGCTCAGTGAGAATAGCTTTCTTGTTCTTCTCAAGATGCGAATCATGAGCAAGAAGAAATGATTCAAGCTCTTCAATGCGTCGAATACGATTTCGATGAGATTGCGAAGTGAAACAGGATCGCCGACGAAGATGAGAGAGTCATTAACCTCGCGAACATGAAGAACAAAATCTTCTATCGTGCGCAACCCTTTTGTGAGATTTTGAATTTTTGAACGGAGCTGTCGAGCTTTGTTGGTGAGTAATGTGTTGAAATATTGATGAATTGCAGACCATGTAACACCCCAATTCCCATCGCAGATAAATAATACATAAATAAATCAGAGTAAATAAAAATTTATTATTCTTAGACAGAAACCAGGATGCCACATTTTAAATGAAGAAAACACAATCCCTGCTCAATTATTTGATACATAACACAAAATGGAATAAACGTAAAAGGGAAACTTTTTCCATATAAAAGGAAAGTTCAATTATGGAATAAAGCAGAAAGATCCATAACTGACTTGTTTTACAAAATAAATTGTTTTATCACATCAAAATATTCATACAAAGGTAATACAAAATAGATCCTACAATTGTATACATATATCACAAAAGCGTTCCCCCGACTCCCGTGTTACGTATCAGAGCAGACAGACTGACAAAAGGATGGAGAACTAATCTTCACAAAAGCCTCTAAGACACTAATCTGCAATTGCCTCATAGAGCAACAAACCACAACAGAAGGGTGAGAAATAAAAACTAAATCAAGATTGCATAATAATATGCAACACATATAAATTCACATGCATAATTATTCTCACCACAAGCATCACATACTAATACACATAGCATATATCACTTATACCAACATAATAACATATTCACACCTAATGCATACGTAAGTTATGACATATGGAAACACACCATCACATCACGTAGCATATGTCTATTCATAAAGCATATTATCCACAACCAATGCATTTATCACGAATACATATCAAATCACCAATGCTATCACGAGCTCAACACATAATCAATCAATTCACAATTTCCCACACATAATCAATCCATTCATGATTTTCCACACATAATCAATCCATTCATGATATTCTACACATAATCAATCCATTCATGATTTTCCACACATAATCAATCCATTCATGATTTATGCAAATGCAGAGAGACCGACACAACGACTCTATGCAAATGCGGTACCATTCCATCCATCATTCTCATCATTAATTCACTCAGGAATTATTGGAATCATCGCTTGTTACTTAGTGTAACTCCCGGTCGGGCAAACGATGTTCCCCGACGCTTTAGGTCCTATTTGTATAAGGCACACGACGTTTATGGATCGCTTTAGGTCCTCTTTGTATAAGGCACACAATCCGATTGCTTTAGGTCCTCTTTGTATAAGGCACACGATCGTCTATAACGTCGCTTTAGGTCCTCTTTGTATAAGGCACACGACCGTTATAGCAGATTCCCTCTGGAATCGTTTCGTCACTCACACCCACTAGGGCACACGACATCACAAGAATGCATATCATGATGCTTGGCATACAATGACTCATGACAATCAAATGCATACACATATACACCCATGTGAACCATGCCAACATCCATAACCATGCATATACAATCAAACACAACACAATGCATTTACTTACCCTTAGGCCACAAACCATCATCACAATATTTCATCACATGCATTCACATCATATAACAACACACAAGCCATACAATATATATCAAAAGCATATTGCATGATAACACATCAAATACACACAGTTAAGACGGTAAAAGTCGGCAAAACGACACATTTCCAAATTCTCGACAAAATTAAATCGACCACCAATCTCAAAACCATTTTTATAAGAAAGAACATCTCATTAGCTTTCTAACGGTACTAAGAACGCCTCGATCCGAGTTACGGATCACAAGTTACGGCATCGAACGCAAAATCGGAAAAACTCTGCACCCTCTCTGGTCAAACGCGTATTGCCTTGAGCCATACGCGTAATGCCCAGTTCGCTCGCACATCCATACGCGTATTGCCCAAAGTTCTACGCGTATGGGCAGAGACTAAATTCTCCCAATAAATTCCACTAAAACCCTAGTACGCGTATTGCCTCCCTTGTTACGCGTAATGCCTTGCCAAGTACGCGTACCATTACGCATTTCAGCAGAGGGCCGTGTAAAATGGGTTCCATATGCGTAATGCCCTCAATTCCCCCTAGCCATACGCGTATTGCCCTAACCAATACGCGTATTGCCTTGCTTGTTACGCGTATGGGCAGCGCCACCCAGAATTTTTCCTGCATAATTCTGCTGCGAAAAATCATCCAATTTCCTCTCCCATTCTCATTTAAACACTCCCAAATCACAATATATCAACCAAAACATGTCCCAATCATATCAACAAGTATTCTACGCAGTTTATATCAAGTTTAAACCTCGAAAACATCGATTTCTATCAATTGTTCATCAATTTATTAATGAGAAAAAGTTGTGAAACAACCAAAACAATTACAACAAATAACACATATACATACACAAGCAAGATATAATTGAAAATTCTCACCCTTACCCGATTATTCGCGATTGAAACGGAGGTTTCCTCGATTTTCCTCTTTCTCCTCTTCTCTCTTTCTTTCTTCTCCTTTTCTTTCTCTTCTTTTCCTTTTCTTTTCTCTCTTTTTCTCTCTATGTTTCTATTTTATGAAAAATAACCAAGCAAAAAGACCAAAATACCCCTATTCTCAAATATCTCGCAAACGCTCTCAAAACGCGATAAAACATAATAACGATGAAAAATAATATATTGCCAAATAAAAGTCAAGAATAAAATAATATAAAAACGAAAATAATTAAATCGACTCGATTAAATAAATCGGACAAAATGGGGCGTTACAATTCTTCCCCACTTAGACATTTTCGTCCTCGAAAATATAACCGATACGAATAACTCCGGATACGACTCTCGCATCCGACTAACAAACCGACATGCCAACCAAAGACGTACCACGAATAACACAAACTGACAAACCACCTTGCTCACAACAGCTACAACAACGACACGACAACGACGACAACTACAACAACAAGATGCAAAGCCCATACAATGCACTTGACGACTAACTCGCAACTCAAAGAATACCCAAGCTACAAACACACACAGGAATTAGCTACTCGCACTCGGACCATCACGATGGAAACGAGGCAACAACACAAACAAGAACATAAAGTTCCACGACACAACATCGCTTCAACAAACTCTACGTAACCACAATACCAATATCCTTGTCACACAACAATATTACAACAATGCTACGATTTACCAATCGAACATACAACCAAAACATCCATCTACATAGTAGCCCATGAATAATATTTAAACCTTTCACTTAACACTTCCATCCTGAAACGTCCAATAGTCTCACCATTCCTACATGTTCCCAATGTTCGACCTATGAACTCTTACAAGTCCCACCCGCATATACAAAATGTGCCACATCACGCTTCCGCTGCGCACTCTGATTACTCGTAACCCATCAAAACTACCAATCTCACGTCCAAAGTCTAACTCTTCCTCATATTCGCCAAAAATCACTGTTCACTTTTAATAGTCCCAACCTCACACTCTACTGTGTTATCTCATACACCAGACACAAGTCTCGGAATTGCTCAAATAATTTTAATTCTCTGACCATCAAAACACCCACATGCCAAGACTATCGACTTAACTCTTCAGGCACAACATTAGCTTTTCCCGAAGGATAATCCAAGCCAACTTCATAACTCGTCACGAATTCTAACCATCCTCGTTGTCTCATACTTTATTCCTTCAGACCAAACAAGTACTCAATATTCTTGTGATTACTAAACACTTCGAACCTAGAACCATAAAGATAATACCTCTAAATATTCCAACACAATACAACCGCAACCAATTCCAAATCCAAAATAGTATAGATCCTTCTATGAATCCTCAATTGTCGTAAAGCATAAGCCACGACTTTACCCTCCTGCATTAACACACTGACTAACCTCCTCAAGACGCATCCCAATACTTCATAAACGGTTGATTAGGATCACGCAGTATCAAAACTAGAGCCGTTGACAACTTCTACTTTAGCTCTCTGAAACTTCCCTCACAATGAACATCCAAAGCAAATGACTTACCTTTTGCAAGTCAACTGGAGTAACGAAAACGCCAACTTGAAAAAGCCTTCCTTAACCTTCGGTAATAACCAACTAAAGTCCAAAAAGATTCTAATCTCCTTAACTAACTTCGGAGCTTCTCAATGTAGAACTGCATCTACTTCCGATGGATCCATTAACCATACTCTCATTCGAAATAACATATCCAAGAAAACTAACCTCTTTCAATCAAAATTCTCACTTTGATAATTTAGTAGAAAGCTCCCTCTCTTTCAGCCCTTGTAACTCAATCCTCAAATACTCTACATACTCCTCCTTTGATTTAAAACAAATCAGAATATCATCCAATAAACATCACTATAAACTTATCCAAACGAGTATGGAAGATACGATTCCTCTACTCCACAACATTACAGACGCATTACTAACACCAAATAACATCACTGTACGTTGTAATGCCCAACCAAATTCCAAAAGATATAAATTCTTAAAGCTTTTGCAAAACTTTTCACTGGGTAACTGGTTACTCACATAAAAGCTTAACCGAGTAAATAACAGCCTATCCCGATGATAACAAACATAACCATTCACATTAAATCGATCAAAGCCTCAACTCACACAATTTACCACTCTTATCAAACATTCCAAACAATTGTAATTTCACTCAAACTCAACCAAACCATTCCAGTCATCTATTCATGAAAGTGGACACTTGTTCTCAATCGTTACCTTATTCAACTGTCAGTAATCCATACACAATTTCTTCGCTTAACAGTCCAAATTCCATAAATCCCAACATGTAGCAACCACCAACCAAAAAGAACTCTCAAATATTACATCCACACCTAAGGGTTTTCTCAAAATTTCCATTAATGCCCTAAAACTTTAAAAATTCCAAAACTCACAAAAACTCTAAGTTTTGCTTTCCATAGTCTCAATACCATCACACACATCATGCTTGTTATTTCGTTCAATCATCCATCCTTTTTGTTACTAACACAGCTGGAGCTCTCTAAGACGACACACTTGGTCTCACAAATCCCTTTTCTAGTAAATCTTCCAACCGCTCTTTCAATCTGAGTTTCACTTCCTAAAAGTTCTTCTACTTACTTAGCAGATCCAAACCTCAAATCTTCCCCTTCGTCAAATTTGAGTTCACACTCTACTATCTGAGAACAACCATTAACGATACCCAATCGTTCTCTCTCAATGACTTCCCAACTGGACCAACATACCAAAACCTCTAATCCGTCTCATCTTCCGATATAAGAATCTTCATCGACTCAACAAAATAATCTGTAACCATTTTCTTAAATTCCAAACAATTCATTGCACACACTATCAAAGCCGGAAAGACACGTCTATTCCATCCAACATAATTCCGTCTACTATCAACAAGAGATTAAGGGTGATCAGTTCCTCAATTTGTCAATAGACAGCCGACCATCATGATGGGGCGTAGACCATCTTTACCAAACTATAATAGCATTTCTTGCATCTTGTGTACAAAACTACCTAAGGCACAAATCCTTAGTTGACATAAACCTTACCTCCGCATTCCCCCTGGAACCGGGAACAACGATGTCCAAACAACACTTACAATCTTGCAATCTACAACACACAGAGCCAACGCTCCACACCTGAAGCAACTTGGAGAAGCACCAGTTTCTCCCCCACTTATCTCATTCTAAATCCTGAAAACAAAGGATTAGAAAACCAGAAAATACTGTAAGTGTTTCACACACATATCACATACTAAGGAACAAACAACATCGACATTATTCAACTGTCACACCAACAGACTCAACGACTTGGCCGGACGGACCGACCTGCTCTGATACCACTATTGTAACACCCCAATTCCCATCGCAGATAAATAATACATAAATAAATCAGAGTAAATAAAAATTTATTATTCTTAGACAGAAACCAGGATGCCACATTTTAAATGAAGAAAACACAATCCCTGCTCAATTATTTGATACATAACACAAAATGGAATAAACGTAAAAGGGAAACTTTTTCCATATAAAAGGAAAGTTCAATTATGGAATAAAGCGGAAAGATCCATAACTGACTTGTTTTACAAAATAAATTGTTTTATCACATCAAAATATTCATACAAAGGTAATACAAAATAGATCCTACAATTGTATACATATATCACAAAAGCGTTCCCCCGACTCCCGTGTTACGTATCAGAGCAGACAGACTGACAAAATGATGGAGAACTAATCTTCACAAAAGCCTCCAAGACACTAATCTGCAATTGCCTCATAGAGCAATAAACCACAGCAGAAGGGTGAGAAATAACAACTAAATCAAGATTGCATAATAATATGCAACACATATAAATTCACATGCATAATTATTCTCACCACAAGCATCACATACTAATACACATAGCATATATCACTTATACCAACATAATAACATATTCACACCTAATGCATACCAAAGTTATGACATATGGAAACACACCACCACATCACGTAGCATATGTCTATTCATAAAGTATATTATCCACAACTAATGCATTTATCACGAATACATATCAAATCACCAATGCTATCACGAGCTCAACACATAATCAATCAATTCACAATTTCCCACACATAATCAATCCATTCATGATTTTCCACACATAATCAATCCATTCATGATTTTCCACACTTAATCAATCCATTCATGATTTTCCACACATAATCAATCCATTCATGATTTATGCAAATGCAGAGAGACCGACACAACGACTCTATGAAAATGCGGTACCATTCCATCCATCATTCTCATCATTAATTCATTCAGGAATTATTGGAATCATCGCTTGTTACTTAGCGTAACTCCCCGTCGGGAAAACGATGTTCCCCGTCGCTTTAGGTCCTCTTTGTATAAGGCACACGATGTTTATGGATCACTTTAGGTCCTCTTTGTATAAGGCACATGATCGGATCGCTTTAGGTCCTCTTTGTATAAGGCACACGATCGTCTATAACGTCACTTTAGGTCCTCTTTGTATAAGGCACACGACCGTTATAGCAGATTCCCTCTGGAATCGTTTCGTTGCTCACACCCACTAGGGCACACGACATCACAAGAATGCATATCATGATGCTTGGCATACAATGACTCATGACAATCAAATGCATACACATATACACCCATATGAACCATGCCAACATCCATAACCATGCATATACAATCAAACACAACACAATGCATTTACTTACCCTTAGGCCACAAACCATCATCACAACATTTCATCACATGCATTCACATCATATAACAGCACACAAGCCATACGATATATATCAAAAGTATATTGCATGATAACACATCAAATACACACAGTTAAAACGGTAAAAGTCGGCAAAACGACACATTTCCAAATTCTCGACAAAATTAAATCGGCCACCAATCTCAAAACCATTTTTATAAGAAAGAACATCTCATTAGCTTTCAAACGGTACCAAGAACGCCTCGATCCGAGTTACGGATCACAAGTTACGGCATCGAACGCAAAATCAAAAAAACTCCACACCCTCTCTGGTCATACGCGTATTGCCTTGGGCCATACGCGTAATGCCCAGTTCGCTCGCACATCCATACGCGTATTGCCCAAAGTGCTACGCGTATGGGCATAGACTAAATTCTCCCCAAAAATTCCACTAAAACCCTAGTACGCGTATTGCCTCCCTTGTTACGCGTAATGCCTTGCCAAGTACGCGTACCATTACGCATTTCAGCAGAGGGCCGTGTAAAATGGGTTCTATACACGTAATGCCCTCAATTCCCCCTAGCCATACGCGTATTGCCCTAACCAATACGCGTATTGCCTTGCCTGTTACGCGTATGGGCAGCGCCACCCAGAATTTTTCCTGCATAATTCTGCTGCAAAAAATCATCCAATTTCCTCTCCCAGTCTCATCTAAACACTCCCAAATCACAATATATCAACCAAAACATGTCCCAATCATATCAACAAGTATTCTACGCAGTTTATATCGAGTTTCAACCGCGAAAACATCGATTTCTATCAATTATTCATCAATTTATTAATGAGAAAAAGTTGTGAAACAACCAAAACAATTACAACAAACAACACATATACATACACAAGCAAGATATAATTGAAACTTCTCACCCTTACCCGATTATTCGCGATTGAAACGGAGGTTTCCTCGATTTTCCTCTTTCTCCTCTTCTCTCTTTCTTTCTTCTCCTTTTCTTTCTCTTCTTTTCCTTTTCTTTTCTCTCTTTTTCTCTCTATGTTTCTATTTGATGAAAAATAACCAAGCAAAAAGACCAAAATACCCCTACTCTCAAATATCTCGCAAACGCTCTCAAAACACGATAAAACATAATAACGATGAAAAATAATATATTGCCAAATAAAAGTCAAGAATAAAATAATATAAAAACGAAAATAATTAAATCGACTCGATTAAATAAATCGGACAAAACGGGGCGTTACAGACCACACTTGGCAGGAGTAAGTACAATCAACAAGCTTCGTTAGAAGCGAGTCAGAAATGGTTTAAAGAAGCCAAGTGCAAAGGAGAGCATCTTGTTGCTCCCAATCATGATATTTAGAGTTGACGTAGTTCGACGCCCGATTTGAGCCAGGAAAGAATCGAGGATGAACGGAGGGTGTGGCGACGAATCTCTGAAGTTTGTGACCACGAATGACTCCATCGATTTGTTGTTTCCATTGTTTAAAGTTTTTGTCATCAAGTTTAACAGATATGAGGTGTGAAAGTTTGATGTGAGATGACAAAAAAGAGCCCCGAAGGTTGAACGGAGAAGGTGACACCATGATTACAGGTCACAGGATCGGAAAAGAAGCTCTAGATATCATGTTAGAATTGATATTAGAGAGAGAATGTTGTTAGAATAAAATCTGATGAAAGATCTTGTATATTGATTTTCATATTAAATGAGGAATACAAGGTTCCATTATATAGGAAACCCATAACAAACTTGGCAGCTGTAATGGGACAACTAACTGTACACATAAAATATTCTCTAAATCTTATGAAATCTAGAATAATAAACTTAGATATTTTATTATTATCTCTAACAATATTAAAATGGCATTATCATATTTTTCAAACGGGAGAGTGATATGAAGCTTGTGAGTCATCATGATAATTGATTTTAGGGTTAATACACATTTTAGACCCTGCCATTTGGGGCGAATTCGAAAAAAGACCCTGTAAAAAAACACAGATTCCATCCCTGCCTTTTAAAGATTCTCTTCTTTTGGTCCTTAATTGAATCTGGTCAACTTAAATGCTTAATTGAATCTCCCAAGCTTGATATTAGGTTGCTTTTGCAGCTCCCATCATGAGATCTCTAATTTCACTGCCTCCACCAATTTTTTTTTTTTGAAATTTGCATATAAATGTCTTAAACATATTCTATGTTCAATGAACTCAAACATCTCTTCAAACACAACTACAAGAGCCTGAAAGTATGAAATACAAATTGTTGGTATGATATGAACATGGAACTATTAAGATACATATGATACTATTATACATTATTCATACCTTTTGTTGGTCTGATATGAATATATATCTCATGTGTTGCCCAATGTCTTCCATAAGTAGTTATAAGAACCACCTCCAGCTTTCCTTTGTCTTTGTTTCCACAACACCAAATGCTAAAGGAAAGTACTGGTCATTAGGACCCCTAGCCACAACAATAAGTAATTGACCACCATGCTTTGTCTTCAAGTGACACCCATCCACACCAATAAATGGTCTGCAACCATTAAGAAACCCTTTCTTACATCCATCAAAACAAAAGTAGAAACTACTAAACCTTGGTGGTAATGTTGGAATTGGTCTCTCAACATCAATTTTTAATGTATTCCCAATATTTTGTTTCCTAAGTTCAGCTGCATAACTCCACAATAAAGAATATTGCTTAGTTGAGTTACTTTCAATGATTTCCTCAGCTATGTGCTTGGCCCTCCAAGCTCTTCCTTTGGTAATACCAACTGAAAATTTGATCCTAAGTTCAGCCATTAGATCTGAGACTTTAATCTTGTCAGTTGACTGCCTCTTTTCAACTGTAATCTTGGATACCCACTTTGAGTTGGCTGACTTATTATCCAAAACCCTAGCACAAGTATGTGACCCCACCCAAGTCTTTATTTGAAAAGTGTGTTTGTCACCCACCTTACTACAAAGTGCCAAAAAATCACATTTACCCCTACACTCCACCCTTACCCAAGTACTTTCATTTTTAACAAACCTAACCTCTCTACCATTTAAAACAAACCATTCTCTTATGGCATCCTTAAATTCAACAAGAGAGTTAAACTCCATACCTAGTTTGAACTCAAAGTCTTTGTTGAGCAAATCCCTTCTACACTTCTTATATTTAGGCATCCTTTCCTTATCACTATCATCTGGGTCTGAGCTACCCAGCTCCTCACTTTCATAAGCACCATCTTCTTCAACACCATTTGATGTACTAGAATTCCCACGCATGACCTTTGAAAGAACAACCAATCTGATTTTTTTGGGAGACCTTACAGTTGAAGAATCCTTGTTAGCTTTTAATTTGTACTTGTATATCCTACCACTGATTTCAACCCTGTTACCTTGTTTTGGTTTATCAACCTCCATAACCACAAAGCCTTCGTTTTCGTCATTAACTCTTTCTGCCTCACTATCTTCAAATTTGACACCTAGAGATTCATCCTCATTGCTATGCTGACTATCTTCACCAACATCTACATAGTTTGGAGTGAGAACCCTCTTTGAATTGTCCACAACATTGTGCTCCACCCATTTGTGTCCATCAACATTGTGATGTATAGAATGCTTCGCAATCTCCGTAACGTGTGAATCATCAGTTATGTGGAAGAAACCTTCATCAATCCCTTCAATCTTTCTCCACACTCGAACACCACTACCATCAAAACCACACTCCCTAAGTAAACTCAAAGCTTCGAAATACGACCATGTGTCTGCGTCTTGGCCACTAACAATGCTTTCAACACCTCCTCTGTAAAAAACAAAGCTTTCACGAACAAACTCTCCATCGTGGTGAATGATTAAGTTGAACAGTACCATACCTGAAATGGGTTTTCTAACATCAATAATGGAGAACGATTGAAGGGTATTAGTGGCGATAAACTGATGATAGCAAAAAAATATACCTCAAAACCCTAGCAATGTGTGACGAACGACAGCTTGGAGAAGACGATGAAGACATTTGGTTTCTATTCTAGATTTCAGGGGGGTAAATAAAATTGCATTCCTAAGCCTTCTAAACATATATGTGTTTTAATAATTTTGACACATGTATAATACACGTATACTATAACAAAATAAAAATGCCACACTGTAATGTCCAACTAAGCATTTAAGTTGACCAGATTCAATTAGGGACCAAAAGAAGAGAATTTTTAAAATGCAGGGATAAAATCTGTGTTTTTTTTACAGGGTCCTTTTTTGAATTCGCTCCAAATGACAAAGTTTAAAATGTGTATTAACTCTTAATTTTATCTTAAATTTGTAGTTTTTGAGTTTAAATGTGATTTTTACTCTTAAATTTATTATTCAACTCATTTTTATATAAATGCATCTAAATATAAGTCAATGTACATTCAACTCATTTTTAATCAGAACTAATTCTACAAACTCAAAATTGATTCTCCTCACCACATAACAAAACACAAACTAAGAAAACTTGCAACAACTTCGAACTTTTTGATATAGTATTGTTATACGGTAAAGGCCACAGACACTGCACGCCAGCTTTGACTTTTTGACTAGTAACTTATCATCTCTTCCATCTGAAATTCAATATCCTTTTTATATATTTGATTCAAATGTTTCAACTTCCGTGAAAAAATGGAGGAAGCCAAGCTAACGTGCTTATGACGTCAAACTTCACATGTTTTAGTATAGTGGCCTAGTGGCTTTGTTTGTTAATATTTCATTTCATTCTTTCAGTTAAAGCAACACTTCTTTTCCCTTTTAATTAATAACCCATCAAGAGTTGACAAAAAACAAGAAATAACACAGTTTTCTAACTAGTACAAAAACAAGAACCATGAAGGTTGTTTTTCCTTTTTCCCTTCTTTTCATTCTTCTCTGTCTTTCAAAAAGCCTAGCTTGCTGTTTTTTTCATAACATGTTATTCTTCTTGCATTTGATTAACAGGCATTTCATGTGGAGCTTTGGTCAATTTGGCTTTCTGGATTTCTTTTGATATTTCTTTCGCTATATGCAACACAAAGACTACCTTCACTCAACAAGGATCGCAGCAGAGTTTACAATAAAAATGATGTTTTGGATTCTGGAAACCTTAGCATTACTATATTCACAGCTCCTAAGCCTTTTATGGACTCTACCGGGACTAGGCAGACGCTCGCTGTTCGGTCATGGTTGGCTTTGTCTCCAAATGTTACTGTTGTTTTGTATAGTCAACATCCTTCTGTCGCTTCCTTTGCAAATGCTTTTGACTCCGGCCGGGTTTTAGTTGATACCAACATCGACTTCACGTAAGAAAACCGTTCATGAATTGATGTTTATTATAGAAATCATGGTTCTGAATTTTGTTATGCCTGATGTACAAGTAGAAATCTAACCTACTTACCAATCTATCTTTTTGTTTATCCAGCTTCCTTGGCAGTCCTTTTTTCCATTCCATGATTGCAAAATCGCGCTCATTTCCATCAGACATATTTGTTATAATTGATCCTGAAACAATTATCCTTTCCGGATTCATCTCCACGCTAAATCATATCTATGAACTTGACTGCGATTGGCTTCTCGTTGCTTCACCTCAAAATGCTTCTAATTTGGACAATACGAAACAAGTGAGAGTTCAAGAGGTATGAAAAATCTTCCAAAGATCTCATAGCATGTAAACAATGCTGACATTTGCACACTTAATTTTCATGCTCAAGTTCTCAACACAAAACTTTATTGAATTGTTCCTATTCTCCTGCTGCAGAAAATACAACAGAATTGGCCGTTGAATCATTGTTATAATGCAGAACGAATGCTTATAGCATGGAATAACAAGGATATGCCTCTACATAATGGAGTTCTTCCTCCTTTCATCTATGGTAAAGGTACTCTTGGGTACGGTTCAAGGGTAATGTTGTAATTTGAAATAATAGAAAAGAAATGCAGACAGAGACGTAGGCACAATTGTTCAAACTACGTCATCAAACATGGTGTGTTCATTGTTTTATGTGTCCCTGCTTTTCCTATTTTTATTCTTCTAAACCGGGGTTTCTGTTCTAACAGGTACACACAACAATTGGATAATTCATGAGGCTATTTCATCCGAGTTCAGGTTTGTGTTTGATGCTAGTTCGACCATCGAAAGTTTCAATCCGAATAACACCACATTTGAGAATTCAACTTCTTTAGATATCGAAAATAGAAAGTGGGAGTACATTGGTAATTCACATTTAGGAGCAAACTATGGATCATTCTTCTATAGTAAAGCTAATTACTCAAACCTACCCAGAATTTTGACTTGTGAAAACAAATATATTATGGTTGACATCAAGAAAAATATTGTTTATCCAATTGGACGACACCAAGGGGAAGTTAACCGGATGAAGGAAAACGCAATGCATTGCATTGCTCATCAGAAATCAGTGACCAGAATTTCAGATTTTTCTCTAAAGGATCGGAAGAAAATTTCATCGTCTTTGGAGCTTCCGTTTTCCTTAGAATCACTTCTGTTTATCACTGCAGACAGAAATAAAACAATTGTACTAACAGTTTCTGGTTATAGCTACAAGGATATGCTCATGAGTTGGGTTTGCAGATTAAGAAAATTGTCCATTGAAAATTTTATCGTCTCCGCCCTTGATCAAGAAACTTATCAATTCTCCATCTTGCAGGTATGTTCTATGTTCTCTTAATTTCTCTGCAAGAAACTTCTCAAGTCTTCTCACACTTTTTTCCATGGCAGGGAATTCCGGTTTTCAAAGATCCTATAGCACCAAGTGATATTAGTTTTGATGACTGCCACTTCGGAACAAAGTGCTTCCAAAGGGTCACAAAAGTGAAGTCAAGAATTGTTTTGAAGATACTCAAACTAGGATACAATGTACTACTTAGTGATGTGGATACATATTGGTTCAGAAACCCCATTCCATTACTTCACTCCTTTGGCCTCGCAGTTCTTGTCGCACAGTCCGATGAATACCAAGAACATGGTGCTTATTCTCCATAAATAAGCTTTTCTCAATGCCCCTTTTTGCAAATTTTCTTTTCTTTTAGTCCCTTTTTACAAAGATTGTTATGCAAATGTTTTTTCTTTATAATTT
The DNA here is from genome assembly GCA_022829125.1 of Lathyrus tuberosus. Lineage (NCBI taxonomy): Eukaryota > Viridiplantae > Streptophyta > Magnoliopsida > Fabales > Fabaceae > Lathyrus > Lathyrus tuberosus. The sequence continues at coordinate 219,272 of JALAZF010000237.1, forward strand.
GTGCAGGACCGATAAACCTACCTAGACGTTTGAACTCCGGCTTCTATTATGCTCATTCTGATAATCAAACAATTGCGGCCATACAGAAAGTGGTAAAGCATGCAGAGACTTCAGGCTTATCTGAGCAACCAAGCTTCTATGACGTATTATGTGGAAATGGAGGATCCAACCGTGTCGGCGATGACAAATGTAAGGAACCTGAAACAAATGTGACAGTCCATTTCTTAGACAGAAACCTTTTTCCTAATGGCGCTTACCAAAACCTGTGGCAAGAAAAAAATGTCAAAGCAACATGTTTAAAGAAAGGATGTTACATTATTCACAACAATTGGATCAGTGGGAGGCTAAAGAAACTTGCTCGCCAAGTTTCGTCTGGTTTATGGGAGTATGATCCTAGCACAAGAATGTGTTTGCAGAGTTTGCACATTATCAAACCACGGGATCATTAACGTGAAATCAGACGGCTGAGATTGAAAACTACTAGATGCAGTTACTTCACCAAATCCAAATCCTAAACCATGGAGTTAATATCGAGGAAGCTAGTTGATTCCTTCTTATCCATTCTATGCAGAATTTTTGTTCTCATCTCAAAAGATTATAAACAAAACCCAATTCTTTCCCTTTGTCTTCACATATGCATAGCATTGGGTTCATCACCACCTCATTTGATGAAAAATATAAAACTAAAAGTTGCCGGCATTAATACTAAGAAGAGTGTTTAAATACTATTAACATAGCCAACATTACTTCCTCTACCTACATCATCTTGTGAAAGAATATGATGAAACAGTTAGATTTCATATCTTTGAGTTGTAGGCTATGCTGAATCGCGTCGTTCACGCTTTAGGATTCGTAGAGAATACCAATAAGAAAGACTCGAGAATCAAGAAGAAAGGAGGAAAAAAGGGATACAAGGATCATCAATTCAGTTCAAAATCAAAGGATTTTGTCGTTAGAATAGCTCATCCAGGTGGACAACAAGATGTTTATAGACACGCGGTTCCTGTTTACTCGTTGATGACAAAGTATCCAGGTATGTGTATCGCAAGTCCAGATGTTTTCAAACTTCCTCACCAATCTGTATTATGGCGGGAAGATCTTTTAATTCCTGGTCACAAGTATATCTTAATCTCTGTGAAAGACGTCGAGAAGCTCAAAAGAAGGCATCAAGAGAAGGATCAAGTCAGAGAGACTAACGGGGTTGTAGAAAAAGAGAAACTCGATACGAAATCCAAGTCTCCAGGTGAAAACAAACACAAAGAGCCGAACGGAGTTGTAGAAGAAATGAAAGTAGACACAAAGATGAAAGAGTATGTTGTGGAAGGAGAAGTTTTAGAGAACTCTTTTAGGTCTGCAAATGAATTTTATAATCCTAAGGAGAGACCAACCAGATCTACAAGAAAAAGAGGATTAAGACCAAAGAAAACCTTTGTGCCACCTTTTCCAAAGGCAAGACAATATCGAAGTTTTGGATGGAAACCTAGTCTTCCAACTGTGAAGGAACTCTCTCCATGATTTTCTTTATACTTTTTTGTTAGTGTCTTATCGTGTCGAGTATTGAGATGTGTTGGATACCAGACATGCTTTCAATATAAAACGTCATTGTTTTATAGACACTGTAATTTAATCGCTGATTCCTCTTAATGTATCTAATAGACAATTAGAGTTACTTTTTCACCCTGTTAATAAAATCCAAACATCTTCCAATCTTTTTCTTCTTCTTTTCCTTTTTGTACATATTTTAGAGAGAAGAATATGAGTAGGAAAAACAAAAAAAAAGGTTAAAATGAATTTATTAAGTACATCCATAGAATTTTTTTCTCAATATTCTTTGAATTTTCATCCTTCAAAGCCTAAAGATTGCTAAGTTATTTCAACTTAGCCACAGAAAAGCAACATGTCTGCAATTTCACCTCTCATTTGCAATCTTCACTTCACATAGAAACCAAACATAGAAAATTTCATCCCAAGATACTTGTGCTGCAAGGCACAAGAATCCTATTCTCCAAATTTCTCAACAAATGAACAATAAGTAACCAGATACATATAACCTGTTATTTATATCTTGAAAATGCACACTCATAAAACATAAGCCAAAAGCTTAGTCAAAATCCATGTGTAAATCACTGATAAGGTAGCGCCGACCGGAATAGTAACCGCCCATGAAGCGCAAATCTCCTTCACTGTTTCTGATCTCACACTATTAAGTCCTCTTGCAAATCCAACTCCCATAACAGCGCCAACTAGTGTATGTGTTGCCGATATCGGTAGCCCTAGCTTTGAAGCACACAGAACAACCGATGCAGCAGCAAATTCGGCTGCAAATCCTCTTGTCGGCGTAAGTTCCGTTATTTTCTTTCCAATTGTAGCTATAACTCTATAACCCCACATCATTAGCCCTGCAACTATTCCAAATCCACCCCAAGCAAGAACATCTATCGGAATAACTATCTCAGCTCCTTTTGCAGCGCCTTGCAGAATAGCTAGTGCACCGGCTAACGGACCTATCGCGTTGGAAACATCATTTCCACCATGAGCAAATGACATGAAACATGCTGATAAAACCTGCATGTAACCGAAAACTCCGTAAACTATTTCAAGTTGAGTGCCCTTCGGACCTGCAATATCAGATAGGAAGCCTATGTTTTGGTGGGATGTTTCGTCTTTTGGCTCGGGTTGTGGAGTCTTTGCCTTCTCTAGAAGATGTCCGAGTTGTTTTCTGATTGTTCTGTCGACCAGAAAAGCACCGACAGTTCCACAGGCTAAAGCTTGACTTAGAGCTATAGGAAAAGTTTTGCTAAGAGGAAAGGCGGAAAAGGAAATTCCAGTTACACCAAGAAATACAGCAATTGGTGCTGCTGCAGCTGCCGCTTGTCCCGGGTTACTTGCACTATACACAAACTGTTCGAGAGAACAAATTAGTGGTTGAATGAGTAAGGAATAAAGTACAAGTTGAAAAAAATAAATGTCGCATTAAAGAGATTACCCTTCGGATGCATTTGTATACAAGAAATGAGACAGCAGCTCCCACTAGCGGCGAGAATATCCATGAGGAAATCACTCTTGCCAGTGAACCCCAGAAAACAGCACCAGAGCCTCCATAAACTAGTCCAAACCCCACCATTGCTCCCACTATGCAATGTGTAGTAGATACTGGCCAACCATAAAATGATGCAATCTGCATAGTACTGAAAAATTAGTAGCTAACTAAGTTCATTGGATTATAACTAAACCATAATTTTTATTCATTTTTTTCCTGCTTCTTCTGAACAAAACTGAAAGAAAATTACTATTAGCTTATAACTCAGAAAACTCAATTCTACATGTTTGAAACCAATTTAGCCTCCTCCAAAAATTGGACCAAACCTACACTAAATTGGACTCAAACTCAAGTGGTTTACGAACTCTAGTTAAAGACAAACCGTTTACAAGAATCCGATTTCGAATACTAGCTTGAACAATCCTAGGCCAGACTTTACTAAATTATGAAACAAAAATAGTGTATACCTGTAACCAAGTACCAGCAGCAGCAAGTGAAGAAAGCAATCCTGCAAAGAGAAGAGAATCCTTCCCTTGAAACACATCAGCAACAAGAATCCCCTTCTGCATTGTGCTAGTCACATGAGTTCCCATCAACAATGCACCAGAAAACTCCAACACAGCAGCAGTCAACACAGCTTGCCTAAGAGTCAATGCACCAGATCCAACAGAAGTTCCCATTGCATTTGCAACATCATTAGCACCAATGTTCCAAGCCATGTAGAATCCAAACAAAAGTGTTGCATAGGATAAAACCCTTGTCTTCAAAGGCAAACCTTGTCCTAGAGACGACATAAACAAAGGAAAAATAAGTGCAGCCACTGCTATACATATTGTTATAGCAGAAGCTGTTCTTGATGATATGTTAAACGCGTTTGCCATTCCTGATACTTCATTTTTATTATTCTCTCCATTTTGGTGTTGTCCCTCTTCTCCTTCTGCAAAAGATGATAAGGTAGCAAAAGGGTGTGAGAGTTTGCAGTTTCTCAAACTTTTTGTTATGTTTGGTGAAAGAGGTAGAGGCTTGACATGAAGAGAGTCTCTAAGAAACAAAGGTGAAGTGTTTTTGGAAAGAAAGATGTGAGATTTTCTAAGGAAAAGAGAAGAGGTTGTTGTTTTTGAGTGTTTGGTTAAAGAGAAGCCACAAGAGTGATTCAAATTCATTTCTAAGGAAATAAGTGTGTGTGTTTTTGGAATCTTTGTGTGATTATTCAGTAAGATTCTTTGCCATGAAAATGAGGAGGAAGAGGAAAGATGAAGAGAAAGAGTGGAAGTAGGTGATGATGGTGGTGGAGAGTGAAAGGAATGTGGTAGAAAAAAGCATTTTGATATTTACAATTTTGTTAAAAGGAGGAATAAGAGAATGGATTTGGATGCTTTGTTTGGTTCATAGAAATGAGTGGTGGTGAATGCAGCTTGTTGAGGTTTTGTAATGTTGTTAAATCCTTGTCAACCATATGTTGATATTCCATTATAGAAAGAAAAATAGTTGAAATTTGAAAATATTATGGTTGAGATTTGGAAAATGAGAAATTTTGACAAAACATTATCCAGAGATAAAAGAGTAAGATATTTGGTGTCTATGTGAGTTACACGTGTATAGATTGGCCTACTTTGTTGATTCCATGTTTGTATCGTGTGTGTTGAAGATTCTCTTTGAATCACACGTAAAATGTAAGGTGTAATTATTATTGAGTATTATTTTCCCACCTTTAGTTATTGTAAAATTAAAACTACTTCGAAAATATATCTCAGAATGTACTTCATTTTTATATTATTCATTCATTTTTGAATTACATTCTAATTATATGATTAAATTTAATTTAAAAATGCATGTTTGTCTACTTTACAAAAGTGAATTTTTGAAATCTATTAAATCAGAAAAAAATGCAGAAACGAAACAGATGCAAAAACGAAGATAAATTAACATCAATAATTGTTATGACATACATAGATAATTGTTAATATAAATCGAACAATACTTTTAATAATATCTCGTTTCAACATTTTCAAAATATCTTTGGAGGATCTCACAATTTTCGCATCCAGTTCGATCAAACCTTTTGTTTTGTAACAGTGAATTAAACTCCACATTACCTTTAAATCTTCATCCGTCTTTAACTCAAATTTGTTGAACTGAATGTTTCATTCGTTGTCTATCGATGGTGAACAATACTCGAGTTTGACAACTTTTTGATTGTTTGAGTATTATATGAGATTCTTTGGTATGGATTTCAGATCTACAAGAGATGTGTACTCAATGATCTTAAATTCAAGTGAGAAAATCACGTCGGTGAAGTAGACAATTGCGACATGCAAATATATGCTCATTCTGGTGTAATGTGATTTTGTTAAAAAAATATGAGATGAGAGACCCATATTTATACAAGATTTAGGCCAAAATAGACTTTAAAAATGCAATCCTGTCCCAGGGAATATTTCAAAATGTACTTCCGGATACACCCTATTTCATTGTGTGAAAATGGATAAATGTTTTGGAAAATGAATATATTTGACATCATTAATATTAAGATAATATTACATACAAAACATGTCTAACAACGCAAATACGTACATTGTTGAATAAAAACTAAAATGAATTGAAACACATGTCACAGTCTAGATCTATATGTAAGGGTGGTTGCACCTTCGACTTTTGTTTATTTGTTTCTCTTTCCATCTCGCTCAACTTGGTGAATTCCTGCACAAAAACGCAAAGTTGTAAAAGACCCTGGGAAGACTAACCCAAAAAGACCTAAAAAGATTTGGGTACCTAAGGACAAAATAATTTATGTTACAGATATCCTTAGCAGCGGAGTTAAGACACCAATCATGGTACCTGGACTCTGGATGCTCGTGGTACATGACGCGAAGAAGACATATGTTCCAAGACCTAGAACTTAAGCCTGGAGGCGTTATAGGTTTTGGAGGTGATAAAAAATGGAAGATTATTGGATCCGAAACTGTAGGTAACACTAATCTCCCTTCCATTACTAATGTTCTTCTTGTTGAAGGATTAATGCATAACCTTCTGTCCATAAGTCAATTAAGTGACAATGGTTATGGCATTATTTTCAATCAAAAGTCCTGTAAAGCTGTTAGTCAAAAGGATGGTTTAATTTTTTTTCAATGGAAATAGGAAGAACAACACTTATAAGATAAAACTTTCTGATTTGAAGAATCAGAATGTAAAATGTGTTATGCCTGTTAATGAAAAGCAACGGACACTGCATAGGCGATCGTGTCAGAGGAGGATTTCTCAGATTAACAAGCTTAATCTTGTCAGAGGCCTGCCAAATCTGAAGTTTGCTTCAGATGCTCTTTGTGAAGCATGTCAACCTCCATACCATTGGAGCTAAGAATGTTGTTTCAACCTCCATACCATTTAAGCTTCTTCACATTGACTTGTCTAGACCAATGAAATCTGCCTCTGTCAATGGTAAGAAGTATGGACTAGTCATTGTTGATGACTATAATAGATGGACATGGGTGAAATTTCTCAGACATTAGGATGAGTCACATTCTGTGTTTTCTACTTTCTGCTCTCAAGTACAAAATGAGAAAGATCTCAGAATCGTAAAAGTCAGAAGTGATCATGGTGGTGAATTCGAAAACAAAGATTTTGAGAAACTCTTTGATGGGAATGAAATTCCCCATGATTTCTCTTGCCCTAGAACTCCACAACAGAATGGAGTTGTAGAGAGGAAGAATAAGACTTTGCAGAAAATGGCAAAGACCATGATCAATGAGACTAATGTGGCCAAGCACTTTGGGGAATAAACAGTCAATACATCATGTTATATTCAAAACAAGATATCTATAAGTCTTATTCTGGGTAAGACTTCTTATGAATTATGGAATAATAAAAAACCCAACATTTCTTATTGGCTCTTTTTTATATTGAACACTAAAGAGAATCTTGACAAGTTTGATTCTAAGGCACAGAAGTGCATCATGTTAGGATACTCTGAATGCTCAAAAGGCTATAGAGTATATAACACTGAGACACAAATTGTTGAAAAATTAATCCATGGAAGATTCGATGATAAGCTTGACTCTGAAAAGTAAAAGCTAGTTGAGAAATTTGCAGATTTGGAGATAACTTATTCAGGTTCTAAAGAAAAGACTCCAGAAGAAAAAGTACCTGAGACCAAAGACTCTGAAGCTCCTTAACCATAAGCGGTTGAAGTTCATACACCTCTAAGAATGTGCAAACAAAGATCTTCACACTTTGAAGAATTGATTTTGGGAGATTAGACTGAACCCATCAGAACCAGATTCTCTTTCAAGCCCTCTGAAGAAACCCTTCTGGGTTTGGTGTCTCTGATAAAGCCTACATCAATTGATGAAGCGCTTCAGGACTCATAATAGATTCTAGCTATGCAAGAGAAGCTCAATCAATTCTACAAAAAAGATGTGTGGGATCAAGTGCCAAGACCCAAAGGAAATCATGTTATTGGAACTAAATGGGTCTTCAGAAACAAGCTTAACGAACAAGGAGAGGTAGTAAGAAACAAGGCTCGACTAGTTGCACAAGGTTATAGTCAGCAAGAATGAATTGACTATACTGAAACCTTTGCACTAGTTGTCAGGTTAGAATTTATTCTTCTCTTAATTTCCTTTGTTGTAAATCATAACATCATCTTATATCAGATGGATGTTAAGAGTGCATTTCTAAATGGATTTTATGGTCTTAAACAAGCTCTCAGAGCGTGGTATGAACGACTGAGCAATTTTCTCCTTGAAAATGATTTCTCTAGAGGAAAGGTAGATACAACTCTTTTCTATAAGACAATAAAAAATGATATTCTTGTTGTAAAGATTTACGTTGATGATATTATATTTGGTTCTGCTAATGCTACTTTGTGTAAGGATTTTCCTAAGTCTATGCAGGCAGAGTTTGAGATGAGTCTGATGGGAGAACTCAAGTTCTTTATGGGGATTCAAATCAATCAGAGTCCAGAAGGAATGTACATCCATCAGAGCAATTACACCAAAGAACTTCTGAAGAAGTTTGACATGTCAGAATGTAAGATGTCTAAGATTCCAATGCATCCTACATGCATCCTTGAGAAGGATGAGGGAAGTGGTAAGGTAGATCAGAAGCTATACAGAGGTATGGCTGGCTCTCTTCTACACATGACATTTTGTTTAGTTTATTCTTGTGTGCTCGCTTCCAATCAAATCCTAGAGAATCCCACTTAACTGCTGTTAAGAGGATCTTCAGGTATTTGAAAGGTACTATTAACCTTGGTTTGTGTTATAGAAAATCTAAAGATTACAAGCTAGTAGGCTATTGTGATGCTGACTATGCTAGAGATAGACATGAGAGGAAAAACACTTCTGGAAGCTGTCAGTTTCTAGAAGATAATATGATCTCATGGTCCAACAAAAGGCAATCAACAATAGCACTATCAACTGTACAAGTTGTATATATTTCAGCCTCTGGATGCAACACTCAGATGCTCTAGATGAATAGTTAGTTAGAAGATTTCAAAATATATGAGAGTAACATTCTTATTCTATATGGTAATACTTGTGCTATTTGTTTATCTAAGAATCCCATTTTGCACTATAGAGCTAAATATATTGAGATAAAACATCACTTTATACGTGACTATGTTCAGAAGGGTATTTTAGATCTAAAATTATTGATACAAACCATCAATTGACTGATATCTTTACAAAACCCCTTGTTGAATATATATTCGTTTTCATTATGAAAAATTTGAAAAGGGACTTATGTCCATAATGAATCTGATGATTATCTCAGAATGTCAATCTCTCAGAATGGAAAAATGAAACTCTGAGATAAGTTTTGATTCTGAACGTATGAGTCTTCTAAAGTCAGAAGGTTTCATAAGTTCAAATGTATCCAGTCAGAATTTGTTTGGTTGAACAAACCTGATTTTCGGATACTGAACAGTTTTTCATTAAATAACTGTCAATCAGTTTTGGAAAACGGAACAGTTTTAAAGACAGCTGTCTTAGAAAACTGAATCGGTTTTTAATGACTGCGTGACACATGGGTTTAATCATGATTTTTGGGATTAGGTTAATCTTTTTTCCTTACTCCTCTTTGTCATATTTTTTGTGCTAATAGCTTTGAATTGATATTAATTGTCATTATTGTCTATTATTGTCATGATTACAAAATTCCCTATTTAAAACCCATTCCACTCACTTCACACACTTACGTAACTTTTCACTCCCCGCACTTTATTGTAACCAAACCAAAAAGTTCCCAAACCCTAAAACATTTCTCTCCATCAATGGCTTCATCATCTCCTTAACAATCTCAACACCAACAACAAGCACAACAATCTTCACAACAACAAATCACTGATGAGCAACGTCATGAAGCTAATTTCAAAAAGGTCGTTCGTAAAGCTGTTGTGTACCAACCTTATGAGAACATTTCTCACCTTCTTCGTTCTGATAGGTCACCATCAAATGTGCATCCTAACATGTTTGTATACACTAAAGATGCATACAACACTCCTGAAGTTACTCTCTCCACACCAGTCGAAGACCTGGAAGTTCTCTGCGAACTCATTGTTGATTTTGTAAGCATGAAGGCTTATGGTTTTGATCTTCTACCCGCTGTTCGTACTTAAGGATGGAATCAGTTCTTTGACCATCTTAATGGTCCAGTTTTTCCAGTTGTTGTTAGAAATTTATGGGTTCATGCCAAAACCTCCTCCACTCAAATAGTGTCCTTTGCTTTTGGCAAAAATATTGTTATTACGGAGAGACTCATTGCCAAACTCATCGGCCATGATGGGAATGGTATCGTGTGCGAACTCATGGGAGAAAGAAGGTTTGATACTGATGAGATGTCCAAAACGATTTTTACAACTGGAGATCTTACTAGGAAAATCAAGGATCTTCAATCTATTCTAAAGATCTGGGCAAGAATCATCCTGGGCTATTTCAACCTTAGAAGAGTAACAAGTTCTCCAAACTACATCAACATCAATCCGAAATATGTTATTTTCTTTATCCATTCTGATCAAAATATTAATCTTCCTGCTTTTCTCTTTAGATTCGTAAGAGATGCACTGAAGGACTCAAGGAATGAATGTAGAAAGGTGAACAACTGAATTCCTTTTGGAAGGCTTATTTCTAACATTCTGATGGAGAGCCGTCTGATAGACTCTAACAAATATCTAAGGTTGGGAACCTTTTTCAATTCCAAGACTCTGAAGAATATGGGCATGATTCCCGCCTTGGTAAGTCCAGTTGTCGAGATCTCCAAGGAGGAGATTCTCAGAAGAAGGATTCCTCTGGTAAACTTTCTCCTCTTCTCTAACCCAGATTCAGCAAGCTATGAGTATAGAAAAGCCAACAACGACTCTGAGGATGTTGTTTCTACTCCTTCTTCGGCACTAAAAGCTATAAAGGAGATAAGAAAATTTGCTCAAAAGGAAAAGAAGAAGAGGAAAAGCAATCAAGGAGATACGGAAGTTTGCTCAAAGAAAGCTAAGGAATCAAAGAGAACTCCAGTGACATCTTCTGAAGCAACATCTGATGCTGCTACTATTGTTGTTGCTGCTGCTACTGTTGCTACTAGTTCTACTGAAATTGTTGGTACTTTTATTTCTCCTCAACTCACTGATGTTAATACTTCATCCATCCCCACATCCACTATAACTTATTATATAACATTTGATCTGGAACCCATTGTTTCCTTTGCTCCCCAAACTACAAATCTAAAATATAACTCTATTTCCAACCCTAAATTCCAATCATCATACCCTCATCTGTTGCTGAAATTCTAACTTTTCCACCATTTCTTTTAACCCAATCTCAAGGATATGAACTATCTCAACTTGGTATTTCTCACCCCTAATCCCAGGCTATTCCACCACCACTAAGCACATCTCACTCAAACACCCAAATTATTCAATCAACCACCATTTCTAATGATTAGTCAGAAACTAAACTCATTGTCTACCTAGACAGCCCCTCTCGCCCCTTCTACAACCAAACACCCTCTAAAACAAAGATTCGTCCTACTCCCTTGGATGATTTATTTTCTCAGTTTGAAGAGGATATTTGTGGAAGATTCCATGCTCTTATTGAAGCTTGCAGAGGCAATGCAAACGTCTCAGAAGTATGTGATCTGACTGAGGGTTTCAGAAGATGGATTATAATCAACTCTGAAGAGTTGGACGTTTTCTGACTGAAGGAATCTAAGAGGAATTCAATGCCAGACTCTCTGGTATAGTAGAACCTCTACTTCAGAAGGTTTTATCCATTCCTCTACTCCCAGCACCATAAGTGATTCCTCCTCTATCCTCAGTTCAGTATTCTTTGGTTCCTGCTAAGGCCTCTATTGAAGTTGCAAGCGTTTCTGGCACCAAGGAGACTTTGGGTTCTGAGGATTTTGTTCTGAAGAAGTTGGAGTTTTTGGATGCAGAGAATTCAAAAGTGAAGGAAATGATGTCAAAGATTGAAGGGTTGCTTGCAAATATTATTTCTAGACTACCCAAAACCATCCCGAACCTTAGTTTTTTTAACTTTGTGTTATCTTTGTTCTGTCCTTATGTCTCCTTCCTTCTGTACCTGCTCATCTTTTGATTAATGAAATTATATTTTGTTTGGTTTATTTACTTTGTCTTTTTATTCTTTTTGATCGATGATAAAGGGGGAGAAAGAGTGTTGAGGATTTTGATATATCTAATTCCCACTATGTAAATCCAAACATAATTCTAACTGTTTGACTTGGTAATTTTCTGAGAACTTTGAAAAAGTTCATCATTCTAACCAAGTGTTTCATGTTATAAAGCATTAAATCTGACGCATACAAATTTTGAAATCTGCACTCTAGACAAGTCAAATAAGTGATCTGCTTTACTAAGTTCTGATACTCATGGCCTTACTCTGATATCACTTATAACAAAAAAGAGCTCTGATACCAGACAACAGAAAAGCTCTAATACTAGATATCAGAAAGCTCTGATCGTTTATTAATTTGAAGAGAAAGTTATAACAACCAGGCTTATGCCAAACAGAGAAGTTATCTCTTTCACGTTGATTTAAAACGTTTATATGGGTTAAAAGTTTTTTTAAGTCTTAAATTCAGGGGGAGGTTGCAAAATAGATTCTGAATCCAGTATGTAACATGTTTAACCTTTGAGTCTTCAAGAGGTTTTGTACTGATATAGCCGTTGGGAGCAGACATCCATAGAACGTACCGACTTTTCTTGAGCCTTTCAATCTTGTAGTCTCGAGCTAACAGGCTGATAAGACAATACAACTTGCTTTCAGTAGTACGAATAATCCACAACTTTATCACCAACTATGAATGGTACCAGATGCTAATATATAATTACTAAGTGTAGAAACTCGTCTGAATGCTGAGGCCTTCAATTCAGAGTCTGCGTCAAACCATACTAGCTAAAATTCTGGCATAGCAGACAGCAGATGTCCTAACACATGTCAATACACTGTTCTGCATAATTATTAAACAAAGAACAAAATTGCAAACTGATATCCAGACTATCAGTAACTGCAGAAACACAGATGTTTCGACATCTGTTCCAACATGTTAATCAAAACTGAACTGTAAATTGCAGAATGATAAACAACACAGAATATGATGACCCAGTTCGGTGCAACTCACCTATATCTTGGGGATTCCAATCCAGGAAGAAGAATACACTATCAGTAGTATAGTTTTATGTAAACAACCTCAGGTTTATAGTAAACACCCATGTTTACCTATCACTACCCAATGAAGACTTTATCATTAGAATTCACATCTAATTAATAAGAGAAACCCATCTCACTCCCTAAATCACAACCTGTGATTATCTAACAGTTACTACACCATAATTGTATCATCTTATTGAAAGACACCCCTTTCAATACAAAGTTCAGTCAAGCATCCTTGACTAACAAGTTAACTGGGATTTGCTTCAAAGCTTCATCCAAGAACAATACACGATTCATTACCTACGGGTTTCTGAATCTGTACAAGTACTTATGTCTACCACAATGTATCAAATCGATTCAGAGGGAGACTTACAAGAGAAACCTACGACTCTCAAAACCTAAACCCTAATTTACAAAATAGGATTCCTAAGTCTATGTCGTTCTCTCTCACCCTCTGCCTAGGTCTTGGTCTTCCTTTTATAGCCTTCTGCTTTGTTGGGCTTCATATCTTTGATCTTTGATCCACTGCCAATCGCGCCTTCAATCTTGGAACAAATTTAAACAAAACCTGTTGTGACAGTCATAATGTCGAACCTTCATGCTATGACATTTCACTCGACATCTTTGGTTTAGGGAAGAATCCTTCATGTTGGAACATCTTTCACAACATTATGTTTTACCAAAATTTAGTCAAACTCTGGGAGCTTTCACTAGCAATTGTTCTTCAGACTCTGCCACCAGAAGCTAGCAATGAAGCAACTCCAAGTGTGTCTAAGTAAAATAAATTCTGATTATTTATGTACAAGAATAAGAATCTGCATAAATAAAACACACATTAAATAAACCATAGTTATTTTAATACTTTTGTTATCATCAAAACTAAAAGAGAAAATGTCAAGAACAAATTTTGTTCTAACAATCTCCCTCTTTTTGAATATGACAAACACAAATATTTAAAGGACAATGTTGGGCATTTAATTTTCTCTGTAACAACAGGGTATGAGGTTTGAAAGCTCCCCCTGAGTCTGATAGTCCACAATTGAATTCTATTGACTATAGCACCAAGAACTACTTTTCAAGAAAAAATAAATTAGTCTTCTTAGTAACATCAGGGTCTGAGGTTTGCAAGCTCCCCCTGAGTCAAACAGTTCCAAGGTTAGCTCCCCCTTAGTTCCATATTTAAGAAAACCAAAATAACAACATTTTAAATTCCTTTGGCAACATCAGAATACGAGGTTTGTAAGCTCCTTCTGAGTCTCATAGGCCAAGTCAGAGGTTTGTAAGCTCTTACTTAACACTATATACAAGAGAGTTAAAATATGTTTCCCTTTTTAACTTTCTTTGGCAACACCAGAATATGAGGTTTGTAAGCTCCTTCTAGGTCTGATAGGCTAAGTCTGAGGTTTGTAAGCTTTTCCTTAGACCTATGTATAAGAAAGTTAAAAATACGCCATGGGCAAGGTAACCATAAAAACATAAAATAAATGACAAGAAAATAAATGACCAATATGTACATGACATGTATTCAATGAGTTCAGTTTCCACTTAAATACTTACTATTATTTCTCCTCCTTTTGTCACATCAAAAAGAATAAAAGGAAAAGAAAGGAAAGAGAAAAAATATCACTAATAAATGTAACTCAGATAATCATTACATGATCAGTTTCCAAAGAGGAAGAATAATCAAGTAATAAGAGTCATTAAGGTTTGTAAAGTACACGCTTTGAAGTCTTAGTGGTCGTTACTATTCCAAGAATTAAACAAGGATTAATTTTAGACTCTTGGTATCCACATAAGTCATTATAAAAACATCCAGCTCCTAAGTCATTTTCATCAATCACCGACCTAAGGATATGGAATTAGCAACTGAGATTCATAATGCAACCGTTGTAACAGACGCAACCGAGAGCTCTACAAGCTTAGCAATCCAATCCCCTCAGAGGAGATCTGCTTCTGAGTCCTCTACAACTGTGCCTCTGCCCTCAACAATACTTTCTATAGAAGAGGTAACTTCGGCAGTACCTAAACAACCTTCAGAAGGAGGTTCAACAGTAGCTGCTTTGAAGCCTCAGAGAAAAAGCATGAAGAGGTCAAGGAAGAATAAAAGGAGGGTCAACAAGAAGTTCTACTACTATCTTCTAGACATAGAAGAGGAAGAAGTGATTGATTCAGACGACGAGGAGGTAGACTGTGACAACAGTGGACGCTGCTGGGCACGAGTTACACTAGCAAGGGATCAATTCTAGAAATCATCTTGTACCCCATTTTTTTTTGTTTAAAAAATGTAATCCATCAGTTTAATTAATGAAAAAGTTTTTCAGACCAATACTACTTTAGCATGCGTTTACATTCCAGAATTTTCTTTAGATTTTCTGAAGCTACACTATCAAAGTGAATCTGACACAGAAACGATAGTTACAACAAATCATTCATAAACTCATAGTTATTCAGAGAATCTTAATAGGTTAGACTGCTAGATCACATTTCCAAGAGTCATTATTAAAATACTAATAAAATTTAATCAGTACTTAAATAATATTAAACTCAAGACAATGAATGTAACACATCTATAAAAGGACTCTATTAAGCTTTCTTCCATCATCACTTAATCCCTAAAACACCAAGATGTATAAGCAAAAGAAAATCTGGGTTCCAAAGAAAGATTTTAGGAAGGCAACACTACTGAATGCAACAACCCAAGCAAATCAAAGCAAGACAGCAACTGAAGAACCTGCAAGCAAGCATACAGCTTCAGAAGTGATATCCTCTTCAGCATCCTTTGTGAAGACACACAAAAGAAGAAGATCTTCTGGATCCAGACGCAGAAACAAACTGAGAAAGGAGGCTTTGGGGTTTGCTAAGAAAGAAGGACAAGATTTCTTAGACAATCTAGACATGTTAGATGATACTAGGGATTTCCTTATGACACATCCATTAGACTAGAAAAATATAATTGTCTTGTAATAGCTTCCCCTTTATTAATTAAATAAGTTACAAACATTTGAGTTCTTTTATCTATTTCAGATTCTCAGTGAACAACAAGAATAAATATTAATCAATTAAAACTGAACACAAGCATGAACAAACTCTGAATTTATTAAAAAGATGCTTAATACAAAGATTTCAACAACAATACAAAGCATAACTATGAAGAAATATAACATCAGAATCTTTCATAGATAGCTTTAAACTTGTCTCTCCAAATCTTGCAAGAACTAGCCTCAGAACTTATGTTAACTCCTTGCTGAACAAGTATTTCAGAAATAACTCGTCCATAAGGAATGAAGAAGATCTTTCCCTTCTGAAAAGAAGAAAGATACCTCTTCAGATGGTCAAACAAAACTTGAGGAAGATCAATCTTCAAATCTGAATTAAGAAGTATAAGCATATCTTTTTTAATAGGGTCCACTTGATCTAAATCTTTATCCTTAGGCAGTAAGTTTGAATTCAGAATCTGACTCCAAACAACAACATCAGGAAGAAGATTTGAAACCACTGATGTATTAGATGGATCTACAAAGATACGCCAGGTAGGAAGATAGTGTTCCTAAACAAGAGTTCATGGGATTTCTCCAATCTCCTCACAATTGATCACATTTGCAATCACTTTAGAGATTACTGTAATAGAAACATCAGTTACTCTAGACATAATAGATTACTCAGAATTCAGCTCAATAATGGAGACATTGATCCAAAAGTCTTTGACAAGACTTGGATAAGTGAAACCACAGAGCATCTCAAAGTAGCCATTCCACCTTTGTTTAGACACAGTCTTCCAGAAGTTGAAACTAATCTCAAGCAACTCATCAAAATCCACAAACTTTTCATTGATGACAACCAGCTGATTCAAAAGAGAATTAACTGAAGAACTCATCTTAGGTTTGGTTTGATCAGCACACAACCAAGAAGAAGAAAAAAGAAGAAGAAGAAGAACTGAACAAGAATCTTACAAGAATAAGAATCTTTCCAGAAAAAGGACACAATGATGTTTCACAGGATAGGGAATAGTAACGACAAGTACTAAAAGAGAAAACATCATTACCCAAAGGTTCTTTATTCAGCAAATATTTCAATTCCACCAGATAAGTTTCACCTTTATTAAAGGTTAAGTATTATAAAATCTTTTAGAAAATGTTTTACTTAAACTGCTATGACAGTAAAAAAGAATCTTCTTCTGAATCTCAGAAACTAACAACTTTAAGAAGCTATCAACTGTCAGACTCTAGTAAGTCTATACTTAGACAGAGATATCATCTGTCAGTCACAAATCTCTAAGGTTCTATTCAGAACTAGTACTTTATCTTGAAACAAGAGTCATGAGTGATAGATGAATATTGAATTGTCTTCTTTAGACAGCTAACAAGCAACAATATCAACACAAAAGTGAGAAAACTGTTTTCATAAATGTGATCATCATCTGGCTTAATAAGACATTCAGTAAAGACAAACACAACAGAGTTTCCTTTTAATGATTTCTGAAGTTCTTCTTTAGAAAAAGAACCTCTCTAGAACTCTAACAGAAACTTTGTATTTATATTTATACAAATGTTTCATTGAATCAAAAGATAAACCAGAAAAGAACAAGCATACCACTTTTTTTTTGCCAGACTCGATTCAGTATTTAGACGTAACCAATAGAGTCTGAACACAGCTTTGAATGGATTCTAATTCAATGGATGTCTAACCATTGATTCCACTACTCTCACCAAATTCAGTACCGCCAGTACTTGAATATGGGTTGTTGAATCTTCTTCCAATAAATGTTGTAAACAACCTTATGGAAGATGCCTATGCTTCTTTCCTTGATATCTGTAGCAAATACATTATGATACTCATATTTCTATAAGACCATACATATAAGTACAAACACACTCTTCTTTGCCTTACATCTCAATCTAACAGCAGACCATAAGTCACTCTAGAGTATGAGTCTAGAACGAGATATGATAGGAACATAATCTTGTTCTAAGCAATGTCAATAATCTCATTATCTGGGATTAAATCTTTTGACTTTGAAATCATTGACAAGCTCAGAATCAGGTGGTGTTAGCTATCAGAAATTGACATAAAGCCAATCAGAGTACTGTCTTAGTACGGTTGACAGAACTCAAAGAGAAGTTGAAGATTTCTCATAGAAATGTCTTTTAAAATAACTTCCATGATGATCCTCAACCAAGAAGCAATGAAGTTTCTTAAGATATCACCTTAAAGAACAAACTCCATATAATCAAATATTTTGAAACAAGATAGCTTTAACAACATCTCTTGCTTTTCAATACTTGTTTTTTATTTCAGAACACATATGCTTCTTTTAATCTGCATCCTGCACTAATATCAGCTTCAAGAGATTAAACACTGAAGAGCATCTGATATTAGGTTCTGGTAGTGTTTCTTCTTGCTTTCAGATTTGGGAAATCAGTTGAAATACAAATATTTTAGAAGCTTTTGAAGTTACTTATCTATCAACAGATATCACAATCCATTCGGCCAATATAGAAGTCCTTCTAACAAGAAACCTAAGCTTCTTATCATTAGTCATTCCAAAGAACTTAAGCCAAAAAGAGAAGGTGATCTATTGAATAGTTTTTCATCATCCAACTTCATTTCTTTCCTTTGAAGACTGCAAGACAAACCTTCAGAATACAACAAATTCAAGTTGTAAACATAAAAAACTATGACTTTAGATTTAAGTCAAGGAACAATCTTCTCAGAATTTGCTTGAAAAGATTAGATGAAGTGTAACTACTTCAAGCTTCAAAGAATGATCCCCACACACCCAAGCACAAGATTTCAAAGATAGTCCAAGCATTAAACATATCAATGATGTTGATATACTCAGAAGTGAGATAATCATCTACCAGAATGCAACTACCTTTGAAGATATTCAATGTGCATATTCTGAGTTGGTGAAAGAGATTTTCAAGTTGATAATCCTTAACACCATAAACTTCTATAGTAATACATTTTTCAAGGATATTCTATAGACCTTCAACAACCCTTTATCAAGTCCAATGAGTTAAAAATATGTTTAGCTTTTCCATCATTTAAATTCAGTGGAGTCACCCATTTGAATATGGTAGGAAAAGTCGTATGATATTTTTCATGTGACACTTGATTCCTTCTTGAAGAAGAAATATAATTTTCTTATTGGATCATTATCTGCGCCACTGTTAAGTGTTAAGCACAGACCAGACTCTGATACTACTTGAAGGTGTGAAAAGTACACAAGAAGGGGGGGGGGGGGTTGAATTGTGTTTCACGTTCTCTTTTATACTGGTTCCTCCCCTAATTGAGAGTAGTCCAGTCCCTTTGCCTTATAAGAGATTTTCATTATAATCACTTCATGATTACAATCGCTTATGCTTCTGCATAAGACTTTTACAACTGCTTAGATCAACTGTCTGAGACTTCCCTTGCTTAGAGCACATGTGTAAGATATAACCTTTGCTTACACCATTTGACTGAGCCACCTACTCTTTTGTCATCTGGTTGAGACTTTCCCCTTTGCTTAAAGCACACGTCTAAGAGTTCCCTTTGCTCACATCCTCTGGCCGAGCCACCTGCCCTTTGACCATCCAAACTGAGACTTCCTTTGCTCAAGCAGCACTCGAGACTTCTTGCTCTCGCCCCTCAGACGGAGACTTCCCCACTTGCTCAATTAGACTAGCTGAATAAGACTTTCATAGCTCAAGCACTTAAGCAATGAGACTTACGTGGCTTAAGCATCTTGGCTCAAGACTTGTAGCTTGAATCCCAATGAGACAAGGCTTTTGGCTCAAGCACATAGCAGGAGACTTATTCTAAACTATTGAAGGCTCAGCAGAATAGAGAACAAGGTGTACATGATGCAAGCATCAGAGGTACAGGAAATCATCATAACAAAGACCTAAAACACTTAAGATTTCTCAGACATTTAATGATAAGTTATCTTAGGGCTTTTACAATTACAACCTAAAACAAAAAATTTGTATATTACATTAGAGTTGATAATTGCTTAATCTTATCACTCCTTAACCAGAAGAATCCTTGTTAAAAATTAAAACTTGAATCTTCAGCCACATATATAGCCTTTGCAGAAACTAGCCGTTGAGAAGGTGTCTTGAACAAGTGTCTTTGCCTTTACTCTATAGTACAAGAGACGTTGATGATGGATGCACATCAGATTCTGAATCCAGTGTGTAACACATTTAACCTTTGAGTCTTCAAGAGGTATTGTACTGATAGAGCCATTTGGAGCACACATCCATAGAACGTACCAGCTTTTCTTAAGCCTTGAAATCTTGTAGACTCGAGCTGACAGGCTGATAAGACAATACAACTTGCTTTCAATAGTACGGATAATCCACAACTTTATCACCAACTCTGAATGGTACCAGATGCTGAAATATAATTACTAAGTGTAGAAACTCGTCTAAATGCTGAGGCCTTCAGTTCAGAGTCGGCGTCAAACCACACTAGCAATTGCTCTTCAGACTTTGCCACCAAAAGCTAGCAATGAAGCAACTCCAAGTGTGTCTAAGTAAAATAGATTCTGATTATTTATGTACAAGAACAAGAACCTTCATAAATAAAATACACATCAAATAAACCATTATTCTTTTAATACTTTTGTTATCATCAAAACTAAAAGAGAAAATGTCGAGAACAACTCTTGTTCTAACAATGTTTGCTGAACTCGCGAGAGCATAAATCCCTTTGCTTAATTCAGATAATAGGAACTTACATCACACAATACCAATTGATTGCACTTGTCAGTGAGTTTTGTAATCAAATAGGAATAGATAATTTGCTTAGGTGGTTTGAATTATAATAGCTAGTGATAAGTCGGAACTCAAGCAATCACAAATCACACGGATATCAATAACACCAATGCACTAATTACGATAACGACTCGATCGCAATGCAGGTATATATGCAATACATCAACTCTTCGACTCCATATGCATGTGGTACCAATTTGGACATCAGAGGCATGTTACTAATTTATTCTACCCACTGATGGTTCTCCTTTAAACTTGGCTCCCCTTAGAACAATAAACGTCACTGACCCCCCTATGAAATCAACAATGCATCATTGATCCCCCTACGGAATCAACAACTCATCACTGGTCCCTCCTTCTGAACTAGCGACACACCACCAGACCGGAGTTTGTACACCATGAGGCATGAAATGCAACAAATCATGCAGATGCAATAATCATCATCATTTCCCATTCAAACCACATGCATTGCCAATAAGACCACCACCTCAACATAATAAACATGTTATGTAATTATACCCATCACAATATACATTCATATACGTATTCAACAATAATTATCCATACATCAAGAGGATTAAATAAAAAAAACTCTTAAACACATCAATTTTACTCACCAACTCTCCAAACACATCAAAACAACAATAACAAACAGTCGCCAAAATTAAACTAAACAACTCACTTTACACATTTAGAACGTTTGGTTCCTATCCTCATACACACATATAACCTATAAGGCATGACTATGAGGTAGTACTATGCGTAAACTTCCCAACACTTCAAACCACACCTCAAACAGAGTCACAGAACTCAAGTTACACACGAAATGACCCGCTTGGTATAAATTCCAACGAGCTACAATGGTCACCCGTGTTGGCTAACACGACCTGTAGCATTCCCCAAGGAAGACCCCCCTTTTGAACCGCCTCTGGTACAAAAACCAAAGAACTGCTACGACCGCTCGTAGCAGCTGATCTGGCCTGTAGTAGCATCCCAGACCCTATAATTTTGTTTTGCGATTTTGGGCGATTTCTCTTGTTTTCCTACCCTACATAAGACCCCAAACCCCAAATGTTGACTTCTAACAACCCTAAAACATATTATATCATAAGGCACATGAATCAAAGGGTAATCAACACATCGCAACATCAAAATCAATGTCGTCACATCAATTCATCATGCTTTTCATCAACACATAACATCAACATATGAACATCATCATCTCTAATGTTTTTATGGCATTCAATCACACAATTTTCATTAAGACAACACTTAGCATGATTAACGCATATAAAATCAACAATACGTCAATCCAATTGTGGAGGTTCTGCACAAACCTCACACAATTCACTAACCCTCAACAATGGAGGATAACACGATCAAACAATGAAGAGGGTGAGGATCCCTCACCATCCTTTATGAAACAAGCACCCAATAATGAAAAATTCCCCCTTACCTCGAATTCGCGAAAAAGCTCCAAACTTGATAATGAAATCTCCCTTTTCTCACTCTTGCTTTGCTAGGGATTTTTCTTTTCTCTTGCTCCTTTTTCACCAATTTCACATATTGACTCCTTTTTCCCTCAATCCTTCTAATTTAAATTAAACCTTACTTTGTTTTTATTTTATTTTCAATAAATACACTAATTACCTTATTTCTTACTAATTCACTCCACCTCCCAAATTCCCATAATTTCTATTTTTCTCCTTAAATCTAACTTATTTTATTATTCTATTTTCCACTCCATATCTCACTATTTTATACTTTATCCCAATTTGTATTATTTTCATTAATAAAAAAATAGTGATAAATAATATAATTTCTACCCAACCTCAAATAACCCCACAAAAATACACAAAACACTCCAAAAAATCATATAAACATATTTAATGCAATAAATAAATTAGTTTAAAAAAATTGGGCGTTACAACTCTCCCCCATTTAAAGAATTTTTTCCCTAAAAAATTACATGAAAGAAACAACTCCAGATAAGATTCTCTCACCCGACTCTCCAACTCCCACGTCACACTTCCTCCAGCAGGTCCTCCAAAACTACCTTAACCAAAGAGATCTCTTTACCTCTCAAGTGCTTCACTTCTCAATCCTCAATCCACAGGGGTGATGCCTGAACATTCAAGTTCTCTATCACTTACACATCATCCAATTGGATCACATGGGACATATTAGAAATATACTTCTCATACTCTCTGAAGGATCTGGTACGAACCAATAGAATGAGGCATGAGCTTTTGATACTTCAACGCATGACCAACACTAGTCACTACTCACTAGAGTGACTCTCAAGAACACATAATCTCCCTCTTGAAACTCAAGTGCCTTCCTTCGCATGTCATGGTAACTCTTCTATCTGCTCTGAGATACCTTCATCTTCTCCTGAATCATCTTAATCTTCTTAGTAGTCTGCTGAACAATTTCAGGTCCAAGCATAAAACTGTCACCTGATTCATACTAACACTGTCATTACCCCAAATTTTGACCATATTTTTTTTTTTCACATTTTAATTACTTATATAAATAAAAAAATAATTATAATAAGTAGTTTTTATTTCTAATTTTTCTTTTTAAAAAAATTTAATACTATTTCTATGCATTTAAAAAAAAAAGAGAAGTAAAAAAAAAATAGTATATGAGTGTCAATTAGAAATTAGATTTTAATTAGTATGTTACTCTTTGGATGTAATTTCATTTTGAATAAACATGGTAGTCCATTTGGTAGAGGAGTAGGTGTTGCGGTGAAAATCGGATAACAAGCTATTAATTAACTTGCATCATTTTTCTTTTACAACCGACTTTGATTTATCCGAAGGAAAGGTTCAAGATCGTTTAAAAAACCTAAAGGGGGAGAATCGAGGTTCGGGGGTTGGTTATACAAAGGGAAGGTGTTAGCACCCCATGTATCCGTAGTATTCTACGGGAACCTCTTGTTAAATGTTATCTTATGTTTGCTAAAGGTTCTATGCTAAAGGCTTGAAAAGAAAACCCTAGGTGTTAGTTACTAAGGGTACTCGGTAAGGCATCGCACCTTAGCCTACGTATTCCCGGGTACGAAATCAGAGTACACGTAGTTCTTGCTCTATTGAATTATTGACTATGGCCAATAATTAAGAAAGGGATGAATAGAGTCTAAAACTCTCTAGGTCTAGTTGAGATGGACCTATGTTGTGTTTAGTTAATAAAGAGAGTGGTGGTTCATGTGATGAACACCACTAAGAGTCGAAGAACTCTTAATAAAACAAATGACTTAAAAGTCAACCATAAAACCTTCCTTTGGATGTGGAGGATAAATAAAAGTTACATGATAAAGCATGATATAAAAGTAATACAAGGTCAAGCATGATATAAAAGCAAATATAAGCATACTAATGGCTTTATGCTTGAATGATAAAAGATAAGTGAAAGTGAAGTGATAAAGTATAAGATATTAGTGTGAGTATATTTACAAGCATAATAATGGCTTTATGCTTGAGTGATAAAAATGAAAGTGAAATGATAAAATGTAAGTGTTAAAATGTACAAGCATAATAATAGCTTTATGCTTCACATATAAGATAAATGAAGGTTGAGAAAATAAGCATAAGATTAGCATTATGCTTAAATAAATAAAGGTGAAGGTGAAGTAAAGGTAAGCATAAGATTTGCATTATGCTTCCAGATAGATAATGAAAATGAAGGTCAAAGATAAAGTGGTAATCTTATATAAAGCCCAAGAGGAGGCTAAGGGAGGTCGGTTGCGATCGCGAGAACGATCGACTTATCAGGTATAAAAATGGTTGACATGAAGTCCAAGTATTAGTTTAAAAAACATTTTGAATAAACACACAATGGTAATATGAATGTGAATAATAGTCAGGATGGTATGTGACATAAAAATGAAGTCAAGATATTATGAACAGTAATATCGGCATAAAGAATAAATCATGATGAAATTGGTCATTCATGCAATTATTGGCCAAAGCATTGTAAGACATAATAAGAATGAAAATTCAAAATTAAATAAACATGGATTAAATGTAAAATAAACCTTTTTAAAAGAAATTTTAAAATGAGATATAAATAATAATATATTAAACCTAAATAAATATCTAGGAAAATAAATTACTAAATGAATAAATGTTTTTGGAGTTTTGAAAATGAAATAGAATTTCTAAAAGATAAATAAATTGTTCTTGAATTTATAAACTTTAAATAAAAATAAAGGAAAATGATATTGATTAAAAAAAAAGAAAGGAAGTGTTCCAAACATGGTTTGAACCCATGCCCTTACGCATCACAACAACAGACCAAACCCTTGCCAATTGAGCCAACACGCGCTGGTGCTTAGGGAAAACAAAAGCACATATATATTTTAAAGAAGCGAACACCAGAGGAGAAAAAAAAAACAAAAGGATTGGGCAGGGAATCGAACCCCAGTCCTTATAGGCACGGCAAAGTAACACACACAAGTCCATCCGCTGGGGCGGGAATACGTCCATTAACAATCTTGCACCATTAAATATAAGAAGCAATACATGTGCGTATATGAAATCAAGGCAGGCCAATGCCCTGCGCAACCGTGTTCACAACAACTCAAACTACCAAAGTCAGAAACATATATCTTCACCAATTCTTAACCAAACTCAATGAAACAAAAACCAAAAACTGGACAGGAAAGATCATTTAACAAGATGGTAATCATGTGTCCTAGTTCTAAACACACAAATCACGAATCAGTTGTGAAGGATAGGGTGTCACGAAAGCAGTCCAAAAGGCATATAGTATGTCATAAAAATAAGTAAAAGCAGGCATATGTATCATAGGGATTCTGTTACGAAGCACAAGTCTAAGGGGTCTCACCCATCAATTTATGAACATACCAAATGCTTGCAGATTTAGAGCAACATGATAAACATACATAGGTATACTGTTAAGGCATAAAGCTCATCATATCAAATACTATCTAACATACATTCAGGTGGAGAAAGGGTTCATACCAAGATTTACTTCAAACATGACAAAAGTTTCCCACATCTCATATAAATGTCACATAGAAAGATAGTAACAACGTAAACAGCATATGGATAAACATATCGTCAGGACGTTTCATAAAGCAATGAGCATCAAGGTTGGACATACAACAATCAATGTTAACAAAACACAGTCAGATAACAAGGTTCAGGCAGTCAGGATTCATTGCAGCAAACAATTTCCATGAGGATGGCAAACAAAACCAAATGCTAGGCACACAACAGTTCACATATAATTCTTCAAACACTTGAAATCATTAAACCAAAATATTTAAGCCAATCATTCATGAAATTTCCAAACATAGGGCATACATACACATTAAATAACATTAGGCACGAACATGGTGGGATAATATAGATAATCCTTAGTAGAAAAAACACACATCAGAATGTAACAGGTTATAAAACCTCATGCCATGAATATGAGCATATTCAAACTGACAAAAACTCATGTTAAACTCCAAAGCAAACATACTTGTTAAAGAAACTTAGCAACCAAGAAAGTACATAACATAGATTACAGTTAATCAAGTTTTAGAGTGTTCACAATAACATAGATGTTTAAGACAGTGAACAAAAGCAGGAGTGCAGCATCTCATGTACATGAAGACTTAATGAGGTTTGACAAACATAAGGTCAATATTAACATTCCCTGGTATAAGAATTAGTAGCACATAGAGATGAAGAAATACTAATGATTCAAAATGAGATGAGACAAATTATGATAGGGCAGAGTGGCAAGACTGAACATGACAACAGTTTGAGGACATATAGTGTGACAATTTCAAATGCAGTTAGGTTCACGGTAATGTAATAGCAGTGGCATAACTTGAACAAAACCAAATAGGCACATCATCAAGCATACACGTACACCAATGAAGAACATCATTCACTTCATAGGTTCAAACCATAACAACCTATTTAAACACATATAAGCAAAGGTAGCAGACAGTTCACAAAAACAGCAAGCAAGCACAATACAAATCAACCATTTATCAAAGCAAAGTACAGGCAAAAATAAGCATTCATGGTTGTTGAGGGCATAATGATAATACAAGCATCAAGCTAGATTAAAAAGCAGACCAAACACATATAAGGTCAGGGCAGGTTATTTGGGTTCATAGCATATTCTTTAATTACTAAACCAATGTTGACAGTTAGCATAACATAGAAATCTCATACAACAAAATATGAGCAAAAAGTGTAAACATGTCCATACATCAGGGTGAATCCAAAAGAAAACAATGTTCAGCATAGGACTTATATTAGCAGACTGTAACCAAGCTAATGTCACAAAATCGAAACCAGCCACATGTTTCTAATGAATCAACACACCAAATACATCAGTGACAGGGCGAACATTCTTGCATACACAGATACATATAACTCAAAGCATAGAAGCATGTGGATATCAAACATCAGTCAAGGTGAACTTACATTACAACACTAACAATAAAAAAAACACAAGAATCAATGAACATCCTTAATCATGATAACAGCCATGACACTCAACCAACGCATAACATTTCAATGCAAAGGAGCAAAAACAGTTCAACAATGTATCATCCACATTCCAATGACTCAAAGCAAAATAGCAAAGCAAACCAAAATATTTTGCAAGTGATATCATAACACGAACAAACAGTCCAACAGACTTAAATACACATTCGCAAGTTATCAAAATAACAAGGAACACATATAAAAGTTATGATATAATGGTATCAAAATGAATACGAATATTGAAAGGAAAAGGATAGTTACCAAGTGGAGTAATATCCACTGCACCTTCCTCTTTGCTAAGCCTTCTCCTTGAAGCTCCAAGAAACCAAACTCCTTCTCTCTTGCTCGTGTCACTTGAAAGCTCAAAAACTTTATGTATTTTTTTGTGAGAAAAGTGTTGATCAGAACTGAAGTAGAACCTCTTTAAATAGGCAAAGTATTGGGTTGATGAGAAGCCTCATGGGCCGGGTTAATTCCTCAAACATTTGGTGGGCAAAAATTTGACATTTGAATTCAACCGTTGATCCTCAAGGAGACATACGCTCCAATGCTGCACCAATGCTCTGAGCTCGCAGAGTCAAAACGCTAGAATGGGCATTGCTTCTCAGCTATATTTCTGGTGGTAAGTGGATAGGTATTGAAAGAAGGAATTTGACAGAGATGGCGCTAAGACAATTGCAGGGAAAGCAGGACATGGCAGTGTGAATGCTTAAACGGGCAATGCTTCAGAATCGCTTTTACGAAACAAAACGTTGAGAGCTTAAGATGAAATTGCTTTTGGGAGAATTCAAATCAAATCATACGCGCCAAGGGATTGAATTGTGGAAGTGATTTGAATGGATGAATTTACTTGAGTTTCCTTGTTCTCTTCTGAAATCGTGAGCAAGAGGGAGAAAAACAATTTGGTTTGCTTTGTTTCTTTGGTTATCACGTGTCATGCTCTAAATGGTTAGGAGAATGGTTGAAAAGTCAAAGAAAATGGTTTTGAATTCTGATTGGTTGGTGGTTTGAAAGTTTGTCCAATTTAGAAAGTTAGCAAACCAAATCACACGTATACATACTCCTAAACTTAAAACCCACCTAAATCAAAAGATTACTAAGACAAAATTAATTAATTAAACGCATCCTAATTAAAACAAATTGAATGAAATTAACCAAAATGAATAAATTGGAAAGCAAATAAATAAATAAATAAATAAATGGATAATAAAATGGGATAACAATTAATCTATATCCTAGTTAAATAATTAAAACAATAAACCAAATTAACAATTGATCAATTTTAATTAAACTGATAATTGGAACAATTAAATTAAATTGAGATTAAATTGAATTAATAAAGATAGGACAACCTAAAATAAAATAAGCCAAATTAAAACTAAATTAAAATAAAAACAAATGAAAGTAATGAAATAAATATTAAATTTAAATAAATAATAGAAAACAACTAGCAAGAAATGAGGGTAAAATTTGGGGTGCAACAGTAGGTATAAGGTTTGCAGGGGAGAGTGCATGAGTTTGAATCCTACCTCTTCCACTTTTAGTTATTTTTTTCATTTATTACTAACTTTTTCTATTTTACCTTTAAATCATAAAAAATTTCAAAAAATAGTTTTTTTTATTATTTAAATATTAATTTTCGTATTTTATTTAATGAATATTTTAAAATATTGATTTTTTCACTAAAATCATGTTTTTATGAAAAAATCTCAAAAAAATCATATAAGTTAAGATAAAATCAAATATTTTCCATTTTCATTATTAAACTATTTTCTTTATTTTAAAATATTTTTTATTTAAATTCACCAAGCCATGAATCCATCCAGATTCATTGGCTTGTGCTTTAAGAAATTGAAAAAATCAGGTTAAATCAAATCGCTCTAAAAATAGACAATCGCATTTAATTTTTTAACCTGATTTTCTCCTATAAATAGAGTCATTGTTTCTCCTATTTTAATCATCCACAATCTACAAAATTCTTGTTCCTCACGTCAAAAAACAACATCAATAAAACCTTTATCTAAACTCCAGCCATTCCTGCAAATCCAAATAAGTGTGAAGGCGGAAAGCGGTAGAAAGCGAAAGAAGGCGAAAAGAGCAAAGAGAAACTGTAGCTGAGATTAAACTAGAGAAATCTTTCTCTCTGTAGGTTGGTTTTCCGGTTATATTTATCTCCTTCTTGTTATTATTGAATCTTACTCTATTGTTGATGTTTGGGTTTATTAGGTGATCTGATTTATTGCTTGGGTTTATTGTGTGATCTGATTTATTGCTTGGGTTTAAGGATACTTAGATTTATTTTCTAATCAATTTAAATAAAAATCATATATTATCATTTTAATTAAACTAATGTCATAAGACTCTTTTTTTATTTTATTTTAAATCAAATGTTTTTTATAAATAAAAAAAATAAAGAAATATAATATCCTTTGAAATTCAAACTATTTGTGTTGTTTCTTTCTCAATTTACATAATTTAATCTTTTATAATTACATTTAAATAAATAGTGAATCGTGTTATTGTTACCAAGTTTTATTAACAAATAAACAAAGAATTTCCAAATTTCATTAACAAATAAATTTAAAATGAATAAAGAATTTTTTTATCAAGTCACCCATATCACCTTTATCATAAGGTCTGTAAAAGTTGTTTTAACCTTTTTTTAGCTTTTTATTTATTTTTCAATAAATTATATTATATAATACTAGAATTGGTATAATATAACTAGAATAAGTATATCAAAAACTTGATAGATTTAAGAAAATAATTTTTGTAAAATGTTAATTTTTTATTCTTAATTTTAAATTGATTTAAAACGTTTTTATAAATAGGTGGGGAATACATATACCATTGCTACTGACAAGTCCTCTTTTGTTAACCCAATTAATAATTATACTCATGTTTTTTAATTCACTTATTATTAACTATTCTATTTAATATAGTGATTTAAATTTTTGATCTCATTCTATTTCGGTCATTTATTTATTTTGGTAATTTTAACTTAATATAAATCTTATGAAAACTTATAAATGTGACCCCTTTATTAATATTTTAAACAATTCTATTTAATATTAAATACAAAATACAAACAAATATGTAATTAGGAATTGGGATTGGATTTAATTTTATATTTAGTATCGAAATGTGATTAGTATTCACATAATTAGGATTATGTTTTTAACTTAATAATAATTTGGGGTTTTATTCAATTAATTAATAAATTATAATTAGTATTAGAATTTAATTTTGGAACAAATAGGTGTTAAAATTGGGGATCAATTTCTAAATGGGAAATAAAATATATATGGGAATAATCATACGGTTTAATCAACAATTAGGGATATAATTAACTTGGGATTTAATAATAGGATCAATATAAAAATAATAATTGTCAAATAATTAAGATTAATAATAATTAAGGTTGTAATTATTTAACATAATTATTGGAGTTTTATTTAACTATTTAATTTAATAATGATTTGGGTTTTATTTAATTAATTGTATAAATAATGATTTGGATTTTACTTGCTTTATTTTATAATAAAAAGGGATTTTATTTAGGTAATTTCTATGATTAGCAAAAAGGGGGTTTCATTTACCTTAGTTTTATGATTAAAGAATTTTAATTAATTTCATGATTAACATAAAAGGGTTTTAAAAAAAAGGTTTATTCAATTAATTCTATTTAACAAAAGGGGTTTTATTTAATAAAAGAGTTTTATTTATTTAATTTATAATTAGTATAAGGGGTCTTATTTAAATTAATAATTAATAAAAAGTCTTTCTTATCATTTAACTACTTTTATAATTTGGGATTATATTTTAAAATTAATAATTGGGATTAATTTATTATTTTGGGATATTATGTGTTATCTATTTTTATTATTGATAATTGGGGTTGATTTATATTTTTGGGATTATTAAAATTTTATTGATAAATTTGGGATAAGGGATTATTTAATTATTTAATTTATATTCGTGTTTAAATGAAATATTAGGCCTCTACAAACAATTTGGAATGAAATTAGGGATAAGGGTTCGATTATAAATTATTAATTAAATCATTTAAGATTTTTAAGTAGTAGGGATGAATGGGATATTAGGGATAAGATTGGGTTTAAAAGGGATAAGTCTTGGGATATAAAGGGATAAAAACCTTGGGTTAAGGGATAAGGGATATTAAATTTGGGGTTGTTCTTTATATAATTTTATATTATATAATTAATTTATTTTGTTAAATAAATTAAAAAGGGATATTTTAAAATGGGATAAAGTCTTGGGATAAAATTTTTAAGATCCAAGAGTATAAATATAGGACTAGGGATAGAAACTTTGGGATAAAACTCTTAAGATCCAAGAGTATAAATATAGGACTAGAGATTTGGGATAAAACTCTTAAGATCCAAGAGTATAAATATAGGACTATGGATCTAGGATAAAACTCTAAAAATCCGAGAGTATATATAAAGGATTAGGGATAAGGGATAAGGGATAATTACAACTTAAACATAAAGGGGATAAGAGAAAAAATCAATCAACCAACCAAAATTAGGGAGGTGAACTACGGAAACTCTGATCCTTCAAATTTGAGGTTACGTAGGCATAGGGTTGTAAACCCTAGCGAGTACAATAATATTAAAAAACTTAGGGTCCCCCTCTTATGTCAAAGTCATCTTCTTTGGATAATAATAAGAATTTTTGTAAATAATATAAACAGTCAAACATTCAAGTAAACATACCTTAAACCAGCAATCAACCCTAGAACTTAAGGAGGATCCCATTGAGTACAATGGAGGTGAGGGGTGCCTAACACCTTCCTCTCACTTAACCGACTTTCGAACTTAGCGTCCCTCCCTTAGGATTTAGGTTTTATCATTATTTTCCTGTCTCTTAAGACGAATAAAGGATGATGGCGACTCGAATTTTTTGCTGGCCGCGACAGCTGGCGACTCTGCTGGGGAGTTCTTATACTTTCTTAAAAAGAGAGTGCATCCTAACCTTGAGTTTTAGGGTTCTTGTTCATTTTCCTTACTTGTTTACTGTTTATATATATATATATATATATATATATATATATATATATATATATATATATATATATATATATATATATTGTTCTGGACTGGACCAATGGTCAGGCATGACCCAATCCACTTCTGCTCCAAAACGGCCCAATTGCCTAAGTCCAATCCATTAATGGGCAAAAGTTACCTTTCTGCCCCTCCAGCCGGGCAAGGACTGCATCGCTCCTCCCCGGAAAAGCTGTCTGTTACGCACGACTTCTCCACTCCTCGAACAGCTGAGGGCATGTGCCCGAAACTAGGCTTATGCCCGACATAACGGTTAGTTTTGGGCACCTTGCCTGACATAACGGCTAGTTTTGGGCAGTTATCTATTCTTCGGGAAAACGGTTATTCCGCCCCAAAAATAGGACCATTGGCCACGCGCTGAGGGCACTATATAAACCCTCTCGCTTGAGAGGGTCTGGTATCCAATATTCACCCTACGAACTAATACTTTGTACGTGCCCCTTTTCTATGACCCTTTCTCACTTGAGCATCGGAGTGCCTTGCTGGTACACCCCCTTCTCCTCTCCATATGCCCAGCATCTCAGACGTTCTTGGTGGCCCACTTCAACAGGATCTGATCCAGCCTTCACGATCAGTGGCGCCGTCTGTGGGAATCATTGTTCTCCCCATCTTTCTTTGCCCGAAAACCGAAGATCAAAGCAAATTTCAAGATCATCATCATGGCCTCTCAAGATCACGCCAAAGGTGCTCTCCAAACCGCTGTCCTCCCCGTCAATAAGACTGACGTTGACGGGCCATCCACGCTTCTCTGAGATGCCCATTTTCTGAGGGACGGGGCCACAGCTTCTCGCCGTCACCCCAAGACTGAGGCCTCCCTTGGAGCCATAATCCAAGGAAAGGAGGAACCTGTCCGTGAATATATTGAGAGGTTCAACAAAGAAGCAGTACAGGTCCCTACAACGGACGAGATGAAAAATTTTCTGCTCGAGCAAGGACTCTGCCCGAGCTCCGAGTTTTCTAAGACCGTCGGCCTCGCACCTCAGAGGAACCTAGATGCCCTCCTCCTCAAAGCCCAATCGCACATTTAGTACGAAGAGAAGGTTACGGCCAACAACGTCCGAGCATCACGCCATCAGGAGAACGCTCGGGCCTCCAAAGGTGAGGAAGCCTCAACATCTCGCCGAGGCGAAAGGAGGCGCGAGGACCGTCCTCGGGACTCCCGCGACAGCAAGGGACCCTCCGAGCGATTCCACGACTATACCCCCTGACCGTCTCTAGGGAGAAGATACTGTCCGAGTGTGCGAATTTGGAATTCAAGCAGGCAGGGGTCCGCTTCCCCAAACAACTGCCGGCCAAACCTAATGCCGACAAATCAAAGTACTATCATTTCCACAAGAGTCACGACCACACTACTGAAAACTGCATCCATCTGAAGGATGTTATCGAGATACTGATCAGGGACGGCCACCTGAAATAGTTCGCGAAGAAAAAGGACACTCTTCGGCAGGACGTCCAGGAGTACAAGAAAATAAAGGAAGAGGTACCCTCCTCGGAAAAGGCCAACATCCAGGTCGCTATGTCCATATCGCGACCAGAGGACTTCTACGTCCCGGACAAGCTCAGCGCCTCTGCTTATTTCGCGGCCCACAGCCCGTGGGAGACGTTTCCCTCTGCCATGGTTATCTCTGGAAGAGGTTTCAACAAAGTCACGGTGGGCTCCGTGAAACGAAAGTTCAAGCATCTGATCAACACAAGCTCCAATAAGGTGACCACGCTCGATCAGGCCCAGAAGGGCTCTATTCCCATCTCCTTCTACCGGGAAGAGCTCCTCGGGGGATCTCCAAACTCGAGCATACCTTTGCTCGTCAGAGCTCGAATGGTGAGCTTCGACGTTCGCAGAATCCTTGTCGACCAGGGTAGCTCGGTCGACATTATGTACTCCCAGCTGTTTTCAACACTTCAGCTGGACGAATCACACCTTACCCCCTATGCGGGGTCTGATTTATAGGGATTCAACGGATCAGTGACCAAGCCATGGGGATACGTCGAACTGATCGTAACCTTTGGATCAGCTGAGACGACCAGATCCGTCAAGGTACAATTTCTGGTAATCGACTGCCTGTCGCTTTACAAGTACATATTCGAAAGATCAACTCTGGCCGAGTTGGTAGCTGTGCCTTCAACAGTCCACCTCAAGATGAAGTATTACACTTCAAAAGGGATGGTCGCCACCCTCCACGGCGACATCGAAGCTACACGATGGTGTTTCAAAGTAGCCACAAAGGGGCACAACGCCATTGCATCAAAGCCAAAGGTATCAAGCAAGCCAGCCTTGCCCAGCAGCTCCGAGGAAGCCAAGCCTTTGCCTCAGGTCGACTCCATCGACCTCGACAGCCGCTTCACTAAAGAAGACCAACAGGAGGACCGAGCAGCTTCAACCAACTCGTCCAGTAGCAACTCCCATCCGATGCCCCCAATCCCGGATGGAAACTTCGAGCTCGTTTTGTTCGGAGACGACCCTCAGCGAGGAGTGGAGATTGAAGCAGACCTGCCCGACATCGCGAGGAACCAGCTCAAAGCATGCCTCCGTGAGAACGCCGACCTCTTCGCCTGGAGCGCCGCCGAGATGCCCGGCTTGGACCCGTCTGTCGCCTGCCACCAACTGACAATTGACCCGGCCGTCAAGGCCATAGCACAACGTAGGAGAAAGCAATCTCCGAAGAAAACGGAGGCTGTAGAAAAAGTTGTAAGGGACCTCCTCGAGGCCAAATTTATCTTGGAGGCCAAGTACACCACTTGGCTGTCCAACGTTGTACTTGTAAAGAAATCTAATGTCAAATGGTGAATGTGCATTGATTACACCGATCTTAATAAGGCATGCCCGAAGGATGCCTATCCCCACCCCAATATTGATAAACTTGTTGATAATTCTGCCGGTTTTAAACTTTTATTGTTCATGGATGCCTATTCAGGCTATAATCAAATTCCAATGGCGATGGCCGACAAAAAATACACGGCCTTTATGACCGAGTCGGACAATTATTACTACAACGTAATGCCCTTCGGCCTGAAGAACGCCGGAGCGACCTATCAAAGAATGATGAACAAGGTCTTCCGGGGAGAGATAGGCGACATGCTTGAAGTCTATATGGACGACATGATCGTAAAATCCCACGAAACCAATCACACTGCCCATTTAAGGAAGGTCTCCGAACAGGCCAGCAAATACAAAATGCGTTTTAACCCAGAGAAGTGCACGTTCGCTGTCCGAGCAGGCAAATTCCTCGACTTCTATTTAACGGAGCGAGGAATCGAAGCCAATTCCAATAAGTGCCGAGCATTCTCCGAGTTTCCAACGCCCAAGTCAAAGAAATCCATCCAGTCCCTCAATGGGATGCTCGCGTCACTATCTCGTTTCGTGGCCAAATCTGCCCAGCACGCCTTACCGTTCTTCAAACTCCTCTGCAAGGAGGCAGCGTTCGAATGGACCGAGGAATGTGACAAGGCTCTTCTCCATCTGAAACGGGCGCTCTCAGAGTCACCAGTCCTCTCTCGCCAGGACAATGGCGAAACTTTGTACCTATACCTCGCCGTAGCAACCGAAGAAGTGAGCGTCGCTCTCATCCGCGAGACACCTGACGGACAAAAGCCCATATATTTCACGAGCAAAGCACTGCAAGGACCAGAGTTAAGGTACCAATAGATAGAGAAAGTGGCTCTGGCCCTCATCAACGTAGCCAGAAAATTAAGACACTACTTCCTAGCCCACACGATCGTGGTTCGAACAGAACAACCCATAAAGCAGCTGCTGGGACGACCAGATATGGCTGGTCGAATGCTCAAATGGTCGCTTGAACTATCCGAATTTGACATCCAATATGAAAGCAGGAAATCCCTCAAGGCCCAGGCTCTGGCCGAATTCGTCGCAGAAATGACGTTCGCAGAGTCCCCCATGAGCGAAGCGCGCAAATGGACCATTTTTGTGGACGGCGCCTCCAGCTCGACAGGAAGCGGTGCGGGCATCATACTGGAAAGCAATGAAGGAATCATCATTGAAGTGTCAATCACCCTGTATTTCCCAACCTCTAACAACCAGGCTGAGTATGAAGCCTTCCTTGCTGGGTTACGTCTAGCCGAGGATCTGGGCGCAGAAGAAGTCATCATTTGCACAAATTCACAACTCGTGGCCCTTCAGGTCCGAGGAGAATATCAAGGCATAAACGACAACCTAACTGAATACTTAGCACTGGTCAAAAGGGAAATGACAAAGTTTGCAGCAGTGGAGGTAAGACATATTCCCCGCGAACATAATGTCCGGGTAGACGTTTTATCCAAACTAGCCAGCATAAAGAAGAAAGGCGAAAACAAGTCCGTCATACAGGAGGTACTTCCTCGACCCAGTATTGAGAGGGCCTCCCCAACCCTCGACGTACAGGTAATCAGCGACAACCACTACTGGATGACCCATGTCTACAACTATCTCGCTAAATACGAACTTCCATCCGACCCAAAAGAGGCCAGCATAGTTAGGCGAAGAGCTTGCTCCTACTTCCTGGTCGAAGATAAACTCTACAGGCGAGGATTCTCCATCCCGCTGCTCAAGTGTGTCGAGGAAGAAATGGTCGCACACATCTTGCGCGAAATCCACGAAGGAATCAACGCCCAACATCTCGGCGGAAGGTCCCTTGCCCGAAAGGCCCTCCGAGCAGGATATTACTGGCCGACCATGCAGCGCGACACTAAAGAACACGTGAAGAAATGCGATAAATGCCAACGGCACAAGGACATGCACCTGGCTTCACCTAACGAGCTCAAGGCTATGTCCTCCTCGTGGCCATTTGCCTGGTGAGGCCTAGACATCCTAGGACCCTTCGTAGTAGGATCAAATCAGAACAAATACCTAATAGTGGGCATAGGCTAATTCACAAAATGGATAGAAGCAAAGGCCCTGGCCAAAATAACTGCCCTTAATATACTACGCTTCTACAAATGAAACATCCTCGCACGTTTCGGCATCCCCCAAGCGATAGTAACAGACAATGGGACACAATTCACGGACAGGAGGTTTCAAGACTTCGTCCCCCAACTAGGCACGAAGTAACACTTCGCGTCCGTCGAGCACCCTCAAACAAAAGGGCAGGCTGAAGCAGCTAACCGGGTCATCCTTCGAGACCTCAAACGAAGGCTGGACGAAACAAAGAAGGATTGGGTCGAGGAGCTGCACAATGTGTTATGGGCATACCGCACAACTCCGCACTCTACAACAGGGGAAACACCTTTCCGTCTAGCATATGGGACCGAGGCTGTAATCCCCGTCGAAGTTCACGTACCCTCCAGGCGGACAGAGTCGCCCCTGGACGAGGAGATGAACGACGAATCATTAAGAGAAGAACTCGACCTCGTCGAGGAAATACGAACTGGGGCAGCCCTCCGCGAAGCCTCAGTAAAACAAAAAATTACCATCAAGCACAACGCCAATGTGATACGACGAGAGTTCGACGTGGGAAGCCTTGTTCTAAGGAGAAACCACAAAGACTCTCGCGAGGGCAAACTAGCCGCCAACTGGGAAGGACCCTATCATGTCCGAGCAAAAATGGAGAATGGGGCCTATTACCTAGAACATCTCAGCAGGGAAGAACTTGCTCGACCATGGAACGCCGAAAAGCTAAAATAATACTATAGTTAAGGCCCTAATTCTCGGTTCGACCCGTCGCGATGAAGAACGTCAGCTACCGACCACTATGCACGTCTAGGTACAAGGGTCGCATACCAATAAAGCAGAATCCCGCTCAGTAACGAGCCGAGTATCTGCTCAACAGTGGTCCTCAATCGAGCATCGTCATCGTCAAAGTACCACGACTGGCAGAACCTCAGCTTGCGATGGGACGTTCACACCGCAAACTCAGGCCTCAAATGCGACCTGAGCTCCGCACCCCCGCCAGGATATTCCCCAGCCGTTCGACCAGTACCCCTCACTGCCGAACACATCTAGAACGAGCAATCCCCTGAAACTTCACATAAGTCAAATATTCCCTATCACGGGCAAGCATACATTCACAACGAGCATGAATGCAACATTTAGCAGAAAATAAAAACAAGTAAAACCATGCAAATAACAGAACCGGCCACCAAGACCGGACACATAATTTAAGTATGAGAAATGTCCACTAGGACCGTAATTGTACTGAATTACATAGAACGGGGGCCAAGCCCCCAAAAAAGGTTACAACAAATACACGGCACGCAGGCCGGACAAATTACAACAACAAAAAGAAAATGCCTCACTCATCCATCTGGTCGGCAGGCTCGGGCTGAGGCTCCTGGTTCTCCACGGGCTCATCCTCGGCATTCTCTTCAAGAAGGGTGTCAGGTATAGCAATCCGACCATCTTCAACATGCACCAGATAATGAGTACCCTCAGTAGAAATGTCAAGTCTGGGGTTCACCACCCGCAGTTGAGACACGACGTTCTTGAAGGATTTGTCCGCAATGACGATATTATCATCCTCGGCCGCCAACATACGAGCAACTAGCTCAGACCTTATCTTCAGTTCCTTCACATCCTCGGGTTCATCTTCGCCCGGGGCATTGATTGCCCTCAGCTGCTGGACCATCTCCTCACCCGCCTTCTTCTCCACCGCCAGCATAGAATTCTCCTTCTTCAACCTGTCCACCTCCTCGTCAGCCTTCTTTCAGGCATCGTCAGTACTCTTCACCTCTTCCGTGAGAGATGCCACGGTAGCCCGAGCAACCCTGAGTTCTGACTCAGTTATAGAATCCCCTTCAACATATATGGCCGCCATTTCCAGAACTCTGACCAGTGCAAAGGCATCCTGGGCCACCAACGCCCTCTTGCTCGGGCGGTCCATGCTTTCCAGCCGAAGGGATTCTGCCCGCGGCACGATCAAGGAGTTCCTCTCAAAGAATCTTCTATCGAGTATGCAAGGGGGAAGCTCGAACCTCCCTTTCTTTGAGACCCTGCTGAGATCCACGGCATCGGTGGCCCTCGATCGCTTGGTTCATGAAGCCAAAGGCAGGGGAGATCCACGGGGAGCAGGAGTGGGAGAAGAGGTCCCCGCAGCAGACTGAGCAGGAGTGGGAGCATGCGCATTGGCAAATCGAGACCTCGGAGGAGCCATGCCGGGCTTGTTCCTCGCGAGAGCATTTTTCACCATCCTCTCATGGGCCTGAGGCATCTCACCTGCACAAACAGAACACGAGCTTGTTAGATACGAGAAAAGAAAATAGTTCGGGCAAATTAAAATAACTAAGACTACCGAGCAGCTTCTGGGCTTCCGCAGGAGTCTTGCACTCCAGGAGTGCCTTGGTATTAATAAAGCGATATTCAACCCTATGACTACCATCCTCCTCAAAGATCGGTTCACCCTTCTTCGTCCAGCATTAAGCGAGTAGGAAGGAGTTAACATACTTCACCAGCGTCTCAATGGCATTCTGCCCGTCTAACTCGTGCGGCTGAAGAACGTAATCGCAGGGCTTCTTGGTGAAATGGCTAGGTCCCCAGTGGATGGGGAACTTGTACACTCTCTCCCCGATAAACTTCCCAGCCTCATCGCGTAGCCCATTTCCCTCCTCGTCGACCTCGATCTCCCAGAGATAAGAACTGTCCTGGGCGGCATCCGATACGGGCTTAATAATGTAGTACCTCTCCTTGAATGTCCGTATCGATTCAGAGAAAGGCTTGAACAGCTTGCGAGGCTGCTTCAACGAAACCCAACCGTACTTCCTCCCCTACAGCTGCCGTTGAAGGTGGAAGACTATGAAGAACAAGGGAAGAGTAGCCCCTATCTTCAAAAAATCACAGGTCAGCTCAAATGCTCGTATAAAGGCCAGTGAGTTCGGGTGCAGCTGCGTAGGGGCCAACTTTAAGTGCACAAACACTAATTGGTGAAAATCAGTGAATGACAATCTCAACCCCAGCTCTTTAAAGGTATATTCGTACACAGTGAAGCGATCCCCGAAATCCGTGCAGACCCAATCATCCTCGGAGGAAAAGTGAACCTTTCACTCCCCCTTTGGCCCAACTTCCGTAAAAACATCCCCTAAATACGTGGCAAAGGTGGACCCGTGCTCGGATGGTTCAGCCACCTCCCACTCCTCCGCGGAATCCTCGACGACATCCTCTTCCATATCTTCCATTTCCTCTTCTTCCCCGACCTCGCTGGGGACACTTAAAGTCGTCGAACTACTGCTGTCCGAGGAACTCGCCTCTTCCTCGGACGAGTCCAAGATAATTTCTCCATCTGGCCCCGTCGCCATATCGATCACCTGAAAAGCAGAGAAAAAAGTGAATTCGACAATAGATCAAATCCACCCTTCCACCGCTAGTCAAGTGAAAAGGCGCGCAAAGGACTGAGGACAACGTCCCCGGCCCAAGCCCTAACATCAAAAGAAAAACTCAGAAACCTCCCCGCGAAGAGATGCTCGAGACAAGTCATCCCCAGGCGAGGAGCTTCCCCGCGCTCATACCTAGTTTCTGCTTGAAGCTTCACCGGAAACCGCAAAGCTTCACCAGAATCTGGGAGTATTCGACCGGATAATTCATCACCAACCCAGAAGATGAAAAATAACGACGGTTACAAATGTATCATCGTCGTAACAACACCGTGAACCACCCTCCTCACTAAAACATACTAAAAAGTCTGGCGACGCATCAGAAGTGGAAAATGGCACAACCACCGTCCACCACCAAGAATCACCAGAAATCAGTCTATTTCATCTCCTAAACCTAAACCTAACCGCATGCAAGACTACAAACAACCATCAAAATGGGTAAAAGGGCACAGAATAAGAAAACTTACTTGATTTAGAAGATGAAAAACAGTTCCCCGAAAGTTGATACGGTGCCCAGAATAGCAGACGACGATGACGGGCCGAAATTCTGAAGAAGACGAAGAGAAATCAGAGCGAAAAGTTCAAAATGGAACGAGTTTCCCCCTTTTATACAGAGGGGCACGTGCGGTGGCACGCGCTCGTAAGGTCATGATGGCTAGTAACTAGCCATCATTGCCTAGTAACTGCTACACGGAGCTCTAGGAACACGTGGCGCCCTAACGTTTCCAATTCTGACTAACCGTTAGTCTCCCTGCACGACGGGCAACACGGTCACGGTCATGAATGCCACAATCACCAGGGATCACGGGCACCACGAGACCCTTCCCCATCACCAAACGACTACTTCACACTAGCTCCCTGGAGCAACGAGCTGTCCTTAAGTCATCACTCCCAGGCTCGGGAGCAACGACTTGGGGGGCTCCTGTTCTGAACTAGACCAATGGCCAGGCATGGCCCAATCTACTTCTGCTCGAGAACGACCCAATTGCCTAAGTTCAATCCACTAACGAGCAAAAGTTACCTTTCTGCCCCTCCAGCCGGGCAAGGACTGCATCGTTCCTCCCCGGAAAAGCTGCCTCTTACGCACGACTTCTCCACTCCTCGAACAGCTGAGGGCATGTGCCCGAAACTAGGCTTATGCCCGACATAACGGCTAGTTTTGGGCACCTTGCCCGACATAATGGCTAGTTTTGGGCAGTTACCTATTCTTTGGGAAAACGGTTATTTCGCCCCGAAAATAGGACCGTTTGCCATGCGCTGGGGGCACTATATAAACCCTCTCGCTTGAGAGGGTCAGGTATCCAATATTCACCCTACGAACTAATACTTTGTACTTGCCCCTTTTCTCTGGCCCTTTCTCACTTGAGCGTTAGAGTGCCTTACAGGTACACCCCCTCCTCCTCTCCATACGCCCAGCATCACAGACATTCTTGGTGGCCCACTTCAACAGGATCTGATCTAGCCTTTACGATCATATATATATATATATATATATATATATATTCTATGTGTTTATATATATTTTTGTTTATATATTTATTAATGTTTGTTATATATTTATGTCATATATTATTGTCATCATACATTAGTTGAGATATGATTATCTGTGAAGCTTAAACCCAAGCTTGGAGTACAACTCTAGATTAGGATGTAGAACAAAAATGTTTTGGGGGGATGTGACATCCCAACAATTCATTGATGCTACACTCAAAAGAGATCCTCCAAAGGTGTCTTTATGGTAGGGCTAGCCCCTAACATAGATGAAGATTTGAATGTGGTCCATGACTCTGGGAACCTTCAACCTACCTTTATCAACCCATGAGGACCTTACGTATTCAACCCTCAAGGACTGTTACTAGGGCCTCGCCTAGATGAGACTTATCCTGAAGGATTATTGTAGGAAGGCTTGCTTCTTCTCATGGTAAAACAAGGGTATAGTCTGTAAATTCTAGGGTCGTTATGCTGCAAAAAACTGTATATCCTACATGTGAGGGGATTGGGTAGACTAAACTTAGATCCAACTTATCATAGGGTGCCTACCTTTACTATGACATGCTTGAATTTTACCTTACACATCCCTAAACCTATTGGGTTTCCCATACCTATCATTATCCCTATGGAACCTTGCTAGATAAGGGTTCCATATATAAACAACTATCTTAAACTCGTAGGGGTTTCCTTGTGTTTGTCACAACCCTTAAACCCGTAAGGGTTTCCTTTGATCTGTCACTATCATAATGTGACACTTGCATTTCATCTAAAAAAATTTAGCATACCTTAAAAATTATATTTTTTCATACCCATGCATTTTCATGCATTTTCATATATACACATACATTTTCATAGCTCTTCCACCTTCAACATTCTTCCTCTAACTACCTAGCTGGCAGATTTCCTAATACTCATGAACGAACTTAAAGGATGCCTTAAGAAGCTATAGAGCAACTCAAAGGGGGAAAGTACCATTGAAGAGGGAAGGTAACCCTTCATTATGCCAACCAGAGGCCTACCTGGAGCCTCAAATACAACAACCTTGGATGATGCCTCCGTAACAGAGTCTGTAACATATTTACTTCAGCCTTATGCGCTTCATCAATCACAACAAAGGAAGCTTGTAAAGGAAACTTAATCCTATACTAAGGTCTCATGACTTACTAAAAAGTGCCCTAGTAAAGCTACAACCCCTTTGATCTTCTTTCTCGTCCATATCCTCCCAGTCATGACGAGAATGCCCGGTATGAATACAAAGTTCAAGACCTGATCGACAATAAGAAATTGAATTTCAATGGAGAAGTCCCATTGGTGAACACTCACCCTTTATCTTCATAAGTGGAAGAACATTAAGAAGCATCCCTGGAATTATTAGACTTTATCATTTCCAATTGTATTTTCCTTTTTGCTAAGTGTTGTTTGTAATTAAAAGATGTACTTTTTGGGAAATAA
Source organism: Lathyrus tuberosus (assembly GCA_022829125.1). Taxonomy (NCBI): domain Eukaryota; kingdom Viridiplantae; phylum Streptophyta; class Magnoliopsida; order Fabales; family Fabaceae; genus Lathyrus; species Lathyrus tuberosus. The sequence goes on from JALAZF010000237.1 coordinate 262,580, forward strand.
TTTTAATAAAATAAGCATGCATGTTTTTGGAATTCATCCATTCGTTTTCACTCTTTTTTATGCCATCATGGAAATAAAAATAAAAATAAATCACACCTTTTATTTTCACTTCTCACCTATTGACAAACTTAGGAGAAGATTGAGGTAAATTAAAACAATCGAATTTGCCGACGTATGCTTTTAATAGTAAGACCCGACTGACGATGTAAGACATTGTTTCACTTCCTAAACACTGGAGAAATAAGGAGATAATCCGTAGTCAACCCCCTCGAGCCAGAAGTTGGTGTTATTTTTATTATAAAAAAAACCCTTAATCTTAACCAGGGGCAGGGTAGACTTCAATTAATTCAATGATGCATTCTGATCTCAAGAGAATCAGTCAATCCAAGCAAAAGGTTTGAAGCACAACTTCTTCCTCACACCATTCAACATTGAGGAAGCAAAAGGGATAATAGCTCACAATAGCTAACATGGCAGTTACAACTTTCAAAATCAAAAGCAAAATCACTCAAGAATTGTTCCAAAAAAAAGAGGAAAAAGCCCGCTAAGTCAAGAAGAAAATAAAAAAAATAAAAAAAAGTTGACTTTGACTTAGGCAAAGATTAGGGTATCCGGATGAACCACAAACTCAAAAGAATTGGTCCATGCAAAAATAAGGGATTAAAAGCAAAGAAAAAGGGAAGAAATGGAACAATCTTATAAATGGGAATGGGTGATTTCCACCTCAAAAATCTCATAAAGTGCTTAAAGCATTATCACAATGTCTGAAGAAATTCTCTTTCAAGATGAACGCATCTGTTGGGTTAATTGGATTTAGGAATGGAGAACATCAAGGAGAATGGGGTGGGTTAAATTTCAAATTTTAAGCCTTGTATCCTTTGTTTCTTAAACCGTGAATCAGGCCACATTACAACATTTAAAAGTCCTAATTGAAGCTAGGGGAACTATAAAAGCATACTCGGCAAAGTTGTTGTTAAACTGACTCCAAATCCGAATGTTTGTTGGAACATCGCTAACCATATTTTCACATCTTCATTTGTGCCAACCTCATGGCCGAATATCATCTATCATACACCTCGTCTAAATTTTCAAAATTTGCATGAACATGGCGTTATAATTACTTTTCAAAGGGAACATTTTTTCTCACAAATCAATACTTAGCACCAGGAAAATATCAACAAAGGTCTGATCAAGGGCACACCAATTCAAGACATTTTGGATTAGGGGGAAAATTACTAAGGAATCCTTCCAATCAAGGGGCAAATCCTAATGATCATAGGGGCACATCATCAAAAGATCTTACTGATTAAGGGTAACACATTTCAAAATTTGACATACCTATGTCAAAATACCTCCATAACTCTATTGATAAGGGGTAGACCTTTTCAAGAGGCTCACACTGGGGCACGCCACCTCGATAGCACAATAAAACCAATCACTCCGAAAGTCATCTAATCAGGGGCATACCTTTCAAAGATTCAAACACTGGGGCATACTTTTCAAGATCCAAATACTGGGGCAGTTCATATCAAGGTCGTATCAAAGCATGGAGGGATCTAATTTACTTTTTAGATATACCCTCCGAAGCTCAATCAATCTGGGGCAGACCATTGCAAGGCTTGATCAAAAGGAACCGCTTCAAGAAAATGGTTCATCTGGGGCATATCATTCCAAGGGTTGGTTAGTTGAGGAAGAATCTCTCCAAGGCTAATATAATGGCAAGCTGTCTTAAGTGCATGGTATAGTCAAGTTGTTTCAAAACTCATATTGAGGAAAATTTCTTCGAAGACCCAACAGACTGGGGCAAATACATGATACTACAAGGGCAAGCCCTATCTCAATACTTTTGAGATACACATATGAGATCTTTCACACATCAGCAATTATCGAGTTCAAAATGAGTATCGGGAGATCATGCTAGGTTAACAACCTACCACCTTTTGACAAATAACCTTGTTACACAAGCAACCTCTCTAGGTCTTAACCATTCCATTACTCACCACAGGGGCATTCATAGAAACAACTAAATCATTGTCATGCATTAATCATTTCGCTTCGCTCTATCATAACATAGCATCACATGCATACATGAGCATACATACATAATATAGGATTTGTGACCGCTCTTAGAGGTCCAATCCCCAGCTATACCAGCATAATCCCCAAGTAGGGATATTAATTGGCCTTCCCCAATAAGTAACTTTTCCATAAGCACCTTTAAATTAAAGATTTCCCTAGCAATCTCACTCACCATGAGTCTTTAAAGGGATCTATTCAATAGTCGGTCATCCTAAATGATCGTTATTAACCAGTGAGCAGGTATTCACTTCTCACATCCCCAATTTACTAACCTATCCCACATACGGGATACGTTCCACAAGGGGTTCACCAGAGGTTTTATCAAGGGTTTATTGGGGTTTTATCAAAGGTTTATTAAGGGATTTTATTAAAGGAATTTTATCAAGGGAGTTTTATCAATGGGGTTCAATCAAATGGGGTTTCATAAAAAAATTATCAAAAGGATTTTATCAAGGGTTTCATCAAGGGATTCTTTCCAAAGTTTCATCAAATGGGGTTCTATCAAAGGGTTTTCATCAGAGCAATATCCACAGGGTTCCACTGATGGTTCACCAGGGTTTTACAAAGTTTCAGCAAGATGTCATTATTAAGGGGGTTCTAGTAGGGATTTATCAAAAAGGATTTCATCAGGATTTTCTTTATTAAAGGGGTTTCATCTGGGATTTATCAAGGGGTTTTACCAAGGGATTTATCAAAAAGGGTTTTACCAAGGGATTTACCAAAGGGGTTTTACCAAGGGATTCACTGAAGGGATTTCATCAGGGGTTTTATCAAGGGTTTATCAAGTGTTGTCAAAGAATTTTAAAGGGTTTCATCAAAGGAGGTTTTATCAAAGGAGTTCTATCAAGGGTTTTTCATCCAAAAGGGGTTTCATCAGAATTTTATCAAAAGGTTCTACCGGATTTTTATCCAAGGGGTTATATCAAGGGATTTTCATCCAAAAGGGGTTCTACCAAATTTTTATCAAAGGGGTTCTATCAAGGGACTTTATCCAAATAAGGGGTTCCATCAAGGGGTTTTTACTAGGTTTTTAGCAAAAGGATTTTATCTAAAGTTATCAGGGTATCATTAAAAGTCCTACCTGATTCTAGTAGCATGATCGGAGGGTCATAGGAATCATAGGCAAATTCCACCCGAAAGGGTTGAAACTTATCATCAAGGGTTAATCAAGGGGTTCCATCAAATAATTTCGTCGAGGGTTTACCATCAGGGGTTAATCAAGGGGTTCCATCAGGGGTTTGCCAGACAATTTTGTCAGGGTTTTTATTATCGGGGGTTCCACCAAAAGATGTCACAGGGGTTTTATCAAGATTTTACCAAAGATTCTTATCAGGGGTTCTACCAGGGTTTACCAAAACGGAATCGGAGGATCATCAAAATCCTACCCGACTTCTGCAACCAGAGATATTACAAGGGATATTGTAATATTAGCGGAGCATCAGGGACTGGTCCGTACTGACTCTAAACCCATCAACTATGTGGTCAAAATTAGGGCTTCTCTTGTATTTAATCGTCTCCTCTTCACAAAGAGGAAAGCTCATCGACATCATCTTTTTTATTCAAAGCCGATTAAATAGGGGCAGATGTCGTACCCCAAATTTTGACCATATTTCTTTTCTTTTTTTCACCTTTTAATTACTTATATAAATAAAAAAATAATGATAATAAGTAGTTTGTATTTCTAATTTTTCTTTTTAAAAAAATTTAATATTATTTCAATGCATTTAAAAAAGAGAGAGAGAGAGAAGTAGAAAAAAATATAGTATAGGAGTGCCAATTAGAAATTAGATTTTAATTAGTATGTTACTCTTTGGATGTAATTTCATTTTGAATAAACATGGTAGTCCATTTGGTAGAGGAGTAGGTCTAAGTTTTGTAGGGGAGAGTGCATGAGTTCGAATCCTACCTCCTCCACTTTTAGTTATTTTTTTCCTTTACTACTAACTTTTTCTATTTTACCTTTAAATCATAAAAAATCTAAAAAAATAGTTTTTTATTATTTAAATATTAATTTTCGTATTTTATTTAATGAATATTTAAAAATATTGATTTTTTTCACTAAAATCATGTTTTTATGAAAAAATCTCAAAAAAATCATATAAGTTAAGATAAAATCAAATCTTTTCCATTTTCATTATTAGACTATTTTCTTTATTTTAAAATATTTTTTATTTAAATTCACCAAGCCATGAATTCATCCAGATTCATTGGCTTGGGCTTTAAGAAATAGAAAAAATCAGATTAAATCAAATCGCTCTAAAAATAGACAATCACATTTAATTTTTTAACCTGATTTTCCCGTATAAATAGAGTCATTGTTTCTCCTATTTTAATCATCCACAATCTACAAAATTCTATATCCTAAAGTTGTTGTTCCTCACATCAAAGAACAACAACAATAAAACCCTGATCTAAACTCCAATCATTATTGCAAATCTGAATAAGTGTGAAGGCGGAAAGCGGTAGAAAGCGAAAGAAGGAGAAATGAGCAAAGAGAAACTGTAGCTGAGATTAAACCAGAGAAATCCTCCTCTCTGTAGGTTGGTTTTCCGGTTATATTTATCTCCTTCTTTTTATTATTGAATCTTACTCTATTGTTGATGTTTGGGTTTATTGGGTGATCTGATTTATTGCTTGGGTTTAAGGATACTTAGGTTTATTTTCTAATCAATTCAAATAAAAATCATATAATAGCATTTTAATTAAACTAATGTCATAAGACTCTTTTTTATTTTTAAATCAAGTTTTTTTTATAAATAAAAAAAATAAAAAAATAAAATATCCTTTGAAATTCAAACTATTTGTGATGTTTCTTTCTCAATTTACATAATTTAATCTTTTATAATTACATATAAACAAATAGTGAATCTTGTTATTGTTACCAAGTTTTATTAACAATTAAACAAAGAATTTTCACATTTCATTAACAAAAAAATTTAAAATGAATAAAGATTTTTTTTATCAAGTCACCCATATCACCTTTATCATAAGGTCTGTAAAAATTGTTTTAACCTTTTTTTAGTTTTTTATTTATTTTCAATAAATTGTATTGTATAATACTAGAATTGGTCCTAGTGGTATAGCATAACTAGTATAAGTATATCAAAAACTTGATAGATTTAAGAAAATAATTTTTGTAAAATGTTAATTTTTTATTCTTAATTTTAAATTGATTTTAAAATGTTTTTATAAATAGGTGGGGAATACATATACCATTGCTACTGACAAGTCCTCTTTTGTTAACCCAATTAATAATTATACTCATGTTTTTTAATTCACTTATTATTAACTATTCTATTTAATGTAGTGATTTAAATTTTTGATCTCATTCTATTTCAGTCATTTATTTATTTTGGTAATTTTAACTTAATATAAATCTTATTTAAACTTATAAACGTGACCCCTTTATTAATATTTTAAACAATTCTATTTAATATTAAATACAAAATACAAACAAATATGTAATTAGGAATTGGGATTGGATTTAATTTTATATTTAGTATCGAAATGAGATTAGTATTCATATAATTAGGATTATGTTTCTAACTTAATAATAATTTGGGGTTTTATTCAATTAATTAATAAATTATAATTAGTATTAGGATTTAATTTTAGAACAAATAGGTGTTAAAATTGGGGATCGATTTCTAAATGGGGAATAAAATATATATGGGAATAATCATATGGTTTAATCAAGGGATATAATTAACTTGGGATTTAATAATAGGATCAATATAAAAATAATAATAGTCAAATAATTAAGATTAATAATAATTAAGGTTGTAACTATTTAACATAATTATTGGAGTTTTATTTAACTATTTAATTTAATAATGATTTGGGTTTTATTTAATTAATTGTATAAACAATGATTTGGATTTTACTTGCTATATTTTATAATAAAAAGGGATTTTATTTAGGTAATTTCCATGATTAGCAAAAAGGGGGTTTCATTTACCTTAATTTTATGATTAAAGAATTTTAATTAATTTCATGATTAACATAAAAGGGTTTTAAAAAAGAGGTTTATTCAATTAATTCTATTTAATAAAAGGGGTTTTATTTAATAAAAGAGTTTTATTTATTTAATTTATAATTAGTATAAGGGGTCTTATTTAAATTAATATTTAATAAAAAGTCTTTCTTATCATTTAACTACTTTTATAATTTGGGATTATATTTTATAATTAATAATTGGGATTAATTTATTATTTTGGGATATTATGTGTTACCTATTTTTATAATTGTTAATTGGGGTTGATTTATATTTTTGGGATTATTAAAATTTTATTAAGAAATTTGGGATAAAGGATTATTTAATTATTTAATTTATATTCGTGTTTAAATCAAATATTAGGCATCTACAAAAAATTTGGGATGAAATTATGGATAAGGGTTTGATTATAAATTATTAATTAAATAGTTTAAGATTTTTAAGTAGTAGGGATGAATGGGATATTAGGGATATGGGGTTTAAAAGGGATAAGTCTTGGGATATAAAGGGATAAAGACCTTGGGTTAAGGGATAAGGGATATTAAATTTGGGGTTGTTTTTTATATAATTTTATATTATATAATTAATTTATTTTGTTAAATAAATTAAAAAGGGATTTTTTAAAATGGGATAAAGTCTTGGGATAAAACTCTTAAGATCCAAGAGTATAAATATAGGACTAGGGATAGAAACTTTGGGATAAAACTCTTAAGATCCAAAAGTATAAATATAGGACTAGGGATAGAAACTTTGGGATAAAACTCTTAAGATCCAAGGGTATAAATATATGACTAGGGATTTGGGATAAAACTCTTAAGATCTAAGAGTATAAATATAGGACTATAGATTTGGGATAAAACTCTAAAAATCTGAGAGTATATATAAAGGATTAGGGATAAGGGATAAGAGATAATTACAACTTAAATATAAAGGGGATAAGGGATAAAATCAACCAACCAACCAAAATTAGGGAGGTGAACTACGGAAACTCTGATCCTTCAAATTTAAGGGTACGTAGGCATAGGGTTGTAAACCCTTGCGAGTACAATAATAATAAAAAACTTAGGGTCCCCCTCTTATGTCAAAGTCATCTTCTTTGGATAATAATAAGGATTTTTGTAAATAATATAAACAGTCAAACATTCAAGTAAACATACCTTAAACAAGCAATCAACCCTAGAACTTAAGGAGGATCCCATTGAGTACAATGGAGGTGAGGGGTGCCTAACACCTTCCTCTCACTTAACCAACTCCCGAACTTAGCGTCTCTCCCTTAAGATTTTGGTTTAATAATTATTTTCCTGTCTCTTAGGACAAATAAAGGATGATGGCGACTCGAATTTTTTGCCGGCCGCGACAAACACTAAAGAGTCCTACATATCATTTCATACAAATATTCAAAATATGCCATTCCAATACTAAAATGGTACCTATTGTTATAGGTAAACTCGGTCAATGGCAAACAATTATCCCAACTACCTCCTTGCTCCAAGACACAAGTCCTCAACAAATCTTCCAAAGATTGGATAGTTCTCTTTGCCTGACCGTCCATATTCGGATGGTAAGCAAAACTCAACTTCAACTTAGTTCCCAAGGCTTATTGAAACTCTCCCAAAACCTTGATGTGAACCACAGATCTCTATCTGACATAATACTTGAAGGAATACCATGCAACTTCACAATCTCACTGATGCAAACCTCTTCTAACTTTTGCAATGGGTAATTGATATTTATCGAAATAAAATGAGCCAACATAGTCAGTCTATCCACCACAACCCAAATCGAATCACTTCCCTTCATTTTCCTCGTCAAACCCACCACAAAATCCATAGAGATGTTATCCCTCTTCCACTCTAGAATACTCAAAGGTTGCATCAATCCAGACAGTTTCTGATGCCCGGTCTTCAACTTCTGACAAGTTAAACAAGAATCCACAAACTCAGCTACATCCTTCTTCATACCTGACCATGAAAACATCTTCTTAAGATCCTGATACATCTTTGTATCACTAGGATGAATACTCAAACCACTTTTGCGACCTTTCTCAAGAATTATCTTCTTAACCTCTAGAAAATCTGGCATACATACTGTTCTGGACTGGACCAATGGCTAGAATTGGCCCAATCCGCCTCTGCTCCAGAGCGGCCCAAATTGCCTAAGTCCAATCCACAGAGAGGCAAAAGTGACCTTTCTGCCCCTCCAACCGGGCAAGGAACGCGTTCCTCCCCGGCATTGATGCCCGTTACGCACGGCTTCCTCGCTGCCCGGACAGCAAAGGACAGGTGCCCAGAACTGCGTGTATGCCCGACATAACGGCTAGTTTCGAGCACCCTGCCCGGCCTAACGGCTAGTTTGGGCAGTTACCTATTCTTTGGGGAAAACAGTTCTTTCGCCCCGAAAATAGGACCGTTGGCCACACGTTGGGGGCTCTATATAAACCATCTCGCTTAAGAGGGTCAGGTATCTAATATTCACCCTAAGAATTCATACTTTGTGCTTGCCCCTTTTCTCTGACCCTTTCTTACTTGAGCGTCGGAGTGCCTTGCAGGTACACCCCCTTCCTCTCCATACGACCAGAATCCCTGACGCACTTGGCGGCCTGATTCTACAAGATCTGATCCAGCCTTCACGATCAGTGGCACCGTTTGTGGGAATCTTTGTTCTCCCCTTCTTTCTTTAACCGAAGATCAAAACAACTTTCGAACATCATCACGATCATGGCCTCCTAAGATCGCACCCAGGATGCTCTTCATTCCACCATCCTCCCTGTCAACAAATCTGACGTTGACGGCCAATCATCTCTCCTTCGAGATGCTCGTTTCCTTAGGGATGGAGCCACCTCTTCTCCTTCCCCAACCCCTGCTGATCGCAACAACGATCAACCGTCTCTCGACCTCCAGCCCGTTGTCGTTCCGCCCAGCGCCGACCCGGCCGTGGCAGCCCTCCTGGAGGCCCTCAACAAAACCAACACCCTGATCCTGCAGCAAAACAAGAGGATCGGGGCACTGGAAGAATCTCGCCGTCCAAGATCCCCTCCTACGCGAAGGAACCAACGACGATCTAGAAGCCCGTAGCCACGGAGAGAAATCGGCCGAAGACTGCGCCAAGAGCACGATCCTCGCGTAGCCCGAAAGCGCGACCAGGTCTCCCCGCGTGACCAGCACGCTTATGACCACAAAAGGACTCAAAGGAACGAGGGGTCTCCAATCAAGTCCAATGGATGGCCACGCTCACCTTCTCCACGAAGGAACCGCTCACCTTCTCCTCGAAGGAACCACTCACATTCTCCTCGAAGGAACCGCTCACCTTCTCCACGAAGGAACCGCCAACGCGAGCAACCCGTCCGGTCACCATCATACACCAGTTCTAGTGACGACGACGAGCCTCGCGACCCGTTGTCCCAGGAGATCCTGGCCACCCGTCTCCCAAAAGGCTTGGAGAAACCTCTGTCACTTGGCACATACGACGGGACCACCGACCCCGACGAGCACATCGAGAACATCGATGCGCTGCTAGACTACCTCGGCGTACGGGGCGCCATCAAATGCAGACTATTCCCGACCACGCTTCGGAAAGGAGCGATGACATGGTATAAACAACTGCCCGAGGAGTCCATCACCTCGTGGAAACAGCTGGACAGGATGTTCTCGCGGCACTTCACAGCATCTCGCCGCCATCTTAAAACTGAGGCCTCCCTCGGAGCTATAATCCAGGGGAAAGACGAACCTCTCCGCGCGTATATCGAGAGGTTCAACAAGAAAGTTGTGCAGGTCCCGACGACAGATAAGATGAAGAAGTTCCTGCTCGAACAAGGGGTCCGCCCGGACTCTGAGTTCGCCAAAGCCATTGGCCTCGCGCCGCCGAGGAACTTAGACGCCCTCCTCCTCAAAGCCCAATCTCATATTCAGTACGAGGAGAAGATTGTGGCCAGCAACGTCCGAGCGTCTCACCGCCAGGAGAACGCCCAGGCCTCCAAACGAGGACCGTCCCCACGACTCCCGTGACAGCAAAGGGACCTCCGGGCGTTTCCATGATTACACTCCCCTGACCGTTTCTAGGGAGAAGATTTTGACCGAATGTGCCAATTCGGAGTTCAAACAAGCCGGGGTCCGCTTCCCCAAACAGCTGCCGAACAGACCATACGTGGACAAGTCAAAGTACTGCCGCTTCCACAAAAGTCACGGCCATACTACAGAGGACTGCATCCATCTGAAGGATGCCATTGAAATACTGATCAGGGACGGCCACCTGAAGCAGTTCGCGAAGAAGAAGGACACTCCTCGGCAGGACACCCAGGAGTCCAAGAAGGTCGAGGAGGAGGTACTCTCCTCGGAAGACGCCAACATACAGGTCGCTATGTCCATATCGCGACCCGAGGACTTCAACGTCCCTGACGGGCTCAGCGCCCCTGCATATTTCGCGGCCCACAGCCCGTGGGAGACCTTCCCCTCTGCCATGGTCATCTCTGGCGGGGGTTTCAACAAAGTTACTGTGGGATCCATGAAACAGAAGTTCGAACACCTGATCAACACCAGCTCGAACAAAGTGACCACGCTTGATCAGGCCCCGAAGGGTTCCGTCCCCATCTCCTTCTACATGGAGGAACTCCTCGGAGGCTCCCCGAACTCAAGCATTCCGTTGCTCGTCAGAGCCCAAATGGTAAACTTCGACGTTCGCCGAATCCTAGTCGACCAGGGCAGCTCGGTCGACATCATGTACTCCCAGCTGTTCTCAACGCTGTACCTGGACGAATCTCACCTTACCCCCTACATAGGGTCCGATTTGCAGGGGTTCAACGGGCCTGTGACCAAGCCGTGGGGTTACGTCGAGTTAATCGTGACCTTTGGAGCAGCTGAAATGGCTAGGTCCATCAAGGTGCAATTTCTGGTAATCGACTGCCCGTCGCTTTACCAATGCATTTTCGGAAGGCCAACTCTAGCCGAGTTGGTAGTGGTGCCATCGACCGTCCACCTGAAGATGAAGTATTACACTTTGAAAGGAATAATCACCACCCTCCACGGTGATATAGAAGCTGCCCGACGGTGTTTTGAAGCAGCTACAAAGGGGCTCAACGCCATTGTGCCCAAGCCTAAAGCATCGAGCAAGCCAGAACTGCCAAGCAGCTCCGAGGAGGCCAAGCCTCTACCCCAGGTTGACTTTATCGACCTCGACAGTCGCTTCCCCGAGGACCAACAGGAAAAACGAGCAGCTTCAGCCAGCCCATCCACGTCATCCAGCAGCAGCTCCCATCCGATGCGCCCAATCCCGGATGGCAACTTCGAACTAGCCCTGTTCGGCGAAGACCCCCAACGAGGAGTAAAGATCGGAGCAGACCTGCCTAACATCGTGAGGAAGCAGCTCAAAGCGTGCCTCCGAGAGAACACCGACCTTTTCGCGTGGACCGCCTCAGAAATGCCCGGCTTGGATCCATCCGTCGCATGTCACCAGCTGACCATTGACCCGACCATCAAGGCAGTAGCACAACGTAGGAGGAAGCAGTCTACGGAGAAAATGGAGGCTGCCAAAAAAGCTGTAAAGGACCTCCTCGAGGCCAAATTTATTTCGGAGGCCAAGTACACCACTTGGCTGTCCAACGTTGTATTGGTTAAAAAATCTAATGGAAAATGGCGCATGTGCATTGATTATACCGATCTCAATAAGGCATGCCCGAAGGATGCCTACCCCCTTCCCAATATTGATAAACTTGTTGATAATTCTGCTGGTTTTAAACTTTTATCGTTCATGGACGCCTACTCGGGCTACAATCAAATCCCAATGGTAATGTCCGACAAAAAATATACGGCTTTCAAGACCGAATCGAGGAACTATTACTACAACGTAATGCCCTTCGGCCTGAAGAACGCCGGAGCAACGTACCAACGAATGATGAACAATGTATTTCGGGGAGAAATAGGTGACATGCTCGAAGTATACATGGACGACATGATCGTTAAGTCCCACGAGGAAACCGATCATACTGCCCACTTACGAAAGGTCTTCGAACAGGACAGGAAATACAAAATGTGTTTTAATCTGGAGAAGTGCACGTTCGGTGTCCGGGTAGGAAAATTCCTCGGCTTCTACTTGACTGAACAAGGAATCGAAGCCAATCCCGACAAATGTCGGGCATTCTCCGAGTTTCCTACGCCCAAGTCCAAAAAATCCATCCAGTCCCTCAACGGGATGCTCGCGTCACTATCTCGTTTCGTGGCCAAGTCCGCCCAGCACGCCCTGCCATTCTTCAAACTCCTCCGCAAAGAGGTAGCATTCGAATAGACCGAGGAGTACGACAAGGCCCTTCTCCATCTGAAACAGGCACTCTCAGAGCCGCCAGTCCTCTCTCGACCAGACAACGGCGAAACACTGTACTTATATCTGGCCGTCGCGACCGAAGCAGTGAGTGCTGCTCTCATCCGCGAGACGCCTGACGGGCAGAATTCCATTTACTTTACAAGCAAAGCGTTGCAAGGACCAGAGTTAAGATACCAGCAGATAGAGAAAGTGGCATTGGCCCTCATCAACATAGCAAAAAGATTAAGACACTACTTCCTGGCTCACACGATCGTGGTTCGAACAGATCAGCCCATAAAGCAGCTGCTCGGACGACCAGATATGGCCGGCCGAATGGTCAAATGGGCGCTGGAGCTGTCTGAATTTGACATCCAATGCGAAGGCAGAAAATCCCTCAAGGCCCAAGCTCTGGCTGACTTCGTCGCGGAGATGACATTCGCAGACTCCCCCACGAGCGAAGCGCGTAAGTAGACCAACTTCGTCGACGGTGCCTCAAGCTCGGCGGGAAGCGGCGCGGGCATCATACTGGAGAGCGACGAAGGAATTATCGTCGAGGTATCACTCACGCTGTCTTTCCCAACCTCCAATAACCAGGAGGAATACGAAGCCTTCCTCTCTGGGCTACGCCTTGCCGAGGACCTGGGCGCACAAGAAGTCGTCATTTGCACGGACTCACAACTCGTGGCCATCCAGGTCCGGGATGAATACCAAGCCAAAAATGACAACCTGACCGAATACTTGGCCCTGGTAAAGAAGGAAATGACAAAATTCACAATAGTGGAAGTGAAACACGTTCCCCGCGAACATAACATACGAGCAGACGTGCTGTCTAAACTGGCCAGCACGAAGAAGAAAGGCGGAAACAAATCTGTCATACAGGAAGTGCTTCCTCGACCCAGCATCGAGAAGGCCTCCCCGACACTCGATGTGTAGGTGATCGGCGACAGCAACTGCTGGATGACCCCAGTCTACAACTATCTCGCCAAAGACGAACTCCCGTCCGACGCGAAGGAGGCCAGCACGATCAGGCGAAGAGCCTGCTCGTATGACCTGGTCGAAGGTAAACTATACAGGCGGGGATTCTCCATTCCACTGCTCAAATGCGTCGAGGAGGAGATGGTTGCACACATCCTGCGCGAAATCCACGAGGGAATCAACGGCCAATATCTCGGAGGAAGGTCCGTTGCTCGCAAGGCTCTCCGAGCAGGGTACTACTGGCCGACCATGCAAAACGACGTGAAAGAACACGTGAAGAAATGCGACAAATGCCAACGCCATGGGGACATGCACCTGGCTACGCCCAACGAGCTTAAGGCTATGTCCTCCCCGTGGCCATTCGCCTGGTGGGGCCTAGACATCCTAGGACCCTTCGTGGTAGGATCAAGTCAGAACAAGTACCTCATAGTGGGCGTAGATTATTTCACAAAGTGGATAGAAACAGAAGCTCTAGCCAAAATAACTGCCCTCAACATCCTGCGTTTCTACAAACGAAACATCCTTGCACGTTTCGGTATTCCCCAAGCGATAGTAACGGACAACGGGACGCAGTTCACAGACAGGAAGTTTCAGGACTTCGTCGCCCAACTGGGCACGAAGCAACACTTCGTATCCATCGAACACCCCCAAACAAACGGGCAGGCCGAGGCAGCTAACCGAGTCATCCTTCGAGGCCTCAAGCGAAGGCTAGACGAAACAAAGAAGGCATGGGTCGAGGAGTTACACAGCGTGCTCTGGGCATACCGTACAACTCCCCATTCGACGACCGGGGCAGCTCTCTGCGAAGCCTCCCTGAAACAAAAGATCACCATCAGGCATAACGCCAAAGTGATACGATGAGAGTTCGACGTGGGAAGCCTTGTCCTAAGAAGAAACCACAAAGACTCTCGCGAAGGCAAACTAGCAGCCAATTGGGAGGGACCTATCGCGTCCGGGCAAGAACAGAAAATGGGGCCTACTACCTAGAACATCTCACTAGGGAAGAACTCGCTCGACCATGGAACGCTGAGAAGCTAAAACAATACTACAGCTAAATCCTCGGTTCGACTCGTCGCAACGAAGAACGTCAGCTACCGACCACTATGCGCGTCTAGGTACAAGCGTCGCATACGACTAATGCATAACCCCGCTCAGTAACGAGCCCGGTAAGTGCTCGACAATGGTCCTCGATCGAGCACCGCCGTCGTCAGAGTACCACGATTGGCAGAACCCCAGCTCGCGAAGGGACGTTCACGCCGCGAACTCAGGCCTCAAACGCGACCTGAGCTCCGCTCCCCGCCAGGACATTCCCCGGCAGTTCGACCAGTTCCCCACACTGCCGAACACATCTGTTACGAGCAATCTCCCCAAAAAATATCCACACAAGTCAAATACCCCCTATCACGGGTGGACGTACATTCACGGCGAGCATGCATACAACACTTAGCGAAAATAAAAGCAAGTAAAGTCATGCGAACAACAGAGCTAAATGTGTGATAATTTAACAAGTGGACGCAAAGACCACAATTGTACATTGTTACATAAAACGGGGGCCATGCCCCCCCAAAATAAATTACAACGGCACGCAGGCCGGACAAATTACAACAAAATAACAAACTCCTCATTCATTGACGTGCTCGGTCGACTCTGGCTCGGGTCCCTGCTCCTTTGCGGGCTGATCCTCGGGGGTAACGGCAAGGAGACCTTCGGGCAAGACAATGCGACCACCGTCAACACGCGCAAGATTGTGAGTGCCCTCGGCAGAGATTTCAAGCCCAGGGTTCACCACGCGCAGCTGAGCCACAGCGTTTCCGAAGGACTCCTCCGCAACAGCAATGCCATCATCTTCGGCCAGCAATATACGAGCAACCAGCTCGGACCTAGTCTTCAAACTTTTCACATCGTCCGGCTCGTCAGCACCCAGGGCATTGGCCGCCCTCAGCTCCCTGATCAGCTCCTCGACAGCTTTCTTCTCCGCCGACAACTTAGAATTCTCCTCTTTTATCCTGGCCGCTTCCTCTTCCACCTTCTTCAGAGCCTCGCCGGCACCCTTGACTTCTTCCTTGAGGGATGCCACAGAAGCGCGGGCAGAGTTGAGTTCGGATTCAGTCGCGGGGTCCCCTTCGGCATACACAGCCACCATCTCTAGCATCCTGGACCACCAGCGCCCTCTTGCTCGGGCGATCCATGCCTTCCAAGCAAAGAGATTCTGCCCGGGGAACCACTAAAGAGTTGCCTTCGAAGAACCTCCTATCGAGGATGCAGGGAGGAAGCTCGAACTTCCCTTTCTCCGCTACCCGAGTAAGGTCCACGACATCAGTAATCCTTGGCCTCTTTGGTCGCCCGGCCAAAGGCAGAGGAGATCCCCTGGGAGTAGGAGTCAGAGAAGTGGAGGTCCCTGCAGCAGGTTGAACGAGAGGAGGAGCGCGGGCACCAGCGAACCGAGATTTCGGAGGAGCCGTCCCAACCTTTTTCCTTGCCATAGCATTCCTCACAACCCGATCATGAGCATGAGGCATCTCACCTGCACAAACAAAACACGAGCATGTTAGATACGAAGAAAAGAAATAACATGAACAAAATCTAAATGACTAAGACTACCAAGCAGCGTCTCAGTGTCCGCGGGAGTCTTGTACTCCAGCAGTGCCTTAACGTTGATGAATCGACGCTCGACCCTCCGACTCCCATCTTCCTCGAAGATCGGGCTGCCCTTGCTAGTCCAACACTCAGCGAGATTGAAGGAGTTGACCCACTTCACCAACGCCTCGTAAGCCACGGGATCCTGCCCGCGCAGGTCGCCCGGTTGAAAAACGTAATCGCTGGGCTTCTTGGCGAAATGGTCGGGTGACCAATGAATGGGGAACCTGTAAAGCCTCTGCCCGATGTACTTCCCCTCCTCGTTAAGCAGCTCGTTTCCATCGTTATCAACCTCTATCTCCCAGACATATGTGTTGTCCTGGGCGACCTCGGACACGGGTTCAACGACGAAGTACCGCTGCTTGAATGTCTGGACTGACTCCGAAAATGGTTTAAACAAATTGCGAGGCTGCTTCAAAGAAACCCAACCATACTTCTTCCCCGTCAACTGCCTTTGTAGATGGAAAACAGCGAAGAATAGAGGGAGAGTGGCCCCAAAGAAAGATGCTCGCACACCAATTCAAAAGCTCGGATAAAGGCCAGCGAATTAGGGTGCAGTTGTGTGGGGGCTAATTTCAGATGCTCGAACACCGACCGCTGAAAATTAGTAAAAGGCAGCCTCAGTCCCAGCTCTTTGAAGGCATACTCGTACATTGTAAATCGGTCCCCGAAGTCCTGCAGACCCGCTCGTTCACAGTAGGGAAATGCACCTTCCACTCCCCTTTCGGCCCTACCTTCGTAAAGACGTCCGCCAAAGACTTTGCGAACGTAGAGATGTGCTCGGAAGGTTCGGCCACCTCCCACTCCTCCGCGGAGAACCCTTCGATGTCATCCTCCTCCATATCATCCCGAACCTCTTCTTCCTCCCCGACATTGCTGGAGGAACTTGAGGCTGCCGAGCTCGAAGCCGTCGAGCTACTATTTTCCTCGGAGCCAGTTTCCTCCTCGGACGTATCTAGAATAACTTCTCTGTCTGGCCCTCTCGCCATTACGATCACCTGAAAAGCAGAGAAAGATAGTGAATTCGACAGCAAATCAAATCCACCCTTCCACTGCCAAGTCAAGTGAAAGGGCGCGCAAAGGGCTAAGGACAACGTCCCCGGCCTAAGCCCTAACATCAAAAGAAAAGCTAAAACCTCCCCGCGAGGAGATGCTCGAAACATATCGTCCTCCTGCGAGGAGCCTCCCCGCACTCATGCCCAGATTCCGTTTGAAGTTTCATCGGAACCTGGAAACATTCCACCAGAAAACTCATCGCTCTATCAGAAGATGAACAAGCACGGTGGTCACGCATGCACAGCTACCGCAACCACGCCATGGACCACCCTCCTCGCTGGACATACTACATACTCCGGCGAAGTGCTGGAGGCAGCAGAATGGCGCAACCACCGTCCACCACTAACACTCGCCAGAAATCCACCTATTTTGTCATCTAAAGCTAACCCTAACCGCATACAATCTACCACTAATAACAAAAGGGAGTAAACCAAGCTACAGATCAAAAAACTTACTTGATTTTGGAAGAAGGTAGAAGCTGCTCGAAGCTGGTGACGGTGGTCGGAAAGCCTGAAGACGGTGACGGACAAGAACTAAAAGAGACGAAGAGGAATCAGAAAGGAAAAAGTTTCAAATGAAACGGCTTCCCCCCTTTTTATACAAAGGGGCACGTGCAACCACGCGCCCGTAGGCCATTATGGCTATCCGCTAGCCATCATTGCCTATTAACTGCTACACGGAGCTCTAGGTACACGTGGCGCCCCAACGTTTCAAATTCTGTCTAACCATTAGTCTCCCCGTACACCGGGTAACATGGTCACAACCACGAATCTCACGAACACCTGGGGTCACGAGCGCTTTGAGACAACCTTCCTCGCCTACAAACGACGACTCTATGCTAGCTCCCCGGAGCAACGAGCAGTCCTTAAGTCATCACTCCCATGCTCGGGAGCAACGACTTGGGGGGCTCCTGTTCTGGACTGGACCAATGGCTAGAATTGGCCCAATCCGCCTCTGCTCCAGAGCTCCCCAAATTGCCTAAGTCCAATCCACAGAGGGGCAAAAGTGACCTTTCTGCCCCTCAAACCGGGCAAGGATCCTCCCCGGCGTTGATGCCCGTTACGCACGACTTCCTCGCTGCCCGGACAGCAAAGGACAGGTGCCCAGAACTGCTTGTATGCCCGATATAACGGCTAGTTTCATGCACCCTGCCCGGGCTAACGGCTAGTTTGGGCAGTTACATATTCTTTGGGGAAAACAGTTATTTCGCCCCGAAAATAGGACCGTTGGCCACGCGCTGGGGGCTCTATATAAACCCTCTTGCTTGAGAGGGTCAGGTATCCAATATTCACCCTAAGAATTCATACTTTGTGCTTGCCCCTTTTCTCCGACCCTTTCTTACTTGAGCGTCGGAGTGCCTTGCAGGTACACCCCATTCCTCTCCATACGACCAGCATCCCTGACGCACTTGGCGGCCTGATTCTACAGGATCTGATCCAGCCTTCACGATCATATACTCTGTCTCAAAATCTCATAACTCTATTCTCATCCACTCTGAAATCCACTTCTTTACCTTGATTGATTAACACCAACCAGTCAATCAATCCCAATTGAAATTTATAACCTTTTCTGACCTCTTCCAAAACACTTCTAGTCAACTTCAGCATCCCTAACTTCATACTTCCTAGCGTCATCTCGCACACCAAAATAAGATCTCTAAACTGCTCGATCAAATCCACCTCTCTAACTACTTGGCTCATAGTCAATGGAATAACACCACTTGGTTTCAATGGTGGCTGATGTAAACATACAAAAGAGGGGGAAGAGACCGAGTCTCTTATTTTCCCAACCCCTCTCTCTTCTTTTATTCTCTCTCTTATTCTATTTGTCCAACAAACACGAATTCAACCACATTTTGACCACTTTTGGATCAAACATAAAGAAATATGAAGAACATGGGATGAAAAATACGAACGTTCATCCCAATTTTTCTCGATTTTTGCAAAAATCCTTAAAATACAAAATCGCAAACAACAACCCAACCTATTTTCTATCCCAGATTATGAATCCAACACCAAAACAAACAACACAACCATAAAACATGCAAATCATCCCTTATCCCACATAAACCCTAAATTCCCCAAATTCACTATTTCTTTCAAATTACAAGTAGTGTACCACAATTGAAAGCGGGAAAATGATAAAGATGCAAGAAAATACATAAATCAGTAAGAGAATACAAAGGAAATGTAGGAAACATCCTTGCCGAAATTAGGATTTTCCAAATTTCTAAAGAGAGCTCTAACGAAGGTCGCCTTCAGGTAATTCACTTTGCTTCTCTCTTCTCCTCTTTTTCTGTTATTTCTCTGCTCCTACTCCTTCTGTTATTTATATAATCCTACTCCTTATGCTTCTGAACTTTCTTGGTGGTGTTTGGTAAGGTTGTGCTAGGGTGATGACCGAAGATGATGGCTGAGCTCAACCTTCTTAAAGCTTCAATGAAAAGCTTTAGAAGTTACAAAGATATTTAGGTGAGAATTTTCGCAGATTTTCAGAGATGGAATTGTGTAGGGAATCTATAACTATATATAAAGGGGATACAAGAAAATGGACTGGTCTATTTTTTTTTTCAAAATTACCCTTTAATCACTTATATATTACTAAAACACCACATCAATAAAAACTGTTTATAGAAATTACAAATTAGTTATTATTGACACTCTATTTTTATGTGCAGATATTAACTCCCATAATGGTATACTTTTTAGGAAGACTCAATTTTTTTTATTCAGTTTTCAGTCTTATTTTATATTTTGACGTGGGTGTATTTTAAAAAAAAAGCGGACAAACGGGCACGGGAGTGCCCGTTTGGACGCTAGTGTTTAGAATGATTAAGAGTTATATAAAGTTAGGATTAAGGTTGAGTGAGATGAAGTGAGATACGTGTGAGCTGAGATATTTTGATAATTTCAGTTGAGAAATCGTGTGAGTGAATGGCATGAAAGGTGTGAGTCGAAAAAAGGAGGGGATTTGTGAGAACTGTTCCTGAGCTTGTGGGATGTGAACAAAATTCGTGACCTGATGTAATTTTCATGTGAAAAATTCATGACTTGATGTGTGTATGTGTAGTAGATATGGTGTATGTGACCATGTAAACAAAGTTGTAACTTCTCATGTAACTTTGTATTCATTTATTCAATAAAACAAAATTTTATTCAATTCAAATATTTGTTTCAATTCAATTCAAATTTCAAAATTTTTTGAATCAGGTGAACCATGTAATGTTATGAAAATAAAATGGCTTGATTCAAACATTCCCTTCCTTTATGATCTTGGCAAGTTAAGGGAAAGATGATGATAGCAAATGAATATGACTTGTATTTTTTTGAGTTTGCTCTTGGTTTATTTTGTGCAATGAAACCATGTGATGCCATGAAAAGAAAATGGATTGATGATAATATGTATGGATGGATGAATTTCAAAATTAAAGGACAAATCAAACTAAAAACAATGTTTAATCTGTGTTTATTTTCGGACTTAAAATGGAATGGCAAGATAGATGAAGTTTGAATTCGAAAGAATAATCCTTAATTTGACATTTAAATTGAAATGGTGCAATGGTGACAAAAGGTATGAATGAATGAAGTCAAATGTTCACTTTCAAACCAAAATTGGTTTTTTAAGTGTTGAAGAATTTTAATTGTTTTAGGTTAGTGCCAAATATACAAATGATTGCATGAAGTAAAAGCAATAATGACTCAAAATTAATGGGCTTTTTTATTGTTTAAAAACCAAATTATAGGCATATGGTATGGAAATGAATCCAAGCTTACTTTATGGATTGACAATGGTTATAAAACAAGCAAAACAAACTTGACTTAAGAATAAAAGATGAAGCCTAAATTACTTGCTTGTGCACCAAATTTATTCTTAGCTAGCTTCTAAAGCTTAAGTAACAATGATGTAATGCATTATATGAAATGATATTAGAAAAGTGATCTTAACAAAAAAAATGCTGACCTTTAGCCCCTTGGTAGTTACTTTGACTTTTGAAGGGATGTGGCATGAATGAAATGATGAGAATGGATGATTATGATATATAAAAAAGTTGATGAATGAAGCCATGACTTAGGGACATATCATCTCATCATTAGATGAAATCTAAATAACCCTAGCTAAATGATTTGAAAAGAGGGAGGGACAAAATTGGGATATGACAGTTGCCCCTATTTAATTACCATTAACCCAAGGGTATGAATGACAACGACCTTTATACACTTAGATGCAAGATAGTTAAATATAAAAGGACCTAAATTTTATCCTTTGAAGGAAAAACTAAGAAATTCTCTGAGAATTAACAACGAAAACTCCAAATTAAAAAACATCGAAAGATTCTCTGAGAATAAATAGAAAACTTTCAATTAACAAACATCGAAAGATTCTCTGAGAATTAACAGAGAAAACTTTCAACTAACAATCATTGAAAATTTCTTTGAGAATTAACAGAGGAAACTTTCAACTAACAAACATCGAAAGCTTCTCAGACAATTAACAAAGGAAATTTTCAACTAACAATCATTGAAAGATTCTCTGAGAATTAACAGATAAAACTTCCTACAAACAATCATCGAAAGATTCTCTAAGAATTAACAAAGAAAAGTTCAATTAACAATCATTTAAATATTCTCTAAGAATTAACAGAGAAAACTTTCAACTAACAAACATCGAAAGATTCTCTGAGAATTAACAAAGAAAACTTTCAACTAACAAACATCGAAAAATTCTCTGAGAATTAACAGAGAAAACTTTCAACTAAGAATCGTCGAAAGAATCATCGAAAGATTCTTTGAGAATTAACAGAGAAAACTTTCAACTAACAATCATCAAAAGATTCTCTGAGAATTAACAGAGAAAACTTTAAACTAACGATCATTGATATATTTTCTGAGAGTTAATAGAGAAAACTTTCAACTAACAATCAACGAAAGATTCTCTGAGAATTAACAGAGAAAATTTTCAACTAACAATCACCGAAAGATTCTTTGAGAATTAATGGAGAAAACTCTCAACTATCAATCATCGAAAGATTCTTTGAGAATTAACAGAGAAAAATTTCAACTAACAATCATCGAAACATTCTCAGAGAATTATCAAAGAAAACTTTCAACTAATAATCATATAAAGATTCTCTGAGAATTAAAAATAAAACTTTTAACTAACAATCATCTAAAGATTTTTTAAGAATTAACAGAGATAAATTTCAACTAAAACACAACGAAATATTCTCTGAGAATTATCTGAGAAAACTTTCACGTAACAATCATTGAGAGATTCTATGAGAATTAATAGAGAAAATACTAAACAAAATAGCTAGGAGATTCTCTGAGAATTAACAGAGAAAACTCCTAGCAAAACAATAAGAACTAATTGATTCTCTGAGAATTAACAGAGAAAACTCTCCACAGAATATGATTGAGGTTCTCTGAGAATTAACAAAAAAAACTCCTAGCAAAACAACAAGAACTAATAGATTATCTGAGAATTAACAGAGAAAACTCTCCACAGAAGATGATTGAGGTTCTCTGAAAATGAACAGAGAAAATTTTCAAATAACAATCATCATAAGATTCTTTGAGAATTAATAGAGAAAACTTTCAACTAACAATCATCGAAAATTTCTCTAAGAATTAACAGAAAAAAATTTCAACTAACAAACATCGAAAGATTCTATGAGAATTAACAGAGAAAACTTTCAACTAACAAACATTGAAAGATTCTCTGAGAATTAACAGAGAAAAATTTCAACTAACAATCATCGAAAGATTCTCTTAAAATTAACAGAGAAAATACTCAAAAAACTACTAGAAGATTCTCTGAGAATTACCTAAGAAAACTCTCAATAAAATAACAACTAGGAGGTCCTCTAAGAATTAATAGAGAAAACTATCCACAGAAGATGATTGAGGCTCTCTGAGAATTAACAGAGAAAACAGTCACTAAAACAACAACAACAACAACTGGGAGATTCTCTGAGAATTAACAGAGAAAAATCTCCATAGAAGATGAAATATTCTCTGAGAATTAATAGAGAAATTCTTTCATCGGTTAATGCACATAACAATGGGAGATCCTCATAGAATTAAAAGAGAAGACTCTTATTAAACATTGATGACTGGGAGATCTTCTGTGAATTAACAAATAAAACTCTCATCAAACAATGATAATCGCGAGATCCTTTGAGAATTAACAGAGAAAACTCTCAACAAACAATGTAAATAACAATGAGAGATCCTCTGAGAATTAATAGAGAAAACTCTGAACAAAAAATGTAATTGGGAGATCCTCTGAGAATTAATAGAGAAAACTCTCCCTAAAACATCTGGAAGATTATTTGAGAATTGAAGATGGTTGGATTATACCTGAGTGAATCGCACACTCAAAGATACAATAGAGTCGCCACCGAACTTTATTTAGTCCCAGAGGACAGGGAAAATATCGATAAAACCCAAGGGGAAGAGAAACGGGTCAGGGGGTCGGTTATGCGAAAGGAAGGTACTAGCACCTTACGCATCCGTCGCACTCGACGAGAACCATTTCGCTTTCTTTTAGGCTTAGATGGGTTATCTATCTAAAGGCTTCTAGCTAAAAGAAAGAGAGAGAGAGAGAGAGAGAGAGAGAGAGAGAGAAGGAAAGAAAGAAGAGAAAGAAAGAAGAAAAAAAGTGCTCGCGGAGGATTAGGACCCTCGTGCCTACGTACCCTCATAGTGCAATGAGGAAATCAGAGCGCCGTAGTTCATGGAACCAGGGACAGAGAAAGGAATGGAAGAAGGTGAAAGTGTGCTCGCCAAGATCATCGCGATCCCATGCCTACCTATCTTACATTCGAACGAATGCAGAATCAGAGCTTTCGTAGTTCGTGGAACTAAGACGGAAAAAGAAAAGGAAAGTGGTGTCAAAACCAATAGCAAAAGAAGGTAAAGAAAGATCCGCTGGGGATACAAAGAAGGATTGGCGTCGAAACCCAAGAAGAAGTGCAGAGGAAAAGAAAAACAACCGTATAAAGTGCAAGAATGGTGTCGAAACCAAAACAATAACAGAGCAAAAGGAATAGAAAAGAATCCATTAGGGAGTAAGAAAACAAAGTGATTCTGCTAGGGATAAAAAGAAAAAGGGTTCGGTATATTAACTGACTGGTAGTGGTTAACCAAAGAAAAAGAGATTAAAACTCTGTGGGGAGAAAATTTTTAACAGATAGATTGTGATCAACCTAAAGACGGGTGTAAAACCAAGCGAAGGTGTGACCCAAAGAAACGGGTGTGGAACCAAGCAAAGGTTGTAACCCAAAGGGGATGTCAGTACTGACTGAACAAACAATACTTGACCAACAAAGAAGGGTATTGAACCAAAAGAGGTTGCTAACCGCTGAAGATTTGGTGTTAACAGAGAACCTGTGATTAACCGAAAAGAAAACGAGTGATTAACCAAGAAAAGGTGATTAACTCGAAAGGGGCTCAGTGTTTTAACAAGCAGGATGTGGTTATCTGAAAAATGGGTGATTAACCAAGAGAAGATGATTAACCCAAGAGGAACTCAGTATGTTAATAGATAGATTGTGGCTAACTGAGAAGAAGTGCAAATTGGTGTTTTAACTGACAGGCAGTGGTTAACCAATCAAAGGGAGAAGAACCCAGAGAAGGTTGCGAACTCCGCAAATGTTTCGTGGTTTAACAGGAAGACTGTGTTTACCCGAAGGAAAAGGAATTGAGACTCTTCTGGGGAATAAGAAAGACGATGATTGACCACAAGAAAATAATATTGGAAAAGAGAGACGGGTGCTAACCCAAGACAATGATCTTTAACCAGGCGGGTGGTGATTGATCATAAAAGAGATTGTAAGAGGTAAGAGTGATCAAAGATCGACTCAACTGTGGAAGGAAATACGCTACCTCCTGGATATAAAGGTGACTAAGCCAGGCACAGGGTCATTCGCCCCCTACCTAAAGTAGTCAAAATGAGAGTAGGAATTCTCCATTCTCATTCCTTCTCTAACACACAAGGTGTAGTGCAGAAGTTTAAACGGACAATGTAACATCTCCAAGTTGTATAGTACTCCAGTGTCATGTGAAACTCCGACTCCACTGGGGAAGAGAGAGAGAAAGCTCTAAAGGAAGCCTAGAGAGAAGCGCCTACGAGAAGATTAATAATCGAAATGAAGTTTCGACTAATCAATTAAAAGGGAGAAATATGCTAATAATTTTCCAAAATGAATTGAAAAATTATTAAAGCAAAGTGTGCATTGTTGATTATACAAGATTAAGCTTATTCTTTGAAGAACAAACTTAATTCAAACATGAATGAAAGTGCAAAACAGTGCCAAATGATATTTAAAATGCATCACAATTCATGCCATTATGCGGATAAAATTGTGCAAGAATGATCATGTTCATACAATGACAGGAATGAGCACAATAACAAAATCGAAAGACCGGGCATCGGAAAATGCATAATCATGCTTTAAACTGAAGTGAAACATCACCAAAAACATCCATAAAAATCAATCATATCAATCCAGGGAAGTTAGAGGAGGAAAGCATGGCAATCAATTACCACAAAGTAGGTAATCGGATACTTACTTGAAAAAGGGAGCGCTAGTGTAAGTTATGCAGAGTAATTGGTTACTCTCTTTTGAGTAATCGGTTACCACTATTACAGTGGCAAAAACAGCTTTTCAAAAAGCACTTTCAGCACCTAAATCACTTGTCTAAACTACCATATGCTAGGGTATGAATTTGTGCACAAAAAATCAAGTTTAACAACAACAAAAAACCAGCAATGGAATCAAATAAATCATCAAGATCATGGATCAAGCAATGTCATAATCAATTCACACACAAAAACATCGAAACTACATCGCGAATGATACGAAAACGTTTGAAAAAGTAAAAAGTGAAAAGAAAGACCAACCTACAAGGCTGAGATGTGCGTTGGATGTTGTTGCAAATGAATCTTGATGAAGATAATCAAAGAAAACCAGAGGAATCTTCAATCGTAGCCAAATCGTATCGAAACCGAGCAAATTGCGATGAATCTCCATAATACGAATTCACCGTAGAATCTTGAAACAAACACTTGAGATGAATCCAAAAGCTAATAAAACTCCCAGAAAATCAACTATAATTGCAAGGTGATGAAGGTTAAGCTCAAGAAATAATCAATTTCAAGGTGAAAGTGATTATTCTTCAATGGTGAAGAGCTATAGTGAGGTTTGGGAAGAAAATGGAGATGAAGATGAAGAAGTTGCAGAAAAAATGAGAGAAAATGTGGGATAATTGAGAGTGAAGTGTGAGAAATGTGTGAAATGATTGAAGGTCCTTGAAAAATGATTGAAGGTTTATTTATATAGAGTTTTGGTTTGGAGTTGATAGGTTTGGAATGTGCTTTGGACTTAGCTTTGGATCTAGGTTAGGAGTTAGTTAAACTTGACTCACCGAGTCATTGATTAACTCAGTTAGTTAGGTAGTTAACTCGGTGGAGCAATCCCAATGTAAATCCAAATCAATGGCCCATATGCTTGGAAATTAAGGAACATGGTGCACTTAATTCAAAGTGATGCATTGGAGTAAATGTAAGTGGAATGTCTTGAATGGTCTTGAACTCTCTAGAATGTTCCACACAATGCTAGAACCATGTAGAATCCAAGAACAAAGAGAATGCAGAGTTGCTATCCCAAAAATGCAGCAGAATTTGCAAATCTATACAGAGTAATCAGTTACTCTGTTTTTGCCTAAAAACAGAGTAATCGGTTACTCTAGGAAAATTTGCCCAAATTGCTTAAGGAAAGGTGTTGAATCCTCAGTTTCGATTATCCACCTCTTGCTTTGATGAATAATCATGGAAACCATTATATTGTGCTTGTTTTGAGGATGTGATGACCTTGTGAAGATGAAATTAATTGGGCTTAAAAAACCTGAAATATTCCTGCAGCAAGAATCATAGAGAAAAAAACGCGAATGCTAATGTCAGCGATGCCGATGCACATGCTTATGCAAAAGGCAAAAGGGAGGTCAAATTTAGGGTTACGACAGCTGCTCCTATTTAATCCTCTTGGACCTGAATGTACGAATTGCGCCAGCTTTTCGATGATTCGAGGTAGAAGGGGATTAAATAAAAGAGTAGCTCGAAAATTTGGCCGACGGCAACAAGAGAAAAGGTTTGGTAAAAGCGAAGGCTTTGAGAGTTTACTAAGTGATCTGGCTGAATATCTGCTGGAGAGATGAATCAGGCCAAAATAAGGGGAGTATGCTTTATGTGTATGCCATGTATGTGATCTACATGATGCTTGATATCATGTCATGCAAGGATGCAAGTCAAAGTACTGTGCAGTGGTTAGGTAGAGATTGTAGCAAAGCGAACTCGACATCCTCGGCTGGGGAGAGGACCCATAGATTAAGACGACTTCTGCTGGAGAAAAAACCCACAAAGGGTGATGACCCCGCAGGAGAAGAAACCGAGAAATCTCAGATTTCTAGACTATCACCATTGACATTACTGGGGATAAAGGAATCAAGTCGATCTTCACGCCATGACTGACTCTGACTGGGGAACGAACCTAGAAATCTCCAATTTCTAAGCTATCACCAACATTGCTACTTGGACGTCCTTTCACCCTGACTGACTCTGCTGCAGGGAATTACCAAGGTCCAGAGGATCTTCTCTACTTAGGGGAAGATAGGAAACTAATTCATACCGCTGCTGGTGCGTGACAGTTTTGATATGCTGGGAATGACACACGACCCTTGCTGGGGAAAAGAACAAATCGTGTCTCCTCTCGGGGCACATCATGGCAACTTTATTGGGGACATTACGGATCTGCCGGAGAAAAGGGAGGTAAACAACCTTTCTAAAGAACCATAATGGCGCTTGTTGGGGAAATGATGGCCCCATTGGGGAGATGGTCGCATCTTCAAAGAACCATCATAGTGTTGGTCGGACATTAGGCTTGCCGATGGATATGACCGATTATCCTGTAGGAATTTCCAGTAAAATATGCAATGTATAATGCTTTCTCCATTGATTTATATTTTTATTATTCTCAACGCTTTATAGTATTATGTGATCACAAATAATCATTTATTTTGCAAACAAAAATACTGAAAAGAAAATAATTGAGAAATCGAATGATGAACTTTTATTGAAATGTGAAAACATGTACATAAGATGTGTATAAGGATGCAAAAATCTTTGATAAGGAAATTTGCAATAAAATTGAAAAACAAATGTAAAATGCAAAGGGAAATCATGTTTTGTATTGATTACAACATTGGCTACCATCCACTATAAGTCTAGGTCCCAACGCCTTGCGCCACTTGATGATAATTTGACCACTCTATTACCGTCTGATGTCCAGCTATGATGAAGAGAGGCTCAAGTGTTGGCAGTCAAATTCCTTTATCCATAATTTTTTCCTGGACACATTTCTATATGTCCAGGCAACCGGGATACCCTTTTTTGCCTAAGTCGCCCTTTCGGGTTTTCAACTTAGCGGGCAATTATTATTTTTTTGCATTGTCCCTAACTTTTGCATGGACATTTCTTTTTTCCGGTCCATCGGGACGTCCATTTTTGCATAGATTGTCCTTGCGGATGTCAATCTAGCAGGCTCTTTATCCACATTTTTTTCAGCCATAATATTTTTTGACTGTATCGGAGTTCACGGGCGATGGCAACTCTTCCCCATCCAGGGTGGTGAGGATCAGGGCTCCGCCTGAGAAGGCCTTCTTGACAGCAAATGGTCCTTTGTAATTGGGAGTCCACTTGTCGCGTGGATCCGAGTGAACAGGTGAATATCTCTTGAGCACGAGTTCGCCTTCATGGAACGCTCGAGGGAGAACTTTCTTGTCAAAAGCTCGCTTGAGGCATCTCTGATATAATTGACCATGACAAACGGCTGTAAGGCGCTTCTCTTTGATGAGATTCAGCTGGTCATATCTGGATTGGACCCATTCAGCTTCATCAAGTCCTACTTCTATGATGACTCTGAGCGAAGGAATCTCAACTTCAATTGGTAAAACAACCTCCATACCATACACGAGCAAATACGGAGTTGCCCCAGTAGAAGTACGAACTGAAGTTATGTAGCCATGTAGCGCAAAGTGAAGCATTTCATGCCAATCTTTGTAAGTTTTAACCATTTTCTAGACAATCCTCTTGATGTTTTTGTTTGCTGCTTCGACGACACCATTCATCTTGGGTCGGTAAGGTGAAGAGTTGTGGTGCTCGATCTTGAATTCTTGACACAACTCTTTCATCATTTTGTTATTCAGGTTGCTTGCATTGTGAGTGATAATGCTGCTAGGAATACCATAGCGACAAATTATCTCCTTCTTGATAAATCTGGCAACCACTTATCGTGTAACATTTGTGTAAGAAGCAGCTTCAACCCACTTGGTGACGTAGTCGATAGCAACTAGAATGAATCAATGGTCGTTGAAAGCCTTCGGTTCGGTCATTCCAATTGTTATTTCTGTGCTTTTGTGGTTGGCATTTATTTTGCTAAAACTATTATAGCAGCAAGATATTGAATCATGATGTTCTAAGTGGCTGCATTCAACATGTCGAATGAAGATGTCCCATACCTGCTCATAGGACACCGCGTTTGGATTCAGTTTTTAAAGCAGATTCTGTTGCTGTGAATTGTTACTAAATATTCTGTGAATATTTGGTTATCCTATGTGGCATCCAAAGCATTTTTGGATAGTGATTATTTGTTGGTTTTTCGGATTTGTTGCTGTTTCTAATTATGGAGACATAATAGGAAACTTTGGATTGAAGACCTATTTTGTTGGAGTTAATTTTGCAGATTTGTGACCAGTCTATTTGCTGCGTTTTTGAAGCCCAATTCAGTCCAGATTAAATGCTATATATTGACTGATGTAAACCTAGTTTAGGTGTGGAACTTACTTGTGTTTTGTTAGGGTTTCGAGTGTATTTTGTGAGCCTAACTGGTATCATTCTGATAACAGTATAAGGACTGGTTTGTTTTGTGTTGTAAGTTCTGTCAGTTACTCATAAGCTTTTAAGCATTGAGTTTCTTGTGTGTCAATTCTCATAAGCTGTGAAGTATTGAGAATTGTGTGTTTTGAAATTGTGGCTTTCGGTTTGTTTCTTGTGTGGAAAGGTACCAATCACGGGTTGTGGTTGTAGAGGGCCTCATACCTAGGTGAGTCTTAGGTAGAAGTCATAGGAAGGGTAGTGATTAAGTGATCAGATTATTCGGTTGTTGTATGATCTGTGAATTGATACTATCGTATATTGGTTTCGCCCCTGGCTTGGTAGCCCCCAGAGTAGGTGTGTTAGACCGAACTGGGTAAACATATCACTATGTTATTTACTTTCTGCACTGTTATTTTATTTGTTATCTTGTTCATTGTGTTGGATATCAGTGTCTCAACATCTGTATAGGACATCTGATATCTATGCCAGAATTTCAATTGGCATCAAGAGCTTGCACCCTTATTTGGTTCTGGGTGAGATTCAGGGAAGGTACTTTCTGGTATAATGGACAAGGATGGAGGATTTCTGAACAAACCACCTCTGCTTGATGGTTCCAACTATGATTATTGGAAACCAAGGATGATAGCATTCATCAAATCCATGGATGATCAAGCATGGAAAGCTGTTATAAAAGGATGGGAGCCCCCTAAGGTTAAAGATGAAAAAGGTACCCCTACTGATGTGGTGAAGGAAGAGGAAGACTGGGATGATGCAGATTACAAAGGGTCCGTGGGAAATTCCAAAGCCATGAATACATTGTTCAATGGTGTTAACAAGAATATCTTCAGGTTGATTGAACACTGCACCATTACTAAAGAGGCGTGGGAGGTCTTGAAGGTTGCTCATGAAGGGACTTCAAAGGTGAAGATGTCAAAACTTCAGCTTCTCACTAGCAAGTTTGAGAGTTTGAAGATGAAAGAGGATGAGAGCATTCATGATTTTCACATGAACATTATTGAGATAGCTAATGCCTCTAGTGCCCTAGGTGAAAAGATGTCTGACAGCAAACTGGTCAGAAAAATCCTCAGATCTCTACCTAAGAGATTTGACATGAAAGTGACTGCTATAGAGGAAGCTCAGGATATAGACAAGATGAAGGTGGATGAACTGGTGGGATCTCTTCAAACATTTGAATTAGGGATCAGTGAAAAGTCTGAGAAGAAGAAGAGCATAGCTTTTGTGTCAAATGCTGGTGACTCAGAAGATGAAGGTGACCTGGTCAGAGATGAAGGGGTGTCTAAAGATCTGGTATTGCTGGGAAAACAATTTAACAAAGTGTTGAAAAGGATTGACTGGAAGTCGAGAGCAAATGCTCAGAACAAGTCACTCGACATCAGCAAGAACCAGGATGGAGGCAGAAGATCCAGAACTGAAGAAGACTCCAATCAAGGGAAGAGAGTTCAGTGCTTCGAATGTGAGGGATATGGGCATATAAAGACTGAGTGTCCCACGTATCTCAAAAGGCAGAATAAGGGCTTATCAGTGTCTTGGTCAGAAGGAGAGTCTGAGAGTAATCTTGAAGAAGAATCAACAAAATTGGTGACAGCCTTGACTGGGATCTGTAAGGCTGATGGAGAAATTACTTGTGAGTCTGACTCTGACAAAGAATCCTATGTTGGAGAACTCACTAAGGAAGAAGTCTTCACAGGGTTTTCAGAATTGTGTATCAAGAATGAAGAAAGTGCCAGATAATATTGGAACAGAAGATTCTGATAGCTCAACTAGAAGCTGAGAAGGAAGAACATTTATCAACCATTGCTAATCTGAAAGAGGAGGTTGAATGGCAAAAGTCAAAACTTGACAATATGACCAAATCTATAAGAATGCTGAACAATGGTACCACGCAGCTGGATGAGATTCTTCAGAATGGGAAAGAAGCTGGAAATGTGTAAGGTCTTGGTTTTAACAATCAAGCAAAGACTTCCAAGAAGCCTGTATTGACATTCGTTCCTCAAAAAATAAAGCAAGAAGTGGGGATGTCAAATTACATGTTTCAACATCAGATGAAGCATCAGAAAAGAGTTTATAGATCAAGGTATAAACCATGGAGATGCCATTACTGTGGAAAGATTGGTCACTTAAAGTCCTTTTGCTACAAGCTGCACGGCTATCCCAAAACTGCTCAGCAACAAAATAAAGGACAGAGTTGGGGTAAAGTGAAGAGAAGATGGATTCCTAGACAAATGATGGCTGGTCTCATAGCACATACCTCTCTTAGAGCATCTGCAAGAGAAGATTGGTACTTTGACAGTGGCTGTTCAAGATAAATGACTGGTGTGAAGAAATTCTTGTCAGATATTAAGCCTCACTCCACCAATTATGTCACTTTTGGGGATGGATCAAAGGGTGAAATAAAAGGTGTTGGAAAGCTGGACTACATAGGACAACCAAATCTGGATCGTGTTCTATTTGTCAAAGGGTTGACCGCAAATTTAATCATTATAAGCCAATTGTGTGATGTAGGTCTCAAGGTAAATTTCACCAAATCTGAATGTCTAGTAACCAATGAGAAAGATGAAGTTGTTATGAAGGGAACCAGGTCTAAGGATAACTGTTATCTGTGGAATCCTCAAGAACCTGAAAGTATGTCTACTTGTTTGATGTCAAAGGAAGATGAAACCAAACTGTGGCATCAGAAATTGGGTCACTTACACCTGAAAGGGATGAAGAAAGTTATGTCAAGTGAAGCTGTTAGAGGTATTTCCAAGCTGAAGATTGATGAGGATAAAATATGTGGTGAATGTCAAGTTGGGAAGCAAACAAGGGTGTCACACAAGAGGCTTCAACATCTTACCACAACTTCTAGAGTTCTGGAACTTCTTCACATGGACTTAATGGGACCTATGCAGGTTGAAAGTCTTGGTGGGAAGAAGTATGCTTATGTTGTCGTAGATGACTACTCCAGGTTCACTTGGATAAGTTTTATCAGAGAAAAGTCTGAAGTATTTGCAGCCTTCAAAGAGTTGTGTCAAAGGATTCAACAGGAAAAGGATTGTGGTGTTGTTTGAATCAGAAGTGACCATGGGAAAGAATTCGAAAATAGCAGGTTTGAAGAGTTCTGCTTATTTGAGGGAATCACTCATGAATTCTCATCACCGATCACTCCTCAGCAGAATGGTGTGGTGGAACGCAAGAACAAGACTATACAAGAATGTGCAAGAGTCATGATTCATGCCAAAAAGCTTCCATATCATTTTTGGGCTGAAGCCATGAATACTGCTTGTTATATCCACAATAGGGTGACTATCAGATCAGGTACTTCTGTCACTCTCTATGAGCTATGGAAAGGTAGAAAGCCAAATGTGAAGTATTTCCATGTGTTTGGGAGTAAGTGCTATATCTTGGCGGATCGTGAGCAGAGGCGAAAGATGGATCCTAAGAGTGAGGAAGGAATATTTTTAGGATACTCTACGAACAGTAAAGCATATAGGGTATTTAATTCCAGAACTAAGGTGATGATGGAATCCATAAATGTGGTGGTTGATGACTCTGGCAAAGATGAAGATGGCCCAGATGATGTTGGAGCATGTCTGCCCATGAACAATGAAACCTCCCAAGACATTGAGTCTGTAGAAGATAGTGCTCAAGAAGCCAACACTAGACCTGCGAATGAAGAGGTAGAGGATGCTAACAGGGGACCCTCGATAAGGATTCAGAAGGATCACCCTAAGGAATTGATTATTGGAGATCTGAATGAAGGTGTAAGAACCAGAACGAGGGAGACTGTGTCAAATGCATGCTTTGTTTCAAATATTGAACCAAAGAATGTCAAAGAAGCATTGACAGTTGAGTTCTGGATAAGTGCCATGCAAGAAGAACTTTGTCAATTCAAGAGGAATGAAGTCTGGGAACTGGTACCACGACCAGCAGAAACAAATGTGATTGGAACAAAATGTGTTTATAAGAATAAGTCTGATGAACAAGGAGTTGTTACCGGGAACAAAGCCAGATTAGTTGCTCAAGGATACACACAGATTGAAGGAATAGACTTCAATGAAACATTTGCTCTTGTGGCTCGATTGGAATCTATCAGATTGCTGCTAGGAGTGGCATGTTTGTTGAAATTCAGATTGTTTCAAATGGATGTCAAGAGTGCCTTTCTGAATGGCTATCTTAATGAGGAAGTCTATGTTAAGCAGCCTAAAGGGTTTGTGGATCCAAATTTTCTTGATCATGTTTACAAGCTGAATAAGGCTTTGTATGGGCTGAAACAAGCTCCACGAGCTTGGTATGAAAGACTGACTGAGTTCTTAGTCAACCATGGGTACAGGAAGGGTGGTATTGATAAAACACTTTTTGTCAAGGAGAAGGATGGGAAACTAATGATTGCTCAGATTTATGTAGATGATATTGTGTTTGGTAGGATGTCGGATGAAATGGTCCAACATTTTGTCAACCAAATGCAGTCTGAATTTGAGATGAGCTTGGTAGGTGAATTGACCTACTTCCTTGGATTACAAGTCAAGCAGATGGAAGATTCCATTTTTATTTGTCAGAGCAAATATACGAGGAACATTGTGAAGAAGTTTGGACTGGATAATGCCAAGCATAAGAGGACTCCTGCTCCTACTCACTTGAAGTTATCCAAAGATGAAAAGGGAGTGAATGTTGAACAAAGTTTGTATAGAAGTATGATTGGCAGTCTGCTGTATCTTACAGCAAGTAGGCCAGACATAACATTTGCTGTTGGTGTGTGTGCAAGATATCAAGCAGAACCCAAGGTCAGTCACATCAATCAAGTAAAGAGAATTCTTAAGTATGTGAGTGGTACATGTGATTATGGGTTGTTGTACTCCCACGATTCAAGTCCCATTTTATTAGGTTACTGTGATGCTGATTGGACTGGAAGTGCTGACGATAGGAAGAGTACCTCTGAAGGATGTTTCTTTTTGGGAAATAATCTTATTTCATGGTTTAGCAAGAAGCAAAATTCTGCATCCCTTTCTATTGCTGAAGCTGAGTACATAGCAGCTGGTAGTAGTTGTGCTCAACTGGTATGGATGAAGCAGACGTTATCTGAGTATAATGTGCCACAAGATGTCATGACACTATTCTGTGACAACCTGAGCGCTATTAATATTTCCAAAAATCCCATTCAACATAGCAGGACTAAGCACATTGATATCAGGCATCACTTCATCAGAGAACTTGTGGGGGACAAAGTCATAACTCTTGAGCATGTGAGCACAGAAAATCAGCTTGCGGACATATTTACCAAGGCTCTGGATGCAGTTCAGTTTGAAAACCTGAGGAGCAGACTTGGGGTTTGCATACATGAAGAACTATAGCAATCAATTTTCCTTCTGGCTGCCAGATTGAAAAGAGTAAAGGAGGTTCTGGTAGTGCAGTGTGTGAATGAAGGGAAAATGCTGAAATTTGTGCATGACATTTGGACATGTGATGTGGTTTACTCGGGTTTATTTTTATGTTGACTTGTTCTACTTGCCTTTGTCATATTTATGGCTAAAAAGGGGGAGTAGTATGTTTGTATTTGTGTGGGGAGTGCTTGTGTGCTTGTGCTGCTGCAGTAGTTGAGGGGGAGATTGTGGACTGTTGCTTAGTTGAGGGGGAGTTCTGCTATGCTGCTATGATGTGTTGTTTGCTGTGTTATATGCAGCTGAAGGGGAGTGCTGCTATGCTGGATGTTTTTTTGCTGTGAGCTGTTGTGAGCTGTTGTTTTTTTCGCTGCCGTCTGATATGGATTTGTTTGTGCTTCTTTACAAGTTTTTTTGTGTATGTAATTTTAGCCAAAATAAGCCAAAGGGGGAGATTGTTATTTCTGTGCTTTTGTGGTTGGCATTTATTTTGCTAAAACTATTATAGCAGCAAGATATTGAATCATGATGTTCTAAGTGGCTGCATTCAATATGTCGAATGAAGATGTCCCATACCTACTCATAGGACATCGCGTTTGGATTCAGTTTTTAAAGCAGATTCTGTTGCTGTGAATTGTTACTAAATATTCTGTGAATATTTGGTTATCCTATGTGGCATCCAAAGCATTTTTGGATAGTGATTATTTGTTGGTTTTTCGGATTTGCCGTTGTTTCTAATTATGGAGACATAATAGGAAACTTTGGATTGAAGACCTATTTTGTTGGAGTTAATTTTGCAGATTTGTGAGCAGTCTATTTGCTGCATTTTTGAAGCCCAATTCAGTCCAGATTAAATGCTATATATTGACTGATGTAAACCTAGTTTAGGTGTGGAACTTACTTGTGTTTTGTTAGGGTTTCGAGTGTATTTTGTGAGCCTAACTGGTATCATTCTGATAAAGTATAAGGACTGGTTTGTTTTGTGTTGTAAGTTTTGTCAGTTACTCATAAGCTTTTAAGCATTGAGTTTCTTGTGTGTCAATTCTCATAAGCTGTGAAGTATTGAGAATTGTGTGTTTTGAAAGTGTGACTTTCGGTTTATTTCTTGTGTGGAAAGGTACCAATCACGGGTTATGGTTGTAGAGGGATTTGAGGAGGGCCTCATACCTAGGTGAGTCTTAGGTAGAAGTCATAGGAAGGGTAGTGATTAAGTGATCAGATTATTCAGTTGTTGTATGATCTGTGAATTGATACTATCGTATATTGGTTTCGTCCCTGGCTTGGTAGCCCCCAGAGTAGGTGTGTTAGACCGAACTGGGTAAACATATCACTGTGTTATTTACTTTCTGCACTGTTATTTTATTTGTTATCTTGTTCATTATGTTGGATATCAGTGTCTCAACATCTGTATAGGACATCTGATATCTGTGCCAGAATTTCACCAATCATATCAATACCCCACATAGAGAAGGGCCAAGGCGAAGTTAAAACATTCAAGGGAGTAAGAGGCACATGGATCTTGTCACCATAGATACGACACTTATGACATCTTTTGGCAAAGTTGTAACAATCTACCTCCATTGTTGTCCAATAATACCCAGCTCGAAGGATCTTTTGGCCATAATATAACCTTTAACATGTACACCCTTGCAACCCTCATGTATGGACCTTATGACCGTGTTTGCTTCGTGTCTATCCACACATCTGAGCAACACGGAATCATAATTCCTCTTGTACAGTACACCACCACTTAATAAGAATTTGGCGCAGAGCTGTCGAAGAGCTTTCTTGTTAGTGATAGTAATACCCTTGGGACATTCCTGTTTTTCTAGATATCTCTTGATGTCGTAGAACCAAGGCTTGTCATCAGACTTGTCCTCGATTGTTAAACAGTGTGCTGGTTCGTTCAAATGATCAATGCGGATAGAAGGAGATTTATTCTTCCACTTGACTTTGAACATGGATGCCAGGGCGGTAAGTGCATCAGCTAGTTGATTTTCCTCTCTGGGGATATGATGAAAAGAGATTTCATCAAACTAAGGAATCAATTTCACAATGTGCTTTTGGTATGGAACCAGCTTGGAATCCCGAGTTTCGAAGTTCCCTCTGACTTGG
This sequence comes from Lathyrus tuberosus, assembly GCA_022829125.1. Classification (NCBI taxonomy): domain Eukaryota; kingdom Viridiplantae; phylum Streptophyta; class Magnoliopsida; order Fabales; family Fabaceae; genus Lathyrus; species Lathyrus tuberosus. Next base: position 300,035 of record JALAZF010000237.1, read on the forward strand.
CCAATAACCAAAGCAGAATCTTCATAGACCTCAAGAATCTTGATTCTCATGTCGATTGTCGCTTCAATACCGTAGATACATGCTTCGTATTCAGCCATATTATTGGTGCATGCAAAGCATAATCTGGCAGTGAAGGGAAGGTGAAAACCTGTTGGAGAGATGAGGATAGCCCCAATTCCATGACATTTAGCATTAGAGGCACCGTCGAACACGAGCGTCCATCACGCCCCTGGTTCAGGTCCTATGTCAGGGTTTGGAGTCTCATAGTCTCTGATAAATAGAACATCCTCATCGGGAAAGTCAAACTTCATTTGTTGATAACCCTCTACAGGTTGATGAGCAAGGTAGTCAGACAAGACCCTCCATTTTATTGCTTTCTGGGTAACATGTTGGATATCATACTCAGTTAACAACATCTGCCACCGAACAATCCTTCCAGAGACAGCAGGCTTTTCGAATATGTACTTTATCGGATCCATTTTGGATATCAATAAAGTAGTATGGCAAATCATGTATTGTCTTAGGCGTCGAGCAGCCTAGACCAGAGTACAACAAGTTTTCTCTAAGAGTGAGTATCTGGTCTCACAATCAGTGAACTTCTTGATCAAATAGTAAATTGCATGTTCTTTTCTGCCAGTGTCGTCATGTTGACCCAATACACATCCCATCGATTCATCGAGAACGGTGAGATACATAACCAAAGGCCTACCAGGAACCGGTGGTACTAAGATCGGTGGTTCTTGCATATATTGTTTTATCTTGTCAAATGCTTCTTGACAATCATTGTTCAATTTGACCGATTGATTTTTTCTTAGTAATTTGAATATTGGTTCACAGGTAGCCGTCAAGTGCGAAATGAATCTTGAGATGTAATTAAGTCTGCCCAGAAAGCCATGGACTTCTTTTTCTGTTTTAGGAGGCGGCATGTTCTGAATTGCTTGAACCTTGTCGGGATCGACTTCAATGCCCTTCTGACTCACAATAAAGCCCAACAATTTACTAGATCGAACTCCGAAGGTGCACTTCACAGGATTCAACCATAGTCTAAACTTCTGGAGTCTGTCAAACAGTTTCTTTAGATGAACCAGGTGATCATCTTCAGATTTGGACTTGGCAATCATATCGTCCACATAAACCTCAATCTCTTTATTGATCATATCGTGAAAAAGGATTGTCATGGCACGTTGGTAAGTTTCCCCTGCATTCTTCAAACCGAATGGCATGACTTTGTAACAATATGTACCCCATGGTGTGATGAAAGTAGTCTTCTCCATATCAGCTAGGGACGTTTTTACCTGATTATATCCTGAGAAACCGTCCATGAAGGAAAAGACAGAGAACTGCGCCGTGTTGTCTACCAAGACATCAATATGAGGCAAAGGAAAATCATATTTCGGGCTTACCTTGTTGAGATCTCGATAATCCACACACATTCTGACCTTCGCGTCTTTATTAGGAACCGGGACGATGTTGGAAATCCATTCAGGATATTCGGAAGTGGCTAGGAACCCAGCGTCAAGCTACTTCTTTACTTCTTCTCTGATTTTGAGTGCCATGTCAGGTCTAGTCTTCCTTAGTTTCTTCTTGACAGGAGGACATCCGGGCTTGAGTGGCAAGTGATGTTCAACGATGTTGGTACCCAGCCTAGGCATATCTTGATAGGACCAGGCGAAGATATCAATATACTCTTTCAATAACTTGACCAACTCGGAGTGTACATGCTTAGCGAGGGATGCGCCAACCTTGACTTCTCTTCGGACCTCATCAGTACCAAGATTGACAATTTACACTGGCTCTTTGTGTGGCTAAATCTCTTTCTGCTCGTGCTCAAGGAGCCTTTCTAGTTCAGCCGGTAATTCACAATCTTCCTCACAACCTTCTTCGGCTTGGTTAATTGGAATCCCAGAATTACAATGGATGTTTGCCATGTTGTTATCAATGCATTTACTTGTTCTACATGTTTATGAATATGTTTAGAATGAGCTACTTTGAAAAGGTGAAAATAAAATAAATTTTTGCCATTTGTTTGTAAAAAAGTAAAAAAAGAAAGAAAATAGAGCTTGATTTTTTAATGCAAAAAATTTTATTTATTGATCACATAATGTTGCAAAAGCGGGAGGCCCTTTACAAGCTATCTACTCATCTCGGGCGAGGACGAGGGAATGAGAAAGCAAAATGCATTACATGTTTGTTGGGAAAACCATAGGAATCACGGTAGATGTCCAGTTGTTAAGCTCAAAACTCGGCAGACACTTGCGCATAAAGGTTGAAATCTGGTTGCTATGACCAGCATCATCAATGGCAGCCACGATGTCACATTTTTGGAAACCCGCGCTATTAAACTTGATCAAGTTGCACTGCTTCTGACCATGTGAGCTAGATTGTCGACCAAGACGATAACCCAATCCAAAACGATTATGCTTTTCAACCACATCAATCACATGCCCCCAGCCAGGCAAGGCACCTTTCTCGATGGTCTCTTTAGCACTCTTGACGGATGCCAAGGTCATTTGCGGTGATCTACTTTGACTAGTTGAAGCAGAGCTGACATCTTCGAACTCGAGATACTGCAACAACACCTCAGTTATGCCTTATTCGGTCTCAACATATCGGAAAGATGATAACTCACTTACAATCAGATCCTCTTCACCACAGACGATGACCAGCTGATCGTCGAACATGAACTTCAATTTCTGATGTAAAGTGGAAGTAACTGCCCCTGCGGTGTGAATCCACAGGCGACCTAATAGGCAACTGTATGCAGGATTGATATCCATTACTTGGAAAGTAATGGTGAATAGATGCGGTCCAACCTTGACGGGTAAATCCACTTCTTCAATGACTTGCCTTTGAGAACCATCAAAGGCTCTAACAACTAAGGCGCTCGGCCTCATCTCGCTCCCTTCCACCAGTAATTGACTCAATGTGCCCTTAGGGATCACATTGAGGGAAGAACCGGTGTCCACAAGAACACGAGATAATAAGGCGTCCATGCAGGTTATGGATATGTGCAATGCTCGATTGTGGGCAACTCCTTCAGGAGGCAATTCTGATTCATTAAAGCCTACGTATATGCGTCGCGGCCGACAAAAATATCGAGTCACCATCATATTTTTTTAAGGAAGATAAATGATAAACCTAAAATCCTAATCCTAAAGGTAGAGATTCCTAAGGTTCGGGAGTCGGTTAAGTGAGGGGAAGGTGTTAGGCACCCCTTGTTTCCATTGTACTCAATGGGATCCTCCTTAAGTTCTAGGGTATGTTTGTTTGCTAAAGGAATGTTTGACTGTTTATTTTATTTATAAAAAAACCTATTATTATACAAAGAAGAAAAGTTAATCTAAGAGGAGACGCTAAGTTTATTATTATTATTGTACTCGCTAGGGTTTACAACCCTATGCCTACGTACCTTCAATTTTGAAGGATCCGAGTAACTGTAGTTCACCTCCCCTATCCCCTATCCCTATTCCCATTCCTAATCCTAATCCTAATCCTAATCCTTTAATTATACTCTCGGGTAAATAGTCTTATCCCTTAAATACATATCCATTATTTATACTCTCGGAAAAAGAGTTTTATCCCTTAAAATCCTTATCCATTATTTATACTTTCGGAAGAACAGTTCTATCCCTTAAAATCCTTATCCATTATTTATACTCTCGGAAGAAGAGTTCTATCCCTTAAAATCCTTATCCATTATTTATACTCTTGGATGAAGAGTTCTATCCCTAAAAATCCTATTCATTGGCCTATGTTTATACTCTTGGAACCTAAGAGTTTTATCCCCAAATCCCATCCCTTGGCATATGTTTATACTCTTGGAACCTAAGAGTTTTATTCCCAAATCCCATCCTTTATTTATACTCTCAGAGGAAGAGTTTTATCCCTTAAAATCCATATCCATTATTTATACTCTTAGATGAAGAGTTCTATCCCTAAAAATCCTATCCCTTGTCCTATGTTTATACTCTTGGAACCTAAGAGTTTTATCCCCAAATCTCATCCCTTATTTATACTCTTGGACGAAGAGTTTTATCCCTTAAATCCTATCCATTATTTATACTCTCGGAAGAAGAGTTTTATCCCCAAATTTTATCCCTATTATATCCCCTAATATCCCTTGTAATATCCTTTATAATTATCCCTTATCCCAAAAAAAAAAAAAAAAAAACTCCTTTGAATATGCAATTTTAACCCCAAAAATAATTTAATTTATTTAATAAAAATTATTATAATCCCCCTTAACCCATGAACCCATAATCAAACCCACCTTTTAAAATTAAATCCATATTAATAATCCCTTTTTTTTTTTTACATAATAGTAACAATATTCCCAAATATTGTAAATCCAAAATATTAATACCAATAGTTATGAACCCTTATTCCTAAATATCATGAAAAATCCATATTTTTAAATCCCTAATATTATAGATCCCTATTTAAAAACACTCCAAGAATTATAGAGAAAAATAATTAAACAACCCTTATCAAACAGTATTCTTGATGTAAAAATCCCCAAAAAAAAAAGCCCAAGATTTTATAAATCCCTAAGAATAAATTCTAAATTCTAAAAAACAATTTTTCCAATAACCCCTTTTTTAATCCAACAATTATTTAATATTAACTTAAAACAAAAATAGTAAATAAAAACTCCAAAATAAACATCAAACCATTTTTATTAAAAATCCAAATTTTAATTAACTTATCTATTAATCATTAATTCTTTAACCCTTACAATAATAATAATTGAAATAATTATTATTATTACTATTATACATTTTATTTTTTTAAGTAATTCTGGTTGTTTATGGAATTTCTAAATGATATGGATATTGGTTTGGAAATTATTTGTTAGTAATGTTTTAACCTGAAGCATATTTTAAATATTAACAAAAAAAAACTGATTTTTCTGTAAAAGAAAAATTCAGAATTGTAATCTAAAAGGAAAAAAAAAAACCATTTAACAGTAATTCCGGAAAAAAAGAAAAAAACTTATAATATTCTTTAAAGAAAAGAGAGATCCATGATTGTAATTCCCTTTTGCAATAAATTATGATCGCGGTTACCAACAACAAATTGTGAATATTTTATTTAGTTATTATTTTTTATTTCAACCATTCGATTAGAAATAATCTGTGCCCCCAGAACTAACAGCCCAAAAACCCAAAATTTGAAACAATCAAGCAATAACATATACATTTTATAAACAAGACTTTAAGACAAAATATATGTAGTTGATAATCAATGGTTTGAAAATACCAACCTGAGTGCCATGACCGATTTAAGCAGCTGCTTTCATCCCTCCTTTCCTTTACGTTCCTTGTCTATTCATTCTTTCCCTTCTTTTCTTGGCGTTCTCCCTTTCCTCTCCCTTCTTTTCTTTTCGTCCCTTACGTTCTCCTTTTCGTCTCCCTATTTTCCTCCTTTTCCCTTAGCACAAGATTTCGACCCCTCTTCCCCTTTTAGTGTTGTTGTTCTTCAATTTGAAAAACAACAACCTTTTTTTTTATATTGATTATTGTGAATTTGTGGGTGAATTAAAATGTAGAAAACAGAGTCTATTTATAGATGAAAAATTAGGTCAGACATTGAATAAAATTTTTCAGTTTAGGAAGGTTTTAATCTGACCTGATTTTCCTCTATTTCTTGGAGCCCAAGCAAATGAATCTGGATGGATTCATGGCTTGGTGAATTTAAATAAAAAAATTAATATTTTAAATAAAAGAAATATCCTAATAATGTTAAAGGAAAAAAGGTTTGATTCTTATTTATTTTTATGATTTTTTGATATTTTTTCCATAAAAAATTTATTTTAATGAAAAAATCAATTTTTCAAAAATTCATTAAATAAAAATAAGAAAATTAAAAATTAAATATTAAAAAAATATATTTTTTTGATTTTCTTTTATTAAAAAATAAATAAAAAACTTAGTAGTAAAGAAAAAATAAATAAACATTAAAAATGTGAAAGGTGGGATTCGAACTCACAACCTCTCACACTTATATCCCTTATACCCCTCTTCCTGCCAACTAAATCATTCCATTTATTCGAAATAAAATAGAATTAGCGAGTATATAATAATTTAACAATAATTCCATGATAATATTAATATTAATAATATTATTAATACTAATATTAATACTCTAATAACCCCACTATGACCCTAATGTAATTTTGATTAAAAATTAATCTAATCCTAATTAATCCCTATATATTAAATAACAATAATCTATCCCCATCTAAATTTATCCTACCTTAATAATCCCCTTAATATTTACCATTAATCTTCTATATATATAAAAAATCGAAGGGTGGTCAAAATTTGGGGTACGACAGCTGCCCCTATTTAATCAGCTTCAAACTGAGATGATGATGAGGACGAGTCTTCATCTTCTTGGTTAGGAGATGATTAAATATAAAGAGGAGACCTAATTTTGACCGCGGAGCAGATAAATTCCGGATTTGAGCGAGGATTGAACAATCCTCAGTACTCTGTTAGTATCCTACTTTGATTTATCCCTTATGATATTTTATTGGTACGATTCCCATAGAAATCGGGTTGGACCCTAACGATCATCTGGTCGTTGTTTCATAAACCCTGGTGAACCCCCTTGATAACATTCCTTGGTAAAACTTCAATAAAACCCCTGTGACAACTTTTAATGGAACCCCTTGGTGATAACACCCCGACAAAGCTATCTGATAAAACCCTGATGGAGCCCCTGATGATAGAACCCTTTTGATAAATTCTAGTAGAACCCCTTTTTTTGACAAAATTCCGATAGAACCTTTTTTTTTTAATTCTAAAAAAAAACCTTTTGGATGAAAATCCCTAGATGGAACCCCTTGAACAAAGTCCAGTAGAACCCCTGATACAACTCCTCGACGAAACCCTTTGGACGAAAATCCCTTAATAGAACCCCTTGGATAAAAAAATCGGTAGAACCCCTTTTGGATAAAAATCCCTTAATAGAAATTTTTTTAGAACCCCTGATAAATCCCTTAATGAAATCCCTTTTGATAAATCCCTCGATAAAACTCCTTTGGTAAAACCCTTGATAAACCCTTTTGAAAATTCTGGTAGAACCCCTTGATGAAATTTTGGTAGAACCCTTTTGAAAAAGTTTCAGCAGAACCCCTTGATAACACTTTGATAGAACCCCTTGAAATTTTTTAGTGGAACCCCTTGATAACTCCTTTTGATGAAATCCCTTAAAATTCATTGACAACCCTTGATAAAATCCCTTATGAAATCCCCTTGATAAATCCCCTGGTAAAACCCCTTTGGTAAATCCCTTAACAAGATCTATTTTGATAGATTCCTTGGTATAACTCCTTTTGAAAAATCCCTTAGTAAAACCCCTTTTGATTAATTCCTTAGTGAAACCCCTTTGATAAAACCTGGATCAAACCCTTTGATAAAATATCCTGGTGAAATCCTTTTGATAAATCTTGAAAGAACCCTTTGATAGAAAGTTCCGTTGAAACCCTTTGATAAATCCCTGATGCAATCCTTTGATAATACCATCTTGTTGAAACTTCTTGTAAAAGCCCTAGTGAACCCTTGGTGGATAATGCTCTGATGAAACCCCTTGATTGAACCTAATTGATAAAATTCTCTTGATAAAACTCCTTTGATAAAATTCCTTGATAAAATCGCTTGATTAAACCCCATTGATGGAACTCCCTTGAAATTACTTGATTAAACCCCATTGATGAAACTCCCTTGAAATTCTTTGACAACCTTTGATGAACCCTTGATAAAAACCCCTGATAAAACCCCTTTGGTAAATCCATGATCGAACCCTTAAAAAAATCCTGATACAATCCTTTTGATAAATCCCTTAATGAAACCTCTTTTGGTTGAACCCCATTGATAAAATTCCCTTGATAAAATTCCTTAATAGAATTCTTTTGGTAGAATTCCCTTATTGAACCCCATTGATAAAACTCCCTTGGCGATAAAATTCCATGATAAAATTCTTTAATTGAATCCCATTGATAAAACTCCATTGATAAAAATCCTTTGATAGAGTTCCCATTGATGATACTCCATTGATAAAATTCCTTTGATATAATTCCTTAATTGAATCCCATTGATAAAATTCCCTTGGTAAAATTCCTTGATTGAATTCCTTGACAAAATCCTAGTTAAACCCTTGATAAAACCCCCGAGTAAACTCCTGTGATAAAAGTATGATGAAAATTCCAAACGGAACCCTTGATAAACCCTTAAGGGAATCCTTGGATGAAACCTTTAAATGAAACCCATTTAGATGAATCCTTGAAACCCTTAGGTGAATCCTTTAAATCAAGCTCTTAGGTGAATCCTTTATGTGAAACCCTTAGATGAATCCTTTATGTGAAACCCTTAGATAAATCTCTGGTAAAACCCTAATAGAACCCTTGAAAAAACCCTTAATGGAACCCTTGATAAAAATCCTTAGATATTTGATGAAACTTATCCCTTATGAAGGCCATGTTGCCAAGTTGGGGATGTGAGAGATGAAGACCTACTCACAGCTGGATGATAATCCTGTAAAATCCTTTATCGAAATGATATTTTAATGATATAGCTAATGATTAAACCCCTAATAGTGATTATGAACCCTATGCATGTATGCATGTTTGCGTATATGAGTGCATGTATGCATGTTCATGTATGCATGTGATGCTCTGTTATATATGCATGATTAGGGCATGAAAGAGTATGCCCCAGTATTTTAACCTTGAAAAATATGCCCCATATTGTTAGGGCATGGAAGAGTGTCTCTTGGATCCCCCCATATTGTAGTATGACTTTGATATGAACTGCCCCCAATATTTGAACCTTGAAAAATGTGTCCCATTGTTTGAATCCTTGAAAGGTATGCCCTGATTAGATTGACCCTTGGAGTGGTTAGTTTAAATGTACGCTTGAGGTGGCCTGCCCCATTATGAGCCCCTTGAAAGGTCCTATTCCTTATTATTAGAGTCATGGAGGTATTTTGACATAGGTGTGCCAAATCTTTGGATGCTTTGCCCCTAGTTAGTAGGATCTTCAGATGATGTACCCCTATGATCATTAGGTTTTACCCCTTGGTTGGAAAGGTTCCTTGGTAATTTGCCCGCTAATCATAAATGTCTTGAATCCTTATGCCCCTGATCAGTCCTTTGTTGAAATTTCCTTAATGCTAAGTATTGATTTGGAAGGAGAATGTCCCTTTGAAAAGTAATTATAATTTCATGTTCATGCAAGTTTTTGAAATCCGAAATTTATACAAGGTGTATGATAGATGGTATTCGTCCATGAGGTTGGCGCGAATGAGAATGAGAAAATGATGATTTAACAAACATTCAGATTCGGAGTCAATTTAACAACAACTTTGTCGAGTATGCTTTTATAGTGCCCCTAGCTTCAATTAGGACTTTTATATATTGTAACGTGGCCTGGTTCACGGTTTTAAAAAACAAAGGATACAAGGCTCAAAATTTGAAATTTAACCCACCCCATTCTCCTTGATGTTCTCTATTCCTAAATCCAATTAAACCAACAAATGTGTTCATCCTGCAAGAGAAACTTTTCAGTCATGGTGATTAAAAGGTATACTAGTTTAAGCACTTTATGAGGGTTTTTTTTAGGTACAGTCACCCACTCCCGTTTATAAGATTGTTCCATTTTTCCCTTTTTCTTTTCTTTTAATCCCTTATTTTTGCATGGACCAATTCTTTTGAATTTAGTGGCCCATCGGGATACCCTTATTTTGCCTAAGTCAATTTTCATCCTTTTTTTTTATTTTTTCTTTTTGACTTAGCAGGTTTTTTCCCCTTTTTTTTGGAAACAAATCTTGAGTTTTTGCTTTTGGTTTCGAACGGGTGTGATTCCCATGCTTGATATTATGAGTTTTTATCTCCCTTGCTTCCTCGATGTTGAATGGTGCGAGGAAGAATATGTGCTTAAACTTTTATCCTTGTGATTAGGTGTACTGATTCCCTTGCATTAGGACGCATTGTTGAATTAATTGAAATCTACCCTGCCCCTGGTTAAGATTAAGGTTTTTTTTTAATATAAAGAAACACTGACTTCTGGCTCGAGGGGGTTGACTACGGATTATCTCCTTATTTCTCTAGTGTTTGGGGAGTGAAACAATGCCTTACATCTTCAGCCAGGTCATACCATTAAAGCATACATCAACAAATTCGTTTGTTTATTTACATCCTTCTCCTCCTAAGTTTGTTAATAGGTGAGAAGTGAAAAGAAAAGGTGTGATTTATTTTATTTTTGTGGCATAAGAAAGAGTAAAACGAATGGATGAATTCCAAAAACATGCATGCTCATCTTATTAAAATTATTTCCCAAAAGGTACATCTTTTAATTACAAACAACACTTAGCAAAAAGGAAAATACAACTGGGAATGATAAAGGCCTAGTGATCCTAGAAGTGAGCTCCCTTATTGATCCACCGAATTTAGGAGTCCCTTCTTGAAGTTCTTGCACTTTGTCCAAGTAAGGGTAACCTCTAACCAATGGGGACTCCTCCTTTGAAAGTCAATTGCAAGTCTTGTACTTTGTGCTCATAACTTGTATGGTCTGAGTAGGGTCAAGTAATCGCAACTTCACTAAGGCACCTCCGAGTAAGTCACGAAACATTGGTGTAGGATCCAGTTCCCTTCCAAGCTTCCTTTGTTGAAGCGTATGAGGCTGCTACTGAAATAGATACAATTGAGACTCTGTTACAGAGGCATATATCATCCGAGGTTGTTATATTTGAGGCTCTAGGTGGGCCTCTAGTTGGCATGGTGAAGGGTTACCTTCCCTCTTCAATGGTACTTTCCCCCCTTGAGTTGCTTTACAGCTTCTTAAGGTATCCTTTATGTTCGTTCACGAGTATCGGGAAACCTCTTAGCTCTTGGAGGTTGGACAAGGGCGAAAGCGGAAAGGATATGCAAATGTATGTGTATGTATACAAATGCATGAAAATGCATGGGGTATGCAAAAAAAATTTTTTTTTAAAAATATTTTCATGAAAATGATGAATGAATATTTTAATTAAGTATTTTATTTGGTTAGGGTAAGGGTGAAATGCAAGCATGACCTTAACTAGGTAGGCTCCCTATGATAAGTTTAGATCTAAGTCTTATTTACCCAATCCCCTCACATGTAGGATATATAGTTTTTGGACAGCACAACGACCCTAGAATTTACGGACTATACCCTTGTTTTACCATGAGAAAAATCAAGCCTTCTTACGGTAAACCTTTGGGATAAGTCTCATCTAGGAAGACCCTAGTAACGACCCTTGAGGGTTGAATACTTAGGATCACCATGAGTTGATAGGGTTTTCTAAAGGTCCTCAGAATCTTGGACCACATCCAAATCATCAACTATGTTAAGGGCTAGCCTTACCAGGAAGACAACTTTGGAGGGTCTATCTGAGTGTGGCATCAATGCATAGTCGGGATGTTACATCCCTTCCATTAACATTTCCGTTCCACGTCCTAACTTAGGGTATCCTCCAAGCTTAGGTTTTAGCTTTACACATTACAATGTCCCAATCCAATGCATGATGACAATATGATAAATATAAATAAACATATAAAATAATAAAATAAAACATAAAATAATAATGCAAATATATAAACAAAAACATTAAACAACCAAGACAAACAAAACAAGAACCCTAAAACCTAAGGTTAGGATGGACTCTCTTTAGGGAGGCTTCCCCAGCAGAGTCGCCAGCTGTCGCGGCCGGCAAAAATATCGAGTCACCATCATATTTTTTTAAGGAAAATAAATGATAAACCTAAAATCCTAATCCTAAAGGTAGAGATTCCTAAGGTTCGGGAGTCGGTTAAGTGAGGGGAAGGTGTTAGGCACCCCTCACTTCCATTGTACTCAAGGGGATCCTCCTTAAGTTCTAGGGTATGTTTGTTTGCTAAAGGAATGTTTGACTGTTTATTTTATTTATAAAAAAATCTATTATTATACAAAGAAGAAAAGTTAATCTAAGAGGAGACCCTAAGTTTTTTATTATTATTGTACTCGCTAGGGTTTACAACCCTATGCCTACGTACCTTCAATTTTGAAGGATCAGAGTAACCGTAGTTCACCTCCCCTATCCCCTATCCCTATTCCCATTCCTAATCCTAATCCTAATCCTAATCCTTTATTTATACTCTCGGGTAAAGAGTCCTATCTCTTAAATCCATATCCATTATTTATACTCTCGGAAAAAGAGTTTTATCCCTTAAAATCCTTATCCATTATTTATACTCTCGGAAAAAGAGTTCTATCCCTTAAAATCCTTATCCATTATTTATACTCTTGGATGAAGAGTTCTATCCCTAAAAATCATATCCCTTGGGCTATGTTTATACTCTTGGATCCTAAGAGTTTTATCCCCAAATCCCATCCCTTGGCCTATGTTTATACTCTTGGAACCTAAGAGTTTTATCCCCAAATCTCATCCCTTATTTATACTCTCGGAGGAAGAGTTTTATCCCTTAAAATCCTTATCCATTATTTATACTCTTGGATGAAGAGTTCTATCCCTAAAAATCATATCCCTTGGCCTATGTTTATACTCTTGGAACCTAAGAGTTTTATCCCCAAATCTCATCCCTTATTTATACTCTTGGACGAAGAGTTTTATCCCTTAAATCCTATGCATTATTTATACTCTCGGAAGAAGAGTTTTATCCCCAAATTTTATCCCTATTATATCCCCTAATATCCCTTGTAATATCCTTTATAATTATCCCTTATCCAAAAAAATAAAAAATAAAAAAAACTCCTTTGAATATGCAATTTTAACCCCAAAAATAATTTAATTTATTTAATAAAAATTATTATAATCCCCCTTAACCCATGAACCCATAATCAAACCCACCTTTTAAAATTAAATCCATATTAATAATCCTTTTTTTTTACATAATAGTAACAATATTCCCAAATATTGTAAATCCAAAATATTAATACCAATAGTTATGAACCCTTATTCCTAAATATCATGAAAAATCCATATTTTTAAATCCCTAATATTATAGATCCCTATTTAAAAACATTCCAAGAATTATAGAGAAAAATAATTAAACAAACCTTATCAAACAGTATTCTTGATGTAAAAATCCAAAAAAAAAGCCCAAGATTTTATAAATCCCTAAGAATAAATTCCAAATTCTAAAAAACAATTTTTCCAATAACCCCTTTTTTAATCCAACAATTATTTAATATTAACTTAAAACAAAAATAGTAAATAAAAACTCCAAAATAAACATCAAACCATTTTTATTAAAAATCCTAATTTTAATTAACTTATCTATTAATCATTAATTCTTTAACCCTTACAATAATAATAATTGAAATAATAATAATTATTATTACTATTATATATTTTATTTTTTTAAGTAATTCTAGTTGTTTATGGGATTTCTAAATGATATGGATATTGGTTTGGAAAGTCTTTGTTAGTAATGTTTTAACCTGAAGCATATTTTAAATATTAACAAAAAAAACTGATTTTTCTGTAAAAGAAAAATTCAGAATTATAATCTAAAAGGAAAAAAACCATTTAACAGTAATTCCGGAAAAAAAGAAAAAAAATTATAATATTTCTTTAAAGAAAAGAGAGGTCCATGATTGTAATTCCCTTTTGCAATAAATTATGATCGCGGTTACCAACAACAAATTGTGAATATTTTATTTAGTTATTATTTTTTATTTCAACTACTCGATTAGAAATAATTTGTGCCCCCAGAACTAACAGCCCAAAAACCCAAAATTTGAAACAATCAAGCAATAACATATACATTTTATAAACAAGGCTTTAAGACAAAATATATGTAGTTAATAATCAATGGTTTGAAAATACCAACCTGAGTGCCGTGACCGATTTAAGTCGCTGCTTTCATCCCTCATTTCCTTTACGTTCCTTGTCTATTCCTTCTCTCCCTTCTTTTCTTGGCGTTCTCCCTTTCCTCTCCCTTCTTTTCTTTTCGTCCCTTGCGTTCTCCTTTTCCTCTCCCTATTTTCCTCCTTTTCCCTTAGCGCAAGATTCCGACCCCTCTTCCCCTTTTAGTGTTGTTGTTCTTCAATTTGAAGAACAACAACCTTTTTTTATACTGATTATTGTGAATTTGTGGGTGAATTAAAATGTGGAAAATAGAGTCTATTTATAGATGAAAAATTAGGTCAGACATTGAATAAATTTTTTTAGTTTAGGAAGGTTTTAATCTGACCTGATTTTCCTCTATTTCTTGGAGCCCAAGCAAATAAATCTGGATGGATTCATGGCTTGGTGAATTTAAATAAAAAAATTAATATTTTAAATAAAAGAAATATCCTAATAATGTTAAAGGAAAAAAGAGTTGATTCTTATTTATTTTTATGATTTTTTGAGATTTTTTCCATAAAAAATTGATTGTAATGAAAAAATCAAAATTTCAAAAATTCATTAAATAAAAATACGAAAATTAAAAATTAAATATTAAAAAAAGATATTTTTGTGATTTTTTTTATTAAAAAATAAATAAAAAACTTAGTAGTAAAGAAAAAATAAATAAACATTAAAAATGTGAAAGGTGGATTCGAACTTACAACCTCTCACACTTATATCCCTTATACCCCTCTTCCTACCAACTAAATCATTCCATTTATTCAAAATAAAATAGAATTAGCGAGTATATAATAATTTAATAATAATTCCATGATAATATTAATATTAATAATATTATTAATACTCTAATAACCCCACTATGACCCTAATGTAATTTTGATTAAAAATTAATCTAATCTAATTAATCCCTATATATTAAATAATCTATCCCCATCTAAATTTATCCTACCCCAATAATCCCCTTAATATTTACCATTAATCTTCTATATATAAAAAAATAGAACGGTGGTCAAAATTTGGGGTACGACAATATGCTTGCTATTATGTTAGCCACTACATCATCGAACTCGACAACTGATATATCATGCATCACGTGGGCAGTGTTCAGGACCTTCAATAAAGCTGATCTGTGCGCGGCCGAGCTCATGAGTATGGACAAGATCGAGATCCTTGAGGGAGTCTGCCCCAGTTGATCCACAATTTTAAAGTCACTTTTCTTGATCAATCTTAGGAATTCTTGATCATCAATTGTCTCCTTGCTCTTTGTAATATCCTCAAACGGAATAGTTGGCACTGGTGCAGTAGTAGATGCCCCTTGTTGAACAACAGGGGTTACAGATGCAGGCTTCTCCTTAGGAGGAACAACACTTGGAACTTGTACCGGTTTTGACGTGACTTTCGGAGAAAATACACGTCCATTACGAGTCATACCCCCAGCAGCTGTAACATTCACAATCCGAGACTTAGCAAACCTTATCTCTTGACCTCCAGTAAATACAGTAGATCCATACCTCCAAGGTACCTCCTTAGAATTCTGATACAGAAACGGTTTTGGCGGGTAAACAACAATAGGTTGTACTTTCTTTCTAGGGGATTCAACAGGAACCTTCCTATAAACGATGGTGAATGGCTCGATAGTAGCGACTTCTTCAACAGATTTGGATATGGCAAATTGAACTTCACCTTGGTTCATCAAAATTTGAACACAACCCTTCAGCCTTCGACACTGGTTGGGATTATCGTCACAAATCTGAAACTTACCATGCATCCCTTTCAACAACCCATGTTCATTCAATCTCTTGATAACCACAGTCATCGAGGTCTTTACCTCGTCAACATCCATGATCAATTCAGCCCTTGAATTATCCTCAATCATATTAATGGCAGGTCCATTGTGATAGGGCAATGGATTGTGCTGAATGTTAGGATCTTCCTCAACAAAAGTCAAAATATTTAGATTAATGAGTTCCTGAACATTGGTTTTGAAAACAATACAGTCTTCTATCGCTTGTCCTATGTATCGAGAGTGATAGGCACAAGACACATTTGGATTATGCTTTGGGTTGAACGGAGGAATTGCAGGTGCGATCTTCTTGGGAACAATTGTCCTTTGGTGAACCAAGTAAGGAAACAATTCAGTGTATGGCACCGGAATTCTGTCGAAATTCAGACGCTTACGATTTTCTTGATTGTTGTTGTTTTGTTGAGTCTGTTATTGACATTGTGATTGTTGTAGATTCTGTACATTCTGAACTGATTGTTACGGATGATACTGGTATAGAGGTTGTTGATACTGTGCAGCAGCAATGTACGGATATGGATAGTAAGGCATGGGAGCCATGGGTGCTTGATACTGAGGAGAGACTTTAGCTGTCACAGCGTTGGCTTCTCCTTCCTTTTTCTTTGACTGACTGTTCTGAGATTTTCTTTTGGCCGACTGTTGGGGAGCAACTCCAGGAATCTTTCCAGTCTTCAACCCGTTCTCAATTCGTTCACCAATGGTTACAATGTCAGCAAAGTTTGATGAAGAACTACCCACCATTTTCTCATAATAGGATCACTGCAATGTACCCATAAAGATGCCAACCAACTCGTTGTCAGAGAGAGCAGGTCGTACACGAGATGCCATCTCACGCCATCTTTGTGCATATTCTTTAAATGTTTCAGCTGAGCGCTGAGACTGGTTTTGCAACTGTAATTTGGTAGGCACCAGATCAAGATTGTATTTGTATTGCTTCAAGAACGCTTCAGACAGATCTCTCCAGGTACGGATTTTGCTGCGTTCTAAGCCCATGTACCAATCCAATGAAGCACCAGACAAACTATCTTGAAAACAATGAACTAGCAATTCATCATTATCAATATAGGATGCCATCTTCCTACAGTACATAGTGATGTGACTACGTGGGCAACTCAAACCTTTATACTTTGGAAGCTCATGTATCTTGAATTTCTGCGGCAATACAACATTCAGAACCAAACATAAGTCCTTGGCCTCCATTCCAAAAGCTGAAAACCCTTCAATAGCTCTGATACGGTCTTCTAAAAACTTGTAACCAGCATGTCTACTCTGATCAGTAGGCCTGACAAGAATCTGAGGATTTGGCAATCCCTGATTAACCATCTGACCAGCATTCTGACCCATCTGAATACCAAACGAATAATTCAAAGGAGGTACCACAGCAATTGATGATGTCCCAGGGTAGAGCATTCCAGAATGAACATTCTCAACAGCAGTTTGAGCAGCTTGAGATGAAATCGAAACATGAATAGGAGGAACCCTATACACATGCTCATCGTGATCAGGAGTTTCAATGTCAGCTAACACAGGAGCCTGACGAGTCTGAACCTGAAGATTCTCATGATCATCACTCACCACCAGAGGTGGAACCAGAGTAGGCATACCCCACGGATATGCAGCAGCATTTCCACTAGTCATGGGCACAACAAAAGGCTGATATGGTACGAAGGCACCATTATTTGCAATCTGAGGAGTGAAATTCAGAGTTATACCCCAAGGAAAAGCAGCAGGAATTTTGTTTAAACAAGATTGAGAATTTGACGGATGAACAACCGACTGAATAACAGGCTCAACTGGCACTTCAACATTAGCAGGAGAAGGAACAGTAGGAACAACTATAACATTAGGAGGCATAGTCACAACATGAGTGGCAACGGTTGCATCGGTGACAGTTGCAACAACAGTGGCAGCAACAGCAACGTCCTTCTGAGCATGAAGGAGTTCCATAATAACATCCATGTTCGTCTAAAACTGATCCACCCGACCTTGAAATTGAGCCAGAGTTTCCTTATAGGTAGCGTTCTCTTGTTCGAAATCAGTCATGATTCTGGATTTGGTTGAGCGAGTGAAATAGCAATGTCGAGTCGTCGTCTTGCTACAAGAGGAGACGGACAGGGTAAGCAAAGGTTTTCCGGATGAAGGGACGTACATATGTGTGCAAATGAATGTATGCAATGTATGCAAAAATAAAAGTTTTAAATTCCAGGAATTCTTAAACTTATATTTGTTAACAGAAATCATAAAGCATACAAGTAAATGTGCAAAGATAAAGTTGGTAAGAAACTTCATTCATTCATCAATAAAGGAAAGAAGTACAAGTCAAGTACAAATCAAATATCTGCCTTTTGGGCTACAGCAAAATCCGCTTGAATCCTATCAAAAACCACCCTACAAACAGACAAGAAATGGAAAACAACCCAAGGAGTCTTGTACAATAACACATCAGCATATGCATCCCTCAACAACCCAGGTAAGTCCTCCAGTGCATGCTCAGCAAATCTGGCTAGACGACCGTGTCTCTCACTCTAATACTTCACATCCTTCATGAGGTTTCGCAGCAAAGAATGGTTAGGTCCTTAAAGTATATCCTGAAGAAAGGCCTCTTTCTGATCCAAGAGGTTTTGCAGATGACGGCTCTGATGCTCCCAATGAGTATTCATCGCGTTGATCTGACTGATTTGCTCTCGACTCTAATGTGCTTGATCTTGAAGCTTCTGAATCTCACCGAAGGATTTGTCAAGCTTGGATTGACACTGAGAAAAGTCCTTTTCTAACTGGTTAGTACGGTCTTGCTCACTTTGCAGCTTTGTATTGTACTCTGACAAATTCCCTTGAAGCTCTTCAAGTTACTTCTTGTAGCTCAACTCATCCTTGTAGGCTTGATACTGAGTATCGACAAGTTGTCTCTTCTTGGAAGTAAGTCCCTCATAGGTACTCTTCAAAGCATCACCCACATTCCTTCGCTTGTTCTGTTCAACCTCCACCTCTTTGAGCATACGCTCGCGCTTCTGATGGAGCTTAATCTGTAAGCTTTCCATCTTGGATGTGACTCTATCAAGGTTGAGGCGAAATCAACATTCTCCTTCTCCAACATCTCAATAGTCTGCTTGAGTTGGTTGACTTCAGATGGAGGAACAATGGCAAGTTCAGGAAGCTTGGCAATCATGGAAGGCTCGGAAGAAAATGGCAACAAGATCTCTTTGACGCGCTCTTTGAACCAAAGTGTGTAAGCTTCCTTGGCTATGCAATTCTTCTTACCCAAATCGGCTCTTCCTTCAAGGTGAATCTGAGTTCAAGCGGCACTAAACCTCTTTAGCAACCCCATGTCATCAGCCCCTTCATGAAAGATAAACTCTTCCACTACCTCAAGATCTGGCTTGGCAACCAGAGGATATCCCAACTGTCGGAAGGCAAGTCTCGGATTGTAGTTAATTCCACCCTTTGTACCCAGGAGAGATACATTGGAGAACTTCCTACAATGAAGAATGATCTTAGTATTGTCGAAGACTCGAGAATACCAAGAGATGTCATCAGCAGTAAGAGACATGATTCGTTGAGACCACTTGAGATTTCCCTTATTCTCAACAAAAGGACCTTTCTGTGGAAGGCGAGACATGAACCATTGGTACAGTAGAGGAACACAACAGACAATGGTTCCATTCTTCTTTTCATTCCTCGAATGAATAGAATGATAAGTATTAGCAAGGAGTGTCGGAACAGGGTTCTTGGACAAGAAAATACTAATGGCAGCCTGATCTACGAAATCCTCCATGGTCGGAAACAAGACAATCCCATAAATCAGCAACGCGAGAACGGCGTTGAAAGCCTTCCAGTTTCCATCTGCAGCAAAGGACGTGGCTTTACCAACAAAAAACTTTGAAGGAAACCCTCGAATACCCTTCCCTTTGGTATTGAGATTAGCTTCCACATCCTTCTTACAAATGCAAAGAGCATCAGCAATAATGGGAAACTTCGGACAACCACTAGTGTAGACAAAAGGAACCTGCTTCTTGATCTTAAACCCCAAGATATAAGCATACTCCTCAAGCGTAGGTGCTAGCTGATAATCCTGAAATGTGAAGCACCTAAGTGGAGGATCATAGAACTGAACCAGTGTATGAATGTCACTGATGTTGACTTCAATGTTGATGATGGCCAACAGATTTCCATAACTGTCTTTGAAAACCCCTATGTTATCTTCAACCACACGGGATGCTAAACCTCTCAAAGTATTCCACTTAGGCTCCACAAACTTGTAGCTAAAGATACCTCTGCAACCAATAATCATCTCTATGATAGTGTCATCAAAGAATAAGTCTTCGAATAACCTGGAAATGCACATGCAAAAATTAATTTACATGATGACATGATATGCAACACAAGAACAAGAAGCCAACACTGTTTGAACAATCAAATATGAACAATCCGGATATCTGCATATAATTCTGTGTCGGTGCAACATAATCTGATGTGTGTGAGAGAACAAAGGTATGAAGTGGCTTGGTTTCCTGCAAAAACCCATATCCCCCTCACAGGTGTGATCTAGAAACAACAAGGTGGTCCCTAGAAAGGTCGCCCAAACCATAGGACTCAGAATGAAAATCCCCCACCGTAGCGAATTCTCGCAGGACGGAAGTATTCTCAAGCGAATCATGATCTGGGATGTGGCTCTCGTGTAACCCAACGCGCAAAACGCATGCCTCACGACTATCCACGTTCTAGCCTATGTGTATGTTAAGCCTAGTGTTAGGACTTTTCTCTCCAATAATATCTACCCATCTCAACAACAGCAGAATATATAGTAGATATCCAGAATATACAGCATATGAATATTCAAAGCAGTAAAAAATGCAGTAAATAAACATAAAGCTAAAGCAAGTAAAATAAAGCGAGTAAAGCGCAAAAGATAAACACCTAAGCAAGCAAGAAAACAAACAAAACTAGGCTAGACCCCAACTTGCAAGAGCAAGGACTCCCCAGCAGAGTCGCCAGCTGAAGATGGCTGGATTATACCTGAGTGAATCACACACTCAAAGATATAACCGAGTCTCCACCAAACTTTATTTAGTCCCAGAGGACATGGAAAATATCGATAAAACCCAAGGGGAAGAGAAACGGGTCAGGGGGTCAGTTATGCGAATGGAAGGTACTAGCACCTTACGCATCCGTCATACTCGACGGGAACCATTTCACTTGCTTTTAGGCTTGGATGGGTTATCTATCTAAAGGCTTCTAGCTAAAAGAAGAAGGGAGAGAGAGAGAGAGAGAGAGAGAGAGAGAGAGAGATAGAGAGAGAGAGAGAGAGAGAGAAAGAAAAGGAAAGAAAGAATAGAAAGAAAGAAAGAAGAAAAAAAAGTGCTCGCGGAGGATTAGGGCCCTTGTGCCTACGTACCCTCATAGTGCAATGAGGAAATCAGAGCGTTGTAGTTCATGAAACTAGGGACAGAGAAAGGAATGGAAGAAGGTGGAAGGGTGCTCGCCAAGTTCATCGCGATCTTGTGCCTACGTATGTTACATTCAAACAAATACAGAATCAGAGCTTCCATAGTTCGTGGAACTAATACAGAAAAAGAAAAGGAAAGTGGTGTTAAAACCAAGAGTAAAAGAAGGTAAAGAAAGATCCGCTAGGGATACAAAGAAGGATTGGTGTCAAAACCCAGGAAAAAGTGCAAAGGAAAAGAAAAGCAAACGTATAAAGTGAAAGAATGGTGTCAAAACCAGAAAAATAAAAGAGCAAAAGGAATAACAAAGAATCCACTAGGGAGTAAGAAAACAAAGTGACAGTGCTGGGGATCAAAAGAAAAAGGGTTCAGTATATTAACTGACTGGTAGTGGTTAACCAAAGAAAAAGATATTAAAACTCTGTGGGGAGAAAAGTTTTAACAGATAGACTATGATCAACCTAAAGACGGGTGTAAAATCAAGCGAAGCTGTGACCCAAAGAAACGAGTGTGCAACCAAGCAAAGGTTATGACCCAAAGGGGATGTCAGTACCGACTGAACAAATAGTACTTGACCAACGAAGAAGGGTATTGAACCAAAAGAGGTTGCTAACCGCTGAGGATTCGGTGTTAACAGAGAAATTGATTAGCCAAAAAGAAAAAGAGTGATTAACCAAGAAAAGGTGATTAACTCGAAAGGGGCTCAGTGTTTTAACAGGCAGACTGTGGTTAACTGAAAAATGGGTGTTAACCAAGAGAAGATGATTAACCCAAGAGGAACTCAGTATGTTAACAGATAGGGTGTGGTTAACTGAGAAGAAGTACAAATTGGTGTTTTAACTGACAGACAGTGGTTAACCAATCAAAGGGAGAAGAACCCAGAGAAGGTTATGAACTCTGCAAAAGTTTTGGGGTTTAACAGGAAGAATGTGTTTACCCGAAGGAAAAGGAATTTAGACTCTTCTTGGGAATTAAAAAGACGATGATTAACCACAAGAAAAGAATATTGGAAAAGAGAGACGGGTGCTAACCCAAGACAATGATCTTGAACCAAGCGGGTGGTGATTGATCACAAAAGAGATTGTAAGAGGTAAGAGTGATCAGGGATCGACTCAACTGTGGAAGGAAATACGCTACCGCCTGGATATAGAGGTGGCTAAGCCAGGCACAAGGTCATTCGTCCCCTACCTGAAATAGTCAGAATGAGAGTAGGAATTCTCTATTCTCATTCCTTCTCTAACACACAGGGTGTAGTGCAGAAGTTTAAACGGACAGCGTAACAGCTCCAAGTTGTACAGTGCTCCAGTGTCGTGCGAAACTCCGACTCCGCGGGGGAAGAGAGAGAGAAAGCTCTAAAGAAGCCTAAAGAGAAGCGCCAACGGGAAGATTAATAATAGAAATGAAGTTTCGACTAATTAATCAAAAGGGAGGAATATGCTAATAATTTTCCAAAATGAATTGAAAATTTATTAAAGCAAAGGGTGCATTATTGATTATACAAGATTAAGCTTATTCTTTGAAGAAAAAACTTAATTCAAACATGAATGAAAGTGAAAAACAGTGACAAATGACATTTAAAATGCTTCACAATTCATGCCATTATGCGGATAAAATTGTCCAAGAATGATCATGTTCATACAATGCCAAGAATGAGCACAATAACAAAATTGAAAGACCGAGCATCGGAAAATGCACAATCATACTGTAAAAACTGAAGTGAAACAGTACCTAAAACGTCCATAAAAATCAATCATATCAATCCATGGAAGTTAGAGGAGGAAAGCATGGCAAACAAGCTTGAAAAACACCAAAAATGGCATTCTGTCACAGTGGTAATCGATTACCACAAAGCAGGTAATCGGTTACTTGCTTGAAAAAGGCAGCGCTAGTGTAAATTATGTAGAGTAATCGGTTACTCTCTTTTGAGTAATTGGTTACCACTGTTACAGTGGCAAAAACAGCTTTTCAAAAGCACTTTCAACACCTAAATCAGTTGTCCAAACTACCTCATGCTAGGGTATAAATTTGTGCACAAAAAATCAAGTTTAACAACAGCAAAAAACCAGCAATGGAATCAAATAAATCATCAATATCATGGATCAAGCAATGGCATAATCAATTCACACACAAAAACATCGAAACTACATCGCGAATGATATGAAAACATCCGAAACAGTAAGAAGTGCAAAGAAAGACCAACCTACAAGGCTGAGATGTGCCTTGGATGTTGTTGCAAATGAATCTTCATAAATATAATCAAAGAAAACCAGAGGAAACTTCAATCGTAGCCGAATCATATCGAAACCGAGCAAATTGCGACGAATCTCCAAAATACGAATTCACCGTAGAATCTTGAAACAAACACTTGAGATGAATCCAAAAGCTAATAAAACTCCCAGAAAATCAAGTATAATTGCAAGGTGATGAAGGTTAGGCTCAAGAAATAATCACTTTCAAGGTGAAAGTGATTATTCTTCAATGGTGAAGAGCTATAGTGAGGTTTGGGAAGAAAATGGAGATGAAGATGAAGAAGTTGCAGAAAAAATTAGAGAGAATGTGGGAGAATTGAGAGTGAAGTGTGAGAAATGTGTGAAATCGTTGAAGGCCCTTGAAAAATGATTGAAGGTTTGTTTATATAAAGTTTTGGTTTGGAGTTGATAGGTTTGGAATGTGCTTTGGGCTTAACTTTGGATCTAGGTTGAGAGTTAGTTACACTTGACTCACCGAGTCAGCGATTAACTCAGTTAGTTAGGTAGTTAACTCGGTGGAGCAATCCCAATGTAAATCCAAATCAATGGCCCATATGCTTGGAAATTAAGGAACATGGTGCACTTAATTCAAAGTGATGCATTGGAGTAAATGTAAGTGGAATTTCTTGAATGGTCTTGAACTGTCGAGAATGTTCCACACAATGTTAGAACCATGTAGAATCCAAGAACAAAGAGAGTGCAGAGTTGCTATCCCAACAATGCAGCAGAATTTGCAAATCTGTATAGAGTAATCGTTTACCCTATTTTGCCTAGAAACAGAGTAATCGGTTACTCTAGGCAAATTTGTCCAAATTACTTAGGGAAAGGTGTTGAAGCCTTGGTTTCAATTTTCCACCTCTTGCTTTGATGAATAATCATGGAAACCATTATTTTGTGCTTGTTTTGAGGATGTGATGACCTTGTGAAGATGCAATTAATCGGGCTTAAAAAAACCTGAAATATTCTTGCAACAAGAATCATAGGAAAAAAAAACGTGAATGCTAATGCCAGCGATGCGGATGCACATGCTTATACAAAAGGCAAAAGGGAGGTCAAATTTCGGGTTACGACAAGAATTAACAGAGAAAAACTGCCAACTATTCAATTGAGGAAAACGATAACTCTACTGGAGGTTGACCTACCATGAAATACTCCCTAGGGAGCAATTTTATCGGGGAAAAAACTCTGCAGGGGAAAAATTTCTAAAGGAGACTCTTTGGAGAGACCTTTTCAAGGGGAACATATTTTAGTAGAATTAATGGGGATATCCAATGAGAAGACCTGTGGTGTAAAATCTCACTCGAAGAAATACCACTGGCCTAGCTGAGGATTGATCCGGGTTTTCGTGAAAGGTCTCAGATCCTAACTTATGATGTGTATGCATGTTTTGGTTGTATGGCGTAATGCTCCACATCGGTGGATATGCTACACATGAAATGATGCATGAAATTTTATGATCAATGCATGTAGGTGTGCCAATGGATGATTGGACTTTTGCAAGGCTTGTTTCTTTTTAAAGGTCAAGCAAAGACAAGTTTTGGAATACCAATGTTAAATCACATTTGGCATGCCAATGAAGATCGGACTTTTGAGTACCAATGATGCTTGGTATTCCTAACTTATGTTGTGTATGCATGTTTTGGTTGTATGGCGTAATGCTCCACATCGGTGGATATGCTACACTTGAAATGATGCATGAAATTTTGTGATCAATGCATGTAGGTGTGCTAATGGATGATTGGACTTTTGCAAGGCTTGTTTTTTTAAAAGGTGAAGCAAAGCCAGGTTTCAGAATACCAATGTTAAATCTCATTTGGCGTTCCAATGAAGATCGGACTTTTGAGTACCAATGATGCTTGGATTTTAAAAACGATTAGGTTGTGGGTTACCGATGAACACCGGGTTTTGAAGGTGGTGCTAATGAAGATTAAACTTTGGTATTTTTCTAAGATTGGACTTTGGTTTTTTTTTCTTCTGGTTGACAATGGAGATTTGGACTTTGGTTAGTGGAAAGGTATTGACATCCCGACACTCTGGATCTTGACCATGTTGTGATCGCAAGGAAAATATGGATTCTCTTAGGGCCCCAAGTTTGATGCATTACTAGCAAGCCACACATTTATTAATGGGAGAAGCCCGACTTCTGTGCTGATTAGGTCGTGGCGACCTATGGATGATTTTATGTCTTGTGCATCAAGCACGTCACTTGGAACTATTGATCTCCCTTCAGACATTTCAAAATCAAAACAATTTACTATTCTTTTCAATGCTTTTTATTATTTCCCAGAGTTTTAATCCAGTGTTTATAAAAAAAAGTTATTTCGCAAACAGGCAGAAAAAACAAAATAATAGAGAAAGCTATGATGAAGAAATTTTCTTTTATTCAATGATAATTGACCCGTAAATTTTCTTCCCTTTGGAAAATCCCTAACTTTTTCATGAACCGTCCTTTTGGGTTTTTAGTCCACCGGGATACCATTTTGGGCCTAAGCCGCCCTTTCGGGGTTTTAATTTAATGAGTTATATTTATTTGTTTTTATTTGGATGGTATATTATATATATTTTTTGTTCACCGAGATATTCTTGTTTGCCTAAGTCTTCCTTCCGGGTTTTCGACTTAGAGACTTTGTTTTTCCACTTTTTTAGGCAAAGTACTTTTTGACTGCGTCCGAATTCACTAGAAGTGGAAATTCTTTGCCATCCATAATTGTGAGAATTAGAGCTTAAAAAAAATCTTTCTTCACAACGTATGTACCGTCATATTTCGGTGTCCATTTTCCAAGTGAACCCTTGTGAATAACCAGGATCTTCTTTTGCACCAAGTCATCTTCTTGGAACTCTTGGGATGACATTTCTAGGAGATTTTCTTAGTGATATTGCTGATAATTTTATGACAGTTTCATAAGTACTTATCGTTTGTTAAAATAGTTGCATGTTATGTGCTTTTTGTAATGGCATTTTGATTTGTTTATTTAGATAGTTGCATATTGTGTGCTTTTTGTATTGATATTTTGATCTACGTTTTGATAGTTGCGTTTTATGTGCTTTTTGCAATGGCATTTTGACATATGCACTTAAAATAGTTGCACATTTATAGCATTTCTTATCACAATGATTCTGAATGACGTATTACTACAATGATGGAACTAAATCATAACTCAATCTCATTCAATCTTTCAACCAAAGCATTAACATTACAGTGGTTTCATACCAAAACTACATTGAAATTAAGAGATTCTAAATCAATAGTACATTGAAATTTAGAGCACTACGGGAAAAGAGGGCGCTTTTTTCCCCCTATAAAAGCGCTTAAAAGCGCTGTCTAAGCCTGCGCTGTCGTAGGTAAAGACGACGCTTTTTTATTTATGAAAAAACGCTCTCTAAAAGGGGACTTTAGACAGCGCTTTTAAAGTATACATTTAAAATTTATTTATTTTTTGTATACTTTAGAAAGCGCTTTTTCCTTCAAAAGCGCTCTCTAAAGGTGCTTTTAGACAGCGCTTTTGAAAAGCGCTGTCTAATGTATACGGAAAATGATTTTTTTATATACCTTTGGAGAGCGCTTTTTCCCTAAAAGCGCTCTTTAAAGGGGACTTTAGACAGCGCTTTTGAAAAGCGCAGTCTAATGTATACGGAAAATATTTTTTTATATACCTTTAGAGAGCGCTTTTTTCCTAAAAAGCTCTCTAAAGGGGACTTTAGAGAGCGCTTTTTCCTTAAAAGCGCTTTCTAAAGTATACCTATAATTTTATTGATTTTTTCTACGTATAAAAAATCCCATTTTAGCCTTTTTTTTATGCAGAAACCTGCATAGTTTCAAACCTGCATTTCTTATAGAATTTCTTGCAACAACAGAATTCTTATACATTTCAATAAATAGAATTCTTGCAACAACAGAATTCATAAACATTTCAATAAACACAGAATTTCCTTCTATTCACAAAACTAGAATTTACAACAGAATTCTTACAACAAAATTCTTGCAACAGAATTTACAACAGAATTTCCTTCTATTCACAAAACTAGAATTTACAACAAAATTCTTCTTGCAACAGAATTTCCTTATATTCACAAAACTAAAATTTACATTCACAAAACTATACATTCAAAGAATTCTTCTTAGAAGAAAGAATTCGCATAATTCTTCCGTAATATAATTCAATTGTTTCCTTGTGTAACAAGAACACGCCATATCTTCGAAATACTACATAACAAAACAAAATACGCATTATTTAGTTTAAAATAATAAATTATATGACATATCCGATAAATATTAAAATAAATCCTAAGTTATAAATCCATACATACCATGATAGGAATCTCCAATTGTTCCATTTGAATGATTTCTCTCATGAACCTCAAAACGAAGTACCCGCAGTCTATGCCATTACGCTGACGAGGGCACTACACATAGACAAACAAATTAAATAAGAAATAATATATAGATGTTTTGTGTTATCAAGTAGCATCACTAATAAGTAACATTGTGAAAATTAATATACCTCCACTTTGACCCATGTAACATTGGTTGCTCTAGCCCGTGCTACTCGAATCTCTCTTTGTGAACGGTACACTAGTATAGCTCTATAAAAGAAAAACGTAAACTTAGAACAATGTCACAGAAATAATTAAATATACAAATACACACGAATATTTCGAACAATCTCACTTACGTGTTAACCACATCCTTCATATTTTGATACGTGGACCAATCGGTATCCAATGAATTAAGATAATATACCACTTCTCTTACAGGATTAATGGCAACCAACAGTCAGTGTCCACTGTAAAATATAACAAAAGTTTAGATGGATAATTTCTACGCAAAAGATACAAATTAAAGATTAGAATGAAATTAGAATGAAAATCTTACCCCTTTCCAGTATTATACGGTAAAAGAAACAGACTTTCTGTGTTGCTGGCCATAAATCTGTCAAGTAAGTGGCCTCTTACTTCTGCTGCATTCATATCAATTCTGGGTGCATTAACAATGTTGCAACAGAAGAAACGGAATTTGTTTGACAAATCCGTCCCCCGCATGAATTTTTCATACATGCACCTTAAATAATTGAAATGTGTAAATAAATTGTTCAACTAAATAAATAATAGATTGATTGGAGTACCAGATGTATGAATGCATAACACCGATGCCTAATTCAGTATGATTGAAAACCTGCTCCATGTCTTCTTTTCCGATTATCTTGGAATGAGGAAAACCAAAAACACCTTCGTCCATGTTGATTTGACGAATAGCATCTTGCATCAAATCTGACATTGACATAAGTGTTTCTAGACACGTCTGAAAGTGAGGTCTTTTTTCCTTCACGGTCCTTGTAGGAGCTTTTTTCTTGTCGGTCTGTTGTGAAGGTTGAGCAGGAACCTAACAATCATATAAGTTAGGTAAAGTAGAAAATCATGAAACTTTTGAATTCGAATAATAGAATAACACTTAAAAGCTACCTCTCTGTGTGGTTCAACAGACTCGTTTTGCCGCAAAACCCCTTTATTCTTTGCTGCGGGTTTTGTAGGAGTCTAACATTACCATGTAAAAAAAATGTAAGTAATGGTTCAGAATGATTTTCATAATCGTTCAGAATTGACATTTGAACACTAAGAGATTCGTAATGGTTTTCAACATACCTCATCACCTATGGAAATGAGGTCTAACGGTCATGCAACAAACGAACCTATTGCATCCCGCAGCAATGTAACCTCTGAAACCGAGTCTGGTATCGGTAGTAACGCATCCGTATCTAAAGCGATATCAACCGACACTTTTAGATAACCTTGTGGGAGCGGATGATGGTGAAGTAACGCTCCCACAAAGTTATGCACTTTTCCCTTGCCAACCATGCGATAAGTCGGAAACGACAAATACAGCTGGCAAGATGAAATGCCCTGAAGCAATAATAAATATGTAACCGTTAATATGTATAAAGGTCAATTAAAATAAATGTGTTAATTTAATTAAAATAAATATGTGCTAATTACCTCGGGAATTTTATTTGGAGAATTGATACTAGCTTTGTCACTAGCATCTTTCAAACCGGAATCGCGCCTTTCCGCCTCATATCTCTCTTTATCCTGTTGCAATGCTTGGACTTGCGCTTGTAGTGCCATCACAGTTTGCATGATTTCTTGGGTGGCGGGATTTTTTTTCTTTGATTGCTTATACAAGGATGATGGAGTCACACCAAATCCTTTACCTCTCACCCGACCGGGATACTCAGGAACATTTAGTACTCGACTAAGAATGCTCCTGCAATCATCCTCATCTGCGGGTATGGATTTAGATAGATTCTCCTAAAATTCATTGACATATTGAAAATTATTAGTGGGGATTAAAAATTAATTATAATTTAATAAAATTTCAATTAACTTTGAGACATAATGTTATACTTACACATTCTTCATAAACATGCTGAACATCTTCTGTAACAGCTCCACCCTTACCCACGCGAGCTTCTTTCCACAAAACATGGTCCGGAAGTGATGATTCTTCAGTTTTAGACTCTTCTAATTACACATTTAGTTAAATAATAAGTTCATCAATTATAACTCAATAATACAATTAATAAAATCATAGCATTAATATATACTTACCAATTTTTGTTGTAACTGTGCATATCCCAAACGCCCTTTTCTGTATGGATACGCGGGTTTTGATGCTTTTTCGCGATTAATGGCACTCAATTTCTGGATAAAAAATTTTAAGTCATATCAAAACAAACTAATGAAACAAATATATAATACAATCAATAGACATGACAAGATAACATTACATTGAATTCTTCGGTTTTCTGTTTGTCTACAAAAATGCCCCATTCTTCCAGTGTAATCGCATCCGCATACAACGGTGGAAGTTCTGCTTCAACAAAAATTTTGTCCTCATCCCTAAGATATTTGTTTGATAATAAGGCTCTAAACCCTCTGTGTCTCTTTCCGGCCAATTGAAGACAATACTTTTTCTGGCTTTCTTCAATATTAAAGGACCTCTACGAAAAAACATACACATATAAACATAAAGTGTGTTAGTATAAGTAAATTAAAGACTTAATCGTCAACAAAAATCTAATAACATCAATCATATTTGGTAAGTACCTGTATCTCAGTCCATATCTTTTCTTTACCGGCATCCAACGATTTACTCCTCCAATTATCACTAGTGATTGGAATGTGCTGACGGACAAGTGAACCAATGTATGAAGACAACATTGAACCGTTAGGCTCAACTAGTTGGTTCTGGTCACTCCAATGTACATCAAATCTCATCCCTTTATCTCTAGCACGGATGATTCTCTTCATAATGGTTTTTCCTCTTTTTATTTCATGTTCTACATTCGAAGCTTCATTCTGAGCTTCCTGTGTATCATGTGTCTCGTGGGTGTCTTCCTGGTTATTAGACATTTTACCTGTGAGAAAGAAAAAAACAAAAATTAAATGACAAATATAAAAATCCATAATCCATAATCCATTGAATGATATAAGTTATATATAATTACAGTGGCGAGAGAGAACAACTAATTACCTTTAGAGATGTAAATTACATTCTAACAAATGTTTGAATCACATTCTAACCAAAAAAGGAATAACAGACAAATACCAACATTTAAAAGTAACAAAAGAATTAGTCAAATTGACTCAGCTATCATCATTCATCTATGAAGAATCTATTTCGAAAATAAGCAGTATCACTTGTATAAGTGGTAACCAAATGTTTGAATCACATTCTAACCAAAAAAGGAATAACAGTCAAATACCAACATTTAAAAACAACAAAAGAATTAGTCACATTGACTCAGCAACACTGCAGCCAACGAATCACACTGGAAAAATATGCAACCACAACAAATGCAACATAATTGTTATCAAAGAATAGTGACTCATTCTTGATTAAAAACTAGACATTGGTTACATTCTTAAAACTCTATTCATATCATAGTAAATACCCTAAGAATTCCCCTAATTTTCTCTGATTCTATAATTTAAACAAAACAAGGTTGCATATTATGGAAAAATAGAATGAAAAATACTATTAATATATATGACTGATTACAGAACAAGTCATTCTCTGTGTGGCATTACATCAAACATGTGATATGCTTATCGTCCAAGTTACTGAGAAGCAACAACAGTATCTTGAACATTTTTCTACGAAGGAAGTAATGCAAACTGAATATTGAGAACAAACAAAACATTTTTCGACAATATTATTATTATTTTTCTAACAATGACATTCAATAAGCTAGAGTTGTTAAATATTGCTCACAAAGAAGAACGAAGGACGATAATGGGAACTGAAGAATACCTGAACTGAAGAACAAAAGAGAGTTTCGAACGGGAACTGAATGCAAGAACAACGATAATGGCAACAGTGACGGTAACGGCAAGGGCAACGGCAAAGAACGACGGTAATAATGGCATGCAAGAACGACGGCAAGGGTTTAGAGAAACGGTCGAGAGAGAAAATGAATAGAAGTGTCTCTGAAAATGTTTAGAATTGTTTTATATTTTAATTAGTAAAGGACTTTAGAGGGCGCTTTTCCTTAGAAAGCGCTTTCTAAAGTGAAAATAATTAGAGCCCTATAAGAGCGCTTTCTGAAAGCGCTTTCTAAGGTGGCCTTTAGACAGCGCTTTTTAAAAGCACTCTCTAAAGTAATACCTATAGCAGCGCTTTTTGGAAAGCGCTTTCTAAGGTGGTCTAAGGTGGCAGTCTTTTACAGCGCTTTTGAAAAGCGCTTTCTAAAGCCTTTCTTTTAAGGCGCTTTTTTTTAGCGAAATTTTTTTATTCTTTTTAGCAGCGCTTTTGTATAAAAGCGCTGTCTTTTAGGTGCTGTCTAAACATATTTTTGGTGTAGCGGAGGCACTAAACCTTAATTGACATTGAAAGTTACACCATATTGTAGATAATACCAAAAAACAGCCATGACATAATAATGGCAACCATTAACCAAAAAGATTTCTTCTTTTCATTTTGCAGTAGCTTGTTTGTTTTTTCAACCTTCTTTGAGTTTGAATCTTTGCCATATTCTTTGCGAAACTCCTTCTCAAACTCCTTGCCAAACACTCTTAAATAACCAAGTATAGCTTCATAATTGTTGTATTCCATATCCAAACTTTTGAGAAGTTTTTGATTTTGAGATTTCCATGTCATTTCATCTAGTTCATCATCCTAGATAAATAACTCAGAACTTATACCTGACTGCTATTAACTATAAATTATGCATCAAGACTTAGGGGAAGAACGGGATTTACAATACACTTCAACTATTTTATATGTTCCTTTCTAAAATTTTTGCATCTCCAAAACTTTCTCTTAAAGTTTTCATGTGTATTTGAAACCTACATCTTCATGGCTAGGTTACAATTACATCAGGTTAATTCTCTTCCAGTCAAATTCTCAATTGACAAATTTTTACTTCATCCCATTTGTAAATTATAACGAGATAGGAAGAACAATAACTTCAATACATAATGAAGAAGAGTGAAGAAGAGGTCTGGGTGAGATGCAGAACATACGAAGATGAAGTTGAACAAAAGCTTTGATATATGAAGAAGGAACACTATGTTTTCGAGAGAGAAGATGAAGTGGTGAATAAAATGCAATATTAGTTTTTATTTTTTTATTTTTTTAAAAGCAAATGATATTAAAAAGAATACTAGGAGTATTCTAATCCTTACACAAGAGAGAAAGAAAATTCCCCACCAACACAACCCTATTGCTAATAAGGTTTCAAACAAAAATCATAGAAAGATGAGTTGGAATAAGGAATCTCCCAACAACTACTCCATTTCCAAGCTAATAATTTAATCCTCCAACAAATGTTGTCTACATTTGCTTTGCCCTCATTAAACAAAATATTGTTCCTTTCCAACCAAATAGCCCACACAACCGCCATCCAAATCGCCGCCTTAGAAGAATTACATTTTGAAAGATTTCCAAAACCACACCAGCCCAAGAAAAACTCCGGGTCACTTCCTCTATAAGAGGCCCTATTTCCACATCATCCGTTAATTATCTCCCAAACCCGGACACAAAAACAACAACAGAAGAAAAGGTGAATCAACGATTCGTTTAAATTATTACAAAGAACACAAATAAGTTCCACTCCAACCCCTCTTCTAAGAAGCTGATCTTTAGTTGGTAAGCGATTCCACAATATTTTCCATCCAAAAATTTTGATCTTTTTCGGCACTTTAACTTTCCAAATCCAATTGAAGCAAAACATATTTTTCTCTTCCATTTCAGGACCCTCATGTTGTCCTAACAGGCTGTTGTATACTTCTTTGACAGAAAATTCAGAAAGCGAATCGGTTTTCCACGCGATGACATCAAAAGCATCCAAACTCATTATCGTATCGAAGATAAAACACAAGAGTTCCTGAAACTCAGTCCACAGCGGATCAGTTTACTGCATCGAAATCCCCAGATTATTCCATCTCCAACTCCCACTCGACCAATCCCCCATCTTCGCCACCATAGCATCCTTCTTCGCACTCAATCGGTAGATATTGGCATAGGAATGGGCCAATGGAGTAGCTCCATTCCAACAAGTATTCCAAAATGGAGTAAACTTACCATTTCCCAAAATAAAGTGGTTTGCATCCAAAAAACTAAAAGCACCTGCAGTAGCTATCTTGCTGCATTTTATAATATCAGACCACCAAGAAGAGGAAGATCTCCTCCAAAAATCGTTATCTCTTAATACCCAAGAAGAAACATTACTGTATCTAACCTCTATCAACCTCCTCCATAGACTGCTTCTATCATTAAAGACTCTCCATTTTCATTTAGATAACAAAGCTAGATTGAATTCTTTGATCCTCTTAATACTGAGCCCTCCCAACGACTTACTTCTGCAAACCGTTTCCCAATCCAACCAGTGAATTCTATGTTTTTCTTCATTGCCGCCTCATAAAAAATTCCTCCTAATTTTGTCAATAATCTTCCATACAGTAACAAGGGCTTTATAAAAGGAGAATATGAAAATAGGTAAACTAGAGAGAGTAAAATTGATTAAAGCAACTTTACCCGCCATAGACAATAATCGACCTTTCCATAAAGCAAGTTTCACCTTTAATTTGTCAATCAACGGTTTCCATGTTGCGACTCTTCTAGGATTGCTTCCTATAGGAATTCCCAGAAAATTGAATCCACCTGGTTTGATTTTACACGAGAGGAAGTTGGAGGCTGCCAACAAAAAATGGTTGCTAACATTATTTAAACCGATTAGCCAACTCTTATGATAATTGACTTTCAATCTGGATTCTAGTTCGAAGCCTCTCAAGATAGCTTTAATGGCCCATATGTTACTCCAGCCTCCACACCCCATCAACAAAGTATCATCTGCGAATTGAACAACATCAACAACTGAATCCTCCTTGACCTTAAATCCAGCAAATATACCTGTTTCAGCAGCCATATGGATCATTTTTGTCAAGTCCTCAACCACTATCATGAAAAGAAACGGTGATAACGGATCACCTTACATCAAACCTCTTTTAATTTCAAAATCACGAGTCAGACTACCATTGACTAATATAGACAAATGCCCCGAAAAAACACACGCGCCCATCCACGAGAGCCAACGTTTCCCAAAGCCCATCTTGATCATAACCTTTTTAAGGAAATCCCAATTTACGGTATCATAAGCTTTTTCGAAGTTCACCTTGAACATAACATATTCCATCTTCTCCCTAACCTCTAAATCAAACACCTCATTTGCTATCACAACTCCATCCAACAAGCTTCTGCCTGGCACAAACGCAGACTGATTGTGAGAAATCAAACCCCCTATCACCTTCTTAAGTCTTGCCGCTAAGAGTTTCGCCAAAATTTTATACACACTCCCCACCAAACAAATCGGACGGTATTCACTTAGGAACATATGATTAACAACTTTAGGAATTAACGTTAAGAAGGAAGAGCTAATCACTTTGGGTAAAAAAGCATGACAATGAAAATCCTGCACGAACTTGCAAATATCCGCTTTCATAAAATGCCAACACTTTTTTAGGAAGCTTAAGCTAAATCAATCCGGACCCGGACTTTTCAAACCATCGCAACTCCACAATGCCTCTCTAATTTCCTCCTCCCCAAGCTGGGCTTCCAAACTTCTAGCTTCAGAAGCAGATAGTGAATTAAAAGTAATACCTTTAAGAAGAGGTATGTCCACCTCATTGTCTTCAAATTTCTGTAAAAAATATTCTCTGACAGCATCTTTAACATCAGCAACAGTGTGCACATGACCATTTTCTGTGATATCTTCCCCAATGAATCTACTTTTCGCCCTTCCTTTCATGTAGTTGTGGAAAAATTTGGAATTTTTTTCACAATCTCTAATTCACGTAACCCTCGACTTCAGAAGTAACAAATTATCCTTGATTTGTATGTTTTTCCAAACAGCTCTACACGCCTCTGCTCTGATTTTCACCAAATCTTCGACTTCATCGGTAGCTGCTGCAATTAGCTCTTGATCCAATCTATTCAACTCTTCCACATTCTCTTCAATCTTTAAATCATACCAACCAAAAGTGTCCTTTTTCTACTTCCTTAGAGAATTTCTTAACAACTTCATTTTCTCTTTCAAGACATAATCACTTCTCCCAAACATTTTGATTTCTTTCCACTGTTTTTCGACAAAACTGATAAAATTGATGTCACCAAACCAACTTTCGTTAGTTTTGAAAGGCTTTGGTCCCCAATCTCTCTTCCGAATCTTCAACCAAATAGGGCAATGGTCGGACAACTCCCTTTTACCTATGTTCTGATATATCCAACCCCATTTGTCAATGAAATTTGAATCCACAAGAAATCTATCTAACCTGCTCATCGTTTTGTCCTCACCTCCAAACCAAGTAAACCGATTTCCCATCACCGGCAGATCTACCAGTTCAGAATTGATCATGAACTCATTGAACTCCTTTATCTCTTGACTTCTACAATACTGCAGTGCATCTTTTCTTTCAGATAAATTAGTTATAGCGTTGAAATCGCCACCAATTATCCATAAACCGTTTGTCCACTTCCTCTTCATCTCTGATAGATCCTTCCACAACCTCCTTTTTGAGTTTAAAGAGCAACTCGAGTACACATTCACCATATAATAAGACTCTTCTAAACAACTCGCCTTAATACCTAAAAAACCTTCACCCTTGAAAGTAAATTCTGCAGAGACCAAACTCTTGTTCCACAAAGTCAAAATCCCACCAGAACGACCCTGAGAGTTGCTGCAAGACCAACCAACATCTTGGTTGGTCCACAAACTAGACACCAGTTTCTCATTCACCATCGACAGTTTAGTTTCTTGCAATAAGAATAAACTAGCTTTCCCAGATTTAATAAAGTTATTTATTCTCTTACGTTTAGAGAAATTACCTCCTCCTCTGATGTTTAGGGATCCCACAATCATTTCAAACCCTTGTTTGTCGCCTTCTTACTGTTCAAAATATTTCTATCGAAAGCCTCCAATTCATCTAACTTACTTGACATATTCCTGTTTCCTTCATTTGCCACCACTCCCAATTTCTTGATAGCACTCCAAATCTTTGAACCCACATTTGTTTCTAGTTTCTCTATAAATTTTGAGTTGCATAACCTAACATCCCCGTCAGAAATAGCCTCACAACAAAGCACAACACCGGCTGAGATATTACCAGAAGGCTCCGGGCTAGAAGGCCCAACCTGCTTAGAGGAAAATTTTGAAGGATTCCTAGCATTCAAGGCTTCAAAATAAGATGCTTGAGAGAATTGTTCTATAGGATCAGAACAGTCTCTAAGCCCAGGGGAAAACCGGCCCAACAATCTTTTCTTGGGCCTAGTTTTACTAATACGGACTGGCCCACTCAAATCTACCATCTTCCTAGTTTTAGTTCTCTTTTTGAGTTGGTTTTTCCCACCTATACGACTAAGACCTGATCAAAACCAACCACAGACCCTACTTTACCAACTGCTAAACTGTCAAAACCTGCTGATTTCGCTTTTGAAGCTAAAAGGGCCTCATCAAAATCTGCTATCCTCTGAAAAGGTTCAGCTACACACGTTACCTCAATAGCCTTCAAGGGGATTTCGTCAACCACATCAGTTACTTTAAGGTTTTTCAATGAGGAAGTAACTAAATTGGTTGAGGACGGACTAGAAACCTTCTTCCTGAACCAAGTCCTCTCCCGATTCTGCAAACTCTTCGTCACCGTGAAACCTACTCCAAGAACTCTCAGAGACAGAAGAAGAAGAAGAACCATCGTTTTTCTTGGAAAACTGGTTTTGCACTATCCTTAAGGGGTCGTGACTATCTTCAACCACTTTAATTCTAAACAGGACTCTATTGATTTGAACTTTGATAATCTCGTTCAAGACATTCGCACAATTTGTACGCACCATGATTCTTGCAACATCCAAGCATTGCCCTTTCAAAGTGTTATCATCCACACAAACATAGGATCCCACAGTCTTTGCAATAAGTTCAAAGAACTGGAAATTCCATGCATGACATGGAATCCCATAGCACCTGAGCCAAGTTACCCTCATGTTATCAACATCTTCTTCTCTCCATTGTCTGATCTCCTGAAACCAGTGCTTCCACCAAGATTCAGCCTCAGTTAAGATACCTCTAATTTCTCCCTCCTCACTCTCCTCTAACAAACAGAGATTCCCTCCTAGAGGGTTGACCTTAATCGTAAAGTAACCTTCAAGATCGAAGCTATTTTGGATATTGTACGCCATTCCCAAACTGTTTACCACACCCTCATATGCCTTCTGAAATCTCTTTAACTCTTCCTCCTCAACATGAAACATAAGAGCAGTTGTGTCTTTGTGGAAAGCTGCTGATTGGTCTTTACCAACAACATCAGTAAAAGTTCTTCCCCCAAAACTCTGAAGATTGGAACCATTCTTATGAACTGCTCCAACCTTGTCCTTATGAAGTTGAACCTGCTCTCTACCCCTAAATTTTGAGGGAGCGAAATTGTTGCCTTTAGCAGCTCTACTAAAACAAGGGACATTAGCATGGATCTTGACATTATCTAAGAACAAGTTGTCAAGTTTTAAAGCTAATCTGCTACCCTCCTTCACTCCAACAAACCAAGCAAACCCGAATCTTTTCCCAAATCTGTTTCTCTTCTGCAGGATTACAACTTCCTTGATATCACCATAATCCCCAAACAACTTGAAAATGTCTTCTGCTCCAACTCTGTCAGAAATTTTAGAAAAATAAATAGAAATCACCTTATCCTCATCAACCCTAGATACATTGTAACCTTTTGGGAAAAAATCCTTCTTGGGGCCCTTATTTCTGAATCCACCGCGTCGATTCACTATAGTCCATTCCATCAGCACTCACTTTCCATCAGCTCAACAACCATACTTCTAACACTTATTATTCCATTATGTAGCTAGACATGAGTTTTTATTTTGATTCAATAAATAATTCAATAGTAAAATTAATTGTTACATGACATTAGTTGTCCTAAGTGTAATAAAAAAAATTGAAAAACAAAAAAAAAATATATCATTCAACAAGACACATATGTAAAACTGGACTCAAATCACTTAAAGGTTTAATTTTTTTTATAGGATGAATATCAAAAGTTGTCAATATATCAAAATAGCAAAAGTCATATTAACCTTTTAAATAATGAAACATGTCAAACAATTTGTAATAAAATAAGTTTTTGTTCTCTTCATTTTTATTATAAATCATTTAGGAAGAAAAAAATTATACTAAACATAGATTCTTTTACAATACTTATAAATTATTAATGTCTATTTTTCTATTTTACTATTAAATATTCATTAAGTCTATGATCAATTTTTGAAATTTATTTTTCAATATCATAAATAAATAACAAATTTGTAAAATCACTCATAATTTTCTTTTCATACAATTTTTTTTAATAAGCAATTGTATTAATAGAGCAGGAGAGTTACTCCAAAATACAAAGAAAACAGCTGCTAATGCCTACCACATAAAATAGGATTAGAGCGCCAGTCAACAAAATTGATACATCCGGGTCGCTTGCGCTTTAAACCCATCTAAACCCAAGATCTAAAAATAATCACCGACATACAATTAACAAAACTAAAAACAACATCATTGAAAAGAATGTCATTGCGCATAATCTAAATACTCCACGCCGTGGCTAACCAGATTGTTCCCACCGTGTTTCTGTCCGAAGATTTATTGAGCTGATGAAACCTCCAGGGAAAGGCCATTAAATCCTGCGGCGATAGATTTATATCTACACCTATCCACTCCAAAATCTTCCCCCACATACTAGATGTTCTGCAACAGTTGAAAAAAAGGTGTGACATATTTTCCTCAGAATAAAAACAAAAAGCACAGGCAGCTTCGGTCTCATTATTCAAAATCCCCCTTCGGATCAAAAGGTCTTTAGTCGGCAGCCTGTTAATAAACAGTCTCCAACCGAAAAACAGAACTTTAGAGGGCACGACCAAATTCCAAAGGAAGTTCTGCGCGACCCTGGTTGATTGAGTCTATGAAGGAGTGATGCCTTCCACCAGTGCCGAATAGCAAGACTTAACCGAAAAATTGCCATCCACGTTGAGGTTCCATTTCATATCGTCTTTAACATTCAGCTGCAGTTCAATCCCTTCTAACACATCCATGAAATCCCGTTTGGTGTCTTCCTCTAATTCATCCCAATCTCTGATAATGGCGCTATAATTCCAAAACCATTCTTCATTATCCTTGCACCAGCTTCATGGACCGACAAGTTGTGAGAAACAGAAATTTCAAACAAGTCAGGGAAGGCATCCTTCAACGCTTGGTCAGACAACCAATTCGCATACCAAAAAGAAACAGAGGAACCATTACCAATCCTGCAAGAAAATAGGTTAGAAAAAGCCAAATTAGGATGACCAGATAGCTCATTGAGAATAATGTCTCTCCACCAAATGGAGTCCTTGTTCCTAATCATCTCCGCTCCTCCTACTGTGACCTTAACATCGACATTTCCGTAACGAGATCTAAGTAACTTTTGCCAAATCGCTTGCCTGTCATTTAGAATCCTCCACTTCCGTTTAAGTAACAAACAATAATTAAACGCTTCCACGTCTTTAAAGCCGAGTCCACCCTTGTTTTGCAGTTAACATATATCACTCCAGCTAGCCCAATAGATTGGCCTTCTTTCTTCAGTTCCATTCCAAAGAAATCTACTTTGGATACTATGGATCTCCCTAATAACTGCTACCGGGGCTTTGAAAAAAGACAGGGTATATGTCGGTAATGCGTTGAGAACTGAGTTTATCAATACTTTCCTACGCATTACCGACATATTCTCCCTAATTTCTTACGCATATTCTCCAAAATATTGTTCCATAAAACTTTCTTCCTAGGGCTATTACCTATGAACATGCCTAAGAATTTGAAAGGCAAACAGTCGACTTTGCAAGCGAGAAAGGTAGAGGCTGCCTCAAGGAAGTTTCCTTCAATATTCACCCCATACAGCTTACTTTTGTTAAAATTCACTTTGAGGCCCGACATCAACTCAAAACCTCTCATGGACCGAAGATTTTCTAGAGTACCGTCCCCAACTATTATGGTATCATCTGCGAATTGGAGGACGTCCACCGAACCATCTTTAGAAAAATGAAAACCTCTAAAGATGTTCAACTCCACTGCCTTGTTGACTAAGGCCGTCAAACCTTCCATGGCTAAGAGGAACAGGAACGGCGACAACGGGTCCCCTTGTCTAAGCCCTCTACGAACGACAAGGTCTCTGGTAGTCTCTCCGTTAACCATAACAGACATTAAGCTGTTGAAGATACATCACTCCATCCATCTAAGCCACCTATTGCCAAAGCCCATTGTCTTCAACATATGATGGATAAAGTTCCAACTGAGAGTGTCGTACGCTTTCTCATAATCCACCTTCAACAATAAATAACTCCTTCTGTCGCGCCTAGCCATATCAAGCACTTCGTTCGCCAACAGAATATCGTAAAAAATGTTGCGCCCTTCGATGAAAGCAGATTGCTTGGGGGAGATTAACTTGTCCATCACCTTCTTGAGACGATTAGCCAACAACTTGGCTATGATTTTATACAAGCTGTTCACCAGACAGATGGGTCTGAAGTCCGCCAGAGATTGAGGGTTGGAAAGCTTCGGAATCAAAACCAAAAAGGAGGCGGTACAAGCTTTGGTCAACTTAGCTTTCTTATGAAAATCATTGACAAAATGCAACACGTCCTTTTTTAAGAAATCCCAACCCTTCTTGAAGAAATCTAACGTATAACCATCTAAACCAGCACTCTTATTACCGTCACAAGACCAAACCGCAGTTTTAATTTCATCATCAGAAAAAGGTTCCTCCAGACTCACTCTATCCACCTCGCATAAGGAATTAAAAGTAATCCCTACAGGGACAGGTCTGTCGTTATCAGGTTCAGAGAAGAGGGTTGTGAAGTGCTCATGAATCATTGACTTGATGGCTTCCACCTCTTCAACCAAAACATTGTCTCTAAATAAACAGGGAAGAGAATTACTTCGCTGCCTGACTTTGATGGATTGGTGAAAGACGTGGGTATTTTGATCCCCTTCTTTGAGCCACAGTTGTCTTGACTTCTGTCTTAGCAGAGCTTCCTTAAGCTCAAGATTCCTCCACAATTCACTATAAACTCTAATCCTATCCTCCACCAAGACATCATTAACTACACCATGATTATCTACTAGAAATTTGTCCATACTGTTAAGCTGATCCACCTTACTTTGGACCTGTAAATCAATCCATCCAAACACTTCCTTATTCCAAGATTTCAATAACAGTTTCATGATCTTCAATTTTTCGCACAAAATAAAATCGCCTCTGCCCTGGACAACAATTTTTCCCCATTCACTGCTGATGAATCTAATGCAGTCTTGGTGTTTAAACCAAACATTGAGAAACCTGAAGGGTTTCGAGCCCCAGTTGGAAAGATTCGGCCTCAACCAAAGGGGACAATGGTCTGAAACATCACGTTGACCTATTCTTTGGTCCATCAACTTTCATTCGTCGATCAGAACATCAGAAAGAAGAAATCTATCAAGATGGCTCATCGTCGTGCCACTACCGCTGAACCAGGTGTATTTTCCCTCCGAGCAAGGAAGATCCACCAGCCCCACCTCTTCTAAGAAATTACCAAAATATTCCATATCAGTAGGTGAAACATACCTCGTAACGCCTATTCTTTCCTCCCTACTACGAACCGCGTTGAAATCACCGCCAAGGCACCAAAGCTCCACACTTCTATTATGTCTCTGCACAAGAAGATCATTCCATAGAGTTCTCCTAAGAATGGTGTTGCAAGAGGCATAGATATTGGCAAAGTTGTAAGTTTTTCCCTTCCAGTCTGCATTTATTCCAACAAAACCCTTTCCTCTGAAACTATAATTCAAAGTCAAAGAGTCCTTCTTCCATAATATAACCAAACCACCAGACACTCCACGAGAATGATAAGCAGTCCATTCAACTTCATCGTTTCCCCAAAACTCCTTGGCTAGGCGATTATCAAAACTAACTAACTTGGTTTCCTGAAGAAAACAAAGGTCAGCTTTGCGTGATTGAATAATGTAACTGATTCTCTTCCTTTTGGTCTGAAACCCTCCACCATGAATGTTGAGTGTCAAAATATTCATGGGAACAAGCTTAAACCCGCATTCTTTGAGACCGATCCAGACTTATCTCTTCTCTCCAGAGACTCCAATCCTTTAACCATGTCTTTATTTTTTTTTGTTACTAACCAGACCCAAATTTGTGATCGTGTTCCCCACCTTATCATGCATTGATTCGCTTCTATTGAGGAATCTCCTATTACCACATTGTATTTCAGAATCTGTAAGAGAGAAAGTTTGAGCATCTGTACCTTTGGAAATCTTCACTTTTTTTGATTCTGTGCCAATGGATGTGGATGAGATAGAATCTGAGGATCCCCCTCTGTTGTTGAGACCCGTGTAGTAAGAAGGACCAAAGTCCAAACCATTTTCCACATAGCTGATTTTTTTATATTTTGGTTTGAAAAGTTTGGGCCTGTTCTCAATAACTCTCTTGCAAGCCCCATCAAAGGATAATGGGCCTGAACTATATCCCTTAGGTCCGCTCCTCCGTTTCTTGGGTCCACATTCATCTGTACGTTGTTTTTCCACCTG
Organism: Lathyrus tuberosus; assembly: GCA_022829125.1. NCBI lineage: Eukaryota > Viridiplantae > Streptophyta > Magnoliopsida > Fabales > Fabaceae > Lathyrus > Lathyrus tuberosus. The sequence goes on from JALAZF010000237.1 coordinate 343,542, forward strand.
GATAGGGGTTTCAAAAGATCCTGATACCAAATCATGCCCAGACTTTGGATTCCGTGCCTCATGCTCTAACTGATCAGATCCTAGGACAGTGGAAAAAGCGCCATCATTACTGGTCTGCCTAGGTTTCTTAGAACATGATAGACTCTTTGCCTTATCCTTCTGACAGGAGCAAAAAGTCTCTTCAACCTTGTCAAAAATAACGTTTGAGAGGTCCCCCTCAACTGTCTCCTCGACTTCTTCAACCTCCTCACCTTCTGTATCAGGAGTCAACGGAGCTCCTTTCTCCTCCGCGCCTGATGAGAACTCCGGCGAAAGTTCTTCGTCACTGATTGCCGGACCGTTATTCCTCTGTCTTCCGTTGATGAAGAAAGAATCCATGGAGCACTGCATATCTTCCTTGACGCTAATCCTAAAAGGAAAGCCATTGATGGACACATTAAACACCTCATTGATTAACAAGCTACACCTTGTTCGAATCAAAATTCTGGCTAAATCCATCCTTGTATTGAGCCTAGTATGTTCGTCGTATCTGATATAGTGGTCGAGTGTATTTGCTACAAACTTGAAGAAGGCTTCGTCCCACGAATGGAATGGAATGCCAGAGCAAATGATCCACGTCAATCTCTCTTGATCGACATCACTATGCTTCCATTTTCTGACATCTGTGAACCACTTGGCCATCCACTCCTTGTTTTCTCTTAACAACGTTTCAACCTCACCTTCTATCAAGTCCTCTAACAAGCAAAGGTTTGCACCCAAGGGGGTGACTCTAACACTGAATAAACCTTCAGAATGGAAAATGTCCTTCATGCTGTAGGCTAATCCCGGTTGCAGAACTTTCCCCACAAAAGCCTTTGAAAACCGAGAAAGGTCTTCCTCTTCCGCAGTGAAGGACAAACGATGGAGACTGTCAGGAGCAGTCGACTTGCTTGAGATTACCTCAGCATATAAGCGGTTGCCATTATAGTTGATATGGTTACCGGCTGTAGACCTTCTTCTAACTTCATTCTCCCTAATTTCTTATGCATATTCTCCAAAATATTGTTCCACAAAACTTTCTTCCTAGGGCTGTTACCTATGAACACGCCTAAGAATTTGAAAGGCAAACAGTCGACTTTGCAAGCGAGAAAGGTAGAGGCTGCCTCAAGGAAGTTTCCTTCAATATTCACCCCGTACAGCTTGCTTTTGTTAAAATTAACTTTGAGGCCCGACATCAACTCAAATCCTCTCATGATGGCTTTCATGGACCGAAGATTTTCTAGAGTACCGTCCCCAATTATTATGGTATCATATGCGAATTGGAGGACGTCCACCGAACCATCTTCAGAAAAATGAAAACCTCTAAAGATGTTCAACTCCACTGCCTTGTTGACTAAGGCCGTCAAACCTTCCATGGCTAAGAGGAACAGGAACGGAGACAACGGGTCCCCTTGTCTAAGCCCTCTACGAACGACAAGGTCTCTGGTAGTCTCTCCGTTAACCATAACAGACATTGAGCTGTTGAAGATACAACACTCCATCCATCTAAGCCACCTATTGCCAAAGCCCATTGTCTTCAACATATGACAGAGAAAGTTCCAACTAAGAGTGTCGTACGCTTTCTCATAATCCACCTTCAATAATAAACAACTCCTTCTGTCGCGCCTAGCCATATCAAGCACTTCGTTCGCCAACAGAATATCGTCAGAAATGTCGCGCCCTTCGATGAAAGCAGATTGCTTGGGGGAGATTAACTTGTCCATCACCTTCTTGAGACGATTAGCTAACAACTTGGCTATGGTTTTATACAAGCTGTTCACCAGACAGATGGGCCTGAAGTCCGCCAGAGATTGAGGGTTGGCAAGCTTCGGAATCAAAACCAAAAAGGAGGCGGTACAAGCTTTGGTCAACTTAGCTTTCTTATGAAAATCATTGACAAAACATAACACGTCCTTTTTTAAGAAATCCCAGCCTTTCTTGAAGAAATATAACGTATAACCATCTGAACCAACACTCTTATTATCGTCACAAGACCAAATCGCAGTTTTAATTTCATCATCAGAAAAAGGTTCCTCCAGACTCACTCTATCCGCCTCGCACAAGGAATTAAAGGTAATCCCTACAGGGACAGGTCTGTCGTTATCAGGTTCAGAGAAGAGGGTTGTGAAGTGCTCATGAATCATTGACTTGATGGCTTCCACCTCTTCAACCAAAACATTGTCTCTAAACAAACAGGGAAGGGAATTACTTCGCTGCCTGACTTTGATGGATTGGTGAAAGAAATGGGTATTTTGATCCCCTTCTTTGAGCCACAGTTACCTCGACTTCTGTCTTAGCAGAGCTTCCTTAAGCTCAAGATTCCTCCACAATTCACCATAAACTCTAACCCTATCCTCCACCAAGACATCATTAACTACACCATGATTATCCACTAGAATTTTGTCCATACTGTTAAGCTGATCCACCTTACTTTGGACCTGTAAATCAATCCATCCAAACACTTCCTTATTCCAAGATTTCAATAACAGTTTCATGATCTTCAATTTTTCGCACAAAATAAAATCGCCTCTGCCCTGGACAGCAATTTTTCCCCATTCACTGCTGATGAATCTAATGCAGACTTGGTGTTTAAACCAAACATTGAGAAACCTGAAGGGTTTCGGGCCCCAGTTGGAAAGATTCGGCCTCAACCAAAGGGGACAATGGTCCGAAACATCACGTTGACCTATTCTTTGGTCCATCAACTTTCATTCGTCGATCAGAACAACAGAAAGAAGAAATCTATCAAGACGGCTCATTGCCGTGCCACTACCGCTGAACCAGGTATATTTTCCCCCCGAACAAGAAAGATCCACCAGCCCCACCTCTTCTAAGAATTTACCAAAATCTTCCATATCAGTAGGTGAAACATACCTCGTAACGCCTATTCTTTCCTCCCTGATACGAACCGCATTGAAATCACCGCTAAGACACCAAAGCTCCACACTTCTATTCTGTCTCTGCACAAGAAGATCATTCCATAGAGTTCTCCTAAGAATGGTGTTGCAAGGGGCATAGATATTGGCAAAGTTGTAAGTTTTGCCCTTCCAGTCTGCATTTATTCCAACAAAACCCTTTCCTCTGAAACTATAATTCAGAATCAAATAGTCCTTCTTCCATAATATAACCAAACCACCGGGCGCTCCACGAGAATGACAAGCAGTCCATTCAACTCCATCGTTTCCCCAAAACTCCTTGGCTAAGCGATCATCAAAACTAACTAACTTGGTTTCCTGAAGAAAACAAAGGTCGGCTTTTCCTGATTGAATAATGTAACTGATTCTCTTCCTTTTGGTCTGAAACCTTCCACCATGAATGTTGAGTGTCAAAATATTCATGGGAACAAGCTTAAACCCGCATTCTTTGAGACTAATCCAGACTTATCTCTTCTCTCTAGAGACTCCAATTCTTTAACCATGTCTTCATTTTTTTGTTACTAACCACACCCAAATTTGTGATCGTGTTCCCCACCTCATCATGCATCGATTCGCTTCTATTGAGGAATCTCCTATTACCATATTGTATTTCAGAATCTGTAAGAGAGAAAACTTGAGCATTTGTACCTTTGGAAATCTTCACTTTCTTTGATTCTGTGCCAATGGATGTGGATGAGATAGAATCTGAGGATCCCCCTCTGTTGAGACCCGTGTAGTAAGAAGGACCAAAGTCCAACCCATTTTCCACATAGCTGATTTTTTTATATTTTGGTTTGGAAAGTTTGGGCCTGTTCTCAATAACTCTCTTGCAAGCCCCATCAAAGGATAATGGGCCTGAACTATATCCCTTAGGTCCGTTTCTTGGGCCCACCTTCATCTGTACGTTGTTTTTCCACCTGGAAGGGGCGTCAAAAGATCCTGATACCAAACAATGCCCAGACTTTGGATTCCGTGCCTCATGCTCTAACTGATCAGATCCTAGGACAGTGGAAAAAGCGCCATCATTACTAGTCTGCCTAGGTTTCTTAGAACAGGATTGACTCTTTGCCTTATCCTTTTGACAGAAGCAAAAAGTCTCTTCAACCTTGTCAACAATAACGTTTGAGAGGTCCCCCTCAACTGTCTCCTCGACTTCATCAACCTCCTCATCTTCTGTATCAGGAGTCATCGGAGCTCCTTTCTCCTCCGCGCCTGATGAGAACTCCGGCGAAAGTTCTTCGTCGCTGATTGCCGGACCGTTATTCCTCTGTCTTCCGTTGATGAAGAAAGAATCCAGGGAGCACTGCATATCTTCCTTGACGCCAATCCTAAAAGGAAAGCCATTGATGGACACATTAAACACCTCATTGATTAACAAGCTACACCTTGTTCGAATCAAAATTCTGGCTAAATCCATCCTTGTATTGAGCCTAGTATGTTCGTCGTATCTGATATAGTGGTCGAGCGTATCTGCTACAAACTTGAAGAAGGCTTCGCCCCACGACTGGCATGGAATGCCAGAGCAAATGATCCACGTCAATATCTCTTGATCGACATCACTATGCTTCCATTTTCTGACATCTGTGAACCACTTGGCCATCCACTCCTTGTTTTCGCTTAACAACGTTTCAACCTCACGTTCTATCAAGTCCTCTAACAGGCAAAGGTTTGCACCCAATGGGGTGACTCTAACACTGAATAAACCTTCAGAATGGAAAATGTCCTTCATGCTGTAGGCTAATCCCGGTTGCAGAACTTCCCCCACAAAAGCCTTTGAAAACCGAGAAAGGTCTTCCTCTTCCGCAGTGAAGGACAAATGATGGAGACTGTCAGGAGCAGCCGGCTTGCTTGAGATTACCTCAGCATAGTAGTGGTTGCCATTATAGCTGATATGGTTACCGGCTGTAGACCTTCTTCTAACTTCATTCTCCTCCAGATTCCTTCTAGGCTGAACAGTCTTCCTCAAAACGAGTCTCTCGCGTCTTGAAAATCTGGGCACATTAGCAAACAACTTTCTTCCCTCAAGGAACAGATTGTCCAGCTTGGTGGCAAAGATTCTTTCGTCACTGACGTTGAAAAACCTATCAAACGCGAACCGTCAACCTCTTCGATCTCTTCTCGGCGGAATGACGACTTCGTCTATATCTCCAAGCTTCTCAAACTCTGAGTAAAGATCTTTGGCCTTCCACTTTTCCACGAACTCAGTGATGAAGAAGGTTGTGGTGAACCCCCTAGCATCCTTGTCTCCGTGCCCATAAAAATCTCATATGGTTTGGTGTTTCCTCTTAGAATCTCTATTGAATTTAACCCTAGTCCATCCAACTCCATCAGCATTGTCTGAATAAAGTTTCCGCGTGTTACCGGCCAATGATGGAAAACACAAGCGGGGGAAAATTAGAGAGTGGTTAGAGCTTCTCTCTAACTTCATTTGCTTTTTGTACTTAATTGATTAAATAAAAACAATGAGTGACTCCTTTTCATACAAAATTAATTATAAATTTTTATATGTGAAAATCCAAAACAAATTAAAAAAAAAAAATAGAGGCAGTATAGAAGAAAAACAAACAAAAGATAGAGATCTATCAACAAAAGGAAAGAAAGAAAAAAGAATAGTAAGCAGTCAAATCTAAACAAACAGAAATAAATTAACTAAATTTAAAGAACTAAAACAAAGTCCTTTAAAAAAGAAAAACAACATGCTTAAATGAACCACTGTTCATTTGGAGACAATCACACATACAAGTAACTAGTTAATTTGGACAATTAATTTCTTAATATATTAACCTTGTTACACCTACAAATCATAAAATAAAACCCTAGAAACAAAGACTCCAAAAGTACATAGATATACCAAATTAGCTAGATAATGTAGATTAAGTTAAGCATTTTGCATCCTAGTGGCAAAAGAATGAAAAAGTTCAGGATAGTAAAAAACATCTTCCATGATAGAACACTCTGCAGCATGACGATTTTCCCCAACACACATAGCCACATTGCTGTTAAAGTTAAACCCATTATCAAAACTCGCAAATTGCTGCATTGGAAAACCTTGCTGTTGATCAAAAGAAACAGAACCAAAACCCTCGTTGTCATGAACCATGTCATGATGATGAGATTTTATTGGTTGAGAAACTGAACCAACAAAAGTATCAGTTTTCATCTTCTTTTCGTAATTTGTTGTTTTCGTACCTTTCATAAACTTGTGAACAATCTCTTCCAACAAGCCAGAAGATTCTCTCGGAAAAAAATCAGAGTCGTCTTCGATAACTTCTTGAGTAACATTAACAATAGAAGATGAAGCTGAAGAAGAAGAAATAGTGTTATTTGTTTTGTTTGGAAAGTGTTGAACAAGGGAAGAAACAAAAGTGGCGTTGGTGTTTGAACAAGTGTGTGTGTGGTTAAGATAATCACCGCCGTTGAACTTGCTAACATGGCGGTGTTGAGATTGTTGCTGTTTTGGAATATTGAAAGAATGAAAAAGACAATGTTGCTGTTGTTGTTGATAATGTTGTTGTTCGGTGGTTTCGGTTTCAGGGTTAAAGAAATTGGTTCTAGCTTTAGAACCGCGCATGGATATGGCGGCGCAGTCGTAGGCGCACGCGGCTTGTTCGGCTGTATCGAATGTACCAAGCCAGCGGCGTTCTTTGGAGTGTGGGTCCCTTATTTCGGCTGCATAACGGCCCCATGGTCGGCGTCGGACTCCGCGGTATCGTATTGCACTGGCGGTTTTGTTTGTTGTTGCGGTGGAGGATGCGGTCTTTTTGTGGCGGCGGTGGTTGTCTGCTAGTTCCGTCGGAGACATTCCGTTGAGACGTTGAAGTGGTTGTTCCATGATGAAATATGGAGTTATGAGTTATGAATAAGAATGAAGGAGTTTGTGTCCTTTGATCTTATTTATAGAGATTTTGTTAGCAATAAAGAAATGATGTACTATTGAAATTAAAAAGTGAATTAAGTTAGGAGGAAAAAGTAAAGAAAAAACAAATAGAAAATGTTAATTGTGGTATAAATAAGGCTTGTAACTATGTTAAAAGGTGGGGAATGCTATAGATCTAGTTTGATAAGCAATCGACCTGCACACTGCAGGCATGGCATGGCATCATTATAATTTCTTCTGCCTGTCCTTTGTGTTTCTTTTTGTCCCAACTATAATACTGTTGTTACTAAGAGTTTTTAACTCTTCAATTTAAAAATTTAAGTCTCTAATTTTGCTTATAGCCAAAAAAAAAATGGAAAACAATTCTAATTCAACCAATTATAAACAATAAGTTTATCAAAAATAAAAGAAACTTTAAGGCATCTTTTGTGATAAAATTAATAAGGAAAAATTAAATCAGCTCTTTTTAATTAATTTAGTTTTTTCTACTAAATTTAGTGATGAGTTAGAGAGAAATTTCATGTTTTTTTACTCTAACTTTTTTCAATTTTTATTTTTCATTTTTGAAGTACTAATATAAATTAAAAACTAAACTAAATTAACCAAATACAAATTTTTAATATATATATATATATATATATGGACAATTAAATACATTCTAAAGGAATGTCATGAATATCTTTCACTTTAATCATAAGTTTTAAATTTAAATTGGCTTACTTCGTATAGTTTTGGTATATATTTATCAAATCGATCTCCTTTTTCTATTTTTGCATTTTAACTAACGATGTTTACAATTTTTTTTAAATAATAAATTTTTTGTGAAATATGATAACTTATCACATATAAATTTATTGTGTAATTTTATGGATAAATATATATGTTAAAAAACCAACATTTCATCAATTTTTTATAAAAACATAAGAGGGGTAAAAATTGTTTGAATTTAAAATAGAATGACTAATTTGTGAATCAATGGATACTTTTAATAAATAAATTCAATTTTAAAATGCAACAATGCTAAATATATTTAAAATTTTACTGGTTATAATGATTCTCATTGTCTCAATGCACATACCCTTTTTATATAAAAAAAAAAAACCTAAACTAAACTAAGCTAAATGTGTGTTGTATAGTAGTAGTATTGTTGTTTCATTTATCTTAGGCTGATTATCCCTTATTTCCTTTAAGAATAATCAAAATCTTATTGTTCTTGGTCTTAGATGTTAGGTTTAGATATTATTAATCAATCTCTTCATGCTTGCTGACGCTTGAATTAAACGGACAGAAAGAGAGGCAAATCAAACAAAATATAGTTTTGACTTTTGATCTCATGGATTAAAAGTTTTGTTAGAATTAACTTTTGAAAAGAACAATTCTACAAACCTATGGATATTTGTCTCACGAGTATTTCTAGACACCCATGCTGGTAGTACAATAGAAAGACACGAACTGATTCACGCTCTTTTACATGTCATTGTCAACTCATTTTTGTTTCTTACATTTTCTTTTTGGTTGCAACTTCACATATCTACTTGTAATATAGTGAAATTATAAACTAAGTATTTAACTCATCCAAAATTATAAATATTCTAAGGGTAATGTTAAGGCACAAGTTAAGAAACTCTCAGTAAATTTATATTGGAAAAACTAATTTAAAAATTAATTTTATACTTTAATTAAAATCTGTACACAATTTTTAATACAATATTTTTTAATTTAGTTCTTAACTTGTACCATTGAGGCACAAGTTAGTATTACCCATATTTTAAATGAGTAAATATTATAAAAATAATGATATTCTTATATCAATTCTTAAATTCAGTATTTAGACTAAATATTAGTCACCTGAATAATGTTTTTATTTTTTACTAAATAAAAAAATATTTATTTTTAAAAATATTTTTATAACTCAAATATAAAATTTATCATTACCCAATTTTACTATTACACTAACCTATTAATCACATATTTAATTTATAATTTATTAACTAAATTTACTACTTAATAACCCAATAAATTATATAATATTAACCAAATTCTTACATTAGAATATGAAATATAACAATTAGTTTTTACACCCTATTAACTAATTTTATTCGCTTTATTTTATATATTTTAAGATTTAATATCAAAATTTGGTTAATAAAGTGTAAAAATTGATTATTATATTTTATATTTTAACGTCATAATTTATTTAATATTAGGTATTTTACTGGTTAATAAAATAATAAATTTGATTAATGAATTATAAGAAAAATACATGGTTAATAACCTTTTTTTGGTTATGTAATAATAAAATTGGTTAATCCCAAATTTTATATTTGTATTATAAAAATATTTTTTATTTATAATTAAAAAAGAAAAAACACTATAAATACGATGAATAGTATTTAATATAAATATTTAGTATACAGTTGGATATAAGAATAGCTATTATAATAAATATCCAAATAATACATTTTTAAACTAGCAAGTTTCTGTATACACCACAATTTTAATAAAAATACATTATTTTAATTATTTTATCTCACTTAAGTAACAACCGACACTTTAAAAAAAAACCGTGTTTGTGTTTGTGTAGAACACCTACACCAACATTTATATTTAATTTTTATTTATTTATTTATTTATTTGAAAGTATTATATATTGTCTAGTCGGTGTCGGAATCGTATTTAATCCTCGTTATAAAAGAGTATTTTAAATATAAATGTTTGATTTAATATTTATATTTTTAAATGAAAAAATATATATATATATATATATATATATATATATATATATATATATATATAATAATTTAGAGAGTTACAAAAATCACAACCAGATAAGAAATCAAATTAAATCTGTATCAGAAATGTCAAACTACAGAAGAAAAACAGTCAAAAACTATATATTTTTTACCGTTAAAATAATAAAATAAACACCGTAAAAGCAATTTGAAGGAGTGTGTAATTTATTTTCAGGTTCTGTAGCTCCACCCTAAATAATTCTCAACCAATATGTATAAATAATCAAGATTTTTGTACAGGAGAGAATGATAAAGTTACTTTATGCAAGCTGTGTTTTTGTTTCAAAATGTAAATATTTTATGGGAAGTTGAAGATATTCTGAAATTTGAATGATTACTTACTGTGGCGGCGCTCAGAAATTGTTCCTCCAACTTCGGTGTTTTAGGAACTCCATTTTCACTCGTTTTCCATTTAGGTTACTTTGATTGTGCGACTGTTCATAAATCTTAAATATTGTTTTCAATCCCTGAAACATGTCGAGAGAAAAAACAAAGGATTTAAAGATCACATGCACTTGTCTGAAAGTGACTAATAAGTTGTCATTAACGAGTGTACTATTTGAGTGCAGAGAAAATTACAAAAGATCTCTTCGCATTTGCAAGATGTAACTAATGCACTTATCATTTATGCTCTCTTTTCGTTCAATTCCAAATGATCCCTGAAAATATTGTACTGCCTTTTCTTCTTTTGGTATAAATCCTTTGTCTTTGTCTTTGTCAATATTATACACAGCCATATGAATAGGATTTAACGGTGATACATTGAGGGTAGAAAAAAAATTTATACTGTCATTTAATATAAATATAATATTCTACTATGTCATTTAAATAATTTAAAATTTTCTATTTGATTTGACGGGATGCATGATCGTTATTAATTGACAATATAAAACTTTTTTACACTGTCAATACATCACCTATTTTCTCATATGAGTATGATAATTGGAATGTAAAAAATGGGTTATGGATATTGATCCAAACTTGACTGAAGGAGTACAAGGTTTTTAATTCAATTGTGGAGCAATGAGTATTTTTCTTTGAGATTAATTAATATGCACCGATAGTGTAAAAAGTTTTACACGTTAATTCATCACCATCATTCGTTTGCCTTATTTTATAATTTGTTAAAATAAAAGTCAAACTTCTTCTATCATCCAACGATTGTAATTAACTGACAATGTAAAATTCATTTATACTATAAATGCATTTTAATTAAATCTTTTTTCTTTTACTCAACTATAATTGTTTATAAATAAAAGTTAATATTAATTTTTTTTTTATCTTTTTAAAACATATTTTATGAAGAATTTAAAAATAATTTCAGTTAATTGTTTGTAGAAAAAAATGAGAGACAACAAATTAAAAATAGTTTGCGTTTAATTTTACTTTACAAAAATATGTTTTTTTAAAATAAAATACTTAAATTAAATAAAAATAATATTTTTTATTTATAATTTACAACCAAAAGAATAAATTTTTTTTATAAATTGTTAGGGAGGAAATTATCTTTTTACGATAAATATTGAAGAATTTATTTGTAAAAGTAAATATTTGAAGACTTCATTGGGAATGTTGTAATTTAAAAAAATTATTGAAGTTGTGTTGATATTATTATGGGCTTTGACTTGCGTGCTGTCGATAGATATTTGTTTAATTATGTTATACTCCTTTCGTCCCAAATTATAAGTCACTTTGTCAAAAAAATTTGTCCTAAATTATAAGTCACCTTACATATATTTATTATCAATTATAAAAGTTTAATAAAGAATTATAACCGATGTTTTTAACAATAAATTTTGATGCCTAAGAATTTCTACAATCAAATCTCTAGTTCTATTAAATATTTTTGATTCAATTAGATCTTTTCTAATTCAAAACTCAACTATTTTGACTATTACGTTAAGATAGAACCAACTTCAAATTTCTTTCTAAAAGATTCTTTAGATTATTCAGATTAAGTTTTCCTTCAACCTTCTTTATAGACACGATCAGTAGAGATCCGTTTAGTCATGTAGAGCCTCCACGATAAGGATTTGTTAAAACAACATCTCTAAAAAAGAAGTAGAAAGATGAGAGGTTAATCTTAGGGTTTCAAGATCATGTGAATGTGGATAAGACTAATTATGACACTTTCATTGATCAATATCGCTACCATCGTTAATCATTCCATATCTGGGATCCTCGTAGATGATGAAAGTTCCTTTAATCTGATCTATTTTAGAACTTTCACAAAACATGGCTTAAGGAAACAAGTTCAAAGGAACTGCAAAGCCCAACCTCCTGGTGTTCAATGACTCTTCCACTCGTCTGTGTGGACAGCTTTACTTACCAGTCTCCTTGGGAGAGGGAAATAACAAGAGGACTGTGAGCATTTGTTCCTTCATGATTCCATGCGAAAGTGTCTACAACGGTATCCTCAGTCGACCACTCCTAAAAGCTCTAGTCCTCGTGGCTTCCCCCATGTTGGGGTTGGTTGAAAATACACATGTCGAACAAGTTCCACATCACTTAGCTTTATGAATGAAAAGATAGTCCAAGGATATACATAGGATACAAGTTCTTTGAAGTCTCACATCACTTAGTTTCGTGAAGGAAGAGGGAGTCCAAGGCTATATATAAGGTTCAAGTTCTTCATTCCAAAATGCACCAGTCAAAATCACTTTAAGCTTGTATTTAACTTTCTTTGTTTTCTTATAATCTTGTATTAGAGTGTTGTGAGATGTAGTTAAATATTTGTTTTAGAGAGTGTGAGTGTATTAGGGGTCTGGGTTAGTTGAGAGTATATTATGCGTTTTAACAATTTTCACATAGTATTATTCTTTGGTTGTCTATTGGAAACGACAATGGTTTTTTCTCTGATTTGGGAGTTTCCATGTTATGTTCTTGTGTTGTGATTGTGTTCCTTTTTTTTTCTCTATGTTTGTTCTTTCCCAACAACTGGTATCAGAGCTTTTGGTTCGACCCGGGGATAAGTATCCTTAGTATGCTCTATGGTTTTAGTTTTGTCTGATCTTCCACATCAGAAAAGAATAGTAGTGTTGTGAAAGAGTTGTTGAGCTGCAGTCACAAATTCCGCTAAGCATTTTGTGTTAGTAGTCATTGTATTTCAATGTTGCCTTTCCATTTACCATTTTCCAAACTTGGTAATGATCCATGGAGTCACGTCTTTCGCAGGCTACCATTCTATCAATAAAATCCTGATTTCTTGCTAATTGATTTTAATTCTTATATTTTTTTTACTTTTACAAAATGTCATGAGTCCATTAATTTCGAGATTTGCTCAGCTGCCCATGTGTGCACAAAAGTAGGCCCAAGACCTGGTCGACCTAATGCTTGGCCTAGAATTTTAGGTCACGACCCCAACTTTGAATCAATGCCATTTTCAATCCAAGCATCCTTTTGATGTGATTCTTTTTGCATCTAATTCTTTGTAATGAGTAGAACATTTGGCATAAAGAAAATATCAAAACGCACGAGTAAATTTCATTTGGCCTAAGTTCAAACATGGTGTCATGAAATCTGTTCTCCACACAAGTTTCAGGTCACGATTTTCACTCCAATCTCAATCTGGGACCATAAGCACATGTGCAACTTCTTTGTGAAAAAAAACACGTGCAAACAAACACAAAACGACTTGTTTCAAGTGTCAATTCACACATTTCACGCCCCATGTTCACACGATTGTAAAATCAAAATTCCAACCCTAGCTCACACGAATTTCAGATCCAAACCACATGTGTGAGCTCACCATTTCATTTCCTATAAATAGAGGGTTGATTTTCCTTCATTTCCAAGCTTTGAAAGCCAAAGAAACTATAAAACCATTTGAATCTGATACCTCAAAAAACCAGTCAGCCATTTCTTTTATTTAAGCTCTTTTAGCTTCAAATATTTGCCCATAATCACTCATCGGCACCTTGTGAAGCTAACTATTCCATTGACGTGATTTGAAGTTACCTGAATCAAGCTCTCCATTTCCATATTGTTGACCTTCGAAGCTTCAACTAGAAAGGTAGTTACACATAACATTTCTAAGCGAAAATGTTACCAATGTGTTCGTCTTGATTCACTGATTAAAATCCACCATCTACCTTGGGTTTATCTTTTGAATTTGTCATTTAATTTTACTTTGAAGAACTAGTGTTCTTCATGTTTTTGAGCAAATTTTCTCTTCTCAGAGAAAATCAATTGCTCTGATGCAGAGAGATGTGAACGATGATGTGTTGTGCACTTGAATCCATGCTTGATTCTAGTTAAAAACACGAGTTCACGGATTTGAAAAATCGAGCTGAAGGTTGAAGACAAAGCTGGTTGCGCGTGTTTCGGTGCCAAATTCAAATTTTGGCACATGATGATTGTTTGTTTGATCATGTCTTCAACATCTCTAATCTTTGATTGATGATCCCTTGGTTGATTGAACCTTTTTTGGTTCAAACATGTTGATGGATGATCATTTGATTGAACCTTCTTTGCATCAGAGATAGGTTATCCCTTAGGTGATTCTACTTTGAGGTTTTGGTTTGTTGTTAGATGATCCCTACATGATGGCCTTATCTCTCATCTTCTCCATCTCTTCTTCTTTTTGTTTTAACTATTGTGTTGCATTACTTTAGGAGGATGATTTTGTATCATTTCTATAGCATGTTTGTGTTAAAATAAGATTTGTTCATTACATATATCCTTTGGGTTTTGATGATAACAAAGTGTTGAAAGAACAATGATGTTATCTAATGTGTGTTCTAAGTTTGCAGGTTCCAAAGCTTAAGAAGAAATCATTCAGAATCTGATATAAGGACGCACTTGAGAGAAGCTGAGTTATTGGCTTCTGGTGGTTCAGAACTGATGCACATTATTAAGTGAAGTATGATGATATAGGTTTGCATAGACTCTGAGGCTGAAGGCATCAACATCAGAAGAGCAATATATAATCTCTACACTTAGTGAATGTATCAGCTTCTGGTGATCATTCTAAACCAAGGACTAAGCTAAGTTATCTGTACTGAAGAAAGCAAACTACAATGTCAAATCATTTGGCAGCTAGAGTATGTGATCACATGGCTCAAGAAGAGTTGAAATGTTTTACGGATATCTAATCTCAACGGATCTATAGTACAAGATCACAAGGAAGACACTATGGTTAAAGAAGTTACACAATGGATAAAGATCTTTTTGGTGTATCTATATTCAATGTCTCTTGTATTATAGAGTAACAAAAGACACTTATACAAGTTCTCTCTTCCAACGGCTATCATTCTAAAACTGCTATATAAGTAGCTGAAGATTCAGTTTGGAATCAACAATGAACAAGGAACAAGGAAAATAAAGAAGGAAAGCCAAGAAGAAAGAAGCGTTTCACGTTTCTATTAAAATGGAAGAATAACAAGATCAACAATGGAAACACAATCGAGTATGTAGATTTTTTGTTATATGTTGTAAATTATACAAAGCCTTAAAATTTCTTAAACAATGAATATCTTATAAATATTAAGTGTTGTTATCTTTGTTATGGTTATTTACCTTGTACCTCTAATTATGTATCAACTACACCTTGTTCTCTATTCTGCTCAACAAGTTGTTTAATAGTTTAGATAGTCTTTTGCTATGTGCTTGAGCATCAAAGTCTCTTGCCGTGAGCTTGAGCCAAGTAAGTCTCCTGCTATGTGCTAGAGCATTGAAGTCTTGATCAGTTTTTGACTGGGCAAGGAGGTCTGGGACTATAGGTCTGAGCAGAAGTCTTGAACTTGAGGAGTTTAAGCAGAAGTCTTGGATTCATGGAATCTGAGCGGGGAAGTCTTGTACTCGTAGAGTATGAGCAGAAGTCTTGAATTCGTGGGATTTGAGCAGGGAAGTCTTGGACCGTGGGTCTGAGCATAAGTATTGAACTTGAGGGGTTTGAGCAAGGAAGTCTTGAGTCCGTGGGATTTAGGCAGGAAGTCTTGGGCCGAGGGTCTAAGCAGGAAGTCTTGAACCTAGGGGATTTAAGCAGAAAGTCTCGGGGTGAGGGTCTGAGCAGAAAAGTCTTATGCTTAAGTACATAAGTAATTGTAATCATGATTTGATTATAGTGGAAAATCTCTTGTGCTTCAAGGGGACTGTACTACTCTCAGTTTGGGAGGAACCATGATAAATCTTTGTGTGTTCTACTGTTATTTATTTGCTTCTAGTATTATTCCGCTGCAACTAGTTAATAAGGTTTTGAACTATTGTTTAGAATATGAACTCTGTTAAGAAGCAACAAATTTGGATAAACAATTCAACCCCCATTCTTGTGTATTTTTCTCACCTTCAGTTGGCATCAGAGCATGGTCTGTGCATAACACTTAATAGTTTTGCAGACAAAGATCCAATGAGGAAAATATGTTTTCATCTTCATATGAAAATAAGGTTGTCAAAGATGAAGGAATCTATTGAAAGCAACTAGTCTTTATATCAATGGTTTTATCCTTTTGAGAAGATAGTTCAAGATCTTGACTTTAGAACAAGTCAGGGAAACTTCATCAAAACAAGTTAGGGATTCAAAATCCGAAAAACCCTTCCAGGTAAGTTGTGTTATTTATTTTTAAATTTCAAGCATGATATTAAGAACAAATTTTATTGGTGTGTGTAATCTTTACACTCAGTCACTTTTGATTGATATTAGCTAAAGAACTTTCAGACTGGTGAAATTGGTATTCTCATCGTTTGTTGTAATGCTAGTGTTGTGTTGTATCAAAGAAATCTCTTCAACATTCTTGAATCAAGATTTCTTATTACACTTCAGAAAGAATTTGGTATATGTTATGTTCTTCAGTGAACTGAAAATTAAGATACAACTCGTAATTCTGTTAGAGATAAATGGCTGGTAAATTTTTTTGAACATAGTAATTTATTCTTAATTCTGAATGAAGAATCCGAATCAGATATTAGTTAAATAATGTCTTAGTCAAAATATTGGGTAACAAACTTTTGATAAAAGATAAACTCTAAAAAATCTCTGCTTCTGAAACCTGTATACAGAAATCTTTGCTTCTTACATGCACAGAAGTGGAAAATCTTTTTGACACCTGTCCCACTTCTTACACCTGTATGAAATGTCTTCAACACGCTTAAAATTGTTTGTGTTTTTAATTTGAAGGGGAATGAATTTATTTTAAATACTTTTGTGTTTAAGTCTCTTTAATGTCATTTATTTTTCTCAACACCTTCTCAACACACACAACCTATATCATTGTCTATTTCGTGTCTTTTATGTAAACCCTAGAAAAACCCCAAAAAAACCTCATCAATGGCATCCTGGTCAACCTATCCCTTAGATATTAATTCCATGCAAAAACTCAAGATTAAACCGAAGACTATGTTGCTCGACAAAGATGACTTAAAGCTTCTCATTGAGCAAGTGGTAGATTTTGATAGCCTTGCTGCAAATGGTTGTCCATTGGAAAGTCATTTTGAAATCCAAGGATGGATGAACTTCTTTGAAATGCTAAATGTACCAACTTAACCAACTCTGGTTGTATAATTTTTCTTTTCTGAAGTGTTATAATCATGATTAATAGTAGCATGTGATGAGGATTACCACCATCAGATTCAGAAACTCCATACATGGTTTAATATGTTTTTCTCAAGATCTTTTATTCACCATTGTTAAGTGTTTAGCGCAGACTGTGCTCTGATTCTTAGTGAAGATGAGAAAAACACAAGAAGGGGGCTGAATTGTGTTGACTTTTTCTTTCTTTAAAAAAAATCTTGGTCAGATTCTAAACACAAAATGTAGAATCTAAATAAGAGGTTAAAGATAGGAAGTGGATAAATAAGGCAAGAAAGAAAAGATACACACGGAGTTATCCTGGTTTTTCTCAGAACTCAAGAGTAATCCAGTCGCCTTGTACTTACAAGATATTTTCACTATACCATTTGCTCAAGCCCACAAGCAAGAGACTTTCAATGCTCAAACACTAAAGTAAGAGACTTCTACGCTCTAGAACACAAGCAAGAGACTTCCAATGCTCAAGCACACAAGCAAGAGACTTATATGATCAAGCATACAGGCAAGAGACTTCCAATGCACAAACACTTAGTAAGAGACTTCTAACAATATATCTAATAAATAAAAGATTGTTTGGGATAATACACTTGATATACAATCAGAGGTGTAGAAAGAATACAATAAAAATAAAATCTTTAAGACTTAGGGATTTCTAAGATATACAAGGATACTAAATCATAAGTTCTGCTTGTGCTTTTTGTGTTGATAGAGTAACTTCTCTTTGAGTGTCAATAGGCCAGTAGTTGTTCTTTAAGTATTCAACTCCTTAAATAGAGAAGGAAAAGAGTTGTTGGAGAACTTGCACAAGAGAGTCTTTAAGAAGCTTGAATTGAGATGTTGAGATGTGTCGCGGTGAGAATCGGAGACCATGGATATTGAGTTAGCTAGGCTTCACAAATCTTAAGATATCACCACCGATCTTTAATTCATCATAGGGAAGGGATAAAGAAAGAATAATCCATAAATATGCAATGCAAAACAAAGCAATAAAGAGATATAAGGTTCGGGGGTCGGTTATACTAAGGGAAGGTATTAGCACCCTAAGTATCTATAGTATCCTATAGGAACCTCTTGTTGTATTTGTGTTATTGTAGAAGTTGTTTACTAATTGGGATTGATTGGGGAGATGAGAAGAGAAATGTTTTTTTATTGTTTTTGTGTTTGGCAAGACAGAAAGTCTTGTGCCTACGTACCAATGAAGGATTAAAACCTCGTAGTTCGGGGTAAAAATTGAAAATGGATTTGTTATGGTGGATTTTAATGAAGAGACAAATTGTCATCTTTAAGGAGAATACTCAACTTAACCACCACACACATGTGGAAGAGGGATCTTTGCTTCACATTGAGAGAAGGGCTCCAACTTGGATATATAATCAACAAGTATGCCACATACCTCTCTCAAGTGGAAAAAAATCATCATCTTTCTCAAAAATGTCATGGGGTAGGAGGAATACATCTCAACTAGGGATGACCAATGTCTAATCTATTTTGAAAAGGTTTTAAATTGAAAAGCAAAAGTGGCATAAGGTTTAAATTGAAGTTTGTATCTTTTAGTCTTTATGAAAGAGTTTGAATATGGTTAAGATGTCTTGAAGTATTTGTTAAGAAAAAAGTTTGAGAATATCAATGACCTAGAGTCATGATTTTTATTGAAAGTGGTTTTGAGTTTAAGAAAGGGGAAACCCTTATTGAATTGTCTAAGTTGTAAATGACCCTAAGGGAAACTTCCTAAGGGATAACAAGTCAAAGATTACAAGGTATGAGATATATGTACAAGAATGTAAACATGCATATGCAAATGAAAAAGTTGTCAACAATAAATCCTTCCCTTGGAATTAGGCAACATGTATGTAAGTGTAAACCATTATTCAATCAAAGAAGTTGAACATGAGACATGGTATAAGTAAGTACTAAAAATGATTCAACAAACATATACAAGGTTTATAAATAAACACATTTGGGCATGGTGTAGAACATTTGAGTGAACAAAGGAACATGGACACATATTTAAAAGACATGCTTCAATAAACAAGTTATGACTTAAATTAAAGCAAGATCGCTAAGAACTATCAAACATGGTATGACAATTTACAAAATGTATATACAAGGACAAATAATAACTAAAAGAATGAAAATTAGGGCAAGAAACAAGTTCTAAGCACATGGATGTCTTCGAAACAAATATGAACAATTTCAACCATTCAAAGTACTTAAGGCAAAACAAAGAAGGCTTTTAAATACAATCATACCACAAGACAACATTTACATGACAAAAGACCAAATATATGGATTAAGAACCAAACAAAACCCTAATCAAAGTATAGGCATATATGTTCAAACCATTAGAAAACACCTTAACAATTAATGAAAATGAAAGAAATAACATGTAAACATGAGATTTAACAAACCAAAATGCAAGACAATGTTTTTTTAGATGAAGAAAAATGGAAGAGATAAAAGGAAAAAGACATAAAAATATTTTTGTGATTTTTTAAAGTTGATTTTAAATAAATATCCTAAATAAAAAAATATAATTAATATTTAATATAAAAGTAAAATATATGGTACAAAGTAATAAGATATCTTCGGTATTTTCATGGTATTAGGATAAAATAGGAAGATTTGGTGTTAAACAAAATGATTAAAAATTAATTAAAGAAATAATTAAGGGAAGAAAAAGAAAGTAAATGGAAAAGGTGATAAAAAAGAAGGGGTACAACCCATAAGGCTTGAACCCGCACCCTTGTGTCTATAGCCTAAAACACTATCCACCAGGCCATGTGCTTCATTGTGATATAAGGTGCGTGCAGATTATAATATGTGAAACTTCAACATGAAAATGGCCTAAAAATAAAATGGCCAAAATTCTAGGGCGACAGGGATTCGAACCTCAGACCTTGCACACACAAACACACAAACCAGCGTTACCACTGGGGCGCAATGCCAATTCAATTAAAATGTTGCAACCATTAAAATATCTAAAAAAACATGATATTTAAAAATAAAATGCGCGCCCTCATGATCTTCTTCTTCCTCCCACGTTTTCCACCATTTTTAATGTTCTCAGAAAACCTAACTTCTCCATTTCTTAATCAGATTCAAAAGTGTATAAACCAAAATTTCTCAGAATCAAATAAGGAAAATAATGGCATTACTTAATTTCATTTATATTAACTCTACTGTAAACAATCCATCACACAGCAGTATGGACACTAAAATAAAAAATCAACATGAAATAACAAGCATCAATGATCAAGGGTAATTATCATAGGGGTTTTGATTACTACATCATGGCAAATATTTTGGCAATTTAAATGGATGAAAATGATGCCCTAATCATGTAGTTTCAGTGATGATCAACTTACATATTGGAGTAGGTCCAATGCCTCTTCAAACAAGCTTACAGATGATGGATGATGATGCAAATAACTTTCCTAAACCTCTAGGATGCTCTTGCAATACTTGGTTTGTGTTGAAACAACCTCAATCTTCTGGCTCGAATCCTCTTGCAAGTAACAAAAGTGAGAATTTGATCTCCTGGTTAGAGGTGTTACACATGGATTTTGATGGTTGGAATAGTTTGTATGATGTATTTATGAAGTGTTTGGAGTGGTAGCTTGAATGGAAATGGCCAGAGTTGTGTTTTAAGGAGTTTTGGCTCCTTGGTCAACAAAATGATCAAGAGAGAGTTGACTTTTTGATGGAGGATTTTTCTGGTATTTTAGAGGGTTTAGACAGTTAGCATGGGTAATTTTTGGTGTGTTTGGGTGATTGGTTGTTGTGTTTTGTGACTGTGGTGAGTTTTGGGAAGTTTGACGGTTCTTAAGCAAAATAAAGAACAAGATGAACTTCAATGTGGGATTCTGAGATTATGGGATGTTTAGAGCTCAATGTTGTGTGTTTTGCTGAGGAAATGAAGTGGTATTTATAGGAGGAATAATCTGATGCAAGTGAGAGAGGTTTGACAAAGTGTGATCAAGATTCAGTGGATATTTCACCTTTAGCATAAAGTAACTTCAAGTACAAGAAAAAAGGGCTTTTGCTTTCTAACTTCTAAAGTTGACCTTGCTTCTGATGTTTCCCATGGCTACACAACTATTACAAATTATTTATATGTATATGAGTCCTCCTTGAATCATGGAGAGTGGTTGGGAGCAAAAGTGGCTTTTTGTCCAATATCCAAAAGTCAATCAAGTTGGCATGTTGGATGATGCTTTTCTATGGTGTAACAAGATACAATTCTGCAGAATTTGATATCCTTAGGAAGATTTCATGGAGTGGAACAAGTTTCTAGTTGGCCACTTGCTCAAAGTGTGCTTGGAAAATGGATAAAACATGTCACGAACTCGTGTAAAATCATGGTGCACAATTCTGCCTAAGTCATAACTGCCTTACCATGGCCACTTTGTAACATTGTATCTTCATGCTCAAGTAAGATCTTTTCTTGCTCTTGGTACCATTTGAAAGATGAGATCAAATACTATAATTTTGATGTTGATCACTTGGAAAGAAACAATTTGGATCATGGAGAAAAATGACCAATAAAATTGGACTTTTCAGTTATTTATACTTAGAAAAAGTTCCAAGTATTGGACATTTTCATACCTTGAAAATCCTCAACTTTGAACAACCATAACTTTCAATTGGTAAATACTTTTGAGTCCATTCTTTTACCAAATTGAAGTATGTAATACCTTCTTTAAAATGGGTCCTCAAGTGTTTTCATTAGTTTCTTGACGAAGAAGTTATGGACTTGGAAAGTAGGGCACATGAACATGAAGTTCCATAACTTAGGAAATTTTTTGGAAACCCTAATTCCACCAATATTGTTCTTTTCTTGATTTTCTTGATTAATCAAGATCAATTTCAATCATCCATCATATTTTCATGATCCTTGACTTGTGGAGTCCATGTTTGACCAAAAATCTCAAAAGTTAAACTTTGACTTTGATGAACAGTTGACTTTTTCCAGATGAATTTGAATTCTTCAATTGATAATGGATCAAGATTTTTGAATCAATACAAACATGTGAATGGGCCAAGATGATGTATTTGAGGTCCTTGAAACATGTCTTGAGGTGTGGGATCATGCCTTGCTCAAAAAGTTAACCCAGGACTGAATTAGGTCAAAACCCTAATTTGGTGCATCTGATGACTTGGCTTGATGAAATGATATTGATGGAATATTGCAATTGATTATTGATGAAGGGAAACTCTTGATTACATTGGAGAGTTGAGGATCACACAAACCCTTTATTGGTCAACTTCTGAGCCTCTTGGTGTCAAAACCCTAGCTTGCAGTCAAAGTGAATCAAAGCACAAACTCTCGTATGTCTCAATGGGTTAGTAATGCATAAAAAACACACATGAGAGGATTGATTCCATGCAAAGATGATGAAAATGACGTGGAATCTTAGGGTTAAAAATTACGGTGTTACAAGATGTTTCTTCGAATAGTTAAGGTCGTTGAAAGCTTGTTTGAAATCCCTTTGCTACAAAAGGAATTATCAGTTGAATACCAGCTGACCCTAAGAGAAAATAGAGCTTTAAGTCTCCACGTGAAAAAGTAGGATCATATGTGAACAATGAGCTCCTTCAAAAGCATACTTACTCAAGGTTTTGTCTTCAAAGGCTGGCTTCTTCAGACTCTGACCTTCTGACATTGACCTCTTCATAAGTTAACTTCTTTAGACTCTAGTCTTCAGCTTGTGATCCGTGAGATTCTGATCTTTAAGCTTTTGTTGAGATGCTCATAGACAGAACCAATACTTGGATTCTTCATGAAATTTTAGTCCATGGTCCTGCACACTTAAATAAATATTAGTATACTAAATTGTTCTTTAAATACTTTGTTATCACCAAAACCTAAGGGATATGGGACAAACAAATATTGTTCCAACAATAACCTTGTAGGTCTACCCCCATGTAACCGCACCGGAGTAGCTTGAACCACGACATCAAGGATCTACACCAAAATTCTGTTTTCAAAATAGAAGAAAACTTAATCTACTTTTTATCTCATATACTTTATTTTTCCTGTTGTTAACATTTTGAATGTGTGATGAAAGTTTAATAATTCTTAATTTTTTGTTGTGAAAGATTTTTTTAATTTAATTAAAAAAATTATGACAGTGTCAAGTTGGATGTTTTGAGATTATTATGGGCATAGATTCATATTAAAAGTGTTTTCTCTTTGTAAACTTTTAATCAATGTTTTAAAAACGTTCTAAGCGGTTCAACCAGTTGGACTTTGAGTAAGAGCTGGATTTTATTTGCACGGCCTTGCAAAACTGTAGGTCAGCTAAAACCAGTGTAACATTAAAAAATCACATTGAACCATCCTAAATCGTTTAAACTAAGGAATCAGAGTCGTTTCTGTATAATCGTATGTTCCAAAGAAATGCACACAATTGGTCAGTTTTATTTCTTTAAATAAATCATCAAAAACATAAAAAGTAAAAGACGATACCAGACGATGTCGTGACTGCAATTTTAGTCTCCCCCTTTTTTATGCTTGAATTTGGAGATATTATTGTCGATCGATTTTATTTGAGCTTATTTGTAAATTGAAAATTGAATTTGGTAAACTTAGCGCATAACAAATGATTGTATAACATATTTCTTGAGCTCTCATGCTCCTCCTGCATTAAACATTTATTGCGCATGAATATCGATAATATCTTGATAACTTCTCCCCCTTTGACAAATATCAAAAAGAGAAGAAGAACGCAAACAAATAAATCCACGATAAAGAAAAAGCTAACAATTTAAATGTCAAATTAGCGAATTAAACAAACACCGCATAAACTGCATATGATTACTAGCGAAAAAGACGAAATTTTAGAAATGGTCAAGATAAAAAGAGATAGCATAGAGAAATCACAAAGATACAAAAAAACATGGCTAAAACTTGCCACCAATTACATAACCAAAAACTTGTAAAGTGAACTACACAAAATAACATCAAATAATACCCAAAAGATCAATAATTATCATGATGCAAAATGTTATGTTATGATATGCATGAAAGGGTAAATAGTCAAGGAAAATTAGCTGTAGGAGGGACAAGAGCGATAACATCAGCTACGAAATCAATGTTGAAAACAAAAGTGCAACTTTTAATGTGTTCTATGGAACCTTTCAAAGTAATGACTTCGGCCATAATTCTTGCTTTGCTTGCTTTCACTTCTTCCTTGATCTTCTCTTTTCCTTTTTTTGCTTCCTCAGTCACAACTTCAATATGGCTCATAATCCAGTCTTCATGAACTTTATTATTAGCCAAAATCATACCAAACCAATTATCAAAATACGCTAACCAGCAGAAGATGAACTAGTTTCTCCAACAAAAATAGCTCCCTTCTTCTTCTTTGGTTCTACAATCCTATTCTCGTAAATCCAGGTGCCATCAGTGTCCAAGTAGTAATAATCATTATTTTTATCCTTGTAGTAGCACATCAAACTGATTGTAGTTAAATCAACAGGCTTTGGTGATTTTACCAACTTTTCATCGGTGGAAGTGATATCATTCAAGTCCAATATGAACTGAATGAAAAAGGAAAAAAATTATCTCTTCGGAGAAGTTATACAGTGCTCAATTCTCTGAAAATTAAACTTGTCCTAATTAAAACAAACATTATTTAGAATAACCCACATGAGATAAAGATCTTAATCATCAATTCTTGCACAGTTTTGAGGCTTCCTCTACAAAACTTTCACAATAATCTAATGTAAAATTCTCATTTCTAATTTTATTTGGCTTATGTGAAAATTAGCCATGTCCAATCGATCAACAAAAAAAAAGACTTCGAGATACTCTTAACAAAATCAAATTTAACAAAACCAGATACACTTGAAATTCATACTTCATTGCCTTTTAAAAGTAATCCAAAAGGATTCTCAAAATATTGTAATGTAAACTTGATTAGTTGATTACGAAAGAGATATTCCAAACCATAACTAGTTACTTTAATGTTGCAATAAAATTCCTTGACAAGGATCGGGTTTAATTTGCTATTCAGACAAACAATTTTCGACAGCTCGTGTTCTTCTAATGGTGCCATAAACTTAACAATGATCTCATTTTCAACCATCTTGTTCACACAATACTCAGACTCAATAAACATGTTAAGAAATTCATTGACATACCTCTAAAGCTTGTCATTAGGGACCAAGCTGCGAACCTTCTTATAGATAAGAGATAAGTCTTGCTTGGAGGCTTGAGAGTTCTTAAATGCATTTGATTTTCTAAATACTCGTGCATCAGATGAGTCTTTGATTGCTTGAACTTGTGTTCTTGCCCTTTTAAGAATTGGAGGGAATGAAATTGAAGATGATTCTTGTCTTTTCTCTTTTTGTTTTTCAGAAAGCTTCATTTGAGGGTTGCTTGAAATTATATTGATGGAGATTGAAGGAATGGGTAGATGAAATGTAATGAGAATGAGTAATGTTATGATAAATAATGAAATGATTTTTATTAGAGAGGTATTCGAACATGGGTTTTAAATGAGAGTGTGGATGTTGAATTGTTTTTTAAAGAGTTATAATGAAGAGAAATGAGTGGAATAAGGAAATGGAAGGTCACAAATGAATGGACTGACTTGATACTCTATAATTCGAATCATAGATGTCATGTGAGTAGAATCATGCTTAAAATATTTGAAAATATTTTTCTTTTATTTGAATCAAGTGAAGAGTGTGATTCGAATCAAGTTGAGCAGAGGCGCTTTCTTGCATTTTCCATTTTATGAGTCAAATCAAGTGCAAAGCATGAGTCGAATCAAACCACTTGCTTTTGAAATTCTTTGAAAATAGTAAAAATGAATAAATATTAATGATATGGATTTTAATGTAATGAAAATGATGAATTTTTAATGTAATATAAAATAATGAATGAATTTTTTTTAATGATATGCGAAATTAATGAAAATTTTGATTTAGTAGAATGCAAAAGTTTTCAAATGATGATTTTAATGAAAAATATCTTTTATGCAAATGCTAAAATATTTTTAATGCTAGAAAATAGATGAAAATGAATGAATGGATGACTAATGCGAGTGCAAATACCATGCACACAAAAAAATTGATGCATGAGATAATTGAATGAACAAACAATAAAATGCACAAACACGTCACATACACATATTTCAAACTAACAATACACTTAAGAAAATAGATAAATACAAACATGTATACAACAAAAACAATAAATGAAAGTTGAAACAATCATACCAATTTAGACGAGAAAAGATTAGTAATCAACAAGAAGAATAACATAAGCTAAAGTATGATCAATTATAAACGAATTGGATATAACTCCTCTTTCACATCTGAAAAATCACTATCAGACACTCCTTCATAAGACTTCAGATGAACTTGTATGGCAAATGCTTTGATTATCTTTGATTGACATATCTTGACAATCTCAGATAATTTATTCAACTCTTTGATGATTATTATAACTTTAAGGAACACTTTGTAACCCTTGAATATTTTGTAATTGTTGAGAACTCAGTGAACATTGTCAAATGTCACAAACTGCCTTCATCTTCTTTATATAATAACCTTGGAAGAGTGAGTCACTAGAAGATGCTTTTTACTTCTTTCTTTTATCACTCAAAAACTTCAAGATTGTTGACATATGAATGCATATCCATCTTTAAATAGGATTAATCAAGAAAACATTTTAAGACATAGGGTCAGTTGAATCCTTGATGAATCAAAACTTAGAGAATATCTTAAATACAATTAATGATTGAAGAAAATACTAGTAAGGCTTTAGTTTAAGTTAATCTATGTAACACATGCAATGAATGATCAAATATTAGTAAATCAATGTAATATTATTGGTATTCATTGAATTGAATAAGCTTCCAAACAAATAGAAAAAATCGTCTAGGATCGAAAAGGAACCATATCCTAAACTTTTGGAGTAGCAAGACTTTGATCAAAAGCCCAACTTTGATAACAATTGTTTGGTGAGAATATGGAAACAAAAGGTCAAGAAAGGGGGTTGAATAAACCTATCCCCAAAAAGAAATTTTCAAAAAACATTTTAGGTCCCATAAAATGAAATCAGATATTTTAAAATACGCAGAAGCAAAACATAACACGAAGAGAGCTTGGAAGCATCTCAATGACATGGACTCAAAAAGGACATTCAATAACATGGACCAACATTCTAATTTATTGAATAATTAAGGGGACTAAAGAACAATATTACATAGCCTAAGCAAACAGAATACAATTGAAAACCGAACAAATTACAAACACACTAATAATCAAATAACAAACAAATGACAACCATGAAAATAATCAAATAACAAATACATGCAAATTGATAGAAACATCAAAACTAAAAGACAATATTAGACGATACCATGACTGCAATTTCAATAACGTGTAAAAAAATTATAGTGCATCACACCACAACAAGCCTTGGAGGCAACTGTTCTATGTCAGCCATAGGCCCAATACGATATAGGTGCCCAATATTTACCCATTGCATAAATATCAAAGCATGAAAAATAAAAAAAAGGTATGATTTCATCCATAGTTTACTTTATCCCACTACTACAGAAAACACATATCACAACGGTTAGAAAAGGGATACCACCATGCAGGTACAATCGTTGTGTTGTAAGGTGTGATTGTATGTATGATGATTTCCACCATGGTCTTGCAACTGTGATTGTATCCATGTAGCACGCTACCTACCACAATGGTTACTTTAGCCAACCGTTGTGGTATTATTTAATGCAACATATTTAATCACGATTGGTCTAAACAACCATGATTAAATATAGACCCGAGTTTATTAAAAATTATATGGAATGCTTATTTCGCCAATGCTCATTAAACATATAACCTTCCAATCTGCACTAGAACATTATAATATGACAAGTTAAGTTATATTAGAAGAATAAGTTTACGTTCAATGTTTGGCAAACGATCTTCAACACCTTATCTGTATTTTATTCTTTGACAGTAAGAACTTAGTTTAATAATCCTAGTTCTTCAATCACCCCTGACTTCACCTCTAATTGTTTTTGTAAAATATTATTTACTTTGCATACAGAATTAGAGGTGGAGAGAGGGGTGGTGGATGATCTAGGATCATTAAACCAATTTCTAACGGTCAAGGACAACGTGTAGTTAACAGTGTGAAGAATACTTGTCAAGAATTGAACGTGTAATTATTTTCTAATTCAATTTTATCTATCATATCATAATTTTCTAATACAGTTTAGAAAGTTATATATTCGGTAAGAGATTGGAAAAACACTCAAACCACATAATATATAATAAACTCATCTTTTAAACAAACATTAACAATAACAATCATCAAAAACATTGATCAACAATAAACCATAAATAATAAAAATGATACAACAAACATATCAAGTCATAAAATGCTTCAGAAACATACCACACATGTCCCATAAAGGCGTGTTGTCAATGAAATAAGGATGAAGATAAATTTAGACAAGCAAAATTGTGTAGAATTTAAATGGATGTCATTCTGGATCTTTGACACAAGTTTGTCAGGCTAAATTTATCTTCGTCCTCTTTATTAAAAGAAGCATCCATACCTACAAGTCAAAACAAGAAAGAAGTTCAAACATCATGAAACAAAGCTATTAAAACAAATTTTGAAAAAAAAAACTATAGAAAAAACGAACCTGTAAATATCCATTGGCTAAGATTTATTGTTATGGTTTCATTTTGGAGTTTCCGTATGAGAGAAAAGAGTGAGTGAGTTATTAGGGTTTTTTTTAGAGAGACGGGTGAAAGAGTTGTTAGGGTTTTGTTTTGAGAGAAACGGTTGTAATGTACTGAAGCAATAGATAACAGCGCTTATATATAAATAAAGTATCACCTTTTACTACAAGAAAATTAGGGTTTTACTACACAAATTTGCGACAGTTACTTGATAACTGTCGTAACTTTCGTGTAGAGACGGTTACCACAACGGTTTACACCAACCGTCCTTATATTTTTAAAAAATTAATGAAGATTGCGGCGGTTGTAACGTAACCCGCCCTAAAAGTAAGTTTACGACGGTTACAATAATCGTCCTAAATTATAGATTACGACGGGAAAAAAAAACGTCGCGCCTTAAACCTTTCAAGGTACGTGTTTCCCACTTGGACATCTAAAAAATTAACCAAAGGCCACGACGGTTAAAATAACCGTCGCCCCTTAAAATACTAAATAAAGGATCGCGACGATTTAAAACCGCCCTCCATCACTGTTTGCAACAGGAGTCGCGACGGTTGACAAATGAACCGTCGTCCCCCACTTTAACTTTCCCACTTAAAACACATTACCACCTAAAACAAAACACATAACGCTCATCCGAAAAACAAAAACCAAAATCACAGACGCAAAACTCAGCCAGAAACCACTGCTCTCAACCGGAAACACAAAGGCACAAGTTAGTCTATCAAAACCCTTAAACTACTCTTCTTCTTTTGCATCTTTTTCACCTTACAACATTCTTTGTCAGTCTCTCTCTTAATGTGTTTGTATGTGAATCATGTAGTGATAGGTTATTTTTGCAGATATAAGATCATAAATACGATATAAAAAGCATATTTCATAATATACAAATGTTAAGATATATCCTTTCAAATAATTTCCGTCATGCATCTCCTTGAATAGAGCCCACTGAATCCTGTCAGGAAATTCCAAGATCCAATCCTTATCTCCTTTCCACATCATTGCATGTGTATAACAATTTGTTGATCCAAGCTGTATAAACTGAAGTGCTTTGTATGAATACCTTGTAACTCCTAAAACTTTTACGGAGAGTTTCCACTCATTATGTTCAAACAACTCTAGTACAACATGGGACCCATATTCTCTCCACCCTTTATCACTAGCTGTAGACATTTGCATCACAAGATAATCAGTTCTACTTAGTGTTTAGGTTTGAGATATATGGGTGAGAATGGTAAACTAGAGAAGTTGCAACTAGTTGGCGTCACAGCTTTTGCCAAAGTCAGTCACATACCTACATACATTCAATTTTACTTAGTGTTCAGGTTTGAGATATATGGGTAGGAATGGTAAACTAGAGAAGTTGCAACTAGTTGGCGTCACATCTTTTGCTGGTCCTGTAAGTTCGCCTTAAAAAAAGTTAGAGTTCAAAATTAACCACATTTAAAGAGTCATATATACAGTAATCAATGTATGGAAAGACTTTTTTCTCCCTCCCGCTTCAGGTCAAACAATAATGTAATACCTAATAAAGCACCTACAATTCATGAAACTAGTCTCAGACTACTGCTCTGGAAGTTGAAGTTTCTAAACTGAGACATCGTATAATGACCCTTGTCTTTCTCATGATGTTATTACATCGGTCAAAATATGTGTTCTGGCCTAGGCAGACACATGGCCCACAGTAGGGCAAGGCCCAACCCAGTCCAGCTTCTGGTAAGGCCCAATAACGATATTCTACCAATCTAGCCGTTGGGCACAATATAGCCGTTGGGCACGATATAGTCGTTGGGCACAATGTAGCCGTTGGGGACATCCACCTCACGCGCTCGACAGTTCACGCGACCAACTGCCCTTTCAGAGTTCACGGGGACAGTTGGACCAGGTAATAAGGTCACGCGCTAGACCTTCCACCTGGCAGTCTCCGATTGGTCGACCAGATATTTCGGCCACCTGGGAGACCTTGGTCCCGCGCTGGGGGTTTTCTATAAATTCCCTCTCACTTGAGAGGGTCAGATATTTAATATCCAATATTCATTCTAACTCATACCTAAATACTTTTTACTTGCTTTCTCTAGCCCAAACTTACTTTGGCATCAGAGTACCTTGCTAGTACACTCCCTCTTCTCCTACAACCATCATCGCTGCCCTACACGGAAGGCCACGAAGATTCATTCTGATCACCCCATATCAGTGGTACCATTTGTGGGAAACATCGTTTACCCGTCTTTTTGAACCAAGATCCCTCATCTTTTCAACCTAAAGACCAAAGGTTACTCACTAAAATTTCCTCGATCATCATGGCCTCTAACCACACTGATGATGTCCATCAAGATTTTGTCGTCGCCGTCACATTGGATAACATTGACCACCTCAACCCTGGAGCTGCAGTCTATGTGACCGACCATAGGGACTAAAAGATTGCATCCCCTTCCTTCTACGACGTGAAACCACGCGTGCAAACCCCAGTCACGTCTTTGAGCCCACACTTGTTCCTCAAGACGCTGATCCCAGCACTGCGACCCTCATTGCCTCCCTTAACAAATCCAACTACTTAATCTTCCAGCAGGGCGAGAAGATCCACATACTGGAGCATGACCTTCAAGAGCGACTTCCTTTACAAAGGTCCATCTCCATGCCCTCGTTCTCCCCCTCAGAAACGTCGGCGAGACAAATCCCTAAGCATTTCCCCCGTCAGGGGACGATCAAAATCGGAAGAACATGAGCAAGAGATCACTAGGAGACGACATTGTACCCCTCCTCGGAGGTCCAGACGTTCTCCTGCCCCCAAGAGGACCAAGCCTTCAGAAAAACATTGTGAACATCATCGTCAGCGTAGGCACTTTCCTTGACGCAGCAGAAGTCGTGGGTGCAGTCACTCCCTATGCAGGTCATCAAGCACTAGCGCGAGGACTACGTCCATTGACCTCTATCCCAAGAGATCATGGACACCAGCATCCCTCGTGGGCTGGAGAAGCCTCCCCCTCTAGCTCTCTATGATGATACCATGGATCCTGGCGACCACATAGAAAATATTAAAGCCATGCTCCATTATCACAACGTGAGCGGGGCGATTAAGTGCAGGTTGTTCCCCATCAACCTCGGAAAGGAAGCCATGACCTGGTATAAGAGTCTTCCCCGAGGCTCAATCACCTCGTGGAAGGACCTGAAAAACCAGTTCGCCCGACACTTCACCGCTTCCAGACGTCATCCCAAGTCAGAAGCCACTCTAGAAGACATTATTCAGGGCAAGGATGAGCCCCTGCGTGCTTATATTAAGAGATTCAACAAGGAAGCTGTAGAGGTCCACACAATGGACCACATGAAGAAATACCTCCTTGAGAAGGGGATGAGTCCAAAAAGTGAGTTCCACAAAGCAGTGGGCAACAAGACACCTCGTACTCTGGCCGAACTCCTCCGTAAGGCCCAAGCTTATATACAATACGAGGAAAAAGAAGCTGCCTACGAGGTCTGGGATTTAAGGGACCAGGAGAATTCCATGGCAACAAAAAAGGACGAGCCAAAAGCTCCCCGACGCGACAAGGAGAGACGACGAGACGATTGTCCTCATGACCGAAGATTGCGTTCATCTAAAGGACACCAGCGAGATCCTCATCAAGGAGGGTCACCTAAAACAGTACACAAAGAAGGGAGACACTTTCCGATGAGAGACATCTGAGTCTAAGAAGGAAACGTAAGCGTCGCCAGCTAGTCCTCCCCCGCAAGTTGCCATGTCTGTCTCACAGCCAGAGGACTTCTTCGTCCCTGACTACCTCGAGGATCCTCCACAATTTTCCACACACAGTTCCTGGGAGGCCTTCCCCACTGCGATGGTCATCTCCTGTGGCGGGTATAATGAGCTCACTGTAGGGTCAGTTAAAAGGAAGTTCGATTAGCTGATCGATTGCAACCCTGACCAACTGTCCACGCTCGAGAAGTTCTGAGGACGTTCTCAGCCCATCACGTTTTATCGTGAAGAACTTCCTGGAGGTTCCCTAAACTCATACATCCCTCTACTCATCAGGGCCAGACTGGCTAGCACAGATGTCTGACGAATCCTGGTCGACCAGGTTAGTTTGGTGGACATCATGTACACTAGTCTGTTCCGCGCCCTGAAGCTTGACCATAAGAATTTGTCTCCTTACGTGGGATCCAACCTACAAGGATTCAATGGGGCTACCGCCAGACCTTGGGGTACATGGAACTCCAAATCACCTTCGGGGAGGATGAGGCCTCCAAGACGATTAAAACATAATTCCTCATTATCGATTGTCCATCATTGTACCAGTGTATTCTGGGGAGACCAACCCTCGCTAAGTTGATCGTCGTTCCTTCAACAATTTATCTCAAGATGAAATATTACACAGAGAAGGACCATGCCGCCACTTTGCATGGAGATATAGAGGCTGCAAGGAGATGCTTTGAAGCAGCTACCTGAGGGCAAAGCTCGATTGGCGCAGCACCAAAAGTTGTCAAACGGGCAAGAGACGAAGGTCTTCCCAGTGAAGAAAGTTAGCCCGACAAAAATCCAGCTCTCCCAGTGCACACCATTGACCTTGACAGCCGAATCTCTGAAGAAGACGAGGAGGACAACATTGAAGACACTCCAGCAATGATAGGCGGCTCCCCCGTATTAACTATCATACGTCCTATACTAGATGGGGAATTTGAAGTGATCACCTTCGGGGTCAACCCCAACAGAGGAGTCAAGATAGGCGCAGGACTGCCCGAAGAGGTAAAAGAGCAGCTGAAGACATGCCTGAGAAACAACCCAGACTTATTTTCTTGGAGCGTCGCAGACATGCCCGACCTCGACCCTGAAACTGCCTGCCATCAACTCACCATCGACCCAGCAGCTCAACCGGTAGCGCAACGCAGACGCAAACAGTCTGACGAAAAGGCAAAGGCTGCCGAAAAACTTATAAAAGACCTCTTAGAGGCGAAATTTATCTCGGAGGCCAGGTATACAACCTGGTTGTCCAATATTGTATTAGTCAAAAAACATAATGGAAAGTGGAGGATGTGCATTGATTACACTGATCTCAATCGGGCTTGTCCGAAAGACGCTTATCCTTTGCCTAGCATTGATAAGTTAGTAGATAATTCCGTAGGTTTCACACTCTTGTCTTTCAGGGACGCCTACTCGGGATACAACCAAATTCCCATGGCCGAAAAGGACAAGAGATATACCGCTTTCATGACCTCGTCGGGGAACTATTACTACAACGTAATGCCATTCGGTCTGAAAAATGTTGGGGCCACGTACCAGCACATGATGAACAAAGTCTTATGATCAGAAATCAGAGACATGCTCGAAGTATATATGGATGATATGATCGTGAAATCCCAAGAGGAATTTGATCATATGATCCACTTGTAGAAGGCCTTCGACCGAGAGAGGAAATGTAAAATGCAATTTAACTAGGAAAAATGTACCTTCGGCGTACGAGCAGGGAAGTTCCTCGGCTTCTACCTCACTGAGAGGGGGATCGAGGCCAACCCTGAAAAATGTCGAGTGTTTTCTGAATTCCCCACGCCAAAGTCAAAGAAATCCATACAATCCCTCAACGGGATGCTCGCTTCGCTATCCCGCTTCATGGCAAAGTCTGCCCAACACGCTCTGCCCTTCTTCAAGCTTCTACGAAAAGAGGCAACATTCGAATGGACAAGGGAATGCGAGCAGGCTCTGCTCCACCTCAAGCAAGCTTTGTTCAAACCGCCAGTTCTGTCACAACCAGACAGCAGGGAGACAATGTACCTGTACCTCTCTATCACTAACGAAGCCATTAGTGACGCCCTCATTCGAGAAACCCTCGATGGGCAGAAGCTAATATACTTCACCAGCAAGGCCTTACAAGGGCTAGAACTCAGCTACCAGCAGATCGAAAAAGTTTCCCTGGCCCTCATCAACGCTACGAGAAGATTAAGGCACTACTTCTTGGCCCACACAATAGTGGTTCAAACAGACTAGTCCATAAGACAGCTACTTGGCTGACCAGACATGGCCGGCAGGATGCTCAAATGGTATTTGGAGTTGTCAGAGTTTGATATCCATTACGAAGGTCGAAAAGCCCTTAAAGCACAAGTCCTGGCCGATTTCGTGGCAGAAATGACACCTCCAGCGTCCCCATCAAGCGGAGCACACAAATGGACCATCTTCGTCGATGGAGCCTCCAGCTCCACAGGTAGTGGTGCAGGCATCATCCTCGAGAACAAGGAATCCTAATTGAAGTGTCATTAGTCATGTCCTTCCTAACCTCGAACAATCAAGCTGAGTATGAAGCATTCCTCACGGGCTTATGATTTGCCGAGCACCTGGGTGCTAAGGAAGTGAAAATCTTCACGGATTCCCAGCTCATGGCTTCCCAAGTACGAGGAGAATATTAGGCTAAAATGGCCATCTCACCGAATACCTGACCCTGGTAAAAGAGAAGATAACTAGGTTTGACATGTGGGAAGTCCAACACATCCCCCCACGAACGAAACACTTAAGCAGACGTCCTGTCAAAATTGGCCAGCACCAGAAAGAAAGGTGGCAATAAGTTTGTCATACAAGAGATGCTTCCCTGCCCAAGTATCGAAAAGCCATCGGGGCTGCTTGACGTCAACGCCATCAGCGACAACAGCTGCTAGATGACCCCGGTATACAACTACCTCACCACATAGGAGTTTCCCGAAGACAGTAAAGAGGCCAACTTAACCAAGCGAAGGACCTGCTCATACGTCCTGGTCAATGACAAGCTCTACCGACGAAGATTCTCTATCCCCCTCCTAAAATGTGTTGAGGAGGACAAGGTCCCTGACGTTCTCCAAGAAATTCACGACGGGATCAACGCACCATACTTGGGAGGGAGATCCTTGGCTCGAAAGCCCCTACGAGCAGGATACTACTGGTCGACCATGCAACACGACGCTAAGGAGCACGTCAAGAAATGTGACAGATGCCAGCGCCACAGGGACATGCACCTAGCACCCCCTAACGAGTTAAAGACTTTATCCTCCCTATGTCCCTTTGCCTGGTGGGGGATGGACATCCTCGACCCCTTCACAATGGGGTCTTATCAGAATAAATTTTTGATCATGGTCGTCGATCACTTTATGAAATAGATCGAAGCCGAAGCTCTCGCCAAGATTACAGCCTTCAACATACTTCATTTTTACAAAGGAAACATCCTCGAACAATTCAGGGTGCCCTAGGCCCTTGTGACCGACAACGGAACCTAATTCACGGACAGGGAGTTTCAAGACTTCGTTGCCAAACTAGGCACCAAGCAACATTTCACGTTCGTCGAACATCCCCAGACCAACGGTCAAGCAGAGGCCGCGAACCAGGTGATCCTTCGAGGTCTAAAATGAAGATTAGGCGAAGCCAAAAAGAGATGGGTCGACGAGCTATATAGCGTACCCTGGGCCTACAGAACAACCACACACTCAACCACTGAGGAGACTCCTTTCCGACTAGCGTACGGAACCGAGGCAGTAATCCCGACGGAGATCAGGGAGCCCTCCAGGCGAACAGAAGCTCCTCTAGACGAGGAACTGAAGATGAAGCTTTAAGAGAAGAACTCGACCTGGTCGAAGATATCCGATCAGGGGCAGCTCTCCGTGAAGCTTCACTGAAACAAAAAATAACTCTGCGCCACGACGCCAAAGTCATAAAGCACGATTTCCAAGTTGGCAGCCTGGTCCTACGCAGAAATCAAAAGGATTCACGCGAGGGCAAGCTGGCCGCAAACTGGGAAGGACCATACAGGGTCAAATCAAAAACAGGAACCAATGTCTACTACCTCAAACAACTGGACGGAGAACCATTTGCTCGACCATGGAATGCTGAAAAGCTCAAACAATATTACAATTAGGACCAAGGATCGGTCGGGACTAACTGTCGATAAACTTCCCCCACAACAGAGAGGTTGTTCGGCCACAAGAGTGTGCCCTGGTGCAAGCACAATCCTTAAAATTACAACGAAGGCAAGTTTCTGCTCATGGAACGAGCAGACTCTGTGCCCAACGGGGATATCTCAATCGAGCTCCGTCGTTTCTGTACCAGCGTGGCAGGACACCTAGCTCGCGATTGGAATAGTCTAAGCCTTGTGTGATCAGGACCTCGACCGAGATCCTAGTTCCACGACTGGCGAAACTACTTCGCCTCCTCGACAAGTTTCCTAAACTGTCGAGCAT
The DNA here is from genome assembly GCA_022829125.1 of Lathyrus tuberosus. Classification (NCBI taxonomy): domain Eukaryota; kingdom Viridiplantae; phylum Streptophyta; class Magnoliopsida; order Fabales; family Fabaceae; genus Lathyrus; species Lathyrus tuberosus. The sequence continues at coordinate 380,568 of JALAZF010000237.1, forward strand.
CATATCGAGTCCAGCAAACTCCTACAGTTAGCGAGCACAACTCGCAAATATCAACAAAGCATACACACAAAAATAAGATGCAAGGCATATAATGTCAAACACAAATATATATATATATATATATATATATATATATATATATATATATATATAAGTCCGACCACAAGGCCGAAAAATTGTTAATACATTACAAAATGTGGGCCAAGCCCAATAATTAATTACAACCAAAATGGCACGCAGGCCAACAAAATACTAAGGTACAAAAGGACTAAACTTCATCGACGGAAAGCTCGGAAGGAACCACCTGGCCGTTAATAACTTGGTACAAAACGCCCATTCCATCGGTAACCAGGTGGACATCAGAATTCAAGGCATTCATCTGCTCCACGGCTGCAGTAAACCCAAACTCGGCCGCCCCTAAGTTATCCTGCTCGAGGACACAGATTTTCCCAATCAGGTCTGCCCGGGTCTTCAAAGTTCCTTCCTTCCCAGTCTCATCTTGGCCGACAGCAACCTTCGCCTTCAGCTCGGCATTCTCCTCTTTCAAGCGTTGCATCTCCTCTCTGGTCTGATTCATCTCCTGAAAGCTCTGATGTTTTGGACAAATTTTGGTAAAACATAAATCTTAACTCAACATGGAGATCAAGCTAAGTAATTCTGCTGAAGACGTGATGTCGAACGAAGATGTCCTAGCATGCATCTTGACATCCTGGACTGAGTGGTTTAAATCTGTTTTAAATCTCTAATGCAACACTCAAGGAGAAATTGTGCATGGATCAAGGACAGAAGATTGAAGCCCAAGGAAGCAAAAACATATAAATATAAGACTTAGACCTAGGTTTCAAAATGCCTTTTGTACGCCTGTTGTAACCTTGTTTTCTTGCGTAAGAAACAAAGGTTTAGGGTTTTGAGAGTCGTTGGCTCTCTAGGTTGTAAGTCTCCCTTTGTATCAGTTGATGCATTGTGGCAGATATAGGTGTTGCACAGATCCATAAGCCTTGAGGTATTAGATTGTGTATTGTTCTTGGATGAAGCTTTTAAGCAAATCCGAGTTAGCTTGTTTGTCAAGAAAGCTTGACAGATTTCTATATTGACAGGGATGATGTAGATGTCACAGTTGATGATTAAGGGAAGTGAGTGGGGTATCTCATATCAGAGTTGTAAACGTTTGAGTTTAGCTTTGATAAAGATGTTCATTGGGTAGATGTTAGGTATAAAGTTGTAAATAGGGGAGTTTAGCTTTGTAACAGTTCTACAGATAGTGAAGTCTTCTTCCTGGATTGGTATCCCCCATATATAGGTGAGTTGCACCGAACTGGGTTAACAATTGCTGTGTTCTTTATCATTCTGTAGATTTACGTTTTCTGTTAGGGTTCATGATAAATATGTTGGATCAGATGTCGTGACATCTGTGATTGTGCAGTTATGATATTCAAGGTATTAGTATGTTGTTGCGCCTCTGAGTTTAAATGATTATGTAGCACAATGTCTTGACATGTGTTAGGACATCTGCTGTCTATATAGGCCAGAATTTCACTTGGTATCAGAGCAGGCATCCTGTCTGGTTCTGGATGAGATCTTTGGGAGACACTTTCTGGCGTTTAAACAAGGAGGAGTTTGAAGATCAGATTAATCAACTCAGACATACTCAAGGGTATTAATGGATGAGATGGATGTTCTGGATCAAAGGGAGCAACCTGGAGGTTGTTTATGTTGCTGAGGAGGTTCTACAACAACTACAGGATCTGTTCCTTGGTGGTTCTGCTGCATGTGTTTTTGATGGAAGAGCTCTAGAATTATGGGATTCTGGAGTTGTTACTGAAGACAGTTGGTGGAAGATCTCAGTCGTCGGCCTCTATATGTAAAGATATCTGCATTCTTTTATTCCAAAGTCGGGAGCGATGGAATGAAGGGAGTGTTGGTAGATATCTGGTATGTTGACTTGGTACTTGGAAGCTTGGTTTCTTGGTGCAGTTGAAGTCAGTTGAAGAGGAGAGGAGTTGAGTGTAAGTTTATCAAGTTCTTACTCTGGGAGTTTGATAAATTATTGATCGGCTAGGTTGTCAAAGATACTTGAGAATTCTCTCAAGTCCACTCATAAAGGCATCTAAGTCGTGCATCTGGAGTCTTCTAGTTATTCTTTTGACTAGAAGGTGTTTCTTTGAAACACAATCTGAAGAAAATGAAGGTGATTTATTTTCACCATCCAAAAACAACAAGGAAGGATTCATCTCCCTTGACCCTAAGAGTGGATTCAATCTGATTGAAGAATTGTTGAGGTAAATAAGATTTGTTCGGAGAAAGTCTTAGTTACTTGAGTAAAGGGTGGCAACCTTGGTATCTCAACATTTTCCTTCAAAGGAGATACTTGCAAAAGGATTGAATACTTGATAAGTGTTCATCAAGTGATCTGGTGGAGCTTAGCTACAACAGTGAAGAAGGGTTATTGTACAAGGATTTAAGATCAATTGCTATTTGTGAACTCCACAAGTATTTAATTGATTATCCTTGAAAGTCAAGATTGCTAATGTTCAATAAGATGTTGGAACATCTCATCATCAGAGTTTGTGCAGAATCATGGGAAGGGTACTGCATACGCTTTAGCATTTATTTTTGTTTTAGGTGGTGACCTAAGAATGGCTATGGTGTAGTCTTGGACTACTTGTTTTCTGAAGATTCAGACGTGGCAGGTGTGAATTCTTTGGAGTTTCAAAGCAGGATGGAGGTTGTCTACTTAAACTTGTTTGTTGAATCAAGTCTATGAGAGTATGGAGCTCTTGTTCTGCAAAGGGATGAGGTTCTTCTAAGTGGCAGAAGGAGGAGCTGAATTCAGCAGTTGGATGTCGTATCAGAATATTCTGACATCTAGCTTAACATCAGAAGTCTCAGCTGGTGATGTGGCACATCAGCTTAATATAAGGTGATCTACAGGAGAATGGAAGTTATGGATGCTTCAAAAAGGTCTATCTCATGCAGTTTGCGGGAGCTGTGGATGGGAAGATGTTACATGTCTAGAGGCTTGGTGGATCCAAGATGTCTTGCTATGGTGCAAGTAGTTCATGTAACTTGAAGATCTGATTTCATTGGTGGATCAATGTATCTTGTGGGAGTTCTGAAGAAGATTGAAATCAATCAAAAGGTGGCATTTGGTTGGTTTCATTGTGTGCATTCAAGCAGGATGCTTGAAACTGATTTCTCTTGTGCAGAAGAGTAGTTAGTTGAAAATGTAAGGAGGTTCTGGTTCTCTGGGAGCTTGTGGCAGAAGTTCTGGGTTGAGGATGGAAGTATACCTTCTTTTGGTGGATGAGAGTTTATTTTTCTCTAGATTTCTGAAGCTTTCTTTGTTCAAGCTGATGGCGCAGTGTTGTGTGAAGATCTTCAGTTTGGATTACTATGTTGATAGTAAGTCCAGTGGTGGAGCATATCAAGAACCATGGTGTGTGGTGTCTATGATGTGTGGAAGATATCCTAACCGATGTTAGAACATCTTTGGGTTAATTATCCTTGGTGGAGAATTCTTAAGTTCTGGTCTAGGAACTTGTTGGCTACATCATGTCTAAGGAGTATCTATCTTGTCATACAGGAGAATGATGAAGTAGAAGAACTGCCTTGGGAGGATGGTGTGGAGAAGACTGGAGTGGATCACGGGTTGATTGCATGAAGGTTTGGTTTCTGATGCGTTCAGAAGTGGATATTCACCAGAAAATCAGAAGTACTCTAGATTATCATACGGGAGAATGATAAGGAATGACTGTCTTGGATTATGGGGTGTCTATCTCAGTTGCTGGCCTTGGAAAGGTCAGTGGAAAATCTTGCGAAGGGGATACTGCCCCTGGCTGCGAGTCATGCTAGTAGTGGATCAGTTTGGTAGCTGTGAAGTTCGAGAGCATGCATACGATATTTGACATCGTTATAACAAACTAAGGGACCCTGTGCTTTTATTTGAGGAATGTGAAGCATTCTGATTCAATTGGTTTGTTCCTCAAGTAGCTGGAGGTCTATACATGAGAATTCAAGAGGAGTTCGTGTGGTGTGTAGATGGTTGCAGGAAGAGGAGGATCAATGGGACTTTGATCTTAAGCCAAGAGTTTGTTATGGTAGGATGGTAATCCTGTTATTTATTCTTACGGGTAGCATGATGGTGATTATGTGTGAGTGATTATTAGTTCTTGTCAGAAGAAGCAATAAGGGGGTTGATGTTTGTGTTTAGCAGGTGGCTTGAACTGAGGGTGCACTCTTGAAGACATGAAGATGCGTCTTATGTTTTCCATTCATCAACGAGGTGTTCTGTGGAGGAGCATTGGTTACCTTAGGTAGGGGGATTTGCTCCTTATCTAAGATGTTTTACTGCGAGGATGCAGTGGAGTTCCAGTTTGCATTGTGCGTCAAGCAAGTTGTGATGAGATGTCAAGAAGGATGTCTTGACATATTTGTATTGTTGCAAGTTGGGGGAGACTTAGCAGTGCAAGTTACATGGTTCTTATTGGATGTTTAAGAATCATTGGTTGAGTCTAGGGGAATTTATTTTTTCTCTGCAGACTATGATCACAAAACTGTGAAGATACTGTTCAATACAGGTATTTTCTTTAACCTTGTTGGGTATGACATTATCGAGGACGTCATCGTAGTAAAGAGTGTCTGGAGAATCTCTGATAGTCTGATGACAGAGGTATTGATTCCGTCTTGGGAAAATGCTTGGGGTGTGTACTTGTTAGAAGGACGTGTAAAATCTTGTCCTTGAATATGCATTCACATGTGTTGGAACTTATACATTAAGAAGAATCAGTCCAAAAATGAATAAATACATAAAGACCGGGTAGTGGTTGATACAATTCAAATAAGGGAATCTCAAAGTTCATCTTACTCATCGCTTTATCACTCTTATTGTTGTCTTCATGGATTACATAAGGTTCTGGGTGAGCACTATTTGGATCTGGATATACCTTGGTAATATTTGTCAAATTGTGTCTAAATAGGGGGAGATTAAATGCTCTGATCTTCTCATGAGAATCTTATGTCTGATAAAGCAGTAGCTTGGCAAAAATGCTCAACAGGATGTTACAACATTCTGGGTCTCAGGTCTCAAATGGACTTTTGTGTCTTGTGATTTGAGTTATGAACACAGTCATGTCCTGTGTTCTGAGTTACCCAAGGAAATACTTTACTGCTAAGGGTATTGCTACTGCTTTTTCCTAATGGTTTTCTTATGCCTCTTAAGAGGAAGATTTATCCCTTTGTGACAAGTATTATTTCATGGGTTAAGGGGGAGCTTTTTGCATCTTCTTTCTCATGTACTCCATCGTGGGTAAGGTAAGTATTTGGAGTCCTTACTGTGTGCACATTCGATCTGAAGTTTTACCGTGCATATGTGTTTTAGCCAAAATTTGCCAAAAAGGGGGAGATTGAAAGCTCTGGTGTTTTGGACAAATTTTGGTAAAACATAAATATTAACTCAACATGGAAATCAAGCTAAGTAATTATGCTGAAGACGTGATGTCGAACGAAGATGTCTTAACATGCATCTTGACATCCTGGACTGAGTGGTTTAAATCTGTTACAACACTTAAGGAGAAATTGCGCATGGATCAAGGACAGAATATTGAAGCCCAAGGAAGCAGAAGCTTATAAATAGAAGACTTAGACCTAGGTTTCAAAATGCCTTTTGTACGCCTGTTGTAACGTTGTTTTCTTGCATAAGAAACAAGGGTTTAGGGTTTTGAGAGTCATTGGCTCTCTAGGTTGTAAGTCTCCCTTTGTATTAGGTGATGCATTGTGGCAGATATAGGTGTTGCACAGATCCATAAGCCTTGAGGTATTAGATTGTGTATTGTTCTTCGATGAAGCTTTTAAGCAAATCCGAGTTAGCTTGTTTGTCAAGAAAGCTTGACAGATTTATGTATTGACAGGGATGATGTAGATATCACAGTTGGTGATTAAGGGAAGTGAGTGGGGTATCTCATATCAGAGTTGTAAACATTTGAGTTTAGCTTTGGTAAAGATGTTCATTGGGTAGATGTTAGGTATAAAGTTGTAAACTGGGGAGTTTAGCTTTATAACAGTTCTATAGATAGTTAAGTCTTCTTCCTGGATTGGTATCCCCCAGATGTAGGTGAGTTACACCGAACTGGGTTAATAATTGTTGTGTTCTTTATCATTATGCAAATTTACGTTTTCTGTTAGGGTTCATGATAAACATGTTGGATCAGATGTCGTGACATCTGTGATTGTGCAGTTCTGAAATTCAAGGTATCAGTCTGCTGTTACGCCTCTGAGTTTAAATGATTATGTAGCACAATGTCTTGACATGTGTTAGGACATATGCTGTCTGCATAGGCCAGAATTTCATCTCCTTTAGAAGCTCGACCTTGGCCTCGTAATTGCCCTGGAGGGTCGTCAACTTGTTGAACAACTTACTGGTTTCCAGCTCGAGCTCAGTTTCCCTTGCCTTGACCTTCTTAAACTCCGCGACCGGAACTGTCTCCGTGTCCCCAAGGGACAACGCCGCCTCCAGCACTCTCATCACACCCGCTGCATTTTGGCACATGAGTTTCCTTCTCACCTTAGGATCAGCAGACAGGATGGTCGGCGCATCAAGGTTGGGGACAACGACTGATCCCTCCCCGTCAAATTCTTTCCTTGTAGATAATAGGGTGGTAGAACAAACTAGTCCCCAACAAAGCCGCTCGAACCATCAACTGGGGGAGAGTTGAGATCATCCCGCTTCCTTTTCTTCTAAGTATCTGGGGTAGGAGGATTCGACGTGCTACGCGAAAAAAAGGTAGAACTGTCGACGAACTTCTCCAGCGTCGCCTGCTGCTTGGTCGCGTCGACCTTAGACACCGACACCTTCTTGAGATTCTTGGCCGCCGCAGACCTGACAAGGCACTCACGCATGTTCGACATTCTTCATGAAAAAATAAGAAAAAGGATTAGCGCATTGCACAAGTGTAGCACCCCAAAATTTGCTCTCTTACTTTAGTACTAACTGGCTTATGTTTCATTTCATTTTTTGCATTATCATGTATGCATATCATTAGCATGGGGTCAAGGTGCTTGAGGTAGTTCAAGAAGGTCCTATCTGGTCTATCACATCATCAAGAGTTCACAAGTGGCAAGGGATCTCAAGTGGATCACTCTCTCCTAACCAGTGCAGGAATTAGGGTTTTGAGATTCTTGGGTTTATTGCTCCAATGGATAAGCTCCTTGGGTTTTTATCATCACCAAATGACATATCTTATCTTTGTTGGAGAGGATACACATCATATTCAGAGGAATTTGGATTCGGAGACTGTGTTATTTCCTCCTAGACTGAGGATACCAAAATTAGGGTTTGCTATAAAGTCAGTTTACTTCTGATTTTTTGGGCAAGACTTGATTCCATGGTATTCCTTGGGTCCCTGAGTATCTAGGAGTGGAGGATTGTCCATCAGTTTGGTTCAGGAGGAGTTCAATTGACCAATGAATTGGGCATCAGGTGAATTGGGTAAAAGTCAACAGTGAGAGGAGAAGTCAACTGTGGAATTTTGAGGTTATCTCCAAGGTTTTCAAGGTCTCACATCCTCATATGGTCTTCAAGAGTCAAGTTTCATACCATTTATCAAGAATCAGGAGTTGGTGCAAAAGTTACTAAATATGGAAATGACCTATAATTTGAAAGTTTCCTTTTTGGGCAAGTTCCTGCACTGCATTCAACTTAACTTTTCACCATCAATAAAGCTTCAAATGAATTTTTCTCCAACATGAAAGTTGAATATCTTTTTCTCCTATTTCCAACAAGTACTAGTGGGTCTCCATATCATTTGTGAAACTCAACTTATGATCAAAAGAAGGCAAAGTGGTTTTTAGGGTTTCTCATGATTCCATTTTCACAACTTTGGGCATAATGACCTATAATCAATTCCATTGCTTCATGCCACATTCTAATATCAGAGAACATTCCTTGAGGATTATTTTGGGCCCAAGAATTAAGAAATTTCATGGTGTATGTATTGTGACGCCCCCAATCTAATACCCCCAATTAGCATGCATTTAAAGCAGTTAAAAGAAAAATTCAAAAATTGATCAGAGTACATTTGAAAACACGGCATAGAAAGGAGACATCCCATCAACGTAACCAAAATATACACATAACATGCAACACCTGCCCATAATGATATGCAACTGTGGGGTAGCAATCATACAGAGGAAACTTCGTTCCTTACACCCACTTTTCAGAAATTAGAAATAAAACGGAAAATCTAAAATCTGATTAACATATACACATATAAACAGTTTGTCATACATCAAGTAGCATATGTACAACCAAAATATAATATATCATCAGATATACAAAACAATAGCACGCGGCCACCCTAACTACCCGGAGTCACATATCAGAGCCGACCGACCAAAATAATGAAGATGCAAAGCTTCACAAAAAGAATACCTCCAGCAAACCTAATCTGCAACGCCTCATAGAGCGTTATAAAACAGCAGAAGGGTGAGAAAAACAACCATAATATAATTGCATAAAATTATATATATTAACACAAAAATACACAAGCAACACATTCTCACCACAAATGCTCAACAGTCGCATATAATATCACACGGTACAATTCTCACTTATCGTATACCACATCACATCAATCATTCACAATACAATCAAACACGTTCCAAGCACAATTACTCATGATTTATGCAATGCACATAGACCGACACAACGACTCTATGCACATGCCATGCGGTACCGACTTCAAATCTTGTAATTCATTAGTCCCCCAGGAACTCTTGGAATCATCGCTCGTTACATAGAGTAACTCCCCGTCGGGCCTACGATGTTCCCCGTCGCTATAAACCAATATTTCAGGGCGAACGACGTTTATGGATTGCTTTCTACCAGTATTTCAGGGCGCACAATCCGATTGCTTTCTACCAGTATTTCAGGGCGCACAATCAATTGGGATTAATCGCTTCTACCAATATTTCATGGCGTAAGACTATAAAACTGATTCATCTATGAATCTTCCCATGCAAGAATACATATCATGATACTTGACACATTAATGACTCATGCCAACATCAAATACTCATGCATCAACAATATTCATGTATTTCAAGTGCACACAAAGTAATGCACACAATTGCCCAAAATGGCCACAAACACCAATATACCACACTTAGCATTTTCTTGCCTCTCGGCCACAAATCGTCATCACAACAGCACATAAGGCATACACATCCAAAGCACAAACATATAACACAATACAAGTCAAATACGCACTATTAAAAACGACAAAAGTCGAGATTCGACACTATTCACATTTTCCGACCAAATTTAATCGGCTAACGATTCTCAAAACCTCATATTCACAAAGTACAGTTCGATACCTTTCCAACGACACCAAGAATGCAAAAATCGGATAAACGGAACAAAAGTTACGAACATTTCAAAATAACGCAAAACATAAACCGGACGCCCGACACTACGAAACGGTTCGTAAAAACTATACCGATTGGGAAGGATTCAGACCCCAAACATATTTTTCCTAGAAAGAACATCTCGTTAGCTTCCCAACGCTTCGAACGGGGGTTAAAACCGACTTACGGATCAAAAGATATGAATTTCCGAAAATCGCACGAAACCAGAATTTTCACACTAGCAGTCGTGTCCGTACGACTGCGTGAAAATACACCAGTTCTGGTTCAGCAGTGATTTTTGGGGCGTTTTCGCCCGAAACCCGACCGATTCAATTATTTTCTTCAAACAAAATACATGATAATCCTCCATAAATGTATACGGACGTATTAGAATAAAAAATTACGCGATTCCGCGACTTTTGAAAAACACTATTCCGGAACCTAAAAACGCCAAATTTTCAAATATCAACCGATTTTAACGAAACGAGTTTCTATAACGTCGGCCTCACTTCACTCGACTAAACTACGCAATTTGTTTCGAATTTCATCCGTAAAAACTCCCGATTTTATCAATTATGTCAAAAACTAACCTAAACTCAATATTTTCCTACACAATCCAAACAATTCAAAAACAAACGGATATAATCGTACACAATGATATAATAATCGAGTTTCGCACCCTTACCCGATTAATCGATTCTTAAAACTTGTTCTTGTTGAATTTTTCCCACTTTCTTCTTCTTTCTCTCTTTTCTTCTCTTTCTCTCTTTTCTTCTTCTTTTCTCTTTTCTCTTACTATTTTTCTTTCTATTTTCTAACTTATCAAAAATAAGATGTGAAATGCCCAAAATACCCCTACACTCAATTATCTCGCAAATGTTCCCAAAACGCGATAAAATATATTCACGACTAAAAATAACACAATTTCGCACAAAAGCCGAAAACATAATAAAATAATAACAAAATAATCAAAAAGGACTCAACAAACAAAACTGGCAAAACTGGGGCGTTACAATTCTCCCCCACTTAGAAATTTTCGTCCTCGAAAATCTTACCTGATTCAAATAACTCTGGATACGATTCTCGCATCCTACTCTCCAACTCCCACGTCAGATTACCATCAGCAGCGCCTCCCCACGCCACTTTCACAAGTGCAATCTCTTTACCCCTCAACCGCTTCACCTCGCGATCCACAATACTAACTGGTAATGCCTCGACCGTAAGGTTATCTCTTACCTCAACCTCGTCCATAGGAATCACATGTGAAGGGTCTGAAACATACTTCCGCAACTGCGAAACATGAAACACATCATGCAAATTCGACAGATTCGGCGGTAACGCCACCCGATACGCTACAGCACCAACTCTCGCAGATATCTGGTAAGGACCAATAAATCGAGGAGTAAGTTTCTTAGATTTCAAAGCACGACCAACACCCGTAACCGGCGTAACCCTCAGAAATACGTGATCACCCTCTTGAAACTCAAGATCCTTCCGTCTCTTATCATGATAACTCTTCTGCCTACTCTGAGAAGCCTTCATTTTCTCACGAATAAACTTTACCTTTTCCGTCGTCTGTTGCACCAATTCCAGTCCAACCACAGAACTCTCACCTGTTTCGTGCCAACACAACGGCGTTCGACATCTTCACCCATATAAAGCCTCAAAAGGTGCCATTCCAATACTAGAATGGAAACTGTTATTGTACGTGAACTCAACCAAAGCAAGATAACTGTCCCACGTACCACCTTGTTCCAAAACACACGATCTCAACAAATCCTCCAAAGACTGAATAGTTCTTTCGGTCTGACCATCCGTCTGCGGATGATAAGCCGAACTCAACTTCAATCTAGAACCCAAAGCCTTCTGTAGACTCTCCCAAAATCTCGATGTAAACCTCGGATCTCTATCAGAAACAATGCTCAACGGGACACCATGCAATTTCACAACCACACCGACATAAATCTCAGCTAACCTCTCCAAAGAAAAACTGATGTCAATCGGAATGAAATGCGCCGATTTAGTCAGCCTATCCACAATCACCCAAATAGCATTATGCCCTCGCTGAGTATTCGGTAACCCCGTTACAAAATCCATCGAAATGCTATCCCATTTCCACTCAGGAATGTCTAATGGTTGCAACAAACCACTAGGCCTCAAATGTTCCACTTTCTATTTCTGACAAGTTAAACAAGCATAAACAAATTGAGCCACATCTCTTTTCAAACCAGACCACCAGAAAATCTTCCTCAAATCTTGGTACATTTTATTCGCTCCGGGATGAATACTTAAAATACTCCGGTGTCCTTCCTCCAAAATCATTCTTTTCAACTCCGCATCGTCAGGAATACAAATACGATCACGAAATCTCAAAACGCCAAACTTATCAACCTTGAAATCCTCATTCTCGTTCATCATCAAATCAACAAATTTCAAATCCAGCTTTTGTTTCTCACAAATCGACAACAAAAACTCATTCGTAACTTTCAACATACCAAGTCTCACACTCACCGATGTCACTTCGCAAACTAAACTCAAGTCTCTAAATGATTCCAAAAGTTCCCACTCTTTCGCCATCAATGCGGACATATGCAAAGACTTACGGCTCAATGCATCGGCTACCACATTAGCTTTACCAGGATGGTAATTCAAGCCAAAGTCGTAGTCTTTCAAGAATTCCAACCATCTCCGTTGCCTCATGTTCAACTCTTTCTGATCAAATAGATATTTCAAGCTTTTATGATCACTAAAGACTTCGAACCTCGCACCATAGAGATAGTGTCTCCAAATCTTTAACACAAAAACCACAGCAGCTAATTCAAGATCATGAGTAGGATAGTTTTTCTCATGAACTCTTAATTGCCTTGAAGCATAAGCTACAACTTTACCTTCCTGCATCAAAACACCACCCAAACCAATTAAAGAAGCATCACAATACACAACGAATGGTTCATTAGGATTAGGTAAAATAAGAATCGGAGCTGTCGTCAATCTTCTCTTCAGCTCACAAAAACTCTCTTCACACTGAATATCCCAAATGAACGCTTTGCCCTTACAAGTCAACTGCGTCAAAGGTAATGCTAGCTTGGAAAAACCTTCAATGAACCTCCGATAATAACCAGCCAAACCCAAAAAGCTTCGAATTTCAGTAACGGATCTAGGAGCCTCCCATTGTAGAACTGCTTCTACTTTAGATGGATCCACAGTAATACCATTACCTGAAATCACGTGCCCGAGAAAACTCACCTCCGACAACCAAAATTCACACTTGGACAATTTGGCAAAAAGCTTCCTTTCTCTCAAAACCTGCAAAACAATACGTAAATGCTCTGCATGTTCCTCACGAGACTTAGAATAGATTAAAATATCATCAATAAACACCACCACAAAACGATCCAAATGCTCGTGGAAAATCCGATTCATGTATTCCATGAACACACCAGGCGCATTAGAAACCCCGAACGGCATCACAGCAAACTCGTAATGCCCGTAGCGTGTCCTAAAGGCCGTCTTCTGAATATCTTCTTCTTTCACCCTTATCTGATGGTACCCCGATCTCAAGTCAATCTTACTAAATACACAAGCACCAACCAACTGATCCATCAGATCATCAATCCTTGGAAGCGGATATTTGTTCTTAATCGTCACTTTATTCAACTGGCGATAATCAATACATAATCGCATACTCCCATCTTTGTTTTTCACCAACAAAACTGGAGCACCCCAAGGAGAAACACTTGGTCTTACGAACCTCTTTTCCAGTAAGTCATTCAACTGCTTTTTCAACTCCACCAATTCAGATGCCGACATTCGATAAGGTGCCATAGAAACAGGTCTAGTACCAGGGACTAGATCTATCGAGAATTCCACCTCTCTCTCCGGCGGTACATCTGAAATATCTTCAGGAAATACCTCAGGAAAATCACACACAACAGGAAACACCTCAAGAGAAACTTTACTCTCCACCGACAACGATGCAAACACACCGAACAACTGAGCCTCATCCGCCAAAAGTCTCTTCAACTCTTTGGTAGATAAGAAACTCGAGTCTTCGTCTTCCTCCAGAGAAGGAAACCTTACTAGCTTATGATAACAATCAATGTGAACCCGATTAAATTGTAACCAGTTCATTCCCAACACCACATCTAACCCTTCCAATGGTAAACACACCAAATCCATCACAAAATCTTTACCATAAATGGCTAAAGGACAATTTAGACAAACCATAGAAGTAGTTACTGATCCCATCGCTGGAGTATCAATAACCATCTCAACACCCATCACAGACAACACAAGATTCAAACTCTTCGCGCACTCAGACGAAATAAACGAATGAATCGCTCCAGTATCAATAATAGCAATTAAAGGCGTATTATTAATAAAGCAAGTACCTCTAATCAAACGATCTGCATTCGAGGTCTGAGTTCCTGCTAGTGCAAACACTTTTCCTCCAGGTTGAGCCTGTCTTGGTTTCGTACACCTTGTACTAACATGACCAACTTCCCCACAATTATAACATGTAACTCCATTCTTCCTCCTACAATCAGCAGCCACATGACCTTTCAAACCACAACTAGCACACATATCCACATTATTCATTTTCCTCTTACATTCCGATATACGATGTCCTAAACCACCACAATTGTAACATTTCACAGCAGAATTCATTCCTCCACCACTAGGCTTCCTATCAAAAGCAAACTTCTGTTTCCCTTTGTCAACAGGGGTAACATAAGGCCTACCTCTGAACTGCCCCTTTCCTTTCTTATCATTCAGATTCTTGTAATGAGTAGCACGTGCTTTGCTATCCTCATCAAAGATCCGACTCTTGTTCACCAACACTGAAAACTGTCTTATCTCCTGATAACCGATACCCTGCTTGATTTCTGGCCTCAAGTCATTCACAAACTTCAAACACTTCGACCTCTCTGAACCCGCTGTATTATAATTAGGACAGAACTTCACAAGTTCCTCAAACTTAGCAGCATAATCCGCAACAGAGGAATTATCCTGTTTCAGTTCAAGAAATTCAATTTCCTTCTTACCTCTCTCATCTTCCGGAAAATACTTTTCGAGAAAAGCATCTTTGAACACAGCCCACGTAACCACTATATCATCCTCCTCAAACCTCTGAGAAGCATTTATCCACCAATCTTCAGCTTCCTTTTCCAGCACATGAGTACCAAACTGCACTTTCTGATCCTCGGAACACTTAATGAAACGGAAGATCTTCTCAATCTTCTTCAGCCAAATCTGTGCTCCCTCAGGATCATGAGTACCATTGAAGCTCGGTGGGTTATTCTTCTGAAACTTATCCATACTACGCGACTCCTCGTCCGCCGCAGCATTCGGTAAATTCTGCATCGCCTGCGCCATAGCTTGCATGGCCGCAGTCATAGCAGCATCACGTCTTCCAGCCATAATCTGAACGTTTCCAATGATAACAAATTATGGTTAAACAACAACTCGTCCAACGTAACTCGCCCAATATGCCAGACACAACAACCACAACTGACACAAACTGACACAAACAGCTCTGATACCACTTAATGTGACGCCCCCAATCTAATACCCCCAATTAGCATGCATTTAAAGCAGTTAAAAGAAAAATTCAAAAATTGATCAGAGTACATTTGAAAACACGGCATAGAAAGGAGACATCCCATCAACGTAACCAAAATATACACATAACATGCAACACCTGCCCATAATGATATGCAACTGTGGGGTAGCAATCATACAGAGGAAACTTCGTTCCTTACACCCACTTTTCAGAAATTAGAAATAAAACGGAAAATCTAAAATCTGATTAACATATACACATATAAACAGTTTGTCATACATCAAGTAGCATATGTACAACCAAAATATAATATATCATCAGATATACAAAACAATAGCACGCGGCCACCCTAACTACCCGGAGTCACATATCAGAGCCGACCGACCAAAATAATGAAGATGCAAAGCTTCACAAAAAGAATACCTCCAGCAAACCTAATCTGCAACGCCTCATAGAGCGTTATAAAACAGCAGAAGGGTGAGAAAAACAACCATAATATAATTGCATAAAATTATATATATTAACACAAAAATACACAAGCAACACATTCTCACCACAAATGCTCAACAGTCGCATATAATATCACACGGTACAATTCTCACTTATCGTATACCACATCACATCAATCATTCACAATACAATCAAACACGTTCCAAGCACAATTACTCATGATTTATGCAATGCACATAGACCGACACAACGACTCTATGCACATGCCATGCGGTACCGACTTCAAATCTTGTAATTCATTAGTCCCCCAGGAACTCTTGGAATCATCGCTCGTTACATAGAGTAACTCCCCGTCGGGCCTACGATGTTCCCCGTCGCTATAAACCAATATTTCAGGGCGAACGACGTTTATGGATTGCTTTCTACCAGTATTTCAGGGCGCACAATCCGATTGCTTTCTACCAGTATTTCAGGGCGCACAATCAATTGGGATTAATCGCTTCTACCAATATTTCATGGCGTAAGACTATAAAACTGATTCATCTATGAATCTTCCCATGCAAGAATACATATCATGATACTTGACACATTAATGACTCATGCCAACATCAAATACTCATGCATCAACAATATTCATGTATTTCAAGTGCACACAAAGTAATGCACACAATTGTCCAAAATGGCCACAAACACCAATATACCACACTTAGCATTTTCTTGCCTCTCGGCCACAAATCGTCATCACAACAGCACATAAGGCATACACATCCAAAGCACAAACATATAACACAATACAAGTCAAATACGCACTATTAAAAACGACAAAAGTCGAGATTCGACACTATTCACATTTTCCGACCAAATTTAATCGGCTAACGATTCTCAAAACCTCATATTCACAAAGTACAGTTCGATACCTTTCCAACGACACCAAGAATGCAAAAATCGGATAAACGGAACAAAAGTTACGAACATTTCAAAATAACGCAAAACATAAACCGGACGCCCGACACTACGAAACGGTTCGTAAAAACTGTACCGATTGGGAAGGATTCAGACCCCAAACATATTTTTCCTAGAAAGAACATCTCGTTAGCTTCCCAACGCTTCGAACGGGGGTTAAAACCGACTTACGAATCAAAAGATATGAATTTCCGAAAATCGCACGAAACCAGAATTTTCACACTAGCAGTCGTGTCCGTACGACTGCGTGAAAATACACCAGTTCTGGTTCAGCAGTGATTTTTGGGGCGTTTTCGCCCGAAACCCGACCGATTCAATTATTTTCTTCAAACAAAATACATGATAATCCTCCATAAATGTATACGGACGTATTAGAATCAAAAATTACGCGATTCCGCGACTTTTGAAAAACACTATTCCGGAACCTAAAAACGCCAAATTTTCAAATATCAACCGATTTTAACGAAACGAGTTTCTATAACGTCGGCCTCACTTCACTCGACTAAACTACGCAATTTGTTTCGAATTTCATCCGTAAAAACTCCCGATTTTATCAATTATGTCAAAAACTAACCTAAACTCAATATTTTCCTACACAATCCAAACAATTCAAAAACAAACGGATATAATCGTACACAATGATATAATAATCGAGTTTCGCACCCTTACCCGATTAATCGATTCTTAAAACTTGTTCTTGTTGAATTTTTCCCACTTTCTTCTTCTTTCTCTCTTTTCTTCTCTTTCTCTCTTTTCTTCTTCTTTTCTCTTTTCTCTTACTATTTTTCTTTCTATTTTCTAACTTATCAAAAATAAGATGTGAAATGCCCAAAATACCCCTACACTCAATTATCTCGCAAATGTTCCCAAAACGCGATAAAATATATTCACGACTAAAAATAACACAATTTCGCACAAAAGCCGAAAACATAATAAAATAATAACAAAATAATCAAAAAGGACTCAACAAACAAAACTGGCAAAACTGGGGCGTTACATGTATCACTTATTCTCCATTATTCAAAATTCCCAAATTATTTAAAAGTAATGAATCAAAAAGTTTCAAGGCCCAATCTCAATGTGGGTGTGACTAGCAATTCAAACACAAGTGATCCATCATAGAATATTGGGATATCCATGCATGGGAGGAGGTGTATCTAACATTATGTGATTTTCCAAATTTGTCCAAAACTCACTAAACAAGGAATTGCCCAAGCCCAATTCATTATCAGTGGAAAACCCTAGTCTATTTAACCCTATCCATGCACTGGTTAGGAGGGATTCACGTGCATTTGGAGGAGAACCACAATTTTAACCCTAAAGCCTTTCACACTCATATCTCTCAATCCATTAGGTATTTTTAAGAACTTCTTCAACAAACCTCTTCCTGGTGATCCATAGAGTAAGAACCAACCATCATTCGCAGCTAAAAGCAAGGATTAGGAGTGCATAGCTTCAGGTTAGTCAATTTTTTCACGATCACGAAGCTCTCTTTTTAAGTATGCACATTGATGTGTGATGTCTGCTGATCATCCTGATATAATTTGCTTGGTGTTTGGACGTGTAGATTGACCATACTGTGAGTTTAAAGTTTTTGAGTCAAATCTTATTTCATGCGAATCTCACCATGCGTTGGTTGTTTGTTGTTTTTGATGACATAATATTAATCCTTGCGAAAATCTGGGCGGGATAGTGTATTCGCACATGTGTTTTGGTGTCCTATTTGTTGCAGGTGACCGGAGAAGGGAGCGGAACCCTAGTTCCGGCGACGGCGGGCGAACCAGTCCGGCGAGGGTGGCTGGAGGTAGGAGACGGTGTTTTGGCCGTTGGATCTAGGGATCTGATGGTCCATAGCGTGCCATGTGTTTTGTTTTTATTTTTTTCTGAGTTTTAATTAGTGGTTACGTGTGTGACATAGCATGGTAATTATCGTGAACTACTAAAGCCAAACCCTTTATCATGTTGACTTGTGAAGCCTTGACCAATCGTGTGGCTGGCATGATGCCAACCAATTAATGAACCACGTGCCTGGCACATGGGGGTGCACGGTGCGCTGAAGAGTTGTGTGTGTGCGTGTGTACATTAAT
The DNA here is from genome assembly GCA_022829125.1 of Lathyrus tuberosus. Lineage (NCBI taxonomy): Eukaryota > Viridiplantae > Streptophyta > Magnoliopsida > Fabales > Fabaceae > Lathyrus > Lathyrus tuberosus. Next base: position 399,030 of record JALAZF010000237.1, read on the forward strand.
TGCAGTGTGTTGCTTAATCTGAACCATTAATCATAAATGCTAATTGAATTGGTTGACTTAGTACAGCGCGTTGGATCAATCTAGGGGCAGGTATGCAGTCAACCGTTGACTGAAGTCCATACGTGGACCCTTTTTTATTTTTATTTTTTCTGATTAATTGTGTGGACGGGCCTCGCTAATGGCACCTCTCTCCCTCAACCCATGTCTTGCTTTCAACATGTTTCTTTTACTCAATACACCCCCCACGTTATTTCTCCATTTTTATTTTTATTAAATTTCTTACATTTTCATTTTTAATTTTTAAAATACATTCTTGCATTAAAAAAATCCCAGAAAACTCATGCATACTTTGTATCATTTTATAAAATTTTCCAAAATTTATTTTTTATTTTTATTTTATTTTTTATCATCTAAATTAATTATTTAGCTTATTTTCTTTTTGCATTACTCATATCGTGCATACCTAAATTTGTTTATTTTACTTCTCTGCATCCATAAAATATTTTCAATCCGTTCTTTTTGCATTTGTTAGATAACATTCTGAAGTGCATTAAAATATTTTTCTTTCATTTTTAAAATTATTTCATATTGCATCTTAGTCTTTTCCTTTTGCATGTTGAACCATGATCCTCATCTGAACTTTGCATGACTGTCTGAATGACTAACGTCTTGAATTTTTGCAGGAGTTTTTGGTATTTTGTTTGTCTCTGGTTGAGCAACTTTGATATTTATTTTGGAAATTTTAGAAGTTGTTTCACTATTTGTTCAATTGCTCTTTGTGTGAGATTTTCTTGTATGCGCATCCTTGATCTCGTCTGATTATCTGTTTAAAAAGGCACTTGTGCCATTGTCTTGGGGTTGTTCATTTGATTTCTTAATTCATGTTTGGATTGTTATCATTATTATATGCCATTGTTTGGTTTTCTTTTGCTTTGATATCACCTATGTCTGTTACATACTAACCTTTTATGCAGGGACTAAGGTAAGTTCTTTAAGGGTGTGGATAAGTACCTATGGTCACCCTTACTATTTCCTTCTCTCACCTTTTTCCTTTAGGTTTAGGTTATCGTCAAACCTCACTAACCGTAGGTCACCCATGCATGATAACTTTAGGACTCTTAACTGTCCTTCAGGATTGTCAAACTAAAGGCTATTTTCAAAAAGGGCACGTTACCTTCCGTCTGAGTCGCAAACAGGCATCGACCCTAACTGTCGGACGCGAACTTGACGTCGCTCATAAAAAACACAAAAAGAACTTGGTCCGAACTACGTTGACTCTGAATTCCCCATTGCACAAAGGGGGTACGTAGGCCTAGGACGTCGACGTCCTACCGAGTCTGTCTTTGTCTTCCCCTTCCCCGTCTTAGTACAACCATAGATGATAGGATAACTCACCCTTAGAATAGACAACAAGCGTGGATCCCATCGAGTACGATGGACGCGTGGGGTGCTAGCACCTTCCCCTCGCGTAACCGACTCCCGAACCCAGGCTATGGTTGCGATGACCATTCCTTTCCCTCTTCCTCAGGTTTATGCGGTGTTCCCTTTCCCTCTCTTGGGATAAATTTACACGGCTGGCGACTCTGTTTTTCCGCGCCACTCTCGCATTTGTACCTGGATGAAAATCCTGGGAGCGACAGCTGGCGACTCTGCTAGGGAATCTGGTTGACCTATACTGGTTTATCCCTAAGCGAGTCAGTCCTAGCGCTTGCTTGTCTTTGTTCTCTTTGGGTGTCTTTATGTTTGTTTTGTTTTATTTGTTGTATTTTATTTTTACAGCTTTTCTACATTGCATTTCATTTTTATTACTGTCATACTGCTGTGTTGTGTTGGCTGTTCTTGTTTTGCAGGTTGGGTGGGTCTGAGAGATAAGCCCAATACCCAGGCTTGAGTATACCCTAGGACTAGAGTGGAAAGTAGTGGGACCTACGTGCCCGCTTGGTACGTTTGTGTGTTCACAAAATTCACAACCAGACAAGGCTATCTTGGGACGCATCCTAACGTGTGTGTCTTGCGCATGTTGGGGTGTTGACCTAGAGAGCTGTCGACTCTGGTGACCGATCATCGAGGACCTTAGTGGAAACATCCCTCTTTAGTGGTGACAGTGGCAGACCACATCCTGTGGCAAACCCATTCGCACCCGAGGACCCGCTTTGGAACCCGCATAGGATGACCCCTATCTTTTGAAGAGAATCAGTGGAGGCACTCCTCGATTGACGATAGTACTGTACCCCGAGGGATGAATGTACTATTGTTTCTCGACCTCAGTGCCAGAAGCTGAGGACCTTCCGTTTTGGAGAATCAGTTGAGGCCTCCTCGATTGATGATGATGCCAAACTAGAAATGGTGAACGTATCATCATTTCTCGACCTGAGAGCCCGGGATACTGAACATCCTAGTACCCACACGTGAGAGGGGATGGGTGTTTGCAGGTTTGCAGGTAACCTTGACCTTCAACATACCCGTTTTTCTGATCGGCAGATTTATCAGTGTGATATTACGGTTATTCTGGTATTCTGAGTATTTGGGCAGATCTTCGAGATGGTTCAGTTTGTTCAGTGCAGCAGTTGTCCAGTCTGTGTGGCATCCTTGATCCCATGTGTGCATTTGCATCATCATTTTGCACCCCAACATGTTTATTCATTTGTGGGGTTGCATCCTAACTTTGATTCTGGTTTTTGAAATTAAACTGGAATCAAGGGGTGGATCGCCTTGCGAATTTTTAAACATGTTCATTTGCATTCGCATATCCATAATCATTTTGCATAACGGGTGGTTATCTTTGGCGTTCTCACTTGGTTCTCCATCTCAACTCAGGATTGCTGATCAACCCATTCATCGGTATTCTACCAGATAAAATCAGAAAAGACTCATAGATCAACTACAAGCTGAGATGACTGGGATGTGGACTCGCATGAACCAATTCATGGATTTAATGCAAGGGGTTGCTCAGGGCCAAGAGCAGTTAAGAACTTTTGTCCAACCACTGATTGCGAGGATTGATGAAGATGGTGTCCTTCATGGAGGAGTTCATACTGGTGTCAATGGTAATAATGATCAGAATGGTCATCTGGGCGGAGATATTCCTGCTTCTAGCGTTGTGATTCCTCCGGGCGGGGCTGAAAATGTAGGGGGAGGAGGTATTGGTGTTGGTGTTATTCAGGGTCGTCAGTATGTTGATGTTCAAGATGATGCATTTTCTGTGCCAGGTGGGGATGCTGGGCCCCAGTTTGACAATGATCAGAGGATCAGGTTGATTGAGGAACAACTGAGGGGTGTTATAGATCAGGATTCTGTGGGTATGGATCTAGAGGATTTGGGGCTGGTTCCAGGCGTTGTCATCCAACACAAGTTTCAGACTCCCACTTTTGAGAAGTATAATGGTATGTCTTGCCCAAGGACTCACGTCAGGGCCTACGCAAGTAAAATGGTTGCGCATGCGAAGAATGAAAAATTAATGATGCACTGCTTCCAGGATAGCCTATCTGGGGCATCCCTAGAGTGGTATATGCAACTAGAAAGGAAAGATGTGCGTAGTTGGAGAGATCTGGCAAGGGCATTCATTAGACACTATCAATATAACACTGACATGGCTCCTAACAGAACACAGCTGCAGAACTTATCACAGAAGAACAATGAGAGTTTCAAGGAGTACGCCCAGAGGTGGCGTGAATTGGCAGCAAGGGTTCAACCTCCCATGCTGGAACGTGAAATGATAGGTATGTTTATGGCCACCTTGCAGGGACATTACTATGAAAAGCTGGTACCGTGTATGACCGGAAAGTTTGCTGATCTCATCTTAGTAGGAGAAATGGTCGAAAGCGGCATCAAAACGGGAAAGATTCGAAGTGCTGCTGAAGATGCAAAGAAACCTTATGATGGGTCCTCCAAGAGAAAGGAAGGAGAAGCTAGTGCTGTGTATATTCCTCCTGTTGTTCAACGACCTGTTCAGCATCAGCGACCTTATGCTCCTCAGCAACAGAGACAAAAAAGACCACGAAGGCCTGCGAGAAGTTTCGATCCACTCCCTATTTCTCCCAGTGACGTTCTTGCCCGTCTACTTGAAAGTTCTCTGGTTCAACTAAGGGATGCCAAGCCTGTTCCTGACCCTATTCCTCCTTATTATGATCTGGATGCCAGATGTGAATATCACTCAGACACACTGGGTCATTCAATTGAAAATTGCAACGTGTTCAAACACAAGGTGCAAGACCTGGTAGACTCAGAGATCATTGCATTCACTGAAGATGACATGTACATCAATTGAAGCCTCCTGTCTCAAGTGAGCACTCAGTTTGCAAGGACGTCCAGACAGAATTAAGCCTCCTCAGCGATGGCGATCTTCAACTTCTTTACCGCATTTTCATTTGTAGTTTTTCATTTCTTGTTAAAACATTGTGTGCATGTAAGACTTGTTTGTTTAATGATGATATTAATGCAATGAATATGTTTTCTTGAAGTAATTCTTTTTCATTCGTATGATATTTTTGTGCATTGCAATACCAATTTTCTTGCTTAAACTCTTTGAGGGAGGATGATGAGACGAAAACGCAGAATCTTTGGTTGTATGTTCAAGGATAGAACCCTGTTGAGGATGTACAGGCATTGTTTCAAACCCCTAAACTCTGGAGATATAAGGGAGATAGAACCTCGTTAACCCTTTTGAGCCTTGAAGTAGGAGTTTCTTCCGTTTGAAAAAACCCTCGTACTTAACCCAGGGGCAGGGTAGAGGTCAGTTAGTTTGACCGAGCGTTCAAATTTCAAGGAGAGTGCGCATCTGAGGATCCATTACCTTCTATCCCACCATCAAGAGGTCAAGAGATGTGAGACCACAATGGTTATCCATCGACAATCAAGGAGTGAGGCAGTCGCAACCCTGTCAAGCAAGTAAGACAACCAGTGTCACACGCCTTGTTCAAAAAAATAAAAGAAAGAAAGCCCGCTAAGTCGAAACTTGAAAACAACCGACTTAGGCAAAAGTTAGGGCATCCCGCTGGACTTCAAAATAAAAAAAATTAAAAGAGTCAGTCCAGGCAAAAATTAGGGATCAAAAAAGCAAAAGAAAGAAAAAGCGAAAAGTATTACAAAAGAAAATCCTCGATAAGAACAAATTCGTGTGATTACAGACACAAAAGATAAAAAGGGGTGACTGTCACTCCAAAACTTCCTTAGGTGTCAAACCATTAGTGGCATGGGTTCCTTAAAGATCATAAGCCTTTTGAGAGATGAGCGATTGGGTCAGATTAACTGAACATAGGACTGGAGAACATCACGAAGAGTGGGTGGGCACCGATAAATTTTGAGCCATAAATCCTTTTTTCTGAAACCGTGAACCAGACCACGTTACAGCCCTTAAAGTCCTAATTTAAACAGGGTTCAGTCCGAAAGCGTACTCCAACCGGATGGCGTTCCTGACTCCTATGAGTTGTGCTAATAAGATTTGTTGGTATTGCATGTGCGCATTGTTTTTGCCATTCAAAAATCAAGGTCGCATCCCAGCAAGTGATTCGTTTACAAGGCTTGGCGACGTATTTTCAGTAAAAGCTTCAAGGTTAACATGAGTGTTGCATTAGAATTGTCATTCTCATAATAAACTTGTTCTGCTTGCCTACATGTGCCTAAGCATCAAGGAAGCTTACACAGTGAACGTCAGTCAAGAAGCTTGATCCTGCCAAGGTAGGATGCTTAAAAATTCTGAAGGACAGTCATATCAAGGGGTATGCTGCCAAGAGACTCAGTGTAGAGTGGGCTCTCCCCAGTAAGTCATGTTAAAGATGTAGCCAATCTGGGGAAGTCACGTCGAGAAATCTCTCCGAAATTCAGTTATTCAGGGGCATTCATTCTAAGATCAGGGGCAAAGTCACTTCAAAGCTCATATTGAGGCAGGTCATCTCTAGAGCATGAGAAGTTATCCTCTCTAGAAGACTGTTAATCAGGAGCACCTCTTCAAGGTTCAAAACACTGAGACAGAGTATTTCAAGTCGCTACGAATCCTCTCGAGGCAAATTCCTTCATAAGTCATACAGTCTGGGGCAGTTACGTCGAGATCCAATAAATCTCTTCAAGAGTTTGAAGACCCTGGGGCAGTGTGAACGCTCGGTCTTCTATAAAATCCTCTTGAGATGATTTCTTCCATCAAACCCCGTGGGCTGGGGCAAGTCAAGAATCAAGAGAACTGTGGCTCACTCCTGACAATCAGTATGCAGTTGATCAGCAGAAACCTGAAGCGCTAAGTCTTTCCCCCAGCAAGGAACCAGAAGGTATCTTTGTCTTAGCAAGGTGCTGGAATTGATATTCTTCCCCAAGCAGAGTGTCGTCCTCAAATCGAAAAGGGTTCTTTATGAAGATTCCCTATCCCCAGCAATACAGGTGGATTCCTCATTCCTAGCCGGGTAGGACGACGGAATACTTTCAGGCAGTTTGAAGATGGTGAGAAGTCAGAGTATTCTCTTCCTCAAAAGTCAGGTTTGGGGTTTTCCCGCAAGGCAAAGTCCAATGGTTATTGGCATTCTCAGCAGTTCAAAGTCCAATCTTCATTGGCATCTCCCCAACAGAGTTTGCAATTCAGCTTGCAGTTCCTCGACAGGGTTGGCATCACCAGTGGTTATTGGTGGTACAGTTGGTTATCTCCCTACAGGAGATTAGATATTGGTGATCCCTTCCTCAGCGAAGTCTGCTTGTTCTATTCTGCGCATTCCATGGTGGAGTGTCCTCTCATATAGTAATCATCATTGCATTGCATCCTCAAAATGCGTAACATTTCCATTTCGTATGGAGCATTACGCCATAGAAAAAATTCAAACATGCATCGAAGCATAAGCCAGATTTGGTACCTTGTGCGAAAGCCCAGATCGACCCTTAATTAAAGCAGTGATCCCCAACCTCAGAGTTGACGCCTATTTCCCTAACCTTAGAGTTGACGCTCTTTTTCCAACCTCAGAGTTGTCGTACCTCCATTCTCCAACCTCAGAGTTGTCGCACCTCCTTTTCTCAACCTCAGAGTTGATGAATAACATTTTTTACCAACCTCAGAGTTGAAGCTTTTCGTCCCCAACCTCAGAGTTGTCGTACCTTCTTTTGCTCCCAATCTCAGAATTGATGCCACTTTTTTCTCGACCTCAGAGTTGATGAATATCCTTTTCGTCCCCAACTTCAAAGTTGTTGTATACCTTTTCTCGACCTCGGAGTTGATGAATATCCTTTTCGTCCCCGACTTCAAAGTTATCGTATACCTTTTCTCGACCTCAGAGTTGATGAAATATCCTTTCTTCCCTAACTTCAAAGTTGTTGTATGCCTTTTCTCGACCTCGGAGTTGATGAAATATCCCTTCTTCCCCAACTTCAAAGTTGTCGTATACCTTTTCTCGACCTCAGAGTTGATGAAATGTCCTTTCTTCCCCAACTTCAAAGTTGCCGTATACCTTTTCTCGACCTCAGAGTTGATGAAATGTCCTTTCTTCCCCAACTTCAAAGTTGTCGTATACCTTTTCTCGACCTCAGAGTTGATGAAATGTCCTTTCTTCCCCAACTTCAAAGTTGTTGTACACCTTTTCTCGACCTCAGAGTTGATGAAATGTCCTTTCTCCCCCAACTTCAAAGTTGTCGTATACCTTTCCTCGACCTCAGAGTTGATGAAATATCCTTCCTTCCCCAACTTTAAAGTTGTCGTGTACCTTTCCTCAACCTCAGTGTTATTGTTTACTTTATATTTTCTCAATCTCGGAGCAAATGCCATTTTTCCCCAACTTCAGAGTTGATGGTCTACCTTCTTATCCCCAGCGAAGTCCACTTTCTGCAGGTCTTCCTTTGCGGGTGCGGTTGAGATCATATTCGCTATTCTTCAGCACACTCCATTTCGTCATCCTCACCATTAGCAAATTTCTAGGTTCTTTCGGTATTCAATCCCCGTGTATCCTGGAGTGTCTGAAAGCCGTCGCTATCATACCTTCAGGACCAAGTTGATTGAATAGGGGCAGCTGTAGCACCCCAAAATTTGCTCTCTTACTTTAGTACTAACTGGCTTATGTTTCATTTCATTTTTTGCATTATCATGTATGCATATCATTAGCATGGGGTCAAGGTGCTTGAGGTAGTTCAAGAAGGTCCTATCTGGTCTATCACATCATCAAGAGTTCACAAGTGGCAAGGGATCTCAAGTGGATCACTCTCTCCTAACCAGTGCAGGAATTAGGGTTTTGAGATTCTTGGGTTTATTGCTCCAATGGACAAGCTCCTTGGGTTTTTATCATCACCAAATGACATATCTTATCTTTGTTGGAGAGGATACACATCATATTCAGAGGAATTTGGATTCGAAGACTGTGATATTTCCTCCTAGACTGAGGATACCAAAATTAGGGTTTGCTATAAAGTCAGTTTACTTCTGATTTTTTGGGCAAGACTTGATTCCATGGCATTCCTTGGGTCCCTGAGTATCTAGGGGTGGAGGATTGTCCATCATTTTGGTCCAGGAGGAGTTCAATTGGCCAATGGATTGGGCATCAGGTGAATTGGGTAAAAGTCAACAGTGAGAGGAGAAGTCAAATGTGGAATTTTGAGGTTATCTCCAAGGTTTTCAAGGTCTCACATCCTCATATGGTCTTCAAGAGTCAAGTTTCATACCATTTATCAAGAATCAGGAGTTGGTGCAAAAGTTACTAAATATGGAAATGACCTATAATTTGAAAGTTTCCTTTTTGGGCAAGTTCCTGCACTGCATTCAACTTGAATTTTCACCATCAAGAAAGCTTCAAATTAATTTTTCTCCAACATGAAAGTTGAATATCTTTTTCTCCTCTTTCCAACAAGTACTAGTGGGTCTCCATATCATTTGTGAAACTCAACTTATGATCAAAAGAAGGCAAAGTGGTTTTTAGGGTTTCTCATGATTCCATTTTCACAACTTTGGGCATAATGACCTATAATCAATTCCATTACTTCATGCCACATTCTAATATTAGAGAACATTCCTTGAGGATTATTTTGGGCCCAAGAATTAAGAAATTTCATGGTGTGTGTATCACTTATTCTCCATTATTCAAAATTCCCAAATTATTTAAAAGTCATTAATCAAAAAGTTTCAAGGCCCAATCTCAATGTGGGTGTGACTAGCAATTCAAACACAAGTGATCCATCATAGAATATTGGGATATCCATGCATGGGAGGAGGTGTATCTAACATTATGTGATTTTCCAAATTTGTCCAAAACTCACTAAACAAGGAATTGCCCAAGCCCAATTCATTATCAGTGGAAAACCCTAGTCTATTTAACCCTATCCATGCACTGGTTAGGAGGGATTCACGTGCATTTGGAGGAGAACCACAATTTGAACCCTAAAGCCTTTCACACTCATATCTCTCAATCCATTAGGTCTTTTCAAGAACTTCTTCCACAAACCTCTTCCTGGTGATCCATAGAGTAAGAACCAACCATCATTCGCAGCTAAAAGCAAGGATTAGGAGTGCATAGCTTCAGGTTAGTCAATTTTTTCACGATCACGAAACTCTCTTTTTAAGTATGCATATTGATGTGTGATGTCTGCTGATCATCCTGATATAATTTGCTTGGTGTTTAGACGTGTAGATTGACCATACTGTGAGTTTAAAGTTTTTGAGTCAAATCTTATTTCATGCGAATCTCACCATGCGTTGGTTGTTTGTTGTTTTTGATGACATAATATTAATCCTTGCGAAAATCTGGGCGGGATAGTGTATTTGCGCGTGTGTTTTGGTGTCCTATTTGTTGCAGGTGACCGGAGAAGGGAGCGGAACCCTAGTTCCGGCGACGGCGGGCGAACCAGTCCGGCGAGGGTGGCTGGAGGTAGAAGACGGTGTTTTGGCCGCTGGATCTAGGGATCTGACGGTCCATAGCGTGCCATGTGTTTTGTTTTTATTTTTTTTCTGAGTTTTAATTAGTGGTTACATGTGTGACATAGCATGGTAATTATCGTGAACTACCAAAGCCAAACCCTTTATCATGTTGACTTGTGAAGCATTGACCAATCGTGTGGCTGGCATGATGCCAACCAATTAATGAACCACGTGCCTGGCACATGGGGGTGCACGGTGCGCTGAAGAGTTGTGTGTGTGCGTGTGTACATTAATTGCAGTGTGTTGCTTAATCTGAACCATTAATCATAAATGCTAATTGAATTGGTTGACTTAGTACAGCGCGTTGGATCAATCTAGGGGCAGGTATGCAGTCAACAGTTGACTGAAGTCTATACGTGGACCCTTTTTTATTTTTATTTTTTCTGATTAATTGTGTGGACGGGCCTCGCTAATGGCGCCCCTCTCCCTCAGCCCATGTCTTGCTTTCAACATGTTTCTTTTACTCAATACACCCCCCACGTTATTTCTCCATTTTTATTTTTATTTAATTTCTTACATTTTCATTTTTAATTTTTAAAATACATTCTTGCATTAAAAAAATCCCAGAAAACTCATGCATACTTTGTATCATTTTATAAAATTTTCCAAATTTTATTTTTTATTTTTATTTTATTTTTTATCATCTAAATTAATTATTTAGCTTATTTTCTTTTTGCATTACTCATATCGTGCATACCTAAATTTGTTTATTTTATTTCTCTGCATCCATAAAATATTTTCAATCCGTTCCTTTTGTATTTGTTAGATAACATTCTGAAGTGCATTAAAATATTTTTCTTTCATTTTTAAAATTATTTCATATTGCATCTTAGTCTTTTCCTTTTGCATGTTGAACCATGATCCTCATCTGAACTTTGCATGACTGTCTGAATGACTAACGTCTTGAATTTTTGCAGGAGTTTTTGGTATTTTGTTTGTCTCTGGTTGAGCAACTTTGATATTTATTTTGGAAATTTTAGAAGTTATTTCACTATTTGTTCAATTGCTCTTTGTGTGAGATTTTCTTGTATGCGCATCCTTGATCTCGTCTGATTATCTGTTTAAAAAGGCACTTGTGCCATTGTCTTGAGGTTGTTCATTTGATTTCTTAATTCATGTTTGGATTTTTATCATTATTATATGCCATTGTTTGGTTTTCTTTTGCTTTGATATCACCTATGTCTGTTTCATACTAACCTTTTATGCAGGGACTAAGGTAAGTTCTTTAAGGGTGTGGATAAGTACCCATGGTCACCCTTACTCTTTCCTTGTCTCACCTTTTTCCTTTAGGTTTAGGTTATCGTCAAACCTCACTAACCGTAGGTCACCCATGCATGATAAATTTAGGACTCTTAGTTCCTTTTAGAGTTTCCTTTGTGTCTTCTCTCTTCTCATCTCAAACTTCTTGAAAATACGTAATAAGGATAAGTTGTATTGCGCACGAGCCTTAAGTGTGGGGAATGAGAAATGAGGGGCTTTCTCTCATCTTTCTAGAGTGCTTAGCGAGCGTCCTGTCTTGGGACGATGCGTTAAGTATTCGCCCCTGTGCCCTAGACTTTGGTGCAATGCAGTTTATGGACTAACTTAAGCCACTTCTGTCCTAAAAAATACAAACCAACTTCAAACTTTTTTGTCCTTCAGGATTGTCAAACTAAAGGCTATTTTCAAAAAGGGCACGTTACCTTCCGTCTGAGTCGCAAACAGGCATCGACCCTAACTGCCGGACGCGAACTTGACGTCGCTCATAAAAAACACAAAAAGAACTTGGTCCGAACTACGTTGACTCTGAATTCCCCATTGCACAAAGGGGGTACGTAGGCCTAGGACGTTGACGTCCTACCGAGTCTGTCTTTGTCTTCCCCTTCCCCGTCTTAGTACAACCATAGATGATAGGATAACTCACCCTTAGATTAGACAATAAGCGTGGATCCCATCGAGTACGATGGACGCGTGGGGTGCTAGCACCTTCCCCTCGCGTAACCGACTCCCGAACCCAGGTTATGGTTGCGATGACCATTCCTTTCCCTCTTCCTCAGGTTTATGCGGTGTTCCCTTTCCCTCTCTTGGGATAAATTTACACGGCTGGCGACTCTGTTTTTCCGCGTCACTCTCGCGTTTGTACCTGGATGAAAATCCTGGGAGCGACAACAAGACATTCATAGGACGGGCAAAAGGTTAATCTATACCAAGAAGCTCAAACGCGGCATCCTCGTTCTCACATTCAAGGAGGGCCTTAGTGTTTATGTAACGGGCCACCCGAGCAGGCTCCCCGTCCTCTACATAAAGCACCTTATTGTCCTTGTCCACCACAAAAGCAGGGGTTAAGCTCTCCACAAACGCCGTCAACACTAAAAAATACTTCTTGTCCTCAGCGCTCAGTTGGTCGTGTTTAACGAGGAACTGGTCGATCCTATATCTAAAATGAGCATACACCCATTATAGTGGGAATTTTGACACCGATCTCATTACTTCCCGACCATCCTCCTCCACGGCTTCCATGGTGGCCAGAGAACTCTTGGCCGCCTCCGAGAGAGGCTTCACCACCAAGAACCTGAATTTAAAGTTTCAGACAGACTCCGAATATGGCCAGAACAACCTGCTCTGTTGTTTAAAAGACACACAACTTTGCTTTAGACCAGCCGTGCTCCTCTAAATCTGGAAGATGCAAAAAAAGAGCTCCATTGTAGTTCCGATCTTCAGAAACCAATACGAAGGCCCGAATAAACACCAAAGCGTTCGGGTGAAGCTGGCCAGGACATAACTCGAGGTGGCAAAAAATAGCCCCTTGAAAATCAGTGAAGGGCAGACGATACCCCGCCTCCGTGAAATTGAATTCATACATCAGAAATCTCATCCCCGGATACACCGAGCATATCGGGTCATCCTCTGCTGGGCAGATCGCTTTCCAGCCCACAGGTGTTCCCTCTGCCCGGTCCTCAAGGAAAGGGAACGAGTTGGCCTCCTCCTCAGTAAAAGTCGACCTCGTCACCAATGGCTCTTATGCGATCCAACCAAGATCCCCTTCAGCTACCGTGACGTTCGCATGCTCGAACGGATGCGCAGCCTCCCCGTTATCAACCCTAGCGTTGGGGACGGCTTCCTCGTTCCTACCGGCCATTTTAATTGAAAAGCAGATGAAGCAAAAGTGAATTCGACGACAGAGATCAAATCCACCCTTCCACCACAAATCAAGTGAAAGGGCGAGGAATAAATACGAGGATGCCTCAAGCCCTAGTCGACAGCACCGGGACCCGGAGAAATCCTCTCCCCGAAGAATGGGGACGAGTCTCCGCGACTCTATGAAAGGCTCCTACGACTATAAGGTCCTCGACAATTAAAACTTATCAAGCACGCGAAAATCAGTTCTCGCGCCGAGGAGGCTTAATGCCCGACTACAAACATGAGCTACTCCTAACCAGAAACCTAGGAAGATTTACACAGTTCTACGCAACATTCAAAAACATTCATCCTAGGTTCATCATGTTCTTCAGGATCTTCATGAATTTCCCAGAAAATTCATGTGTTCATCGAAGAACACATGAACTTAAATTGAAAAATTAATGCGTTACCGGGAAATTCAAACTAATTTCCAGAAAACTAAGAACCATCCTAAGGCTAACAAGCAAGGATGAAGAACTTACTTGAATAAGGAGGTTTAAGATGAAGATCTGGAGGTAGAAGACGAAGGTTGATGGTGGCGAGATGAACTCTGGCGAAGAGACAAGTTGCAGAGCAAAAGAGGTCGGGGAAAGAAATTTACGTGAAGTGTGCAAATGAATCCTCGTTCCCCCTTTTTATAAGCATTTGCTCGCATGAGGAAGTGCAAAGGGCAGAAGCCATCATTGCTTAGCTAGCCTAGACCCCTAGGCCTTGATATAGTCGTTGGGCACGATATATCCGTTAGGCACGATATAGCCGTTGGGGACGTCCACCTCACACGCTCGACAGTTCACGCGACCAACTACCCCTCCGGAGTTCATGGAGACAGTTGGACCAGATCATAAGGTCACGCGCTAGACCTTCCACCTGGCAGTCTCCCATTGGTCAACCAGATATTTCGACCACATGGGAGACCTTGGCCCCTCGCTGGGGGTTTTCTATAAATACCCTCTCAATTGAGAAGGTCATATAATCAATATCCAATATTCATTTTAACTTATACCTAAATACTTTGTACTTTCTTTCTCTAGCCCAAACTTACTTTGACATCGGAGTACCTTGCAGGTACACCCCCTCCTCTTCTACAACCATCATCGCTGCCCTACACGGAAGGCCACGAAGATCCATTCTGATCACCCCAGATCAATACTCATGCCTTAAAACTTCTTCAACACTAATCCTACTCCTTGGGTTTACTGTTAGACACTTGTCTATTAAATCAAACAGTGATTCTGGAACTTGATCAACAAACTCTGGTCTCTCTGTGTGAGTCTTACACCAACTTTCTATGTCGTATGATTGTAAGTATTGGTCATCAAATAACTCCAGTGGAAATGATGCTTCGCGATCATGTAGCTTGGCCACTTTCCAAAGTTCTTCACTGCCCCGCAATTTGGCAATTTCTTTTAAACTCTGTTCTGGTTTGCCAGGGAAAGTTGGTTTCCCAATCAACAGGTAAAATAGAGTGACTCCAGCCGAACAAATATCAACCTTTGGTCCCTGAAACTGAGACCTGAACAAAACCTATGGAGCATAGAATCCTTTTGTTCCAATACATGGACCCTCTCTTTTATGCTTTCCATCGCCTTTACTTCTTAATTACCCCAAATTAATAGTAGATGGATGTATAGGCATCAGCGTAAGATAAAGTGTCATGCCGTCTACCTTTCCTGAAGAAGCAATAACCCTTTTCCTCTGAGAGGAAGGACTTTTCATTGAACTACTGGTTGCACATTGCATGGAATTCTGCAGAAGGTTGCTGCCTGGTAATGGTATTATCTAAGTTTGAGCTCAACTAATAAATAGATAGTCTTAAGGGTGGTTCTTCTGATGGAAACAAGTATGTAGGAGAACAGGATGATTATCCTGGTTTTAATGGTTCCTTTTTCTATTCTGATGGTAATCATCAATTATTGGAACTAAGCTCAAATGCTTTAGAACACTTAGAAATAATGAAATATTGGAACTGTGATCTATTTTCACAATGAACCTTTACTATAACTGTTGTTCTGAAATACCCTTTATGTCTCTGCGTTGCACCTTCACTATCAATGCCATCAAACCTATCTATAAGTGATTCTTAACCTAAACTAGCTTATTATTCCTTCTTATACCTTTAATTAAGAAATGACATCTAGTTCAATGTCGGCTTCTGGCTTATGGAGTGTTAAGGACAACAAAGCCTTTGAAAGAGATCTAGTTGTTTATGACAAAGACACCAGATCATTGGTATAATGTAGCTCATGCTGTTTGTGGAAAAACTCCAGAGGAAGTTCAGAAAATCTATGAATTTCTTATAGTAGATGTTAAGCGTATTGAGTCGGGGAAAGTTCTGTTTCCAAATTACAAGAAAAATTCAGTCTCTCATGAGGAGAAAAGGCATAATAACATAAACATCAGTGAATGTCACTGCTATAACTCCACAACCATTTTTATTTCTTCCCCTCTTCACCTTTGGGAAGAGAGAATCAATATCCTTAGGATTACTATTACCGGCAGACATGAAGTTACAATTATTTGAGAATAGTTAATCAATCTGTTTGTGTGGATTCAATTGAATTTCTGCCAGAAGCTAGATGGTTTAGACAGTTAGTGTGTAAAAGTTAACTTACTAATGGATGACTGTTATTGTTACACTGTTAATGGCCGACCTGATGCTAATTATTTAGTTAGCAGTTAGTTGTTAATATGGATGTTAGTGAAATATATTAGTTTATGTTCCATTGGAAACAAATTAGATTGTTGTGTGTATTTGTTATAATGTATGGAATGATGTGTTTGAGCTGAACTATGTGAATAACTACTTGAGATAGATGCTTGAATGTGTTATGTTGCTGCTTTGATTCACATTACTTGGATTGAATTGTTGCACTGCTATGTACTTGATCACCATAAGTAGAGGGATCGATTAAATGATATATCTTAACATTTGTATATTATGAAATATGCTTTTTGTATATATAATTAGAGTGTGCAAATATTTTTTCAAAAAAGATATTAAGATATTATGCAAATATTTTTTCAATAATGTTTTTAAGATATTAAGTTGTGTGCATCATGATCTTGTTATATAAACAGTAGCTTAATTTGCACTTTTGCATGTGCAGGAAAAATTACAATTTGCAATTAAGGATTCCATGTCTGAAAATGAGGCATTTCAGAAAGTCTTTGGAAAAGAACATCCTGGATATGTTCGTAGTATGGGACTTGGAGTTACGCCATCTCAGATTAATAGATCTACGAGATCGTCGTCTTCTTTTGGAGAAAATGAAAAAAATAAAGGAAATGAAAAAAGAAATTAATGCGCTTAAAGAATAGAATTCAAAAATTGATGACTTGATGGAGGCAATCACATTCTTAAGGAAAGGGACAATGCTAGGAAAGTAGAAATTGAATTCTTAATGCAAATGCAAAATTCTAGTGGAAGACAGGTATGATTTTCATGAAATCTATTATTAACTTTAAAATATATAAGTTTAAGATTGATGGTTCATTCTAGTGGAAGACGTTCTTCTATGTTTAATACTTTTTTTTTCAGGGATTGGAGTCATCTGCTGATGGTAGACGTTCTTCTGAGTCAAGCTATCGAATTGCAGATAATGTATCATCAAGAAAGACAAATTAGACTTTGATATGTTTTTCTATGTACTTTTTTAGCTACCTGCTGATGGTAGACGTTCTTATGAACTTTCTTTTATGTATTTCTGGCTTTATGATTCTTATTATTATAAGATTAGGATATTATGATTATGGATATTACATGTTTTATGGATATTACATGATTATGATATGACATTGCATGATTATGATTATGGATATTACATGTTTATGATTGGATTTAATTTTACTATGTTAAAAAGTAATATAGAAAATCATATAAAAAAATAAAGAAGTATTAAAAAAAATATCATAAATAAAAATATTTTTGTGGAAATAACTTTAAGAAAATAAATAATATTGAAAAAAATAATATTATATTTAAAAATATTTTAATAGATAATAATTAAAATAAATAAAAAAATATACATAAAATAATGCTATACACAAAGTTATGACGGTTGGTAACCGTTGTAATAAACAAAAAGATAAAAATCATTAAGAAAATTACGGCGGTTATAATCGTCGCAATCAACGATATAAACATGAATCAAACAAAAAGTTACAACAGTTGTCGTACGTTGGAGAGTTACGACAGTTATAACCGTCGCAATCAACCATATAAACATGTATCAAATGGAAAATTATGACAGTTGTAATCGTCGTAATAAAAAATTAAAACAAAAATCAATAAGCAGGTTAAGACGGTTGAAAGCCGTCACAATGTATATTTTACGTCAGTTAGATACCCGTCGTGAAAATAACGACGATTTGTATGACGGTTTTCACAACCGTCGCAATATGGCCTCGTGATGCACGTTTCTGTGACAGTACTAAAACCGTCATAACTTACAAATTGTGACGGTTCTAACCGTTGTAATATGCCAAAATAAACCGTCGCAACTTGCCATTTTTCTTGTAGTGTTTCATCGCGGTTGCTAATAAAAACTGTGGTGATATACAATGTAAATAACATTTTTATCACAATAAATGGCTAATTGTAAGTGTTGGGATTCGAACCATTTCACCCCGTGTACCTTTTCATCACGATTGCTTCACTTGACCATTGTGACATGTCCTCTAGTAAATACAAAAAAAAAACTTAGAAATAAAGTATCACCACGATTAACTCTATGGCCGTTATGAAATTGATGTTACAAAAAGTATATTTTGTAGTAGTATCCCCTTTATTCACAAACTGACTTGGATTTTAGAGTGATAACCTTATAGGTTCACCCCACTTAACCACACCGAGATAGTTTGCACTACGATATCAAAGATCTACACCACCAATTCTGATTTGATAACGAAACAAAACTAATCTACTATTTATCTCCTCCACTTTATTTTTCAGTTGTTAACATTTTGAATGTGTGATGAAAGTTGAATAATTCTTCATTCTTATTTTCTTCTAATTTAAATAAAAAATTATAACAGTTTCAAGTTCAAATTTTTGAGATTATCATGGGCAGAGATTCATATTAAAAGTTTTTTCTCTTTGTAAACTTTTAATCAATGTTTTAAAAATGTACTTAGCAATTTAACTAGTTGGACTTCGAATAAGAGCAAATTTTTGCTCTGCCTGAAACATTAAAAATTATTGAATCATTCTAAATCATTTAAACTAAAGAATTAGAGGCAA
Organism: Lathyrus tuberosus; assembly: GCA_022829125.1. Lineage (NCBI taxonomy): Eukaryota > Viridiplantae > Streptophyta > Magnoliopsida > Fabales > Fabaceae > Lathyrus > Lathyrus tuberosus. The sequence goes on from JALAZF010000237.1 coordinate 417,299, forward strand.
TGCATTATGCATGTACTCCATATCTGTCTCCCCAACCTGAATCAGAAGCACGCTTATTAACTGTGTCATTTGATACGAACCTTTGTTTAAGAAATTTATTGAAAGCTTCTTCCTTTTATCCTCCGGTCACTTACAAATAGAAACCTTTTCACAAAAAGGTAACAATCTAACACATCGAGCCATCTAAGGAATTAATTAAAAATGACGGCTATCTGTATATCTGTAACCTGTAACCTTATTTCATAGTAATCAAATCAGAGACAACAAAATCCGCATGCATGATTTCCAGAGAGACAACAACCCGGATATTATTGATTCAATTAATTTAATACTACTAGTACTTCTATATTCCTGTATGTTATTCTGTCGTATATGTGATTTCTAAGTGATTGATCTTTTCTGTGTAAAAATCTGCAACTTATATGTTATATCTATTTCCTTCTGTGACCCATTGAAGACATTGACGACATGCAGCAGCAGCATATCCTGGTGAAATTCTCAATGGCAGATTCATGAAGACGCGTTTTTAATTACTTTGCGTAACATTCAAATAAACATTGAATACACAGGTGTACACAACTAACTAGCGCTTTACTCTCCCATTTTAATACTCTCTCCGGCTATTTCGAAATTAATATCGATTTAATAAATAAAATTTATTTTAAAGAAAATATTATTATCATCATTTTTTAATTAATGTAAAATTAATTATTAATTTTTTTCAATTTTTATTTTATTTTTTAAATTTATTAATTTATAATTTACATTAAACCATTATATCAATTGAATTACATTTATCTCAACTAATGATTAAGAGAAATGATATTATTGTTAGAAGGTAATTCAAATTCATATTCGGTTGCATTTTGTATATAAGCTAAAGTTTGGTTTAAATTTGTTAGAGATTTTTCATTCGGTTTAACCGCTTTTTCATTCAATAGTAAAAGTTTATTACAACCTCTCTCTCATCATCTTCTTCATTTTCAACCTTGTGCTCCAATAATTGGTATATGAAGCTTCAGTTCTAATCCAGATCATGAAACACGAGTGTACGTGAAGTGTGTGTGGTTGATTCCGGTTATGAAATTAACAGTGAATTGAAGTTCGAAATCAGAACAGATTCACATTTCTTGATTATGAGGGATTGAGAAACACAAGTGTTAGTGAGATTTGAGTGAATTTGCACAAGATCGAAGATGAATGGTTAAAATGGTAGCTTGAACACAAAACTTCCAGTCTTCATGTGTGTGTTGTTTAGTGCTCAAGATGTTCTTGATCTCGTCAAGCCGGTTACGCAGCAGTTGCAACAGACGCAACTGAAGCACAAAGAAACACACATAGAGAAACGAGGAAGAAGAACCAGAAAAGCATTCTTCTATATCGATCAGTGTGTGGACACGAATGTGTTTGAGAAGATCGCTTATTCAATGACAACAAAGGCTGTGTGGGACACACAGGTACGGTGCTACGATGGTGATTCATCAGTGAAGTACGTGAATTTTCAATCTCTACGTAAGCAGTATGAGAATCTCAACATGAAGAACAATGAGAAAGTACTTGATTACATCTATAGAGTGATTCTGATCACAAATGAGATGAAATTCTATGGAGAGACTCTCTCCGAACAAGTAATCATTGAAAATATACTGAGATCACTTACTCCTTAGTTTGATCACATTGTTGTAGCAATTTAATACTCTAAGGACCTTAGCACCATGAGAATTGAAGAGTTGTATGTTAGAACAAGATTTGGTTCTGCATCTATACCTTTGAGTTTTAATGATAACAATGTAGTATTTGTGTGAGAACAATTTTGGTACCTGTCGCTCCCGAAAGATTTGCATCCAACGGTACAAACGCGATAGTGGTGCAGAAAACACAGAGTCGCCAGCAATGTGTATTTATCCCGGGAGAGGGAAAGGAAACACTGCATAAACCTGAAGAGAAAGGGGGAAAGACATGGTCATCGCAACCATAGTCCGGGTTTGGGAGTCGGTTATGCGAGGGGAAGGTGTTAGCACCTCACTCATCCATCATACTCGATGGGATCCACGCTTGTTGTCTAAACGGAGGGTGAGCTGTCCTACTATCTATGGCCGAACAAAAGAAAACGGGGATGGGGGTGACTAAGACGGACTCGGTAGGACATATTCGATGCCCTAGGCCTACGTACTCCCTCAGTGCAATGGGAAAGTCAGAGTCAATGTAGTTCGGACGGGAACTGTGGGGGAAGGTTGCTCGCCAAGACAATCGTTGTCTTGTGCCTACATATCCTCAATCGGACGAGAGAGAGGAATCAAAGCTAATGTAGTTCGTGGGTACGACCACAAATGGGTAAGTGTTTTTTACGTGAGCGACGAGCTCTTTTCTGAAGATGAAATTTGAAACCCAACAATCCCGAAGGATAAAAAGATTTGAATTTGTTTTGGTGTTTTTAGACAGAAGTGTTTTTTTAAGTTAGTTCATAACTTGCTTTGCACCAAAGTCTAGGGCACATGGACGAATACTTAACGAATCGTCCCAAGACAGGACGCCCGCTAAGCACTCTAGAAAGATGAGAGAAAGCCCCTCATTTCTCATTCCCCACGCTTAAGGCTCGTGCGCAATACACTTTATCTTTATTAAGTGTTTTCAAGAAGTTTTGAGATGAGAAGAGAGAAGACCCAAAGGAAACTCTAAGGGGAAACTAAGAGTCCTAATGTTATCATGCATGGGTGACCTGTGGTTAGTGAGGTTTAGGAGGGACGACTACCTAAAACCTAATGCTAATCCTACTCCAAGCTTAATCAAAAATTAAGTTGGACTAGGTAGCTCTAAAGGGAGAGAATCCAAGACTTAAACAAGTCTTGAGATTCATGGGAGGAAGAGAGTGAAAGAGAAGAGTGAGAAAGAGAAGGATGAGAAAGAGAAGGATGAAACAAGAAACAAGATAGGGCAGCAAGCACATCATATCAAGTATATCCAACTCACACCAATAAACAAGTCTCAAAGATCATGCAAAACATCTCAAGTAAGCATGCAAAGGTAATCATGAAAGAATGCAAGCATACTTATATGAAATGCACAATTAAGCACCAATGAACTTCATGTAAAGATGAAATGAGAAAAATAAGATGAAGATGAAAGAAAGTCATAACCAAGATCATACCATCATCAACAATTCTCATGTGCAAAAGAAAATTAAAGCATGAAACATTATGCCCAAAGAAAGTCCACAAAAGGAAACTCAAAGTCCAAACACTTAGCGCATGCCAAACATGATTCAAAAATTGCAAAAATAAATCTCAAAGGACCTCAACCAGGGGTAAACATCATACTAAAAGCTCATGCAAAGAATCACAAAAAAACTCAATCAATTAGGCATGGCAAATCAATTAGGGTTAAGAGATGTCATATGATGATCATGCAAAATTCACTTAAGCACAAATAATCAAACATATATCAAATGACATTCAAAAATTGTGAAATCAGAACCCAAATGACCTAAGTCAGTGACTAACAACATGTCAAAATATCACACCAAAATTCAAAGTTTAAGTACCTCAAACAATTAGGCAAAGATCACATAGGAACCATGAATCAATATGCAAAGGAGAGGGACTAAAATGCAATATGAAAAGAGTTTAAAAATATTGGAAAAATATTTTTAAGGACCTCAAGATGTCCCCTGAAATATACAAAAAGAATGGGATGCAAATCATACACCAATGATAAGAACAAAAATCAATAAGGCAAGGTGTGCACAATTGGAAAAAATCACACAGAAAATAATCAAGCAATTAATTCAGAGGCACAAAATAAAATAAAAATGGAAAATAAAATTTGAAAATTTTTTATAAAACCCTAAGGATGATTCATGATTTTTTTCATAATATTTGGATGCTTAAAACTATTTTTAAAAATTAAAATGCAAAACTATGCAAAAAATAAAATAAAAAAGAAATGAAATGAAACCCAGGGGTGCAACAAGCAACAAATCCACGTTCAAAAAGTAAAATGGGCTCAAGGAGGGGTGGGAAAAGCAAGCCCAGTCCATTCAATTATTCAGCGCATACCAAACAAAAAAAGCAAGGACACAGTCAACATGATTGACTCACACCAGCCATCAAATCAATCCAACACTCCACAATCAGTCAATCAAAATCAACAGTAATCCAGATCAACGCTCAGGATCAAAAGTACATGGTAGCAATAATACACGCGCGCACATCCAATCATCAGAAATTAAAATGAAAACACGTGAATAGCACATGGTAATTTAATGCGTTGGCACATCACAAACCATTAGATCAAATCAACGTTCCAGATCAGTCAATCAAACCCACAAGTAAACATGATGAGTGGTTCAGATTAGCATGCACATGATAACTATGATAGGAAGCCACACACATTGCACATCTGAAATAAAGAAAGCACGTGCCAGGCAACACGCATTTTTAATGCGTTGGCACAATATGGACGCTCAGATCAAACAAATCAATGGCCAGGATTACGTCTTCTTCCTTCATCACCTGCAAATGAACCAGACGCCTGAGCCCTAGCTCCGGTCGTCTTCTCCGACAACACTAAACGGAGATCCACCAAATATTTTCCAGAAATCACAAACAAGTATACCATTCCACTCAGAAATCAACAAGGATCAAGAATATGCAATCCATTTCAACAAACAGTAAACACACAAGCCAAATCGAAGAAAAGAAGTTTGGATCTAAAAACTTCAGATCCAAAATACAGCCATAATACACGTTCAAAATCACAACAAATCATATCAGAATCATCAGCAAGTCATGAGGAACAAAATACACACCATAAAAACAAGTTATGAAATCATGAAATCCAACTCACCTGAAACTTGAAACTAGCAAAAATACTCCTAGAAACCCAATGTAAGAGTGCAGATTTTCCTCTTTTGAGCTCTATTTGCAAAATAAATGCAAATAGAGGCTTGAATCAGGCTGGATCTTGGATTTTGAAAGTGAGCACCTCAAATTCGTATATGGTGAAAACCTTGCTGAGAGCTTAAAATGATGGTTGATTCCTGTTCTATGGAGTGTGTAGATCAAGAATATGAAAAAAAAATCTTCAGAAACCCTTGTGAGGAGAGAGTTTCGAAGGAGAGAAAGTGTGAGTGAAAAATGGAATTCTGAGTAAATGAGGGTGCATGAGGGTGAAATGAACGTGTGATCCTCTTTATATAGACTTGGTTAACATTCTGAGCATGATTAGGGTTTTGTTAATCCCTTGATTAAGGCTATCCAAAGTAATTTGCAAAAATGCAAGTTGTGATGCACACACTAATCCACACGTTCCAAGGTCATGAAATAAGCATGATTCACTCACATTTCACTTGCTGATCATAATGGAATCGAAATTGGGCCTTGTGGTTGATTGGTTTGTGAGTTTCAATCCATCTTGCCAATTTGCATTATGCGAAATAAGTGAGGTATATGGCATGAAATGAATTGATTCAAAGGTCAAAAGTGGTCCTCATGAAGTGTACTTGAATATGGCAATATGACTTGAAGCATTAGAATCAATTACAAGTCATTTTGAACCAAAATGCAAAAGGTGGAAAAATGGATACATGAGAAAACCTTAAAAAACACCTTGCCTTCTTTTGATCATAGCTTGAGTTTTACAAATGGTATGGAGACAATCTAGTACTTTTTGGAAATGGGAGAGAGAGATATTCAACTTTCATGTTTGAGGAAAATTCATTTGAAGCTTCCTTGATGATGAAAAGTCAAGTTGAAGATGGTTTGAAAAGTTACCAAAAATGGAAATTTCACATTATAGGTCATTTTCCAAAAATAGTAACTTTTGCACAAACTCTTGATTCTTGATGAATAATGCCATCCATGCCATTCCTTGACCAAATAAAGGTACATGGACTTGGGAAACATGATTTGAACCAATGAAAACCCATGGTTGACTTTCCTCCTTACAGTTGACTTTTGCTTACTTCACAAGTAACTGATCCACTGAACACCTTCCATAATGAACCACTAGCCAAGCCTTCCTCTATGAGTGTTTGTGAGCATATGGAAACCATGAGAACATGCTTGAATCCACAAAGCCCTTCAATAAGTCCTTTAGGTTAAAAACCCTAATCTGGTCCCTCTGGTTAGGAGGGAAAGATTCACTTGAAAACTCTTGCCATTCTTGATCTTATGAAGATATGATGAACCCCTCAAACTAACTTGAGGCTTGATACTCCTTTGAGATGAACCAAGTACATTGATCCCATGCTAAGAACCAATGCTATGCACAAATGCTAATGCAAGAAATGCAAAGAAACATAAGCCAGTTAGCTAAAAACAAGAAGGCAAATTTTGGGGTGTTACAGTACCCTAACCGTTTGTTATTGTGTAGCTTTAACATCCAGTTCTGATTTCGAGTATATGATGTGCAACATCATTAGTTTTGAACATTTGTTCCAAAATTCGCTTCTGCACTGACTCACTCCTGAGAAGTTTATGGATGTGAGTCTAATCATCAAGCTTCTGAAGAATGGCAAACTTCTGAAGTTGTGTTACTTAGCTGAAGGCTTTACAGATCTCAAGCCTAACGCTGGCGTTGTCAAGGTTCTGACTGAAGATTCTGAAGATTCTGATTTCAGCTGTGTGTTTCTTCTTTTCATGCTTCATCAACTTTTTATCAGAAGATAATGAATTTGAAGATAATATCAAGAGGATACATGACCAAATAGTACACAATATAAATAAAAAATATTCCTTCCACTACCTGAAAACGTGGGCGAAGGACATTCCTATTCTTCACACCCGTCACTAATCCGTTAGTGGGCAACTGCATTTTGGTATCCCGAATTTGCCCTCCAACGTTTCCTCTTTCATGCTATATAAAGAGGACTTTGAGACTTGAAGAAAAGCAAGAATTTACAAGAGTATTTCTACGTGAAAAGCTCTCAACTTTGTGCATACTTTTCTTTAAGTTTTTTAATTTCATTTGTGTAAAATCTGCTTGTGTAGAAGCAACTTGTAACACAAAAATCTTTATTCAAACTTGTTTCTTTGTGATTTCTTAAGGAAACTAAGTTGTAGTCGGATCCTTGAGAAGACAAAGAAAGTTGTTCTTTATGTTTTTGTAATCAATTTGGTTATAGTGGATTAATTCCATATGTATAAGGTGAAATCACCTTGGTGGGTGGACTGGATTAGCTTTCACTTCAAGTGAACCAGGATAAAAATCCTTGTGTCATTCTCACTTTGATCTTTTGACTGTGTTGAGTTTTTGAGTTGGTAAAAAATATTTTGTTTTAAAACCCAATTTACACCCTTCCCCCTTTCTTGTGTTTTTCACACCTTTACCGTATACTAGTTTAGAGACACAAGAGTTGTGTCTGACTGAGAGAACCTCTGAAGAAGAGGTAGAGCAGGCTCTGAAGGTGTCTTTTGGTAAGAATAATCAGAAGCAGTCTTGGTCAAAGGCTAAGAAGAGACATGGTAGTGGTTATCAGAAGTCAGAAGCCTCCAACTCTGATGAGAAGAAACATTAGAAGGGAAAGGAAAAGTTTGATAAGAAGAGGGTTCAATGTTATGTTACTTTGATGCTGGCTGTTGGTCAAACAAGGAAAAGAAATCAGAAGAAGCAAACATAGCCAGAGGAGAGTATGATGATGAACCTGTGCTATTGATGGCTTCTGAGTATGATGGTGGATATTTGGTAGACTGGTGGTATAAGGACAATGGCTTCTCAAATCACCTAATTGGAAACAAATAATGGATGATTAATTTTGTCTCTAGAAAGAGGACAAAAATCATATATGTTGATGATAAGTATCTGAATGCTGAAGGAATGGGGAATGTCAAGGTCAGAGTGACGAATGGCAAAACTTTTCTAATTAAGAATGTTTGGTATTGTCGCGGTGAAAATTGGATAACAAGCTATTAGTTAACTCGTATCGCATATTTTTAATGTCACCACCGTCTTTGATTTTATCCAAGGGAAGGGAGAAAGACCGAATACCCACAATGCAATGCAAATGCACTTAGATTCTAAGTTCGGGGGTTGGTTATACCTAGGGAAGGTGTTAGCATCCTAGATATCTGTAGTACTCTACAGGAACCTCTTGATTCATTTTATGTTATTTGTTTTTTTGTTATCTGTTTTGCTAAGGGTTTAAGGGTAGGAAAAGAAGATGAGTCATCATTTCAAAAAAAGACCACCACACTTTTGAAAAATGTTTGAATTTTGCGGGGTATGGGATTGTATGTCCCTTTCTTTGAGATGATTAACATCTAATTCTCTTGTGTGGAGAATTAGGTGGGCTAAAATTTGATTTTTAAATCAAAGTTGATGGGGGACTAACCTAGGAAGTCTATCCTAAATTGTCTAATTGATTTATCTTAAGGGTGACGATTATGAAATGCTAATGATATGCACCATGCACAATAACATTGTTATCATGCATGGGGTTTTCCCTTGGATATTAATGCGGTTAATTAACGTTATTTAGGCGAGGGTGCTAGCGAAGTGATGCTAGACTTGTGTCTTGTGATCGATAGGTCGAATGCGATGCCCTAAGGCGATCGACTTATATGGGTAGAAAATGGGCTCGACGTTGGATCGAGAAATTTTTATATTTTTTGAAAGGGTTTGAAGCATAAACAATAAGTCAAATAAAAATGCAGGCAAACATAACATTCGCACGCTCACGAACCTATGACTAAACAAGAGGTTTTTAACCGGGGGACGATCCGTTAAGAGAAATGATTTTAGACTTATTTATTTTATTAGAGATTATTATTATATTCTTCACTTGAGGGAAGTTTTTAATTAATTAGAAAAGCAATCTTGTTTATTATAGTTCTTAGTGTTTTAGATAGAAAAAGATTAGTGTTAATTTTATTTTCTATGCCATCCTAATTTTTAGTGTAGAGGTTAAAAGGATTTTAATATTTATTAGTTATTATGAAAAAAGGTTTAAAATAATTATAATACTCTAAATTAAAATATCATATAAAAGTTTTAATTATTTTAAAAAGATGATGGATTAGTTATTATGTAAAAGGTTGAATTAATCATTATCCAAAGAGTTTTAATTTTATTGTTATAATAAGATTTTAATAAAAGTTTGGAATTAATTAAGAAAAGAGGTTAATTAAAAAACTTAAATTTAATTATTGTGATAAAAGATTTTAGATTATTATTAGATTAAAAGTTTTAAATATTATTACAAAAAAGGAAATAGATAAAAAGAGATTAATTATTATAAAAAGAAGTTTTGAATCGATTGTTAAAAAGTTTTAATTTTGTTATAAAGAGTTGAATTAATTATTATATAAGAAAAGCTTTAAATTAGATTATTAATAAAAGATTTTATTTTTTTATTTATCTTAATTATAAAAAAGATTCTTAATTTTAATTATAAAAAGTTTTAAAAAAACATTAATTAAAAAAAGCTTTAAATTTTAATTATGATTATAAAATGTTTCAAATTAATTATTACTAAAAAGTTTTAATTCTTAATTATTATTATTATAACAAAGTTTTTTTTTTTTTTAAGTTTTAAAATTGATTAGTAAAAGTTTTAAATATTATGAAAAGAAAAGGTCTTTGGATTAACTAGGGAGGTTTTAAGTTTAATCATTATAAAAAAACAATTTGAATTAATTAGAAAATTGTTTTAATTTTAATCATTATTTAAAAAAAAGTTTCGAAATAATTTTAAAATAAAGAAAAAGACCAAAACGAACGGAAAGAAAAAAGGAACAAGGGGGAGTCCTCTTTCGTTACTCTCCAAATTAGGGTTAGAAGAGGAAAGCCGCCGCTCAAACTCTCTCGATCGCCTCCTCTCGAACCTTCCGCCTCTCTCGATTCTTCTCGCCTCACTCGATTCAAACAATCGCAACAAAACAAACCCTCACCCCAAACAAACCCTACCCCAATCTACTATAATACTATCAGATTACATGTTACAATTATGAGCAGATAAAAAAATGAAGGCGCTGGAACGAAATGGGTGATACTCGCGGCGATGGCGATGTGAGGTGGTCGGGACTTCTCTCAGATAAGTCGGAAGTTCCTTTCTTTCTCCTCTTTGACTTGTAGGATGCGTGTGTATGCTTTGCTCCGATCCTTTGGCCTTGCGTGTGATTCTGATGAATGGTTGGCGATGAGGAATCTCGATTCTGAGCCTTCTGGGATATTGTCGTCGTGTAGTCTGACTTAATGGTGATGCTTGATTATTTTGGTTTGGGATTTTTTTTGGGGAAAAAAAGATTATTGATGATGGTTTGTGTAAGTTTTGGTGGATGGTTGGAGTGCTGATTCGTGATGGTCCCCCCTTTTGATCGTGTATGAATCTCTTTTTATAGGCTCATTTGAAATCACCATTTGATTTCAGAATTGAATGCAGTTGATTAAATTTCCTTTGATTTCCATTTTGATTCAAACTTGTCTGATACCGTTGGAATTCGTTTTGGAAGGTCTGTTGGTGGCGTCTTAATGACATTGCCCAAATCTTTCGAAACTTGAAAATGATGAAAACCCTTTCTGATTCAATGATTATGTTAGTGATGATTTAGGAAATAAGCATTCCTTGCCTGAAACAGAGCATCCTTACAGGGGAAGTAGTTTCTTAATTGTCTTGATTTTGTCTGAGTTGTTTTAGGAAAGCATTCGAAAATTTTCCGATTTCGGAATGGAATGGCTGTTGTATCTTGAATTCGTGTGATTCTTATGATGAATGCTATTCAAAGAAAACATGTTGCTCATTCTTTTGTTCACTGCAGTGCATATTGACTCTGTCATTCCTACTTATGAGGGTCAAAAACAAGCAGGTTACGGTAGAAATTAGTAGCCGGTTACAAGACCAAATGAACAAGCTTCCTTAAAAGTGGTGTCATAATCTTCAACGCATGGGTAAGGAAGGAGATTAGTTTCCACTATTTTGGTGTTCTGTCATGGATAGTATGCTAACTCTTGTTCCAATCGGTTTGTATCCACTCACAGGTTTGTGGATGCTTTGGGAAGGAATTAAAGGTTCTTGTTTCCACGATTAAGAAATGAGTTTGAAATAGTCTTGATGTTTTGTCTGGTTTGCTGCTTCCTTGTTTTATTGCTATTTTGTGTATTGTATGCTTGTTAACAACTAATGGCCGATTTCGTCAAGACGGTGGATGGAATCTTACAACAGCTGGAATTGTCAGAAACAAAGCCAAGCATGAAAACTTTTATAAGCAAGAAAACGGTAAGCCACCTCGCCTTTTACATTATGTTCACTCGTGTTGGTTTCGTTCGAAATCTGTGTGCTTGAGTTCTGCAGTGTCTTGTTTGGAATGTAGGTTGGATGACAATTCATTTGAACATGGGATGTTTGCGACAGAGTGCGAGCACTAGTTGCTAATTCGAAGTAAAACTCAAGACTAACCCAACAACAATGCTTCCAAATATGATGCTCTGGAGAAGATAAATAATTCGTCCCAATTCCTTTATCTCAAAATAGCTATAATGATGTTTTGCTTCTTCTGCCGCCATTGGTATGAAATTGGTTCCATTTGGATTATATTAACAATCCTTGGTTTTATTTGGACAGGTCATGAAAACATGAATGACGATTTTGCTTTGTAGAATGGTAAGAAACAAATGCGAAAAGTGGGTGATTTAGGTGGTTTAGTTCAAATTTGTTTAGCATGAGTGAGTGTGTATCTAAGGCATAATCTTCAAATGGCTTTGATGTACAACACAACACGTTTGTAGAAATACAGTTCTAGCACTTACATGAGCTGCTCCCGTTGTGATTTTGTAAATTCTAAGGGTTCTTGGTCGGTCTTTGATGTGTGGCTTGTTATGCAACTCTCGTTTTTGGAACCTTGACTTAGAATCTTATGCAGGAATATAAACCACTGTGGCTACCGTGAAGATTCGAGGCTTGGACGAGTTGCTTGGAAATCTTGGCAACATGGAATGCTCGGTAAGTGACTGTCCATGTAGTGTGATGCTTAGAATTGTAATGATGACTTGATTATGTTTAGATGGTTTCCAAAACCGTGACACTAGGAATCTCATCAGCTGCAGACCTTGTCACGAGATTGTTATTTTTACTGCCACGATGATACATCGCAACGTTTTGATGTGCACACCTCAATATTTGTGGCTTTGTTTTCATGTCCTTCTTCATGAATATTTGTGGTCTTTGTACCTTAGCATTCATCAAACACTCTCTTGATAATCCGCCTTGAAATCATTGCAGGTCTGAAGCTGTCGCTACCGTCTTTTTCAACAACAGCATGATAAATGTAAGAACTAAAAGGGGTAAACAAATGTTTCCCTTTTGGGATCAGAAGACTGGCTTTCTGAAGAATTTTGAAGGATGCTGCTGGGCTTCTATTTATTATGCTGGGAATGTGAGAACCTTTGATGCCTGTTGTTTATTGATGCAGCCTACCATTATACTGGTTACTCAAGGATGGTCTGCTAATAAACATGCCTGGGAATGAAGAGGACCCATTTACAATAGTTTGACCAAGATTATTCGGTCCTCGGTGCCATAAGTCAAACCATCATCAACGCATTTCACATAGCAGGGTGCATAGGCGTAGCTGTATGGAAATATATTGTTCTTTGTATGAATTTGAATATAAATTCTACCATTTGCTCCCTCACGATATTAGATGCCATGACTTTAAGAGTGGGAAAGCTATTGTGAATTGTATTGCCTTCTTTGAAATTTTATCATGTAATTTTGGCACTTGGCTTTGATCTTGTAATTGTTTCTCATAATGAAATATTGTTTACAATTTGGAAATTCACATCTTCAATTATAATATCATGTTTGAACACTTGAAAGGTTGAATTTAGAATTCTTGAACACTTTGGGGATCTTTAGACATTTATGAATCCAACTTGCACCTTGAACTTGAATTGGACGTTTGGAAATGGAACCAATGCACTTAAGCTTGATGTTGGATTTGAAATTTGACTGAACAAGTATAATTTGGATTTCGCCTTTAAAAGGTGAATTTTGAAAATCTCTTAGTCTTGTATCTCCTTGGATTTGAGATCTTGAATTTCTTTGAATTAGATCGAGCTCTGACACGAAAAAAAAATCCTTGTAAATCTGACTTGTTAACTTTAAAACTGCAAGGGCCTGAATTGAATTCTTGAATTTTTAGACAGATCAGGAATTTGAATCATCTATGTATCTTTATGAATTTTGGCAATCCACCTTAACAAAAGCAAACAAGCAAGACTTATGGATCGTGAGGGTTCTCCATCTTCGATCAATGGCCAAAACATCCTGAACATTTTAAATTCCCACTGATCTTCAAGAAGGCTTGAGGGATCTTGGCAGCCTCAAGAAACACAAATATCTTCTTTGAAACAGAGGGCACGAGCTTCATACTGGGATCAAATGTGAATTAGAACACAAGAACGATGTAGGAACTTCAAACTTGATCTCGTAAACTTGTGACAATAAGGATTTGAATTTGCACTTTTAAATCCAAACTTCTAATTCCTTCCAAACTGAGTTTCCATTACTTAAGAACATAGTTGTTGCAGAGTGAACGCATCTCTTGAACTTGAGGAGCAGACAAGGGGGGAAGATGCCAATTGTGACACAACCAGTGGTTAGTCTTAGAGTACCAAAATTCGTATCCATTGGGTACAAGGAATTAATCATCTAAGGGGAAGGTTTCCGAGAAATGTGAAGGAAGAAAGGCTTTGGTAGTGGTTTAGGGATCAGAGGATAGAGGCACACAAAACTCACAGGAATCCACATACACTTGCAAGACCAGAGAACTTCCACAAACACACACACACAACACAACCTTCAAGATCTTGAATCCACTGCAGCAACACCTGTCCTCACAAAAGAAACAAACAACCAAAAACTAGATAACGCGGTTAGTTATGCACGAATGATTGGCCTAAAATGTTATGCAGAGAACAAGGCGGGGATCTTAGGGTCAAAAATTAGGGTGCGACAGATGCCCCTATTTAAGTTTCTCCTATTCGGAGATACGGAGATTGAAATCTTTGTCTCGACGAGATAGGAGAGACTTAAATAAAAAACATGCACAAATTTTTGGCCCTAAGATGCCGCCAAATGCACATGATATGAAATGAAATGATATGCTATTCAAGACAAAGATCCTGTAAGGAATAATGTCACAGGGGATAACTGAAGTTGAAACGCAAAGAAAGGAAGACCCGACGAGGACGACTAGTAAAGCAAGACTCCACGGGGAAAGAGCTAACTCCACTGGGGAAAAGAGACTGCCAACTGAAAATCACAGGGTAGCTTAAGCGCGTGGCAAGAAACTTGAAAGGAAAAGGAAAACTTAATACCAATAACTTGTAGCCTACACGAGGGTACCCAGTTAAAATAAAATGGCGTATATTACCTACTATCACACATGATAGCCTAAGCACAGGTGTCCGACCGAAAAGAAAGGTGTGTTACATACTATCAAGCATATGATAGCCTAAGCGAGGTAAACACCAAAGGAAAGATAACCTACTACCACCACGGTAGCCTAAGCGAGGCATCTGACCGAAACACAAAAAAAATGACTGTTTGTCGAAGTTTAATGTAAACCAGGGAATCTACTGCCGAGATCCTGGAAAGAGACGACTGTTTGTCACAATTCAAAATAAACCAGGGAATCTACTGCCGAGATCCTGGAAGGAAGCGACTGTTTGTCGAAGTCTGCTGGAGATCTACTGCCGAGAATAACCAGAGAATTTAATATGAAATACCTACAGTCGAGGTCTTCTGGAAATCTTCTGCCGAGAATAATATGGGAAATACCTACTGCCGAGGTCTTCTGGAAATCTACTGCCGAGAATAGCCAGGAAAAATAAAATGAGATACCTACCGCCGAGGTCTTCTGGAAATCTACTGCCGAGAATAACCAAGAAATACCTACTGCCGAGGCCTTCTGAAAATCTGCTGCCGAGAATAACCAGGAAAATACCTACTACCGAGGTCTTCTATCAAGTAATCCACTTGAAAGAGTAGAAGATAAGTCATTGTTGCAAGGTTGTCTGCCTCAAACAAGAGTCTTGAAATAAACTGCTACGAGGTTGTCTGCCTCGCATACATCTTGAAATAAACGCTACGAGGTTGTCTGCCTCGAGCAAAGTTTTGAAATAAGTGTTGCGAGATTGTCTGTCCCGAATAAAGTCTTGAAATAAGTGTTGCGAGATTGTCTGTCCCGAATAAAGTCTTGAAATAAGTGTTGCGAGATTGTCTGTCTCGAACAAAGTCTGAAATTGAATACTATGAGGTTGTCTGCCTCTAGCACAATCTTGAAATAAACGGCTACAAGGTTGTCTGCCTCGAGCAAAAGTCTTGAACTCCTCCTGGAAAGGTAACTTCACAGGGGTTGAGATTTCACTGGAGATCTTGTGACTTCAGCTAGAATCCATAACTTGTTGGAGATTTGGAAGTTTCACCGGGGATCTTCAAAAGATATGCGGGTCGGCTGACTTGTAGAACATGTCTTCTCAAATAAAGAGAAAGATCATCTGAATCTTCATCAAACTTCTCGAAGAGACGCCATTTGAAAGAAGCAAATTGAATTGTGGTCTCACTGGGGAGAATACCACTGAGAAGTAATATTGTTGCAGTTGAAAATTCGTTGAAGTAATAAAATTCTTGCAAAAGGATTCTCAAATAAAGAGAATACTTGGAATGTCTTCAATGAACCTTATCTGGAGAATAAGCTGATAATATTGACAACTTCACCGGGGATAGACGAACTGTCCTGAGGAGACTGCCATTTGTCATCCAGATAGAAAATTGAGCTCAAATAAAGAGCTACCACTTGTTGTCTAGATTTAAATCTCATAGTACTGCTGGAGGAATAACTTTCGTCTTCCATAGAGATCTTCAAATAGATTCTTCTTGGGGAGATAAAGTGCAAAATAAATGTACGTTCAGTCCGGGTTCAAAAGCCTAGAGATATCCAAAATTGTGATTGTCAGGGACCAAAGTTCAATCCAGGAAATAACTGAAAAGAAACGGTCAAGCAAGACTTCATCCATTGAGGACTGAACTCAACGGATCTATCTTTATCCAAATATGGAAAAGAAATTAAAGCAACCATCTTCCACGAGGATCGAACTCAATGGGGAGTTTGGAAAGTATGTGTTTTTTCTGCCTAGGGCTGACGACTATACTTGGAGGGAGCAAACAAAATCCAGTCACTTGGGGATATAAGCGCAACCAAAGTGAAAGAACAAACAAACTAACACAAAGAAAATGCAAGATGCAGAGAAATGTGCACATGCCATGAATCTACATGAAAGAATGCCATGATATGCTTATGCTCATGCTTATGCTGACAAAACAACAACAAGAAGCAACCAGGAGATGAAACAAACATCTCGGTACGAATACTAGGCTGATCTTTGCAATATAAGAAGCATCACTGGGGATGAATGGAAAGCCATATACAAAAACAAGTCCCACTTCAAAACTCCAAACTTTCTCTGGGGAAAAGAGAGCACTCCACTTGGGGATGAGCATCGTGACTTCATTTAGGATTGTCAAGATGAATCTTGGATTCTGTTGGGGAATGAGAAAGATTCACTGGGAACGAATCAAGCTCATGATTGAAAAGACTTCATGGGGGATAAAATAAATATCCACTGCGAGCCGAAGTAGTCTTGAATGAAAGTTATAACCGTGGATAAAATAAATATCCACTTCATCGGGGAAGCTTGAATCAGTAGTAGTTGAAAATGTCGGAGATAAAATTTCGAGGGGATGAAATAAACATCCGCCTTCACTGGAGAAGATTGCAATAGTGAGAAAATCCAATGAGGAGTGAAATAAACGCTCCCTTCGTCGGGGAAGGTTGAAGTCGTAAGAAAATCTTCTGGGGATTCTTAGGCTGCCAGCTGGAGAAATCTTGTATCAAACCTGCCATAACCTCTTGAAGTGAAGATTTACCGGGGAATAGTCGTGACTGCCTGAAGTAAAGACTTACTGGGGAGTCGTCACATCACTTAGGATAGAAACCCTTTGAGGTCATGGGTGAATAATGTCGTGAGACTGATGTAACCCTGCATTGATGACCTATATGGTAGTCGCCATTTTGATCAACAGTTGCTGTGAATGGATGAAAAGTAATCTTTAATTCTTAGATGTCCCAGATCATGGTTTATGAGAAGAAGTGATCTCAAGAGGATTTTACAGAAAACTTGGCATCCAACATGTTCCAATGTTTTCAAACTCTTGGAGAGATTTGCCAAATCTCGACATAACTGGCTCGGATTGACGGTATTCTATACAACCGGATCTTCAAATTCTTTGAGAGATTTATCAAATCTCGACGTAACTGCCCCAGATTGACGGTATTCTGAGTCTTCAAACTTGCCCCTTGGGGTGAGTCAATGAAAGAAACAGCTGGGAAACAACTTGCCCCTGCTCACCAAAGTCTCCAGGTTACGTGCCCCTGGATACTACCATCTCCTTGAAACAGTACTAAATTTAGCTCATCAATGCCACACGTATGTTAATTTCTACGATGTCAAGCAATGTTAGCAAGTAGAAAATGTTAATTCTGAAACAGATAATGCAACGTATGTTTGTCTTGAAGTTTTATTAAAAAAATATTTTTGTGATTGAATTACCGATTTTATAATGCCAACACGAATTTGAGCATAACTCATAGGAGTCAGGAAACGATATCTCAATGAGTATGCTTTTGGAATAAACCTTGCTTCAATTAGGTCTTTTAAGGATTGTATAGTGGATTGGTTCACGGTTTAAGAAACAAAGGGTATAAGGCTCAAAGTTATTTGTACCCACCCGATCTTCGTGATATTTTACTCCATTTTTTTTGCAAATTACCCTGCCCCAGGTTAAGAATGAGGGTTTTTGATTTGGAAGAAGAAAACTACTACTTCAGAGGCTCAAAAGGGTTAACGAGGGTATATCTCCCTTATACCTCCGGTGTTTAGGGATTTTCGAAACAATGCCTTATATCACTAGCAGAGTTTTATTCAAAAGCATACAACAAGAGATCTTACATTTGATTTCATCATCCTCCATTCAATTCTTTGCCAAGGCAAGAGATTAGGCAGCATTGGCATTATAAAATAGAAAAAGTGTTTTAAAATGAGTGAAACGAATGAATTTCTTCAAGACGACCATTATCATTGCATTAATTATTCAAAGTAACAAATTCTTACACGCAAACATGCTCATAATCAAAGAAATAACAACAAGATGCAAGCAAATGAATAAACATCTTAATGGTATTTGGAGTAAGCTCTACTCTTGATTCTATTGTCTTGGAAGGAAATTCTCGAGTCTTCACGTCTCTTAGTATAAAGGTGTTCCATTTATAACTGGGATTCCTCTCCTGAAGGTCAACACTTCATTGTAGATCATTTCTTGGACCTTTTCTTGGAAAACTTTACAGTCTTCAATCGAATGCCCCAACACCCCATCATGAAATGCACAACTGGTATCTGGATTAAACCAAGGAGGGCGAGATTTCATGGCTCTAGTCTTCCTGGGTGCCATTATTGAGTTTCGGGAAAAGTAAGACCACAATTGACTGTAAGTCATTGGGATTAGGTCAAACCAACGAGTCCTTTCCTCTGGACTATTCAGGGGTCTCTGCTGATCCTGACGCTGATTTTGGTGATTCATGTTCTGAATTCGTGGATTCTGACGTTGATCCTGATGAGTCAACCTTTGTCGTTTGTACGGACGTCCATGAGATAGTGATTGCTGGCACTGAACAGGCGCTGCAAACCGACGTTTGTGATAAGGCACCGGAACTGGAGCTCGCAAAGTCTGAG
The DNA here is from genome assembly GCA_022829125.1 of Lathyrus tuberosus. Taxonomy (NCBI): domain Eukaryota; kingdom Viridiplantae; phylum Streptophyta; class Magnoliopsida; order Fabales; family Fabaceae; genus Lathyrus; species Lathyrus tuberosus. Next base: position 436,085 of record JALAZF010000237.1, read on the forward strand.
GAGAGCCCAAAATTGCATTAACTTCAACACTCCTTTCTTCTTGGGAAACACTAACAGACTTTTCTTCATTAGCTTGTCTATTCGAGACATATTTAATTTTCCCACTTTTGAATGCGTTCTCGATGTTTACTCCGACTTCCACAATTTTAGGTAACTCTAATGGCACAACGCCTATCATTCTGACATAATAAGAGTCTGACAGTGTTTTTAGAAACATATTGGCCAGCTCCTTCTCTTGAAGTGGTGGCTGAATTTGGGCCGCCAATTCTTTCCACCTTTGTACATATTCCCTGAAGGATTCGTTGTCTCTCTGACTCATGTTCATCAATTGGTCACTGTCTGGAGCCATGTCCAAATTGTAATTGTATTGCTTCACAAAAGCGTTAGCTAAGTCTTCCCAAGACTGAATACGGTTCCTTTCTAGCTTCATATACCACATCAAGGATGCCCCACTTAAACTTTCTTGAAAGCAGTGAATCATCAGCTTGTCATCGTCAACATAAGTAGTCATCTTTCGACAAAACATTGTCAAATGGTACCTTGGACAACTAACACCCTTGTATACTTCAAAGGCAGGCATTTTGAACTCCGGGGGAAAAACCATGCCCGGAACTAGACACAAGTTAGAAGCCTTAAGACCAGATGCGTTAGGTCCTTTCAACATCTTCAATTGTTCTTGGAGGTCACGAAATCCCCTTTCAATTTCTCCCAATCTAGGATCATTCACATTTGTCACAGGACGACCGTTCTGGGAATTTGGCATATACCTCAGAAAACGGGAATCTCTTTCATTAACTTGACCAACCAGGTTATCTCGCACAGGCTGAGATCGAGTAAGGACTTCTATTTGTGGAGCGTTGTTGTCAGGAGGGGAACCAAACATCGGATTAGTTATCACTCTGAAGCCTGACATGGGATCCACACTTTGTGTTCTATCCATTATCCCCAGTTCGAATGCCGGAAGATCAGCTGAGCGACACGAAGATAAGAGAGCGAATAAGCTGGGGTAGAGAAAAGACGTATGCAAAGAGGATGCAATGCTAAAGATACAATGCGAATGCAACAAGTTTCATGGAACTCAGCTATTTATAATCATCAAGGAATATAAAAAAAACGTGTTTTATTTTTATTTTTATAAATGGTTACAACCATTAGTATCAAAATACTAAGATATTGATTTATTAAAATTGATTACAACGCGTCCATACGCCTTACAAGAATCATGATATAAAAGCTAAATAAAAGCTAGTAATGATGGATCTAAGGAGACTCTTCCAACGATCTTCTCTTGAGTCGCTTGAATTTTTCTTCCAATTGAGCTTCTTCCAAGATAAGTAGAGTAGAGTAGAGTAGAAAGAAGTAGAACTAAAAGTAGAGTAGCGAGAAGTCCCTTATCACTCTTCATACTCAACAAAGATAATAATTTCCCATATATACTCTTGAATCCTTCTTTGTCTGTTACCAAGGTCTCCAATCTCCTTAGATCGTCCAGATCATGACTCTTGTAAGTGTACTTCAACGCTTTTTTTTTTTTAGAGTTCATGATATCCTTATGATGTTTATAAACAAGACTACGTTCCATGAATCTTTATGATATGATGCTTATGCAATGCAAGGATGCAAACACACAAAGCACAAAGCACACAAGCAATCAAACAGACAAAAAGTCCTAGGCTTGAGAGGTCACAACATGGAGCCAAGGGTCTAACCATCCCAAGAAGGTATGTACTATGGTTCATTTGTACCTGCCGAACGGGTTCTACAAAGTTCCCAGAGTCTACAATCCATCTTTCGGATATTATCGATTTCCCAATTACTTGGTAGTCAACAATATTCTCAAGAGGATCTCGTCTGAGTGTAGTATCGCGTATCAACCATTTGGAATTACTCCCTCATAGTCATCGCACTACATCCTAAAAGGCCAAGTTGGGTTAAAGGTGACTACGGTTCTCAATATCCCGGGCTCCTAGGTCGAAAGTAGTAATGTATTCACGATAGCTCGTTCAACAAATAGCACCTTCGAGAGGGCCTCAACTGAGTGTGGAATCAAATCGACTTCTTTGGAATTACTCCCTCGAAATCTCCTCGATTATACCCACGATCCTATCTTATATGTGCTCTCAAGTCCGGGTTTGGACTTATCTCACCACTCAAAGATAACCCTGCAAACAGCAAAACATATATAAATAACAGATAAAAAAGATTCAAGTTAGGGGGAACCCTCTTATGAGGACCCCCAGTGAAGTCGCCATTTCTGTCGCGGTGAAAATTGGATAACAAGCTATTAGTTAACTCGTATCGCATATTTTTAATGTCACCACCGTCTTTGATTTTATCCAAGGGAAGGGAGAAAGACTGAATACCCACAATGCAATGCAAATGCACTTAGATTCTAAGTTCGGGGGTTGGTTATACCTAGGGAAGGTGTTAGCATCCTATATATCTGTAGTACTCTACAGGAACCTCTTGATTTATTTTATGTTATTTGTTTTTTTGTTATCTGTTTTGCTAAGGGTTTAAGGGTAGGAAAAGAAGATGAGTCATCATTTCAAAAAAAAGACCACCACACTTTTGAAAAATGTTTGAATTTTGCAGGGTATGGGATTGTATGTCCCTTTCTTTGAGATGATTAACATCTAATTCTCTTGTGTGGAGAATTAGGTGGGCTAAAATTTGATTTTTAAATCAAAGTTGATGGGGGACTAACCTAGGAAGTCTATCCTAAATTGTCTAATTGATTTATCTTAAGGGTGACGATTATGAATTGCTAATGATATGCACCATGCACAATAACATGGTTATCATGCATGGGGTTTTCCCTTGGATATTAATGCGGTTAATTAACGTTATTTAGGCGAGGGTGCTAGCGAAGTGATGCTAGACTTGTGTCTTGTGATCGATAGGTCGAATGCGATGCCCTAAGGCGATCGACTTATATGGGTAGAAAATGGGCTCGACGTTGGATCGAGAAATTTTTATATTTTTTGAAAGGGTTTGAAGCATAAACAATAAGTCAAATAAAAATGCAGGCAAACATAACATTCGCACGCTCACAAACCTATGACTAAGCAAGAGGTTTTTAACTGGGGGACGATCCGTTAAGAGAAATGATTTTAGACTTATTTATTTTATTAGAGATTATTATTATATTCTTCACTTGAGGGAAGTTTTTAATTAATTAGAAAAGCAATCTTGTTTATTATAGTTCTTAGTGTTTTAGATAGAAAAAGATTAGTGTTAATTTTATTTTCTATGCCATCCTAATTTTTAGTGTAGAGGTTAAAAGGATTTTAATATTTATTAGTTATTATGAAAAAAGGTTTAAAATAATTATAATACTCTAAATTAAAATATCATATAAAAGTTTTAATTATTTTAAAAAGATGATGGATTAGTTATTATGTAAAAGGTTGAATTAATCATTATCCAAAGAGTTTTAATTTTATTGTTATAATAAGATTTTAATAAAAGTTTGGAATTAATTAAGAAAAGAGGTTAATTAAAAAACTTAAATTTAATTATTGTGATAAAAGATTTTAGATTATTATTAGATTAAAAGTTTTAAATATTATTACAAAAAAGGAAATAGATAAAAAGAGATTAATTATTATAAAAAGAAGTTTTGAATCGATTGTTAAAAAGTTTTAATTTTGTTATAAAGAGTTGAATTAATTATTATATAAGAAAAGCTTTAAATTAGATTATTAATAAAAGATTTTATTTTTTTATTTATCTTAATTATAAAAAAGATTCTTAATTTTAATTATAAAAAGTTTTAAAAAAACATTAATTAAAAAAAGCTTTAAATTTTAATTATGATTATAAAATGTTTCAAATTAATTATTACTAAAAAGTTTTAATTCTTAATTATTATTATTATAACAAAGTTTTTTTTTTTTTTTAAGTTTTAAAATTGATTAGTAAAAGTTTTAAATATTATGAAAAGAAAAGGTCTTTGGATTAACTAGGGAGGTTTTAAGTTTAATCATTATAAAAAAACAATTTGAATTAATTAGAAAATTGTTTTAATTTTAATCATTATTTAAAAAAAAAGTTTCGAAATAATTTTAAAATAAAGAAAAAGACCAAAACGAACAGAAAGAAAAAAGGAACAAGGGGGAGTCCTCTTTCGTTACTCTCCAAATTAGGGTTAGAAGAGGAAAGCCGCCGCTCAAACTCTCTCGATCGCCTCCTCTCGAACCTTCCGCCTCTCTCGATTCTTCTCGCCTCATTCGATTCAAACAATCGCAACAAAACAAACCCTCACCCCAAACAAACCCTACCCCAATCTACTATAATACTATCAGATTACATGTTACAATTATGAGCAGATAAAAAAATGAAGGCGCTGGAACGAAATGGGAGATACTCGCGGCGATGGCGATGTGAGGTGGTCGGGACTTCTCTCAGATAAGTCGGAAGTTCCTTTCTTTCTCCTCTTTGACTTGTAGGATGCGTGTGTATGCTTTGCTCCGATCCTTTGGCCTTGCGTGTGATTCTGATGAATGGTTGGCGATGAGGAATCTCGATTCTGAGCCTTCTGGGATATTGTCGTCGTGTAGTCTGACTCGATGGTGATGCTTGATTATTTTGGTTTGGGATTTTTTTTTGGGAAAAAAAGATTATTGATGATGGTTTGTGTAAGTTTTGGTGGATGGTTGGAGTGCTGATTCGTGATGGTCCCCCCTTTTGATCGTGTATGAATCTCTTTTTATAGGCTCATTTGAAATCACCATTTGATTTCAGAATTGAATGCAGTTGATTAAATTTCCTTTGATTTCCATTTTGATTCAAACTTGTCTGATACCGTTGGAATTCGTTTTGGAAGGTCTGTTGGTGGCGTCTTAATGACATTGCCCAAATCTTTCGAAACTTGAAAATGATGAAAACCCTTTCTGATTCAACGATTATGTTAGTGATGATTTAGGAAATAATCATTCCTTGCCTGAAATAGAGCATCCTTACAGGGGAAGTAGTTTCTTAATTGTCTTGATTTTGTCTGAGTTGTTTTAGGAAAGCATTCGAAAATTTTCCGATATCGGAATGGAATGGCTGTTGTATCTTGAATTCGTGTGATTCTTATGATGAATGCTATTCAAAGAAAACATGCTGCTCATTCTTTTGTTCACTGCAGTGCATATTGACTCTGTCATTCCTACTTATGAGGGTAAAAAACAAGCAGGTTACGGTAGAAATTAGTAGCCGGTTACAAGACCAAATGAACAAGTTTCCTTAAAAGTGGTGTCATAATCGTCAACGCATGGGTAAGGAAGGAGATTAGTTTCCACTGTTTTGGTGTTCTGTCATGGATAGTATGCTAACTCTTGTTCCAATCGGTTTGTATCCACTCACAGGTTTGTGGATGCTTTGGGAAGGAATTAAAGGTTCTTGTTTCCACGATTAAGAAATGAGTTTGAAATAGTCTTGATGTTTTGTCTGGTTTGCTGCTTCCTTGTTTTATTGCTATTTTGTGTATTGTATGCTTGTTAACAACTAATGGCCGATTTTGTCAAGACGGTGGATGGAATCTTACAACAGCTGGAATTGTCAGAAACAAAGCCAAGCATGAAAACTTTTATAAGCAATAAAATGGTAAGCCACCTCGCCTTTTACATTATGTTCACTCGTGTTGGTTTCGTTCGAAATCTGTGTGTTTGAGTTCTGCAGTGTCTTGTTTGGAATGTAGGTTGGATGACAATTCATTTGAACATGGGATGTTTGCGACAGAGTGCGAGCACTAGTTGCTAATTCGAAGTAAAACTCAAGACTAACCCAACAACAATGCTTCCAAAGATGATGCTCTGGAGAAGATAAATAATCCGTCCCAATTCCTTTATCTCAAAATAGCTATAATGATGTTTGGCTTCTTCTGCCGCCATTGGTATGAAATTGGTTCCATTTGGATTATATTAACAATCCTTGGTTTTATTTGGACAGGTCATGAAAACATGAATGACGATTTTGCTTTGTAGAATGGTAAGAAACAAATGCGAAAAGTGGGTGATTTAGGTGGTTTAGTTCAAATTTGTTTAGCATGAGTGAGTGTGTATCTAAGGCATAATCTTCAAATGGCTTTGATGTACAACACAACACGTTTGTAGAAATACAGTTCTAGCACTTACATGAGCTGCTCCCGTTGTGATTTTGTAAATTCTAAGGGTTCTTAGTCGGTCTTTGATGTGTGGCTTGTTATGCAACTCTCGTTTTTGGAACCTTGACTTAGAATCTTATGCAGGAATATAAACCACTATGGCTACCGTGAAGATTCGAGGCTTGGACGAGTTGCTTGGAAATCTTGGCAACATGGAATGCTCGGTAAGTGACTGTCCATGTAGTGTGATGCTTAGAATTGTAATGATGACTTGATTATGTTTAGATGGTTTCCAAAACCGTGACACTAGGAATCTCATCAGCTGCAGACCTGGTCACGAGATTGTTATTTTTACTGCCACGATGATACATCGCAACGTTTTGATGTGCACACCTCAATATTTGTGGCTTTGTTTTCATGTTCTTCTTCATGAATATTTGTGGTCTTTGTACCTTAGCATTCATCAAACACTCTCTTGATAATCCGCCTTGAAATCATTGCAGGTCCGAAGCTGTCGCTACCGTCTTTTTCAACAACAGCATGATAAATGTAAGAACTAAAAGGGGTAAACAAATGTTTCCCTTTTGGGATCAGAAGACTGGCTTTCTGAAGAATTTTGAAGGATGCTGCTGGGCTTCTATTTATTATGCTGGGAATGTGAGAACCTTTGATGCCTGTTGTTTATTGATGCAGCCTACCATTATACTGGTTACTCAAGGATGGTCTGCTAATAGACATGCCTGGGAATGAAGAGGGCCCATTTACAATAGTTTGACCAAGATTATTCAGTCCTCGGTGCCATAAGTCAAACCATCATCAACGCATTTCACATAGCAGGGTGCATAGGCGTAGCTGTATGGAAATATATTGTTCTTTGTATGAATTTGAATATAAATTCTACCATTTGTTCCCTCATTTGTGCGCCGACCAGATGTGGTCGTTAGTTTCTAGCGCGCGATGTCGACCAGGAATTTCGTCCTCCTCGTGGAGATGAGGGTTTCTGCTCGTGGATACGTTTGTTATGACGGGGAGACTTGCTCGCGGGAGTTCGAGGGTTGATGAATTTTTTGCGTTGAACCAGGCGAAGAGTTTTTATGACACGTGGTGTGTATCTATGGCCCTTGTCAGTCCTAGGGGCGTATAGGCTATGATGACCCTCACGATTCCCCACGATCTATTGGTTATAAAAAGGTGGGGGACGGTTTCATTTTCATAATTTCCCAAGTTTTTCACTCTTTGCTCTCCCTTGCTCTGCAATTTGTCTTCGCCGGAGCTTCTCTTCGCCACCGTCAACTTCTTCTTCTACTTGTAAGTTCCCTCTTCCCGTTCGTGTATTTTTATGAATTTTTCGGTAGAAGTTCATACTTTCCGGTGGAACTTCATGCGTTTATTGATGAACACATGAATTCCAGGAAATTCCATGAAGAACATGATGAATCTCTAGAATTTTGTAGAAATTGTTAGTGTAGATCTTTGTAGAATCTGGTTAGGTGTAGAATTTAGTTTGTAGTCGGGCACTAGGCCTGTTCGGGACATTGGAGTGATTTCGGGACGACCACGTATCATTGTATGTGCCTCTGTGAGTCTTGGTCGCGGGGACTTTCTATCTAAGTTGATTGTAGACATTTTAGACGAGCATATGGTTGTCCTCGGGTTCGTTAACGCCCTTTCACTTGATCAGTGGTGGAAGGGTGGATTTGATCATGGACGTCGAATTCACTTCTCTTCCTCTGCTTTTCAGGTGGAAATGGTCGAACCCCGTGATAACGTTGTGCTCGACGCCCAGGAGGTGCCCGAGGATCCCGGTGTGTCCGCTGACTATTCAAATATCAAGGTTGCGGGAGGGGACCTTGAATGGCTTGGACACGAGCCTTTGTCTTTTCGATCAACCCTCTCCGAGGAGGAGGTACGGGATTTCGACCTGTTGGAATTGCGCGACGAGGATACTCCATGGGCCTGGAAAGCTTTTCGTCCCGGGGAGCACGATAGAATCTGTTCCGCGTATCCGGGACTTCGCTTTCCCATGTACGAATTTGCATTTACGGAGGCCAAGATGCGTCTTCCTTTCACTGATTTCCAATCGTCTGTGTTCACATACTTGGAGTTGTGCCCGTCCCAGCTTCATCCGAACGCTTTGGCTTTTATAAGGGCCTTTGAGTTGGTGTGCCGTTATCTATAAATCGGGGCGACCACGGACCTCTTCTTCTGCCTCTTCCAGATTCAGCGGAGCACGGCGGGGTCGAAGCAGAGTTGGGTATCGTTCAAGCAACAGAGTAGGCTGTTCTGGCCGTATTCTGATTCGATACGTAACTTTAAGGATAGGTTTCTGGTCGTGAGGCCTATGACTGAGGAGGCGAGAAGGAGCATTTCGACCATCGAGAGGGTGATGGTGGATGGTCGGGAAAGGGATAATGTTGTCTCCATTTTCCCTTTGGAATGGGTCTTTACCCATTTTAGACGCCGAACAGATCAGTTCCTGGTGAAGCATGAGCAGCTTTGCCCGGCTGATAAGGAGTCGTATAGGATTCTTCACGCTTACGTGGAGAGCTTCTCTCCGGCCTACGTCGTCGATCGGGACGGGAATCAGCTGGTCGGGGAGGATGGCCCTGTCAGAGTAGCTAGATATATTAATGTCAAAGCTCTCCTCGAGTGTGATAACGATGACGATGTTATGACCCTGCTTGGTATGCTTCACTGTTTTGTTCTATCTCTTTAAGTTTTTCTTATCCTGATTTGTTATGTGTCTTCGCAGGTATGATGGCTGATATGCGAGAACGTTTGATGAAGTCGCAGGCGGCCAAAGTCCATAGGAAAGCGACCGCAGGTGCCAAGACCGGTGCAGCCAAGCAGACGGTGAGAGAGAGTTTTACCGCTGGACCTTCCCCTGAGCCGGAGAGAGCCTCAACGCCGCTGACCCCGGAGGGTTCCCATAAACGGAAGAGAGATGCCGCGGGGACTTCTGTAGCCGCTCGTCCGGGCGGGTCTGGCGCCGGACATCTTGTTCTCCCCGCTTGTTATACTCGTCGGGATTTATTCGCTGAAGGGGATTCGATTGAAGTCCATGAGTCTGAAGGCGTGGCTATCCTGAATGCCAATTCTAAAGCGAGGAGGAAACAGCTGTGCCAGGACGCAGCAGGCATGTTTAGGGTTCTTGAAGCTGCTCTTGTCCTCGCAGATGACGAAGCTGCTACTCGGGCGAGCCTTGTAAAATCTAAGAACAGAGTAGGCGAGCTGGAGGTAGAAAACAACCGGCTGTTTAATGATTTGAAATAGTTCGAAGGTCACCAGAAGGCCAGGGTGCTGCTCCAGGAGGAGGTGACTCAGCTAAAGCTTGCCGCGCTCAAAGCCGACGAGGAGAGGAAGAAGATGCAGGCGAGGATCGCTGAGTTGGAAGGTCTGACTTCAGCCGTTCAGGACGAAAACGATGATGAGCAAGCCTTGAAGTCGCGGGCTGATCTGATCGGGAGGATCAGGATCCTTGGCGAGGACAACCTAAAGGCGGCTGAGTTCGGCTTCAACGCAGCAAAAGAGCAAATGGTGGCCCTCAACTCCGACGTTCAGCTCCTGACAGATGGAATGGGTCTGTTCAACACGGTAGTGGACGACAAAGTTGTCCCCGCGGAGGAGGAAAGTGAAGTCGTAGGGTAGGACTGTTTTTGGCATGTTTTGTGGGCCTGCGTGCCTTTATGAATTTGTATTGATTACTTTGTATGGGCGCTGCCCCCTTTTTTTTTTGTATGTGACATTATCTGGCCGTGGCCGGTACGTTAATATATTTGGATTTTGTGGACGTTGTATTGTGAATTTGCTCTGTTTGTTTATATGTATGTGCGTGCTCGGATAAGCGAGGAACCTACCGAGGAGGGCGACGTGGTTCTACCCGTGATGAGACTAGGACTTCGTTTGAGGTACTAGTCTCATAGGCTTGGACTGTTCCCATCGCGAGCTGGGTGTCCTGCCTGAACGGTGCGGCAACGGCGGAGCTCGGTTGAGGTATCCCCTTTGTGCGCAGGTTCTGCTCGTTCAATGAGCAGAAGCTGGCCGGCGTTGTAATGCGTGTCATGCTTCACCAGGGCATGATACGAAGGTCGCGCACTTCTCCCCGTTTTGGGTTGATTGTGTCGGCGACTTATCTATCCCCGTAGTTAAGGACTTAGCTATAGTATTGCTTTAGTTTTTCAGCATTCCATGGTCGAGCAAATTGTTTTTCGTCCAGTGTTTCCAAGTAATACGCTCCCGTGCCCGTTTTGGACTTGACCCTGTAAGGTCTTTCCCAGTTCGCTGCCAGTTTCCCTTCGCGAGAATCCTTCTGGTTTCTGCGCAGGACCAGGCTGCCTACGGGAAAGTCACGTTTTATGACCCTGGCGTCGTGTCGCAACGCTATTTGTTGTTTCAACGTGGCCTCGCGGAGGGCAGCCCCTGATCTTACTTCTTCGACCAGATCGAGCTCCTCGCGTAGAGCCTCGTCGTTCATTTCTTCGTCGAGGGGAGCTTCTGTCCTTCTCGAGGGTTCCCTTATCTCCACCGGTATTACCGCCTCTGTTCCGTACGCTAGTCGGAAAGGGGTTTCCCCGATGGTGGAGTGAGGTGTCGTCCTGTACGCCCAGAGGACGCTGTGGAGCTCCTCGACCCACCTCTTGGCCTCCCCTAGTCTTCGCGTCAATCCGCGTAGGATTACTCTGTTCGCGGCCTCCGCATGCCCGTTGGTCTGGGGATGCTCGACCGAAGTAAAGTGTTGTTTCGTTCCCAATTTGGCGACGAAGTCTTGGAATTTTATGTATGTGAATTGGGTTCCGTTGTCGGTCACGAGGGCCTGCGGTACCCCGAATCTGGCGAGGACGTTTCTTTTGTAGAAACGCAGTATGTTGAAGGCTGTGATCTTGGCGAGCGCTTCGGCTTCGATCCATTTTGTGAAGTAGTCGACGGCCACGATTAGGAATTTATTTTGATAAGATCCCATTGTAAAAGGGCCTAGGATGTCCATCCCCCACCAGGTGAAGGGCCATGGCGAGGAGAGTGTCTTCAACTCGTTGGGGGGTGCCAAATGCATGTCCCCGTGACGCTGGCAACGGTCACATTTTTGCACGTGATCTTTGGCTTCTTGCTGCATGGTCAGCCAGTAATATCCTGCGCGCAAAGCTTTTCAAGCCAAGGATCTTCCCCCTAAGTGTTGTGCGTTGACGCCCTCGTGGATTTCTTGTAGGATTTCGGGGACCTGGGCCTTGTCGACGCACTTTAATAGGGGAATGGAGAACCCTCGTCGGTATAACTTGTCCTCGATCAGTACGTACGAGCAGGCTCGTCGTTTAATTACATTGGCTTCCTTACTGTCTTTAGGAAGTTCCCCATTGGTGAGGTAATTGTATACCGGGGTCATCCAGCAATGGGGGTCTCCGATGACGTTAACATCTACCAGGTTGGATTTTGTAATGCTCGGGCTGACCAGTGTTTCCTGTATGACAGATTTGTTTCCGCCTTTTTTCCTGGTGCTGGCTAATTTGGAGAGGATGTCTGCTCGGGTATTCTGTTCGCGCGGGACGTGCTGGACTTCCCATGCTTCAAACTCCGCCATTTTGTCTTTTACCACGGCCAAGTATTCGGCGAGTTGGTCGTTTTTTGCCTGGAATTCTCCTCGCACTTGAGACGCCACGAGTTGGGAATCAGTGCAGATTTTTATTTTCTTCGCGCCAACGTCTTTGGCTAGTCGTAATCCTGCAAGGAAGGCCTCATATTCGGCTTGATTGTTGGATGTATTGAATGAGAGGACCAGGGACACTTCGATCAGGGTCCCTTCTTCGCTTTCGAGGATTATTCCTGCTCCACTTCCCGAGGGGCTTGATGCGCCATCCACGTAGATGATCCACCTCTGTGTTCCTCCCGGGGGGGACGGTTCTGGGGTCATCTCTGCCACGAAGTCGGCCAGGACCTGTGCCTTGAGGGCTTTCCTCCCTTCGTAGTGGATGTCGAACTCGGCCAGTTCGAGGGACCATTTTAGCATCCTGCCCGCCATATCTGGTCGGGTTAACAGCTGTCTAATAGGCTGGTCGGTCCTGACAACGACAGTGTGTGCCAGGAAGTAATATCTAAGTTTTCTCGCGGCGATTATGAGGGCAAGGGCTACCCGTTCTATCTGCGTGTACCTAACTTTGGGTCCTTGTAGGGCTTTACTGGTGAAGTAGATGGGTTTCTGCCCGGTAGTAGTTTCGCGAATAAGTGCTGCACTTACTGCTTCGTTGGCCACAGAGAGATATAGGTATATGGTTTCCCCGCGGTTTGGTCGTGACAATACTGGTGGGGCAGATAGAGCTTGTTTGAAATGGGCAAGGGCCTGCTCGCATTCGTCCGTCCACTCGAAATTTTCCTCCTTCCTGAGTAATTTAAAGAAGGGCAGGGCGTGCTGGGCGGACTTGCTTACGAAGCGAGCAAGGGACGCGAGCATCCCGCTTAGGGATTATATCGCCTTCTTCGACCGTGGTGTGGGGAATTCTACGAGTGTCCGGTATTTGTCTGGGTTTGCCTCTATGCCTCTTTCGGTGAGGTAAAATCCGAGGAATTTCCCTGCTCGTACACCGAAGGTGCATTTTTCTGGATTAAAACACATTTTACACTTTCGAGCTTGGTCGAACACCTTGCGCAAGTGGGTGGTGTGGTCAGATTCCTCTTGGGATTTGACGATCATATCGTCCATGTATACTTCGAGCATGTCTCCGATTTCTGATCGGAAGACTTTGTTCATCATGCGCTGGTACGTGGCCCCGACGTTTTTTAGTCCAAAGGGCATTACGTTATAGTAATAATTTCCCGAGGGGGTTATGAATGCTGTGTATCTCTTGTCCTCGTCGGCCATTGGGATTTGGTTGTATCCCGAATATGCGTCCATGAAGGACAAGAGCTTGAAACCGGCGGAATTGTCTACGAGCTTATCTATGCTCGACAGTGGATATGCGTCTTTCGGGCAAGCCCGGTTGAGATCGGTGTAGTCAATGCACATGCGCCACTTTCCATTACTCTTTTTAACAAGTACAATATTTGAGAGCCAGGTCGTATACCTGGCCTCGGAAATAAAATTTGCCTCTAAGAGGTCTTGTACAAGTTTTTCGGCAGCCTGTGCCTTTTCCTCGGACTGTTTCCTTCTTCGCTGGGCGACGGCGCGGGCAGCTGGATCGATTGTCAAGTGGTGACAGGCAGTTTCTGGATCCAAACCGGGCATGTCTGCTGCACTCCAGGCGAACAGGTCGGCGTTGTCGTCGAGACATGCTTTCAGCTCCCTCTTTACCTCTTCGGGGAGGCCAGCGCCGATCTTCACTCCCCTGCTGGGGTTGTTACTGAAGGTGATGACCTCGAACTCTCCATCTGGGACTGGACGCAGAGGTACAGGCGAGGGGGAGCGCGTTGCTCCCGAGTTATTATCCTCGCCCCGATCTTCGTGTCCTTCAGCGAGCCTGCTGTCGAGGTCGATGGTGTGTACAGGAAGCGTGGTTTTTTCCCTGGCTGGCCCTCCTCGGCTGGAACTTCGTCTTCTCTGGTGTGCTTTGCCGACGTCGTTGTTGTCGCTATCTGGTTCTGACCTTTGGTTGCGGCCTCGAAGCACCTGCGAGCAGCTTCAATATCGCCGTGTAGAGTTGCAACGTGTCCCTTCTCCGTGTAGTACTTTAGCTTGAGATGGACTGTCGAGGGAACAGCGACGAGCTCGGCAAGAGCTGGTCTGCCCAGAATGCATTGATAGAGCGACGGACAATCGATGACCAGGAACTGCATTTTGATTGTCCGCGATGCTTCTTCCTCGCCAAGCGTTACTGGAATTTCTACGTAACCCCAGGGTCGGGCAGTTGCTCCATTGAATCCTTGGAGATCAGATCCTACGTACGGAGAGAGATTAGACTTATTTAGCTTCAGCGCGCGGAACAGGCTGGAGTACATGATGTCCACGGAACTGCCCTGGTCGACCAGGATTCTCCGCACATCTGTTGATGATAACTTGGCCCTAATCAGCAGAGGGATGTGGGAATTCGGGGATCCCCCGGGGAGCTCTTCCCGGTAGAACGTGATTGGTTGTGAACGCCCTTTACCTTTGTTGATCGTGTACAACTGGTCGGGGCTACTGTCGATCAACTGTTCAAACTTTCGTTTGATGGAACCGACCGTGAGCTCATGGTACCCCCCACATGAGATAACCATGGTTGTAGGAAACGTTTCCCAGGTGCTGTGCATGAATGCCTGGGAAGTCGGGTCGATGTGACTTGGGATGAAAAAGTCCTCTGGTCGGCTGATGGACATTGCGACCTGTGGGGGAGGACTGGAGGGTGTTGACTCTGTTTCTTTCTTTTTATCGGTCGCGTCACGTCGGGAGGACTCCCCCTTCTTCACGTACTGTTTCAGATGTCCCTCTTTGATGAGGATCTCTATAGCGTCTTTAAGGTGCACGCAGTCTTCTGTTACGTGCCCGTGGCTACGATGGAAACGACAATACTTGCTCTTGTCGACGTTCCCTTTGGCCGAGGTCAGTTTAGGGAACCGGACACCTCCTTGTTTGAACTCGGTGTTGATACAGTCGGATAGAATACGTTCTCGTGAGGTAGTGAGCACAGTGTATTCATTAAATCGGCCAGCTGGCCCTTTGCCTTCAAGAGGACGCTCCTCTCGTCGCTTCTCCTTGACTTTACGAGATGGCTCCGACTCCTCCTTTTTGGTTGCTCGGGGCGCTTCCCTATCTCTTGCGTCGCGGGCACGATATGCAGCTTCCTTCTCCTCGTACCGGATGTAATCTTTGGCCATGTGGAGAAGCTCTGTCAGCGTTCGGGGAGCTTCGATCCCGACAGCTTTCTCAAGGAGGTATTTCTTCATATGGTCGGAAGTTCTGACTTCCACTGCTTCCTTATTAAACCTCTCGATGTACTCCCGCAGAGGCTCCTCTCGGCCTTGTATAATGGCTTCTAAGGTTGCCTCCGTCTTTGGATGTCGTCGGGAGGCTGTGAAGTGGCAGGTGAACTGGCCTTTGAGGTCGCACCAGGAGGAAATGGATCCCCGAGGAAGTCTTTTGAACCATGCCATCGCACCTTTCCTCAAGGTGATGGGAAATATTTTGCACCGGATGGCTCCGGAGACACCATGGTACTGGAGCATAGCTTCGATGTTCTCTAGGTGTTCGTGAGGATCTGATGTGCCATCGTATGTTGCCAGCGTGGGAGGTTTCTCTAACCCGCGGGGAATCCGGGTGTCTACGATGCTCCTCGTGAACGGGCCTTGAACTTCGTCGTCACTGCTAGAGCTGTGAGAGAATGATGGAGAAAGGCTGTGGTCGCGGCTATGACTGCGGCGAGGAGAGTGTCCGCGGATATGCCTGTGCTCGTGCTTGTCCAAGCGTCGATGTCTTTTGGGAGCAGGGGAGTGCCTGGTTGTCCTAGGAGAACGATGATGCCGGCGAGCCCGGTCGGGTGTTGGACTCCTTGATCTTGATCGTTCCTTGACCGGGGAGGGGCTATCACGTCTCCGCTTTGAGTGATCTCGCGGAGGCCGGGAGAGGTCCAGCGTCTCCGAAGCGTGGTGCTCTTGAAGGGCGTGCTCGAGGGCGCTGATCTTTTCTCCCTGCTGAATAATGAAACGATTGGAATTGTTCAGAGAGGCGATGAGCGCCGCGGTGGTCGGATCAGCGCCTTGAGGAACCGGAATGGGCTCGAAGGAAAGTTCCACGGCTTGCGCTCGTGGTCTTTGTTCGTCGGGCTTTGGGGAAGCCGGTCCACCGTTGCGCTGGACGTTCTCGGATGGGACGTTCCCGACGATAGCGTCGGTACGGGCAGCGGTGGTCAAAGGTTCTTGGACATCACTCTTAACGAAAGCCATGATGATCTGGGATTTTGGAGAGATGAAAGCTTTGGTCTTTTGGATGAAAAGATGAGGGATCTTGATTCGAAAAGACGGGGGAGCTAATTTCCCACAGACGGCGCCACTGATCGGAGATGAGCAGAAGGAGATCGTCGTGGCCTTCGTGTAGGGTAAGTGCAGCTGCTTGTTGGAGAAGAAAAGGGGGTGGAGGTACCTGCAAGGTACTCCGATGCCAAAGTAAGTATTTGGTCAAAGAAAAGGGGAAAGCAAGTAAGAGTAGTCAAGGATACGATTCGTGATACCTGCCCCTCTCAAATGAGGGGGTTTTTATAGATAAATGGGTGGCGAGCAAAGCGCGTGGTCTTCTAACTGTTCCCGCAATATCCGGTGAGGAGGCTGGACGTGTGACCTATTCTGCGCGTGAGGGGGACACGCCCAACGGTCATATTGTGCCCAACGGCTATATTGTGCATATTGGGCCTGTTCGCCAGTTATGCTGGATTGGGCCTGGCCCTTAAGGGCAGGAAGCCCTGCCCAGTCCAGAACAGTACCTTAGCATTCATCAAACACTCTCTTGATAATCCGCCTTGAAATCATTGCAGGTCCGAAGCTGTCGCTACCGTCTTTTTCAACAATAGCATGATAAATGTAAGAACTAAAAGGGGTAAACAAATGTTTCCCTTTTGGGATCAGAAGACTGGCTTTCTGAAGAATTTTGAAGGATGCTGCTGGGCTTCTATTTATTATGCTGGGAATGTGAGAACCTTTGATGCCTGTTGTTTATTGATGCAGCCTACCATTATACTGGTTACTCAAGGATGGTCTGCTAATAGACATGCCTGGGAATGAAGAGGGCCCATTTACAATAGTTTGACCAAGATTATTCGGTCCTCGGTGCCATAAGTCAAACCATCATCAACGCATTTCACATAGCAGGGTGCATAGGCATAGCTGTATGGAAATATGTTGTTCTTTGTATGAATTTGAATATAAATTCTACCATTTGCTCCCTCATGATATTAGATGCCATGACTTTAAGAGTGGGAAAGCTATTGTGAATTGTATTGCCTTCTTTGAAATTTTATCATGTAATTTTGGCACTTGGCTTTGATCTTGTAATTGTTTCTCATAATGAAATATTGTTTACAATTTGGAAATTCACATCTTCAATTATAATATCATGTTTGAACACTTGAAAGGTTGAATTTAGAATTCTTGAACACTTTGGGGATCTTTAGACATTTATGAATCCAACTTGCACCTTGAACTTGAATTGGACGTTTGGAAATGGAACCAATGCACTTAAGCTTGATGTTGGATTTGAAATTTGACTGAACAAGTATAATTTGGATTTCGCCTTTAAAAGGTGAATTTTGAAAATCTCTTAGTCTTGTATCTCCTTGGATTTGAGATCTTGAATTTCTTTGAATTAGATCGAGCTCTGACACGAAAAAAAATCCTTGTAAATCTGACTTGTTAACTTTAAAACTGCAAGGGCCTGAATTGAATTCTTGAATTTTTAGACAGATCAGGAATTTGAATCATCTATGTATCTTTATGAATTTTGGCAATCCACCTTAACAAAAGCAAACAAGCAAGACTTATGGATCGTGAGGGTTCTCCATCTTCAATCAATGGCCAAAACATCCTGAACATTTTAAATTCCCACTGATCTTCAAGAAGGCTTGAGGGATCTTGGTAGCCTCAAAAAACACAGATATCTTCTTTGAAACAGAGGGCACGAGCTTCATACTGGGATCAAATGTGAATTAGAACACAAGAACGATGTAGGAACTTCAAACTTGATCTCGTAAACTTGTGACAATAAGGACTTGAATTTGCACTTTTAAATCCAAACTTCTAATTCCTTCCAAACTGAGTTTCCATTACTTAAGAACATAGTTATTGCAGAGTGAACGCATCTCTTGAACTTGAGGAGCAGACAAGGGGGGAAGATGCCAATTATGACACAACCAGTGGTTAGTCTTAGAGTACCAAAATTTGTATCCATTGGGTACAAGGAATTAATCATCTAAGGGGAAGGTTTCCGAGAAATGTGAAGGAAGAAAGGCTTTTGTAGTGGTTTAGGGATCAGAGGATAGAGGCACACAAAACTCACAGGAATCCACATACACTTGCAAGACCAGAGAACTTCCACAAACACACACACATAACACAACCTTCAAGATCTTGAATCCACTGCAGCAACACCTGTCCTCACAAAAGAAACAAACAACCAAAAACTAGATAACGCGGTTAGTTATGCACGAATGATTGGCCTAAAATGTTATGCAAAGAACAAGGCGGGGATCTTAGGGTCAAAAATTAGGGTGCGACAGGTATGTTCCTAGCAGGAAGAGCAATCTGATGAGTGTATGTTAGCTAATTGAGAAAGTTTTCTCAATTACTATGAGGGAAAATCTCTTGAAGTTGTATGATTATGATCTGAAGCTAATTATGCAATCTGAACAGAGAAGCAACAGAATATTCAAGGTGAATATGGAAATAGCTGAAACTAAATGCCTTAGTGCATAAGGTACTGAAGGTGATAATGAGTTGTGGCACAAGAGATATGGGTGTCTGAACTTCAGAAGCTTAGGGCATATGAGTTCTAAGAAGTTGGTACATGGCATTCTTAAGACTGTGAAGTCTGAGAAGTCATGTGAGATATGCAAGAAAGGCAAGCAACCTAGATTTCCATTTTCACCAGAAGTAGCTCCAAGAGCAAAACATGCTTTAAGAGTAGTGCATTTTGATGCATGTTGACCATTTTAAGTATATGCACTTGGAAGAAACAAGTATTTTGTGTCATTTGTGGATGATTTCACAAGAATGACATGGGTAGCACTCATCAGGTTTAAGCATGAGGTATTTGCTGAGTTTCAGAATTTCAAGGTGAAGGATGAAAAACAATATGGTCAGAAGTTGAAAATTCTCAGAACTGATGGATGAAGTGAGTACAACTCTACAGAGTTTAGAAGGTTCTATGAGGAGAATGGAATTAAGCATGGGGTTACTGCTCAATACACTCCTCAACACAATGGTGTTGCTGAAAGAAGAAACAGAACTTTGCTTGATATGATTAGGAGCATGCTGAAGGAGAAGAAGCCCATTCACACATTGTGGGGAGAAGTTGTTGCCACTGCAACATATGTGCTCAATAGGTGTCCAATTAAGAAATTGGAGGAAAATATTCCTTTTGAGAAGTGGATTGGAGATAAGAAAAGTGTGAACCATCTAAAGGTGTTTGGTTCTATTTGTTATAAACATGTTCTAGATGTTAAGAGAAGGAAGTTGGATGACAAAAGCAGAGTTATGTTGCTTGTAGGGTACCACAGTATAGGTTCTTATAAGCTCTATTGTCTTGTCACTAACAAGTTTTAACTGAAAATTTACTATGCTAGCAAAATTTTAAATGAAAATCAAGTTAATTACACCACCACTGAAAAAGAATTGTTAGTAGTAGTATTTCCTTTGAAACTTTTTTGGCCTTATTTAATTGGTTCCAAAGTTATCATTTTTAGAGATCATGCAGCTTTGAATTATTTGTTAAACAAAAGTAACTCCAAACCAAGATTGTTGTGATGGGTGCTGGTATTTGCAAGAATTTGATATGCAAATTAAGGATAAAAAGAAGCAGGAAATGTGGTGGCAGATCACCTTTCAAGACTAGAAAAAGAGGAGGTGACAATAAATAAGCACAACATAACATAGACATTTTTTTATGAACAACAATTGGCTATTAGTGAAAGACGTTGGTTTGCGGACATGGCAAATTATAAGGCGACAAATGTTGTACTAGAAGAGTACACATGGCAACAAATAAAATTCTTCTATAAAGAAGAAAAATTTTATCGGTAGGATGACCCATACCTTTTTAAGAGAAGTCCTGATGGTTTACTTCGCCGGTGTGTTGCAGGTAAGGAAGCTGGCAGCATTATGTGGCACTGCCATAGTTCAACATATGGAGGACACCATAGTGGTGAGAGAATAACGGCAAAAAAAAAACTAAAAAGTGGGTTTTGTTGGCCTACCTTATTTAATGAATGTAAGTTATATGTTTCTACTTGCCATGAATGCAATATGACTGGTAACATCTCAAAGCGAGATGAGATGCCTCTAAACATTATGCTTGAGGTAGAAACATCTGACTGATGGGGAATTAATTTCATTGGTCCATTTCCCCAATCAAATACTTATCTATATATTCATGTATATGTTGATTGTGTTACCAAATGGGCGGAAGCAATTGCTTGCAATGCTAATGACGCCCGAGCTATTACTAATTTTTTGAAAAAGAATATTTTTGCCAGGTTTTGTGTACCCAAAGTCTTAATCAGTGATGGTAGTACACACTTCTGCAACAAGTACTTGGAAAATCTGTTAGAAAAATATAATGTCAAGAATAAGGTGTCAACACCATATCACCCTCAGACATGTAGTCAAGCTGAAGTATCAAATAGACAACTAGAGCAAATTCTAGAGAAGATAGTGGCAGCTTCAAGAAAAGATTGGTCAACAAAATTGGATGACGCCCTATGGGCATACAGAACAACTCTCAAGACAAATTTGGGTTTCTCTTTGTATCTACTTGTATATGGAAAAGCATTTCATCTACCCGTTGAATTGGAACATAAAACATATTGGGCAGTAAAATTTCTAAATTTCGACGAGACTTTAGCTGGAAGAAAGAAATTATTGAAATTGGATGAATTGGAGGAAATGCGGTTGTTTGCATATGAAAATGCGTTAATTTACAAGGAATGGACAAAAATGTACCACGACAAAAAGCTGGTCAGGAGAAATTTCCAGTTCGTTCAACAAGTACTACCTTTTAATTCAAGATTGAGATTGTTTCTGGGTAAGTTGAAATCTAAGTGGCCAGGACTGTTTCTGGTCACAGAAGTTTGTCAAAGCGGTGCCATTGAAATTCAGGATCCTGATGATATGAGAAGATTTAAAGTAAATGGACAGCGACTAAAGCATTATTATGGAGGGGTGATTCCGGGTGAAAAATCCTCCTTAATATTGTTGGAACCCTGATGGAAACAATCAAGCTAAAGACACAAAAAGAGCACTTCATGGGAGGCAACCCATGTGTTATAACTAGTATTTTTTTGTAGGAATTATTTTATGTCGATAATAAAACCTAGTTGACACTACAACATTTTTACCCTATCGCAACGCCTAATTTTTAGGAAGTAAAATAACTGTTCTCATAGATATTAATATGCAACAAATATTATATTTTGTTGCGGTAGCATTTTTTTTAAAAATATCAGACAACCACTTGAAACCGTTTATGTAGATAAGAATTTATCTTTTTTCTTTAGAATTTTTTTTAAACCAGTTATGATATAAAACTATGATTATTTTAATAACATATTATAAACCCATATCATTATTTTAATAACATATTTTAAACCCAGATCATATTTTTATAGCATATTAATGTATATATGTCACCGTTCTCTTTATCTTTAATTGAAAATAATTAATTTATAAAATTGCTTTACGCTAGAATCGAATTCACTTAAAACAAAATCTGTTCCCTTTCATGAACTAGGTCCTAAATTCAAACCGCGAAAAACAAAAAATTCTCCCCCCAAACTCATACCGCGAAAACGAAAAGTCCACCCCTAAAATCACCAAAATCGTCGCTTCACGATTCTTCCTCTCATGAACCGGGTAACCTAACCCTTTCTTCTCACTACTCATCTCCCAAATCGTCGCTTTGCATTATATTACGATTCACTCTTTCAACTAAGAGCTTCGCCGCCCTAGTAAGTGATTCCCTTCAACTAAGAGCTATTTTTCCCTATTATACAAGCTTTGATGAAATCTCCTTCCACTTTCCCTTTTTTTACCTAAGAATCTAACCCTTTCTTCTTGTTTTTTTTATAAACAAATTTGATTAACCTTGCTGAAACTACTCAGTAGCTGAGATAACCAAGGCTATTGTATTGTGATACCAACAGTGCCCGAGAGCTTGATTTATCTTGATAAAAAGGTAACTAGTTGTAGTAATTAAATTTAGTGTAATGTGAGCATTATGAATGTTCTCTGTGTATTCTGATTAATGATAAGATAAGGAAAAGTGAGTTGAGTGTACAACAACAACTTAGTTAATTCATGTGAGTGTTTTACTGCTTCTGTTGAATGGATTGTTAAAGTTCTATTAGTTGGTATGCCCAAACTCAAAATCCACGCACACCAACTGTTTGATGTTATGCTTAATTGTTTATTTCACCTTTCTAAGGACTAGTTGTTGTTGTTCTGTACCAAATTACCAATATGACCGGCTTTTCAGTATACGATAAGTGGTTCAACAATGATCAATTGATATTTGGGTTCATAATGTGGACAGGTTCATGGGGTTTAATGCCCTACCACAAGTTCCGGTAGGGGTGTGCATGGTTCTTAAACCAACCCGAATTGAACCAAATATATGGTTCGATTTGGTTCCTCAAACCTGTTTTTGTAAAACCAATTTATTTTTTCAAAATCGGTTTATATTTGGATTGGTTTGGTTCAAAACCGGTTCCAACTAACAACCTGTTTTTTATTTGATTCAGTTTTAACACTGGTTTTTCATGAATGCACATGTTGAAGGTTTCCATGAATGCATATATTACAATCACATTTTTTATAGGAATATGATGGCCAACTGATGTTGTAATCGATTATTCAACTCAACTAATTGTTGTCTTCTTTTGAATGGTACTAACAGTGTGACAACATGTTGAAAGTAAATATAAACTAGCTTCACTAGATTCTAGTCACTTCATTATTCACATAATTAATAGGGTGTCGATGACTGTGTTGCAGCTTCTACGAGTATGTGCTCAAGGCTATACAAGGAAACAAGACTGAAGCAGTACAATTTTATAGGTAACAATTTTGAAATGTCTATTGTCCTTTGAAAATTAGTACTTTTTGTCGCATTTGGAACTTTGCAACGGAATCTACGCCAACTGTCACTATCAATGTGTTGTTGTATTAGTGTTGAGGATACTTTAGCTATTAATTATTCATTGAGTTTAGTGACAATTGTGATTCAATTTTTCATATGTTTCTTAACATCAAATACATTTTACTTGTTATATATATAAGAAAACCAGAAATGCACTTAAATTTACATTATTTTTTCTCAATTATTTTGTTTATCTATTGACGTATTGAGTTAATGAAATTTAAAAGTATCCTTTATGTTGCAATATGCTGGAACATGCAGCCTATGCTGCAGTAGTTCATTTTCTCCAATATGCCGACATACTTGTTGCCTTTTGCAATAATATAAACCAATTGACTTGCAATAGCAGTTAGATATTCTATACTACTCTTTGAAAATTGGTTGCTACTACTGAGACTATTCAAATTCTATTTTATTTATGACATGTAATCATAACTCACTTGTTTAAACTTTAGAGCACTAACTATAATTGTGTGGTGGGTTAAGTCTTTTTTTTATCCTTTTAAACTTCATATAATATTAGTAAATTATTCACATATCAAGTTTAAGATATAAGACATGAATGGAACTAATTTTTATAATTTCTTAGAAGTAATGAGCCTAAGTATTTGTTGGAACATGCAGCCTATATATGTAAATTATTCAGATCTCAATTTTAGAACATGAGTCTAATTTGTTAGAAGTAATGAGCCTAACTATAATTGTGTGGTGGATTAAGTCTCTTTTTTTATCCTTTTAGACTTTATTAGACTTTATATAATTGTAATACCCCAAAATTTGCCCTCTCATTTCTTCATATCATTTAGCATGAGCTTTCATTTCATTGCATTGCATTCAAGCATAGAAAAACAAAACATCAAGCATTGCATTGAATCTTGCATAAGGGCATGGGATCAGGTGATTCTCTAAGGTGCTGATCATCCAAAGTAAAGGAACAAGAGACAAGGGTCTCTCACAAGCCTCAAAGGTCTCTTACATCATATTTCATCCCTACTTGATCTCACAAGTCATTGAAAGAAGGAGAATTCATCAAGAAGATTGGGCAGTGCACCACCTCCTACACAAGGCAGTCAAAATTGGGATCTGACCCTCAAATGGGCAAGCTCTTTGAGTCTTCATCACCTCCAAAGGCCATATGTCATCTTTTTTAGATGGGATATACATCATATTCAGAGGAATTTGGATTTGGAGGATGTGTTATTTCCTCCTAACCAGAGGGTGCCAAAATTAGGGTTTGACCTAAAATTAGTTTATCTCTGATTTTTTGGGCAAGACTTGATCTCATGGTATTCCTTATGTTCTTAAGAGTATATGGATGGAAAATTGCTCATCAATTGGTCTCAGAAGGGTTTCAATTGATCAGTTGCTTGATAATCAAGAAATTGGGGAAAAAGTCAATTGTGCAGTGAAAAAAGTCAACCCTTGGCTTTCTAAGGTCAAATTCGTGAAATTTATGTTATATAGGTTCATTGGACAAGATTTGATCAAGAAAGGATGGAGGAATCATGAAAAATCAAGAAATCACAAAACTGCCAAAAATAGAAACTTTAGGGTTTCCAAAAATGGCAACTTTGGACCATTTTGCACCCTACTTTGAGGCCCTCTTCCTTCAAGATAAAAGTTCTAAACCTCAGGCCCAAGTTAAGCCAATTAAAGTTCATGTTCTAAGCTTCAAATCCATATAAAGAAATCTCCATTGGATCAATATTGAGGGAGATATGATCAACCAAAGATTGGCAAAACTAGGTCACAAACCAAGTCATTACCAAGCATGACCAGGCCCACGCGCCATAATTTTGACAAACACCCGGTGTGCCAAAAGTCAAGCTTAATTTCTTCAAGATAAAAGCTCCAAATGAAAAACTTTCCAACATCAAAGTTGTTCCTTGCCATGCCCTCTTCAATGTTGATGTTGGAAAAATTTTAATTTGAGCAAGTTATGATGGAGATATATTGGTCCCAAGTAGGTATGTTCATGCTGAAATTCCATGCACCAAGTTGCCTTACCAACCAACCACTTGCCACGCCCACAAACCAGTCCCACACCTTGATGTTCCAAGCTATTTTTCACCAACTTCCAAGCCTTAATTAAATCCAAAATCAACATCAATCATGTTCTATGATGTTCCATCTTTCCATAGCCACTAATATCTCATCAAACCATCCACAAATCATGGAGAAATTCTTTCAAAAAATTTCATGTTTCAAGCTGCCAAAATTAGAAGGAAATGAAATGTTGTTGTTGTTGTCATGTTTCAATCCACACGCATACAAACCAATACATTTCTTTCCACTTATAGCCAAGCATTCCCCTTACACACCCTTGCCATAACCTATACCATACATGAGAAGGGAAAAGAAAAACTTGCGCAGCAAGTTTCTTCTGTAAGCTGCTGCATTTGAGAGAGCAACACCACCACTCTTTCTCTTTTAATCTCCACCATAACATCATGCACCTTCATCACCATATCATTCCTCTCCTCACTCGCCCTAACTAACTTGACTCAGTTAGTTAGGGACAACTCACTTAAACCCACTCAACTCAACTTAACTCAGTCATTTAATCACCACTGGTTCACTCTTAACTCAACCTATATATTTGAATCTCACTCACAAATTCATTTTCAACTCTCATTTTCCACACTTATCTCAGAACCTCTCTCTCTTTCTCTCTGAGTTCTCTCATTTTCTCTTCACGATTTCATCTTCATTATTCATCCATTGTCTATTGTTTGGTGTTTCTGAATCAAGAGCAAACAAGAACAACTCAATCTCTTCAAGCTCAGTACCACTCCAATCCTCAATCTTCTTCATATACTCGCGAATCAACAACATTTATTTTGCTTGAAAGTTGAAGATCTACAAGCTCAAGACATCACAATCTCTGGTTTTCTCAATACTTCAAAATTCTTTGCAGTTTTAGGTTTTGTTTCTCAACCTTTTTCTACTAATCTCAGCTTGTTTTCATGGCGTTTATAGCTTATTAGAAGCTGCGTGTGTCCTGGCTAGTTGATAGGTTCATTAGGAACTTAGTTGAAAAGTTAGGGCAAAAGTGTTTGGACTCTGTTCTTGCTATGCGTGCATGATGTGTTGATTTTATGCTTGAATTCTTGATCTACATGAGTTCCTTTTCATTTTGGTACCATTTTTGTGGATTTCTGGACATGTGAAGGTTTACAGGTGGTAGCGTTTCGCCAGAGAAGATGACCGGAGGTCCTTCTCCGGCCGGTGGTTTGATTCAATTAGGGTTTCTCAGTTTTAATCTCAGCCGTTTGACCTTTGCATCGTGTGGTTCGTAACTTGCCAGTGCATTAAAATCCACCCTCTCTCCCACGTGCTTTCTTTTTAATCCGATTGGCTTTTGTAGGTGCGTGTGCATGTTACTTATTGTGGATGTCATTTCTAATTCATTGGATGTGCATGATTATGTGATGATCTCACGTTGACTTTGATCCAATGCTCCATGTTTTGCCAGCGCATTAATTAGTGAAGGTCCATAGCACGTGTTATCTTTTTTTTACTCAGATGTGTACATGTGGGTGCGTGTGTGATAACTACCATGTACTTGATTTGTGGGACGTTGGATTGTTGACTGTTTGTGATTGATATTATTCAATGGCCATGATTGCATCTCTATATTAATTGATCATACACGCTGCCACACCACTGCATGTTTAATTGGACTGAACTCAAATTGATGTTTGTACCCCCTTTGCTGAGCCCAATGTACATTTTGACTGGCGAATTACTTCCTTTGCACCCCCACTCCATTTTCCTCTTATTTTTATTTTTTTTTCTATATTGTTTTGATTTTGTTATTTTTAGAAATAGTAAATGACCTCTAAAAATGCCAAATAAATTCATGAATCATCTTTATAGTTTTATAAAAATTTTACAAATTTTATTTTCTATTTTTCTATTATTTTTTGCATCTGATTTAATTGTTGTTTGAATTTCATTTTGAAATGCTTCATTTGTGAACACTTTACATTGCTGATTTTATTTCTTATCATTGGTACATAGTTTGATCCTCATTCTTTTTTCATATTTCAGAGGACACTTTGAAGAAATTAAAAACATTTTTGTCATATTTTTAAGATCATCTTTGCCTCCTTTTTGAGCCATTTCTTTGTGCATGATCATGTGAAACCATAATGACTTTGTCATGTTTGTTTGTTTGAATTTCTGTGATTCTTTGCATGAGCTTTTGGTATGATGTTTGCCTCTGGTTGAGGTCCCTTGAGATCTATTTTGTTGATTTTTGAATCATGTTTGGTATTTGTTTGATGACTCTTGTATGAGGTCCCTTTTTGTGAACTGCTTTGATCATGTTGGTTTACTTGCTTGAGAAGGCACTTGTGCCATTGTGT
The DNA here is from genome assembly GCA_022829125.1 of Lathyrus tuberosus. Lineage (NCBI taxonomy): Eukaryota > Viridiplantae > Streptophyta > Magnoliopsida > Fabales > Fabaceae > Lathyrus > Lathyrus tuberosus. The sequence goes on from JALAZF010000237.1 coordinate 463,341, forward strand.
GAGATCATTACTTTTGACTTCTTGAGCCACGTTTAGATCAATATAGGTCTTTTGAATGAAATTATAGGTCATTGGTTTGAAGTTGATGCTTTCTTTGTGTACATGTTCAATACTTGTTTCACATGTTTCCTTTTGACCTAATTCCTCATTCTTTTGCATCTAAGTTCCAACTTGACTTGTATTTTGTTTGTTTATGCCATACCATACTACCCATTTGCATTTCATATGATGTATGCCTCTGACTTTGAAGCATTGCATTCATTCCATATGTCATTTATGTTTTACTTTGCATACTTGAACATGTTTCATCCAAATGCATGTTTCTTTTTCTTCTAGCTTCTAAATGACTTGTAATTGCTTGAATGTGATTAATTTGTGCATCTTATCCTCATCCTAACATGTCATACCACTTCTTACTTAGATACTTGAGTTTCATCTTGAACTTTTGTAGGTTTGACTTATGCCATGAATGTTTTCTTTCCATGTTAAATTCATGTTCATATCTTCCCACTTCTTCTCCTAAGCACTCTTAATGTTTGAATGCTTTATTGTATGCCTCATTTGACATTTGTATATCATGTTTAGGCACATGTCTAGGTCATCCACATTCTTACTTTGACATTACTTGAAGCATTATTGCATGATCACCTTGCATATCCACTCATTCTTCATCTATTTTTTCCATGATTCACTTCTTTGATGTTTAAGATCTTTAGTTGTGTATAGTTTGTTCTTGATTGATTAATTAACATTAGAGAACACCCCTAGAGACTAGGTTCTGACCTTGATTGAGGTTCATCTCTTATTAGCTTTACCCTTTAACTCTTAACTTGTTTGTTCACCACTTGTTATTCTTTTTCTTATTGCACTACTTGTAAATTGTTTTGAACTAACATTTTCATGTAGGTGCTAAAGGTAAGTAAGTGTGTGGACTTAGTTCCACATACATTTCTCTCTCTTATATTCTCTTATTTCTTTTAAACTTTCTACTTGTGTTTGTTAAGTATTTACATGCTTTCATTGAATAACTTTTCTTTCATCCCTCTTTAAGATCAACTTAACTTCCATTTTGGATGTAAGTTGCTTCTTTTGCTCTTCTTCTTCTTCTTTCTTTTAGAAGTAGGTTTGTTAAACCCCATTGACCATAGGATTTCCAAATATGCTAACACTAGGGTGTGTCTTAGTCTCCCCTTAGTTTTCACCTTTATTCCTCCAGTTGAGTCTCTTCTTCTCATCTTAAAACAAAAGTAAAAAACACCTAATAAAGGCAAAACAAACATTGTATTTGAGCATTTCATGTAAAAATGAGATAGTGAGGGATCTTCTCTCATTTTCTTAGAATGTTTAGCATACGTCCCATCTCGGGTCAATATGCGAGGCATTCGATCTTACATGAGGGACTTAAATAAAATGTGCGTTACAAAACACAAAAGCAATCAAAACACTTCTTTCTTAAAAGACAAAAAACAAACAAATAATAACTCTTTTCTCATATTCTTCATTCTATCCCTTAAGGACTCGTCATGTCCGTTCCACCGCAAACAGGTAACGGCTAAGTCTCCCCACAGCGAGCTGCAACACCTAAACTGCTGGAACGCGCACTCTGACGTTTCCACTAAAAAACACAAACAAAGCGACCCTCGTTGAGGGGAACTACGCTGCTCTGATTCTCATATTCCCGATGAGATACGTAGGCAGTGGGGTAGGGGCCATTCGAGCACTTCTTTTATTTTCCCTACATTTGTTTCTCTTTCTCTCTCCTTTCCTTTTCCAGTTCTCCAGTTAGCAGTTCCTTTTCCAGTATCCTTTCCTTACACCCTTTGATTGAAGCAGCAAGCGTGGATCCCATCGGGTACGATGGACGCGTGGGGGTGCTAATACCTTCCTCGCGTGTAACCGACTCCCGAACCCAGTTCTCGTGGTCGCAAGACCATGCTCTTTCCTTTCCCTCAGGTTCATGCGGTGTTTCCTTTCCCTCTCTTGGGATAAATACACATTGCTGACGACTCTGTTTCCGCGCCACTTTCGCGTTTGTACTTGGATAAAAATCCCGGGAGCGACAGCTGGCGACTCTGAGCTTATCTGTTTTTCTTTCATTGGGTGTTTAATGTTGTGCTGCATTTACTGTTTTACTGTATTATTATTTACTGTATTACAGTATTTACCGTATTTTAGCATTTTCATTTCATACACTGTATTATGCTGTGCTATGCTGATTTCTGTTTGGCGGGATGGGGTATTCTGAGAGATAGGCCCAATACACAAGCCTGAGTGCACGTATGTTTAGTGTGTTTCATGTCCTCTCGCGTTCCATCTCGGTTCGAGGAGGGAATATGAAATACAATCTGGATGTGGTTCTCTCTAGAGAATTCTGCGTTGTGGGTCTTCCACGATGGTAGAGCTATCTAGAAGAGCTGTTAAGTTTGGATGACCTTTTAGGATGACCCCTATTTATTTTGAGGTGAATCAGAGGACGATCTCTTTGTTTGGCGATAGCATTGTATCCTTCGGGCTGAATGTGCTATTACTTCTCATTCCGAGATTCGAATTTGAGGATCCTCACTTTCTAGTACATACATGTGAGATTGGGGGGATTGTTTACAGGTGTGCAGGAACCCTTGACCTTCAGAATACCCGGTTTTCTTATTTGTTATGGTTTGGTTACTGAATCTTTGGTCCTGATCAGTTCACATTGGTTCTGGATTCGTTATTGGACCTTTGATCTTGGTCCTCTGTATATCTCACCGAATTCAGACTGCAGTACAGTGGATTCAGCTTTATTTATGCAGCACTGATCACATGCCCTTGCATACATATCATCATTAGCATTCTTGAATTTAACCTTCATGTTTATTCATTTTCAGGGTATACTTCCTTTCGATTCCAGTTGACAGATCCCTTTTGCCGCTATGGAGATTCCCAGGAAGAATAATGTGCATTATACTTTCTTTGACACAAAGGCGGGACAGTTACGAAAGATGGTTTCTCTTATTACTCCAGACCATGTGGGTATGTTCTGAAAGGCTTATAGGGAGATTATGACTATGGTTGTTGACTTGAATGCTTCAGAAAGGAGTGTCATCCATACGTGCTTACAGTTTTATGACACACAACTAAGGTTCTTCACTTTCTCGGATTTTCAGTTGGCCCCGATGCTAGAAGAGTATGCCCTGCTTCTAGGTGTGCCTCTCAAGTACCAGATTCCTTTCAACTCCGATATGCGCCCTCCAAAGACTGAAGAGATAGCTAAGGCCCTCCATCTGAGCATACCTGTGGTAGCGGATAACCTCGCCACCAAAGGAGGTTTATCTGGCTTTCATTTGGACTTCTTGGTTGCCAAAGCTGAAGAATGCGCTGCTAAGGCTCAGTGGGAAACCGTTTGTGCAATCCTGGCTCTGAGTATCTATGGAATTATGCTATTTGCTGATGAATCTAAGTTTGTGGACATGAGTGCAATCCATATTTTTGTGCTGAAGAATCCTATACCTACACTCCTGGGTGATTTGTACTATTCTATGCATTTTAAAAATGAAAAGAAACGAGGAGGTTTGGTTAGATGTTGCGCACCTCTGTTCCATAATTGGCTTATGAGTCATTTACCAAATTCAGAGGCCTTTTTGAATCCTCATCCTGCAAATAATTAGGCTAAGAGGATGATTCAGTTGACAGCAAAGGACATTCGTTGGTTCAATCAAAGGACGATGGGTGGAGATTTTGTCAGCAGCCGTGGAAGACATCCTAATGTGCCACTCTTAGGGATAAGGGGTTGCATCAATTATAATCCTATTATTCTTAGGAGACAGTTAGGGTTTGCTTTAATAGAGCCTCCGAAGGACAGTGATTTGGAAGAATCTTTATTTTTCTCTGTGAAGGATAATCCTTTGTTGGTAAGGCAAGCGGCTGGAGCTTGGGGCAATCTGCAAACGAAGGGTAAAGTCGTCTTCAGCAAGTGCAACAATGTGTCTTCTTCTCAATATGATGCCTGGTTGAAAAGAAGAGTTCAGATCACTCTTTTGCCATTTTCTCAGGATAGACCGTCAGATCCAGTTGATGTGGAACCAGTGACCGTGATAAGTGTTGTTGAATATAACAAGCTTAAGGCAGAGATGGATAAGACAGTCAAAATGAATGAGAAGTTGAGTGAAGGACTCTGAAAGACTCTTTGTGAAAAGCGTAATGTTGAGTATGAACTGTAAAAGCTGACTGAGCGTCATGAGGCTAATGAGAAAAGAATTGCTGAGGACACTATCTATATTCGCAAGGTCAAACAGAATGAGATGGCACTAAAAGAGGCGTGCAAGGGCATCAATGAGCAGTTGACCAAGTATGAGAATTCCCTTGCCAAAGGACAATAGAGATGGGATGAGTTTTCCGAATGCCGGAGGGAGATCGAGGCGAGAATCAGGGCTGAAAATGACGAGTTGAGGAAAATTTTGAAGAGCAAAGAAAGTGAATTTCTCCAGCAACTAAGTTCAGCCAATCAAGATATTGAAGATCTGAAAATCTGTGCTGGAGTAAAGAGAGCCAAAGAGTTAGCTGTCAAAGATCAGATTCGAAAGCTAGAAGAAGTCGTCAAGTTAAGAAGTCAACTGATCAGAAGTCTTACCGAACTCCCCAATGATCCAGTTACTGAAGCACTCCTCAAGGAGGTCCGGGAGGATTTGTATGGACTCAGTGTCTGAGTTATTGTTGTTATTCTGGGAATTCACCATCAGGCTTGTTGATGGGTTTTCTTTTGCTTGTATTCATGACTATTCAGTTGTATCTGTTCAGAACCAATTTGTATTTGACTATTCCACACCTGGTTGTGGGTTTCATTTATGCTAACGGTGTTTCGTTGGTATTATTGAAGTGGATTCTTCATCAAATTATATAATGATTCACACACTCACTGGGCCGTATATGAGGGGTATTCTAAATTATTAATATGCACCTCTGATGTTCTGTCACTGTTAACAGTTGCAGGAGTATGCATTGTTCTCTTACGGTCAAACTGGAATTGAAGGAAGGAATGCCCCAAAATGAATAAACATTGCATTGCATTGCATATCATTTTGTATTTTGTTGCTTGCTTTTTCAGGTACTCATTGCAGGGCCTCTAACCTTTATTTAGTTTCAGGCATTATAGCTGAGAATCATATTCACCGATACTCAACTCGAAGAAATCAAGCAAGGATAATGGATTAAATGCAGAACGATTTGGCTGAAATGAGGGCACGCATGGACCAGTTCATGACTCTCATGACTGGTATGGCACAGGCTCAGGAAAGATTGAGGCTTCTGGTCGAGCGTCCAGAAACTACGCCTGAAGGTAATCAAGTGGACAATTTACAGACAAGGGTCACTCCTCCTCCTGGTGGCAATCCTCCTCCTGGTGGCAACCCTCCTCCTGGTGGTAATCTGGGTAATGGAAATGGTAGAAATGTTGGTGGTATTCAAGAAGATGTTTTGGAAGACCAATTCACCTTGCTAGATGCTGATATGGGTAACCCTGGTGACCGAAGGTATGATGAGTTGGCTGAGAAGATCCGGGCCATAGAGTGCAAGAATTCTATGGGTATTGATGTTACTAGTTTGGGGCTGGTACCAGGAGTCAGAATTCCTCCAAAATTCAAGCCGCCTACTTTTGACAAATATCATGGCAATACGTGTCCCCGGACACATATTCAGGCCTACTTTGGGAGGATTTTAGCCCATACAGATGATGAGAAGTTATGGATGCATTACTTTCAAGACAGTCTAGCTGGAGCTTCTTTGACCTGGTATATGAAATTGAACAGAGATGTTGTGAGAAGTTGGAAGGATCTGGAAGAAGCATTCCTAAAGCAGTACCAGTATAATATCGATATGGCGCCCAATCGCACTCAACTGCAAGGGTTGTCATAGAATGCTAAGGAAAGTTTCAAGGAATACGCTCAAAGGTGGAGAGAGATGGCTGCACAGGTTCAACCTCCTTTGCTGGATAGAGAAATGGCAGACATGTTTATGGGCACCCTGCAAGGGGCATTTCTTGAAAGGTTGGCTGCTTGTCCATCAACTGGATTTGCTGATATCGTGATTGCTGGAGAAAGGATAGAGAGTCTGTTGAAACTTGGGAAGATCCAAGATGTAAGTGGAGCTAGCTCTTCTGGGACGAAGAAACCATTTGCTAGTGGTCAGAAAAGAAGAGAAGGTGATATCAACGTTGTATATAGAGGACGTGAGAGAGGACGTTCTCAAGCCTATCACCAGGTAGGTGCAGTGACAACCCCAGCACCATCTGTTCAGCAACAACAACCACAACAGCAAGCTCAACAGCAACAGCAGCAACCTCCTTTCCAACAGAGATCTAGGCAGAGGGACCGTAAGATTGACCCTCTCCCTATGACTTATTCAGTGTTATTACCGCAGTTACTCAAATTGAAGTTGGTTGAGCTTCGCACTATGAGACCTCCTGCCGCTGGCAACTTGCCACCTAATTTTGATGTTAACGCTCGCTGTGAGTTCCACTCAGGTGCTCAGGGGTATACCACTGAGAAGTGTTGGGCATTTCAAAACAAGGTGCAAGACTTGATTGATGCCAAAGCAATCAATTTCTCGTTACCTCCTAATGTTCTCCAGAACCCCATGCCTGATCATGGTGTGGCAGATGTGCATGCTATTGAAGACAGAAAGAGGTTAAATTTGGTAACAGACATCAGTCAGGTGAAGACTTCCTTGTTGGTTGTAAAAGATCGTTTGTTGAAGGGACAGGTGTTCCCGGGATGTGATCAAAATTATTTTGAGTGTATGGGCCAAGAGAATGGCTGTGATAAGTTGAGAATTGGTTTGCAGAGTCTGATTGACGAAGGCCGTCTACAGTTTGACTGTGTTGTGAAGGATATTGATGAGGTGTCAACTGTGACCATCTATTACACTCCCGCTGAGATTCAGGTGCCTGCAATTATAACTCCTGTAGCAAGTGTTGTGCCAGAAAGATCCAGTCCTGTTACCATCACGGTTCCAGGACCAGTTCCGTTTACATCTACGAAGGCAATCCCATGGCACTATGGGGCAGACATGTATTATGAAGGGAAAAAGCAGGAAGGCGGGACATCAGCCAGTTCAAATATTGACAATGTAGGTGGTGTAGGTGGCTTTACTAGGAGCGGAAGGTTGTTTGCTCCCCAAACCTTGCGAAGTGATAAATAAGCTGAAGCTGCAGCAAAAGCTAAAGGAAAACAGGTGGTTGAGAGTGTGTCTGTGCCTGAAACAGAGACAAAGGTTACCTTTGACAACGAGGTGGAAGAGTTCATGAGGATAATAAAGAAAACTGATTATAAGATTGTCGATCAACTGAACCAGACGCCCTCAAAAATCTCAATTTTATCATTGTTGATGTGTTTTGACGCGCACCGGGAGGCTCTATTGAAAGTGTTGAAGAAAGCATATGTTCCATTGGAAATCACTGTTAATCAGCTTGAGGGTGTAATTTCTAACGTCAATGTCAGCCATGGATTGGGTTTCACAAGTAGGGATTTGACGTCTGAAGGGAGAAACCACAACAAAGCTTTGCACATTACAATGGAGTGCAGGGGTACAGTATTGTCTCACGTGCTGGTAGACACTGGTTCCTCGCTCAATGTCTTGCCTAAAAAGGCGCTGATGAAGCTAGAAGTGGATGGTTTGATTTTAAGGCCAAGTGATTTGGTTGTCCGAGCGTTCGATGGAACGAAAAGATCTGTGTTTGGTGAAGTGGAATTACCCGTGCAAATTGGACCGCAAGTGTTCAAATCTACATTCCATGTGATGGATATATAGCCTGCGTATAGTTGCTTATTAGGTCGCCCTTGGATTCATGCGGCCGGGGCTGTTACATCCACCTTGCACCAGAAGCTGAAATACGAGTTTGAGGGACAAGTTGTGACAGTGTGTGGTGAGGAAGACATTTTTGTTAGTCATTTGTCCACGTTCAAGTATATTGAGATGGATGGGGAAATTCACGAGATGCTTTGCCAGTCGTTTGAAGCGGTAAATATTGATAACGTGCCTGAATCATCACTTGTACTAGATAGAGCCGGTACATCCATTTCGTCCTATAAGCAAGTTGTCGAGGTTGTCAGAGCAGGCAATGCCCACGGCTGGGGCAACCTGATAGAGACGCCAATGAAGGAGGACAAGTTTGGTATTGGTTATCATCCTTCTATGACTTCAGTTGCAAAGAACAGTGGACCCATCACTTTCAGCAGTGGGGGAATCATTTACCCAGATCAGTCTTGTGCAGCTACAGAATATGGTGTTGACAGTGACTGTGACTTGGACAACTGGGTACGCCCACGTGCTCCGAGACAATCATTGCAGAATTGGTCCATTGAAGAAGTCATCCGAGTTACTCTTCAAACAGAGTAATTTTCTTTGTTTTTCTAACCATAATGCATGTTAAAATCTTGCGCTCTGCCCAATGCGTATAGATTCATTTGTAGGGCCACCCTGTTTGCATTTGCAATTTTAATCATCAATAAAGGACGTTTTGCACTCAAATTTTGTTCCTTGTCTGTCTTTTTTATTTTTGCACAAAATAATAAAATGGCAATGTTTCGTTTCTTTTTATTTTAAAATAAATTCTAAAATAAAGCATGAACCCGTTCGTGTAGACTTGATCCTTCGGATTCCATTGATAACGGTTCTGCTATGGCTGTGTATGACTTTGACAAACCGATTTATCAAGCCGAAGAAGGGGATGAGAAGGGCTGTGAACTCCCTGAGGAACTGGCCAGATTATTAAAACAAGAGGAAAGGACCATCCAACCTCATCAAGAGACCATAGAGATCATCAATATTGGTACTGAGGATGCTAAGAAAGAGATCAAGATTGGCGCCAGCCTGAAAGCAGATGTGAAGAAAGCTTTGATTGAGATGTTGTGTGAATATGTTGATATCTTTGCCTGGTCGTATCAAGACATGCCAGGGGTGGATACTGATATTGTTGTGCACAGGCTGCCATTGAGAGAAGAATGCCCGCCAGTTAAGCAGAAACTTCGTCGGACTCATCCTGATATGGCCATTAAGATCAAAGAAGAACTTCAGAAGCAGTGGGACGCTGGGTTTCTTGCTGTGACTAATTATCCTCCCTGGGTAGCCAACATCGTGCCAGTACCAAAAAAAGACGGAAAGGTGAGAATGTGTGTGGATTATCGAGATCTTAACAAAGCTAGCCCAAAAGATGATTTTCCACTACCCCACATCGATGTACTGGTTGACAATACAACTCAGTTTTCAGTGTTCTCGTTTATGGATGGTTTCTCCGGGTACAACCAGATTAAGATGGCACCTGAGGATATGGAGAAGACCACATTCATTACTCCATGGGGTACATACTGTTATAAAGTGATGCCTTTTGGGCTGAAAAATGCAGGGGCAACGTACCAGCGAGCAATGGTAACGTTATTCCATGACTTGATTCACAAAGAGATTGAATGTTATGTGGAAGACATGATTGCCAAGTCGCGAACGGAAGAGGGACATCTGATTAACTTGAAAAAGTTATTTGAAAGGTTGAGAAAGTTCCGTTTGAGATCGAATCCAAACAAGTGCGCTTTTGGGGTGCGTTCTGGAAAGCTGCTGGGTTTCATTGTGAGCGAAAAAGGGATTGAGGTTGATCCTGCCAAAGTGAAAGTAATACAAGATATGCCTGAACCGAGAAAAGAAAAAGAGGTTCGTGGTTTTCTGGGTAGATTGAACTACATTGCAAGGTTCATATCTCACCTAACAGCCACGTACGAACCAATATTCAAACTGCTAAGAAAAGATCAAACGGTCAGGTGGAATGACGATTGCCAATTGGCATTCGATAAAATAAAAGAATACTTGTAGGAACCTCCAATCCTCATGCCTCCAGTTTCAGGAAGACCTTTGATAATGTATTTGACAGTGCTTGAAGGTTCTATGGGTTGTGTTCTCGGTCAACACGACGAGACAGGTAGGAAGGAGCATGCTATCTACTACCTGAGCAAAAAGTTCAATGACTGCGAGTCCCAATACTCAATGCTTGAGAAGACATGCTGTGCACTTGCATGGGCTGCTAAGCGATTGAGGCAGTATATGATCAGGCCCACAACTTTGTTGATTTCAAAAATGGATCCTATCAAATACATTTTTGAGAAACCAACACTAACAGGCAGAGTTGCACGGTGGCAAATGGTTTTAACAGAATATGATATCCAGTATACTTCTCAAAAGGCCATCAAAGGAAGTATCTTGTCAGACTATCTTGCGCAACAGCCGATTGATGATTACCAACCCATGAAATATGATTTCCCTGATAAGGACATCATGTTTCTCAAAGCTAAAGACTGCCAGGAACCGCTCTCGGAGGAGGGGCCAGACCCTGAATCCAAATGGAGTTTGATGTTTGATGGGGCTGTCGACATGAATGGGTGCGGAGTTGGAGCAGTTCTTATCATGCCAGAAGGTGTTCATATGCCTTTCACTGGCCGAATAACTTTCGGATACACCGACCATAAAGCAGAATGTGAAGCTTGTATAATGGGGATTGAGGAGGCGATTAATTTACTAATTAAGACCCTTGATATCTTCAGTGATTCAGATTTGGTAATCAATCAAGTGAAAGGGAGTTGGTACACGTACCAAGCAAATCTGGTTCCGTATAGAGATTATATGAGGAGATTGCTGACATTTTTCACAACAGTGAAGCTGTACCATATTCCTCGAGATGAAAATAATTTTGCAGATGTCCTAGCCACGTTATCTTCCATGATCAAAGTGCAAAGATGGAATCATGTACCTAAGATCGAAGTATCTCGTCTTGACAGACCTGCATTTGTGTTTGCTGTTGATGCAACGTCTGATGACAAGCCATGGTTTCATGACATCAAGTGTTTCTTGAAAAGTCAAGAGTACCCGCCAGGGGCATCTACTAAAGATAAGAAGACGTTGAGAAGGTTGTCTGGTAGCTTCTTCTTGAATCAGGATGCCGTGCTGTACAAACAAAATTTTGACATGGTTCTGCTCAGATGCGTGGATAGACACGAAGCAGACATGTTAATGCAGGAAGTACATGAAGGCTCTTTCGGTACCCATGCCGGAGGTCATGTAATGGCTAAGAAACTATTGAGGTCAGGGTATTATTGGTTAACAATGGAGGCTGATTGATGCAAGTATGCCCGCAAGTGTCACAAATGCCAGATCTATGCAGACAAGGTGCATGTTCCTCCAAATCCGTTAAGTGTCATGTCATCTCCTTGGCCCTTTGCCATGTGGGGCATTGACATGATCAGAAAGATTGAGCCTACTGCTTTAAACGACCATCGTTTCATCTTGGTCGCCATTGATTACTTCACTAAATGGGTTGAAACAGCATCTTATGTCAATGTCACTAAACAGGTGGTAGCTCGTTTCCTGAAACGGGATATCATTTATCGATATGGAGTGCCCGAGAGAATCATTACTGATAATGGTTCTAATATGAACAACAAAATGATGGCTGAGCTGTGCCGGGACTTCAAAATTGAGCATCACAATTCCTCTCCGTATCGCCCGAAGATGAATGACGCTGTGGAGGCGGCCAACAAGAATATTAAGAAGATTGTGCAGAAAATGGTTGTCACATATAAGGATTGGCATGAGATGCTACCATTTGCTTTGCATGGATACCGAACGTCAGTACACACGTCCACTGGGGCAACACCATTCTCACTTGTATACGGTATGGAGGCAGTACTACCAGTCGAAGTTGAAATTCCATCCCTCAGAGTCATGATGGATGTCAAGTTAGACGAAGCTGAATGGGTTCGTGCCTGATTTAATCAGTTGAGCCTTATTGAGGAGAAACGACTAGCAGCTGTGTGTCATTGGCAGTTATACCAATGGAGGATGAAGCAGGCATTTGACCAAAAGGTGCGTCCTCGGGTTTACAAAGTGGGAGATGTGGTACTCAAAAGGATCCTTCCTCCTAGTACAGATCACAGGGGCAAATGGACTCCCAACTATGAAGGTCCATTCATGGTTAATAAGGTCTTCTCAGGCGGAGCCTTATTACTTACAACCATGGACGACGAAGACTTTTCATCCCCTGTCAACTCATACGTAGTCAAAAAATACTTCGCATAAATAGACCCGCTGGACAAAAAAAAAGGAAAAGTCCAGGAAAAAAAGGGCATCCTGGCGAACCACAAAAATAGAATAAAAGGGTTCGGGCAAAAATTAGGGATATAAAATAAAAAAAATTGTACACCTGGTGAGTTGAAAATCTGCGAGGACAACTCAGGCAAAAAAGGGTATCCCGATGGATTGAAAACCCGAAAGGGCGGTCTATGCAAAAGAGGGATTTAAGCGAACGACTACGGTCTAAGTTATATGTACTCCATCACCGTTTCAGCAACTGACTTTCCAAAGGGTAGGAATCGGTCTGATCATTCCTCAGAAGGCAAGGTCGTGAAGTCTTGAAGACATATTGGCCATAGTAGAATTGAAACTCAGTGGAATGCCATTTTCACATTGCCATTAGGATAATTTCTTTTCTCAATTTACAGCACTATCCTCTTTCCAGGGTTTGCTTCCCAATTGTACTTGCCTATTCTGGGCTTTTCAATCAATAAATTGAATTTTAGTCAATAGCTTCTTATTTTGTTTTACTGCTTTGTTTGCAAAAACGTCCTAATTTTTTATAAAACATTGCATTTGAAAACACTGTAGCCTTACAAATAACAGGCGCAGAAAAACATTTAAAATCTTTTTGAATGTTGAATAATCCTGGATGGTGAATTCAAACCATGCAATATCCTGGGGCATGTGTGCATATTCTTTTGTTGCAGGTAACAGGTACAAGTATTCCAAGAGCATGGATCATGTCTGCTAGACGAGGAATCGCTTATTCCCATACAAAATATCGGGGCAGCCAAGTTCAAGAAGGGTCCCCATGTCACTTTTGTTACAATGTTTACTGATTGAGTCCATCTTCGACCGTCGGTCGCTCACGACGATTCGATATCGGTGAATTAATTTCAACTGGGTATCATTGTATCTTATTAAGTCGATTCTCTTATTCAGTATTTCCAACAGCTACAAGCTTTTCTGTGTCGATAACGGTTGTAAATTCCCCGGTAGAGTTGCTTCGCCGACCTCGCAGTCAGCATTCAAGACTCAACGAGTGTCCAGGAGTTTGAAGGTGCCAAATCTTCTGTAAAATCCTCTTGGGATGATTTCTTCAGGTGAGTCGTGTAATCAGGGGCAAAAGCAAGTTTGTGATCCCTCCCAAGCATGGGGCATTCTGAAATCCTTACTACAAGATGTGGTCCATATGTATTATCCCCAGTAGATTGACATCTCAATGATTACATTCTAGCTCAAGTCTCGGCATTTGCTTAAGAGTTTGAAGATGCTTGGTCTTCTGTAAAATCCTCTTCAGGGGCATCCCCAGCACGAGACGCTTTGAAGCGGTTCTCCCCAGCAGAGTTTGTTGTAAACTCATTATCCCCAGCGGAGTCGTCAAGCAGAAGGTTTGCCTAGCATGGGACATTGTGGCTCTTATTCTAAGCTTGACAGTTTCGTTCCTCAACAGATCACAGTGCATTTGCTTTGTGCCTTCCCAGCAGATCTAAGGACTCTTTCCCAGCAATTCATAACAGAATGTCTTCTAACCAGGATTTGTGTATCCCTGATGGAGTAGTTCTGGTCCCCAGGAAGACTTGTCTCTAGTAATTGTACCCCCCACAGAGTTCAGCATTACATCTTGTCAACAAAACTCCCCAGCTAGGTTGTGTTCTTCGCCGCAGAAGTTTAGCGGGTAACGGAATCTCTTCTCCGCAGAGTGTTAGCATATTCTCATCGGGTTTGATAGATCCCCCAAGCAGAGTTTTAATGACTGGTCTTCTTTGGCAGAGTGTTATCACATTCTTTACCCAGCCAAGTCAGAAAACTCTCATCCCCAGCGGAGTTTCTATGACCAGAATTCGTCCCCAGTCAGATGAAGTAGTTCCTGGCAGAGTCATCATTCTCCATATCTCAAAGTCCAATTTATTTTTGGCAAGCATGAAAATTCGAAGCAAACAGACTGTTCATTCATCCTCCAGCAGAGATATCATCCTTTCAGGAGTCTCTAAGGTCAAGTCATTGATCATTATTCCTCAGCAGAGTCAGCAGAGATGTCTGACATGGATGCAGAGCGTAATCCAGTGTTGAAGGTTTTTGCAAAGTCCAACCGCAGATTGGCGAAAGTTCATCTAAGGGTGGCAAATTCTCAAAGTCCAACCGTAGATTGGAAAAAGTCCATCCAAGGGTGGCAAATCATCAGCAAGTCCAACCGTAGCTTGGCACAAGTCCACCCGCAGTGTGGCAAGTCAGTAGTCGTCTGACTCCCTTTAAAAGACCGCAGCTAAGTCCAACCGTAGATTGGCAAAAGTCCATCCAAGGGTGGCAAATCATTAGCAAGTCCAACCGTAGATTGGAAAAATTCCACCCGCAGTGTGGCAATTCATAGACCACCCGCAGTGTGGCAATTCAGCTGCAAAGTCCAACCGTAGATTGGCAAAGGTCCACCCATAGTGTGGCAAGTCAGTAGTCGTCTGACTCCATTCAAAAAGACAGTCTAGCCATAGTGTGGCAAGCCAGTAGTCGTCTGGCATCGTGCTAAAAGACATTGTTAAAGTTTACCCCGCAGTTTGGCAAGCCAGTAGTCGTCTGGCGTTGTGCTAAAAGACATTGTTAAAGTCCACCCGCAGTGTGGCAAGCCAGTAGTCGTCTGGCGTCGTGCTAAAAGACATTGTTAAAGTCCACCCGTAGTGTGGCAAGCCAGTAGTCCTCTGTCGTCATGCTAAAAGACATTGTTAAAGTCCACCCGTAGGGTGGCAGGCCAGTAGTCGTCTGGCGTTGTACAAAAGACATTGCTAAAGTCCACCCGTAGTGTGGCAGGCCAGTAGTCATTTGGCGTTGTTCAAAAAGGCATCTCTTCGGTATTATTCTTCTCATCAGAGTTTTCTTCAAGCAGAGTTCATTTGGTTGGGTTTATATCCCTTTTCTTCTTCTTCACAGAGTGCAAATTTTCTGGTTATTTTTGGTATTCAATCCCTCCATACCTTGAAAGTCTGACAGCAATCGTTGTCATCCATTCAGGTCTACAGTGATTGAATAAGGGCAACTGTAATACCCCAAAATTTGTCCTCTCATTTCTTTATATCATTTAGCATGATCTTTCATTTCATTGCATTGCATCTTGCATAAGGGCATGAGATCAGGTGATTCTCTAAGGTGCTGATCATCCAAAGTAAAGGAACAAGAGCCAAGGGTCTCTCACAAGCCTCAAAGGTCTCTTACATTATATGTCATCCCTACTTGATCTCACAAGTCATTGAAAGAAGGAGAATTCATCAAGAAGATTGGGCAGTGCACCACCTCCTACACAAGGCAATCAAAATTGGGATCTGACCCTCAAATGGGCAAGCTCTTTAAGTCTTCATCACCTCCAAAGGCCATATTTCATCTTTGTTAGATGGGATATACATCATATTCAGAGGAATTTAGATTTGGAGGATGTGTTATTTCCTCATAACTAGAGGGTGCCAAAATTAGGGTTTGACCTAAAATTAGTTTATCTCTGATTTTTTGGGCAAGACTCTATCTCATGGTATTCCTTATGTTCTTAAGAGTATATGGATGGAAAATTTCTCATCAATTGGTTTCAGAAGGGTTTCAATTGATCAGTTGCTTGATAATCAAGAAATTGGGGAAAAAGTCAACTGTGCAGTGAAAAAAGTCAACCCTTGGCTTTCTAAGGTCAAATTCGTGAAATTCATGTTATATAGGTTCATTGGACAAGATTTGATCAAGATAGGATGGAGGAATCATGAAAAATCAAGAAATCACAAAACTGTCAAAAATAAAAACTTTAGGGTTTCCAAAAATGGCAACTTTGGACCATTTTGCACCCTACTTTGAGGCCCTCTTCCTTCAAGATAAAAGTTCCAAACCTTAGGCCCAAGTTGAGCCAATTAAATTTCATGTTCTAAGCTTCAAATCCATATAAAGAACATCTCCATTGGATCAATATTGAGGGAGATCTGATCAACCAAAGATTGGCAAAACTAGGTCACAAACCAAGTCATGACCAAGCATGACCAGGCCCACGCGCCATAATTTTGACAAACACCTGGTGTGCCAAAAGTCAAGCTTAATTTCTTCAAGATAAAAGCTCCAAATGAAAAACTTTCCAACATCAAAGTTGTTCCTTGCCATGCCCTCTTCAATGTTGATGTTGGACAAATTTTAATTTGAGCAAGTTATGATGGAGATATATTGGTCCCAAGTAGGTATGTTCATGCTGAAATTCCATGCACCAAGTTGCCTTACCAACCAACCACTTGCCACGCCCACAAACCAGTCCCACACCTTAATGTTCCAAGCTATTTTTCACCAACTTCCAAGCCTTAATTCAATCCAAAATCAACATCAATCATGTTCTATGATGTTCCATCTTTCCATAGCCACTAATATCTCATCAAACCATCCACAAATCATGGAGAAATTCTTTCACAAAATTTCATGTTTCAAGTTGCCAAAATTAGAAGGAAATGAAATGTTGTTGTTGTTGTTATGTTTCAATCCACACGCATACAAACCAATACATTCCTTTCCACTTATAGCCAAGCATTCCCCTTACACACCCTTGCCATAACCTATACCATACATGAGAAGGGAAAAGAAAAACTTGCGCATCAAGTTTCTTCTGTAAGCTGCTGCATTTGAGAGAGCAACACCACCACTCTTTCTCTTTTAATCTCCACCATAACATCATGCACCTTCATCACCATATCATTCCTCTCCTCACTCGCCCTAACTAACTTGACTCAGTTAGTTAGGGACAACTCACTTAAACCCACTCAACTCACCTTAACTCACTCATTTAACCACCACTGGTTCACTCTTAACTCAACCTATATATTTGAATCTCACTCACAAATTCATTTTCAACTCTCATTTTCCACAATCATCTCAGAACCTCTCTCTCTTTCTCTCTGAGTTCTCTCATTTTCTCTTCACGGTTTCATCTTCATTATTCATCCATTGTCTATTATTTGGTGTTTCTGAATCAAGAGCAAACAAGAACAACTCAATCTCTTCAAGCTCAGCACCACTGCAATCCTCAATCTTCTTCATATACTCGCGAATCAACAACATTTATTTTGCTTGAAAGTTGAAGATCTACAGGCTCAAGACATCATAATCTCTGGTTTTCTCAATACTTCAAAATTCTTTGCAGTTTCAGGTTTTGTTTCTCAACCTTTTTCTACTAATCTCAGCTTGTTTTCATGGCGTTTATAGCTTATTAGAAGCTGCGTGTGTCCTGGCTAGTTGATAGGTTCATTAGGAACTTAGTTGAAAAGTTAGGGCAAAAGTGTTTGGACTCTGTTCTTGCTATGCATGCATGATGTGTTGATTTTATGCTTGAATTCTTGATCTACATGAGTTCCTCTTCATTCTGGTACCATTTTTGTGGATTTCTGGACATGTGAAGGTTTGCAGGTGGTAGCGTTTCACCGGAGAAGATGACCGGAGGTCCTTCTCCGGCTGGTGGTTTGATTCAATTAGGGTTTCTCAGTTTTAATCTCAGCCGTTTGATCTTTGCATCGTGTGGTCCGTAACTTGCCAGCGCATTAAAATCCACCCTCTCTCCCACGTGCTTTCTTTTTAATCTGATTGGCTTTTGTAGGTGCGTGTCCATGTTACTTATTGTGGATGTCATTTCTAATTCATTGGATGTGCATGATTATGTGATGATCTCATATTGACTTTGATCCAATGCTCCATGTTTTGCCAGCGCATTAATGAGTGAAGGTCCATAGCACGTATTTTATTTTTCTTACTCAGATCTGTACATGTGGGTGCGTGTGTGATAACTACCATGTACTTGATTTGTGGGACGTTGGATTGTTGACTGTTTGTGATTGATATTATTCAATGGCCATGATTGCATCTCTATATTAATTGATCATACACGTTGCCACACCACTGCATGTTTAATTGGACTGACCTCAAATTGATGTTTGCACCCCCTTTGCTGAGCCCAATGTACATTTTGACTGGCGAATTACTTCCTTTGCACCCCCACTCCATTTTCCTCTTATTTTTATTTTCTTTTCTATATTGTTTTGATATTGTTATTTTTAAAAATACTAAATGACCTCTAAAAATGCCAAATAAATTCATGTATCATCTTTATAGTTTTATAAAAAATTTACAAATTTTATTTTCTATTTTTCTATTATTTTTTTCATCTGATTTAATTGTTGTTTGAATTTCTTTTTGAAATGCTTCATTTGTGAACACTTCGCATTGCTGATTTTATTTCTTATCATTGGTACATAGTTTGATCCTCATTATTTTTGTATATTTCAGAGGACACTTTGAAGCAATTAAAAACATTTTTGTCATATTTTTAAGATCATCTTTGCCTCCTTTTTGAGCCATTTCTTTGTGCATGATCATGTGAAACCTTAATGACTTTGTCATGTTTGTTTGTTTGAATTTATTTGTGATTCTTTGCATGAGCTTTTGGTATGATGTTTGCCTCTAGTTGAGGTCCCTTGATATCTATTTTGTTGACTTTTGAATCATGTTTGGTATTTGTTTGATGACTCTTGTATGCGGTCCCTTTTTGTGAACTGCTTTGATCATGTTGGTTTACTTGCTTGAGAAGGCACTTGTGCCATTGTGTGAGATCATTCCTTTTGACTTCTTGAACCATGTTTAGATCAATATAGGTCTTTTGAATGAAATTATAGGTCATTGGTTTGAAGTTGATGCTTTCTTTGTGTACATGTTCAATACTTGTTTCACATGTTTCCTTTTGACCTAATTCCACATTCTTTTGCATCTAAGTTCCAACTTGACTTGTATTTGGTTTGTTTATGCGATACCATACTACCCATTTGCATTTCATATGATGTATGCCTCTGACTTTGAAGCATTGCATTCATTCCATATGCCATTTATGTTTTACTTTGCATACTTGAACATGTTTCATCCAAATGCATGTTTCTTTTTCTTCTAGCTTCTAAATAACTTGTAATTGCTTGAATGTGATTGATTTGTGCATCTTATCCTCATCCTAACATGTCATACCACTTCTTACTTAGATACTTGAGTTTTATCTTGAACTTTTGTAGGTTTGACTTATGCCATGAATGTTTTCTTTCCATGTTAAATTCATGTTCATATCTTCCCACTTCTTCTCCTAAGCACTCTTAATGTTTGAATGCTTTATTGTATGCCTCATTTGAAATTTGTATATCATGTTTAGGCACATGTCTAGGTCATCCACATTCTGACTTTGACATTACTTGAAGCATTATTGCATGATCACCTTGCATATCCACTCATTCTTCATCTATTTTTTCCATGATTCACTTCTTTGATGTTTAAGATCTTTAGTTGTGTATAGTTTATTCTTGATTGATCAATTAACATTAGAGAACACCCCTAGAGACTAGGTTCTGACCTTGATTGAGGTTCATCTCTTAGGAGCTTTATCCTTTAACTCTTAACTTGTTTGTTCACCACTTGTTATTCTTTTTCTTATTGCACTACTTGTAAATTGTTTTGAACTAACATTTTCATGTAGGTGCTAAAGGTAAGTAAGTGTGTGGACTTAGTTCCACATACATTTCTCTCTCTCTTATATTCTCTTATTTCTTTTAAACTTTCTACTTGTGTTTGTTAAGCATTTACATGCTTTCATTGAATAACTTTTCTTTCATCCCTCTTTAAGATCAACTTAACTTCCATTTTGGAAGTAAGTTGCTTCTTTTGCTCTTCTTCTTTTTTCTTTTAGAAGTAGGTTTGTTAAACCCCATTGACCATAGGATCTCCAAATATGCTAACACTAGGGTGTGTCTTAGTCTCCCCTTAGTTTTCACCTTTATTCCTCCAGTTGAGTCTCTTCTTCTCATCTTAAAATAAAAGTAAAAAACACCTAATAACGGCAAAACAAACATTGTATTTGAGCCTTTCATGTAAGAATGAGATAGTGAGAGATCTTCTCTCATTTTCTTAGAATGTTTAGCGTACGTCCCATCTTGGGTCGATATGCGAGGCATTCGATCTTACATGAGGGACTTAAATACAATGTGCGTTACAAAACACAAAAGCAATTAAAACACTTCTTTCTTAAAAGACAAAAAACAAACAAACAATAACTTTTTTCTCATCTCCTTCATTATATCCCTTAAGGACTCGTCACGTCCGTTCCACCGCAAACAGGTAATGCCTAAGTCTCCCTACAGCGAGCTGCAACACCTAAACTGCTGGAACGCGCAGTCTGACGTTTCCACTAAAAAACACAAACAAAGAGACCCTCGTTGAGGGGAACTACATCGCTCTGATTCTCATGTTCCCGATGAGATACGTAGGCAGTGGGGTAGGGCCTATTCAAGCACTTCTTTTATTTTCCCTACATTTGTTTCTCTTTCTCTCTCCTTTCCTTTTCCAGTTCTTCAGTTAGCAGTTCCTTTTCCAGTATCCTTTTCCTTACACCCTTTGATTGAAGCAGCAAGCGTGGATCCCATCGGGTACGATGGACGCGTGGGGGTGCTAATACCTTCCTCGCGCGTAACCGACTCCCGAACCCAGTTCTCTTGGTCGCAAGACCATGCTCTTTCCTTTCCCTCAGGTTTATGCGGTGTTTCCTTTCCCTCTCTTGGGATAAATACACATTGCTGACGACTCTGTTTCCGCGCCACTTTCGCGTTTGTACTTGGATGAAAATCCCGAGAGCGACAATAATATTAGTAAATTATTCACATCTCAATTTAGGATATAAGACATGAATGGAACTAATTGGTAAAGAAATATTTTTATAATTTTGCTTCTGATTCAAAGGTGATTTCCACTGGAGCTTCAATTTAAATATAAATATTAGTTATAATTATAGTATCTAGATATTCTTTACTTCACCACAGATATTCTTTACTCATTGTTTTTTGTTTCTGAAGTTTAGGCTGGAGGTGCTAGGATATCAGGAAATCACAACTCCGACGAAGAAATTTGCACGACTAGAGGTGAAGTGACCCAACTGTTCGCAAGAAATTCAATTGAGGAGTTCAGTCGTAGAAAGAAAGGTGAAACTTTTCTTATAATGATTTATTTGATTACCTTTTCACCAATAGTATCTTGTATAATAGTCATATCTTCTAATGTGTGTTGAGTATAAAAATAAGTTCATATTTTCTAATAAATATATTTGAAAATGTGTCTGCGTTATTTAATTACTTGTAAAGGAAAGTGTCTTTGAAAATGTGTCAGTGTTATCTTTGAAAAGATTTATTTGATA
The DNA here is from genome assembly GCA_022829125.1 of Lathyrus tuberosus. Taxonomy (NCBI): domain Eukaryota; kingdom Viridiplantae; phylum Streptophyta; class Magnoliopsida; order Fabales; family Fabaceae; genus Lathyrus; species Lathyrus tuberosus. The sequence goes on from JALAZF010000237.1 coordinate 484,639, forward strand.
TTGTGTGTTTGTTAGCATACTTTAATGTATATATCTTTCTAAGTATATATTTTTGCAGGAAAAATACAATGTCCCAAAGGAAGGAAAGAAGTTTGTATTTGCTACTGTAAATGATGCTTGGAGACGATACAAATGCTTGCTTAAAAGGAAGCATTTTAGTCAGTATAAAACCTTGCGTGAGCAGCTAAAAAATCGTCCACAAGAGGTACCGGAAGAAGACTTTAGAAAGTTATTGGAGTATTGGAGAGATGAAAAAAATCAAGTAAGACATATTCATATTAATGTATTACATGTTGTGTGATGTATTTTATCAGCACTTTAATGCACTTATATAACATTTAGAATTGTTTTTGCTTTCCTATTTACTTGGCTGATATTATTACTTATAATTTTTGGTCTTACTTAGCCTACTTTAGTTACCAAGATAGCTAAATTAAATGTGGTTATTTAGTTTTAGTTCAGTTTTCAGTTAGCTTTCTTAGGGTTGTTTAGTTTTGTAATTTTTAGTTAGCTTTCTGGAAATATGTGGCTATCTCAACACTAAAACTTTTACTATGAACATTTCATGTTGCTATCTTAACACTATAGTTAGCTTTCTGGAAATATGTGGCTATCTCAACACTAAAACTTTTACTATGAACATTTCATGTTGAATACTGAACAATATGTTGAATACATTTCATGTTATACTGTCAACTTAATAGTTACATGTGCTTGTGTGATATTGTGTTTAGCAAAAGTCATTTTTTTTATATCGATGAATGTAGGAAGTCGGTCATCAAAATGTCCAAAATATAGCTCAACTGAAATAGAGACATCGAACGGGGAATAAAGGCTTTGCTATTATAAGAGAAAAAATGGTATTCTATTTAAAATTATTCTAAGTGAATATTAAACTATGCTACTTTATTAATATTCTCAAACTCTTTTTTATTTGGTTTAGCGTGAAAGTAATGAAGATAAAGAACCACCGACTCAAGCTGAAATGTTCATTGCTACACGACAAAGTAGGAAGAGAAAGGAGTTAGATCAAGAAACCAACCATGTAATTGTAAGTTAATGATCTTACTGGTTTGAAAATTAGGACATATCACAAACATGTTTGCGTCGGTTATAGAACCTAACTTGAGAAGTGATCTACATAAAAAATTGTGCTCATTGTTGGCTTTGAGAAGTATGTAATATTTTGTGTTTTTCTAGTCTAAGACTAATTTCTGAAAGTACTGTGATACAAATTTAGAAATGTCAGTTCAATCTCTCTAATTTTATAGTAGTTAATAATAAACACTAATTATTGTTTGGTGCCTTCTAATGTAAAGGATTTTGTATCTACACTAATTAAACACTAATTACTGCACTGTGAATAAAGTGTCACCTTGGCATAATTTTTTCTGCACATATCATACTGGTTGCAATATTTTAATTGTTTTCTCTTTTGCCTTTTATTTACTACTACTATATTATCTATATGTATGCTAGATAAAAGTTAAAGACTTGATTGAAAATCATGGACAATCTTCTTCAGAAGCTTTTGAAAGTGTATTGGGCAAACAAAAACCCGGGAGATTGCGTTGTCATGGAAGAACCTCAACACCGACTCTCTTGAAAAGAAATGAAGAAATTGCAAAACTTAAAAGAGAGTATGCTAATGAGGTTAGACAATTTAATGATAGGATACAAGAGATGGAGGAGAAAAGTTGTCAAGATAAGGAAGAAACGAATAGAAAAATTCAACTTCTTCTTAAGACCGTTTTGAATCAGAACACCTCAGAGTTGGATATAGAGGCTTTGACAGCTTTGATATCTGCTCCTGTAACTGATGCTAACAGTGCCTTACGTTCTTCTACATGAACACATGCTCCAACTAATGATCAAGTAATATTGAATTCTTGTATGCTTTAAATTATAATTTTAGAGCTTTCAGATAACAATCTTATTTAAATTATAATCTTATTTTATGCTCCAACTAATAATCTTATTACTTTTATTTTGCAGGTAATGAATGATGATATCAATGAAGATTTTCAGTCATTCGAAGATGAAGAGACATAGATGAAGAGATGTGTAGATGTAGATTTTCAAGTTTACTTTTATATATTAAAGATGTTATTTTGAATATGAATGATGATTGACATTTAAATATGTAATTTGAAGATGTTTTCTTGATTATGAATCAATGATTGACATTATATATATATATATATATATATATATATATATATATATATATATATATATATATATATATAATGAATTATGTTGTTTTGTTATGTAATTTTTTAACATTTAAGACCATTTTAAAATTTATATATTATTAATATTATTATATAAAAAATATGTGTAAGTGATATTATTTATAGGTTTAAAATTTAAATGAATTTTAATTTTATTAAAAAAAAATCATTTATTGCAACGGTTTTGAAGTGTTATTGTAGCTTCGAAGAAGAAATTAAGGCATGGATCTACCAGAACGGTCAGAAAATTACTACGGCTAAACACCGTTGTTGAATTTCAGAAAGCAGCCGTTCCCTAAAACAATCCAATTGCAACGGTTTTCATATGAAAACGGTCTTAAACCGTTGCTATATGAAACCGTTCTCAAAAGAAATCAACATCAACGGCTCTAAGAAAGGTGTTGTCGTTGGTAAAAAAACAGTTCCTAAAGGCTACAACAACGCCTTGGATTACCACGGTCTAAACACCGTTCTGGTAGGAAACGCCAACGATTTTTTGAGCTTTTACAATGGTTTTCAACCGTTGTTGTATAGTTGAAATGTTGTAGTGTGAGGACTTAGCAACTCGTGCATTCCCCTCCCATTGTATTATCTATCGTTGTCTTTAATAAAAAAGTCTCATAGTTTTTTTTCTTTTTAGATCTACAAGTTATAATTGTAGCAATGAACAAATGATTCAAGAAAAAAGAGGGACTTCATCACCATGAAAGCAACTGGCAACTTGAAGGCAAAGGATAAGAAAAGAATTAAAACACTTGTACTCAACCTTCAGATACCTCATCTAGTAAGGTTTGAGCCAAAATAAATCAAAGTGTTCACTTTTCTTTCTTTTTGAGTGTATTCATGCATTATTATTTTATCCGGTTTGATCTATTTCTGATTAAATTTATCTAGTTTGACTGACACACACTGAGACGGTTCTTTTTTTATAACTTTGAGCCTTTGTAACCACCCTGTAGTAATAGGAATATCCATTTGCTAACTACTTTTAGCATAACCTTTTTTTCGGTGACGTAGCCTAAAATTCTTAGCCATTTGACTAGAAAGATTCTCTCTTTCCACCCTCTCTTTGGAGTTAGGTAAAAGTTTAGTCTTAAGTCATATGAAAAATATTAAGTTTGGGGTTGCTCTTGGAAATGAGCAAAGTTTTAAGTTTGGGGTTGTGGTACTAGAGAAAATTGGTCAAAAAAATTCAAACTTTTTGAGGAAATAAGTGGAAAAAGACGCTTTTTAAAAAAAAGTAAAAATAAGGACCAAATCTCTAGTACCAAAAAGGAGGAGCAAAGGGGTATGTGAATAGAAGGAGAACTAGACACCTAACTCCAAAGGTTTAAACCAACTTTTCTAAAAATATCCTACCCGAACACAAGCCAAGTTACAACCTGAAAATACCTATAATGTGTGTGTTATGATTTATGTGATGAACTATATTAGAACATGATCAAGCTAAGCATAATTTATTTTCATGTTGATTAATAGATGACCTTATCCATTGATTGATTAATAGTGAGCTGAGAGATAGGTTGAGTACTCGTCAATGATTGAGGACGTTTTTCGAATTTGCTGGATGGAAGTTAAAAGTTAGAACAATGGTCACGTAATGGGAAAAATATTATATGGTGATGGTCAATTGTTATTGTGCAACTTGTATTATGTTGAAATGTGCAGTTGTAGGTGAGTTACTTTAAGGACGAGCAATGATTCAAGTTTGGGGTTGTGATGACAATCTGTCGTTGCATGAAATTAAGCAAAGAATCATACAAAAACAAGTGAAAGATGAGCCAAAAGGAAGAAAAAATATCAAAGAATGAGGAAAAAATAACTAAGTGTGAAAAAATAGGACTTAGTGAAAAAGGGAGAAAAAGTGTGCAACTACTGGAATAATCACATGCATCATCACGCACGCGATAAGGATGTACTAGCTTCATTGTGTGCGCGATACAAATATATAACGCTCGATGTTGCATTTTTCTGGGCTTTTTCTGACGCGTTCTGAGCTCTTTTTAAGGGGAACTTTTTCACTTTTGTAAGGGTTCTGAATTTTTGGCATTTAAAGTACGATTTTTATAGCATCAAGGGTAATTTTGAGAGCATTTAAAGCCATTGGAGACCAAAACTTCAAGGGAATTCATATGCGTTTCTTCTTTATTCAAATGGTATTGTAATTTTCAGTATAAGTAGTTAAATTCCACTAGGTTAGGTTGTGTGTGATGAACCTTTTTCTATATTGTTGGATTATATGTTGATCTGTCTTTGTATGAACCCTTTGGTCTTTAATTCTATGCAATTGTTTCTTGTTCTTGAAGCTTTTTATTTGAGATACTCTGTTAAATTGATTTTGGGCATATAGGGAATACTGACCCTTAGCCTATATGTTGGACCTAGGGCAATTGTGATACTTACGCTGGTTAACTAGGAATAGGATACACCGAGTAGTGGCATAGAGAATTAAAGTTTTGTACATCGCCTAATCCTACTTACGCTGGTGGACTAGGGATATGAAGCTCCGAGTAGTGATTAGTGAGTTATTTCATGAGGGATCGGTTATAGCGGCTTTGTTAATTTGGCGTGGGATTATAGTGATAAGGTTATTCATACAAGACATCAAACATCAACAATAGAGGATTAGGGGATTTGATACACAACCTGACCGCTTCCATAATTCTGTTTTAAAACTCTTATTTTATTTTTGGCGCCACAAAATGCAAACCTCCTCCATTTATTATTTTCCTTACATTGCACAAATAGTGTCTTGTTCAAGGATTGTCCCTGTGGATTTGATCTTTTATTACTTTGACACTATCGTACACTTTTCGAGAAGTCATCAGTCACCTGCACCTTTGGGAACGACAGAGGAGGGAGAAATTTTGTTCTTGGGAAAACAATAGAACAAAAAGAAGTCACCACCATCATTGCGACCATCGGAAAGGAAATATCTACCTAAAAATCATACACCTAACACCAAGGAGTCTCTACCAAATAGATCCTCTAAGATCAGACATCCAAAATTAGAGAAAGTAAAGAATATCATACATGTGAGAAGGTTGAAGGTTGTGCTAAAAAATCCAAAGGAGATGGCTCGAGTAAGTTTGCAGAAAGTAAAACTGAAGGCGAAGAGAAAAATTCTTCTTATATGAGAACTCAAAACTCCCCCAGGGTTTTGTGAAACTCTACACACTACCTACACCTGCCACAATCATTTGAAATTTTAAAAAGTAGGCCTTCATTGATCGCATTAAATAAAGCAGAACACGTTCGCATCGTGATTGGTTTACGTCTCGGATAACTTACCTTAATTAAACGAGGGTCACATGGACGATAACTCATCAAGCAGATATTATAGCCAAAGACTCCGTCTACAATTTCATACGCCTTCGGCTAAGGGAATTGGTTGTTATTCCACTCGCCCTTTACTAAGGGACTCATCTATGAAGAAAGCACCACCCGGAATAACCATTCTCAGTCGTGGGGATCGTTGAATGGGTGAGGGGCACGTGCAAAGAGGTTTTAAATACTTCACTCTTTATAGAAAAATTCCGCGTGTTTGAGGAAATGTGTAGTGTTATAATTGTTAAAGACCCAGACCAGGGCGCCATCATCCAACAATGGGGCCGCCCAAAAGGGGGTCCAATGGAGTCGCCCAAGCACTTCTTGTAACGTGGAAGTCAAGCTTGAAATGGTCCCCGATAACTCCGTGAAGATAGGTAGTCAATAACTTCCCCCATTAAGAGGGGCAGTTAAGTCGACGTCAATGAGGTAAAAGCTCTAGGCTTCGAAGAACCTTTACAAATACATTATTCCTCAAGGGGATAAAGGACAAACTCTCAAGTAATACACACTGCGTACTACCCACTACTAATTAGAGAGCACTTCTTTCCTAGTAACCTTAACACACTCAATCTAACCGTCCTCCTGCAACCCAGCACCACCACCCGCCAACAGTTCCTCTCACCTCACATGCTGTGTTCCTTTAAATAGCCTAAAAAACCACCGTGCAGGGCTATTCTCCTCCGTGAGTTAGCCTTCACTCCCGAACATGTAATATACTTACTAGAGCCTCTGAGTCTCTCTGTCCTTGTAGGGAAAACACGCACACGCTTAAATGTTTTGGACAATACGTATCTTATGAAAAAAAAACTTTGAACAACATTTAATTTTAAAAAGAGGACATAATTTAGTAGCTTCTTCTCTCATTCCATGGAGATTCTCAATTCCTCTAGGAAAATTTAAATCTTAAGATACATATGTTCAAGTATATAAATCAATGTAAGACTCTTAATAAAAATGTGTAGACAATTTTTAAGTTAGAACATATCGTTATGAAATTATTAATATTGTTCATAATTTTTGTAAATAAAGCTATTTATTGAGAATTAAAAAAGGAAAGAAACAAGTAAAGAGGATGGGGGCATATACATAACCCATCAAACTAATAAAAACAATAACTAGCTTGATCTGAATTATCTCTAAAATAAATCTACTAATCACATTGTAATAAAATTAGTTCACCACGTTTCATGATCTACAAATTGTCATGATCTACAAATCTATCTGCACATGTATTTTCTTTGTGAAATATATGGGGAAACTATAATCTAGATGAATGAATAGTGTGCATGTTATTTCTTTAACCAATCAATATCTTCGAAAGAACTAACTTTTCATTGCAGAAGGTTTGAATGGCAATGGCTGAATCACTCTCTATTCATAGATGGTTTCATCCCCTTGTATTTTAACGGTAGATGACTAATACAACGCCATGGATTTTCGCTTTAAAAGAGATGATTATTCCTATCTACGCCAAAAAATGTTAAAAGAAAGTGTCCAAATCATCTCCAAATATACTACGACATGTTGAGGCCCCATATTTTCTTTAGAAAATCCATCAATATTTGACTTGATTCAACCAAGTATAGACCTATTACAATTTATTTAAAGAACTTTTCGTGTCGGTGGATGCTTGCATTTTATGTCAAATTCTAAAATAATTGTAAACTCCAATATTGAGGAGTACACATGCCCATTTAAAGGTGGTGAGTAAAGAAGCATTCATTTTTAATGTGGTTAATATCTCTATGAATCATTGTTGTATCTACCTTGAATATTTTCTTAGATTCCAAATTTCCAAATAATTAGAATAATTAGCTGTAGAAGAAGATTTTTAAACTGCATACTCCAATCTCTATTAACAATGTCAAAAATGTTATTATGCATGTATTGTCTCATTTCATTGAGATTATTTCTTTCATCCAATTCAAAAGTTGCTGAGTGAAGATATATTGAATAAAGAGATGAGATGCCTCTTCTATATGATTTTGAAATAATGAACATTGAGAAACAAACTAAACACATCTCTTGGAAAAATTGTCATCTATTGCAATTACATTATGAAGCAATCTCCAACTGACAAGGAACTTAGCTGATGGAACATACTTTTGTCAGATTTTCTTTGGCCATTAAATATTTGGGAGATGAAATTTTAAGAAATCATAGACATATTTAAATGCTAAAATTCCCTTGTTTGTGTCAGATCATATTAGTTAGTCTTCCTCCATATCATTATAGGGTCTCTGCACTTCTAAGACATCCTTTGTAATTTTAGATGTAGAAGCTTACAACAAGATGGGAATGTTCTAGTTGTGATTATGAATTATGTTATTGACAGATGAGTATTGTAGACATTATAGATTTTTCGGAAGATTCAATGCATATCTTTAATCTTATAAGCTAGCCATCATCTAACCATAGATAAATCTTTTTTCCAGTCCCAATATTCTAACAAGTATGGTCCTCGATGTATGCCATTCTGTGCATAATTCCACACCACAATTAGGATGCGATGTCACTTTATAGGTATTTTGTCTCTAAAGTATTTGTTCTTTATAGTATGTGCCCATTTATTGGATGAGGTGAACAATTTCAAAGTATGATATAGGAATCCAACTTTGTTGACGAGCCTTATGTATCGTATTCCTAAACCACATGTTATAACAAGAGTGCAAACTTTACTTCATTTATTTGTCATCAATGTTTCTTGATCATACAAAATTTCTTATGCAAGTATATAATTTATTGATGAGGGAAACATGCTAGTCATAGTTGTTAAGGCTGCAAAGTAGCATGTGATGGATCACTAGGTTAACAAGTTGAATTCTTCCCATCATAGATAAGATGTGTCGTTTACATGTATCTAATTTGGCTATGATCATATTTGCTATTGGCCGTAAATGTTGAACGCATGACTTACCCTTGAATATTGGTACTTCAAGGTAATCGAAGCTTGTCTGACTTATGTTGAAGCCACAAATTCCTGCAACTTGTCTAAGTTTGGTACATGAAATAGCTCGTCCAAAAACTTTACATTTTATGGGATTAGAGTGATGACCTGAAATTTTAGCATACATGTGTCGCTATACGAAAAATACAAAGTCGCCACCGAATTTTATTTATTCTAAAGGAAAGGGAAAATATAAATAAAACCCCTAAAATGAAAGAAAATGGTCGTCACAACCAAGAGCGGGTTCGGAATTCGATTATGCAAGGGGACAGTATTAGCACCACTCACATCTGTTGTACTTAACGGGAACCATTTTGATTGTTCTTTGCGTGAATGGGTGTTACTATCTAAAGGTTACTTGCTAAAGGGGAAAAAAGAGTTTATAATTAGTGTGCTCGCCAAGATCTCGCAACCATGTGCCTATGTATCCTCATAGTGCAATAAGAAAATCAGAGCTTCGTAGTTTTGGATAGAAAATACGGATTTGTTGGTTGATTTTACTGAACAGTGTTAACGTTTGCGTCCTAGCAGTTAAACGTTGCTTGTATGCTCGTGCGTGGGAGACTTAAGCGTTGTTTGTATTGTGGTAGAACGGAATAAACATGTCCTTTCTGAAAAGGTTTTGAAATGATTCCCTATGGTGAAAAAAGATGATTATATGAGTTGAGATTGATTTTAGATTTGAAAAAAAGTTTGTTTTGATTTTAATTGCATTAAAGTCTATGAGTGAAGACAAATACTTTGAACAACCGGACCAAGCGTCCCGTGTCCGAAATATTCAGAATGAGGGTAAGAATGCTTAATTCTCATTCCTTCTCTACTACTTAAGGCTCGAAGCGCACAATTCCAATCGTATTTGTAATTTACTTACAAAAGGAGATTGTAGTCTTAAATGGACAAGGAAAAGAAAAGGATGAATCCAATAATGGTTTACGCCTTGATATCCAGTCAGCCTGCAGTGTCTATAGGGAAGAGGACTTATCAATTATTTGATTTGAAAAAAATTCTTGATGTTGGATCAAGTTTATATTTATCTTTTGAAAATGGTTATTTTTATCGTTTTGGTTTTATCTTGTTTATTAGCATGCAAAGGAAAACGGTAAAAAAAAGTAAATCCTACACTATTACATGTCCACGGGATAGGGGGAGCATTTTATCCAAGGGGGGTAGATCACAAACCATAAAAGAATTAAAAAAAAAAAAATACAAGCATACAAACCATACAACCATTAATCATGCACAAAATTAAGAGTAAAAGCAAATGAATTAAATTCTAATAAGCTCTAATTAAAAATCAATTCTAATACTAATCCTAATTAAAAGTTGATTAAAATTATTTGAAATTATAATATTAACTAAAATGATCCAATTAAAATGTTTATCTAATGAACCATGTATTTAAAAGTTTATTTTAAAATGTTAGAAACAAAATGATTAAAAGACAATAAAATAAAAACAATAATTAATTAAAAAAGAAAAATAAAGGTGCAAGGGTGTAGAAAAAAAGGTGTGGATACGGCAAAGGATGCAGTCCCATGTTATTGTGGAAGCCCAATGATATTTTTGTGGAGTTTTTGTTTTGTTCAGATGGGAGTGTATGCCTGATTAATGGGTGCGAATAGGACTTGGAAAAGGAAGCCCAAAAGGGCACACAAAAAGGGCCAATAAGGGCTGGGTCAGCCAAACAATATGGTCAGCGGAAAAAATAAGGGAAAGTCAAACGCGGAATGCATTCTCGACCATTAGAGGGAAGCTGGCTTTGATCGGATGGCCTGAGAAAGCGCTCACATGCTACACAACAGAGCATGTGATCTTCCTGTTTTGTCATTTTGCCTATTTTGTCTTATTAGGTTGCATGAAGCAGACCATGCCGCGCCACGTGGTGCAGAGAGAAATGGAAGGAGGAGAAAATTATGTAGGACACGTGGCATGCAACTATGTGTTCTGGATTTTTATCATTAATGTTTATTAATTTACTATACACAATCTTGAATTTTGATCTACTAAAATTAGTAAATCAAAAATTAATATGTAAATTACATATTACCGCACTCGATTTCTTGCAAGGAATCCAAATATGCCATCGAATTTTGCAAATTAGCCACAATTTTGAAAAATCGGGCGAAAAGGTCACAAAGTGTGCAAAGAATCGATCGGTTAGCATTCGTTATAATGATTCGTAAAAAAATAATCACATATTCAGAATCGTGGCAAAAAAATTGCTTCTAATGATACATTCACATATAATTAACGACTAAGAATTGAAAAATCACTATTTTCTAGTTTATACGTTTCATGCAAAAATAAGTGATCATCTAATAAGCAATTTCAAAACAGTAGCTTAAGCTAAATCAACCAGAAAACATCCAATAATTCATGGCAAAAATATGAAAGATAAAGAATTACTGGCGAAGTGGAGGTTTGCCCCGGTTATTGTTGAAAATCAGAGTGTTGAAGTGAAATACATAAAACTTCAAGAATAAGCTCCGTTAATCCAATTAACTTCCAAGACTTGATGATTATTTTTAATAGTGGATGAACATAAAAGATGAATCTAGAATGTAGAATATTGATGAGTAGGCATGAATTGATGAACTTTGGATGATAATTGCTGATGAATCTTGATAAACTTTAGATGATGATTGTTGATGAAATTGATAAAGTTTAGATGATAATTATTGATGATAATGTTTGACTTGTCGATTGATGATTTGTTGAAGTTGGATTATGGCTAAGTTCCACCATTTTAGAACTTCAACGTGAAGTTCTAAATGGTGATGAAGATGAACTTTGGTGAGGGTCAGGGAGAAGATGAATTGAGAGAGAAATAGAGAAGAAAAAGTTGTGGAAAAATAATGATTAAATGTGAATTTTCTAAGTTAGGTTAGTTATGTTAGCTCCAAAATTATGAGAAATGACATGTTTAGATTGACTTGGCAAATGAATAAACACTCTTGGATTGCGATCCGAGTAATGAATTTATCAATGGATAGAAATTAATTTAAGCTCAAGTTATGGGTCACTAATTATAACTCTTAGATCAAACGTTAAGAATGGTTGGGATTAAAATGGAATTTGGTTGAAAATTCGAAGTTAGAAATTGTGTTAGTTTCGTAGTTAGAGAAGTTAGGGATAATTAGGTAAATGAATGGTTTGTGAAGAAATAGGTAGTTAAGGGTAGTTAGAGACCAATGGTGTTGGAGTTTAGAAAAAGTACCAAGTTAGGATGTAACGCAAATGGTCACTAGTAATTAACTTGAATTTGAATGCTTTTGCCTTGAATTTTTTACCACTTTTGACTTGAATTTTAGTGAATTATCACATGATTTTAAGTGTCTTTAATAAGTGATTTTATATTGAAAATAAGTACTTTTGAATTGTGTAAACTCATGGATTAAATTTTGAATTTTTTGGGTATGAATCAATGTTTAAAAGTGAAGAACAAACCATAGAAGTGAAACTTGATGAAAGAAAAAATTAGTTGGAAATTAGCACTAGACATAATCATGACACAAGTCATATATGATGAATGATGATGAATCTCTTGTTCAAATGTTTGTAGAATATATCTAGGAAAATTCAGGAGTCGAAACCGAGTCAATGGTCGATAGTTGACCAAAAGTAAAAAATTAACCAAAAAGTCAACTGTTTGATTAAAAAGTCAATTGTACCCAAAAGATGTAATTTTTTTTATCCTCTTGCCTTGTAATCTATTCTTTTAACTTGTATCTTAAGAAATATGCATTGTATCGTGAATTTTCAATAAGTGGATGAAATCTTCCTTTTATTCCAACTTTGCCCTTTTTTATATAAGCAAATTGGATTGAAAAGAAGCACTAGGGGTGCTTAACCCAAAGGTACAAAATTAGAAGAAAAGAAGGACAAACCTCCAACAAAACAACAACAACCAACATTCCTATAAAAAATTACAAAAGACAAGTATTGGGATCGAAACACCAATCCAACCAAGATACACTAGTGTCAACTCTAAAAAACGCACGAAACCAATCCCAAGAGAGCTTCTTAATAAAATCCACACCATTGAAATTTGATAAGATAAGGTCCTTAAAAAGAATGTTGTTCCTACAATTCCGAATAACCCAACAAGTAGTCAAACCTAAAAACCAACCCGTATCAAAAGATCAAACCGACTTACAAAATTTATCCAACAAGAGAAGACAATCCAAAATAGAGCTCGCCGAAGAGACATCGTCGATTCGAAGCCAAAGACAAATTTTGCTCCACCACATCTTGGATATTGGACAACCAAGGAAGAGATGATTCAAATCCTCTTCAACCACAAAACACAAAGAAGTGACAATCAATTGAGTAACAATCAATCGAATCTCCCAACTAACCATGAATCTCAAATAAAGAGATGATCCGCAACATAAGCAATATGTGAAATAAACCCGAATAATTACCAAATAATATCCGCCTTGAAAATCCACTGATAACATTCATTATTACCGAACCTTTGGCCTAAATTTGTTACAATATACAAATGCCCATGAATGACCTAAATGTATGATCAAATAGACAAATATATGCAAATGAACAAAACCATCAGACAGATAAATTGAATGAGGAGGTAGGGCAAATTTTAAAATTTGACAACCTATAATAACTTATGAATAAAAAATGCATTTCCTTTAGTAATTTTACAAAAGATCATTATATCAACAACAAAGAAAATGTGACTTGAAACTGTAGTTCTTTTTATTTATCACAATTGATAATAATCAGTAATTAATAAGAATATTTTTGTAAAATAATTACATTTATTCATTACATTTCTTAATTTGAAAAAAAATTCTTTAAAGGGCATTTAATTTAAAATAGAGAGAGTAATATCAGGGATGACAAAAGAAGTTGAATATGTTGTTTTTGCCCAAGTTAAGTTTTGAACCCACTGCTCTTTGTTGGCATGCTCTGCCTAATCCGCTAAATAAAAGGTGATGAAAGAGCGGGACAAGGCGAGTCATGAGCTGCCAAACTTGTTAAATTAAAAAAAAAAAAAAATCTTACATTTCTTTTTATTTATAAGCCATGATCCATTTTCTAAGTTTTTCTTTCAAAGAGTGGAGAAGAGAATCTTTTAATGTAATCTTTTAAATTTTATGCTTTTAACAATAAGTTTTTTTTTTCCTGTTAAATCAGTTTAGTTGATAATTTTTTATTTTTAAAAGGTGAATTTTAATTACTAAATTATTTTTAAAAAAAATCACTTTATTTATAATTTGTCAATTAGTAAACTCATAAACTTAATTTGTTGCTGACTTATCATATGTTTTTAAACGATTAAACATAATTAATAGTTTTTATATTGTTTGTGGACTCATTAATTACATATTTCAACGTTTTTAAGCTAACTTTATGTTTATTTATTTTTCAACTGAAATTTTTAATTGATCTTGTACCTCTTGCCCTTTTTAAGATGTGATAAATTAATTGATCGAGTTAAAATAGTGCATCTTTCTTATTTTTAGTTGTCTCTAACTATTTGTTTTGTATTTATTATTTTTTCCATTAACTTAATTTTATTTATTATATTTTAATTCATATAACTACTTCATTACCTATTATTAATAAAGTTATTTTAATAAATAATACTCATTCCGATCACTATTATAAACAAAAAAAAACACCTTAAATCTTGGTCACTATTATAAACAAAAGTCATTACATTATAGACTAATTAATACTTGTATTACTATTATACCCTTAACTTAATTCAAAAGCATTTAATGTTGAAAGTTGATTCATCAAATAAACTAAGGATATTATCGTAAATTTTATTTTGATTGTACATGAAATCAAGAAAATTAATTACACTTAACTAATTTTCTTAATACGTGTAAAAGTAGTTATTTTGACTTATAATTATGACCGGAGGAAATATTCATTTTATCATTGAAATCAATATAATTAATTATTATTTTAAAAAATATGAAAACTTCAAAAAGAATACTCCCTCCGGTCACAATTATAAGCCAAAATAACTACTTTCACACGTATTAAGAAAGTTAGTTAAGTGTAATTAATTTTCTTGATTTCATGTACAATCAAAGTAAAATTTACGATAATATCCTTAGTTTATTTAATGAATCAACTTTCAACATTAAATGCTTTTGAATTAAATTAAGGGTATAATAGTAATACAAGTATTAATTAGTCTAAAATTTAATAACTTTTACTTATAATAGTGATCAAGATTTAAAGTGTTTTTTTACTTATAATAGTGACCGGAGAGAGTATCTATTATGAGCAAGATAGAGTAATTTATCACATGAAACATAAGTAAATATACTCTTTCCATTACAAAGCAACTCGTTTACAGTGATGTGCAAAATAATAATTAAAACACACAATTAAAAAAATTATTATTTTAATAAAAAAAAAATAACATTCATTTTTAAAACGAATTTTATTTATTGAAATGATATTCAATTTAAAACTGATAAAGTGTTATTTATCGAAACGACATTCAATTTAAAAGATGAAATAACACTTGGACTTAATGAATTTCTTTTTTGCTGCTTCAAAAAAAAAAAAAAAACAACACTTGGACTTAATTGGTAATTATTCTAGCCCTAGTGTAACATGCAATAAGCTAGTCCAACGCCAAGGTCCATTGGCACTTGGCACTTATGAATGACTTTTTTTTTACGATAGTATCCTCTTTTTGAAACACAAATTAAAATAAAATGATCAAGATATCTTATTCTCAGTAAGTGTTTGTTATCTCAGTTGATAAATATGTGAAAGAAAATTGTATATGAAGGTGTTCGCCATCGCAGTTGGCGAGTACATAAAGAGTATATTTTTTTTGTTTTCATATTTTTTTAATATTATTACACTCTTCATGTGCTCGCCAACTGAGATGGCAAACACTTTCATACACAATTTTCTTTTACATGCTCACCAACTGAGATGACAAATACATATTAAGAATAGAACATCTTGATTATTTTGCTTCAAATCTTTGATATTTATGTTTTCAAAAGAAGATACTTCGGAAAAAAAAAAGTCCTTATGAATTACTACTAGGTACTACAAAAAAAAACAAGGAGGTGATAAAAACCATGCATACACAACAGATCACACTCAAATAAGAGGTTATTTCACTCTCGAATATTAAGGGTATGTTTGTTTGAGGAGAAGTTTGGTAAAGAGAAATTAAAGAAAAATACAAAATTTCTTATGTTTGGTATGCAGAAAAGATAAAAAGAAAGACTGGTTTTATGTGGGTTCCATCACTTTTTAGTTTTTTCGCTGAATTGAGAAGAAAGACAGAAGAAGCGTGATTTATTTTTTTTTTCAATATTATCCGTTTAATTATCACTGTTATTATATAGCTCGTTTCATTCCACCAATGCCAGCGTCTTTGATTGTTCTACTATTTTACAGCAATTAAAGCTTCCTTATTTCAGATGGTTTACCCATAAAGCATAAACCCAATTTTGATCTTGTATTCAATTAACTTAAATCAGTTTTTTATTGATAAAGTTTTAAATATAAGAAATGAAGGTATGGGTGATATTAGATATGAAAAGATTAAGATATGCTCTTATTTCACTTGCTCAGGAAATCTTTTTATTATATTAAATAATAGTAACTTATTTAAAAAAATTATACAAAGGATAAGTAATTAGCTATTATTATTGTAAAACGTTAATTTTATTTTTATTTTTATATAAAGTAAAGTTTTTTAGTTAAAGATATTTTTGTCATTTTACTTCTCTCTTTTCTATTTCTTCTTTCTTTCTTTTGTAACAAATAATACTTCAAATCTTCTTAATATCTCACATCTTTCTCTCTTCTCTCACTCTCTCTTATCTATTTCTCTATTCAAATTTTCTCTTCACAACCAATCACATTCTACATGCATTCCAACCATGCTAGTACTGGCTGGTACTTCTTGGAGATCTGAAAATGCCCGTGCAAGCCCTATGACCCTATCATGCTAAGAAAAAGCTTAACCATCATTCTGCCGCTATCAAGAACTTCTGTGTTTTGGTCGTCACTGCTATGTGCAAAGTATCACTGTGGACTCTGTCTCTAAATCCTTTCCTCTTAATTTTGTCTCTAATTCAACCAAACATTCAATTAATGTGGTGTCTTCTCTTTCATATTTTATCAGTATTATGCATTGATTCTGCGATGATCTAATGAAGTGACTCTCTTTAGCCAGTGTAGACCCTAGTGTCAAACTGTTTTTCCTTTTTTTAAACTTTTCAAAAGTTATTTTCATACAGTGAACTTTAATTTAGGCGTATATAGTTGACTTGTTGAACTAGTTAAATCAAATTTATTTTATAGTTTCAATATTTTACAATATATTTTATACTTTTATTAAAAATACTTGTTTAAAATTTATAAATATAGCTTATGATTTTATGATGCTGGGTGGACTTGATGTTTACCGTGTTAAATGTATTTGAATTTTATTTTAATGTATTTTTTTCAAACACATTTTTACATCAAATAGTTTGACAACTTAAACAAAGTTAGACTCTAATAAAATTTCAATACACATCATCACATGTCTAGTGTAAATCTTAGACCCAACACCCACGTTGCAATCAATAATTTGATTAAAATATTTCTTTAATGTCATAATAAATGATCTATTTAAATAAATAAAAATTATAAAATGAATATTTATTTTAATTTACAATACAATTTTTTTTCTTTTTAACTTTACTATTTAATCATTTCTATTTTCACCACTTATAATATTTTATAATATTTGATAATGAGTACTTTAGTAAATATAGTTTTCTCATTTTTTTTATTTATTGACTTTTTTTAATTTGTATAAAGTGATCAACTAGGTCAGTTATTATGGAATGGAGAGAGTACCATTTTAAATGAGTTTGAATTTTATACATTAAATATAGTCTGAAAATATTAGTATTGTGTGACACCAGTACAATGTTAATTAGGGATGACAAAATGGGTCTGAGCCATCGTGTATGTCCGTTTTACCCGCACTTTTTTGCGGGGCAGTCAAGATTTTAAGTTTGCACCCTTTAATGTGCCTACCCGTCCTGTATTTTTGCGGGCTTTTATAAACACAAGCTTTTACGTGCAATTTTATAATTTTGTAAAAAAAATAGCAAAAAATGCTTAACTCATTGTGGTGTAGGGTTGTTAGAGATATTCAGAGTTGTTGTGGTGTTAGAGTAATCTCATGCGGGGAAGGTGATCAACTTTGTATGAGTACTTTTTAGAATAAATTGGATGATCCTTCTCAACCTTAGGGTTGGGGTGTTTATAGGAATCTCTTGGGCATAGATCTTAGACTCCAAGGAAGCAGTAACAACACTTCCCCTTTTAGGAACGTGGGGAATGAGTAGTTATTCCCCTTATTATTTTGGAGAATATGGTTTCCCCTTTTTGATGTTCCAATAAACAAAAGACTTGGAAGCTGGCAGGAGCGAGATATTGCCTTGCATGTCCTTAGAGAACCTCTTACGCCGCCTCTTGTGGGTCTTTTATGAATATATAAGTACACAGACCCTCAAGCAAAAGGGCTTGAAAAGGGCGAAGTGATTTAGCCTAATCGCCTCCTCTCATCTCATTTGGATGAGTCCCTCAAACATAATTGAGACGGGTCCCTAAGGTATACTTGGGACGAGTCCCTCAAACATACTTGGGGCGAGTCCCTTAGGCATACTTGGGGCGAGTTCCTCAGGCATACCTAGGCCGATTTCCCCAAGCATACCTGGGGCGAGTTCCTTGGGCATACTTGGGGCAAGTTTCATAGATGTGGCCTGGGGTAGACCTCAAGGTTTCAATGAGGTGAATCCTCAAACGTTAGTTAAGGGAAATTCCCAAATGTTAGTTAAGGTGAAATACACATGCATTATTAAATGTGATCAATGATGATTTATTCTTGGGAAGCCAAATTGAACTTAATCCCTCACACATGTCTGAAACATGAATAATATTTTGTTACTGTTGGGGAACTTAGGGAGAGACCTTTGATCACCCATACAACTAGCTTTTAAATCCCTATAAAAGGGATTCAGCCCTAACTATTTTTCTTTCTCGCATATTTTTGTCTTCAAATTTCTTGTGAGTTCCGTCATAATCCTTGAAGAGCATACTTGTCATCTAGTCTTCTTAAGCTCGAGTTCTCAACTCCCCATTCATAGGTACCAATATCCTACCATTTCTTCTCCTTTTTATGTTTATGGTTACAATTAGAGATTTAAATGAGAGTGATAACCTAGTTAAGAATTCGACTTGCAATGAGCGTGTAATAATGTGGAATTGTTGTTATAGGAACGTCAAACATCTTGATATGACAGTTTGTGGATCTATGTGCTTGTAGATATGAAGTTGATAACCTTGCTAACAACCATTCTAGTGTTTTGACGATGACAACACTAATGATTACTTAAGCAAGTGGTAATACCTTTCAAACTCTTTAATGATGCTGATTGATTTGAAGATATCTCAATACGCATCAAGTAGAATATTCAAGGTTTCAGAAAAGTGCCTATATAAGTCATATATCTAGAAAAGGAACATGAAAGCTTCAGAGTTTTGAAAGAGAGAAAGTGTGAAATTTCTCTTGGTCTTGTCTGTTTGAGTGTCTAGAGTCTTGTAAAAATAGGAGAGTAACTCCTAAGATACTAAGGCAACTCTCACACACACGTAAAACATTTTATGAAACCTTTTTTGAATTGTCTAATCGATTAGAAAAGTTCCCTAATCGATTATATGAAGATTAATAGATTATAAAATTGATTATGATAACCTCTTACTGAGTGTTGTACCATTAAAAAAAGTACAAGGTGTGTGCATGTTCCCCCTACAAGGGCAGGGAGACTCAAAGGTCCTAGTAGCTATATTACAAGAATGGGGTGAGAGATAGCTCACCACGGATAGTAGCCATGTACGATGGTTTTTTAGACTGTTTAAAGGACTAACTCATGTGAGATGAGAGGCCCTGCTGGCGGCTAGCACTGCTAGGTTGCAGGCAGATGGTTAAATTATCAGTGTTATGGTTACTAAGAGCAAAGTGCCCTTTGAGTAGTATTAGCTGAATATCACTTCATCATTTTTCCCTCTGAGAGATGGGGTATTTATAGGGATTCCTAATTCATCGGGTCTTCTTGGAAAAGGTCGTTGCCCACCCAATCAAATGGTGGACTATTGAATTCCTATTTCCAAAGGATACATGAGTCATTGACCATCTTGAATTTCCCATTATCCCATATTTCTTCTTGCTATGGGCGAGGAAAACATATGGACGAGAGGATACCTCCCTTCAGGCAATCTTATGTCGCTCCCCCTTTCCTAGGACAGTCCTAAGCTGCCACCTTAGGCAAGGTTATTTGCAAATATAAGACTACACAGTCCCTTAGGCACCAGTCCTTTCGAAGAGGGCAAATGGATTTTTACCTGCGGCTAATAGGAGTATTTCGAGGACTGATGTTTTCCTATATGAAGTTCTAGTGGACTTTTACGAATCCAGTCCTTTAGAGATCTATCTCTATCCAGCTTGACCGATAAGACGGTAAGTCCCTCAGACAGGACATATCTCTTTTAGACGGGACTTCGATCGAGCCCTCTAGTAAGACTTGACACCAAATCTCTAGGGCTTGATGTAGGTTGCGCCCATTAGGCGTGATTTTTTTTTCAGCGATCTCTTCCAATGAGATATTGAGTCCCTCAGGAGGAAGCTTTATCTTCTCTGGGAATTCTAAGTCCCTCAGAGATTGTAACATGTAACCCGGCTATAGAGACGCTAAGTCCCTCAAGCGGGGTGTTTTAACCTTTCACACAGGACTTTCATCGTGCCATCTAGCAAGACTTGACACCAAGTCTCCGGAGCTTGATATAGGTCGCGCCCATTGTAATGCCCCAATTTTGGAATGGTTATTTTATGTGTTTGTTCGTGATTTAATTTAATTTTAATTTAATTATTATGTGCGATAATTGAATTAATATGGTTGTTAGGGGTGTCTGACCTTAAGGCGGGAGTGTGGATAATGATTACTGATTAAAGATTTGTAAATGTGGGCTAGAATCATTAGAGTCTATTTTAATCATTAAATAATAGTATTTTAAATGAATTATTGAATTAAAATGGAAAAATAGAAGGTTTGGGGCCAAAGTGTGAATTATGAGAAATAGAGGGAAGGAGAGAGGATGTTATTAAGTGAGAGGTGAATTTGTAATTTCAACTAGATTAACTCTAATGATATAAATTTGGAACATAACCTAAGTTTATGAGTTTTTATGAGTACGTAGAATCTTTGGAAAAGAGAGAAAGAGGCTATAGGTAAAGGGAAAACTTGGAGCTTTGTGTGAAATGATAGCATTCAAACCAGTTCATATTCAAATTGCTTGCTATAAATTGAGGTAAGGGGAGAGAATGGGTTCAATAATGGGTATATGCTTATAGGGTAGAGTTGAGGAGTCTTTAACCTCCAATAGGTTTGTATAATGGTGCATGTTTGGTTGTGTTTGTATGTGAATCTAAAATTTGATAACCAATTGGTGTTGTAGTCTGTTATTCATGATGAAATTTGTGTACACGTGTGTATGAGATTTTCAGTTTTGACGTGTTAATATGTTTTTACCATTGTTGGGTTTTGAGATCATGATAAAAGTGGGGAATAATTGATGATTATGTTTGCTAATTGATAAATATAGGTTGTGTGATGTTAATATGTTGATTCTACGTTATTTTATGATCGATTTGAGTATATGGAATGGAAATTATAGTTCTGATGTGAACTCCGTAGTACAAAACGTGATTTTGCATTCTGCATGTCGGTGGCGAACGTGTCGTACCTCGAAAAATACGATCATTTGCAAAACGTATCGCGTGCTTGCAGAAAAATGATAATGAACAGAGTCGCCACCGAACTTTATTTATTCCAAAGAAGGAAAGAGAAAATGTCGATAAAACCCTTAAAAAAGAAAATGGTCATCGCAACCATATTCAAGTTCGAGAGTCGATTACGTAAGGGGAAGATATTAACACCTTTCACATACGTTGTACTCAACGGAAACCTTTTAGTTTAACTTCCGATTGAATGTTAGCTTATGTCATTTGTTTTCTTTGAGTTATTAAAAGAGAAAAAGAAAGGAGTCACAAAAAAGTTTTTTTTATTAATGTGCCTGACGAGATTGCGGGTGTCACTTCTACATATCTCCGGGTGCCATGGAGAAATCAAGTCTACATATTTCTAAGTAAAAAATGTTTATATGTGTGAGTGCTTTTGGATTTTGAGTGATGTCAAAACTAGGAAAGTGTAGCGTTATGTATATTTGACAACATCCTCCCATTCTATATGAGCATCTTAGTATTAGGAAGAATTCAAGTGAGTTGGAAAAGAAGCTTACATCAAAATTTCATTAAAAAACATGTTTTTTAGTTGTTAAGTCATTTCAGGTCGGCACATGCATAAACATGCCGACCTATACGAATTTCAGGATCAGTATAGGTTGGTACATAGAATCTCAGGTTGACTCCCATGGATCAATATTAAAGCATATAACCTCTGTCCATAGGTCGCCTCACTTAGGTCGGCACATAAGCGACACACAACCTTCACAGGTCGACCCGTGACCTTCATAGGTCGACCTGATTGCTTTGATAGGTTGAACTAATGCTTTGATAGGCCAACACATACGATTTTTTCATCTTAAAATTTTATTTTTGCTTCAACAATTTGCATTCCTTTTGCTCATTATTTCATATATATATATATATACACCTTTTTCTAGCAACGTACTAGTGAATTACCTAAACGAAACCATATTACAAAGCACTCTCATCATCTCCAACCTTTCTTATATGCATACACATAATTGAACTACACATAATCATTTTTTGATTGGGTGACTGTAACGCCCCAGTTTTGTGTGAGTTTTATTTAATCGAGTCGTTTGATTATTTTATTATTATTTTATTTTATTTTCGACTTTTATCTGAAAATTTATTATTTTTTGATGTTGTGATATTTTATCGGGTTTTGGGAACGTTTGCGAGAGATTTGAGTGTGGGGGTATTTTGGACATTTCGTAATATTTTGATTAAGTAGTAAGAATAGAAAATAGGAAGAGAGAAAAAGGAAGGGAAAGAAAAAGAGAAGAAGGAAAAAGGAGAGAAAAGAGAAGAAGAAGAGAAAAGTGAGAAAACTTGGGGAAATCAAAGAAAATCAACTTCTAGAATCGATTTAATCGGGTAAGGGTGCGAAACTCAATTATTGTATACTTGTGTATGATTATGTATGTATATTTGTGATGTTTGTTGGATTGAAGTGGAAATATTTAGTAAAACCCATTGTTGGTAAAATTGATTAGAAATTGATTAAATGTGTTAGAAATCATGCTTTTAGTATCCATAATTGTTGGTACATGATAGATACTTGTTATTGGACATTGTATTGGCAATTTTCTGGTGTGTAGGTGGAATTTGGGGTGTTTTGGATTGGAACCCGTAAGAAAATTATACAGAAGAAATTTTTCTGGTTTTTCCAGGTCATACGCGTATGGGGCATGTTCATACGCGTATGGACCTCGACAATACGCGTAACGTGGGCGAGTCATGGGCCAATACGCGTATGGGTCTTCAATTTTATCGGCCATCTGGTGATTTGCGTATGATACGCGTAGCATTTCAGGGCATTACGCGTACGAGGTTGGGCATTACGCGTACGGACGTTTACACGTGAACTTTGGGGAAAATGAGTCTCTGCTCATACGTGTATGGCTCAGGGCAATACGCGTATGGACAGGACAATTGTAAAATGGGACTTTTCAAAATATCGTTTTTCGTTTTCTTTCGTAACTTTGGTTCTGTTTATCTGATTTTTACATTCTTGGTATCGTTGGAAAGCTATTGAGCTGTACTTTCTTATTATGGTGGTTTGGAAATTGTTAGCCGATTTAATTATGTCGGAAAATCGGGAATAGTGTCGGTCGTCGACTTTTGTCGTTATACTTGTACGGAATTGATGTGTATCGTGCAAGGTGTTGTTGTATGAGGTAAATGTATGTGTTTAGATGGGATTGTGATGATTTGTGGCCGTATGGAAATTAAATGCATTGTTTTGGGCATAAGTGCAAAGTGTGATTTTGTCGATGTAAATGAATGTATTTATGTGTGCATATTAAATGTCATGGGTCATTGTATGCCAAGCATCATGATATGCATTGTTGAGACGTTCTGAGTGACGGTTTGGATTCCAGAGGGAATCTGTTATAACATCGTGAGCCTTAAAAATAAGAGGTATGAATAGCCTTAAAAATAAGAGGACCGAAAGCGATGGTTATAGACGATCGTGTGCCCATGTGGGGTGTGAGCGATCGGATTGTGCGCCTTATACCGAGAGGACCTAAAGCAATCCATAAACGTCGTGCGCCTTATACCAAGAGGACCTAAAGCGACGGGAGAACATCGTAGGCCCGACGGGGTGTTACTTGAGTGATCCTCAGTAACAAGCGATGATTCTAGCAGAGTTCCTGAGTGAACTAATGATGAGAAATATTGGAAGTCGGTACCGCATGGCATGTGCATAGAGTCGTTGTGTCGGTCTCTGTGCATTTGCATAAATCATAAACATGATTGACTATGTGTGAGAATTGTGAATGGATTAATCGTGTGTGGAATTGATGAATTGATATTCTTGGTGATAATTGCATTATGTACGATTAATGTGCATTGGTGTTAGATAAATGAAATATGTATGATGTTGTGTGGTATTTGGATGCTGTTGTATGTGTGTGGTGAGAAATCTATACGTGCATTTTTGTGTTAATATATAATTGTATGCAATTATATTATAGTTGTTTTTCTCACCCTTCTGCTGTTTTATAATGCTCTATGAGGCATTGCAGATTAGAGTTGCTGAAGGTATTTTTGTGAAGCTTTGCGTCTTCATTCTTTTGTCGGTCGGCTCTGATATGTGACACCGGGTAGTTAGGGAGGCCGTTTGTGATATCTGTGTATTATGTATATATACCTTTTGGCTTTTGCATGTACCACTTGATGTATGACAAACTTTTCATGATATATGTATATATGTTATTCATTTTTAGATTTTTTCGCTTTTATTCTAAATTCTGAAATGTGGGTGTAAGGAACTGAGTTCCTCTGCTGATTGCTACCCCACTGTTGCATATCTTTATGAGCAGGTGTTGTATGTATTGTTTCAATTTGATGTGACCCCTCGGTCTATGCCTTGATAATTTAAATACACTCTGACAAAATTTCGAATTTTCTTTTACTGCTTTATGTAATTGGGGGTATAGATTGGGGGTGTTACATTAAGTGGTATCAGAGTCAGTCCGTGTCAGTTTGTGTCAGTCCTGGTCTGTGTGGTGTGTGGAGTGAGTTGTTTGTTTAACCATAGTTTCTGTTATTGGAAATGAACAGAATATGGCTGGTAGGAACGATGCTGCTTTGGCCGCGGCTATGCAAGCTATGGCTCGGGCTGTGCAGGGTGCACCTAATGCTGCTGGTAATGATGAGTTCAGGAAGAACAAACCGCCTGTCTTCAAAGGAAGATATGATCCGGATGGTGCACTGATTTGGCTGAAAGAGATTGAAATTATTTTCTGAGTGATGGATTGTGCTGAAGATCAGAAGGTGAGACTGGGTACTCACATGTTATTGGAAGAAGCTGATGACTGGTGGGTTAGTACTCGTCATGTGTTGGAAGTTGCAGAAGAGGAAGAAATTACTTGGGAAGTTTTTAGCCGGGAGTTCTTGCGGAGGTATTTTCCTGAAGATGTGAGAGGAAAGAAGGAAATCGAGTTTTTGGAGCTGAAACAAGGTAATATGTCTGTTGTTGATTATACTGCTAAGTTTGTGGAACTTGTGCAGTTTTATCCTCATTATGCTGAAGCGACTGCTGAATTTTCCAAGTGTGTTAAGTTTGAGAATGGCTTGCGTCCTGAGATAAAGCAGGCAATTGGCTATCAGAGGATTCGGAGGTTTTCTGATTTGGTGGATTGTTGTAGGATTTATGAAGAGGACAGTAAGGCTCGTTCTACACATTACAAAAGTGTAAGTGACAGAAAAGGGAAGCAACAGTTCCGTGGTGGTCCGTATGTGACACCAGCTGATAAAGGTAAACAAAGGGGTATTTTTGATCGAAGGTCAGGTGGAGGAGGTATGCATAATTCTCCGAGATGTTTTAAATGTGGTGAGTTGGGGAATCGTCAGTTTGAGTGCAGGAAGGATATGAGTAAGTGTTCTAATTGTGGAGGTTTAGGACATGTAGCAGCTGAGTGCAAGAGAAAGAATGTGGTTAAGTGTTTTAATTGTGGTGAACCTGGTCATATTAGTACAAAGTGTCAGAAACCGAAGGAAGCTCCAGCTAGTGGGAAGGTATTTTCTTTGGCAGGAACTCAGACTTCGAGTGCAGATCGTCTGATCAGAGGTACTTGTTTTATAAATAGTACTCCTTTGATTGCTATTATTGATACTGGAGCGACTCATTCGTTTATTTCGTCTGAGCGCGCGAAGCGTTTGAATCTTGTGTTGTCTGTGATGGGTGGTGAAATGGTTATTGATACTCCAGCAATGGGGTCAGTAACTACTTCTTTGGTTTGTTTGAGTTGTCCTTTGACCATTTATGGTAAAGACTTTGAGATGGATTTGGTGTGTTTGTCGTTGGAGGGTTTAGATGTGGTTCTGGGTATGAATTGGTTGCAATTCAATCGAGTTCATATTGATTGTTATCATAAGCTGGTAAGGTTTCTTTCTCTTGAGGAAGACGAAGACTCGAGTTTCTTATCTAGCAAAGAGTTGAAGAAATTTTTGGCGGATGAAGCTCAGTTGTTTGGTTTGTTTGCATCTTTAACCATGGATAGTCAAGTTTCACTTGATGTATTTCCTGTGGTGTGTGAATTTTCGGAAGTGTTTCCTGAGGATATTTCAGACTTGCCGCCAGAGAGAGAGGTGGAGTTTTCTATAGATCTAGTCCTTGGTACTAGACTTGTATCTATGGCACCTTATCGTATGTCGGCATCTGAGTTGGTGGAGTTAAAGAAACAGTTGAATGAGTTGTTGGAGAAGAGGTTCGTGAGACCAAGTGTTTCTCCTTGGGGTGCTCCAGTGTTATTGGTGAAAAAGAAGGATGGGAGTATGCGATTATGTATTGACTATCGCCAGTTGAATAAGGTGACGATCAAGAATAAATATCCTCTTCCAAGAATTGATGATCTGATGGATCAATTAGTTGGTGCGTGTGTGTTTAGTAAGATTGACTTGAGGTCGGGGTATCATCAGATTAGGGTGAAGGAAGAAGATATCCAGAAGACGACTTTTAGGACACGATACGGTCATTATGAATATTCTGTGATGTCGTTTGGGGTTTCTAATGCGGCAGGTGTGTTTATGGAATACATGAATCGTATTTTTCACGAGCATCTGGATCGTTTTGTCGTGGTGTTTATTGATGATATCTTAATTTATTCTAAGTCTCGGGAGGAGCATGCAGAACATTTGCGTATTGTTTTGCAGGTTTTGAAGAAAAGGAAGCTTTTTGCCAAATTGTCCAAGTGTGAATTCTGGTTGTCGGAGGTGAGTTTTCTTGGGCACATAATTTCAGGTAATGGTATTTCTGTGGATCCATCTAAAGTAGAAGCAGTTCTACAATGGGAGGCTCTGAGATCTGTTACGGAAATTCGAAGCTTTTTGGGTTTGGCTGGTTATTATCGGAGGTTTATTGAAGGTTTTTCGAAACTAGCACTTCCTTTGACCCAGTTGACTTGTAAAGGGCAAGCGTTCATTTGGGATATTTGGTGTGAGGAGAGTTTTAATGAGCTGAAGAGAAGATTGACGACAGCTCCGATTTTGATTTTGCCGAATCCTAATGAACCATTTGTGGTTTATTGTGATGCTTCTTTGATTGGTCTAGGTGGTGTTCTGATGCAAGAAGGTAAGGTGGTGGCTTATGCTTCAAGGCAGTTAAGAGTTCATGAGAAGAATTATCCTACTCATGATCTTGAGTTAGCGGCTGTGGTTTTTGTGTTGAAGATCTGGAGGCATTATCTCTACGGTGCAAGGTTTGAAGTCTTTAGTGATCATAAAAGTTTGAAATATTTGTTTGATCAGAAAGAGCTAAATATGAGGCAACGTAGATGGTTGGAATTCTTGAAGGACTACGACTTTGGCTTGAATTACCATCCTGGTAAAGCTAATGTGGTAGCCGATGCTTTGAGCCGGAAATCATTACATATGTCCGCTTTAATGGTTAAGGAGTGGGAACTTTTGGAATCGTTTAGAGACTTGAGTTTGGTATGTGAAGTGACGTCGGATAGCGTTAGGCTTGGTATGCTAACGATTACTAATGATTTTCTGATGACTGTTTGTGAGAAGCAAAAGTTGGATGTGAAACTTGTAGATTTGATGTTGGTTGGAGGAAAAGATGCGAATAGTGATTTTCAAGTGGATATTAATGGAGTTCTGAGATTCCAAGGTAGAATTTGTATTCCGGATGATGCGGAGTTGAAAAGGATGATTTTGGAGGAAGGACACCAGAGTAATTTGAGTATACATCCGGGAGCGAATAAGATGTATCAAGATTTGAAGAAGATTTTCTGGTGGTCTGGATTGAAAAGAGATGTGGCTCAGTTTGTTTATGCATGTTTGACTTGTCAGAAATCGAAGGTGGAACATCTGAGGCCTAGTGGTTTGTTGCAACCGTTGGATATTCCTGAGTGGAAGTGGGATAGCATTTCCATGGATTTTGTAACAGGGTTACCGAATACTCAGCGAGGGCATAACGCTATTTGGGTGATTGTTGATAGGCTGGCTAAATCGGCTCATTTTATTCCGATTGACATCAGTTTTCCTTTGGAGCGATTAGCTGAGATTTACATCAGTGTGATTGTGAAATTACATGGGGTTCCATTGAGTATTGTTTCTGATCGAGATCCTGGATTTACATCGAGATTTTGGGAAAGTTTGCAGAAGGCATTGGGTTCTAAATTGAGATTGAGTTTGGCTTATCATCCGCAAATGGATGGTCAGACAGAGAGGACGATTCAGTCGTTGGAAGATTTGTTGAGAGCGTGTGTTTTGGAACAAGGTGGTGCGTGGGATAGTTATCTTGCATTGATTGAATTTACGTATAATAACAGTTTTCATTTTAGTATTGGAATGGCACCGTTTGAAGCATTGTATGGACGAAGGTGCCGGACACCGTTGTGTTGGCACGAATCTGGTGAGCGAACGGTGGTTGGGCCAGAGTTGGTACAACAGACGATGGAGAAAGTGAAGTTTATTCGTGAGAAGATGAAAGCTTCTCCGAGTAGGCAAAAGAGTTATCATGATCGGAGGCGGAAGGATCTTGAGTTTCAAGAGGGCGATCATGTATTTCTGAGGGTTACGCCGGTGGCAGGTGTGGGTCGTGCATTGAAATCGAAGAAACTTACTTCTCGGTTTATTGGTCCTTACCAGATATCTGCGAGAGTGGGTGTTGTGGCATATAGGGTGGCGTTGCCGCCGAATCTGTCGAATTTGCACGATGTGTTTCATGTTTCACAGCTTCGGAAGTATGTTCCGGATCCGTCGCATGTGATTCCGATGGATGAGGTTGAAGTAAGGGAGAACCTTACGGTCGAGGCATTACCAGTTAGGATTTTGGATCGCGAGGTGAAGCGGTTGAGAGGCAAGGATATTGCACTTGTGAAAGTGGCGTGGGGAGGCGCTGCTGAGGGCAATTTGACTTGGGAGTTGGAGAGTCGGATGCGGGAGTCGTATCCAGATCTGTTCGTCTCAGGTATATTTTTTAGGACGAAAATTTCTAAGTTGGGGAGAGTTGTAACGCCCCAGTTTTGTGTGAGTTTTATTTAATCGAGTCGTTTGATTATTTTATTATTATTTTATTTTATTTTTTACTTTTATCTGAAAATATATTATTTTTCGATGTTGTGATATTTTATCGGGTTTTGGGAATGTTTGCGAGAGATTTGAGTGTGGGGGTATTTTGGACATTTCGTAATATTTTGATTAAGTAGTAAGAATAGAAAATAGGAAGAGAGAAAAAGGAAGGGAAAGAAAAAGAGAAGAAGGAAAAAGGAGAGAAAAGAGAATAAGAAGAGAAAAGTGAGAAAACTTGGGGAAATCAAAGAAAATCAACTTCTAGAATCGATTTAATCGGGTAAGGGTGCGAAACTCAATTATTGTATACTTGTGTATGATTATGTATGTATATTTGTGATGTTTGTTGGATTGAAATGGAAATATTTAGTAAAACCCATTGTTGGTAAAATTGATTAGAAATTGATTAAATGTGTTAGAAATCATGCTTTTAGTATCCATAATTGTTGGTACATGATAGATACTTGTTATTGGACATTGTATTGGCAATTTTCTGGTGTGTAGGTGGAATTTGGGGTGTTTTGGATTGGAACCCGTAAGAAAATTATGCAGAAGAAATTTTTCTGGTTTTTCCAGGTCATACGCGTATGGGGCATGTTCATACGCGTATGGACCTCGGCAATACGCGTAACGTGGGCGAGTCATGGGCCAATACGCGTATGGGTCTTCAATTTTCTCGGCCATCTGGTGATTTGCGTATGATACGCGTAGCATTTCAGGGCATTACGCGTACGAGGTTGGGCATTACGCGTACGGACTTTTACACGTAAACTTTGGGGAAAATGAGTCTCTGCTCATACGCGTATGGCTCAGGGCAATACGCGTATGGACAGGACAATTGTAAAATGGGACTTTTCAAAATATCGTTTTTCGTTTTCTTTCGTAACTTTGGTTCTGTTTATCCGATTTTTACATTCTTGGTATCGTTGGAAAGCTATTGAGCTGTACTTTCTTATTATGGTGGTTTGAAAATTGTTAGCCGATTTAATTATGTCGGAAAATCAGGAATAGTGTCGGTCGTCGACTTTTGTCGTTATACTTGTACGGAATTGATGTGTATCGTGCAAGGTGTTGTTGTATGAGGTAAATGTATTTGTTTAGATGGGATTGTGATGATTTGTGGCCGTATGGAAATTAAATGCATTGTTTTGGGCATAAGTGCAAAGTGTGATTTTGTCGATGTAAATGAATGTATTTATGTGTGCATATTAAATGTCATGGGTCATTGTATGCCAAGCATCATGATATGCATTGTTGAGACGTCCTGAGTGACGGTTTGGATTCCAGAGGGAATCTGCTATAACATCGTGAGCCTTAAAAATAAGAGGTATGAATAGCCTTAAAAATAAGAGGACCGAAAGCGATGGTTATAGACGATCGTGTGCCCATGTGGGGTGTGAGCGATCGGATTGTGCGCCTTATACCGAGAGGACCTAAAGAAATCCATAAACGCCGTGCGCCTTATACCAAGAGGACCTAAAGCGACGGGAGAACATCGTAGGCCCGACGGGGTGTTACTTGAGTGATCCTCAGTAACGAGCGATGATTCTAGCAGAGTTCTTGAGTGAACTAATGATGAGAAATATTGGAAGTCGGTACCGCATGGCATGTGCATAGAGTCGTTGTGTCGGTCTCTGTGCATTTGCATAAATCATAAACATGATTGACTATGTGTGAGAATTGTGAATGGATTAATCGTGTGTGGAATTGATGAATTGATATTCTTGGTGATAATTGCATTATGTACGATTAATGTGCATTGGTGTTAGATAAATGAAATATGTATGATGTTGTGTGGTATTTGGATGCTGTTGTATGTATGTGGTGAGAAATCTATACGTGCATTTTTGTGTTAATATATAATTGTATGCAATTATATTATGGTTGTTTTTCTCACCCTTCTGCTGTTTTATAATGCTCTATGAGACATTGCAGATTAGAGTTGCTGGAGGTATTTTTGTGAAGCTTTGTATCTTCATTTTTTTGTCGGTCGGCTCTGATATGTGACACCGGGTAGTTAGGGAGGCCGTTTGTGATATCTGTGTATTATGTATATATACCTTTTGGCTTTTGCATGTACCACTTGATGTATGACAAACTTTTCAAGATATATGTATATATGTTATTCAGTTTTAGATTTTCCTCTTTTATTCTAAATTCTGAAATGTGGGTGTAAGGAACTGAGTTCCTCTGTTGATTGCTACCCCACTGTTGCATATCTTTATGAGCAGGTGTTGTATGTATTATTTCAATTTGATGTGACCCCTCAGTCTATGCCTTGATAATTTAAATATACTCTGACAAAATTTCGAATTTTCTTTTACTGCTTTATGTAATTGGGGGTATAGATTGGGGGTGTTACAGTGACCATCTAGATTATGGTTGATAACGTCCAATTAGGTTGGTGTAACCGAGAATATTGGGTTGAAATCTTTGTGTGTTTCAAATAAAAAAACCAAGGTGGATTTTTCCTTCAAGATAATTGCGATTTGAAGGTTTTGGACAAGATCACGTCAACACGGATTCAACCGAGTGAAGGCCTTGGGACAATGTGGTTTCCTTGCAAGGAATAGCGCGAGACGGTGAATCGTGTTCGGGAATCTTGTGTTCAACAAGTGCGTGCTCAGGATAATCGGGGGATTTTAGCTGCATTGTTAGTGACTTGATCAAGATTTGATCAAGGGTTTGGAGGTGGTTAAATCAACAACAGACCATAGGGTTTGTGGGGTTAGAGTTATTCACCTCTTGTATAAATATTTTTGCAAAGATAAGGTTAATTGCATGTATCTCAATTCAATTTCGGATTGAGGGAAAACATACTCATACCGAGTCTGATTGGCGAACTATCTAAACAAATCTTTGTGTCTCTTTATCGCTTTATCTCTCTTTATTTGTTGTTCTTGCAAATTATCGATTTCGTTGTTGTTTCGATTAATTTGATTGGAAAGGAGTAGGTTTTGGACAAGATCACGTCAACACGGATTCAACCGAGTGAAGGCCTTGGGACAATGTGGTTTCCTTGTAAGGAGTAGCGCGAGACGGTGAATCCTGTTCGGGAATCTTGTGTTCAACAAGTGCGTGCTCAGGATAATCGGGGGATTTTAGCTGCATTGTTAGTGACTTGATCAAGATTTGATCAATGGTTTGGAGGTGGTTGAATCAACAACAGACCATAGGGTTTGTGGGGTTAGAGTTATTCACCTCTTGTATAAATATTTTTGCAAAGATAAGGTTAATTGCATGTATCTCAATTCGATTTTGGATTGAGGGCAAACGTACCCATACCGAGTCCGATTGGCGAACTACCTAAACAAATCTTTGTGTCTCTTTATCGCTTTATCTCTCTTTAATTGTTGTTCTTGCAAATTATCGATTTCGTTGTTGTTTCGATTAATTCGATTGAAAATTATTTTCAACTATCTTTTAAAGTGTTGTTGTTGATATAATCATAATCACTTTGATTGTGATTGGCTTTTAACATCAACAAAATAAATTGAATTTCCAAAAGTGATCGATCGCACACAAAGTATTCGATAAATTGTTTTTGAGTATTTTTATCACTTTGTGTTCATTGGAAATAACCGCTACGAATAGCTTTGCATTTGATTTATCAGTGAATTAATCGTTGTTGAACAATTTTTGTTCATTATGATTCCATCGCTTTTCATTACGCATATCCGAGCTTTTCGATAGTAGGTTCGGTTAGAAGATTCGATTCAGGTTGTTTCTGTTGTGCCATATATTTTTGAAAACAAATTTTTGCCAAGAGTTTTTGGTTTTAAATTTGTGATCTATTCACCCCCTCTAGATCAAAGTCTATCGTCTAACAATAAGTTGGTCAATTTTAGCGAAAGTTATTTTGTCACAATTGACGAAAAAACATTGGTTACCTAAAACGGTTTGGAAGAACGGGCATTTGCATCACATTAAATGGATTTCTAAATATCAACATTCATGGGAAAACGTCACTTATCTCAACTCAAATATTTGTGGACAAAACGTTGTTTTGCATCGTCTCGAGACGAAACATCTTTCGTTTATGAAAAGAGCTTTTCAAGATCACACGACTGCGAGATAAGAGATTGATGTGTTTGAAGTATTTTAGATGATAACGAGAGTTCATATTGACGAGAACTACATCTCGTTTCCCAACACTCAGGAGCTCATGGACTACACCACGTCCATTTTTCATCTTATTTGTGAAAAGAGTCTAATAATTTTAGGTCTTTTTGAATTTATTTGAGAAAATTCAATTGATGTTGGTCGAGGATTATTATGCATTGTGGAATTAATTGGAGGATGATGAGTGTTTGGATGGGCGAGAACTACATCTCGGATCCCAACTCTCAGATTTATTGAAAAGTGTCAAATGATAATTAATTGTTTTGATTTTCATTTGGGAAAATGGCTTGACATTGGATGAAGCATTTGATTATTGTTTGCAAAAAAAAGGTTGGTTTGAGAGTTTGAAAATGATTGAATGTGGAATGTTGAGAAGTTGGGATAGTTGAAATGGTTGGAAAATAAAGGTTTGAATTTTGAGAAATGGTTTGAAATGGTTGGATCGAGTGTTTATTTTG
This sequence comes from Lathyrus tuberosus, assembly GCA_022829125.1. Classification (NCBI taxonomy): domain Eukaryota; kingdom Viridiplantae; phylum Streptophyta; class Magnoliopsida; order Fabales; family Fabaceae; genus Lathyrus; species Lathyrus tuberosus. The sequence goes on from JALAZF010000237.1 coordinate 518,596, forward strand.
TTCTTTTTGAAAAGGGTTGATTTTACGCTAATATTGAATTAACAAATAACTAATGCAATCAGAACAAAAATAAAACAAAGCGGTAAAATTATTACACGTCATGGAAATGAGGGTACATTTTTGTCGAATGGGGATATGATAAAGAAATTAAAATGCGAGCCTATCAAACAAGTAAATGTAAACCAACGAGAGCTCATTGTAAGAAGGCCCAAGAGAAAGCCACAAGACCGGAAATAAACCAAAATTAAAAGTGAGTGAATTTAGCTCTAAGTTAACTTAAAGTGAATTCATGTAGGCACCACTCTATAAGAAGTCGAGCAAAAATGGTATTACAAAGTGAATTTAAAACGTAAAGAAAAATCCAACAGCTCGATAAACTAACATACACTATTTACAATGGACAAATAATCAAAACTTATTAAATTTAGTTCTAAACTAACTTAAGGTGAATTCATGTAAGAATCACTCTATATGAAGCCGAGAAACCGAATCTATGCGTCCAAACAATTTTCAAATGCTAAATTGGATTTAAACTTCGAAATCGTAATGCAATGAAATTGATGCAACAATTGAACAAATGATTTATTTAACAAATAATAAAAAAACAAATAATCAATTAAACTATAACTAATTAAATAATCAAATAAATAAATACTAATTTAAATCAATCAAAAAGAAAAGAAATTAAAAACAAGGGTGCGTCCAAACATATGAGGGGTCTGCATAATAAAAGTGTCTCGAGCCCAAAGCCCAACTATAATTAAACCATAACTAATATATTTTAAGTATAAACAAAAAATAATTATAAAAAAAAAAGAACATGCTGTCAAAATGAAGGGGGAACCGCCCCATTTGGTCAACAATTTACCATTTTTTTTCAAATCTTTCAAAATAATCAATCCAGTAGTGACAAGTGTCATCTAATAATAAAAAAATAAAATAAAAATTTAAATCCAAACAATGTACTCCTCTTTTCTAACAATTCCCATTTCTTTCTCTCTCCATTTTCAAACATCCCAAGCTTCAAAAATTTTCTCCCATCTCTCTCAAAATTAAATCCAAACAATGTTTAAATCAAACTTAACAAAAATCAAAAGAAAAAAAAAAAACAATTTAAGCATCAAAATGGAAATCGAGACAAGAGAATAAAAGGGAACTAACGATGACGAAGCGGCTGGTGCAATGGCGTGATACTGTCCGGCGGCGACGCGACGTCTAGTTTCGCAGACTCACGATGGTGATATGTTGGAGGTAGGTGACGCAAAGTGGCAGGGTGTTTCACGGTTGAAAAATGGAAAGGAGTATGTTGTAGTATGAGTTACATGTGGTGATTCTCTTTGTGATGTTTTTTTGCATGTTTATTTAGTTTGTGTGAAGTTTGGATTTATTTCATGGTGAGAAATGAAAGTTTTTCATGGTGGTAAATCGGTTATGTTTTTTTTATTGGTTCATGAAGGAAAAGAAATGTGGTGTTAAGTTGATGTTTAGATGTATGAAGGTTGTATGAAATGGAGAAGTGGAGGGTTGTTAGAGGTCAAAATGGTGATATGTTTGGAGTGATAACTTGGAGGAGGTAATGTTGCAACCTTTTATGGAGTTGCATGAAGGTTATGAAAGGTGGATGTATGTTATAGTGTAGGGAAAAAAAGTGAGAAGTGAGTTGATGGATTTTATATGAGTGAAAGGTGAAGGTAGTGGTGTATGTGAGGAAATAAGGTGTTTGAATGGTAGTGAATGAGATGGGAAACGTTTCTCTGTTTCCCAGATTTGTTTTGGTGGTTTGTAAAAGGAAAATAGACATAGTGAGAGTAAGTCAAGGCTTCATTTGGGATTGTCCAAAATCCTTTAAATGTTTTTCCTTGCTATATCTTTATTAGGACTGGACAACGGGTCGGATTGGGCGGGTTCGGGCCCAAAAACACCACCCAACCCAAACCGCAGGTAGTCATTATAAGCCCATTTCCGCCCAAATTCAGATTTAATTTATACGGGTTCGGTTTAGACGGGTTCGGGTTAATACGGACGGGTATTTCGGGTTAATATAATCTAATATTTAGGCCCAAATATATTTGACTTATTTCTTAAACAAATTCCTTCTTAATGTTGGAAAGAATTTTGCAAACTTTTTAATTTACAGAGGCCTAAGTATACACAACTTCGGTCTTTTATATACAGATTTAATGCTTTAATACATCACAGCAGAGACCCAAATTTATTATAAGTCTAAGTCTCCACATATTAAAAACACCATAAATTAATTTAAAAATTAAACTTACAATAATAATAAGTTATAAAAAGTTACAAAAGTTCAATAGTTCTCCAGATGACCAAAAGCTTAAAATCAAATCATTTCAACATTATCATATAAGTTAGTGTTTGACTAACATTATCATTTTCAAGAACCATCACATAAGCTGTTGCCAAATCCTGTCACAGTTAAACCTTATTTTAGCCACACAAGAAAAACCACATGACCACATAATGCTATAATCATACATTAGAAACAACAATTTTAGAAAAGAACCCTATTAACTACTAATGAGATCATAGACAAAATAGTTGAGCAGTATATCTTTTTAGAGTGGATGTCTGAAATCATATTACAGTTGTAATAATTTCCAACCACAAAAAATGCTTATAGTTTAACATCCAACTTCAGCCTGATATAAATGAATCTTTATAGTTTAAAACCAAAAGTGATAAAATATTTTGAATCAAACCAAAGACAAAAGCAAACCAAACTTAAAAACTTTTCAAGGCATGCATAATTTAAGCTCTCTTAACAGGATCAAAGTTTGAAACTCCAATAACAGCTCCAATTATAGCTCCAATAACAGGATCAAAGTTTCAAGGCCTGCTTAATTAAAATTACATCAAATTTAGAGAAGTAGTATTTGTTTTGGAATAAATTTGACGATGCTGAAAACAGAAAATCAATTGCACAAATTTAAAAGTCGCATAAACTTATTCAATCCCAAAATTAATACTAAGATATTGTACCTTTATTCTTAACCTTCATCCTTAGCTTCCTCTCATTTTCCTACAAAAGTATAGTAAATAAAATTCCAGAAACAAAGTTAGATCTCTAAACAAGTTAGAAATAAACTCAAAAACAAAATTAAATAAAATTTGTTTTAATTATTTGTCAAAAACAAAAGACCCTGCAGAATCATAAACAGAATCATAAATTACTATGAGATAATTTTAAAGAAACAAAATGTAAGAAGTTAGGAGGGAAATCAAACACATACCTAGTAGAGATGGAGGGCCATTTATATGGAGATTCAGAGAGCAAATCACGCCAACAAACCCATCAACAACCACATTAGTAACAAAAAAAAATCTCACAAAGAAAGTTAGATAATAGAAATCGCTAGGATTTTGTCTGAGAGACAACCTGAGATCTGAGAGAACGTGAGTGGTGGTAGTGATTGACGAAGGATGGCGGTCCGGTGATGAGAAATGGCTAGGTTTCCTCTGAGAGAAACTGAGATCTTAGAGAGAGGACGTGAGAGAGATAGAGAGAGAATGTAAATGAGTGAATGAGAGAAAATGTGTGTTATGCCTGAGTAACCTAATGAAAAGACCCTGTTTCAAATAATCTCACGGGCGGGTGCGGGTACCCACGGTCTAATAGTTTCTACCCAGCCCGCCCAGTTAAAACCAAATCAAACCGCAATAAATACCCGTTGGACCCGTTGGGCCATTTGAACCCGCCCAATTCTCTCTTTTTTTCCGGTTTGACATAGGTTGGGTCGGTTTTTCGGGTTTTGTCCACCCCTAATCTTTATGTCACGCTGAGAATGTATATTTGTCTACATGCGCCGCTCTAGTGGTCTTGTTATATTGTTCCTTCTTAGACAACTAGTAACTAACCCGTCCGAACAACGCACAGGTCTATTTGTTTCGAGAATTTTATGTTATGGACGCGTATTTGTTAATCAAATTAAAACGAAAAATGGTAAAATTATAAAAACGGATATGATTGAAATTAAAAATTTGTATTGATAAGTATAAGAAAATGTTGTGGCCGTTTATAACATGTAGCATTTTTTACGTATATAAAAAAATTGAATCAAAATTAAAGTTATCCCGTTTATAACAATAGTATTTTTTTCGTATATAAAAGTATTTGAATCAAAATTATAGTTGTTCCCGTTTATAAGAGTAGTATTTTATGTTATATAAAAATATTTGAATCAAAATTAAAGTTATGCCATTTTAAAACAACAATATTTTTTTCGTATATAAAAAATTTAAATCAAAATTGAAGTTGTCCCCGTTTATAACAATAGTATTATTTTCGTATATAAAAATATTTGAATCAAAAGTATAGTTGTCCCCGTTTATAATAGTAGTATTTTATCTTATATAAAAAAATTTTGAATCAATATTAAAGTTTTGTCCGTTTAAATCATTAGTATTTTTTTCGTATATAAAAAAATTTGAATCAAAATTAAAGTTTGTCTGTTTATAATAATAGTATTTTTTTCGTATATAAAAACACTTGAATCAAAATTAAAGTTGTGTCAGTTTATAACAATAGTAATTTTTTCATATATAAAAAAATTTGAATCAAAATTAAAGTTGTGCCCATTTATAAATATAGTATTTTTTTCGTATATAAAAATATTTGAATCAAAATTATAGTTGTCTCCGTTTATAACAGTAGTATTTTTTTCGTATATAAAAAAATTTGAATCAAAATTAAAGTTGTGCGCATTTATAACAATAGTATTTTTCGTATACAAAAACATTTGAATCAAAATTAAAGTTGTGTCATTTTATAACAATAGTAATTTTTCCGTATATAAAAAAATTTGAATCAAAATTAAAGTTGTGCCCGTTTATAAAATGGTTGATAAATTTCTATTTTTCAATATTTTGAATCAGTAGTAAAGTTGTTTCTGATTATAACAATAGTATTTTTTGTCGTATATAAAAATATTTTAAACAATAGTATATATTTTTTGTATATAAATATTTTTTTTTATATTATTTATGAAAATATTTGAATCAATAGAATAGTTGTTCTCGTGTCTACGCACGGAGTACGTTTTTGGATGAGCTATGATTTTGAACGTGTATTTGTTTATAGACTGTCATAAAAATTAGAAGTTGAAAAAAAGAAAATTTTTAAGAATAATAGTAAATTTAAGTTGAATAGTAATACATGTAGAAGATGAAAGGTAAACAACAATATCAAGAATAATATGATTAAAAATAAAAATATTGAAACTTTTATTAGATAAATTAATCGTTTTAGTTTATTTTACAAGTAAGACAATCATTTTATAAGAGAGAATACAATTTTTAAATATCTACTCAATTTTTTTAGTAAGCTCCCTTAATCTTTTTCACATATTTAAAAAAATAGTCGATAAATTTTTATTATTCAATATTTAGATCAGTGGTAAAGTTGTTCCCGGTTATAAAAATATTTTTTTCCCGTATATAAAAATATTTTAATCAACAATATATTTTTTTCTCGTATATAAATATATTTTAATCAATAATGTATTTTTTCCCGTATAAATATTATTTTCGTTTTGACAAATAATAATATTTGACTCAATAGTAAAGTTGTTCCCGTGTACAAAAAGATTTGAATCAACAATGTATTTTTTTCCGTATATAAATATTATTTTTGTTTTAAAAATATTTATAAAATATTTGAATCAATAGTAGAGTTGTTCCCGTTTATAATAATAATTGAATCAATAATTTCTTTTTTTTTGTTTCAAATAATTTTCACAATATAATAAAACAAAATTTATTCAATTTTATTGACGTAAAGACAAAACTTAATAATAATAGTAACAAAAATAAAAATTAATTTATTAAAAATTAATTTATTCTAACAAATAAAGATGAAATTCAAACAACATTTCAGTAAGATCTAATATTTAGTTGGGTTCAATAATAACATGAATATGGAAATAAGAAATTTTAACAATGAAATATTTAAATTGTAGATTGTATGTCACCATCTTTGAAGTTGCACTCCTTCTTGTACACGTATAATTTTATATGTGCATTTGTAGAAAGATTCAATAAAAAAAATTGTAAAATATATTTAATAACTTTGTAAGTTTCACTTTTTTTTTTTAATATTTGAATCATAAATATGATTTTCTTTTGTTTATAAAAGATTTTCTTTTTAATATTTGAATCATAAATATGATTTTCTTTTGTTTATAAAAGATTTTCTTAGGAGATATGTTTTCCAACAAAATGCTATCTACAATTTAAACATATGTAATTTTTATATAACATTGATTTCTTCCATAACCATTTCATTATATTTTTTATTATCCTTAAAGCTATGCAAAAAAATCACTTTTTGTTAGTTTAGACGTGTCTTACATGTAAATAGATTATATTTTTGAAACACGTGTACTTTTCAATACATCTTTAAACTGCATTGAGGCTGTACTTAAAATTGATGCAAGGTTCAATTCTTTTTTTATAATTTCACATGTAAACAGGGACGGACCCACTCTTGTAACTATGTGGGCACATGCCCCCACTTAAATCTCAAATTAGTTTCTTTAAAATAAATGATTCAACTCTCAGTGATACATGTTATATTATATATCAGTAATATTAAATGTTATTGAAAAACTCTTAAATATTGACATATCAATATGTTAAGATATCAAATTATTACCATCATTTACAATATATCGATAATTTAATAATTTTTGACTTTATATGAGAGTGATAAAAATGAAACAAATCCTCCCTTGCTTCAAAACTATAAAATTTATTGAAAAAAGTTGTGATATTTATTTATACTTTTAAAAAATAATATATTAAATTTTTAGTGTTTAATATATATATATATATATATATATATATATATATATATATATATATATATATATATATATATATATAATTTTTGCCCCCACTTAATAAATTTTTTGAGTCCGTCGCTGCATGTAAAACTGTCCGGTAGGTGTGTTAAAAATATAGGAGAAAAATTGACTTTTGCATGAACATGGTGAAAAAGCCAAAAATTAATGAGTTATATATATATATTTTTAAAAATAAGTATATATTTCATGTTTGACAAATTTGAAATTGCCAAAATTTTATTTTGACTTCGACAACTAATTGGGTCTGTTACAGGTTATACTCTACCAAATGTAAACTAATTGGAGTACATATTTGTTATCTACCAATTTCTTTGAAGGTAATTAAATGTAAATACTCTAGTTACAAACGCTAACAGGGTTGTTGTATTTTCCTCATGATGTGAAGTTATAGGTAGATAAATAGACATAATTTTGCCAGGAATATGTATGTAAAAGCAGAATTTTGAGAAACATATTTTTTTAGAGTAGTGTGTAGAAATGGAAAGGTAGCAAATCCTTTCCCACAATATAGTGGGTTAGTTCAAAGTTTTCACGATTTTAGAAATGATGAAAACAAATCTCTCCAACCAAGCTGCTGGATAGTCAATCAAAGTTTTGACAAAATTGAATAAAAATGATATAAGTACTGCTTTCTACATCAAACCCATTAATTTTGATAAAATCACTAAAATTATTATATTCATGAATATGCTTTCACTATGCAAACACCATTAGTTTTGTGAAGGAAGAATTTTTGTATTATGAATAACTAATATACAAATGTTCATTATAAAGATATTTGTGATCTAACAAAATCGTACATGCTTGCATACTGGATGTTACAGTAATAACCATCTCTATAATACCTTCATGAATAATGGTTTTGTATTTTTAAAGCCAATTAGACTAACAATGCAACCTCTGAAGTTATAAAAATTATTTTAAATAGTAAATTGACCTATGCTTTATGTTTCATCAATTTATATTTAAAAACTTGATTTAGTTTTAAATTTGAAATATGATAATGAACTGAGTTATGACTAAAATAAAATAATAGACTTTCCAAATGATGGTAACCAAGTATTTATAGTTATATTTATTTTAAAAAGGGTTAATACCTCTTTTGCCCCCTGCCATATAGACAAAATTCCAAAAACAACCCTATGACACAGAGCTGGAAAAGAGCACCCTCCACCTCTAGGCCATCTTGCTTGTTGTGTTATATTACCCTATTAAAATTAATATATTAAATTAATTATTTATTAATATTAATACTAAAATGAATTATTAATATTATAGTATTGTAGTACTAAATATTAATACTGAAATAGTATGTATTAGTTAAACTATTTAGTATTTAATATTTGTTAAACTATTATTTATTAGTTAAATTATTTAGTATGTAGTACTAAAACGAATTATTAGTTAAACTATTTATTTAAACGTTAAATTAATTTAGTTCACATACTAAAATATTAAATATTAAATAGTATATATTTTGATGGTACCTGGATCAGACAATTTCTAGTGGCCAACGACGTCGTCTGGGTTTCAGCTCCGGTAAGGTTGAAAGACGGCCGAGGGGGGGGGGGGGGGGTGTACCTGCAAGGTACTCCGACGCTCAAGTAAGATAACTGTCAGAGATAGCAAGTACATAAGTGAGAGTAGAAGTGAACATAACCTGACCCTCTCAAGTGAGAGGGTATTTATAGAGAGCCCCCAGTGCGGGGCCAACGGTTACTTGCATTGGGCTGGATTGTCAGGCCCAATCCAAGTAACTGCCAGGGCTTACGTGGCGTAGTGAAGACCAGCACGTGGTCTTTGCCCTGGGGTAACCATTCCTAGATCTCCGGAATTAGGGCAGACCGATTCCATCAGGAGTGGAGCGGTTACGTGAGAACGCGTCCTCGCGGGGAAGACTCTTGCGTGTCGGGGAAAGACGTGTCCTCGCGGGGAGGAGCATAGGAATGTCGAGGAGGAACGTACTCGGGGAGGCAACGCCCTGCCCGGCGCACCGTGTCCCGCATGTGCCCGACTCCATGGAGGAGGCGCAAGTGCCCGACACTGGTCGGCCCAAAAGGCCCTCGTTGGGCCATCGCAGGATGTGTGGGTTGGGCCTGCTCGACTGAGTAGCAGTCCCCAGCCCAGTCCAGAACAGGAGCCCCCTAAGTCGTTGCTCTGCGGTGTCAGAGTAATGACTTAGGGATCAACACTATGTCGAGGAAGTATCCCGTCGAGGAAGGGGTTTTGAACGAGGAGAGGTCGGTCAACCAGGCAGAAAAAAGTCAACTAGTTAGGGATCCACTGGCCGTTTCGTCGAGGAGACTCGAGCGCGGCAGTCGGAGTTTGCTCGACTCAACGGAGATACGAGAAGTTTGAACTTGAGTGTCGAGGCAAACGGAGAGACGCATGTTGGGGAGCGAACAGTCGCATGCGTGCCACGTGGCAGACGTAATTATTGCCTAGGGCGGCTAGGCTAGTGTAGTGCACTTAAGTGCTCTAAACTCTTTGAATTCCGTGAGGGTCCTATAAATAGGCCTCACCTCGTTTCATTTGCTCCATTTGCTCTTTCACTCTCAGACGCTCTATTCTTTCCTTCTCCGTTCTTCCGCTGCTAGCTTCCACCGTCTTCCGCCGCTCTCTTCCAACGACCGCCGTGCCGAAACTCTAAAAAAGCGCATTTCAAGTAAGTTTCTTCCCTTTTTCTCCTTTTGTCTGCGTTCGTAGGGTGACTCTTATGGGGAACTGATGAAGTTCCCATAGAATCACGAAATATCCGGCGAAAACGGCGGAATTTCATAGTTTAGTTGATGAATCTCGCGGGGAAGGGTAATGAAATCCCCGGGGTCATGAAGAATGTCCCGGGGTCCTGGGATGAATGTTTCTTGGTTTGTTTGTAGAATTCCACGGGGAAAAGGATGGGGTCCCCGGGGAACCAAAGTTCGTCTCGGGGACCTGGGTTGAACATCTCCTTTCCCCGACGATCCCTCATCGCCCTTTCACTTGATCAGCGGTGGAGGGGTGGATTTGATACGGGTCATCGAATTCACCATTTCCTTCTACTTTTCAGGTAAATGGACGCGTTGCTCGTGGCTGTGGGATCGTTGGACAGCTACGACGAGCCCGACTCTCCTATGGCCGAGACAACCAGCAGGGAGAGGTCGCCCGACGAATGGGCCTGCGAGGAGGCCTTAAACATGCCGTCTCTGTTCGTCGACGGGGACGAAGATGATATCTTCTGCACCGTCGAGCACTGCCTGGTGGGCTCGGCCAAGTCATGGAATGTATTCAGGCCAAGGGAGCACCACAGGATCTGCTCGACGTACGGCGGGATGCGGTTCCCCGTCTACGAGTTCATGTTCGACAAGGCGGGGTGGCGCTTGCCCTTCACAGATTTCCAGCAGGCCGTATTTACTTGGCTGCGCTTGGCCCCCTCCCAGCTCCACCCTAACTCACTAGCTTTCATTAGGGCCTTCGAGCTGGTGTGTAAATACTTGCGGATTGGTGCCACTGTACCCTTGTTTTTTTGCATCTTCCATCTTCAGAGGCAGGCCATCGACGACAGGCACGGTTGGGTATCTTTCAAGCAGGTGAATAGCTTGTTCCACACCTACCTGGACTCCGTGCGTGACTTCAAATATCGGTACTACCTCGTGCGACCGATCACATTTGAGGTTGTAAACACGATGTACCGTCGAGAGGTCGAGGAGATAGACGGTCGGCGACAGGAGGTCCTCAAGTCTAAGTTCCCGTTGTTCTGGACAGAAACACACTTCAAATTCGGGACGGACAGCTACAAGGTCAAGCCCAGCCGTCTCGAGGAGGGGGATCGATTGGCATACGAGCGGATAGTGGTGTTCGTCAACAGCTTCAACCGGGGCAAGTTCGTGATGATGGACGGGGAATTCGTCGGCGGATACGACGGTCGGGTGTTGACGAAGCGCCGTCTGATTAATACGAGGGCCCTCCTCGAGACGTTCTCCGACGAGGAGGCTCTCGAGCTGTTAGGTGGAGATACCCTCCGGATTTACCCCTTTTCTTTTCTTTTTCTCGCGTCTTGATTTCTGGTTCGCTGACATGTTTGTTTCCCTTTTTGCAGATAAGATGTCGACCTCCGAGGAGCGATTCAAGAAGTTGAAGGGCAACCGTGCCGTGAAGAAAAATGGCAAGGGTCGCGTCGAGCAGCTTTGACAGCATGAGCCCGCTCCCTCCCCGACACCCGAGGGTTCCTCTGGCTCTCGCCATGACAGTGGTTCTCTGAGCCCTCAGCACTCCCCGAAGAGGCAACGGCTTGAGAGCACCGTGGACGTCGACCTCACCGAGCAGGAGAGCCCGCCTACTGTAAAATTTGTGCTACCGCCCTGTCATACGAGGCCGAACTTCTTCACTGGGAATAATTCGTTGTGCGTGGGTGGCCCTGAAGTTCAGGCCATCCTAGGCGTCGACAAGGCTTCACGGAGAAAGGCGCTGGTGGACGATGTCTCTGCCGTGATGAGAGTTTGCGCGGCTGCCTTGGTCCTGAACGACGAGGTGTGCTCCATCGCCGAGCTGCAAAAGCTGTGGGACCGTTTCCAGACCATCTCGGCCGAGATGGAGAAGGTGGGGAAGGAGCTGGCCGATTGTAAAAGCCAGAACAAGGCCCAAGTCGAGCTCCAGCAAAAATTGGAGGAAAAGCTGAAAGGCGCCGAGGAGGACCGGAAACGTCTCGCTGGTATCGAGGCGGAGAGGGGTCGCCTTTTGGCGAGGATTACCGAGTTGGAGGAGGCTGTTCGCCCGGCTGAGGACGAGACCGAGGAGGACAAGTTGCTGACTTCGCGGGCAGTGCTGATAGCGAAGCTTCGGGAAGCCGAGGATGACAACCTCGAAGTGGCTGGCATAGGCTTCAGGAACGCCGTGGAGCAGCTTCGGGTCCTCAACCCCGACCTCATCACCGAAGGGATTGACCCCGATGCCAAGGTGGTGGATGGTCAGATCGTGCAGCCGATGCGGGTGGACGAAATTCACGAGCATGAGGAGCCTGACGGGACCGCAGTTGAGTAGGCTTTTTTTTATCTTTGTTTTGGTCGGCCTGCGAGCCGTTTTGATTTATTGTAATATTTGTGCCCGGCCTGCGTGCCAGGGGTTTTTCTTTGATGTTTGATTGTAACACCTATACAATGGGCTTTGCCCGCTCAATGCATTTTTGTTTGTCTGCATGTGTGATGTTGGTATGTTTTCGCTTGTGTGTGATGCTATTGTTATACTTTATTTTTGTCTAAGTAATAAGACTTTGGGATTTGCTCGACCTTGATAGTCCCTGACCGCGTGGAGAGCTGGTCGGGCGGCCAGAGGCGTATTCCGACCTTTAACGAGGCTAAGAGCTCGGTCGAGGTCTTAGCTTCATGGCATGAACTTCCCATCGCGAGCTGGGTGTTCTTCCCGATTGGTACAACGACGGTGGGCCTCGATCGAGGTATCCCCGTTGGATCAAAGGTCCTCGCGCACACACAATGCGGTCTCTGATCATCGTGTTCTGTATAGGGGTGTCGCGCTTGTACCTTAGCGTGTCCCCATGATCGCGGTGCTAGTGAGCCGCGGGCAGTGCTTAACTGTAGTACTGTTTGAGCTTCTCAGCATTCTATGGACGAGCAAGTTCTTCCCCGCGCAGATTTTCGAGGAAGTAGGCTCCTGTTCCCGTTTTTCCGCGGACGCGGTACGGGCCCTCCCAGTTCGCGGCGAGTTTGCCTTCTCGCGAGTCCTTCTAGTTCCTGCGTAGGACGAGGGTGCCTACTTGAAAATCACGTTTAATAACTTTGTCGTTATAACACAGTGTTATTTTCTGCTTAAGCGAAGCCTCTCGAAGAGAAGCGCCTGAATGTATCTCCTCGACAAAATCGAGCTCTTCCCTCAGTGCTTCGTCGTTCGCGTCTCCGTCGAGGGGGGCTTCTGTCCTCCTCGAGGGTTCCTTGATCTCCACGGGGATCACCGCTTCGGTTCCATAGGTCAAACGGAAGGGGGTCTCCCCAGTTATGGAGTGTGGAGTCGTTCGGTAGGCACAGAGGACGCTGTGTAGCTCCTCGACCCACCGCTGCTTGGCGTCGTCTAGTCGACGTCTTAATCCTCGGAGGATCACCTTGTTCGCCGCTTCAGCCTATCCGTTCGTTTGAGGGTGTTCGACCGACGTGAAGTGTTGCCTCGTGCCTAGTTTTGCGACGAAGTCTTGGAAGTTCCTGTCGGTGAACTGTGTTCCGTTGTCGGTGACGATAGCTTGGGGTACGCCGGACCGGGCAAGGATATTTCTTTTGTAAAAACGTAGTATGTTGAAGGCCGTGATTTTGGCCAACGCTTCTGCCTCAATCCACTTCGTGAAGTAGTCCACCCCGACGATGAGGTATTTGTTTTGATACGACCCCTGGACGAAAGGTCCGAGGATATCCATTCCCCACCACGCAAACGGCCACGGGGAGGACAGCAGAATGAGCTCGTTAGGAGGAGCGAGGTGCATATCCCCGTGTCGTTGGCATCTGTCGCACTTCTTGACGTGTTCCTTGGCGTCCTGTTGCATGGTGGGCCAGTAGTACCCTGCTCGAAGAGCCTTACGGGCTAACGAGCGGCTGCCGAGGTGTTGTGCGTTAATTCCCTCGTGGATTTCCTGGAGAATGCCGGGGACTTTAGTCTCCTCGACACACCTGAGGAGGGGAATAGAGAACCCTCGCCGGTATAGCTTATCCTCGACCACAGTGTACGAGCACGCCCTCCTCTTGACCATTCCTGCTTCTTTGGGATCTTCGGGCAGTTTGCCTGTTATGAGGTATTCGTATACTGGGGTCATCCAGCAGTTGATGTCCGAAACCATGGCCGGTTTTTCAATGCTCGGGTGGGAAAGCACTTCTTGTATGATGGATTTATTCCCGCCTTTCTTCTTTGTGCTCGCCAATTTGGACAAGACATCTGCTCGGGCATTGTGCTCACGGGGGATGTGAGTTACATCCGCGGAGGCAAACTTTTTCATCTTTTCTTTTACCAAGGCCAAGTATTCTATGAGGCTGTCATTCTTGGCTTGGTACTCTCCTCGGACTTGCGAGGCCACGAGCTGGGAATCGGTGAAGAGTTTGACCTCCTTGGCGCCGAGGTCCTCCGCCAGCCGATGTCTTGCGAGGAAGGCCTCGTATTCGGCCTGGTTGTTCGATGTCGGGAAGGACAGTTCGAGGGATACCTCGATCAAGATGCCTTGCTCGTTTTCGAGGATGATGCCCGCCCCACTCCCCTTTGGGCTGGACGCCCCGTCGACATAGATCGTCCATTTCTGTGATCCGTTGGTCAAAGGTTCTGGGACGGCCATCTCTGCTACGAAGTCGGCCAGTACCTGTGCCTTCAGGGCTTTCCTCCCTTCGTATTAGATGCCAAACTCGGCGAGCTCGAGTGACCACCTGAGCATCCTTCCCGCCATGTCCGGCCGCCTGAGGAGCTGCCTTATAGGTTGTTCGGTCCTCACGACGACGGTGTGGGCGAGGAAGTAGTGGCGTAGCCTCCTGGCCGCGGTGACGAGGCCCAGGGCGACTTTTTCAATCTGCTGATATCTGAGCTCGGGGCCCTGGAGGGCTTTGCTCGTGAAGTAAACTGGCTTCTGCCTGTCCGGGGTTTCCCGAATGAGGACGGCGCTGACCGCTTCACTCGTGATCGCGAGATACAAGAAGAGTGTCTCCCCGTTCTCAGGCCGTGAGAGGACCGGGGGTTGTGATAGGACTTGTTTTAAGTGGACGAGTGCCTTCTCGCACTCCTCGCTCTAATCAAATTCTGCTTTTTGTCGAAGAAGTTTGAAAAATGGGAGTGCGTACTATACGGACTTGGCGACGAAGCGGGAAAGGGCGGTGAGCATCCCGTTCAGTGATTATATCAACTTCTTTGAGTCCGGGGTAGGGAGCTCGGAGAAAGCCCTACACTTGTCGGGGTTGGCCTCGATTCCTCGTTCTGTGAGGTAAAATCCGAGGAACTTCCCTGCTCGGACGCCGAAGGTGCACTTGTCGGGGTTAAACCTCATGCGGCACTTCCTCGCCGTGTCGAACACCTTCTTGAGGTGCGCGGCGTGGTCGACTTCTTCTGCAGACTTGGCGATCATGTCGTCCATGTAGACTTCGAGCATGTCGCCGATTTCAGCCCGAAAAACCTTGTTCATCACCCGTTGCTAGGTCGCACCGGTATTCTTCAGACCGAAGGGAATTACATTGTAATAGTAGTTGCCCGACGCGGTCATGAAGGCCGTGTGTTGTTTGTCTACCTTGTCCATGGGAATTTGGTTGTATCCCGAGTAAGCGTCCATGAAGGATAATAGTTTGTAACCTGCAGAGTTGTCGACCAGTTGGTCGATGTTAGGCAAGGGATAACAGTCTTTCGGGCAAGCCCGGTTAAGATCAGTGTAATCAACGCACATTCTTCATTTTCCATTATTCTTTTTAACAAGTACAACGTTGGACAGCCATGTCGTGTATTTGGCTTCCGAGATAAAATTTGCCTCTAGGAGGTCTTTTACAGCTTTTTCAGCAGCCTCCGCTTTCTCGGGAGACTGCTTACGCCTACGTTGTGCTATGGCCCTAGCGGCCGGATCTACTGCGAGGTGATGGTAAGCCACCTCGGGGTCGAGGCCATGCATCTCGGACGCGCTCCACACGAAGAGGTCAGCGTTCTCCCTCAGACATGCCTCCAGCTGCTCCTTTGCCAGGTCGGGGATCCCGATGCCGATCTTCACGTTGCGGTCTGGATCGTCCCTGAGTACCACGAGCTCGAAGTCTCCGTCTGGGATAGGGCGCGTTGGGTGGAGGGGTCGCCCGTTGTTCTCCGCCTGGTGGTCGAGATCTTCGACTCTGTCTTCGTCGGGTTCGCCGGAGAACCTGCTGTCGAGGTCGACCGCGTTGACGCGCGGGAGAGGTACCTGTTCGGCATCCTGGGGTGGCTTGGCCACGGTCTTGGGTTTGGGGTCGATGGTACTTAGTCCTTTGATGGCGGCGTCGAAGCATCTTCTGGCCGCATCTATGTCCCCGTGCATCGTTACTACTCGTCCCCTGGTCGTGTAGTACTTCATTTTGAGGTGGACCGTTGATGGTACCGCCGTAAGTTCAGCCAGGGTGGTCCTCCCGAGGATGCAGTTGTAAAGGGACGGGAAGTCGACCACCAGGAAACGGATCTTCACCTGCCGGGCAGTGTCTTCGGCCCCAAATGTAACCATTAGCTCCACGTAACCCTATGGTCTGGTGGTGGTTCCATTGAACCCCTGTAGATCTGAACCGACATACGGGGTCAGATGCCTCTCGTCGAGCTGAAGGGTCCCGAATAAATGAGCATACATGATGTCGACCGAGCTCCCCTGGTCGACTAGGATCCTTCGAACATCAAAGTTCGCCATCTGCGCCCTGATCAGGAGGGGAATAGTGGCGTTTGGTGCTCCCCCGGGGAGTTCCTCGAGGTAGAAGGTGATGGGGTTGGAGTTTCCCTGCACTTTCTCGAGGGTGGTCGCCTTCGCCGATGTCGCGGATTCCAGCTCGTCAAATTTCCGCTTGATTGATCTGACAGACAGCTTCTCCGGTCCTCCCCCGGAGATGACCATCGCCCTGGGGAAGCCTTCCCAGGTGCTACGGGCAGTAACGGGGTCCTCGTGGGGAAATGTTGCCCACATGTTGCGAATTGCTTCTTGTCCTTCAATGATTGGGGGGACAAAGAAGTCCTCGGGTCGGGTGACACTGAGGGCGACTTGAAGGTGACTCTCGTCGGGGGGAGGCGTCGTCTCCTCGACGTTCTGGGCTTCCCGGGAGCTGGGACGAGGAGTATCGCTCTTCTGGGCATATTTCTTCAAGTGCCCTTCCTTGATAAGAATTTCGATCGCATCCTTAAGATGGATGCAATCTTCGGTAACGTGTCCGTGGCTCCGGTGGAACCTGCAGTACTTTGATTTGTCAACGTTCGATTTGGGAGCAGCTGGCTTCGGGAAGCGAACTCCTCCTTTCACAAACTTGGAATTCTGGCATTCAGAGAGGATTCGAGCCCGGGGAGCGTTGAGCGGGGTGTACTCCGTGAATCGACCAGCTGGTCTGCGCGGTTCCCGAGGATCACGATTGCAGTTCTCTTTCTTTCTTTCTCCTCCTCGTCGGGGAGAAGAGTCTTCATCTTTGTTGCCGCAGGGGCCTTCTCTGTGTCTCGTCTCGAGGGCGATCTGAGCTGCCTCCGTCTCCTCGAGTTTGATGTACTTCTGAGCTCGAGCGAGAAGGTCCTCGAGACGTCGGGGTCGGCGGAGGCCTATGGATTTGGCAAAGTCAGATCCGGCACGCAGTCCATGGAGAATTAAGTATTTCTTCATGTCGTCGGTCGTGTGGACCTCGACAGCTTCCTTGTTGAATCTCTCGATGTAGTTTCTGAGAGATTCGTTCTTCCCTTGGAAGATGCTTTCTAGGGCAGCCTCTGTCTTCGGGTGTCGACGAGACGCGGTGAAGTGTTTGGTGAAGCGCTGCCTAAGTTGCTTCCAGGATGTGATCGACCCATGTGCCAGACCCTTATACCAAGTCATGGCTCCATTCCGCAAGGTGGTGAGGAACAACCTGCACCTGATGGCTCCCCTGACATTTCGGAAGTCGAGCATTGCTTTGAAACTCTCGACGTGATTGTCAGGGTCGGTCAGGCCGTCATAGGTCCCCAATGGTGGGGGTTTCTCCATGCCTGCAGGGATTGGGGTGTTCATGATTTCCCACGACAGAGGGGTCCTTTGGTCCTCGTCGTCGCTACCAGTCGGGGATCTCGAAGGTGATCGATGATGCTGTGGAGGGGAGTTCCTCGAACGGTTCTTTGGTCTTTCTTCGATCTGCTTGGACTTCTTGGAAGTGGTGGAGGCCCTGGGTTCCTTCCGAGGCGGGGAACGAGGGCGTTTCTGGGAGTTCGTCGGCTGTGGGTGCTCGAGACGTGGTCGACGACCCTGGCGTACCGGCGAATGGGTCCGAGATTCTTCGGAAGGAGTCCTTCTCGGGGAAGGAGAACGGCGAGGTGACGGTGGACGACGGTGTCTTCGCGGGAAAGATCGTTGTGCCCGTCCTTGCTCCAACGCTTCGATTCTGGTATTCTGGTGCGCAATCAGCTTATTGGTCTGATTAATCAAGGCGAATAGGGCCACGGTGCTCGGGTCCGCATTGGGCGGAAGAGCAACTGGTTGAAAAACGACTTGCTGATCGTCTTGGCGGGCGGCGTTGTAAGCCACATCTTGGGAGTCCGGGGAGGCGGTCTGCCCGTCTCTTACATCGCCTTCGCCGCCGTTGAGGATGACGGCGTCCTCACGGTGGTTCCCGTTCTCGAGTTGTGCGAGCACGGTGTCCAGAGCCTGGTTAACTGACGGATTGGCCATGTTGGTGATGAATGAGAGTTGCTTTGGTTTAACGAGGGAAAAACGGGGAAGCAAAGGGTTCCCACAGACGGCGCCACTGATCGTACCTGGGTCAGACAATTTCTAGTGGCCAACGACGTCGTCTGGGCTTCAGCTCCGGTAAGGTTGAAAGACGGCGGGGGGGGGGGGGGGAGGGGTGTACCTGCAAGGTACTCCGACGCTCAAGTAAGATAACTGTCAGAGATAGCAAGTACATAAGTGAGAGTAGAAGTGAACATAACCTGACCCTCTCAAGTGAGAGGGTATTTATAGAGAGCCCCCAGCGCGGGGCCAATGGTTACTTGCATTGGGCTGGATTGCCAGGCCCAATCCAAGTAACTGCCAGGGCTTACGTGGCGTAGTGAAGACCAGCACGTGGTCTTCGCCCTGGGGTAACCGTTCCTAGATCTCCGGAATTAGGGCAGACCGATTCCATCGGGAGTAGAGCGGTTACGTGAGAACGTGTCCTCGTGGGGAGGACTCTTGCGTGTCGGGGAGAGACGTGTTCTCGCGGGGAGGAGCATAGGAATGTCGAGGAGGAACGTACTCGGGGAGGCAACGCCCTACCCGACGCACCGTGTCCCTCGTGTGCCCGACTCCATGGAGGAGGCGCAAGTGCCCGACACTGGTCGGCCCAAAAGGCCCTCGATGGGGCATCGCAGGATGTGTGGGTTGGGCCTGCTCGACTGAGTAGCAGTCCCCGGCCCAGTCCAGAACATATTTCAATTAAAATTTTAACTAAATTAATATCACTTATAACAATTTAAAATAAAATAAATATAAACTAATTTTTTTAAGGCATAGTATGTAATTATTTTAGTTTAGTATTAATATTTCGTTTTAGTATTAATATAAATTAATACTACAGTATTAATAATTTATTAATATTTAGTATTAATATTAATATATAATTAAAATGTTAAATCTTTTAATATGTTTTAATATATATTAATTAAATAATATTAAAAACTAATAATACTACTGTAGTATATAATATTAATATGACATAATAACTAACATTTTATTATATTACTAAATTATTAGTACTAAATATAATTAATATTAGTATTAAATATAATATTAATATATAATTTAGTATTAATATTGTAGTACATATCCAATAATATAATAACTAATGTTTTATTTTAGTATTAATATTACTATATAATTCAGTATTAATATTTAGATTAATAATTCAGAATTAATATTTAGTACTACAATACTATAATATTAATAATTTATTTTAGTATTAATATTAATAAACAATTAATGTAATATATAATTTTTAATAGGGTAATGTAACAAAGCAAACAAGATGGCCTAGTGGTGGAGGGCGCTCCTTGCCAACTCTAAGTCATGGGTTTGATTCTCATGAATGACAAAATTTTAAACTGCCATATTTTGACATTTTAACATGCTATAAATAAAATATTAATAAAAATATCATGCGTGTAATTAAAATAAAAATATAAAAATATAAAAATTCATCAAAGCATGACACGTCATATTAAATAAATAAAAAAAATAAAAAATGCCAAAAAAGCAGTGCCACATCATCAATTTTATTGACCAAATCTACTCAGGGGGCAAAACGAGGAAATCTACAAATGGTAGGGTAGGGATGGAATATGTATTTTTTTACAGATTTTTTTTTTATTTCGCTCATATGACAGGGGACAAAAGGGGTATTAACCCTTTTAAAAATGTACATGTAATAATAATGAGAAATAGACACAAACCTAGTTTGTTTTTTATGGATTAGAGAAGACTACTAATATTATAATATTTAAATTAATTTATAAGATATATTTAATACCAAGTATTATAATATTTAAATTAATTTATAAGATATAAATGTCCAAGTGTAAATACATACAATTATTAATTGTCTGAAACTAATTGCACTAAATTATCATAATTAATTTTCTTTAATATTTATTTTTGATTGATAATAAAGATAATATATTTTATGATTATTGAGACATAATAGATTTTAAATAAGATTTAATTAACGTTAATTTGGTACAATTTTTTTAATAATATTTCATAATAAAAGGTCATATTATATTTTTGAATCATTATGGTCGTAATAGCGTCTGTAACATAAAAAAATTATAAAAATATTATTAATTGAGTTTTCAACATTATCTAAATTTGATCTATATATATTAATTTTTTTTCACTAATACTTTTTGTCAATGCTTGTATTGTTAGTTTTTACATTGTTAACATATTTATTCGCCAACTTTATTTTTAATTAAATTTTTTGTTTGTTTTGATAAATTTATCTAAATTTACTTTTATAATACAATTAAAAAAAAAATAGTTTCAAAATTTTTTATAAAATTTTTTGAATTGACATTCTTTAAAATAAAATAACACAAAAAAATTCAAACTAAACATAAATAAGAAGAGTTTTTTTTATAAATAAAAAAAAGATAAATATTAATGTTTTAAATTATATCTAAATAAAAAATTACATAAATAAAATATAATTTTGTCTTTTCATTATACTTTTGAAAATACAATCTAACTCATTGAAATAATTAATAAAAAAAAGTTAATTATAAATTTTGCACCCTCTAATAGTTTAATATATTTCAAAACTTATTAAACTTTATTTATTGAAACTTTATTAAAAAACATATAATAATAATTATAGTAATTAAAAGCTATTGAATAATTTTTTAAAAACAAAAATACTATTGAATAATTCGTCAGAGCTGAAAAGTTGTTATTGATAGCTTATGGAAAAGAGTATGAGTGAAAATTAGAAGCATTGATGGAAGAATCTTTGATTGATTTGACTATTATTGACATAAATGTGATTCTTCAAAACCAACCAGCAAAACACATTGACTATTACTATGCAATTAAACACACAAAACTCACTCTTTCTTCTTTCTTTTTTTCAAATTTCACATTTTTTGCAATATGAATCTAATTTTTTGTGTTGTTATTTGTTTTAAACATCAAAATTTTCAATACATTAAATGTAAAATCAGAACCAGAAGAGACAATCAACCAAAATAACAGATTCAGAAAGAAAAAATTAAGAAATTTTTTCAAAAATTCAGACAAAAAAATTAAGAAGAGTTTGCCAATATTATTTCCTTTCCTACAACATACTAATAAGGATTCAAATTAAAAACAAAAGTTATGAAATCGTAGGAACTCTTAGTATATAAACAAAATCAAAATAAAAACCAAACTAATGAATAGAAATGTTTTCTTTGCATCAGTCTTCAGAAGGTAGGGGTCTCTGTAAGTAACAAAAAGTAAACTTCCTTAAAAGAAATACATACAAACCAGATAAAGAAGTTGAAAACATTAAATATTAAACATATATTAATTGTGGTGATTGGTGTGTCCTTCAATAGTTTACATAACAAAAATTGAAAATACATGAAATCACATGTATATGAAAAGCCAAATCATCACAAGGTAAAAGTTTGAGAAATATCAAAGCAAAATATCCTTTCCAATCTAGAAGCATTTCATTTTTCTCCATATATGCTTTTCTCCAAATCTGCGGAACTTTGATAAAAATGGTTAAATATAATAAAAATGATTAAACATAATAATGGATTTAAATAACATTATACCATAACAATGGATTAAAAAATGGTTAAACATAATAGTAGATTTAAATAACCAAATACATATAAAATAAGAAGAAGAAACATACTAAAAATATTTAAATACTATAGTTGATTTAAATAACATAAATATATTTCAAATGAGAAATTGCAAAAAGTTCAAAACTTCAATAGTTCAAGTTGAGAAATGAAAAAAAAATACAGAGACTTTTGTAAAACCAAAACACAACTTAATATTGTAAAAAAACCAAAATCAAAATAAAAACTCAGAAGTAAAATCACTGAAATATCATAGTTACTTACTTTATTGTCAAGCAAAATCATATTGTTTATGTCCTTAGTCATTAGTCATTGTTTCTGCAAAAAAAATTCTCTATCAAGATAGTAAAAAGAAATTTATGAAGAAAGGCAAATTTATTAGCAGGAAAGAACTTATTTTTGTCAAAATCAACAATGATTCCAACATTTTCACAACCTGTTGCGAGAGTGATTGAGAAGGGAGTTATAGAGATGGGGACTTCAAACACATAAGAAGTGATGCGACCACTTTCATGATCAAGGTATGCATGCTTCCAGAAATCCTTAACTAGATTCACGTAAATAGGTTTTTCCAACATGGTGGAGTATCTCATCCATTGTTGATCATAAAACACATCTACCATACTACTAGCTATGTTACTCGTAAGAGGAGGAACATTAATTACGAATTGTTTTTCAGCAATAATTTCAAGCAGGTTTTCATTTCCTAGAAAGGTTAGTGGAGACATGATGATAAATGGAGAACAGAATTTTGACACTGATGGTTATGTGGTATAGAAATTTGAATGTGATATCTTTTGATAGGGAGAGGTATCTTATATACATCTAAATAGGTAAGATGAGTTATGCCTAACCTAGGGATGACGTAGATCAAGTATATCACGTGACAGGAGTTTTGATTTAATGAGGTGACGTGAACAGTCTTTATAAAGGGAGAGATACTATTTAAATTATAGATAAGATCTTGGAGGTGTTTAATGAGGCAGAAATTGTCATAAAGGTGGACTTACTTATGTTATACGGAAGATCTTTAGCATATTTTCAATAGAACTTATGTTCTTAGGGATATATCATGATTACTCAGGATATACAATTATGACTGATGTTATATTGAGTGCACATATTGTCCAGAGATTTGATCAAAAGATTTTTCTTGAAAGGAGAGAATATTTCAGATCATTAATATTTTTACTTACCAGACAATTTTTAGTTTGTTCTTGTAGTGACATTTAATTAGTCATTGATAAGAAGAGTCATACCTTAGAGAGTCTGAAATCCTTTCCGTGATACTTCATCTGAGTGTTTTCCATTCTGACTCTGAGCTTATGATCATCATCTTTCAGCTTCTGCTTCCTTCAGAGTGATCTGACGTTGTAATTTGTCATTGAAGAATATCGATGTCCACTGAACTCGGATCTCTAGTCTGAGAACTAGAATCAATCTTCTCTTCAGATGATCCTTTCCTTTTTCCTGTTCAAAAATATTTATATAACTTCTGAGAGCAACCTTCAGAGATTCTGATCGTTGTTATCAGAACGTCTATCTTTTATCAAGCTTCCTTGTTTTCAGAAGGTCATTAATTTCTTAGCTTAACTATAGACTGCTGAGAGGTTATGTGCTAGAGAGAATTGATTGGCATTTCATAACATCTTCTGACTCTGTTTCTTCGAACAGATGCAGGGCTTGTTCAGAAATGAGTATCATCAAACATGTGTGTAACACATGACATAGTTTGCATGACAATCTTGTTCTTGTAATGCTGATCTCACTTGTTTAGATTTAGTTCATCAAAGGATTTACAACATATCTACTTCTGAAAAGAGTGTCAGCTGATTTCTTCATTCTGAACAACGTCAGTGACTTAGATCCTTTTCGGCTTCGAGTAAATGACTTATGTTTCTTCATCTACTCGAGCATCTTCTGATTCCAGAAATTATGCAACATGAACTTTTGAGAGAAATATCAGATAACATTCTGACCAATTACAGTTAGTTCAACTAAGATAGAGCAGAACTCGGTTGTCTATGTCATTTTAACCAAGACTCAGACATTGTTCTTAATCAGATTCCAGATGAATCTGTAGACTTCCTTTTTCTAAAGGTTCTTCAGTTTTCTGCAAGGTTTCTTCTACAGACTTAATTCTGAAGTTCAAAATCATAGAACAACAATCTTTCTTCTTTACATGAAGAATTTCTTAATGAGCTCTAAAAAGAGAAAGTCAAGGGTGGATTAATCCGTTTCTTGAAAACATCTCAAAACTCATAGAGAAATAATCTCCAGCAAACAAGATCTCTTATTTTCTGATGATTTAATCTTGAGCAAATACGTTGTTTATCCAAACGTATTTTCTAAGATAAGCATTCAACAGATACTACTTCTTATCTGATGAATCTATCTTGTCAGCTGATTCTTCAGTCTTTTCTTAAGTTTTAGAGAGGAAGATTCTGTTGTTGACACCAACAAAAACTTCAAGAATCAGTGACTTGCTCCGGTAATCCGTTTGATTATAATTTAGTACATAATCATCTTTTGAACTGATACTGAAATTGTAAATGGATTGAAATCTTACCCAGAGTATTTCTACACACCATATCCGGATCTTTTTCTGACACTGTTAAGTGTTTGATATCCATCAATAACAGAACCGGAGCTCTGATACCAATTAAAGGTGTGAGAAAGACACAAGAAAGGGGAGGGGGTTTGAATTGTGTTTTAACTTTTACCAAATTTTCTCCTCTTATATTTAACGTGCAAGAGACTTATCAGAGTTGCTTGAGAAACTCTGACTTGCAAAGCGCCATTCAGATCATGCTATGCATGAAGCATAAGTGATAAGGCGAAACTGAATTGGAAATGCTTGAATCTGACTTGCAATGCCGAAGCTCTTCAGAGTTTGGTTGCAAGGTTCTGACTTTCTATGTAAGGTTCTGATAAATGAGACTGAAACATAAAAAATCAAACAAAGCATAAACAAGAGTAAAGAACACATGATATATCCTGGTTCACTTGAGCCATTCCCAAGCTAGTCCAGTCCACCCTTCCAAGGTGATTTCGCCTTGAACACAAGGGCTTAATCCACTATAATCAACACCGATTGCAGATGCACGAGCAACAGTCGGTGACTAACATCCTGGACAACCGCAGCTGTGACTAACCCACAATGAACCGTTCAGGGATCCAAGTTAATGGACATAATTGTCGCTCCCGGGATTTTCATCCAAGTACAAACGCGAAAGTGGCGTGAAAACAGAATCGTCAGCAATGTGTATTTATCCCAAGAGAGGGAAAGAAAACACTGCGTAAACCTGAGGGAAGGAAAAAGCATGGTCTCGCGACCAAGAGAAACGGGTAAGGGAGTCGGTTACACGAGGGGAAGGTGTTAGCACCCCACGCGTCCATCGTACTCGATGGGATCCACGCTTGTTGTTTCGATCAAAGGGTGTCGTCGTCTGGAGCTCCACTACTACTGGAAACGAGAAGGAATGGGAACGGAGAAGAGCGAAGAAACGGGGGAGAAAATAAAAAGAAGTGACTCGATAGGACATCGACGTCCTACGCCTACGTATTCCCTCGTGCAATGGGAAAGTCAGAGTCAACGTAGTTCGGACACGAACTAAAGGGGAGGTTGCTCGCCAAGACATCGCCGTCTTGTGCCTACGTATCCTCAATCTAACCAGAGAGAGGAAATCAGAGCGGTTGTAGTTTGACCTATCGAGGTCTTAGTGTTTTTTATGAGCGACGTTAAGTTCGCGTCCGACAGTTAGGGCCGATGCTTGTTTGCGACGAGACGGAAGTAACGTTCCCTTTTCTGAAAATAGGTTTGAAACTTAACAATCCCGAAGGATAAAAAGGTTTGAGTTTGTTTTGTGTTTTTTAGACAGAAGTGGATTGAAGTTAGTTTGTAACTTGCATTGCACCCAAGTCTACCACATAGGAACGAATACATCGCGTATCGTGCCCAACAGGACATACACTAAGTACCCTAGAAGAATGAAGGGAGACCCCCCATACCTCACTTCCCATATATAAGGCTCATGCGCAATACATGTTAACCTTTATTAAGTGTTTTAGAAAGGTTATGAGATGAGAAGAGAAGACTCAAAGGAAAAAGAAAACACTAAGGGGAATTCTATCTTAAAGTTGTATTTCAAAAGGTGGCCCTAAGGGGAGGTTTAAAAACAACCAAAGTCTAAAGAAGAGAGAGGGATAGCACTACCTAATGTTTATCCTACCTCACCTTAATAAAAAATTAAGGATGAGCTAGGATCCCAAAGGGATGTGAGAGAGTTCTACACAATCAAGCATTATATCATGTAATCCATAAAAGAGAAAGAGAAGTAAGATAAATGAGAGATGAAAGAAGGAATGAGCATGGATAAGCATCCACATGCTCAAGTGTCTTACCTCTGCCCCTACACAAAAAGTTAGTATCAAATTAACACAAGTAATGAATATAGGTGAAAGAAAGATAAATCAAACAATGCTAGTTGCTTAAAGAAGCAACTTAAGAAGCAAACAAATGTTTGAACTAAGAGGAAAGGGTCCTAAGGGTTAAGGGTCACCCAAGGTCAGTAGGTATAGATCAATGTATCCTACTAAGGTTAACATACAAAATGAAAGCACACAATGTCAAACTATGCATCAAAATATCATACGAAAGCAAGTTATGCATTAACTATGCAAGATGAAAACATATGAATCATGAACATGAATAAATGCACACATAAACATCAAAGTCAGAAGTTAATGGAAATTAATAAGGCACGGAGATGTCATTAAGATAGCATGTGATTCATGAATGCAAGCATTGATTAGGTAAGAAGAAGTGAAAACCAAAACATCACTTAAGTTCATACAAGGAAGCACACTTGTAATGCAAGTAAAGAATGGAAGTGCAAGATGAACATACTTGTAAATGAATGTAAGTCAGTAGCACATGATATTTGAAATGACATTTATAAGTCAAGAATGATCATATAAAGTCCACACAAGTGTCATGTTGAAGCACATTGAAGATTAGAAGTAAGCATGTTAAAGTTAGGTCAAACAAGTCCTTATGTGTTCATGAAGTTAAGAGACATGTGAGATGATGTTAGAAGTCATGGCATATGATTGAAAATGATCACAAACAGAAGTGGAATCATGTTTTCATGAATGTACAAGATCATGCAAGTGTTGATGTAAACAATTGATCAAAGAAGAATAAGTAAGGATGCACAAGTTCACAAAACATTTTAAGTTCAAATAAGTGTATACAAGTCATGTAAAGATGAACTATGAATGCCCTATAACATGAGGAAAATGACCTATAATGTTTATATAACATGTATCAAGAGGCTTCATTAATTGTCAAAGATGGTTGCATACAATGCACATTGAAACCCTAGCATATGATCCCTAACATTCACACAAACAAGCATGCTTTTAAGATGAATCAAATGTCATGTTAGAAGGATAAGAAAATTGAAATATACAATTATTATGAAGTGCAAACAGTGTGCAAACATGTCTCAAAAGGATGGCCCAAAATTTATTACCAAACATGTTCAAAGATGCTTCACAATCTCATACAAGTCACACAAACAAATGGCTCAAAGATCTCATCCAAAAGTCAATAAGAAATGACCTAAAAAATCTACAAAAATAGGTACGAGATGCCTTGATGTATCATACAAACATGGATCAATGCTCATGTGAAAATTCAACACAAAACTATGTCAAACAAATAAAAAATGAAACATGTATCATGAAGGGATGTTCACACAAAAGAAATTAAATGGAAATTCATGGAAAAATAGCAAAATATGCTAAAATCAGAAAATAAAATATACAAAAATTATTTAAATGCATTATGATGCTTCATGAATTTTTCAGGATTTTATCATGCTTAAAAGTGTTTTTAAAAATTAAAAACCAAACAAGTATGAAAAAAAAACAAAAAAAAAAAAAAACAAGAGGAAATGACCAGGGGATGCAGCGCAAGAAAAAGTCCAGTTATAATTGCATTGGGCTCAATGATGAGGGGGTGTGAATATCAAAATTCACAAGGCCCAAAGCGCGTGGGTCAGAGAGGTGCATAGCATGTTATTAAGTCAAACATTGACTCTCTAAGAGCCCTTGGATCTAAGTCAAACATGATGATCATAGAAGCATGCACATCCAAAGATTCACAACGCACGCACATGTTGAGCAATGAAACAACACACACACATGATCACACATTTCAAAAAAATTCAGAAAAAGAAAGCACGTGCTAGGGAGGTTGGATCATTAATGTGTTGGCACTACAAGAAGTGTTGGATCAAAGCAATCGTGTGGCTATGTTTTAATCTGAGAAATGCAAGGGTTTATGCCATGTTGAAGGTTCAGGTGGCCGGAGAAGACTCCGGTCGTCTTCTCCGGCGAGCAGCCACCATACTCAGCCTCATATCTCACCAGAAATAGGCAAACCATACACCATTCTCTTCCTCTCTCCAAGAAGATCACGAATCCACTCTTAGCTTTCACAAACCATGCACACACGATGCAGATCGAAGCCAAACAGTTTTGCCCTAAGATTTCAAACTAAGCACCTAAGGTGCCTATCAAATAGCCGGAGGTTCACATAGCTCCTATTGAGCCCCAAACATGCAACACAAGTAAAATCAAAGCATAAAGAGAGCAATAAATTTGAAATGAAACCTGTACTTTTGATGAATCTTTAGCTCCAAAGAATACCAAAGAGGAGACCCTTTATGCACTTGAACTTGAGACTGAGCCAAATAAAGGCTTAAGCAATGCTTTGAATCAGTGGAATTTGAGTGAAAAAACTTGGAGAAGAAGATGAAATTGAAGATTCAATGCTACCAATTCAAGGATCTGTTGATGATGATGATGAATGTAGAAGAAGAATCTTCAAGAAACTTCAGTTAGAGCAAGCTTGAGAGAGAAGATTCAGAGAGAGAGAAGAGTATGAAGTGAAGGAGAACGAAGAAATGATCCAAGCTAGTTGCAATTCTGTTATGGATTTGTTTTTATATGCTTGGTTAACTGTTAACCACCTTGGTTAGCAGTTAGAGCCATGGTTTGTGAGGTTAGAAGGTGAGTGAGTTTGAAAATGAGTTGAAAAGAGAAGAAGTGTAGCTCGGGTTTGATTCAATGTGGAGAGGGAGCATGATATCATGGTGTGGATTAATGATGGAGGGTGGTGATGGTTTCAGTGAACTTGCTGCACAACAGCTTGTCATACAAGTATCTATTCTTTTAGTTTGAACAAATAAGGAACAAAGTACATGAGTGTATGTGTGTGTAATGTGTTTGCATGGCTTAATGAAGTATAAATGAAGTGATGAAAGGGACATGACATGAATGATGCGCATGCTGCAACCATGACAAGGTTTGGTCTGAATTGCTTGCTTGGTGTCAAAGTAACCAGTTGCATGTGGTGGACTTTGGAACATTGTATCTCCATGGCCAATGGATGAAATCACAAGGTTTTTAGCTCTTTGGAAAGAGGGGATGAAAGAGAACAATGTTGGTGTTGAAAATAATTGGAATAGGATCCTTTAACATGCTTAACAATGACCACGAAAGTGTTTGGTCATGACTGAGTTGGCTGACCAACTTGCCTTGGTCCGTGCCTGGCTCATGGCCTATGAAATGATCAGCTTGAGTTCGTCACTTTTAGCCCACTATAACTCTCAAATGGTTGGTCAAATGAAAAAACCTTCAACATCAAAGTTGAAGAGGAGATCAAGAGGAATAAAAACCATGTTGGAGAATTTTTCATTTGGAGTCTCCATCATGGAGAAATCTGACATTGAACTTGGACAAAACATGCACATAAGGTGTTTGTTGAAATTACTGCGCGCTGACTGGTCATGACTTGCCAATTTGCCTTGATTTGTCTCAACTTTAATTGGTCATATCTCTCTCAATTTTGATCCAATGGACATGTTCTTGGTATGGTTTTGAAGCTTGGAATGTGAACTTTTGATAGGGCTCCAGAAACTTTCAATTTGGAGCTTGGAACATGGAGAAAGAATGCCCTAAAGTTGGGTGCTCACCTTGCCAAAACTTGCCATAAATGGGAACCCTAATTTCTATTTATTGCAACTTTGCACGTTTCTTGATTTTTGATGAATCCCTTGATATTTCTTGATCAAACCTTCACCAATAGACATATTTCAAATGAGGAACATGAATTTGACCTCAAAAAGTCAGGAGTTGACTTTTTCTCTACACAGTTGACTTTTCCCTAATTCTCTTGATTTTCAATCAATTGATCAATTGAAGCCCTTTTAAACCAAATTGATGGACAATACTTCATCCTTAGACAATTGAAAGCATATAGAAAACCTTGAAATAAAGCTTTGGCTCAAAAATTCACTTGCACTGACTTTTCACCAAAACCCTAATTTTACACTGGTTAGGAGAATGTGATTCACTTGAGATTTCTCATATACCTTGATCCCATGCCATGAACCAAATGATACGCAAAAATGATTATACAAAAATGAAATGAAACATAAGCCAATTAGATGTTAGAAAAAGAAAGGGCAAATTTTGGGGTGCTACAGCTGCCCCTATTCAATCAACTTGGTCCTGAAGGTATGATAGCAACGGCTTTCAGACATTCAAGGATACACGGAGATTGAATACCAAAAGAACCCTGAAATTTGCAACCTGTGGGTAGATACAAAATAAAGTGTTTGCCAACCGAAGGTGGACTTAGAAACAGTGGATACCAACCAATAGTTGGGACAGAAAATGGTACCAACCACAAGTTGGGATAATGAGGACGCGGACCAAAGGCGTGCTCACAACAAAAGAAACCAACCCAAAAGTTGGGATAAAGGAAGGATACCAACCAATAGTTGGAATATCGAGGACGCTGACCAAAGGCGTACTCACGACAAAAGAGACCAATCAAAAGTTAGGACAAACAACAGAGACCAACCAATAGTTGGGATAACAGATACTAACCAATAGTTAAGATAACGAGGACGCCGACCAAAGGCGTGCTCACAACAAAGAATACCAACCAGGAGTTGGGATGAAATACACTAACCAAAAGTTAGGATAACGAGGACGCCGACCAAAGGCGCACTCACAGCAAAAGTAGACCAATAATAGTTGGGATAAACAAAGGGGACCAACCAGTAGTTGGGATGAAATAAGAGACCAACCAATAGTTGGGATGAAATAAGAAACCAACCAATAGTTGGGATGAAAAAGGGTACCAACCAATAGTTGGGATAACAAGGATACTAACCAAGAGTCAGGATAAGCGCAAACGCCGACCAAGGGCGAACTCGACCAAAAGATACCAACCAATAGTCAGGATAAAGTGTATTAACCAAGAGTTAGGGTAACGAAGATGCCGACCAAAGGTGTGCTCCCAATAAAAGAGACCAACCAAAAGTTGGGATAACAGATACTAACCAATAGTTAGAATGAAATGGAAGAGACTAACCAAGACAGAGATTACCAACCAAAAGTTGGGAGAGAAGGACTAATCGGAAGCAAGCTTGCAGCGAAAGATACCAACCAAGAGTTGGGATACACGAGGACACCGACTAAAGATGAACTCACCAAAGGTTACCAACCAATAGTTGGGACAGAAGATGCTAACCAAAAGTAAGGATAACTGAGAACGACGACCAAAGGCGAACTCATAACGAAGAATACCAACCTAGGGTTGGGATAAAGGATACTAACCAAAAGTTAGGATAAGCGAGAACGCCGATCAAAGGCGAACTCAACAAAGGATACCAACCAATAGTTGGAATAAAAGATACCAACCAAGAGTTGGGATAACCGAGAACGCCGACCAAAGGCGAACTCATAACGAAGAATACCAACCAAGGGTTGGGATAGAGGATACTAACCAAAGGTTAGGATACGCGAGAACACCGATCAAAGGCGAACTCAATAAAGGATACCAACCAATAGTTGGAATAAAAGATACCAACCAAGAGTTGGGATAACGAGCAGGGTACCAACCAATAGTTGGGATAATAAAGAGTACCAACCAATAGTTGGGATAGAAGATACTAACCAAAAGTTAGGACAAGCGAGAACGCCAATTGAAGGCAAACTCAACAAAGGTTACCAACCAATAGTTGGGATAAAAGATACTAACCAAAAGTTAGGATAACTAAGAACGCCGACCAAAGGAGAACTCATAACGAAGAATAACAACCAAGAGTCGGAGTGAAATACGCTAACCAAAAGTTAGGATAACAAGGACGCCAACCAAAGGCGTACTAACAACAAGAGAGACCAACCAATAGTTGGGATGAAATACACTAACCAAAAGTTAGGATAACGAGGACGCCGATCTAAGGTGTACTCACAACAAAATAGACCAACCAAAAGTTGGGATGAAATACACCAACCAAAAGTTAGGATAACGAGGATGCCGATCAAAGGCGTACTCACAACAAAAGAGACCAACCAAAAGTTGGGATGAAATACACTAATCAAAAGTTAGGATAACGAGGACGCCGATCAAAGGCGTACTCACAACAAAAGAGACCAACCAAAAGTTGGGATGAAATACTCTAACCAAAAGTTGGATAACGAGGACGCCGATCAAAGGCGTACTCACAACAAAAGAGACCAACCAAAAGTTGGGATGAAATACACTAACCAAAAGTTAGGATCACGAGGACGCCGATCAAAGGCGAGCTCACAACGAAGAATACCAACCAAGAGTTGGAAAGAAACACACTAACCAAAAGTTAGGATAACGAGGACGCCGATCAAAGGCGAGCTCACAACGAAGAATACCAACCAAGAGTTGGAAAGAAACACACTAACCAAAAGTAAGAACAACAAAGAAGACCAACCAATAGTTGGGATAACAGATACTAACCAAAAGTTAGGATGAAAAGGGGTACCAACCAATAGTTGGGACAAACAAAAGAGACCAACCAATAGTTGGGATGACGAGGACGCCGATCAAAGGCGTACTCACAACAAGAGAGACCAACCAAAAGTCGGAATGAAATAAGGGAGACCAACCAATAGTTGGGATGATGAGGATGCCGATCAAAGGCGTACTCACAACAAAGGAGACCAACCAATAGTTGGGATAACGAAAAAAAATGCACAGGAAGTATAATCAACGATTTTACGACCTGAAAAGAAGATGACTCTGCTGGGGGAAGAGAAATCTGCACAGACAACTTTGTAGGGGAGTATATGAAGGAACAACAGTAAGAAGGACGAATCCACTGGTTGCAGTGTCATGTTAAACAACATCTCCAAAATTACATCTCTTTCTGCTGGGGACAGAAACTGGTAATAGATATCAAACCTGGCTTATGCTTAGAATGCATATGTTTGAATTTTTCTATGGCGTAATACTCCATACGAAATGGAAATGCTACGCATTTGGGAGGATGCCATGCAAGAATGCTTATGCAATGCAAAAGAGGCACTCCATCAAAATAAATGCTGAAGACGAAGGAAAATCCACTGGGGATGACAAACTAAATCCTCCTCTGAATTAAAAGATCCTGCTGAGGAAGATTTCACTGAACGACTTCTTGATCACAAACTCTACTGGAGATGAAGACTCCGAGAGAAATTCCACTCTGTTGGAGATGGATAAAGAATGAAAATTGAAGGTGGAACCCAAAGAGAATTTTCTTCCTGGGGATTACCAATGACCTCTACTGAAGTTAAAACTCAACACCTGGATCTGAAGGATGCCAATAACAATTGGACTTAAGACCTGCTGGGGATATCAACCGCTGTTGAACAAACCACTACGAAGATCACCACCAAACTCTGCTTGGGGAGAATAGTCAATAATACCGAACCTGCTTGGGGATATTACTGAACTCAACCTGCTGCTGGGAGAAATTTGTACCTTCACCTTGCTGGGGAATATCAGCCACTATTAGAAAACCTGCCTAGGGAATGGTGATTGACGACATCAACTCTGCTAGGGGATACCATTAAGCTTACTCATCTGTTGGGGATTAGATTATACCGTTGCTGATGAGAAAAACACTTCCTGACTAGCTGAGGAAAATGGGTGCCAAGGCTCTGTGGGGGAAAATAACCTCTTTGTCCAGAGAATATATTCCATCAATCTCTTACTGGGGATGCAGAAGTGTCAACTTCTGGCTGCTTGCTGAGAGAGTACATCAACCACAACTCTAGTTGGGGAAATAATCCTCCGTACTCTGCCTGGGCAGAGTAAACTCTGCTGAGGATGATGAACTTTCAGTGCTGGGGAGAGAAACTCTACTGGGGAAACAAATTTGTTACCCTGCAGCCATACAGTAAAATAAACCGCTTCTCGGCCCTTTGAACTCTCCACTTGCCCCAGACCACCAGGTCTAAAGGAAGAAATCATCTCAAGAGGATTTTATAGAAGACCGGGCATTCACACTGCCCCAGGGTCTTCAAACTCTTGGAGAGATTTATCAGATCTCGACGCAACTGCCCCAGACTTCATAATATATGAAGTAAATTACCTCGAAAGGATTTGTAATGACTTGAAAATATTCTGCCCCAGTATTTTGAACCTTGAAGAGGTGTTTTCAATTAACCGTCTTCAGGAGTGGACAACTTCTTACGCTCTAGCGGTGGCCTGCCCCAAGTCTTGAAGAAACTTTGCCCCTGACTGATCTTACAGAGATTTGTCAAATCGACCTGATTTCCCCATATTGGCTGCTTTAGGGAGAGTTTTCAATGTGACTGCTCCAGATTATTTGCATCTTATCACCATTTATCGGGAACCCCCAGGCTGCCTACAGTGTCTTAGCCACATACCCCTTGACATGACTGTCCTTCGAAGTTTTCACCATCTCAACTTGGCGTGATCGAGCTTCTCGACTGACGTTCATTGTGTAAGCTTCTTTGATGTCAAACACATGCAAGCAAAAAATGTTTATTATGAGAATGACAATTCTAATGCAACACTCGCGTTAACCTTGAAGTTTTATTGAAAATGTGTTGCCAAGCCTTGATAACGAATCACTAGCTAGGATGCGACATTGATTTTTGAATGGAAAACAATACGCACATGCAATACCAACAAAAATCTTATTAGCACAACTCATAGGAGTCAGGAACGCTATCTCGCTAAGTGCGCTTTCGAAATAAACCCTGCTTCAATTAGGACTTTTAAGGGTTGTAACGTGGCCTGGTTCACGGTTTTGAGAAAGAAAGATTTAAGGCTCAAAGTTTATTAGTGCCCACCCACTCTTCGTGATATTCTCCAGTCCTACGTTCAGCTAATTCGGCACAAGCGCTCATCTCTCAAAAGGATTTTGTGATCTTTAAGGAACCCATGCAACTGATGGTTTGAAACCTGATGAGGTTTTGGAGCAACAGTCACCCCTTTTGTCTGTTGTGTCTGTAATCACACGAATTTGTTCTTATCGAGGATTTTCTTTTGTAATCCCTTTGCTTTTTGCTTTTTCGTTCTTTTATTTTTTCGTTTCCCTGATTTTTACCTGGACTGATTCTTTTTTAATCTTTCGATTTTGGAGTCCAGCGGAATGCCCTAACTTTTTCCTAAGTCGCTTGTTTCCAAGTTTTGACTTAACGGGCTTTCTTTCTTTTCTTTTTCTTTTGATTCTTCTTCTTTTAAACAAATCGTGTGACACCGTTTTGTCTGACTTGCTTGAAAGAGTTGCGACTGCCTCACTCCGTGATTGTTGATGGATAAACATTGTGGTTTCACATCTTTTGACCTCTTGAAGGTAATGGATCTTCAGATGCACACTCCTTTCGAGATTTGAACACTTGGTCAAATTAACTGACACCTACCCTGCCCCAGGTTAAGATTGAGGGTTTTTCGTTTTCAGAAAGAAACTCATACTCCAAGGCTTAAAGGGGTTAATAAGGGTCTATCTCCCTTATATCTCAATTGTTTAGGGATTCGAAACAATGCCTATACATCCTCAACAGGGTTTTATCCGAAAGTATACCATTAGAAATTTGTGTTCTTACTTCGTCATCCTCCATCAAAGAGTTTAAGCAAGAAAGTTGGTATTGCAGTGCATATAAACATGATATGAGTGCATAAAAGCAAAATACTTCAAGAATAACACATTCATTGCATTAAAAGTATCATTCAACACACAAACAAGTTTTTACATGCAGACAGTGTTTAAACAAACAAATGAAAGCTACATATGAAAATGCAGTAAAGGAAGCTGATGATTGCCATTGTTGAGGAGACTTGACTCCGTCTGGTCTTATTGCTTCTGATGATGTCTTCGCAGCCTCGAGTGCTCACTCTGATAAAGAAGCTTCACCTTGTAGGGGTACCATCTGGGGTGATGACCTTTGAGTCAATCAAATCTTGCACCTTGTGCTGAAACACATTACAGTTATCAAGTGTGTGCCAAAATGTTCCTGAATGGAACTCACAGCTAGCATTCTTGTCATAGTCCAGAGGAATAAGATATGGCACTGGCATGGCATTCCTCAGCTGAATCAGAGAGCTTTTGAGCAAGCAAGCAAACAACTGACTATAAGAAATAGGAATAGGATCAAATATCCTCTTGGGCCTTGTTGGTCTGAGTTGCTTCTTCTGCTGATGGTTCTGTTGCTGATGCTGATTTGGGTGCCCAATCTGCTCCCGTATTTTCCTTTCCACACGAGGCCCAAACAAGGGTTGCTGACGTAGATCTTCTGCAACATAAGGTCGTGGAAGAGATCCCTGACGCGAGGTGGATCCTTTGGAAAAGGATGAAGTCCCCAATTCCTTTGCAACAATGGGAGTAAAATCACCTTGTTTACCAGTGTCAACTGATGTAAACTTGATTGCCTCTGAATCAATAAGCTCTTGGACTTTATGCTTGAACCTTGTACAATTCTCAACATTGTGACCAGGTGCCCCAGAGTGGAACTCACATCTAGCATTAGCATTAGGTCCCAGAGGAATCTTTGTTGAAAGAGGTCCCAAACTAACACGTTCAACCAGTTTGAGCTCTAGCAAATAAGAAAGCAACTGCGCATACGACATTGGAATGGGATCAAACTTCCTCTTAGGCCCCTCTGGCTTAGGATCCTCTTGGGGAGCAGGAAGTGATTGCTGATGAAAAAGCTCTGAAACTTTAATTTGTGGAGGGGATTCATGAGGCAATCCATGATCTAGAGCAAACCCCAAAGAGATGAGAGGAGTGAAGACCTCTGTTGTGGAAGCGAGCACATGATTGTTTTCCTTCTTTAACACCTTATTCAAGATTTCCATGACCAGGCCCATCTGAGTCCTCATCTGGTTGACTTCCTCTCTTAGCAGTTTCTGGCCTTGAGACATGGCCTGCATATCTTCCCCAAATTGCCTCATCTGGATCTTTATTTCAGTCACTTCTGCATGGAGTTGTTCCATGGCTATCTTTTAATTAAGTTTGATGAATCTGCTTGTCAGCAATCCTATCTGTAGAAAGAACATGATAAGAAAACCAGAGACACGTGCCTGTTATGCAAAATGCCAAATGATTATGATCATGCAAATGCAAATACAAACATTATATTTAAACATTTCCAGGATGTATCCGCTTTGATTCCAGTCTTTGAAAACAGGCAAGGGATTGGACCCAATATCGAAAAATAAATCTGAACCCGAAATACTGAAGAGTCAACATAAAGGAAGCGCACCCTTTGAAGACTGAGAGATGTTGATACATACATGATTAAACCAAACATTTTATATCATGTCATAAGAATTCGTATAGACGGGTTTGATACAATCAAAGGCGATTCCATCAACAATCCTGATGGTAATCCCAACAAAACAACAATATCATTACAAATTAATTCCAAACAAGCTGGCTTTAACTTCCTCAAGAAGATCCACAGTGTCTGGATGTGTAGGTCGCTCTATCAGCCCTTTGATTAGTCTGTTTCTCTTTTCAATATCTTGATTCAGCCTAGCAATCTGTTCTTCAACATTATTGCCTTCGCGCCTTGATTTCTTGACTTCGGCTTGGAACTTGAGCTCTTTAATTTCCTTCTGAGCTTATTTCCACTTACCAGAGAAGTGCTTTTTTTTCTGCTTTCATTTTCTGAAGTTCTTCTTTCAACTCCCCATTTTCAATCTTGACCTTTTCCCACATCTTCTGATACGTGGCAAGCTTGGCTTCAGTGTCGGTCAAGAGCTTCTTGTTTTTCCTGTAGGCCTTGCCAGAGGATTCAGCAGCCATATTGACTTTTCTGAAGTGCTGAGCTCTGTCAGTGAGATCATTCTCCTTCTCTTCCAGACGCTCTGTCACATCTTGAACTTTCCATTTCAACTCCAAGTTGTCATGTAAAGCACCTTGCAGCTGACTACTCATACCAGTATTTTCCACCCTCAAATCGTGCACCCATTCTCGCTGCTTATCGAATTCTTCAATGGGTACAGTGAGCCTTTCCTCCACAGTCTCAAGATACAAGGGAGGCAACCAGTCAAAAGGCAAGTAGAACTCTTCCACCCTCTTTTGTATCCAATCTACGTAGGGAGGGAAAGCTTGATTATTGGGTTTGCCGAGAGCGACTTTTCCTTTCTTTTGTCTACTGAGCCATGCTTCAGAAGCCTTCTGCGCCACAGCTAAACCATCGGCTACATGAAAATACAATGACTCTTCCAAATCTTTTTCAACCTGAGAATCTTTCAGAGCATATCCAAACTGCCTGATAGCCAAAGAAGGATTGTAATTAATACCTCCTTTTCTCCCTATTAATGGTACGTTAGGGTACTCACCACAGCTGTGCAAAATGTCTTTGCCGAGTAATCCTTGATCCACCCAAATAATATCCTTAGCAGCTAGACCCATCAGACGTTTACTCCAATCCAGAGAAGCCCTAGTATCCACAAAAGCACCTGACCGGGGTAAATGGTTTGCAAACCACTTATAGAAAAGAGGTGCACAACAATGAACTATCCCACCTCGTCTCTTCTCATTCCTGTTGTACAAGGCCTAGTGAAGATCTCCTAACAAGGTCGGCACTGGATTCTGAGTTGTAAAGATCCGGATAGCATCCGTATCAACAAAATCTGATTCATTTGGAAAAAGGACAATGCCATATACACAGAGAGCCAGTATTGCATTGAAAGCTGTCCACCTCTTCTCCTTAGCCGCTTCTTGAGCCTTCCTTACCAAGTATGCCAAGTGATAACCATGGAACTTTCCCTTATTGGAAATGTCAGCCTCCAAAGTTGATTTGCTCAAATAAAGAGCAACAGCCATAGCTTTGAAGTCAAGGTCTTCCTTGGAAGCACAGAATGGAGCACCTTCTTTAATGGAAATCCCCAGGATGTTTGAGTATTCTTCCAGAGTAGGCACCAATACATAATCTGGCAACACGAAGCATCTCAGAGGAGGATCGTAGAATTGCATCAAGGTGTGCAAGCCATTGTATTCATACTCACTGATGTTACGAACGAAATATAAGATCCAACCATATTTCTCTTTGAACATTCCCAACACTTCCGGACCGGCCATTTCCTATAAACTGCCAATCTGACCAAGAATGAGCTTCGGGAACTTGTAAACAATGATATTCTTCTTACTCTTCTGAGTGTCCATCCCGATGACTACCCGTTGACTAGAATCAAAAGATCAGATACTACCTGGAAATGTAAAAATATGAATGTCAGAAAAATGAAATGAAATGCAAAGCATGGGATCAAGGTATCCACACAAGTTGGCTGCACTGAACAAACTGAATAATCTCAAGGCTTCTGCCCAAATACCCTGAACACCAGAGTAACCACACTGATAAGTTCATACTGACAAGAAATCCTGATAAGAAATCCAAAGTATCGGGTATGCTGAAGGTCAAGGTTACCTGCAAACCTGCAAACACCCAACCCCTCTCACATGTTGGTACTAGAAAGGCGAGGATCCTCAATATCACGGACTCTCAGGTCGAGAAATGATGATACGTTCACCATTTCTGGTTTGGCATCATCATCAATCGAGGAGGCCGCAACTGATTCCCCTAAAAAAGGATATCCTATAACAAGTTCCCAGCATTGGGTCCTCGAATCGAGAAGTGTAATGGGTTTGCAATTTCTGGTCTGCCATTATCACATCTCGGGAGGAGTGCTGCAACTAAGTCCTCGGAAATGGTCACCAGAGTCGACAGTTCCTCAAGAGAATAACTACTGGCCTGTATCAACATACAGTAGCAGATATCTCCCGATAGAACCTCGTCTGGTTGTGTTTCTCGTGAACACCCGCACGTGGCCAACACCACGGGAGCGTCACGCCTGCCCACACTAATACCTATGTGTATGCTCAAGCCTGGGTAGTGGGCTTATGTCTCAGAAATCTCAACCTGCCAAACAGAAAATCCAGCACAGTACAACACAGTCCAACATAATAATGAAATGCAATGCCATAAATGCGGTAAATATAGTAAAATAGTAAAACAGTAATACAGTAATATACAACAAAATAAAGCACCACAATAAACACCCAATAAAAACAGACAAGCGCTAGGATTGAATCGCAAAGGGGATGGACCAGCAAGAGGTCAACGTCCCCAGCAGAGTCGCCAGCTGTCGCTCCCGGGATTTTCATCCAAGTACAAACGCGAAAGTGGCGCGAAAACAGAGTCGCCAGCAATGTCTATTTATCCCAAGAGAGGGAAAGGAAACACTGCGTAAACCTGAGGGAAGGAAAAAGCATGGTCTCGCGACCAAGAGAAACGGGTAAGGGAGTCGGTTACACGAGGGGAAGGTGTTAGCACCCCACGCGTCCATCGTACTCGATGGGATCCACGCTTGTTGTTTCGATCAAAGGGTGTCGTCGTCTGGAGCTCCACTACTACTGGAAACGAGAAGGAACGGGAACGGAGAAGTGCGAAGAAACGGGGGAGAAAAGAAAAATAAGTGACTCGATAGGACATCGACGTCCTACGCCTACGTATTCCCTCGTGCAATGGGAAAGTCAGAGTCAACGTAGTTCGGACACGAACTAAAGGGGAGGTTGCTCGCCAAGACATCGCCGTCTTGTGCCTACGTATCCTCAATCTAACCAGAGAGAGGAAATCAGAGCGGTCATAGTTCGACCTAACGAGGTCTGAGTGTTTTTTATGAGCGACGTTAAGTTCGCGTCCGCCAGTTAGGGT
The DNA here is from genome assembly GCA_022829125.1 of Lathyrus tuberosus. Taxonomy (NCBI): domain Eukaryota; kingdom Viridiplantae; phylum Streptophyta; class Magnoliopsida; order Fabales; family Fabaceae; genus Lathyrus; species Lathyrus tuberosus. The sequence continues at coordinate 559,542 of JALAZF010000237.1, forward strand.
CAATGCCTGTTTGCGACAAGACGGAAGTAACGTGCCATTTTCTGAAAATAGGTTTGAAACTTAACAATCCCTAAGGATAAAAAGGTTTGAGTTTGTTTTCTGTTTTTTAGACAGAAGTGGATTGAAGTTAGTTCGTAACTTGCATTGCACCCAAGTCTACAACATAGGAACGAATACGTCGCGTATCGTCCCCAACAGGACGTACACTAAGTACCCTAGAAGAATGAAGGGAGACCCCCCATACCTCACTTCCCATATATAAGGCTCATGCTCAATACACGTTAACCTTTATTAAGTGTTTTAGAAAGGTTATGAGATGAGAAGAGAATACTCAAAGGAAAAAGAAAACACTAAGGGGAATTCTATCTTAAAGTCGTCATGCAAAAGGTGGCCCTAAGGGGAGGTTTAAAAGCAACCTAAGTCTAATGAAGAGAGAGGGATAGAACTACCTAATGCTTATCCTACCTCACCTTAATCAAAAATTAAGGAGTAGCTAGGATCCCAAAGGGATGTGAGAGTGTTCTACACAATCAAGCATTATATCATGTAATCCATAAAAGAGAAAGAAAAGTAAGATAAATGAGAGATGAAAGAAGGAATGAGCATGGATAAGCATCCACATGCTCAAGTGTCTTACCTCTGCCCCTACACAAAAAGTTAGTATCAAATGAACACAAGTAATGAATATAGGTGAAAGAAAAATAAATCAAACAATGCTAGTTGCTTAAAGAAGCAACTTAAGAAGCAAACAAATGTTTGAACTAAGAAGAAAGGGTCATAAGGGTTAAGGGTCACCCAAGGTCAGTAGGTATAGATCAATGTATCCTACTAAGGTTAACATGCCAAATGAAAGCACACAATGTCAAACTATGCATCAAAAGATCATACGAAAGAAAGTTATGCATTAACTATGCAAGATGAAAACATATGAATCATGAAAATGAACAAATGCACATATAAACATCAAAGTCAGAAGTGAATGAAATTTAATAAGGCATGGAGATGTCATTAAGATAGCATGTGATTCATGAATGCAAGCATTGATTAGGTAAGAAGAAGTGAAAACCAAAACATCACTTAAGTTCATACAAGGAAGCACACTTGTAATGCAAGTAAAGAATGGAAGTGAAAAATGAACATAGTTGTAAATGAATGCAAGTCAGTAGCACATGATATTTGAAATGACATTTAGAAGTCAAGAATGATCATATAAAGTCCACACAAGTGTCATGTTGAAGCACATTGAAGATTAGAAGTAAGCATGTTAAAGTTAGGTCAAACAAGTCCTTATGTGTTCATGAAGTTAAGAGACATGTGAGATGATGTTAGAAGTCATGGCATATGATTGAAAATGATCACAAACAAAATTGGAATCATGTTTTCATGAATGTACAAGATCATGCAAGTGTTGATGCAAAGAATTGATCAAAAAAGAACAAGTAAGGATGCACAAGTTCACAAAACATTTTAAGTTCAAATAAGTGCATACAAGTCATGTAAAGATGAACTATGAATGCCCTATAACATGAGAAAAATGACCTATAATGTTCATATAACATGTATCAAGAGGCCTCATTAATTGTCAAAGATGGTTGCTTACAATGCACATTGAAACCCTAGCATATGATCCATAACATTCACACAAACAAGCATGCTTTTAAGATGAATCAAAAGTCATGTTAGAAGGATGAGAAAATTGAAAGATACAAGTATTATGAATTACAAACAGTGTGAAAACATGTCTCAAAAGGATGGCTCAAAATTTATTACCAAACATGTTCAAAGATGCTTCACAATCTCATACAAGTCACACAAACAAATGGCTCAAAGATCTCATCCAAAAGTCAATAAGAAATGACCTACAAAATCTACAAAAATAGGTACGAGATGCCTTGATGTATCATGCAAACATGGATCAATGCTCATGTGAAAATTCAACATAAAACTATGTCAAACATATCAAAAAGGAAACATGTATCATGAAGGGATGTTCACACAAAAGAACTTAAATGGAAATTCATGGAAAAATAGTAAAATATGCTAAAATTAGAAAATAAAATATGTAAAAATTATTTAAATGCATTATGATGCTTCATGAATTTTTTCAGGATTTTATCATGCTTAAAAGTGTTTTTAAAAATTAAAAACCAAACAAGTATGAAAATAAAAAAAAAAAAAAAACAAGAGGAAATGACCAGGGGGTGCAGCGCAAGCAAAAGTCTAGTTATAATTGCATTGGGCTCAATGATGTGGGGGTGTGAATATCAAAATTCACAAGGCCCAAAGCGCGTGGGTCAGAGAGGTGCATATCATGTTATTCAGTCAAACATTGACTCTCTAAGAGCCCTTGGATCTAAGTCAAACATGATGATCATAGAAGCATGCACATCCAAAGATTCACAACGCACACACATGTTAAGCAATGACACAACACACACACATGATTACACATTTCAAATAAATTCAGAAAATGAAAGCATGTGCTAGGGAGGTTGGATCATTAATGTGTTGGCACTACAAGAAGTGTTGGATCAAAGCAATTGTGTGGCTATGTTTTAATCTGAGAAATGCTAGGGTTTATGCCATGTTGAAGGTTCAGGTGGCCGGAGAAGACTCCGATCATCTTCTCCGGCGAGCAGCCACCGTGCTCAGCCTCACATCTCACCAGAAATAGGCAAACCATACACCATTCTCTTCTTCTCTCCAAGAAGATCACGAATCCACTCTTAGTTTTCACAAACCATGCACACACGATGCAGATCAAAGCCAAACAGTTTTGCCCTAAGATTTCAAACTAAGCACCTAAGGTGCCTATCAACTAGCCGGAGGTTCACATAGGTCCTATTGAGCCCCAAACATGCAACACAAGTAAAATCAAAGCATAAAGAGTTCAAGAAATTTGAAATGAAACCTGTACTTTTGATGAATCTTTAGCTCCAAAGAATACCAGAGAGGAGACTCCTTATGCACTTGAACTTGAGACTGAGCCAAATAAAGGCTTAAGCAATGCTTTGAATCAGTGGAATTTGAGTGAAAAAACTTGGAGAAGAAGATGAAATTGAAGATTCAATGCAACCAATTCAAGGATCTGTTGATGATGATGATGAATGTAGAAGAAGAATCTTCAAGAAACTTCAGTTAGAGTAAGCTTGAGAGAGAAGATTCAGAGAGAGAGAAGAGTATGAAGTGAAGGAGAACGAAGAAATGATCCAAGTTAGTTGCAATTCTGTTATGGATTTGCTTTTATATGCTTGGTTAACTGTTAACCACCTTGGTTAGCAGTTAGAACCATGGTTTGTGAGGTTAGAAGGTGAGTGAGTTTGAAAATGAGTTGAAAAGAGAGGGAGTGTAGCTTGGGTTTGATTCAATGTGGAGATGGAGCATGATATCATGGTGTGGATTAATGATGGAGGGTGGTGATGGTTTCAGTGAACTTGCAGCAACAACAACTTGTCATACAAGTTTCTATTCTTTTGGTTTGAACAAATGAGGAACAAAGTACATGAGTGTATGCATGTGTAATGTGTTTGCATGGCTTAATGAAGTAAAAATGAAGTGATGAAAGGGACATGACATGAATGATACGCATGCTGCAACCATGACAAGGTTTGGTCTGAATTGCTTGCTTGGTGTCAAAGTAACCAGTTGCATGAGGTGGACTTTGGAACATTGTATCTCCATGGCTAATGGATGAAATCACAAGGTTTTTAGCTCTTTGGAAAGAGGGGATGAAAGAGAATAATGTTGGTGTTGAAAATAATTGCAACAGGATCCTTTAACATGCTTAACAATGACCACGAAAGTGCTTGGTCATGACTGAGTTGGCTGACCAACTTGCCTTGGTTCGTGCCTGGCTCATGGCCTATGGAATGATCAGCTTGAGTTCGTCACTTTTAGCCCACTATAACTCTCAAATGGTTGGTCAAATGAAAAAACCTTCAACATCAAAGTTGAAGAGGAGATCAAGAGGAAAAAAAACCATGTTGGATAATTTTTCATTTGGAGTCTCCATCAATGAGAAATCTGACCTTGAACTTGGACAAAACATGCACACAAGGTGTTTGTTGAAATTACTGCGCGCTGACTGGTCATGACTTGCCAATTTGCCTTGATTTGTCTCAACTTTAATTGATCATATCTCTCTCAATTTTGATCCAATGGACATGTTATTGGTATGGTTTTGAAGCTTGGAATGTGAACTTTTGATAGGCCTCCATAAAATTTCAATTTGGAGCTTGGAACATGGAGAAAGAATGCCTTAAAGTTGGGTGCTCACCTTGCCAAAACATGCCATAAATGGAATTCCTAATTTCTATTTTTGGCAACTTTGCACATTTCTTGATTTTTGATGAATCCCTTGATATTTCTTGATCAAACCTTCACCAATGGACATATTTCAGATGAGGAACATGAATTTGACCTCAAAAAGTCAGGAGTTGACTTTTTCTCGGCACAGTTGACTTTTCCCCAATTCTCTTGATTTTCAATCAATTGATCAATTGAAGCCCTTTTAAACCAAATTGATGGACAATACTTCATCCTTAGACAATTGAAAGCATATGGAAAACCTTGAAATCAAGCTTTGGCTCAAAAATTCACTTGCACTGACTTTTCACCAAAACCCTAATTTTGCACTTGTTAGGAGAATGTGATTCACTTGAGATTTCTCATATACCTTGACCCCATGCCATGAACCAAATGATACGCAAAGATGATTATGCAAAAATGAAATGAAACATAAGCCAATTAGATGTTAGAAAAAGAAAGGTCAAATTTTGGGGTGCTACAATAACGAACATTGACCCAATAGGTTCTAATCTCGCAAGATTTACTATCAGGATTTCACAGCTAAACGTTCAGGGATTCGACTTAATGAATATAACGTTTATTGACCATTCTTCCAAGATTTTCATTAAGTTCCATCATTGATCTCACAAGAGTCTGACCCACAACTGGTCCTCTTTGAGATATGACTATCATTGACCATATTTCAGGATTTCCACAACGACTTTAAGCCATTGTCTTCTCAAGTCTCTGATCACACTGATCACTTAAGGAATCCTAATTCACATAGAATTAGTTGTTCTGGAGATTACATTAATGCTTCTTAATAAGCAGATAACTCCTAGTTTTAAGTACAAATGAACACTAAGTGTTCTAGCAAGATATGAGCAATAACTCCTTGCTATCTTTATATTATACAAAGATGTATGTTGATTTGACAGTTTGATGACATCTTGTAGATCTTCATCATCTTATTTGTTGAGCAAGCTTCGAGCAACAACTCCTTGCTTCAGATCTTCAATATAGCTCAGATGATGAAGTTGGTTGATGACTTGACTCATTTGTAATGTTGTCTTGCTCATCAACAGCTTCTGTTCCAATTTATTATTGTTGTTTTGAATGATGATCTTTGAGCTTTAACAACAATGGTCGTGTGTTAATGGTGATAGCTTTAAATGTTTAGTGTAACAACGATAACTGATCGTTGCGACTATCATCACACCGACACCTTCAGAAGTGCATTCTCCTTTCCTTTAAATAGCCAAGCAAATTATAGCCGTTGAAGAGCGGTTGGATGTTTGAAAAGAGTCATTAAGCAATGATTAAAGTTATACCGTCATATCTTCTTTTTACTGTAGACGAAGTGATGGGATAGATATTTTTAGCACGGTGTACAGTCATTTCTAACGGTAACATTTGTCTTCAAATCTTTAGAGGTTTCTTATGGTAATTAATTGAAGCATGAGTAGAGACTTTATAACTGGGTCTTCAGAAACTTCAAGTCTTCCGTCTTCAGAACTTGTCCATTAGGAATCTGTCTTCAGATCTTTAGCACTTGTCTTAAAATCCGTTATCTTTATTGCTTCAAGTCTTTAGAATCTTCAGAACCTTGCCCACTCAGAACGCTGTCTTCAGATTCTTCAGCACTTGACCTTTAGAACCATAATCTTCATAACACTTCAATCTTCAGAGTCTTTCTGCACTTGGTCTTCAGAGCCTTCAGCCTTCAGAACTTCAAGTAATGAGAATCTTCAGCACTTTGGTTCTCCACAAGATTATTTCTTCAGAAGCTTCGCTATCTTCTGAATCATAACCACTTTTAGAGTAGCATCCACAGAGCATTGCAACAACAATATCGACATCCTTAGATCTATCTAATCATGATCAGATACAGAAGCATACTTGCTTCTTGCGACTTGTGTTACACATAGTAACTCGCATATGATCATTTATTCACATCTTGCTGGTGTTTGTTGGATCTGATATCTTCTATGATTATGATCTACACACAACACACATTAGAACATAAAATAGTTCTTTCACAAATACTCATTGTTATCATCAAAACATAGAGATGACTTGCGGAGACAAATCTTACTCTTACAAAAGGAAGTATAAGAAATAGTAACCAATTTGGTTTAATATAGTAGTTTGGTTGGAAAAAGCAAATTTTGGACCAAATTTATCCCCATTTTAGTGAGGTGGCAAGATTAGAGAGAAGGGAAAAAATGATTTTTCCACAACATGTTATTTTCTTATATTATAGATATTAGGGTTACTCAATTATACCAAAATGCACCTTAAAAAAAAATACCTAAAGAGATAAAAGAGAATAAACTAGTTAAAAATCAAACAAAATTAAACTAATCAAAACTATCATGATTAAATTGAAACAAAAACATAGAAAATTCTAATTAATTATTAGGAATATTTTGACAAAAAATAAAAATAAAAAGACTCAAATGAATAAAAATTGAACGTGAAAACGCTCGGAAAAATAAACTGAATGCACCTAAATGGTCAACGCAAAATAAACTTGTAACACCCTGTATAATATATATCTAGAATAATACCATACAAGTGTTATTATCTGGTATTGACACCAATCATAAGTGCCTAGTGGCATAATTTACATATACTTGACCATCTCTAAAACATAAAAGACAACCTATGGTACAAGATATGGAAAGTTGCCAAAACAATAAAATTGAGATCCGAGTATAATATCCATCATTGTACAAAATACACAATGCACAAAGCACATCAAAATAAGCATAATCTAAGCTTCTCTTGAAACATCCAAGCAAAGCTCCACATGCAACCTAAACCTGTAAACAATACCTGAAAAACAACGACAATAATGGGGGTGAGATAATAATCTCAGTGAGTTCCCTTATCTTATGAGTTCACTCGGCTCTACAAGGTTCTTGCCAATTTCTATCTCAAGTCAAAAGGAAAGGGAAAAAGAGTTGAGTTCACACAGTTCGCAATGTATGGAAACATGCCTCTTGAGTCCATCAACTCAAACAATCACTAGTCGGAAACTATACCAAGGTATCCCCTTTTCTCGTCCTAACCTACATGTAGGACTTTCGGTTGGGTCATGGATCCTTGTAATGTACTTGACATACGAAATGGATTCGGATTCAAGGTGCTTAACACATGAATCGTCGCTTCCCATGGGTCCACCCCCATCACAAGCCTTTACCTGTAGGTTCCATTCGTACTCACACGCGGGAATCAAACGTGTCAAGTACTAGTGTGTACATTCCGGAGGAGCGCTCTACATAAGCCTCAACTCTAGGAACGAAACATCGCAAGGGATTGTTTTCGACTACATGATAAAACATAACATAACGTCGAATGAATTCAGATTCTAAGGAATAACATCAACCTTTCAAATCACCGCATCCATTCGTTTATGTAAACACTAAGGATAACGTGATTGTATTCGACAATCACAAGGCATCACACTCACCTTAACCATAACAACACAACCATATATGCTCCATACAAAGCTCTCCCCACAACTAGACAATTACTTGCAAAAGATACACACCTAGGCATCTTTGCATAAGCATTGTCATCTATGTTATTCATCCCGACCTAATCATCTTACTAATTAATTTCATTAGTTAGCATAAGGGGTTTTCCTCACCTTTCTTATAGTCTTTAGGCATGTTATCACACATTCACATTCATATAAATATATCATGCATAAACACATATGGTAAAATAGTGTAACACATCAAGCATAACCATCTCACATAATTTCCCACAATCTTTAAATTCAAGGTCGTCCTTATCAAACCAATGCATATATCCAATATATTTCCAACGCTTCCGACCGTGCCTCGATCCAAGTTACGGTTCAAAAGTTATGAAGAAAAAAAACAGGAAATACATTGCAGGGTTTGCAGTGCATAGCCTAGGCGAGGTCCTTCGCCTTGAGTTCGGAATGTGAACTCTGAGCGAAGCTGGAAAAATATTGGCAATAGCGAAAGGACTCAGTGCTCGTAGTGCAAGCGTAGCAGGCTGATACATTCGCTTGGGGTTCGATGGGGTTCGGAGTGTGAACTATGCATTTTCAAGAATTCCAACAGCGTGTAAAATTGGTGCTTTCATGGCCAAACCACATACCCACATGTTTATGAAGCATACCATCACCAAATAATCATGGTATAACATGTTATAAGCACGGGATTCGTCAAAACAACATGTATCAACATAAAGATTCACATTTAACATAATTTCACACAAAACCCTAGCCCACCATATTCTCATATTTCCCCCCCAATGCAATGCTATCTAATGGAAGTATGGAACTCACCTCTTTGAAGATGAAGAAGAAGAATTAATGATGAAGATGATGAATCCAAGGTTTCCCACAAGTTCTCCTCTTCTTTCCCTCTTTCTCTTCTCCTCTTTCTCTCCTACCAACTTTCTTTCTCTTTTCCTTCTATTCTTTTTCTTTCCACCAATTATATATACATATAATATATAATATTACCCAATGGTATAAAATATCCCTGATTGATATTTTGTCATCTAACACCAATTGACCAAATATTAGAGTTACCAAAATATCTTCTCTTCTACTTATTAATATTGGTATATCTCTTTTAATAATAATTGACCTCTTCAGAGTTTGCTTGCTACTCTATTGGTCCCAACTGATGACACTTAGAGCACTTAAGATCTTCAATAAATCCAACTGATACTCAATTGGTCATTTAAGGAAATATGGGATATTACAAATAAACCTGTATAAAACAGACTTGTTTATTAAAGAAACAATTACGATACTTGTTTATTAAAGAAAATGATAGATAGTACAATGGGAGGGGAAGAACACTTGTAGTAACTAATTCCTCCACCTGGGTTTTACTACTGACATAATATACTTCATGCAAAAATAAACACTAGTTATAACACATGGGTTGCCTCCCATGAAGCACTCTTTTTGTGTCATTAGCTTGACAGTTTCCATCAAGGGTCTGAAAATATGAGGGAGGCTTTTTTATCTGGAATCACCCCTCCATAATAATGCTTCAGTCACTGTCCATTTATTTTAAATTTTCTCATATCACCAGGATCCTGAATTTCAATTACACCGTTTTGACAAACTTTAGTGACCACAAACGTTCCTGACCAATTAGATTTCAACTTACCCAGAAACAATCTCAGTCTTGAATTGAACAGTAGTACTTGTTGACCGACCTGGAAATTTCTCCTTACCAACTTTTTGTCATGGTATCTTTTTGTCCTATCCTTGTAAATTAACGCATTTTCATATGCAGACATTTACATTTCCTCCAATTCATCCAATTTCATTAATCTTTTTCTTCAAGCTAAAGTCTCGTCGAAATTTAGAAATTTTACTGCCTAATATGCTTTATGTTCTAATTCAACAGGTAGATGACATGCTTTTCCATACACAAGTTGATATGGAGAGAAACCTAAATATGTCTTGAAGGTTATTCTGTATGTCCATAGTGCATCATCCAATTTGGTTGACCAATCTTTTCTTGAAGCAACCACCGTCTTTTCCAGAATTTGCTTCAGTTGTCTATTTGATACCTTAACTTGATTGTAGGTCTGAGGGTTGTATGGTGTTGACACCTTATGCTTGACATTATATTTTTTTAACACTTTTTCCAAGTACTTGTTGCAGAAGTGTGTCCCACCATCGCTGATCAAGACTCTGGGTACACCAACATGCCAAATATATTGTTTTTCAAAAAACCAGTAACAGTTCGGGTGTCATTAGCACTCCAAGCAATTACTTCCACCCATTTGGTAACATAATCGCCACATACAAGAATATAAAGATATGTATTTGATTGGGGAAATGGACCCATGAAATCAATCCCCCAACAATCAAATGGCTTTACCTCAAGCATAATGTTTAAATGCATCTCATTTAGCTTTGAGTTATTACCAGTCTTATTGCATTCATGATGTGTAGAAACATATGACTTACCGTCGTTAAATAAGGCAGACCATCAAAAACCACTTTGTAGTATTTTTGCTGTCATTCTCTCACCACTATGGTGTCCTCCATATGTTGAACTATGACAGTGCCACATAATAATGTCAACTTCCTTACCTACAACACACCTACGAAGTCAACCATAAGGACTTCTCTTAAACGGGTATGGGTCATCCCAAAGATAAAAATTTGGTTTGTTATAGATGCGCTTTCTTTGGCCACATGTACACTTCTGGTATAGCATTTGTCACCTTATAATTTTCCATGTTCACAAACAAAGTTCTTTCACTAATCTCCATTAACTACTCATCTGAAAATGTCTCTGTTATGTTATGCTTATTTTTGGTCACCTCTTCGTTTTCTAATCTTGAAAGGTGATCTACCACCATATTCTCTACTCCCTTTTTATTGCTAATATCCAGATCAAACTCTTGCAATAGTAGCACCCATCACAACAATTTTGGTTTGGAGTCACTTTTGTTGAACAAACACTTCAAAGCTGCACGATCTGTAAAAATAATAAATTTGGAACCAATTAAATAAGGACGAAAATTTTCCAAAGAAAATACTACTGCTAGCAATTCTTTTTTAGTTGTGGTGGATTTTGGTTCCTCCTCCTTATCCTTGTTCTTTTCAAATATTTTTTTCTATGTGGTTCCATTGGGGGGATGAGGGAATTGTGTGATTTCTCAATTCTATTGCGTCACAGTTTCCTCTTTCTTGGATTAATAATGTGATCTTCTGTGACAGGCTAGACATTTTCCCTTCCATTCTTCTCATTGTCTCCCCATGTTTTTCGTTTAACAAATACTATGATCTAGCAATCCTCAAGAATTCATTTTGAGTCACCACATAAATTTAGCCAGTGTTTCTACCAATGACAATAGCTTTCATTCCATATCAGTTTGTTGTGCTTTCTAATAAGCATTCGTGGTTATAGCTTGTACTTCCCATATAAGTTATTCTTTAGCACAATTACCTACAATAATGTTCCTCATCACAGTTATCACACAATACAAATACTATCTCATTTAAATATTCTAGACTTGTCTTTGGTACATTCAACTTTTGGTTCAGCACTTCCAACTTTCTAAGAAGCTCTTCGTATCCTTCTAAAGCCAACTTACTGTGAGATTTAATTTTTTATTTCCACAAGTTGGATTCCTCTGGTATTTACAAAGTTATATTCATTTAAACTCATCTTCTCTATCAGCTCCTTCACTTGTGGTTCAGTCAGTGTTCTCATCGTTCCTCCGGTGGATGCATCTAAAAGCATTCGTGCTTGCGTTTGTAAACCCTTAACAAAAATTTGCATATGTTCCATACTGCTCATGTTGTGATTTAGACACCTGCGCAATAAGAGTTTAAACCTCTCCCAAGCATCCTAGAGAGATTAGGCCTCTTGCTGTTCGAAATTTGTAACTTCAGCTTTTCTTCCTGTGAATTATGTTGTAGTGAAGAATCTTTCAAGAAAATTGTCTTCCAATTCTCTCCAAGTTCTTATTACTCCATTCGGAAGACATAATAATCAATCCCCCACTCTTCCAATCAAAGAGAAGCTAAATAATTTCAGTTTAACTTGATCCTCTATACTACCTTCCGGCTGACACATCGACGTTGTCTCATAAAATCTGGCTAGATGTTCCCATGGGTCACACTAGTTGCATTACCGTCAAATTGCTTATCTCTCAAATTCGAAAGTACAAAGTATTTGATGTTGAAATTCACAGGAGCTGTTGGGATAAAACCTAAAGAAACTCGTGATGCAGCAGTAGGCCTACAATAGTCCTCCATAATTTGTGGTATTGGTTCTGCCATGGTAAGTGTTTCTATACTTGAGGTGTGTACACACAAACAGAAAATACGTCAGTAGCAATCTAATAGACAAGAAAATAAAAATAAAAATAAAAACAAAAAATAAAATATAACGTTGCATAAGCGTTGCTCTGTTGCGGTAACTAGTCCCCGACAACAGCGCCAAAAACTGGATGACTTCTCGACAAGTGTACCGGTAGTGTCGCAGTATTAAAAGATTGAATCCACATCGATTTTGTTTGAATAAAGACAATATATGTGCAAAGTCAAGAAAATAGTAAATAAGGGTTTTTTTAGGTTGTAGAGCGAAAAACAAAATAAGAGATTTAAACATAATGACTAAGACGGTCAGGTTGTGTATCGACTCCCCTAATTTTCTCTTGTTGATGTTTAATGCCTTGTATGAATGATTTTATCCCTATAATCCCACGATGAATTAACAAAGCCTCTATAACCAATCCTTCAAGAAATAACTCACTAATCACTACTCGGAGCTTCCTATTCCTAGTCCACCAGCGTAAGCAGGATTAGGCGATGTACATAACGTTAATTCCGTATACCACTACTCGGGGTTTCCTATTCCTATTTAACCAGCGTAAGTAGAACGATTTCCCTAGTTCCAGTATATAGGCTAAGGTTTAGTAATCCCTATGTTCCCAAGATTAATTTAACAGAGTATCTCAAATAAAAAGCATTAAGAACGATAAGTAATTGAATAAAATTATAGTTCAAAGGATTCATACAAAGTCAAATCAACATATAATCTAACAAGATTGAAAAAGGTTCATCACACACAACCTAACCTAGAAGAGTTTAGCTACTCATAGTTAAAATTACAATACCAATTGAAATAAGGAGAATAGAATATGACTTCCATTGAAGGATTGTCCTCCAATGGCTTCCAATGCTCCTAAAATCACCCTTTGATGTTGTAAAATCGTTCTTCAACTGCCAAAATTTGTAACCCTTACAAAAGTGCAGAAATTCTCCTTAAAAAGACCTCAGAACAAGTAAGAACACATCAGGAAAAGCCTAAAAAAATTCATTATCACGCGTATTATATATGTATCGCGTGCGATGTAATTTGTACATTCCTATCGCGCACGCGATCCTGCGCATGATTGTTCCAGTGGCTGCACCAAAAAGTTCCCCTTTTCACCTGAATTTTCACTAAGTCTAATTCCTTCACACTTAGCTATTTTTCCTCATTCTTGAGTCTTTCTTCTTTCTTTTGGCTCATTTTTCACTTGTTTTTCTCTGATTCTTCGCCTAATCTCATGCAATGACAGACTGTCATCAAGGACTTTGATTGTTTTGCAGTTGGAAATTAAGGTAATGAGGGACTACTTGAGTATAGGTGTATTGCATGAAGGGTAGACAAGGATCCTCACCTTCCTCTAGGTTTCCCACAATTGTTGTTTTTTTTAAGAACAAAGTCGAGGTCTTGGTGCTGTTTATGCTATAATCAAATTAAAAATGGTTTTAACATTTCTACTGTAAAACGTTGAGTCATGAACGGTGGTGCTAAAGAAGGTTGACGACGAGTGTTCACTGTTCAGTTGCAACGAGAAAGCGAGAAAGAGATTCAAATAGTGGTGACGAGGAAGACATTGGGAGATGGAGGCAGGTGAGAAAAACTGAAAAAGTGAATAAGAAGAATATAAGATCGTGAGAGGATGAGAAAAGGAAAAAGTAATTTTTATTTGATATTTTATTAATATCTGAACCGTTAATTTTTTTTCCTACCACATGGCAGACATCAGTACCTGGAAACTGGAGTACTTTGGAATTGGAGTAGATTTATGCCCTCGTGTAAGTGTCATCCATAATGGCTCCGATTTTCAAGGTCGTTGTGTACCATAAAATTAATTGTATTAAATAAAAGAATAATCATTAATTAGTAATGGTTTAAGTCAAAAAATCAAAACGCATGTGTTTTAATTTCTGGGGAAAGACTGAAGAGTTTCATTTCAACACCTATATATCTTCTTCTTCTCTTCTTCCTTTCATTTCACAAAGTCACTTTCTGTAATCCCTAAAATTTTCATTTTCTACAACATCAATCTTCCCCTGGTCTTCTCCTTAAGTTCTAGAAAAATGGCTTCCTCTTCTGGCATAGAAAAGAAACTTCCATTCCCTTCTGCTACTGATATTCAAGGTTATATATACTTTAATGGCTGCACTTACGTTCCAGAACCGCCAAATGAAGTAATAAAAATCCATCATTTGTACTTCCCAAGTATTGATTCCTTTCTCAATTGCAGGTAGTGTTCATGCATTCTCGAGTCCTTTACCTAGATTGTCTGTAAATCCTACTAAATAGAACAATTTATTTCCTTATTTAACCTATTGTAAACCTTGTGCATTTGAGGATAAAAGCTTTGAGTTGGAGTTCATGGAACAACTCCATCGTGTATTATGTTTTTCTCCTTACATTAAAAGTGAAGTTTATATTAATTGGATGAATAGAGTGGAAAAGAAGAAAGGAAATTTCTTGAAATATCAAGGCATCTTTGACCTAATTCGTCTGTCAAGAGCTAGGCCAAAGTACAATGCCAATATACTCATATACGTTGTTTATTTTTGGGAAGGTTTGACTAACACATTTCGGCTTCATTGTGGGATGATAACCCCCACACTTCATTGTGGGATCAAACCTAGTTTTACCTTTGACCATCCTTACTTTAACACATACATTAAAGACCACCATAATCAAACTAAGGAAGTCTCAAATTATGAGCATATTGCTTTCCTCACCTTTTGGTTATCTTATTTCTTTTTTTATTCTAGTCCTCTTCAAATAGCTAAGAAGTTCATATCTTTAGCAATCCAGATTAATGAGGGTCGAAAGGTATGTTTCAGCAGGTTGATCCTGGGTTGTCTTTATGAATTCTTAGACCTTTCCTCTCTTGAACGAAAAAACATTTCCAGTTTTGACAAAAATATTTTGATTTCAGGCCCTATATTTGCAACTCTGGCTTAATGCCACTTTTTTGCCTTCTCTAAAGATTGATGTTCCACTTGACATGGCAATAGAAGTCAAAGTCACTAGACTTGCTTCGTTAACTCCAGAAGATGCTGAATTATCAAATAAAGAAGCCTTCAAAAAATATTTCTTTATGTACTTGGATTGTGAAACATTTGTTTCTTCTATGGAACAATTTGTCAATCGAAATTATGGACCAAATTGGTTCAGGAGAGAGTTTCCAACTTCTTCAGCTAAAAACCAATCTCAAGCTATAAAGCATCTGGGTATATTTCCTTAAACCTATTATTCTATCGACTAGAATTTCGATGGGGAAAACTGGTCTGAGCCTTCTAAGTTATCAGCCAAATTCGGTGGCTACACAATTTAGTTTGAGTAGGTTTTTACCAAGATCACTTTTTACCAATGGAGATGAAATTTTCTTGGCTAATACCACAATGACAGAGAGAGAGTACAAAGCGTGCTTAGGATTTCATGCCAAAAAGTCATTAATTTGAGTCAGTTTGATTTTGAAGCTTATTACTTCTGTACTAGAGAATTCGAAGATTGGTGGACAACATAGCATAATGATGTTGTTGTGGATCAATCAATTATGCTGCAACATCTGACCGACGCTTTATCCTCTCTATAGAAACAAACCAAGAAGAAAGGTCTAGGTACGCACATCAAGGAGATTCAAGCTTTTCAAAATTGTGTATAATCCTGATCGACTTAGTCACACTTTACATCAGGTGGATTTTTCTTTTAAACAAAAATTATTGACAAAATTCCAAAACTTAATTTCCTCCTTGCCTAAACAATAAATATGAGTTTTCTTTGGAATTTCATCTTCCCAAATTTCCACCATTACCAAATTGTGAACTTGGCTTAGCTTTCCATCTGCCACTTCAGAAATGGTGTTTTTTTTTCTCTTTGTCAGACTTAAACAATGATATTAAAAAGCCTTCCCAAAGAGTGATTTTGACTAAGTATCGCTGTAATACCCCAAAATTTGCTCTCCCTTTTGGCATCCTAGCATAGCATTATCATATATCATATCATATCCATCTCATTAGCATTGCATTGCATCTTTGCATAAAAAAATGAAGCATAACATCCTTCTTACCATCAAGGCATGTGATCAGGTAAAAGATGGACAATCAAGGAATCATTCAAGGCACAAAAAAGTCAAACAAGTTCACTCAAGGCAAGCCAAGAGGTCTTTCATGTCTCATACTACCTCAATTGATCATCCAAAACCTCAAGGAGGTGAGATTCAATAGGAGATTGAAGCACTACATCTTTTACTATGCAAGAGATCCAAAAAATGAAGGAAAATCCTCAAAAGAGATGGTTCATTGGTTCAAAATCACCCTCAAATGGCACATCTCATCATCCTTTAAGAGGATACACAACATACTCTGAGGAATTTGAAATTGAAGACTGCACATTTTTCTCTTAGGAGGTGGGTACCAAAATTAGGGTTTCTAATTAAATCAGGTATCTTTGATTTTTTGGACAAAACTTGATGTCATGGTATTCTACATGTCCTTAAGTGTATGTGTGTGGAAAATTGCATCTCAATTGGTTTTAGAAGTGGTTCAATTGGAAGAAAGATAAAAAACCAGGAAATTTGGGGCAAAGTCAAATAATCAGAGGAAAAAGTCAACTTTTGACTTTTTGAGCCCAAAATCATGAAATTCATGTTATATGTGACCAATGTACAAAATTTGATCAAGAAATTCCAAAGGAATCATGAAAAATCAAGAATTTGAAGAGTTGCTATTTTTGGAAGAAGTAGGGTTTCCAAAAATAGTAATTTTGAGCCATTTTGCATTAGAGTTTGAACCAAGGCCATTCAAAATTGGAGCATCAAATGAAAATTCCACTCGGCCATAAAAAAAGATCTTGTTTCAAGCTTCAAATCCATGTGTAGAACATCTCCATTGGATAAAAATTAAGTGAGATATGATTGATCAAAGTTTGAGCAAAGGAGGTTCAAAACTAGGTCATGACCAAGGATTTTCAAGTCACGCGCATGTCATTTCTACAAACAGTTGGTGGGCCAAATGTTCACCTATTTTTCTCATGGTTAGAGGCTTCATTTTCAAAACTTGTCAATATAAAAAATGTTCCTTGTAATGTCCTCTTCAAGGTTCATGTTGGGCAAAATTGGATTTGATCAAGCTATGAGGTAGATATAATGGTCTCAAGTTAGGATCATCTTGCTGAGATTCCATGCCAAGATGCCTTGCCAACCCACCTCATCACCACGCCCTTGTATCAGTTCCAATTATGGATGTTATAAGTCATTTTCCAACCTCTTCCAAGCATCATTTCAACTCAAATCTCAAACCAAACTTGTAGCATTACATCCCCTTTTTCAAATGAATTCAAAAACACACCAAATCATCCATTAAATAGAGAGAAAAACATCACCAATTCACCATATCTCCATTGTTCTCAGCTGCCACGAAAATCAGAAACAAAACCAATGTTGTTGATGTTGTTGTTACAAGCTTGCACGTGCATTATTCATACCAGCTATCCATTGCCTTTTTAAACCAAACACATTGCATACACACCATAGCACGTGCCTCATTATGCATGAAAGTAGAAATAACAAGCTTGCTGAACAAGTTTTGTGTTACACAGCCTTGCCATTTGTTTCTCTTTACCTCCACCATAGCTTACCATGAGTTGCCATCACCATACCATTGCTCTCCCTAACTAACTTGACTCAGTTAGTTAGGGATGACTCACTTAACTCAACCGTGACTCAGTTGACTCACTCAGTTTAACCATGGTTAGCTCACACTATAAATAAAAATCACACTCTCAAATTTCATTTTCCAACTTCATTTTTCACACATTCACTTCAGAAACTCTCTCTTCTACTCTCTCATTCTCTCTGAGTTTGCTCATCTTCTTCTCCACGATTTCAACTCCATTGTTCTTCCATTGATCATTGCTTGGTGTGGTTGAATCAAGAACAACAAGAACAACTCCATTTCTGCAAGCTTAGCATCACTGCAATCTTCAATCTCCTTCATCTACTCGTGAATCATCAGCATTTATTTTGCTTAATATTGAAGCTCCAAGGTTGAAGAGCAAGTGTTCTCTCTGGTTTTCTCAAACTCCACAAGAACTGCAAGATCAGGTTCCAAAACTCACAAACTTTTATCTCACATTTTGTTGATTATTGTTATGATTTCATGATGATATGAGCTCATTAGGAGCATTTCTCACTCCGGCTAGTTGATTGGCCTTGTAAAGGCTTAGATCCAAAAGTTAGGGCACATATTCATCCCCTCTGTTTTTGCTATATGCGTATGTTTTGTTGTTTTTATGAGTGTATACTTAACATACGTGAGCTGCTCTTCATTTTGGTATATTATTTGTGGAATTCTGGAAAACTTGAGGTTGCAGATGGTGGTGGTTTGCCGGAGAAGATGACCGGAGGTCATCTTC
Organism: Lathyrus tuberosus; assembly: GCA_022829125.1. Classification (NCBI taxonomy): domain Eukaryota; kingdom Viridiplantae; phylum Streptophyta; class Magnoliopsida; order Fabales; family Fabaceae; genus Lathyrus; species Lathyrus tuberosus. The sequence goes on from JALAZF010000237.1 coordinate 578,069, forward strand.
GGCCGGTGATCTTAAGTGCTAGGGTTTGTGGTTCTTTTAAGTCGTGACCGTCCGATGCGTTTGATCCAAGGGTGGAAATGTTGCCAGCGAATTAATGGGGAGGGTGTGTGTCACGTGATTCATTTTTACTCTCTCTGATGATTGCATGCGTGTGCGTATATGATTGTTATGATGTGCTAGCAATGTGATGCGTATGATTTGCTTACTTTGACTTTGGTTTGACTCTGACTTAATCCAATGGTCATGCGTGAGTCAACTTTGTGGACTGAATTCCATGTTTTTTATTGTGTTCCACGCGTATGTTTGGACCTTGGACTGATTGCTATTCACACCACGTTTTCAAAGCCCAAACCATTTGAACTGAGGATTTGCTATGCATGCACCCCCTCCTTTATTTCCATTTCATTTTATTTTCTTCATTTTATGCACATTTCCTTTTTTATTTTTAAAAATACCAAACAACATTATAAAATTCTATAAAAATTTCATGAACATTTTTAAGACATTTAGAAAATTTTTGACATTTTTATTTCATGATTTTATGACATTTTTGCCCCTGTTGCACAATTTTCTTTGAATTTCCATTTGTATGCATTCAATTTGTGATACATAAATTTGTATAATTTTGTTCTTGCTCATTATAAATGGTTTTGGCTTGGTTATTTTTGTATTGATTCATTAGCACTTTTAATCATGTTAAATGATTTTTGTTTGATTTTTTAGGTCATTTTATGACATGTTTTGATGCTCATCTTTGCACCACTTTGTATGATGTTTCAATTTGACCTAATTGCATTGTTTGAAGTCATTTTTCTTTGAATTTTTACATGCTATTTTGATGTATGATTCACTTCTGACTTAGGCATTCCAATACCATGCTTGTATAATTTTCATAGGTCCATTTGATTTTTGAGTGATGCATTACATTTGAAGCATAATAGCATGTCATATCATTATAATATTTTTGTGCATGTTTACATGATTTTTTTGTGTGCATATTTGTATGATCATTTGCATATTTTTGTGAGCTATTCATGTGACATTATAGGTCATTGATACACATTATATGTCATCTTTGCATGTTCATTTCAATTTGAACTTTGTGCATCATTAACATGTTTTGTTTGCACTTTCTTTTTGAACTTTCATTTCAATTCTTCTTCTATTACTTCTTGAATGTCTTGATGTTTGATTCATGAATACTTTGAGATGTCTATAAGTCATTTTCCACCTAGTTTCAATTCTGATCCTTAGATTACATGTACCATTTATGCATGTTCTTCCCTTTCTTTTCATCTTTCAACTTCCTTTCTTATGAAGACATGTTTGAATGCTATGGATGATGATTGTTGTTTATTCCATTGAATTTGTATGATGATATTCACTTGTTATTCATATGATTTACATTCTGGTTGTGATCATAAGACTTGATTCTTCATCTTTTTCTTTTGAACTTTATAGTGCATTAAGCACTTTTTTTACTTCTTATGCATGTTTCCTTGTTTACTAACCATGTAGGGGCTTTGGTAAGTTGAAATTGAGTGTGGATGAGGAATCCACATTCAAACTTCTTTCCTTTCATTTCTTTTATAATTCAACTTTGTGTTTTGTTAAGCATCTATGTGCTTTCTTTGATTAACTCATTATTTTCCCTTTTGAGTTACAATTCATCTTCTACTTTAGAAGTGAATTGTCTAGCTCATTCCTTCTTTAGACATTAGGCTTTGAAACCTCACAAACCTTTAGGATCACTCCCTTAACTAATCAATTAGGATTGAGTCTTAGTTCACATAAATTTTTACCTTTCTCTCCTCTCTTGAGTCTTCTATCTTCTCATCTCAAAGGAAATGCAAAATATCTAATAAAGGTAGGCATTTATTGCATTTAGGCCTTTCATATAAAGAAAAGATTATAAGGGGTCTTCTCTTATAATCTTAGAATGTGTAGCATATAGCCCATCTTGGGCCAATGTGTTAAACATTTGATCTTGTATGAGGGGCTTAACTGCAATACTTGTTGAAAATACAAATAAAAAAAAACACTTCTTCATTTCATAATCAACAAAAACACTTAATAAACACAAGTATGCTAGTGTGTTTGAACCTTGACAATTGGAACTAAGTGTGGGGGTCTTCTTCACCCTTAGTGTGCTTTCTTACTCATTCCATATTGGAATGTGAGAATGTACACATTCCAATGACTAAGATTTAGATACACTATCATATGCAAACGAATGAAAAACTCTTAAAAGACAAAAACAAACAATAACGTCTTTCCTTCGGGAATTCTTTTCTCATCTCATTCACTCTTTCCTTGAGGATGCGTCATTTCCGTTCTACCGCAAACCGGTAACGCCTAAATCTCCCTACAGCGAGCTGCAACACCGAACTGCTAGGACGTGAACGTTGACGTTTCCACTAAAAAACACAAACAATCCATCCCTAGTGAGGGGAACTACGTCGCTCTGATTCTCATGTTCCCGATGAGATACGTAGGCAGTGGGGTAGGGCCCATTCGAGCACTTCTTTTATTTTCCCTACATTTGTTTCTCTTTCTCTTTCCATTCCTTTTTCAGTATTCTTTTCCTACACCCTTTGATTGAAGCAAGCAAGCGTGGATCCCATCGGGTACGATGGACGTGAGAGGGTGCTAATACCTTCCTCTCGCGTAACCGACTCCCTTACCCTTTCTCTTGGTCGCAAGACCATGCTCTATCCTTTCCCTCAGGTTTATGCGGTGTTTCCTTTCCCTCTCTTGGGATAAATACACATTCCTGGCGACTCTGTTTCGGTGCCACTTTCGCGTTTGTACTTGGATGAAAATCCCGGGAGCGACAGCTGGCGACTCTGCTGGGGACAGGTTGACCTATTGCTGGTCCATCCTAAGCGAGTCAATCCTAGCGCTTGTTTGCTTTTCTTTCATTGGGTGTTTACTGTTATCTTGTATTTGCTGTTTACTGTATTTTATTACTTGTACCATATTTACAGCATGTTAGCATTTACATTTCATATATTATACTGTGTTGTACTATTTTGTCTGTTTGGCGGGATGGGATTTCTGTGAGATGAGCTCAGTACACAGGCTCGAGTATACACTTAGACTTAGAGTGGAGAGTAGTGGGACCTACGTGCCATCTGTGTACGTTGGGTAATCACGAAATTCACAGCTAGACGAGGCTATCTTGGGACCCATCATGGTGTACGTATCTTGCGTATTCCAGGATGTCGATCTAGAGAGCTGTCGACTCTAGTGACCGATCATGAGGACCTTAGTGGAAACATCTCTCTTTAGTGGTGACAGTGGTAGACCACATTCTGTGGCAAACCCACTCGCACCCGAGGGCCCACTTTGGTACTTGCATAGGATGACCTTTATTTTCTAAGGTGAGTCAGTGGACGACCTCTTTGATTGTCATAGCATTGTATCCTACGGGCTGAATGTGCTATCGCTTCTCAAACCTCCGAAACTGACAAGCCTTGTTTTCTAGGAACCACATGTGAGTATGGGTGGGATGTTTACAGGTTTGCAGGTAACCCAGTCTCCTACATACCTTACTTGTGATTCTATGATTGTTATAGACAGTGTATCCTATGACAGTGGTTTTGAGTATTTATCTCAGATATATTGCCAGATTCAGTACAGAGACACAGTGCACACAGTTCAACACAGACACAGACATCTGAATGCTTGATCACATGCCTTTTGCATTTGCATACTCATATCATAACAGGTTATGTTTGTCATTTTCAGGTACCTACCATATTGTCTGATTCCAATCATGCGTTCCCAAGAAGTTGAGGATAAAAGGAAGAATAATGTGTCATACAAATTCCCTGATCCTAAGCTGGATTCATTGAACAAGATGATAGGCATGGCTAGTTCTGGTGTTCTCAGCACTTTTCAGAAGGAGTATAGAGAGCTGATTAAAATGGTGTGTGCATTCACAAAGTATGAGAAGGATGGGTTGCACACTTTCTTACAGTTCTATGAACCATCAATGAGATGTTTCCTGTTCCCTGACTACATTTTGATGCCCACTTTGGAGGAATTCTCATTTATTTTGGGAATTCCAGTCACGTCTTCTATTCCGTATTTTTCTGGAGGTGCTCTTACTCCTTAAGTAATTGCTGCTGCTCTACATCTGGACCTGTTTGTCGTAAAAAGTGGTCTGAGTAAACTTAAAGAAGACGCAGGATTTCATTTGGGGTTTCTTTTCCAACAAGCTCAGGAGGCTGCCAAGGCTAAAAATTGGACTACTTACAATGCTGTGTTAGCTCTTTGTATCTATGGTCTGGTGCTTTTCCCCGGTCAACCTAACTTTGTTGATATGCAGGCGACGAAAATGTTCGTTTTGAAGAATCCGATTCCTACCCTGCTAGGGGATTTTTATTACTCAGTACACTACAAAAATGAGAAGGGAAGAGGAAGTCTGGTTAGTTGTTGTACCCAATTGTTATGTCATTGGCTCTTCAAACATTTACCTCGAACTGGTGCTTTCGTAGAAACTGCTGAGACAATGAAATGGTCCAAGAGGTTGATAGGTTGACTGCCAATAACATCATTTGGTTTGATCCCAAATTACTGACAATAGAGCTTACTGTTAAATGCGGAAGTTTTCCAAATGTGCCTTTACTTGGAAGAAGAGGTGGGATTAATTACAACCCAGTGTTGGCAGTTAGACAATTTGGTTATGCTTCGAGAAATCCTCCTGCTGATAAAGAGGTTAGCGCTTCTCTGTTTTTCGTGGGAACCAAGAATGAAAGAGTGCTAGAAGTAATAAATGCCTGGAAATTTAGACAAAGAGGGGGAAAGTTAATCTTTGGCAAAGGAGACTGTAGATCATACCCTGCCTATGATGCTTAGATTGAGATGAAGGTCAAAGAGTTGTTGCTACCCTTTTCAAGAGAGATTCTCTTATGTCCAGATCAACACTCCATGGTACCGGTTGAAGAGTGCGAGAAATTGAAGAAAATGGTCAGAGAGTTGCAGATAGAGAACTCTGGAATGAGCAGATGTCTTCAGAAAGCTTTGGCTGACAACAAAGATTGGGAGAAGAGAGCGTTGAAAGCGGAGAAAATCTTGGCAGATAAAGAAGAAGATTTTGATGATAGAGCTCGGTACTTCCGGAAGCTTACTTTAGGAGCAGATGATACTAGTCAGACTCATAAGGCTACAAAGCAGGCCTTAGCCCGAAGCAAGGATTCATTAGCTAAACTTCGTCAAGCTTGGGATGAAGTCAGAATTGAAAACTCTGAATTGCTGACCCGGTTAAAAGATAAAGATGAAGAGTTGAAGAAAGCACATGTAGAAAGAAGAAGGTATCGAGAGGATCTTGGCAAAAGTCAAGAACAGGCAAGGAATGCGGAAGATAAGCTGAAAATTGCCAACAAAGAGCTTGAAGATGTCACAGTAGAGCTGAAACTGGTTAAAATTCAAGCTGGAATCAAGAGGCGCAAAGGAGCCAATGAAGATGAAGCCTTGCTGATGCACATGGGCTCATTATCTGATGCGGTGGAGAAAAGGGACGTTGTAATCAAAGAGCTGATTGAAAAACCACATCATCAACGTACCCGCATCCTGTTCAAAGAATTTAAGTATTCCAGCCAGAAGTTGAAGGACGTAGAGCTATCAGATTAATGATTTTTGTCATTTCCTTGTAATTTGCAATGGTTACCATCAGAATTGTTGATGGATCCATTTGACTGTTTGTTTCCTTTTCTATTGTTGAAACTATGACAAATGTGCTTGGAAACTTTTGGGAATTTGTATGAAATGAGCTATTTCTGTTCATAATTTCTGGTCTTCAGATATATGCGATATGATAAGGTATCTGCACACTGGCACACTACAAAATCAATATGTCTGGTCATCAGATATTTGTAATTGGCGTATATGAATATCTCTTCATGGCAAAACTCAATAATCATGATTTCTGGTCTTCAGGAATTCGTGGTTACGATTAGAATCAGGATATGAAAAGTATCTTGAAATGACAAACATATTGCATTTGCATTGAATATCATTTTGCATTTTTGTTTCTTGCTTTTTAGGTACTTGCTGCAGGAGATCTCTAATCTTTATTTGATTTCAGGCAAGGTTTATGGATCAAGTGCAGAAGGATTTGGCTGAGGTGAGGGCCCAACTGGGGCATTTTATGGGGAACATTCAGACGTTGTCCCGAGGTCAGGAACTGCTGAGAGAGGAAGTCAACCAGATGAAGATTCAAATAGGTCTGGTCATGGAAGTCTTGAATAAGGTGTTAAAAAAGGAAAATGATCATGTGCCCGCTTCCACAATAGAGGTTTTTACTCTTCCCATCTCTTTGGGATATGCTCCAGATCATGGATTGCTTCGTGAATCTCCTCCGAAAACAAAAGGTTCAGAGCTCTCTCATCAGCAGTCACTTCCTGCTTCTCAAGAGGATCCTAAGTCAGAGGGGCCTAAGAGGAAGTTTGATCCCATTCCAATTTCGTACGCACAATTGCTTTCTTACTTACTCGAGCTCAAGTTGGTTGAGCGTGTTAGTTTGGGACCGCTGCCCACGAAGCTTCCTCTGGGGCCTAATGCTAATGCTAGATGCGAGTTCCACTATGGGGCACATGGTTACAATGTTGAGAATTGTACCAGGTTCAGGCATAAAGTCCAAGAGCTAATTGATTCAGGGGCAATCAAGTTTGCATCAGTTGGCGTTGGTAAACAAATTGATGTCACTCCCATTGTTGCAAAGGAACTGAGGACTCTCTCCTTTTCCAAAGGATCTACCTCGCGTCAGGGATCTCTTCCACAACCCTATGTTGCAGAAGACTTATGTCAGCAACCCTTGTTTATGCCTCAGCCGAAGGCAGGAAGGAAAGTATAGGGCCAGACTGGGCCCCCGAATCAGCAGCAGCAAGATTATCAGCAGCGGAGGCTACTCAGATCAAGGAAGCCCAAGAGGATATTTGATCCTATTCCTATTCCTTACAGTCAGTTGTTGGCTCGTTTTCTTAAGAGTTCGCTGATCCAGCTGAGGAAGGCCATGCCCGTGCCATACCTCATTCCTCCGAAATATGACATGAGTGCTAGCTGTGAGTTCCATGCAGGAACGTTTGGGCACACGCTTGATAACTGTAATGTGTTCCAGCACAAGGTACAGGATTTGATTGACTCAAAGGTTATCACCCCAGACGGTACCCCCACAAGGTGAAGCTTCTGTACCATGGTGAGCACTCGAAGCTACAAGAACAACACCAGAAGTGGTCAGTCCAGACGGAGCCAAGCCTCCTCAACAATGGCAATCTTTATTTTCTTTGCTGCATTTTCAGATGTAGTCTTTATTTGTTTGTTCAAACATTGTTTGCATGTTAAAAATTGGTTGTATTTGGTATGATGATTTTAATGCAACGAATATGTTTTCTTGAAGAATTTCATTTGTGTTTACTCATTTAATGCTAATGCGTACGGCAATACCAATTTTCTTGCTTAAACTCTATGAGGGAGAATGATGATCTGAAAATGCAAAAATCTCTAATTGTGTGCTTTTGAATAAGAACTCTGTTGAGGATATACAGGCATTGTTTCAACTCCCCAAACATTGGAGATATAAGGAAGATAGACCCTCGTTAACCCCTTTGAGCCTTGAAGTAGGAGTTTCTTTCGTACAAAAAAACCCCCACATTTAACCCAGAGGCAGGGTAGGCGTCAGTTTGTTTGACCAAGCATTCAAACCTCAAAAGGAGTGTGCATCCGAGGATCCATTGCCTTCTATTCCACCATCAAGAGGTCAAGAGATGTGAAACCACAATGGTTATCCATCAACAATCAAGAAGTGAGGCAGTCACAACCCTTTCAACAAAGTCAAGACAAGCCAGTGTCACACGACGTGTTCAAGAAAAAGAAAAAAGAAAGAAAAGAAATGAAAAGCCCGCTAAGTTGAAACTTGAAAACAAGCAACTTAGGCAAAAGTTAGGGCATCCCGCTGGACTTCAAAATCAAAAGATTCAAAAGAATCAGTCCAGTCAAAAGTTAGGGATAAGCAAAAGAATGAAAAAGCGAAAAAACAAAAGGATTACAAAAGGAAATATTCGAGCAAGAACAAAGTCGGGTGACTAGACACAAAAGACAAAAAGGGGTGACTGTTACTCCAAAGCCTCATTAGGTGTCAAACCATCAGTGCATGGATTCCTTAAAGATCACATAATCTTTTTGAGGGGCAAACTCTTGTGCAAATTAGCTGAACGTAGGACTGGAGAACATCACGAAGAGTGGGTGGGCACCTATAAACTTTGAGCCTTAAGTCCATTTTTCTCAAAGCTGTGAACCAGGCCACGATACAACCCTCAAAAGTCCTAATTGAAACAGGGTTATTTCAAAAGCATACTACCAAGAGATAGCGTTCCTGACTCCTATGAGTTGTGCTAAATGATCTTTGTTGGTGTTGCATGTGCATTGCATTCTTTCATTCAAAAAATTAATGTCGTATTCTAACCCGTGGTTCGCTCACAAAAGGGGTTTGCGACATCTTTTTCAGTAAAACTTCAAGATTAACATGTGTGTTGCATTAGAATTTTCATTCTCAGATTAAAACATTTTCTGCTTGCATACATTTGTTTGACATCAAAAGAAGTCTACATATGGAAATTCAGTCCAGAAGCTTAATCTTTCTGAGTTGAGAATCCTGAAACTCCCAAAGGACAGCCACATCCAGTGTTACGTCCTCAGGAAAATTTGTTGAGCAGGAGCTTTCCTGACAAGTTGTGCTAAGACGTAGTCGATCTGGGGCAATCACGTCGAGCCATCTCTTTAAGGTGTGGCTCATCTGAGCCAATCACGTCGAGAAATTTCTTTAGGGTTAAGCCAAACTGGGGCAAGACTACTTCAAGGGTCATACTGGGGCAGGCCATCCCAAGAGCACAAGAAGTTAGTCCATCCAGACGACTAATCAGCCTATCCAGGGTTCAGAGTGTTGGGGCAGAATATCTCGTAGGGATATGAGATTGTTCATAAAGCTTCCTGAGGCAACTTCTCCTGGTAGACCATACAATCTGAAGCAGCTAATTAGAGATCCGACGAATCTCTCCAAGAGTTTGAAGACACTGAAGCATTGAGCTTGCCAAGTCTTCTGTAAAATCCTCTTGAGATGACTTCTTCCAAGTAATCCATGCAGTCTGGGGCAGTTACGTCGAGATCCAACGAATCTCTACAAGAGTTTGAGGACATTGGGGCGTTTTGAATGTCAAGTCTTCTGTAAAATCCTATTGGGACAATTTCTTCCGGTGGACTATGTTGGTCTGGCGCAAGTGAAAAAAGCCGTCGTTCATGCATATGCAGCCAATCAGCCAGAAGGTTTGAAACAAAAGGGGCATTCCAACCCAAGCATTTGTGGTCCCCTATTTTCAGCAGGCTTCATTCAGCATGCTCCCAGCAGAGGTTGCATGCAAATCTTTTTCCCCAATAAGTGGTGGTTCAGAGTTAGATTTCCTCAGTTGTAAAAGTCATATCCAACACGGGGCATATGTGCTTAAAAACCACGCAATATCCTGGGGCATGTGCATATACTTTTTTCTGTTGCAGGTAACGAGTACGATCGATTCCAGCAACACGGTCATAACCATGAATAGATATTTGCTATGACTTGATACTGTTGTATCTTATTAAGTCGATTCTTCCATTTAAGATTTCTCACCGTGTGTTGTGACAACGACGGCCAAAGATTGAATTCTTCTGTGTTGATAACGGTTATTGATTCAGTGAGCACTCCATGTCAACAACGAGTGCAAATCCTCCGGTACCTCGCAGACGATGTGAAGGATAGTTCAAGACAGAGTGTTCGTTTAAGAGTTGGAAAACGTTTGGTTTTCTATAAAATCCTCTTAAGAGACGAAGCTTCTCGCAGTAACTTTCCTTGTGGCGTTTACCAGCAAGTGGTAGTGTCATATTTCCTACAGGTTTCAGCATGTGAAATTTGTCAAAGAATAATCCCCAGCGGAGTTATTAATCATCCCAGGCATGGGGTATTTTGAATTTCCCCAGCAGAGGATATTCCCGATCTATTATCCCCAGTAGAGTTTGAAGACGTTTGGTTTTCTGTAAAATCCTCTCAAAAGGCATTCCCCAGCAAGGTTTAAAGAGATCGACAGAATCTCTCCTTCAGCAAGGTGTCAGCATATGACATTACCCAGCAAGTGGTGTAATTTTCAGCAGTGTTCATTTACAACTCAAAGTCCAATTTATTTTTGGCATGTGTACAGTTTGTTCGTATTACTCCAGCAGGTGGGATAGTATTGCAGAGGGTTGTTCCAGCAGGTGGAGTGATCTTTTGGCAAAGCTTTCAACGACAGTTTGGTAAGCATCGAAGTCCAACGACAGTTTGGCAAAGCTTCCAACGACAGTTTGGCAAAGCTGCAAAAGTCCATCTGAAGATGGCAATTGTGAGATTCCAAAGCCGGTTTGGTAATCCTTAAAGTCCAACAACGGATTGGCAGAAATCCAGCACAAATTGGTGAAAGTCCAACGACGGTTTGGTAGAAGTCCAACGACAGATTGGCAGAAATCCAGCACAAATTGGTGAAAGTCCAACAACAGATTGGCAGAGCAGCTAAAGTCCATCGACAGTATGGCATGCCAGTAGTCGTCTGGCGTCGTTCAAAAAGACATTGTTGAAAGTCCATCGACGGTATGGCAAGCCAGTAGTCGGCTGGCGTCGTTCAAAAAGACACTGTTGAAAATCCATCGACAGTATGGCAAGCCAGTAGTCGTCTGGCGTCATTCAAAAAGACATTGTTGAAAGTCCATCGACAGTATGGCAAGCCAGTAGTCGTCTGACGTCGTTCAAAAAGACATTGTTGAAAGTCCATCGACAATATGGCAAACCAGTAGTCGTCTGGCATCGTTTAAAAGACAGATTCCTCCAACAATGTTTCATTGAAGATTCAATCCAGCAGTCTCGTTGGGTTTATATCCCTTTTGTTCTTCGTCTTTCAGAGCAAATTTTTGGTTATATTTGGTATTCAATCACTATATACCTTGAAAGTATGAAAGCAATCGCTTTCAGGCATTCAGGCCTACAGTGATTGAATAGAGGCAGCTGTAATACCCCCAAAATTTGCTCTCCCTTTTGGCATCCTAGCATAGCATTATCATATATCATATCATATCCATCTCATTAGCATTGCATTGCATCTTTGCATAGAAAAATGAAGCATAACATCCTTCTTACCATCAAGGCATGTGATCAGGTAAAAGATGGACAATCAAGGAATCATTCAAGGCACAAAAAGGTCAAACAAGTTCACTCAATGCAAGCCAAGAGGTCTTTCATGTCTCATACTACCTCAATTGATCATCCAAAACCTCAAGGAGGTGAGATTCAATAGGAGATTGAAGCACTACATCTTTTACTATGCAAGAGATCCAAAAAATGAAGGAAAATCCTCAAAAGAGATGGTTCATTGGTTCAAAATCACCCTCAAGTGGCATATCTCATCATCCTTTAAGAGGATACACAACATACTCTGAGGAATTTGAAATTGAAGACTGCACATTTTTCTCTTAGGAGGTGGGTACCAAAATTAGGGTTTCCAATTAAATCAGGTATCTTTGATTTTTTGGACAAAACTTGATGTCATGGTATTCTACATGTCCTTAAGTGTATGTGTGTGGAAAATTGCATCTCAATTGGTTTTAGAAGTGGTTCAATTGGAAGAAAGATAAAAAACCAGGAAATTTGGGGCAAAGTCAAATAATCAGAGGAAAAAGTCAACTTTTGACTTTTTGAGCCCAAAATCATGAAATTCATGTTATATGTGACCAATGTACAAAATTTGATCAAGAAATTCCAAAGGAATCATGAAAAATCAAGAATTTGAAGAGTTGCCATTTTTGGAAGAAGTGGGGTTTCCAAAAATAGTAATTTTGAGCCATTTTGCATCAGAGTTTGAACCAAGGCCATTCAAAATTGGAGCATCAAATGAAAATTCCACTCGGCCACAACAAAATATCTTGTTTCAAGCTTCAAATCCATGTGTAGAACATCTCCATTGGATAAAAATTAAGTGAGATATGATTGATCAAAGTTTGAGCAAAGGAGGTTCAAAACTAGGTCATGACCAAGGATTTTCAAGTCACGCGCATGTCATTTCTACAAACAGTTGGTGGGCCAAATGTTCACCTATTTTTCTCATGGTTAGAGGCTTCATTTGCAAAACTTGTCAATATAAAAAATGTTCCTTGTAATGTCCTCTTCAAGGTTCATGTTGGGCAAAATTGGATTTGATCAAGCTATGAGGTAGATATAATGGTCTCAAGTTAGGATCATCTTGCTGAGATTCCATGCCAAGATGCCTTGCCAACCCACCTCATCACCACGCCCTTGTATCAGTTCCAATTATGGATGTTATAAGTCATTTTCCAACCTCTTCCAAGCATCATTTCAACTCAAATCTCAAACCAAACTTGTAGCATTACATCCCCTTTTTCAAATGAATTCAAAAACACACCAAATCATCCATTAAATAGAGAGAAAAACATCACCAATTCACCATATCTCCATTGTTCTCAGCTGCCACGAAAATCAGAAACAAAACCAATGTTGTTGATGCTGTTGTTACAAGCTTGCACGTGCATTATTCATACCAGCTATCCATTGCCTTTTTAAACCAAACACATTGCATACACACCATAGCACGTGCCTCATTATGCATGAAAGTAGAAATAACAAGCTTGCTGAACAAGTTTTGTGTTACACAGCCTTGCCATTTGTTTCTCTTTACCTCCACCATAGCTTACCATGAGTTGCCATCACCATACCATTGCTCTCCCTAACTAACTTGACTCAGTTAGTTAGGGATGACTCACTTAACTCAACCGTGACTCAGTTGACTCACTCAGTTTAACCATGGTTAGCTCACACTATAAATAAAAATCACACTCTCAAATTTCATTTTCCAACTTCATTTTTCACACATTCACTTCAGAAACTCTCTCTTCTACTCTCTCATTCTCTCTGAGTTTGCTCATCTTCTTCTCCACGATTTCAACTCCATTGTTCTTCCATTGATCATTGCTTGGTGTGGTTGAATCAAGAACAACAAGAACAACTCCATTTTTGCAAGCTTAGCATCACTTCAATCTTCAATCTCCTTCATCTACTCGTGAATCATCAGCATTTATTTTGCTTAATATTGAAGCTCCAAGGTTGAAGAGGAAGTGTTCTCTCTGGTTTTCTCAAACTCCACAAGAACTGCAAGATCAGGTTCCAAAACTCACAAACTTTTCTCTCATGTTTTGTTGATTATTGTGATGATTTCATGATGATATGAGCTCATTAGGAGCATTTCTCACTCCGACTAGTTGATAGGCCTTGTAAAGGCTTAGATCCAAAAGTTGGGGCATATATTCATCCCCTCTGTTCTTGCTATATGCGTATGTTTTGTTGTTTTTATGAGTGTATTCTTAACATACGTGAGCTGCTCTTCATTTTGGTATATTATTTGTGGAATTCTGGAAAACTTGAGGTTGCAGACGGTGGTGGTTTGCCGGAGAAGATGACCGGAGGTCATCTCCGGCCGGTGATCTTAAGTGCTAGGGTTTGTGGTTCTTTTAAGTCGTGACCGTCCGATGCGTTTGATCCAAGGGTGGAAATGTTGCCAGCGAATTAATGGGGAGAGTGTGTGTCACGTGATTCATTTTTACTCTCTCTGATGATTGCATGCGTTTGCGTATATGATTGTTATGATGTGCTAGCAATGTGATGCGTATGATTTACTTACTTTGACTTTGGTTTGACTCTGACTTAATCCAATGGTCATGCGTGAGTCAACTTTGTGGACTGAATTCCATGTTTGTTATTGTGTTCCACGCGTATGTTTGGACCTTGGACTGATTGCTATTCACACCACGTTTTCAAAGCCCAAACCATTTGAACTGAGGATTTGCTATGCATGCACCCCCTCCTTTATTTCCATTTCATTTTATTTTCTTCATTTTATGCACGTTTCCTTTTTTATTTTTAAAAATACCGAACAACATTAGAAAATTATAGAAAAAATTCATGAACATTTTTAAGACATTTAGAAAATTTTTGACATTTTTATTTCATGATTTTATGACATTTTTGCCCCTGTTACACAATTTTCTTTGAATTTCCATTTGTATGCATTCAATTTGTGATACATAAATTTGTATAATTTTGTTCTTGCTCATTATAAATGGTTTTGGCTTGGTTATTTTTGCATTGATTCATTAGCACTTTGAAGCATGTTAAATGATTTTTATTTTATTTTTTAGGTCACTTTATGACATGTTTTGATGCTCATCTTTGCACCACTTTGTATGATGTTTCAATTTGACCTAATTGCATTGTTTGAAGTCATTTTGCTTTGAATTTTTACATGCTATTTTGATGTATGATTCACTTATGACTTAGGCATTCCAATACTATGCTTGTATAATTTTAATAGGTCCATTTGATTTTTGTGTGATGCATTACATTTGAAGCATAATAGCATGTCATATCATTATAATATTTTTGTGCATGTTTACATGATTTTTTTGTGTGCATATTTGTATGATCATTTGCATATTTTTGTGAGCTATTCATGTGACATTATAGGTCATTGATACACATTATATGTCATCTTTGCATGTTCATTTCAATTTGAACTTTGTGCATCATTAACATGTTTTGTTTGCACTTTCTTTTTGAACTTTCATTTCAATTCTTCTTCTATTACTTCTTGAATGTCTTGATGTTTGATTCATGAATACTTTGAGATGTCTATAAGTCATTTTCCACCTAGTTTCAATTCTGATCCTTAGATTACATGTACCATTTATGCATGTTCTTCCCTTTCTTTTCATCTTTCAACTTCCTTTCTTATGAAGACATGTTTGAATGCTATGGATGATGATTGTTGTTTATTCCATTGAATTTGTATGATGATATTCACTTGTTATCCATATGATTTACATTCTGGTTGTGATCATAAGACTTGATTCTTCATGTTTTTCTTTTGAACTTTATAGTGCATTAAGCACTTTTTTACTTCTTATGCATGTTTCCTTGTTTACTAACCATGTAGGGGCTTTGGTAAGTTGAAATTGAGTGTGGATGAGGAATCCACATTCAAACTTCTTTCCTTTCATTTCTTTTATAATTCAACTTTGTGTTTTGTTAAGCATCTATGTGCTTTCTATGATTAACTCATTATTTTCCCTTTTGAGTTACAATTCATCTTCTACTTTAGAAGTGAATTGTCTAGCTCATTACTTCTTTAGACATTAGGCTTTGAAACCTCACAAACCTTTAGGATCACTCCCTTAACTAATCAATTAGGATTGAGTCTTAGTTCACATAGATTTTTACCTTTCTCTCCTCTCTTGAGTCTTCTATCTTCTCATCTCAAAGGAAATGCAAAATATCTAATAAAGGTAGGCATTTATTGCATTTAGGCCTTTCATATAAAGAAAAGATTATAAGGGGTCTTCTCTTATAATCTTAGAATGTGTAGCATATAGCCCATCTTGGGCCAATGTGTTAAATATTTGATCTTGTATGAGGGACTTAACTGTAATACTTGTTGAAAATACAAATAAAAAAAACACTTCTTCATTTCATAATCAACAAAAACTCTTAATAAACACAAGTATGCTAGTGTGTTTGAACCTTGACAATTGGAACTAAGTGTGGGGGTCTTCTTCACCCTTAGTGTGCTTTCTTACTCTTTCCATCTTGGAATGTGAGAATGTACACATTCCAATGACTAAGATTTAGATACACTATCATATGCAAACGAATGAAAAACTCTTAAAATACAAAAACAAACAATAACGTCTTTCCTTCGGGAATTCTTTTCTCATCTCATTCACTCTTTCCTTGAGGATGCGTCATTTTCGTTCTACCGCAAACAGGTAACGCCTAAGTCTCCCTACAGCGAGCTGCAACACCGAACTGCTAGGACGCGAACGTTGACGTTTCCACTAAAAAACACAAACAATCCATCCCTAGTGAGGGGAACTACGTCGCTCTGATTCTCATGTTCCCGATGAGATACGTAGGCAGTGGGGTAGGGCCCATTCGAGCACTTCTTTTATTTTCCCTACATTTGTTTCTCTTTCTCCTTCCATTCCTTTTTCAGTTCCTTTTTCAGTATTCTTTTCCTACACCCTTTGATTGAAGCAAGCAAGCGTGGATCCCATCGGGTACGATGGACGTGAGAGGGTGCTAATACCTTCCTCTCGCGTAACCGACTCCCTTACCCTTTCTCTTGGTCGCAAGACCATGCTCTATCCTTTCCCTCAGGTTTATGCGGTGTTTCCTTTCCCTCTCTTGGGATAAATACACACTACAACAAAAGTAAGTTATAACATCGCACCTTAGACAGCGCTTTAATACAAAAGCGCTGCTATAAGTTAAAAACAAGGAAACTAGCCATTTAAAAAAGTAAAAGCGCAAAAAAATATAAGACCTTAGACAGCGCTTTGGTCAAAAGCGCTTTATAAGGTCTTATTAATTTTAAAAAAAAAATTAAAGGAAAATATTAGACAGCGCTTACCTTAAAAGCGCTGTCTAAGGTCTTAAAAATAAAAAAAAAATAAAATCAAAAGCGCTGTCTAAGGCCAACCTTAGAAAACGCTTTGAAAAGCGCTGTCTAAGATCCACCTTAGAAAGCGCTTTTATGACAAGCGCTGTCTAAGGTGTAATAAAATTAAAATATATGAATAGTCAGTATTCATTTTCATATTTCCGCTCTTTCTTCTCCCCTGCATGCGAACAGAGCTCAAAACCCTTGCGAACGAAAAACCTTCACCGTCAACCGTCCTCCACCGTGTCGTCGTTCGTTGTTGCCGTCGTTGCATTGCCGTCCGTCCGTTTCTGCTCACTGCCGTCATTTTCGTTTCTGCTCATTGTCGTCGTCGTTCGTTTCTCTTTCTGCTCTTTGATACATTTCGTTCTTGCATTGCCATTGTTACCGTCGTTAAAGGTACGTCGTTGTTGTGAAGAATAGGGTTTTGTTGCTTTACATTGTTGTTGTAGGGTTTTGTTGCTTTACAATGTTGTAGTGAATGATTATGTTTGGTGAGTTTTGTTAATGAAGTTATGTTGTTCTGTTTTATTAATGAAGTTTTGTAGTGAATGAGTATGTTTGAAGTGTTGTTAATGAAGTTTTGTAGTGAATGAGTATGTTTGATGAAATCTTCTAAAAAACTCTAAAAAACTCTTAAAATTGATGGAGTTTTGTTAAAATTGATGGAAATAGTTTAGTTTAGTTTTATTTTTTCCACCTCTTAAATCTTCTAAAAAACTCTTAAAATTGATGGAAATGTCCTCTGAATTTTAGAATTCAAAGCTTGTTTTTGAAGCCTCAAAATTCTAGAATTTGAGATGGTTGAGTTAATAAACAAATATAATGAACATAAACATTTCACTAAAACATAAGAAATTCAACCAGTTACGTATCAAACACTATCAAACTTGTTCATTTCTTGATTAATATGGTTGAATTAATGTTATTTTGTTGACCTTAATAAGTAGGAAAACCATGGATAAAAAATGGATGGATGCCGATCGATTGTCCAAAGAGTACGAGAATGGGGTATTGGATTTCGTTAAGTTTGCTGTTCAACACGCTGACGCTGAAGATGTCCTTGCTTGGGTTGTTGTTATGTGGGTAGGGTTGACGCAGATGGATTGAAATCGCATTTACTGATGAATGGAATTGATCGAAGTTATAAGTGTTGGATACATCATGGGGAGAAAATTAACGAGAATGTTGAACCGACGGGGAAAAGTAATACGACCTATGCTTCAGATGACAAAGACACGGAAACATACGATTGTGATCGAGTCGAAGAGATTGCAGAAGCAGTTGTAGAAGATCTTCATGATTGTCCTGAAATGTTTGAGAGGTTGGTAAGCGATGCAGAGAAACCGCTCTATCAAGGTTGCACTAAATTCACAAGACTGTCTGCGGTATTGAAGTTGTACAACTTAAAGACGGGCAATGGATGGTCGGATAAAAGTTTCACAGAGTTGTTGGCCCTTTTGAGAGAAATGCTACCGGAGGATAATGTTCTTCCCAATCGAACCTATGAGGCCAAAAAAATGTTGTGTTCTATTGGCATGAGCTATGATAAGATACATGCTTGTCCAAACGATTGCGTTTTGTTTCGAAACGAATATGCATCGTTAACTGAGTGCCCTAAATGCGGTTTGTCTCGATATAAGAAAAAATTGTCTCCAGCCAAGGTCTTATGGTATTTTCCTATAATACCGAGATTTAGGCGCTTGTTTCGTAGTGAAACCGATGCAAGACACCTGACTTGGCATGCAGATGAAAGAATTATTGATGGAAAGTTGCGACATCCGGCTGATTCACCACAGTGGTCGAAAATTGATAATGATTATCCTGACTTTGGAGAAGAAGCAAGAAACCTTCGCTTGGCATTATCTACTGATGGAATGAACCCGCATGGTCTTCAAAGTATCTCACATACCACATGGCCTGTGATTCTTATGATTTATAACCTACCTCCGTCGCTATGCATGAAGCGTAAGTACATGATGTTATCTATGTTAATCTCTGGGCCTAAACAACCAGGGAATGACATAGACGTATACTTGACACCTTTGATCGAAGATTTAAAGATATTGTGGGAGAACGGTGTGGAGGTTTATGATGGATATAGGAAAGAAAGTTTCAATTTGAGGGCGATGTTGTTTGGCACAATTAATGATTTTCCAGCTTACGGGAATCTATCAGGGTACAACATAAAAGGTGAAAAAGCGTGTCCTATTTGTGAAGATAAAACAGTTTCGAAGCGATTGGAGTTTGGTCATAAGAATGTCTTTCTCGGTCATCGTAGATTCTTAAATGCCAAACATAACTACCGTGGGTGGAGACAAGAATTCAATGGAGACATCGAACAAGGTCTCCACCTATGTTGTCAGGTGACCAAGTTTTTAAAAAGGTGAAAGATATGCGTACTGAGTTTGGCAAACCTTTTGCACATAAGGTTGTCAAAGGTGGGTGGAAAAAGAGGTCGATATTTTTTGAATTGCCATATTGGAAGTCTTTGTATGTGAGACATTTTCTCGATGTTATGCATATTGAGAAAAATGTATTTGAAAGTGTTATTGGTACGTTACTCAATATAAAAGGAAAGACTAAGGATGGCCTTAAAGCAAGAAAAGACTTGGAAGCGATGGGGATTAGACCTGAATTAGCACCCGTGAAGAAAGGAAGACGAACATATCTACCACCTGCTGCTTTTACTCTGTCTAGAAAGGAGAAGAAAATATTGTGTAAGTTTCTGAGTGGAGTTAAAGTTCCAGAAGGATACTCTTCAGATGTCAGAAGACTCGTGTCTATGAAAGACCTCACGTTGAAGAGTTTAAAGACACACGACTGCCATGTTATAATGGAACACTTTCTACCAATAGGTATACGTTCTATTTTGCCAGTGAAAGTAAGAAGCGCCATAACTAATTTGTGTTTTTTCTTTAGGTCAATTTGTAGTAAGGTAATCGATCCCGATATCTTACCAACACTACAAAAAGAGATAGTTATTACCTTGTGTGAGCTTGAAATGTATTTTCCTCCCTCTTTTTTTGACATAATGGTACATCTAGTTGTTCATCTTGTGAAAGAGACACAGTTGTGTGGACCAGCTTATATGAGATGGATGTACCCTGCTGAACGTTATATGAAAATATTAAAAGGGTACGTGAAAAGCTGAAGTCGACCAGAGGGGTGTATTGTTGAACGATACATTGTTGAAGAAGCGGTTGAGTTTTGTACTGAATATTTGTCCAATGTTCAGTCGATTGGACTCCCCAAAGCTCATATTTTTGAAAAAAAGGATGGTAAAAAATTAATTGGAAATAAAATTGTGACAGTATCAAGGGATGAACGGGATCAAGTGCATTTGTATGTTCTGCACAATGATAATGAGGTTGAGCCATATGTTGAGATGCACAAGGATGTACTCCGAAGGTTAAATCAGAACAGAAATGAAAATTGGATAGTACGAGAGCACAATCAAAGTTTCATACAATGGTTAAAGGATCATATTTATTCGAAGCGCTCTTCTGATCCTGCTTCAGTAACAGAAAGGTTGAGATGTTTGGCATATGGTTCAAGTTTGCATGTGTATTCTCATAGCGCATACGCAATTAATGGATACACATTTTATACCAAAGACCAAGACGATAAAAGTACTATGCAAAATAGTGGTGTCACCGTCCTAGCTGAAGAAATGTACATATCAAGTATGAAGGACTTCAACCCCAAATATGCAAATCTGTCATATTTTGGAGTTATTGAGCACATTTGGGTGTTTGATTACGAGAAGTTTCAGATTCCAATCTTTGGTTGCAACTGGGTAAATAGTAGTGGCATACGAATGGATAAGTCTGGATTTTTGCAAGTGGATCTTAATAGGGTGGGGTACAAAGATGAGCCTTTTATTCTAGCATCTCAAGCTAGACAAGTGTTCTATGTCACTGACCCGACGACTACGAAATGGTCTATAGTGCTTCTATCTAACAAAGTGGTTGATGATAGCGGTGTAGATCAATGTGATATTGATGTTGAGAATGAGTCATGCATTAGACGGAATGAGTTGAATACAAATGATCAAGATGAGGATCTTATAGCGGATGAGTCATATATCAGAAATGACCATAACGAGGGAATTTGGATCCATTCATCCGTCCGCATTGCTAAGACACAAGTAATTCATATTCCAACCAAGAAAAGAAAGAGATGTTAGTGAAAGAGGTAAAATTTGTTATATACTTGATTTCTTTATTATATTTGTTATATATTATGTCATATTTGTTATATATTAGTGAAAGAGCATTTTATTTTCATTTTTTACATGGTAATGTTATTTAGACTCCAACAAGATCCAAAACAAAGGATAAGCGGATTTCGGAGCATACCGAGTCCGTTGTTTCAAAAAAACAGGTACATCACAATTATATGATATTTATGCATAGAAAATGTTAAATTGGATATCTTATACTTCATCTAACAAATTATATGATATATAGCTGTTAATCTTACACTTGTTTAATCTTACAGTGGACATTGGTTGTTGGTCGCAATTAACCACAGCGGAGAGTCAACCCCATTATTACATGGAATTATGTGAAGGTATATTAATTATCACATGTTTTATTATATTAGTGATGCTACTTGATAAAACTTAGGATTTATCCATATTTTCTTTTAATTGAATTACAATCTTTGTGTTTTCAGGACCTATAATGTAGATTTGAAGCAATGCTTTGGTTGAATGCAAAAGTATTAGTATAAGTAATATGTGCATTTGTAGAAAAAATATAATGATTTGTAATTATAAATAGGTGTATATATAATTTTGGTTTGTAATTTTAAATATATATATTGGTTTGAATTGCCAATTGTTTTGCATATATAATTTTGGTGTAAATTGCCAATTTTTGAAAAAAATTGCTGGTTGAAAAACAGGTAAAATTCTGGTTGAAAAAACCTGGTAAAAATTGTGGTTTAAAAAAATTTATATAAAATTTTTCGTATACCTTAGACAGCGCTTCTGGAGAAAGCGCTGTCTAAGGTAGGGATTAGACAGCGCTTTTTACAAAAGCGCTGTCTAAGGTAGGGCTTAGAAAGCGCTTTTGACAAAAGCGCTGTCTAAGGTATACCTAGAAAAATTCAAAAAGGTTGACCTTAGACAGCGCTTTCACCAAAACCGCTGTCTAAGGTATACCAAAAAAATGTCAAAAAAGGTGAGGCTTAGAAAGCGCTTTTTCCAAAAGCGATGTCTAAGGTGTACCTTATAATGTCAAAAAGCGCTGTCTAAAGGTACCATAGACAACGCTTTTCATTAAATAGACCCCCCTTTAGACAGCGCTTTTGGTATTACCCAAAGCGCTGTCTAAACCTATAGCAGCGCAGGTTTATACAGCGCTTAAAAGCGCTGTCTAAGGGCAAAAAAAGCGCTGTCTAAGGTCTTTTTTGTGGTAGTGACACATTGCTGGCGACTCTTTTTCGGTGCCACTTTCGCGTTTGTACTTGGATGAAAATCCCGGGAGCGACAATCACATACACAATTATCCAAGGCCTTTATGAGTCAATCTCAAACACGTTCGAGTTAGATCCACCATTCTATAAAGTGAGATAAAGGGACTCTCAAAACTCACTGACTCCTCTTTTGTTTCACACTATTTATCTGTGTCAATTTTTATAGCTTGAGCTCACATTCCCTCTAAAGGGTTAAAGAAGAAGAAAATCGAACAAGTTTAAGACAATGATGAAGAATCAGGGTCAGTACTTGGCCAACAGAAAGAATGAAAACAAATAAACATTTTATATTAAATTTCGTAACCTTTATTTATCCTTACTCTTGTATTTTAGAGTAAAAAAATAGGAAGTGGCTCCACTGCTTCTTCGAGTCGATAAAAAACTAGAAAGGGAACACCACCTGTCGCCCTCGACAGTGAAGGTACTCGGGTTTAATCAAAATTTCAACTTGTATTAACATTTTCTATCCCTTTAAGCTCAAATATTCATTATGCTAATAATGTTAAATGAAATTTGTTTCCTCAGGGGACTGATGTCGAACTCGATGCTTCGACAACAGGTTCGATAAGATACACTAGAACCACTGCACTAGCAAGTAATAGATGATGGAGTAGAAAAGCAATAAAGAACACAATAAATTTTTTACCCAGTTTGGTGAAACTACACCTATTTCTGGGGGGCTGAGTCCACAACCTAAGAAAGGAAATTCACTATTAGTAACTTAGTACAATTAGACTTACAAGAAACAACAAATTCTATGTTGTTCAATTCCTCTTCCTAACACTACCCAATGACTTTCTATTTAGAGTCTCCTTCTAAACATGCGAACCTACTCACTTTCTTCTCTGCCATAAAACCAATGACAGGGGAAAACAACTACTAAACCCTAGTGATCAACTTCAATCTTAAGAAGAGGAAAGAATGTGTAATATTAAAACTCAACTAGACAAAATTTCTATGCCAAGTTACTAAAACATAGAGGTGTATATAACAATTTTGATTACAACTCAACATGACAAACCTTCTATGCAAAGTTACTAAAACATAGAGGTGTCCATAAAAATTACAAGGACTCTTGTAAATCCTAACACTCTAAGATGTTCAATGGGAGTGGTTGCTTTCTAATGTAGGCTTGAGCTCCTTATATAGCGAATTAACTCTGTGTTTTTCTCATTGGATAATATCTTTGAATTCGTCCAGAATTAATGTAGAATTCATTATACATTTGATTTGTTCTTTGAATATCTCTAACAAGATATAATTTGTTTCAATTTAAATATGAATTAATCTTCATCCAGCTGTAAAACAAATTAGCTAGTCATATTGTTAAATCAATAACAATAAAATCTTTAACAAATCTTCTGCAGAACATACTACAAAATGCAGCATTCTAGCGCCTGTTGAACCAGGCCCACATGTCGTACCAACAAGTTAGAGCATCACGCCCAGCATATGTCCTTTCTGCAGCTTCATACAACTTTAGCAAGCTAGACCAATCTTGAATACTTGGACACATATCCAAGTTATTTTTTTTGCTAAAATGCAACCGATCTAAAGGGTCAATCCAATAGGAACAACAATCTCACCCTTTGGCAAATTGTGGCAAAACAACTATTCAAGATAAATAGCACTTATTCCATGAGAATAAGTGACTGCCAATAGATGTACTAGATTTTTAAAGTATTTGAGTAGCATCATCTTCCATGTGTCACAGTTAAGCACCAACAACAGCAGAAGTAAGAAGCCGTCATTCAGATGCTTACATATAATCTATTCAGTTGCTCCAAACCAAACAGACAATCATGCAATCATTCACAGACTTAGTCATGCATGAATCTAGTATCACATAGTTAGTAGCATATGTAACACCCTAAAATCCCGACTCATAAATTACAGAATAAACCAACCTTGTAGGATTATACTCAAACACGACATGCATACTTTTCAAATATTTTGAAACACGTAGCGGAACTCGAAATAAATAACATAAACTTCAATTATCTTTTCAAACTGAAATACTTAATAAAATAACATAATCCAATGATTAACTCAAAAGAAATATATCTCCATGTTCCCGATGTTACAGATCAGAGCATTAAACCAACTAAATAGCGATAAACGGTAAAATAAATGAAGAAAATCTCCAAGGACATCTTCCAACCCACATAAGCACTTACTCCTCTTGAGTATTTGTACAACAGCGTATGGGGCAACACAAAACAAACAAGAAAGAAAAGGGGTGAGAATACGCTAAAATATATTAACGGTGTAAAAGAATGCAGTGGTAGTTAAATCACACAGTCAACAATTCACATTAATTACCCACCAACACAATAATTCAATTCACATAGCCTTTATGTATGCACTATGACTCACAACTCGACTTTATGCATGCGGTACCAATTTGGACATCAAAGATTTGTTATTGATCTCGTCCACTCGACAATGGTTCCTCATTCGAATCGGATCTCAACTTTTGAACCACGGGTCCCCACTTCTGAACCCCAGATAATCACATATCCCCACTTTTGAACCGATGACTCGCCTTTTTGAACACACTTAAGCACGATTTCAGTTAATATATGGTTATCAAATCGCCACATACTCATCAGTTAATATCCAATTTCATCAATTATTCATGAATTCGAGAATATGTTCATAAATCAATTACACAACAATGGTAGGGATAACATCCACATTCATACTTATTCAACATGCACAAAATCCATTATTACTCAGAACACAAATTTATACATCAAACATGGAAAATAGGGTGGATTTCACATAATCATCATCAAGCTCATAATTGAAACACCTTTTCTAAAAATAACTTGTTCTTAAAAATTGAAGAACCTTAAAATTACTTTTTTTTCTTTCTTTTTTATTATATTCTCAAATTAAAATTTAAATTGATTACAACACCATCAAATTAAATAGTATAATTTCAATCAGATAATCTTCAAACCGAAAAGATGAGAGATTGTGGCAGAGAGACACTGCAAAGCGAGTTGGGGACGGGCCACATGAGTGAGTCGGAGAAACGAAGAGGAAGATGAAGGACCAAAGTTTTGATGCAGAAGAGGAAAAGTTGAAATGTATTTTATTTTTCAAAAATTAGAAACCACTTGATTCATATATTAAAATCTCAACCATTAAAATTTCTTTTGCCACATGTCGTACATCGCTATAAGGGATAGGATAGAAACTGGATGGTAAGAAATGGAGCAGATCCAAACTCCTTACACGATTGCATACGTGACGGCTAGGTAGAGGTAGCCATGATGATGCTGACGTATGTAGAATGTTTTGAATAGTGTTCAGAATTTTAATAAAAATAACGTCATCTCTCTGCCATATTGCAAATATGATTGAAAATGACATTTTTTGGAGGGCATATGTTAGTCTGAGATTTTCGACTTAGTTTTTTCTACATGAATGTAAGATACGAGGTGGATACAAATACTAAGTATAGGTGGCTAAGTCATGTTCTCGACACCTTTTTACGAATTCGACAATTAGACTTTTCGACAGATATGTTTGGGCAACTTGCAGACGCTTTCGACAATAGGAATAATACAAAGCAGTTCAAAAGACCAAAGACATGTGGAAACACATCAGAAGGCAAAGGCATACTTAGTGTGAGCCCATAATTCACGGGATCCTAAATCGTAATCAAACTATGATACCATGTAAAAATTAGAACTCTGAGCTCCATGAAAGGAGCTGAATAAGGAAAAAAAAAGCAAAATTTATTTAACAAATCTAAATCTTATATTGTAGAAATCAAACTTATATAACAAAGTGTAACAGCTCATAACATACTCCAAAATTAATTACAATATTATACAATTAGTTATCAAATATTTGTCAATCTTAAAAGCGGTCGTTATTACGAACCCTCTAAAGACAAAGTGAACTTAGTAATCATAAATTCTTCGAAGTCATTGTCTCTCTTCATTGCAAACATTGAATAATGACACAACTATATAACAATAACAAAGGCATCTTATCCATCAAGGTATACATGCATAAATTCTAAATTACAAGTTGAGACCTACATCAATTTTTAATCAATAATAATTGACTCCCACTCGAATATACATCCTAATGGTGGGACCTTAAAACCATTTTGTTCATTGTTTAAAAGCCTAATTTAGGTCATGATACAATGCAACATCATAAAATAAAAAGAAAAATCAAACGACGGTGGCTCTATTAGATATGATTTCTTGTTGCCAGTTGTTAAAAAATCTAAAAAGTGATCAAAATATAGGTAGGAGAATTAATGGATTTCATTATCAAAACCGTGATAATGAAATAAAGCAAACTTTTAGTTTCTTTTAGTTTCTAAATCACATTGTTTGTATCTCATACATATCTACTTTTTTCTGTCTCTTCCTAACCAAGTTTGCTTGTCTCTTCAAGACACTTCTTAAGGTAAAGTCCTCAAATTGCATTATAAATTTGGTCTAGCAAACTTCAATTTCCAATTAATAGTGTACAATATTGAGCATGGAAAATGAACAAGTTGCAAGTAAGGAAATGAAGGTTGAGTTTCCATCAAAGAGTGAAGAAGTGGTGTCAAGTAGTGTTGGAGGTTCTAATGTGGGACAAGGTGGACTTATGAGACAACCTAGTATGACCAAAACTAGTTGTCTATGTTCACCAACAACACATCCTGGTTCATTTCGTTGTAGGCTACATCGTACTCCTAGTCTCCAAAGGACCAAAAGTATGGAGCCAGGATCAGTCTCTGATCAGGATCAACATTAGGTCACGGTTCTATTGTTGAATTTAACAAGGATCGGATGCATTAATCTTCTGTTGAATTTAATGTTTAATTTTATTAAGATGCTATGGTTGTTTCCGTTGTGTAAAAGTGTATCTTGTTCCAAAATCCATGTCGATTTCTCTGCATTTTGAATATTGATTCTAAATCTGAACTGTGAGATTGAGAAATTTGTGTTTTTTTTTGTCTGTCAGTCTCTATTTATTATCTTTTTTTTTTAATAATTTTTCTTGGATAAAAAAAGGTAAATAAATTTCTTGAGTTATATGTAATTATGTGAATCTTGTACTCAACAAAACATTTCAGTTTATTGAAAAAATTGAAGTTAATTCAGATAACCATGGTTTTCAATTATATTATGCAACCAAAATTCATATATATATATATATATATATATATATATATATAAAAGAGGGGATCATTTGACACCGGTGTCAAAATATTAATTTTGACATTAAATCCTACCCCTTTATTATTATCCATGCAATGACTAAGATAAATTCACTTGAAACTAACACATGAGTTTCTTAAGGGAATTTATCTTAGTCATTGAATGAATAATACTAAAAGAGTAGGATTTAGTGTTAAAGTTAATATTTTGATACCGATATTAAATGATCCCCTCCCTATATATATATATATATATATATATATATATATATATATATATATATATATATATATATATATATATATATATATATATACACTGTAGTTTTAAATTTTATTATACAAGCCAAATTAACATATGTAACAAAGTTTTATGGTTTTCAATTGTATTATGCCTAAAAAAATGAGACTCATTTTACATCGGTCCAATAAAGATAAAGTAGCGAAGAAGAGAGAAGAAAACATTTGAGAGAAAAGAAAATAAAGAGATAGAGTTGGAGAGATTGCATTAAAGATTTATACATATTCAACCTACCATTGAATCTATTTATGTCTCAAAGAATTTCTTCTTAAGAGTTATACTAAAATATACCTTGATATTTTTAGGATGCGATCCTCTTTTTCGAAGTGAAACAAATAAAATAATATGATCACTTTTATTACAATAATTACATTTATGGGTTTCGCACTTATTAGAGTAGGCCCAAACATTTTAGTGGCCCTATTCTTATTATAACATAAGACCTCTAATAACTAATAGAATTAAAAAAAAAACAGTAATTAGTAAATAAATATCGAGCAATTTAACTTTTAATCAATAATTGCATCTTGGTGTAGTGGTATAGTAAGGTTTTTCGGGGCAATTTGTGTGTCTTGGTCTTGATAATGATATTTTTTTTTTTTGTGTGAATGAAACAACTAAAATCATAAAAATCAAATTCCTAGATGCAAACCGAGGACTTTTACATTGCAAAATTTAAACCTATCTGCTGAACTACAATGTAAATCAGTTAATAAATTCGCAAATATGTATATAATATAACTAAATTATATATAAATTAATTGAACCCGATTTTTTTATCGAGGCCCCGAATATTTGAGGCCCTGTGCAGCGGCTCATCCTGCACACCCACTGGGTCGACCCTGGCACTTATTATGAACATGATATATTTTAGTAAAGTTTTTAATATTATTCTTAGATTCATAACCCATACTAACCTTATTATATGATTATTATATGATGCTTTTTAACTACTTATTAGAAGATTCAAGTTATCTATTCCTTTAGTGAATTTATCAAGTGTGTTTTATAAATCATAATTTTTTTTTAAAAACATCGCATTGATCACATTTGGTAGATTCAACTAATACTTTGTGGAAAGAAGAAGAGTTTTGAATTAAATTATTTGGCTCTCTTTAAAGCTTTCTATTTCAAATTTAAGGGAAGAAATAATGATTTTAAAGGTGAAGACAAAATGTTAACTTGTTTTTTATTTAATTTCTTCCAAATGAGAAATCATGATATAAGAAAGTTACATCAGGCAGAAGTTAGTTTCTTCATCATTTGAGGAATCAATGTCATAGTCGTCCCAAGCGAGGTAGGTTTTCTTAACTTCTTTTTTAGGTTTTTAAATTTTTTGTGATTTTGGTTCCTTCTCTAGTTTTGAGGGAAATTTGGTCGTATGTGTCCCTTATTTCTACATCAAAAGTATGTAGGAGTAAATGAGGACATTTTTATGTTCTTTTATTGATTTTCTTGTTGTTTTTCGTGTTTTATAAATATTCTAAAGTTTTAAACGATTAGCTTCATTCCTTAATCGATGTTAGAATCTTTTTCTTCCTCAGTATTGATTGTTAGAGTTTTCTTCTTTTTGTCACCTTCCACGTCATATGCATATCTTTTCAGCTCTATATTGTGTTTCTCCAATTTACCAAATGGAGTAGGCTCTGATGCCACTTGTTGACCAAGTGACTTCAAACAAAAGAGAGGAGTGGTGAATTGTAATATTCAGAAATAAAAACTATTTAAAAAAATATTTTATTTAAAAATTGGTTTATATTAGTCTAACAAAGATAAAACAACGAAGAAAAGATAGGAGAATCAATTAGATAGAAAAGAAAAATAAATGAAAAAAAAAATAAAGAAATGGAGTTAGAGGGATTGTACCTAAATTTTATTCAGGTTTACCTATCACTTGACTTACTCTTGTCCCAAAGAGTTCCCTCTTGAGAGTTCCATTAAAATATGTGTTGACATTCTTACAAGATATGCCCACAAACCTTCGTACAACAAATGAGAGATTTTACATTTGTCAATCTTAAACCAAACAGAGCTTTTAATAGGCTTAGCTCACGAATCAAACATAAATTTTAATTGGCCAATATCAAGAACCAAACAAATATATCACTCAAGAAAATCACACATTTGAATAGCAACAAATACAACACAATACTAGTACAACCAAAATCTCACAAGTATTTTTCACTCTCATGGAACCACAAAAACTTTGGTGAAGAATTAAAAATAGAGAAGAAAATAGTAGAAAATGCGAAAGTAGAGTTTCAATTTCAAAACTGATGTGAAATGAAATGAATAAAAATCCTCTTCTTATAGGAAAAGAATTGGCTCAAAAAGAAAATGATTCATGGGTGTTTTTAATGTCTTAGTCGATTTACCCCTACTTGTTAATTGATTAGAAAACCCTAATATGTAAATTGTTTGAATTGCTCCTTCATTAGACAATTAAAGATTTCTCTATTTTATTGGAGGTGTTGCAAATAAGATAATCGATTAACCATAATCTGGTAAACGATTAACTAGTGTAAAAAGTCCTTTTAATTGATTAAACAAGTCAGTAATCAATTAAGGATGCATATAAAAAATTTTTTAGGTGTTTTGTAAAAAACAATAAAGGTTATAAGACATATTTGAGCAAAAGGGTGTGTGTGGGTGCGTGCGTGCGTGCGTGCGTGCGCGCGCACGTATGTGTATGTGTATGCGTTTGTGTGTGTGTGTGTGTGTGCGTGTGCGCGTGCACTTGTGTGTGTGCGTGCGCGCACGCGCATGAGCTGCCTTAGTATCTGAAGAATTACTCTTATACATATACATAAAATTGATCTCTTCGACACGCGCTAAGTACATAATCAGATGAGCTTTCACATCATCTCTCTTTCACAACTTTTGAACTTTAAGTCCCTCTACTAGATTCATCAATGATTTAGAAATTAAACTTGAACTTGACTCTTCTAACTGATGAGACTTGAAATACTTTCTTTGATCAAGTGTCAACATCAGATATTGTTAGACATTTATCATTAAAGGCTTCACCGAATTCCATTTGACATAAGGTGTATCCATCATCAAAACCACCAAGATCATCTAAATATTGCATATAGTTGTACTTTCAAGCAACTAGATCCACAACTTTCATATTCTATAGTCCAAACAACAACAATACTAAATATTAATTTTTGGTTTATAATATTTTCTTGTCAAATTCTCTAATTAGTTTTTTAGTGAGTTTGTAATGTATATGAGAAACATGACGAGGACCCGAGCTACAGGAATCAGGGACTCTAATACTACCTCTGCTAGACCTGAACATACACGTACGATACATATGGATAAAGTTAACTATGCATGTTACAACCACAACGTTAGGTGTAGGATGCTAAGGTGGAGGTACCTAAGTGAAGTTATATGTCTCTAATATATTCAGGGGAAAACCCCAATACGATTTTGTTGGTTGTCTTTTACGCTTTTGTTTTGTTTATTATTATTTATTAATTCTCCTTTATAATTGCACATATTTGAATCAAGTTTTGAATCGATTCATTTTAGCATGCATAATTCAATTATTTCTATTTGATTATGATCATTATGGTTTTAGTCAATTGCTTGAGTTAATGGAACAAGAACCATATTTGAGGTTGATTTAAGTTATGTGGGAAGTGAAATCTCAAACTATTTTAAAAAACTGGAAAATTTAAGATTTATTGTGTATGACTCGAGTCACTCGCAATCTATGACTCAAATCAAATCAAATAGACGAGAATAGGAAGATTCTGGTATTTGTTACTCAAATCACAGTTTGCACGTGATTCTAATCATACAACAGTGTGACTTGAATCACAAGTTATACATGACTCGAATCATAGAACTCCTGTTAGCCACTGCCTCATTTGATTCGAAACACACATCCTACATGACTCGAATCACAAGTTGTTTCACCTTTTCTATTTGGTTCTGATCAATTTGATTCAAATAAAGTTTTATACATGACTTGAAGCGTGAACCTTCACGACTCGAATCATAACTTTAACCTGACTCGAATCACGCGAAATGGGTCACTTTTCTTTATTTTAATCTTGTTCCACACTAATTGCTCATTTGGCTCAAATAAAAAAAATGCTCTTGACTCGAATATAACAACTATTTTCACCTACTTTTGTGCATAATCTCTAGCACATATAAATTTATTTTGTCATCTCATTTTATCAGGCAATCACTACTACGAAATATACCTTTGGTAACATCATATTACTATGGCCATTGTGTCAACCGTAGTAATATCTTCTTTTTACGCGTCTAATTTTTTATTTTATTTTAATAAAATACTTTTTATCACAACTCATAATAATAACCGTGGTGATAGATTAAAGGGTACAAGCTCCGTATTCCAACATCAACAATTTTCCATTTTTTCTATAAAAAATGTGTCCCTTAACTTCTATTGTTAAATAAAAGTTGAAAAATAATTAATTCTGGTTGTTTTAATCAACTATTATTATATGTTCCGTATTTCACTATGGTTGGTATTGGAAACCATGGTGAGATTATTTACTGAGAAATTAAAACATAACAAGTTCCTTATTTTCTTCATAACACATGCCATAGCGAACCAGACGATAACGATAAAGAAATCTTCATCTTCACCATCTTCATTCATTTGGAACGTCCAATCCTCACCCTCTTCATTTATTTCTTAGAACGAAAATCATTTCTTGGTCTCTTCATCCCTTTCGAAGTACGGTACATTTCTTGATCTCTCTCGCCTTGTGGTTAGTAGTAGTACATCTTTCTAAATGCTTATGTCCTTCGCTAGGGTTACTGGTTTCTTTTTTAACATATAAATGATGTTAGATTTTGTTGCATTTCATGAATAAACCATTTGTGCATGACATTTGTGAGAGCAAGAATTGTCTCTACAAGTCAATCTATGTTTTGATGATAACAATAAGTATTTGTGAAAGAACCATTTTATGGTCTAACGTGTGTTGTGTACAGATCATAAGAACTAAAGACATCAGAACTAACATACACCAGCAAGATGTACTATGATTGAATATATGTATATGCGGAGTTACTATGTGTGACTAAAGTCGCAAGTAGCAAGAAGACTTGTTTATCTAGTCATAATCAGTCAGATCCAAGGATGCCAAGATTGCTGTTGCAATGGTCTTGTGGATGCTCTCTGAAAGTGATTGAGATTCTGAAGATAGCGAAGCTTCTGAAGAAGTACACTCAGAAATAACCGAAGTTCTGAAGACTCCTATGACTTGAAGTTCTGATGGCTGAAGGCGCTGAAGACCAAGTGCAGAAAGAATCTGAAGACTGATGAGTTCTGAAGATCAAGGTTTCAAACAAGAAGTTCTGAAGACTCTGAAGACAAGCTTTGAAGATTCGAAAGACTTAAAGCAGAAAAGGATAACGCTCTTAAAGACCAAGTGCTGAAGTGCTGAAGTTCTGAAGACTGATTCCTAACGGACTTCTTCAATTAACAGAAGACTTGAAGCATCAGATATTCTCCTATAAAGACTCCACTCATGCTTTATCAAATTAACATCAGAATCCACTGAAGTTTCGAAGTCTAAATATTACCGTTGTGAGTTAAATGTACACACTACCCAAGAAAAGATGTCTGGTTACTTCCTCTTCTGCAAAAAGAAGATGTGTCACTACAACTCATTATATCACAACGTCTCTTTTCCAAATAGCCAACAGTATTCTCTAACGGCTATATTTCTACTGGCTATTTAATGGAAAGAGTTTCTGCTTTTAATGTGTCGATCACTTGTAGAATTACGAACTAAATGTTCATCTACAAAATTGACTAAGTCATTGTGTGAAGATAACAATAACGATGAGTTCTCGTTGTAACACTTAGAATATTCAAAGCTGTCATTAATTCACTCATGGCAATTGTTGTTGAATCTCCAAAGAACAAATTAACACAACAACAACAATCAAACAGAAGTTGTTGATGAAGAAGACAACAATTAAAGATCAGTCAAGTCATCAACCTACCTTCTCGTCAAAGCTACATTGAAGATCTGAAGCAAGGAGTTGCTGCTCAAAGCTTGCTCAACCAGAAGACAAAGAAGAAGAAGATCTACAAGATGTTAACTATCATAATATCTAAATACATCTTTGTAGTTTCTTAGGAAAGCAAGGAGTTGATTGCTCAAAACTTGCTTGAACACATGTGTGTGTTCTTTGTACTTAAACCTAGGAGAAACTTGCTTATTAAGAAGCACAATTTGTAATCTCCAGTTTGCCAATTCAACTAGATGAATTGAGACTCCTCAAGTGAACGTTATATCCTGATGGGATCCCTGAACGATTCAGCTGTGAGTTGAGGCCCTTGAGTAGATCATGTGGTGATCAGATACTTAAGATGACAATGGATGAGGGTCATTGTGGAAAATCCTGAAATATGGTCAGTAGCGTTATATTCATTGTGATGAATCCCTGAACGGCTAGCTGTGAAATCCCAGCAGTGGGTCTGCTCGGTCAATGAACGTTATATCCTGTTGGATCCCTAAACGGTTCATTGGGTTGTTAGTCACAGTGTGGCTGTGCAAGTGGTTAGTCACCGGCTGTTGCCCGTGCAAGTGTAATCATGATTTGGTTATAGTGGATTAAATCCTTGTGCTCAAGGCGAAATCACCTGAGGAGGGTGGACTGGATTAGCCCGCGTGGTGAACTAGGATATATCGCGTGTCCTTTACTCTTTTGCTTAGTATCTCTGTTTATGTTCTTCCTTTGAATATCAGAACCTCATATTACGCAAAGTCAGAACCTTGCAGCCTATCTCTGATAAGCTTCTGCACTGCAAGTTCTGAGTATCGAATCTTATAAACAGAACTTATACGGTTCTCATACTCTTTAGTTAATAGATCAGAATCTCTCAACGAACATTGAAGGTTCTTGAGCGCCAAATTAACAAGATGTTAAAAGTTACAAAAAGAGTAAATACACAATTCAAACCCCCCTTTCTTGTGTCTTTCTCGCACCTTCAACATTGTGATGTGTACTGTTCATGTTTTCTTATTCATGTTTTATTCAGATTTTGCGGGTAGGGTTTTGTGTAATTGCAAATAAAATTGGCAGGTTGTTGATTGATGTCATGAATATGCTTTAGGTTTTGGTGTTGTTAAATGTTATATTTTTGTGATAGATATGCATATGCATATAATCATATTAATTTGTTATGTGTGTTGCATTAGTGTGTCATTCACATTAGTCTTTTGATATAAATTTTAAAATTTGTTATGAATCGTAGTTGGATGAAAGATGATAGATTAGGTTCAATGTATGAGAAATGAGTTCTTGAATTCCTCGAATTCGTGGAATACAATCTTCCCGACAATAATGATCTCTTATTGTCCGTGTGTTAATTGTGGAAATATCAAAAAACAGTCAAAAGAAGAAATATTACATCACCTATGTTGTGATGGAATATGTACCAAAATTATACAACATGGACGTGGCATGGAGAAGTGGATAAAAATTGAAATGCGATGTCACAAATGCATGAAGATAATGAAGATATGGACCATCGACTACAAGATATGATCCGTGATATTGAAGAATCGTCTTTTATGAAAGCCCATATTTATGATACTTTATTTTTCAAACGACCTAGTTGGATATTTTTTTGAATAGTTTAGTTTAAATTTGATTTTATTTATGTACACTATTTTCATATATTCAACTTGACAAGTTACATTATACATAGTTTTGAATATTTTTGATTCAGTTATTATTTTTTTATTTTTCTACGTTACAGTTTATATTGGTGTAATTTAATGGTATGTTTGGCTATGAGAAGAAATTGAGAACAGAGAAAAAAGGTAAGAAATAATATAAAAAGAGAGAAATAGATAAAAAAATATAGTAGATCTAAATTACTTCTTGGTTTAAAAGAAATAGAAGATAAAATATGTGTTTAATTTTCAAAAAGGAAAAATCATCCTTGTGTTAAAAGTTGATTTATTTTTATTTGAATTTAATTTGTTATTTACATTAATATTTTAATTACACTAATTTTTTTGTAATAAATTAATTACATTATTTTAGGGACTATTAGTTATTAATCTAAAATTTATTAAACTATTATATAATTTAATTAAATTATTAATAAATTTTAATTTAATTAATGAATTGTAGAAAATGAAAAAAGAATAACACGACTTTATACTTTTGGTCCACGGCCAGTGGTATAAATTTAAAAAAAATAATAATTAAATTGTGAGTTTGTCGTTGCCTTACTTCGCATAATTGAAGAGAAAATTATTATGGGTGGGTCTCATGCTTTAAACTTATTTCTCACATAGTTCTTCTACTACCAAATAAAAGAATGTTGTAACTTTTCTTCTATTAATCTCTTATACCTAACTCTCTCGTTTGTATATTGTGGAAACAATAAAACCCTAAAGGTGTCATTATTAAAGAAATGAACTTTGAAACCGAAACATACAATTTTTGTTAAATATGTAATTCATTATTTTAGAAAGATTAGATTTGATTTAGAAAGATCAGATTTGATTTAGAAAGATTAGATTAGATATTTTTGGGCTTTTATAGTTTGGGCTTTAGCTTGAGATACGAGTTAACCTAAATCTATAAATAGGGAGGAGCCCTTATCATTGTAATCATCAAATTTGATAATCACAGTTTTGCAGTTGCAAAGTGATAATAAAATTCCACAATTGTGGGCAGAGAGTTACTTTGCAGTTTATACTCATCTTTTTTAAACGTGTTCTCATTTTTGTTCATTGTCATTACATAACAATCTTGAGATCAAGATTGAAAAGAATTCACCATAGATCGTGGTTAAATTCGAACATCTGGTATTAGACCCCCGATTTGATTCAAGGAAAGAACAGCTGTGATGGCGATGAATCACTTGAACGGTCACTTTCCAGCAAATCTTCCAATTCTCAAGAAAGATAATTATGAGAATTGGTGCAAGAAGATTAAGGTGGTTTTCTGTTACCAAGATCTTTGGGATTTTGTGAAGGAGGGATTATCACTGCTTGCAGAAACTGCTACAGATCAGGAAAAAGCAGCATATAAAGAATTGAAGAAGAAAGATTATAAAGCTATCTTTATAATCCATCAATGTGTTGATCCAGATAACTTTGAAAAGGTTAGTGATGTAGAATCAGGAAAAGAAGCTTGGGAGATTCTTGAAAAATCGTTTGGAGGGGCAGAAAAGGTAAAAGAGGTGAGGTTACAAACTCATAAAAGGACTAATGAATTGCTTCAGATGGAAGACAATGAAAGTATAAGAGATTTCTTCACCAGAGTTACAAAGTTGTTGAATCAAATCAAGGTATGTGGAGAAGTGTTGACATCAAGATCAGTTGTGTCAACGATCTTGAGGTCATTGGCTCCAAAATTCGACCACATGGTAATATCCATACAAGAGTCGAAAGAGTAGTCAGTATTGACGAAGGAAGAGCTTCAAGGGACGCTTGAGTCTCATGAACAAAGGATGGCTGAAAGAGCTGCAGGAAAGTCGAAGAGTGATATGGCTTTGCAGGCGCAGTCAGAAAAAGAAAAGAAAGTAAAAGGAAGCTGGAATGGCAACAAAGGCAGATGAGGCTACAACAATTCGACTGGTCAAAATCAGCATGAAGTAAACTGGTCGAATCAGAGAAAACCCTGGAACCAAGGAAGCCAAATAGGTGATGCTACAGGTAGAGGAAGAGGTGGTGGTCGAAAGCCTGACAAAAGTCACATTCAGTATTTCAATGTCAGAAGTATGGTCACTATTTTAGTGATTATCTAGAAAAGAAGAAGAATCAAGAAACTGATGCAAAGCTGGCGAAACATGAAGAAGAAGAGATGTTGCTGATGGTCACAACAAGAGACGAAGAGAGATTCTAGGACTAGTGGTACATGGACTCAAGATGCTCATCACACATGACTGGAAGGAAATATTGCGTTGTCAACATGAAGCCTTCGTCGAAGAACACAATGAAGTTTGCAAATGACAACACTCTAGCAACTAAAGGTGTTGATGATGTTTAGGTCATGAGGAAAGATGGCAAAAAATCAATAATATCCAATGTATTATACATACCAGGCATGAAGAGTAATTTGCTCAGCATATGGCAGTTAGTCGAAAAGAAATACAAGGTGTCGATCAAAGACAAGATGATGAGAGTTCTCGACTCAGGATGAAGATTAATCTTGAAGGCTTCAATGTGTCAGAATAGAACCTTCAAGATTGAGCTTAATGTGATGAAGCATAAGTGCCTTGCAACTGCAACCAGCTGAGATGAATGGATGTGGCACTATCGACTTGGCCACCTCAATTTCAAAGACATCAGATAGTTGAAGAGAAGAAATATGGTTTCAGGATTACCAGAAATCGACATTCTAAATGAAGTATGTGAAAAATGTGTTCAGGCGAAACAACACAGGAATAGCTTTAACAAGGATGCGGGAAGCAGGTCAAAGGCAATTCTTGAAGTCATATACACTAATGTATGTGGTCCTATCCAGGTGGATTCGATTGCAGGCAACAGATACTTTGTCACGTTCATAGATGATTACAGTCGAAAGCTGTGGACTTACCTCATCAAGAAGAAAAGTGATGTGATCGAGGTATTTG
This sequence comes from Lathyrus tuberosus, assembly GCA_022829125.1. NCBI lineage: Eukaryota > Viridiplantae > Streptophyta > Magnoliopsida > Fabales > Fabaceae > Lathyrus > Lathyrus tuberosus. The sequence goes on from JALAZF010000237.1 coordinate 616,201, forward strand.
CCAAATTCAAATCTATCGTCGAAAGACAGAGTGGTCGAAAGCTAAAAATTTTGAGGACTGATGGTGGTGGAGAGTATGTGTCGAAAGAGTTTAATGAATAATGTGAAAAGGAAGGGACTATGCATGAGGTGGTGCTACCCCACACTCCATAACAAAATGGAATTGTAGAAAGAAAGAATAAAACTATCATGAATATGGTGAGAAGTATGTTGAAAGGCAAGCATCTACCCAAAGAATTATGGTGAGAAACGGTTTCAACAACATACATATTAAACAAATGTCCGATGAAGAAGCTAGAGGGAATCACGCCAGAAGAATGTTGGTCTGGTGTCAAGCATAACCTTAGTCATTTGAAGGTGTTTGGATCTATAGCACATAGACATGTGCCAGATCAGTTGAGAAGGAAGCTTGATGACAAGTTAAATCAGATGATCTTGATAGAATATCATTTGACTGTAGGTTACAAGTTGTTCGACCCAGGGAATAAGCAAGTAGTGATCAGTAGGGACGTAATTATAGATGAGCTTAAAGAATGGGATTGGACTCAGAATGTGAAGAATGATTATTTGAGAATCTTGTGTGAAGAACCAGCTAGTGAAGTCGAAAGAGAAGATCAACAAGTAGAAGTTCGAGGTGAAGCTGGCCCATGCAGACCTCAACAAACAAGACACATGTCTGCAAGGTTGCAAGAATGTGTGATTACATTAGATGATGTGGTTGATAAAGAAGGTGAGCTAGTACACTATACTTTCTACGCAGATGTAAAACCAGTCAAAGCAGCGGAGGCATTGAAAGATTCAAAGTGGGTGAAAGCAATGAATGAGGAGTTAGACTTCATCGAAGTCAACAACACCTGGTCACTTGTCGAATTGCCTCAAGGCAAGAAGGAAATTGATGTGAAGTGGGTTTACAAGGTGAAGGTGAATCCTAAAAGAGAGGTAACTCAACACAAGGCAAGTCTTGCGGCGAAAGGATTTCTATAGAAGAAAGGAATCGACTTCGACGAAGCTTTTGTACCTGTTGCTAGGATCGAAACAATCAGGCTGGTTGTTGGTCTAGCAAACATGAACAAATGGCACACATGTCAGATGGATGTGAAATGTGCATTCTTGAATGGCTCCTTAGACGAAGAAGTTTATGTCGCACAACTAGTTGTGTTTGTGAAACAAGGCGAAGAAAGAAAGGTGTACAGGCTGCATAAAGCCCTATATGGACTTAAGCAAGCTCCAAGAGCTTGGAATAAGAAAATCGACAGCTTTCTAAGGGAGAAATTTTTTGTGAAATACATAACTAAGAATGGAGTATATGTAAGAAGAAGCAAGAGTGAATTGCTTATACTATGTCTCTATGTCGATGACTTGTTGATAACAGGAAGTTGCAAAAAGGAGATTGAAGATTTCAAACACGACCTAAGTGAGTAGTTTAAAATGTAAGACTTGGGAAATCTCTCATATTTTGTTGGCATCGAATTCTACAAGACTGGTAGAGGTTTGATGATGCAGCAAAGAAGATATGTAGGCGAAATACTCAAGAGATTTGAGATGCAAGATTGCAACCCAACTTTGACTCCAGTTGAGACCAGATTGAAAATGTCGAAAGATTCAGATGAAGATGATGTCGACCTAACCCAATACAGAAGACTTATTGGGTCACTTAGATACCTTTGTCACACAAGGTCTGACTTAGCATACAATGTGAGTATGGTAAGTAGATTCATGCAGAAGCCAAAGGTATCACACCTAGCAGCGACAAAGAGGATACTGAGGTATCTGAAAGGAACTCTCGACTACGACATTTTGTTTCTTGCAGCTAATGAAGAAAAAGAATGCAAGCTAGTGGGATACATTGACTTAATATGGTGTAGTGATGTTAAGGATAGAATATCCACAGCTGGCTATGTGTTTATGTTAGGTGGTGCACTAGTTGCTTGGATTTCGAGAAAGGAACAAATAGTGGCATTGTCATCATGTGAAGCAGAATATATAGTTGCTTCTTTTTGTGCATGTCAAGCAACCTGGATGGTGAGCCTGGTCGAAGAGATCACAGCGAAGAGTCATGGAGCAATTACCATGAAGATCGAAAGCATGTCAGCTATCAACTTAGCGAAGAATCCAATAACACAGTCGAAGTAAACACATCGAAATAAGGTTCCATTATCTTCGAGAACAGGTAGTGGAAAGGAAGATGAAGTTGGAACACTGCAGAACTGAGAATCAGATTGCAGACATCATGACGAAGGGAGTGTCAGTCGAAGTGTTCGAGAAGTTAAGGTATATGATGAATGTAAATAGTTTAGACACAATGAATTAGGTGGTGTGTTAAATATGTAATTCATTGTTTTAGAAATATTAGATTTGATTTAGAAAGATCAGACTTGATTTAGAAAGATTAGATTAGATATTTTTGGGCTTTAGCTTGAGATGTAAGTTAACCTAAATCTATAAATAGGGAGGAACCCTTATCATAGTAATCATCAAGTTTGATAATCATGGTTTTACAGTTGCAAAATGATAATAAAATTTCAAAGTTGTGGGCAGAGAGTTACTCTGCAGTTCATACTCGTCTTCTTTAAGCGTGTACTTGTTTTTGTTTATTGTCATTACTTAATGATCTTGAGATCAATATTGAATAAAAATTCTCCATAGATTGTGGCTGAATTTCCAACAATTTTAGATTCTATAATTTAAATCCATACCGAGAGGGTTTTGATATAGTCTGGATTCTATAATCTAAAACGAATTCTTTTATTTGAGCTATATTAGACTGACATTTTATGTGGAATAGAATATACAAGAACTTGTATTACCTGACATGTTTAGTTAATTTGTAGTTCACATAAAAAACAATAAATTCTTCTTACACATACCCATTTAAAATAAAATATAACATAGATGCAGTTTACTACAACTAAGTGACTTTTCCCCCCCATTTTCATAATCAATGTCGATGTTACACTATGTGATCTAGGACACTAAGTGGATCAAATGAATATTTGTCTCAACCATCCCCACAGAAGAACGGTGGTCAGTGTTAAATATCGTTGTTCGCCAAATGACGGTGATAGACATGTTTAATTCACTATCATGAAATTTTAAAACAACGATGATGTGAGAGGTATATTCTCAACATTTCGGTTAGTACCAAGAGACCAATTGCATTATATGATACTATAGTCAAATTTGTTTGTGTTATATGTTCAAACTTGATTCGTCTCATAATATTTAATGAGATCACAACATGTATGATTTATCTCAATGAAAAAATAGCTAGTTTGTTCAATCTATAATTTTGTTTTTATTAGTTGATATTTTTAATTATTCATAGTTTTTAGTTAGTAGTTCACATGTAACATGTTGAATTTCATATGTTTTAATGGAGGTTTTTAATTTCCTAGGTTTGCTCATAAATCCAACAATTTCAAATATTAGAACTAAATGTAAAAAAAAAATACTTTAAACATTTTCGTTAAACTATAAATTTTCGAGGGATTTCAAAAATCATGTATTAAAAAGGACTCAAATAAGTGATGGGCTACCTCTTCTCTATAGAGAGTTTTTCAATCAATCCCTTATATGTGATTTTGGATTGAATTTTGAGCATATAAGGAAAAGGAAATTTCTAATCCCACTCTAAGTGGTGGAAAATCACTCTATAAAAATCTAAAATTTCCCTTTATTCTAGAAATGCCTCTCCGAACGCACCTTGAGTCTCACTAAATCGCGTCTCAACTGAGTCTCACCCCATATTTTTTCAGAATTTTATTTCAGATATGCATCTCTAAAACAATTCAATGTACACCTTATGCATTCCTCTGTGAAACCCTTTCTTTAGCCATAAATTGTTTTGGAAATGTATCTCCATATTCACCATACATAATTTGGAGATGCATCTCTGTAATTTTCACCAGACATTAATTTTTGACTTTGAGTTAGAGATGCTCTGATGCATTAACCATATATGACTTTGCATAATATAACTTAAACTACACACTTTCGAAATAATATGAAAATGACATAAATAAGTTAATAAATCCAAGGTACACAATGAAATCAAAATAAAATATAATTGAAATTAGTGCTCCTAATTCAAATTTTGTATGCTACTGCGTATGACAAACTCGGACCCCTGTTCCTACGTTGCCTCTAGTGCCTCTTCCATCATGACATTTAGAACGTCCCTCACCTCAGAGCCATCTAGAAAGATTCGTTTATACCTACCTGCCCAATCTTCATGATACAGTAACATTTAGGCAACACATCAACAACATGATCTACCCTAGCCTGATCCTCGTCTAGTATCTCTTGATGAGCTGACCTAAGTGGATCTCTCGGAGCATCTAGTATCATATAAGGATGTAACACCCTGAAATACCACCGGACGTAGTCATATACAACACTCTAATAACTAGGAGCTAGGGTACTTCGTGCCTCATACAGTACAAAATGAAAAAGATATTCATCAAACATGGTATCCACATCTCTACACGTCATAGCGGGAGGAGTTGACTCATAAGGGTCTCTTGGAATAAACTGCATGTAGCCAAACTGTCGCATGACACGCTCAGGAAGATGAGGATACGTCAGACATGAACCGCAACCCAACCATCCAGAGTATAAGGCAATGTCCTTCAAGGGACGTGTCTTATCGTGATAAACATAAGTATGGAAATGTATATCATCTACTACCAAGAAGTCAAGATACACTTTGTATGGCTTCGTCACCTGATTCCCTTTTAGCGGGATATATGCATAAGCACGTGTCATATCCTCATTGTAGGTTAGAACATATAACCATTCGAATATGTGTGGGAAGTGCTTGAGGAACCAAGCCTAAAAATGGTACATATGAATCATTAGTAAAAGATGCAGAAATGGACGTAGAAAAAGTGTTATGAAACACTAAAAGATGGAGAAATATTACTGTTAATAGCGTGATGCTATCTGTCACCTGTTTGGTCTTCCACATACAGGCTTCGACTAACTTGGAGTACATGTAGACCAAACAAGCGGCCCCCAATTGCACTCATGTATCCCCTTTAAGTCATCGAAGTATCACAATTATATCACAGGTGGCACTCTTGTCAAAAAAATGGACGTGCCAACCAAATACAACATATATGCTCTTAGAGTGTATGCTCTATGATGCACAACCTACTCGTCATCATCAACAACCTGCTCTCCATTATGCAACTGCTATATATACAACCTCTCCAAGAATTGAAACCTAGCATGAGACCCTAAGGTGGCTTCTAACTCCTTCAGAACTTACTCTGGGTCATCTCCCAGATAGTCTACCATCATCTCTAGTGCCTCATCTATGTTAATCCTGTTATGGTCTAACAGCCTCCCCCTGATCAAAAGAGGCAGAAGGCACGAGACATCGCCCACTGTGATAAATATCTCACCATGTGGAAGATGAAATGATGAAGTCTCCGAGTGTTTTCTCTCTAAAGACGTGGATAACATACCAAGGTTAATCGTAACATAACCTGTCTTGCACAAGTCTCTCAACCGAGATAGCTTCAACATGACCTTAAACCACTACTCATTAGGCATCTGTAGACCTATAATATTCTAGGAATGGTTGATGAACTTTAAAGCATCATGATACTGTAGAAAAATAAATCATCATCAGACATGTCTTTAAAAGAATATTTCAAATATTATAACAAACATGTTTTTCGAAGAATGAATACAGTTGAGTTTTACTTCTTCATCTCAAACATGTTTGGTAGTATGATCGGGGTATAGAGGCAACAACGATAAGTCATACGGACCTCCTCCGAACCCCTTATGGGCCTTAGGTGCTTGTGGGGCCTTGGGTGCCCCTTGCGGAGACTCAGGTGCCTATTGTGCTTCGCGTGTCTTAGTAGGTGACACATGTCTCATACGGGAAGACGAATGTAGAGATACACGAGCCCCAGAAGTTGACGTCACCACAACAACCGGGATAGAAACAATAGGTGCCTACGAGTCCTGGGATCTTTTCCTCTGAACCGATACATGTTGCGCAACTCTATTGTGCCTCAATCTATCGTGTTTATCAACCATAATGCCTTCAAGTAAACCATACAAGTATTACACAGATGAAACACAATGAGGTAAAACCAAAAAATGCAAACATATAAATTTCGAAGATGCATCTCCGAATTCTGGAAATTAAAATGTTGGAATATTTCGGAGAAGCATCTCTGGAATGTTCTGCAACTCAGAATGATGTTAATGGCAAAATGCAGTCCCTGCCAACATTCAAAACAATGCATTGATAATTTAAACTACATATCAAACACATTGTTCATTTCAATAACATATGTAAACTACCTATTACATAACCTAATGCTCAATTTCTAAAAAGGTATGTTGAAATAAAAGTAATTTAAAAAAAATCGTAAAGTTACCAAATGTGAAGGTAGTTTGATGTTGAGTGAGCTCTTTGATCGATTTGATGTCGATGGAAGAGGATTTGAAGTGAGTTGAATGATTTCGATTTTTAGAGCTTGTGAGTTGAGATAGTTTCAAACTTGAGAGATTTAGAGTTTAAGAGGGCATTTTATAGAAGTGGGGAAGGAAAAAAAGAGTCTGACGTATTTTTGATTAAATAGCGTCGGAGATGCATCTCCGTAAATTATATAGATATGTATTTTCGTAATTTTTTTACATTATTTTAGGACCTGCTTCATGAACAAATGTGTTTGAAATACATCTAAAAATATATCTCCGAATTTTAAAGATATCTTTGGTTTTTTTACAAGGCTGCGGTAACGATCTTTAGGATACCTTAATCAATTCCCTAACTAAATACATCATGGGACATTGAAATTCCACTAGCCACATGGCCCACATCCAACATTATGGATTTTACTTTAACACGAGAGGAAATAAAAATGGTTGTACCAACATCGCCTAGTGCTGTTAAGTATCATGACTCAAAAAGCACACATACAATCAGAAGTAATACAGTTCCCATTATGCGATGATTAGTTTAATAAACAGCATGATATCCAATTAATTAATTATACAAGCCCTTGAATAATGTTTTATTGTGTTCTATGAATAAAATATTGTTTGTTGGAAAACATGATCAAACGAGCTTCCACGCCATTTCCTTGTATAGTTAATTTGATCTCATAAATAATGGAAAAAAATCACACTGCAATTTAGAAAAATGTTGGAATCCACAAAAATCTTTCCTCACTCAGTTTTGTCTCCCATGTAAGGAATGTATTTATAGGTTAGAAAAAAAATGTCTAAGGAGTGTTTGGTTCGAGATAAGTAGGGAAGAGGGAATGAAATAATTCTAGTAAAAAATATGTTTAATTCAATTTTTAAGAGGGAGAGGGTGTGAGTAAAATCCCTCTCTATTAATTAGTTATTTTATTACATTAATTTTTAACTTGAAATATTTAAAAATTAATATTATTAAATGTTAATAATATAATTTATTATTTTTATTTATTTTTAATTACTTAATCTTTTTAATAAATATCACACGATTGAATATTAAAAACTTATAGAATAATCATCTCTAATATTTTTTTTGTCATTTCTTGATTTTCTTCTTTCTTATTCTTTTTCATCTTCCTCGACTTACATACATATTCATTTTAAATTTAAATTCAAAATTTTAACTCATACTCCATCAAATAAATAAATACAAACAAATTTAAGGAACAAATTCAATTAAACTCATACATCAATTAAACAATGTCTTTTATTAAGGCATGTTAAAGAAGATTTTGGGTTATCTACTAATTAAACCTATAAAATTTTAGATGATTTTTTATTGCACCCTATATGTTTTTATTGTATTGTATTTTATAAATGTCTCTTGTTTTTGGAGATATATCTCCGGACACACTCGTTACACACTCAACCAAGATCATTCTGAGAGGCGCCCTATGTGTTGGGTTTAATTTGTTCTGGAGATGCATCTCTAGAACAAGCCCGTGTTACATTTTCGGAAAAACACCAAATAAAATTCAATAGAAAATGAACTTTCTAAAATGCAATTGACATTCTGTTGGCTCGTAATTTCGACGCCCGATTCGAGTTAATGAAATAAATAAGGAAATCAGAATTTCTGTGAAGTTGTAATGCCCCATATTACTTAAATGCTCAATTGGATATCAGATGAGATCAGATGAACATCTATGTGCTCTATCTTTGGTAAATTGAATTAACGGAATCCTCTAAGTGATTTAAGTATAGTCAATTGGGATCGATAGAGCAACTGGTGAACTCTAAAGAGACAGATTGGTATTTATTAGTACGAGATAGTATTTTAAGATAACTCTAATAATTGATCAATTAGGCTGAGATGACAAAATATCAATTGAAGATATTTTACCCTGTTGGAATTATATTATATAATAAGTTATATATATATATATATTAAGAAAGAGAAAGAAAAAGATAGTAAGAAGAAGAAGAAAGAAGGAAGATAAAATGGAGAGAAAGAAGAGAAGAAGCTCAAGGAAGAAGAAGAGAAAGTTGGAGCATTGGATCATCATCTTCTTCAAACTCCTCTTCGGTTATCAGGTGGGTTCTAGTTAGACGCTCTAAGTTCTAGAATTAAGGATAAATCAATGAAATCTAACGGATGAAATTCGATATAAATGCATGAGAAAAAATCAATGAAATCTAACGGATGAAATTCGATATAAATGCATGAGAATACTTGTTGTTTATGTTGGAACATGTTTTGGGTGTTTTGGTATGAATTTGAAGTGTTTGGGTGGAAGAAATGATGGATTTTGGCCCAAAATGACCCATAACAGCGTTGCTGCGAATTTCAGGGTTCGTGGGTACGCATTGCGAATCTAAGGCGAAGGGAAGGCGAATGTTCGCCTAGAAGTTCGCATTGCGAACTTTATGCCTTTTTTCTTCTACCATGGTTCGCTGGGGGTTCGCATTGCGAATAGGAAAGCGAACGTGACAGATTTTCCATTTTATTTCCGTCATAACTTTTGATCCGTAACTCGGATTGAGGCACGGTCGGTTGCGTTGGAAAGCTATTTCAATGCTCTTTATGATAGTAGAATAGAAACATCTGTTTATGCCATGGATTGATAAGAAAAATGTGGAAAAGTAATATATGTGTGGAAAGTGTGGTTTATGTTTCCACCAAAATTCATGAATCGGGAAGCCGATTGTTATGGGACTTGAAGCCTTGGAAAGAGAATCCAATGTGCTATCAAATGGTATGTGAGACCATGATTTAACCAAGGATGCTTGGTAGAGGATAGTAGTGGCTTGTATGCCTTGAAATATGTGTGAACTACTACGTGAAAAGTGATGTTTTATGTGATGTGTGATTATATGTGTTTACTTGTAATATTTGTGTTATGCCATGTCTATCTAATTGTGAATTGTGGATGAAAGAAATATGCATGTTAAAATGAATTAGGAAGAGTGAGGAAACTTTACCCCAAAACAAATGACATAGTTAAGATTGTTATAATTCTAGGTTGTGAATAAAATTGTGATAAACTCTGGGTGGAGACGCTCGTGCATTCATTGACGAGTTCTGGCCTAGAGTAGATAACTTAGGGACAACACTCGTGCATGCGGGGCCGAGACGTGTGTCTGACAACGCTCGTGCGTGAGGGGCCGAGGCGTGTATCCATTTCTGAAATGACAATGATTGTGCGTGAGGGGCCGAGGCGTGTGTCCATTTTTGAAATGGTATAGAGAAGAGTGAACACTAGTACGGAACATGTGTATTAACCATTGTGGTTTTATGAAAAGACAAAAGAGGTCTTAGGGCGAATGTGGCCTTGTGATTGTCGAATACAATCACGTTTGTGTGTGTGATCACGTAATCGTAACCAGTTCTTTGAGTTGCAGTTTCATGAGTCTCGAGCTCCTCTGAAACAAGGCATGGTACTTGGCAGGTTTGATTCCCGTGTGTAGTACGAATGGAACCTAAAGGTAGATACTTGTGATGGTTAACAGGCCATGTGAAGTGACGGTTCACGGCTAACAGGCCGATGTTCCCGAATCTATTTCGTATGCCAAGTAAATTACAAGGATCCATGACTTGGGCCGACTTTTAGACGTAGAAGAGGACGAGAAAAGGGGATGCCTTGCTACGGTTATCGATTAGTGATAAAACTGTGAGTTAACAGACTCATGGCATGTGTCCATATAGTGTGAGATTGTGAGATTGTGAGTTGTGAACTCAAAGTCATTTCCCTTCCCCTTGACTTGAGTTAGGATTTGATAGAACCTTGTAAAGCCGAGAGAATCCATAAGATAGGGAACTCACTGAGATTTGATGTATCTCACCCCACTATTATTGATTATTTTCAAGAAGCATTTGCAGGTTCGATTTACAAGTGGAGCTATGCTTGGATGTTTCAAGAGAAGCTTATTTGAGCTTATTTTCCGCTGTGTATTTGTTGTATACAATTGAGGATATTGTATATTGATCTTAGTTTTTACATTTTTTGGCTAATTTCCATAGCTTGTACCATAGTTTGTATTAATGTTTTAGAATGGTCAAGTATGTGAATTATGCCATTAGGCACTTATGATGGTGTCAGTACCAAATAAAACACTTGTACTGTATTATTTTAGATAAATATTATACAGGGCGTAACAGTTGGTATCAGAGCAGGTCGTGTCCTCGACCTAGCCTTGAAACATCATAAGTAAATCTTTTCCTGCCTTTTAAGTGTGTCTTGCTAGCATGACTCTTAATATCATACTATGTAGTGTTGGGCCTGATCAACCTAATATTATGTATGTGATAGGTAGAATCATGGTTAAGCGACCACGAGGATTCCGAAGTGTTGTCGAAACTTGTGCTGTGAGGGAAGGCTCAAGCCAAGAGTTAGTAGTGTGGAGTTTGGTCAGCTCAGTTGAGGTTTTAGTAGAAGTTGTGATTTGAGTAGCATGGAATTAAAGAGTAGTGTGTTGTAGAGTACTCCTTTGGAATGGATGGAGTCAGAAAGTTAAGGATCTCTACTGGACGATTGGTTAAGGTATTGAGAAATATGTAAAATCGCTAGTGGAGCTGGATTGACCACTAGTATGGATAGGAATTTCAAGTAATCTCATTCCGTGGAAAAGAAAAGTTATTTTTTGTAATGTGTGACGTAAGTTCCGGAAGTGAGATAAATATTGGTGCTTCAGTTTTTTGGTCGTTATGGTATCTTGAATGGACGAGAGTACCTTAAGGAATGTGTTCGGAACAATGTTTTCTAAATGGCAAAAGTGAGAGTTAGGGAAGTTCGGCTTTCATGGGAACCTAAAGTGGTAGTGAAGTGTGAGAAGGAAACACAGGGATGTGTTTACATACTTTAAGCGAAATAAGTATGTGCCGGACGAAGAGTGGGAGATAAATTGTGTATCTTCAGTTATGAAGGGGGATTAAGTTCGAGATAATACTTCAGGTTTTCTATTTTCAGTAAGAGACCAATTTGGAATTTGGAAATGTTAAATTACCCAAGGAACCGTATAAGGTATCGTGTTGGAGAAAGAATGAGCTTCATTTAGTAACAGGAAGTGTAGTGATACGGACTAGAGTAAGTTGTATTAAGAAGCAGAGTAAGTATCTTGGATTTAAGGAAATTTTAGTATGATGATTTTATATTGGGATCTAAGAGGATTACCATGGGGAGCAAAGTAAACGCGATGTAGAAATGGTATTGACAGTATATTATGAGGAAATGACAACGGAATGTATTTTGGACGAGTGTGCAATAAGGTTTTAAGGTGGTAACGAACTTATAGTTAAGGAAGTGTAATCAAGGATGGTTCACCCATGAGGACCCTGTTAGTATGACGTGGAATGAGAAAGTTACACCTTGGTGGTAAGGACAAGCGTAGTAGTAGCACCGGAGTCACAAGTGTACGTGATGGATTCTTATTCTGGAGACAAGTGTGAAGGGACGTACCTGGTGAAGCAGTGAGTATCGTATCCTAAGAAGTAAGATTGCGGTAAACAACGAAAAGTAATTCAGGACTTATTACGGACTAAGTGTAAATCATGGAAAGATTTATACCGGAAGGTTTGGTAAATAGTTGATGAGAATTGTCGGTTGCGAATCTTCCATTAAGTAATTTGGTGTAAGTGGCATGTGTAATGGATAGTGAAGGGTAAGAAATTCTGGGTTAGTGTGCGAAGTGATGAAAAGGTTCTTCAAGAGGATGCATTACCCCGATTTATTTTCAAGTATAGAAAGAACTTCTGTATTTGTGAATAATCAGAATATTAGGAATCTACCCTTTTGTTGGACTGAGAACGTTGTTGTTTTAATTCTCACCAAGGAGTTCAAGTGAGAGAATAAGGTGGTATGCTTGATATGAGATGTCCATCAATTTTGTGGTACCGTGTAACAGTTGTGTGTTGGATTTTGCTTATGGACGAATCAAGTATGAGTTATGACGACCTTTGAATTATAAGAAATTGGTTTTCAGCTTCTGCAGCAGTGTTAACCGATTAACGTAATGGGGTTAACCGCTTAACACGTGCAAGGAAGGTGTTTTACGTTGAATTTTGAGAAGTTAACCGATTAGTTCAGATGGGTAATCGATTAACGTGTGTGTAAATTGTGAATTTCCTTAGGAACCATAATCTGCATTTTGTTACCTTATGTTGCTCCGATTGGAGAGTATTGTGTGAATGGAAAACCGGAATTGCAAGTAAATGAAAGAAGAATTTGTGTTTTGAAATTGGAACTTGTGGAAGGGTGTTACTTAGTCGATCATCTGTTTAGATGACAAAGGAATTTGACTTCGAGGAAGTAACCTTATGAACTGGGTTGAGTGTGGGAAAGTCTTAAGTGTATTGTTATCATTACTGTAAAGAGTCTTGAGGACGAAGTTAAAGAATACCCACGAAGTATTGATCTTGTAAAGAATGTTTCGGTGTGAAATTTTGGTGTTAGTAAGGTATGAGCGGTTGTTCAGAGTTAGTAATTATTATCTTCCGCAAGTTCATGATATTGGATTTAGACTCTGCGAAAGTAGTACCAGGTGTGTACAGTTGTACCGCCACAGCCTGTCTTCGTCGTACTGCGAAGGATTTGTTTGCAAAGCGAACACTCGCTAGGAGTTTGCAAAGCGAACCAACTGATATCATTCCTCTGTTCTTTGGCAGCTTGTACCATTTCTCGTGTCTTACAACTTCGATCATTTAATGCCTTTCTCTGCACAATAATCAGAAGTAGGAATTTGAAAGTTATCTTTCCAAGTACGAGTAAGAATTAGACGTTCCGAAGTTAAGTATGTAACTTGGAATCATTTATGAAACAGAACGAATGAGAAAAGTGGACTCAATTGAGGAACGTGGCATAGCCTTCAAAAGTATGGGTGTATGAGGAGTGTTGTATGTGAATTGGGGAGTGGTATGGAAACTCACAATTTCGCTTTGAATGGTTTAAGTTTTGATAAGTGGTGACTCTCATATAATTGAAGTCTTATGTTGGTATTATGTTGTTATTGGCTGAGATATCGAATCAGCGAGGAACCTTGAGTAAGTCGGAAAAACCGTAAGAATAATCGATTTGGAATATGGTAACCATAACCGGAGGTTGTTAAGTTATTTTGAGATGTATTGATTCGAGTTTAGAATGATTTTTGGAGTTGTATATATTACGGTTGTAGCAGGGTAACTCCTGTACCTTTATCGTCTGGAGAGTGTTGGACAGATGTTAATATATTGTGTGTTGGCGAGGAAATTGTTCTACTATAAGACGTCAACAAGTTTCTTGTACCGTTGGTTAGCAAGGATCCCAGTAAATAAGTGTGTTATTTGTGGACTGTTAGCTACTTGGTAATGCTCAAGAATTCGCGATGTTCTACTGTTAGAAAGTGGGTTACACAGTGGCAGGTGACAAATGAAAGAGTTCAGTTAGACTAATAAGGATTAGAGTGATTGTTGTAACACCCCGGTTTTTGTTAGATTTATTTAATCAAGTCGATTTAATTATTTTTGGTCATTATATTATTTTATTCATGGTTATTATGTTTTATCGCGTTTTGGGAACGTTTGCGAGAAAATTTGAGTGTAGGGGTATTTTGGTCTTTTTGGCTTGGTTAGATATTGTTTTTCATTAAAATAGAAACATAGAAAAAAAAGAGAGAAAAAGAAGAGAAGAGAAAAGGAGAGTGAGAAGAAGAAAAAGAGGAAAACTTGGAGTGTAAGAAACTGATTCAACCGACACTTCGAAGCGCGATTAATCGGGTAAGGGTGCGAAACTCGGTTATGCTATGCTTGTGTATGATTATGTATATGTGTGTTGGAACGTTTTGTTGGTTTTTCCTAGCTTTTCAATTCTAGTTCGAATGAGAGAAAACGATAGAAATCTATGTTTTCGCGGTTGGAAAGCATTTGATTGTCATGAGTCATTGTATGCCAAGCATCATGATATGCATTCTTGTGATGTCGTGTGCCCAAGTAGGTGTGAGCGAAGAAACGATTCCAGAGGGAATCTGTTATAACGGTCGTGAGCCTTATACAAAGAGGACCGAAAGCGACGTTATGGACGATCGTGAGCCTTATACAAAGAGGACCGAAAGCAATCGGATCGTGAGCCTTATACAAAGAGGACCGAAAGCGATCCATAAACGTCGTGAGACTTATACCCAGAGGACCGAAAGTGACGGGGAACATCGTTTGCCCGACGGGGAGTTACACTAAGTAACAAGCGATGATTCCAATAATTCCTGAGTGAATTAATGATGAGAATGACAGATGGAACAGTACCACATTGCATTGCATAGAGTCGTTGTGTCGGTCTCTGTGCATTTGCATAAATCATGAATGGATTGATTATGTGTGGAATTGTGAATGAAATTAATGAGTTGATATATATATATATATATATATATATATATATATATATGTTGGTGATAAATGCATTGAGCATGATTGATATGTCGTTGTGATGGATGTCTAAGATATAAATTGTGGTGTTTTGTATTTGAATTATGGTGTAAGTTGTGGTGAGAATGTTTGACATGTGTATTTTGTGTTATTATATAATTGTATGCAACTATATTATAATTGTGTTTCTCACCCTTCTGCTGTTTTGAATGCTCTATGAGGCATTGCAGATTAGATGCTGGAGGTCTTTTTGTGAAGATTATGTCTTCATTCTTTTGTCGGTCGGCTCTGATATGTAGCACTGGGTAGTCGGGGAGATCGTTATGTGATTACGTGTATATGTATATATATTTATCTTTTGGATTGTACATGTATGACTCTGTATTTGACAGACAAACTTTTATGTTATATATATATGAGATTTCAATTGCAGATTTTTCGCTTTTATTCTGTACCTGAATTGTGGGTGTTAGGAACTGAGTTCCTCTGTTTATATTACTACCTGATTGTTGCATATCTATATGAGCAGGTTATTATATTTCATCATTTTGATGTGACGCTCCGGTCTATGCCATGAATGTTTTTATTACACTCTGATTATTTGTTATTGATTTAATTGCTCGGGTTATAGATTGGAGGTGTTACATTAAGTGGTATCAGAGCCAGTTTATGTCAGTCCGTGCCAGTCCGTGTCGGTCGTTTTGACCAAGTTATTTGTTGTCCGTCAGTTGTGTTCTGGCGAGCTGATTGTTTAACCATAGTTACTGTTATTGGATATGAACAGAATATGGCTGGAAGGAATGATGCTTCTCTTGCTGCTGCTATGCAAGCTATGGCTCAGGCTGTGCGGGGTGCACCTAATGCTGGTGGGAATGATGAGTTCAGGAAGAACAAACCGCCTGTCTTCAAAGGAAGACATTATCCTGATGGTGCTCAGATTTGGCTTAAGGAGATTGAAAGAATCTTTCGAGTGATGGACTGTGTTGAGGAACATAAGGTGAGATTGGGTACTCACATGTTGCAGGAGGAGGCTGATGATTGGTGGGTTAGTGCGCGTCATGTGTGGGAAGCTACAGGTGAAGAGGTCACTTGGGCTTTGTTTAGCAGGGAGTTTTTGAGGAAGTATTTTCCTGAAGATGTTAGAGGAAAGAAAGAGATAGAGTTCTTGGAGTTGAAACATGGTTACATGTCTGTTATTGATTACACTGCTAAGTTTGTGAAGCTTGTTCAGTTTTATCCACATTATGCTGAAGCAACTGCGGAGTTTTCCAAATGTGTGAAGTTTGAGAACGGGTTGCGTCCCGAGATCAAGCAGGCAATTGGTTATCAAAGAATTAAGAGGTTTTCGGATTTGGTGGATTGTTGTAGAATTTATGAGGAGGATAGCAAAGCTTGTTCTACTTATTATAAGAGTGTGAACGAATGGAAAGGAAAGCAACCATTTCGTGGTGGTCCTTATGTGTCACCAGCTGACAAGGGAAAGCAAAGGGCTAATTCTGATAAAAGGCCAAGTGGGGGAGGTACATATAATCCTCTGAGATGTTATAGGTGTGATGACTTAGGACATCATCAGTTTGAATGTAGAAAGGATATAAGGAAGTGTTCCAATTGTGGAGGTATAGAACATGTAACAGCTGAGTGCAAGAGGAATGTGGTGAAATGTTTCAACTGTGGGGAACCTGGTCATATTAATACGAAGTGTCCGAAACCAAAGCAAGCTCAAGCTGGAGGGAAAGTATTTGCATTGGCAGGAATTCAGACTTCTAGTGCAGATCGTCTGATCAGAGGTACTTGTTTTATTAATAGTACGCCTTTAGTTGCTATTATTGATATCGGAGCGACTCATTCGTTTATTTCGTCTGAGTGTGCGCAGCGTTTGAATCTTTTGTTGTCATCGATGAATGGAGAGATGATTATCGATACTCCAGCAATGGGGTCGGTAACTACTTCTTTGGTTTGTTTAAGTTGTCCTTTGACCATTTATGGTAAGGATTTTGATATGGATTTGGTGTGTCTGCCGTTGGAGGGTTTAGACGTGGTTCTGGGAATGAATTGGTTGCAGTTCAATCGAGTTCATACCGATTGTTATCATAAGTTGGTACGATTTCTTTCTCTTGAAGAAGACGAGGAATCGATTTTCTTATCTACCAAAGAGTTGAAGAAACTTTTGGCGGATGAAGCTTAGTTGTTCGGGTTGTTCGCATCGTTGACTGTGGATAGTCAAGTTGCAATTGATGTGTTTCCAGTCATGTGTGATTTTCCAGAGGTGTTTCCGGAGGATATTTCTGATGTGCCGCCAGAGAGAGAGGTGGAGTTTTTTTATAGATCTAGTTCCTAGTACTAGACCTGTGTCTATGGCACCTTATCGTATGTCGGCATCTGAGTTGGTTGAGTTGAAGAAGCAGTTGAATGAATTGTTAGCAAAGAGGTTTGTGAGGCCGAGTGTATCGCCTTGGGGTGCTCCAGTTTTATTGGTGAAAAAGAAAGATGGAAGTATGCGATTGTGTATTGATTATCGCCAGTTGAATAAGGTGACGATTAAGAATAAGTATCCTCTTCCGAGAATTGATGATTTGATGGACCAGTTGGTAGGTGCATGTGTGTTTAGTAAAATTGATTTGAGGTCAGGTTATCATCAGATTAGAGTGAAAGGGGAAGATATTCAGAAGACGACTTTTAGGACACGATACGGACATTACGAATATTCCGTGATGCCGTTCAGAGTTTCTAATTCGCCGGGAGTGTTTATGGAGTATATGAATCGTATTTTCCATGAGCATTTGGATCAATTTATTGTTGTGTTTATTGATGACATCTTGATTTATTCTAAGTCTCAAGAGGAACATGTGGAGCATTTGCGTATTGTATTGCAAATTTTGAAGGAAAAGAGACTTTATGCCAAGTTGTCCAAGTGTGAGTTCTGGTTGTCAGAAGTGAGTTTTCTTGGGCATGTGATTTCAGGTAATGGAATTGCTGTGGATCCATCCAAAGTAGATGCAGTTCTACAGTGGTAGGCTCCTAGATCTGTTACTGAAATTAGAATCTTTTTGGGTTTAGCTGGATATTATCGAAGATTCATTGAAGGCTTTTCCAAGTTAGCACTTCCTTTGACCCAGCTGACTTGTAAAGGTAAAGCGTTTATTTGGGATAGTCAGTGTGAGGAAAGTTTTATTGAGCTGAAGAGAAGATTGACTACAACTCCGATTTTGATCTTACCGAATCCTAGTGGATCGTTTGTGGTGTATTGCGATGCGTCTTTGAATGAGTTAGGTGGAGTGTTGATGCAAGAAGGTAAGGTTGTGGCTTATGCTTCGAGGCAATTAAGAGATCATGAGAAAAATTACCCTACTCATGATTTGGAATTAGCGGCGGTGGTTTTTGTGTTGAAAATTTGGAGGCATTATCTCTATGGTGCAAGTTTCGAAGTCTTTAGTGATCATAAGAGTTTGAAATACTTGTTTGATCAGAAAGAGCTGAATATTAGGCAACGGAGATGGTTGGAATTTTTGAAGGACTGCGATTTTAGCTTGAATTACCATCCTGGTGAAGCTAATGTGGTAGACGACGTGTTAAGCCGGAAATCTTTGCATATGTCCGCTTTGATGGTTAAAGAGTGGGAACTTTTGGAAGAATTTAGAGATTTGAGTTTGGTGTGTGAATTGACATCTGATGGCGTGAGGCTTGGTATGTTAAAGGTTACTAATGAGTTTCTGTTGACCGTTAGCGAGAAACAGAGGCTGGATGTGAAATTTGTTGATTTGATGACGGTTTGAGATAAAGGTGTGAATGGAGACTTTAAAGTGGATGGTAAGGGTGTTTTGAGATTCCGTGGTAGAATTTGTATTCCTGATGATTCGGAATTGAAAAAGATGATTTTAGAGGAAGGACACCGGATTAGTTTGAGTATACATCCGGGAGCTAATAAAATGTACCAAGATTTGAAGAAGATGTTTTGGTGGTCCGCATTGAAGAGGGATGTGGCTCAGTTTGTTTATGCGTGTTTGACGTGTCAGAAGTCAAAGGTAGAACATCAGAAGCCTAGTGGATTTTTGCAACCGTTGGATATTCCCGAGTGGAAATGGGACAACATTTCTATGGATTTTGTGACAGGGTTGCCGAATACTCAGAGGGGACATAATGCCATTTGGGTGGTTGTGGATAGGCTGACTAAATCGGCGCATTTTATTCTGATTGACATCACTTTTTCTTTGGAGAGGTTGGCTGAGATTTATATCCGTGTGATTGTGAAGCTACATGGTGTTCCGTTGTGTATTATTTCAGATTGAGATCTGAGGTTTACTTCCAGATTTTGGGAAAGTTTGCAAAAGGCGTTAGGTTCCAAGTTGAGATTGAGTTCTGCTTATCATCCTCAGACGGATGGTCAGACCGAGAGAACTATTCAGTCGTTGGAAGATTTGTTGCGGGCTTGTGTTCTTGAGCAAGGTGGTGCTTGGGATAGTTATCTTTCGTTGGTTGAATTCACGTATAACAACAGTTTCCATTCGAGTATTGGAATGGCACCTTTTGAAGCGTTGTATGGAAGAAGATGTCGAACACCGTTGTGTTGGCATGAATCTGGTGAGAGTTCGGTAGTTGGACCGGAGTTAATTCAACAAACTATGGAAAAGGTGAAACTTATTCGTGAGAGGATGAAGGCTTCTCAGAGTAGGCAGAAGAGTTATCATGATCGAAGGAGGAAAGATCTTGAGTTTTAATAAGGCGATCATGTATTTTTTAGAGTTACACCGGTAACGGGTGTTGGACGTGCATTGAAGTCGAAGAAGCTTACTTCTCGGTTTATTGGTCCTTATTAGATATCCGCGAGAGTGGGTGTTGTTGCTTATCGGGTCGCGTTGCCACCGAATCTTTTGAATTTGCATGATGTGTTCCATGTTTCACAGCTTCGGAAGTATGTTCCAGATCCGTCGCATGTGATTCCAATGGATGAGGTTGAGGTAAGGGAGAACCTTACGATTGAGGCATTACCGGTGAGAGTTTTGGATTGCGAGTTGAAGCAGTTAAGAGGCAAGGATATTGCGCTTGTGAAAGTAGCGTGGGGAGGCGCTGCTGAGGGCAATTTGAGTTGGGAGTTGGAGAGTCGGATGCGGGAATCGTATACGGAGTTGTTCGTCTAAGGTAATATTTTCGAGGACGAAAATTTCTAAGTGGGGGAGAGTTGTAACGCCCCGGTTTTTGTTAGATTTATTTAATCGAGTCGATTTAATTAATTTTTGTCTTTATATTATTTTATTCTTGGTTATTATGTTTTATCGCGTTTTGGGAACGTTTGCGAGAAAATTTGAGTGTAGGGGTATTTTGGTCTTTTTGGCTTGGTTAGATATTGTTTTTCATTAAAATAGAAACATAGAAAGAAAAAGAGAGAAAAAAAGAGAAGAGAAAAGGAGAGTGAGAAGAAGAAAAAGAGGAAAACTTGGAGTGTAAGAAACCGATTCAACCGACACTTCGAAGCGCGATTAATTGGGTAAGGGTGAGAAACTCGGTTATGCCATGCTTGTGTATGATTATGTATGTGTGTTGGAATGTTTTGTTGGTTTTTCCTAGCTTTTCAATTCTAGGTTGAATGAGAGAAAACGATAGAAATCGATGTTTTCGCGGTTGGAATGCGGTATAAATGTTATAGAATACTTGTTGTTATGTTTGGGATATGTTCTGGTGGTTATGTTATGGTTTGGAAGTGTTTTGGTGGAGGAAATATTGTGTTAGAGTGAACAACAGCGCTGCTGGGATTTCTGAGTTCGCAGGTACGCACTGCGAATAGGGCAGCGAAGGGAAAGCGAAGGTTCGCGGGAGGTTCGCATTGCGAACTTTCTGCTGTTTTTTCTCTGCCACGGTTCGCAGGGAATTCGCATTGCGAAGGGGAAAGCGAATGTTCGCTAGGTGTTCGCATTGCGAACTTTCTGCTGTGTTTTCTCTGCCATGGTTCACTGGGGTTCGCATTGCAAATAGGAAAGTGAACATGACAGATTTTTCCATTTTGTTCTTGTCATAACTTTTGGGTCGTAAGTCGGATTGAGGCGCGGTTGGATGCGTTGGAAAGCTATTGAAATGTTCTTTCTTATAAAATGGTTTTGATACTAGTGGCCGATTTAATAATGGTTTTCCATTGTGTGCGATTGATGTATTATCATGTGGTATGCTTTTAATATATATCGTATAGCTTGTGTGCTGTTGTATGATGTGAATGCATGTGATGAAATGTTGTGATGATGTTTTGTGGCCTAAGGGCAAATAAATGCATTGTGTTATGTTTGATTGTATATGCATGATTATGGATGTTGAAATGGTTCACATGGTTGTATATGTGTATGCATTTGATTGTCATGAGTCATTGTATGCCAAGCATCATGATATGCATTCTTGTGATGTCGTGTGCCCTAGGGGGTGTGAGCGACGAAACGATTCCCGAGGGAATCTGCTATAACGGTCGTGAGCCTTATACAAAGAGGACTGAAAGCGACGTTATAGATGATCGTGAGCCTTATACAAAGAGGACCGAAAGCGATCGGATCGTGAGCCTTATACAAAGAGGACCGAAAGCGATCCATAAACGTCGTGAGCCTTATACCAAGAGGACCGAAAGCGACGGGGAACATCGTTTGCTCGACGAGGAGTTATACTAAGTAACAAGCGATGATTCCAATAATTCCTGAGTGAATTAATGATGAGAATGACAGATGGAACGGTACTGCATTGCATTGCATAGAGTCGTTGTGTCGGTCTCTGTGCATTTGCATAAATCATGAATGGATTAATTATGTGTGGAATTGTGAATGAAATTGATGAGTTGATATATATATATATATATATATATATGTGTGTGTGTGTGTGTTGGTGATAAATGCATTGAGCATGATTGATATGCCGTTGTGATGGATGTATGAGATATGAATTGCGGTGTTTTGTATTTGAATTATGGTGTAAGTTGTGGTGAGAATGTTTGACATGTGTATTTTGTGTTATTATATAATTGTATGCAACTATATTATAATTGTGTTTCTCACCCTTCTGCTGTTTTGAATGCTCTGTGAGGCATTGCAGATTAGATGCTGAAGGTCTTTTTGTGAAGATTATGTCTTCATTCTTTTGTCGGTCGGCTCTGATATGTAGCACCGTGTAGTCGGGGAGATCGTTATGTGATTACGTGTATATGTATATATATTTATCTTTTGGATTGTACATGTATGACTCTGTATTTGACAGACAAACTTTTATGTTATATATATATATATATATGATATTTCAGTTGCAGATTTTCCGCTTTTATTCTGTACCTGAATTGTGGGTGTTAGGAACTGAGTTCCTTTGTTTATATTACTACCTGATTGTTGCATATCTATATGAGCAGGTTATTATATTTCATCATTTTGATGTGACGCTCCCGTCTATGCCATGAATGTTTTTATTACACTCTGATTATTTGTTATTGCTTTAATTGCTCGGGTTATATATTGGGGTGTTACAATTGTTGCTTGTAAGTATGGAAATAAGGAGATATTGTTCTAAGTGTATTACCTTTTTGGTGTGATATGAAAGAAGTGAATTATCAGATATAATGGTTGCAATGTTTAGTATCAGACCAGATGGAACTGGTAAATGAGTCGTTTGACATTTTATGAAGTGGGTATGAATGTTAAAGAATTTATGAAAGGATAAGTCGTTGGGGATTACAGGAAGTTAAGAAATCACTGAATTACGTCGTGAAGATGTGTTGAGGGTTGTTGTCATAATTTGAGATAAGCAGTTATGGTTTTGTGTTGTGACTCAGTAGAAGCGTATAGAATGGTGTATTTCTACCGGAGGTAAGATATGACAAAGTCTTTTGTATGGAACAACAAAGGAATTATGGAAGGGCAAGTTAGAATTAACCCAAAATTGGAACAAGAGTATGATTAAGGACGTGAGTTTGATAATTTGTGAAAATACGGATTTTGGTCTATGAAGACAAGTTGGAATTGGGATACGTCAAAGTTGTTAACGGATGCAAAGGTAAGTGTGAATCTAAGACAATGATACAAGTTGTGGTTGTTGTTGAGTAGAGGAAATTCTGGGGAGAATTTCAATTTAAGGGGGGAGAGTGTAATGCCCCATATTACTTAAATGCTCAATTGGATATCAGATGAGATCAGATGAGCATCTATGTGCTCTATCTTTAGTAAATTGGATTAACATAATCCTCTAAGTGATTTAAGTATGGTCAATTAGGATCGATAGAGCAACTGGTGAACTCTAAAGAGACAGATTGGTATTTATTAGTACGAGAGAGTATTTTAAGATAACTCTAATAATTGATCAATTGGGCTGAGATGACAAAATATCAATTGGAGATATTTTACCCTGTTGGAATTATATTATATAATAAGTTATATATATATATATATATATATATATATATATATATATATATATAAGAAAGAGAAAGAAAAAGATAGTAAGAAGAAGAAGAAAGAAGGAAAAGGAAATGGAGAGAAAGAAGAGAAGAAGCTCAAGGAAGAAGAAGAGAAAGTTGGAGCATTGGATCATCATCTTCTTCAAACTCCTCTTCGGTTATCAGGTGGGTTCTAGTTAGACGCTCTAAGTTCTAGAATTAAGGATTTAGAACTTAGGTTAGAGTTGAGAGAAAATGATTAAACGGATAACTCAATGAAATCTAACAGATGAAATTCGATATAAATGCATGATAATACTTGTTGTTTATGTTGGAACATGTTTTGGGTGTTTTGGTATGAATTTGAAGTGTTTGGGTGGAAGAAATGATGGATTTTGGCCCAAAATGACCCATAACAGCGTTGCTGCGAATTTCTGGGTTTGCGGGTTCGCATTGCGAACCAAAGGCAAAGGGAAGGCGAATGTTCACCTAGAAGTTCGCATTGCGAACTTTATGCATTTTTTCTTTTGCCATGGTTCGCTGGGGGTTCGCATTGCGAATAGGAAAGCGAACGTGACATATTTTCCATTTTGTTTCCTTCATAACTTTTGATCCGTAACTCGGATTGAGGCACAGTCGGATGCGTTGGAAAGCTATTTCAATGATCTTTATGATAGTAGAATAGAAACATCTGTTTATGCAATGGATTGCTAAGAGAAATATGGAAAAGTAATGTATGTGTGGAAAGTGTGGTTTATGTTTCCACCAAAATTCATGAATCGGGAAGCCAATTGTTATGGGACTTGAAGCCTTGGAAAGAGAATCCAATGTGCTATTAAATAGTATGTAAGACCATGATTTAACCAAGGATGCTTGGTAGAGAATAGTAGTGGCTTGTATGCCTTGAAATATGTGTGAACTACTACGTGAAAAGTGATGTTTTATGTGATGTGTGATTATATGTGTTTACTTGTAATATTTGTGTTATGCCATGTCTATCTAATTGTGAATTGTGGATGAAAGAAATATGCATGTTAAAATGAATTAGGAAGAGTGAGGAAACTTTACCCCAAAATAAATGGCATAGTTAGATTGTTATAATTCTAGGTTGTGAATAGAATTGTGATAAATTCTGGGTGGTGACGCTCATGCATTTATTGATGAGTTCTGGCCTAGAGTAGATAACTTAGTGACAAAGCTCGTGCATGCGGGGCCGAGACGTGTGTCTGACAATGCTCGTGCGTGAGGGGCCGAGGCGTGTATCCATTTTCGAAATGACAACGATCGTGCGTGAGGGGCTGAGGCGTGTCTCCATTTCCGAAATGGTATAGAGAAGAGTGAACACTAGTATGGAACATGTGTATTAACCATTGTGGTTTTGTGAAAAGACAAAAGAGGTATTAAGGAGAATGTGGCCTTGTGATTGTCGAATACAATCACGTTTGTGTATGTGATCACGTAATCATAACTAATTCTTTGAGTTGCAGTTTCATGAGTCTCGAGCTCCTCTGAAACAAGGCATGGTACTTGGCAGGTTTGATTCACGTGTGTAGTACGAATGGAACCTAATGGTAGAGACTTGTGATGGTTAACAGGCCATGTGAATTGACGGTTCACAGCTAACAGGCCGATGTTCTCGAATCCATTTCGTATGCCAAGTAAATTACAAAGATCCATGACTCGGGCCGACTTCTAGACGTAGAAGAGGACGGAAAAAGGGGATGCCTTGGTACGGTTATCGATTAGTGATAAAACTGTGAGTTAACAAACTCATGGCATGTTTCCATATAGTGTGAGATTGTGAGATTGTGAGTTGTGAACTCAAAGTCATTTCCCTTCCCCTTGACTTGAGTTAGGATTTGATAGAACCTTGTAAAGCTGAGAGAATCCATAAGATAGGGAACTCACTGAGATTTGATGTATCTCACCCCACTATTGTTGATTATTTTCAGGAAGCATTTGCAGGTTCGATTTACAAGTGGAGCTATGCTTGGATGTTTCAAGAGGAGCTTAGTTGAGCTTATTTTCCTTTGCATATTTGTTGTATACAATTGAGGATATTGTATATTGATCTTAGTTTTTATATTTTTTTGGCTAATTTCCATAGCTTGTACCATAGTTTGTATTTATGTTTTAGAATGGTCAAGTATGTGAATTATGCCATTAGGCACTTATGATGGTGTCAGTACTAAATAAAACACTGGTATGGTATTATTCTAGATAAATATTATACAGGGCGTTACAGAAGTTATGGTGGACTTCGACAGGACAGTGTAATTATGGAGGTCTAGTCGAAGATACCCTTGTACAAAGAGGAAGGGTTGGTTGGACTTAGTAAAATTTTCTAAGTTTGGAGTTGTAATTCGACGGGGATGCTACTGATGGTATCTTCGATTTGAAGTTTGAATTTGAATCAAGGAGGGAACTTTGTCCTTATCCAGTTTCAAGAGAAGACACGTGGAGCATGTTGAAGAAATGAAGACATGTCGAGCGCCACTTGTCTTAATTTAGGAAAAAGGATGTTAGAAGCAATTATTTCGATTTAGTATAAATAAGAGGTCTTAGTGTTAGGATTTGGTGTGTGGTCAAGTTTGTACAAGTCACTCAAATTACTCAAAGTACCCAGTGTGTAGAGAAAAGAGTTATTGAGAAATGTACGTTTGATGAAACACCATTTTCTTACATTTTAATCAAATTCAGTTTGTGTTTTTTGCCCAGAAATTTATCTTCTTTATTCGCACAGGTTACTTTTAACGCATTTTACTGCACTTTTGATTACTTTCTTTAAACATACTTTCTTTTGTATTTTCGAAGTAAACTATCTTCAAATCATGAATATTGTCTAAGTGTTCATTGTTTCTTAGACTTTAATTTAAAAATCATTAGCACATGTCCTAGGATTCACTGGTTGATCCTATAAGTTAACCAATATTCGGAGACCAGCGGTTGTTTACTAATTTTCATGGTAAAAAAATTGGCACGCCCAGTGGGACCGTGCTAGTGACATATTTTTACAAATTTTATTTTGAATTTTTTTACTAAGTTCTTCATATTTGTTGTCTCTCTCTTTCGAAACTTCGTCGTATGTTATTGAGAAGTAGTAAAGTAGCCGCTACTAACGAAGATAGACCAAGGAGAAGATATACGAGGAGAATGGCAAGCCAAAATCATCCAAACAATTAAAATCCTCAAAATAAATCAAATAATAATGGAGAACCTACCCCAGCGTCTTCGACAGGGGGAACAATGGTTTCAACATCTATTTCTGAACTGATACCGACCACAACAAGTTCGACACCGACGTGGTCGATTGCCCACAGTGAGCCCATTTTAACTTACATTGGGCCACGGGGTCCCCCAGCAACCCCCTACTAATAGGGAACATTTCGAACATACCCTTTATGCCTCCAAACTTCTCTACACCTTTAAGTAGTCGAGAACAGACTTATGGAATGCCAACATCCATGATGGCAAACTTACATAACGTTGGGTCAATATTCTCAGAACCCGTGTTGAATGTAACTTCACCATTATAAGGGTCAGGGTCTGGGATTAATAATATGGGTCGAAATGGCCAACCCTTAGGGATAGGTGTTTCTACCCAAATGCCAAGCATAACTAATAGTTCTGCAGCAATTATTAGGCAGCAAATGGATGAGAGTAACCACGAAATGGTCCAGATGCTTGCCCAAACAATGGGGACAATCTTTAATCCTTTAATCCAAAACACTACCGAAACCAACCAATAAATAGCCGCTCAAATGACGCACAATGCCGACTTTTTTGGTGTACCACAACCTCCTCGACACCCACAAAGGGAGTATATGGTGGAAAATCAAGGGTTAGCCTTTGGAGAAGAGGTCACTATTAACCAAGTCCAACAAAACCAAAGGAACACTCCCCGAGTGAATATGGTGAACCAGGGAGAGGTAGTCGAACAACCTAGAGTCGAACCCCCTAGGAATCAACCACAAATTCCAATAGAGGAGGAACCAAGGGTAGTGATGGTGAATAGAAACCAGAACGCTGACAATGTCATACAACAAATTCGACGTGATAATATGGCAGCGGATAACAATTTAACAACCATGGTCGAAAGGATTATGGCGCAAAATAGGGTAAATTTTGGCCTGCGAAGACCAAACTACACATCACCATTGTCAGAATATATTTTACAATCAGATTTACCCGTCAGATGGAAAGTCCCTAAATTCACTAAATTTTTTGGGGATACCAATGAGTCTACTGTCGAACACGTGGCTAGGTAATTAATAGAGGCAGGAGACATTTCGAATAACGAAAACCTTAGGATCAAATATTTCCCAAGCTCTCTCACTAAAAACGCTTTCACATGGTTCACCACCTTGCCAGCAAACTCGATCCATACATGGACTCAATTGGAGATATTGTTCTATAAACAATTTTACATGGGACAAACCAAGATTAGCCTAAAAGAATTGGCTAGTATAAAATGAAAATTTACCGAGCCAATAGACGATTATCTGAACAGATTTTGCCTACTTAAAGCCTGATGTTTCACATAGGTGCTAGAACATGAGTTGGTTGAAATGGCCGTTGGGGACCTTGACTACTCTATTAGGAAGAAATTGGATACCCAGTAATTGAGAGATATGGCCCAGTTGGCTGATAGGGTTCGACAGTTAGAATGCCTGGAGGAGGAAAAGGCTAGGGCGAATTAAAATAATAGAAGGGTAGCCTATGTCGAATTTAATGAAGACGATGAAGGAACATATGACGAGCCCTTAAACTTCGACGAGAACAAAATTGACCTTTCTAAATTAAAGAAAGGGCCACCTTACTCTTGTAAGGTCTTAGCTCCTTCAAATGGAAAAAACCCAGTCAAACCAGAAAAGAACGATAGATTTCCTAAGAAGACTTACACTTTCGACATCACAAAATGTGACAAAATCTTTGATTTTTTAGTTAAGGATGACCAAATGATAGTACCTCCTGGTGCTAAAATGCCTCCTTTAGAACAAAGAAAAAAGAGAGGTTTTTGTAACTATCATAATTTCTTGGGTCATAAAACAACTCAATGTTTTCTTTTCAGGGATCTCGTTCAGAATGCAACTAAGGACAGAAGGCTCAGATTTTGAGAGAAATCGAAGGCCCAAATAAAGATTGATTCTGACTCTCTGCAGGTGGCCGATGCCCACTACACGGAGCCATCTGTAATCAACATGGTCGAAGTTACTGAAGACTTTGTCAACTAAGCGGTCATGGTTAAGGTTACAGAGGATCTCGATAGCGAGATCACTGAAAGTTTCATTTGCGAAGTCACTGAAGGCTTCACCACATAAACCAATGAGGGTTTCGAGAAGGAAATTGTTGATAGTTTCACTCATGGAGTCACTGAAGGCTCCAACAAAGGAATCACTGGAGATTTTAACTCAACGATAAGAACAAAAGAAACCACTGAGGGTTTCGTGCAAATTGATAATCTGACTAAGGCTACTGAGGGACTTAGGGTGAAACTGGAAGAGCTAGACATTGCTGAAAAGGCCAGCATCGGGGTGAACATGGTCGAAGTCTCTCAGGAAACTTCGATGGAGGTTGACGAGAACCTTCGACATGAAGAATACAATAAGTTGGCTTTCCCAAAGCAGGATGGAAGCCTTACTGATTTCCTTCACAGATGTCAAAGGAAGAAATCAGAAGTTATGTTGTGTCCTTGATGCAGCGCGGTCTTCGACAAGAAGGCGACATAGAATCTCGAAAAGGTTCAAAGGGCGAAGAATAGAGGAAATTGGAAAGCCTCTCATCGCCGCCAGACTTTCGACAATAGAAGCGACCTTAGGAGACAGGAGCAGGCAAGGCAAAGGCTCAGCGGCAACAAACCCACTACTTTCAAACCTACAGCGGAGGCTCCCAGAGACAAATGGATCAGACCAGTCGAAAATCGAGAACAGGGCCAGCAAAAATGGAAAAATTTCGAGGTTGAGATGGGCTCCTCTTTGACGCACCGAAAAGAATTCTAGGAATCAAAGCGGATGTCATACCCTTCAGAGAATTATAAAGGAAAAAATCTGATGTCAAGATCCCAGTCAAGGAGGAAACAAAGGCGAAGAAAGGCTGGAAGGGAAGCCATGGAGAACGTGAATCCTGAATCAAGTAGCAATATACCGTCGAAGAAAGAGGAGAAGAAACCTGTCGAGAGAAAACTGTTCTATCCTCGGAAGGAGGCGTCTTCGAAAAAGTCTGATCACGAGGACGATATAATGACGGATGATTTCAATTCTGGGTCTGAAGCCTCACTAGACATCATGTGCAATGTGGTGTCAGTACTTGCTAGAGAGTATGACCAGGTGATGGAGGTAGAGGAACCAGAAGATGCGATGGAAACGAAGACGGCTCGACACAAGCCTGTTTGTTACTACATTATGAATAATGGCTGTGTAGAGGAATAAAATGCCTTCTTCGAAAGGCCAGATGAGTCAATGAAGAGCGATTTAAAACCTTTGTTTATTAGGGGGAAAGTAGGAAATGTCAGAATAAGTAAGACCCTAGTCGACGGCGGGGTAGCAGTCAACTTTAATGTTGTATCATATGCTAAAAAAATCGGGAAAGACGACACAGATACAAAGCCTCATAATATTATGTTATCGAATTATGAGGGCAAGATAGGAACCACGATGGGATTTATATAGGTAGACTTGATCGTTGGCACTATAACTAGGTCGACGATGTTTATGGTGATAGCCTCAAAGGCTAATTACAATCTACTGCTTGGTAGGGAGTGGATTCATGACATCAGTGTTGTTCCCTCCTTGATGCACCAAAGGATCACTATTTGGCGCAACGATGGGATCGTCGAGAACATCGAGGCAGACCAGAGTTATTTCATGACCGAAGTGAATCAGGTCGACAGAAGGAGCTTCAACCAGAATTTGTCCCATATTGGTCTATGTAATCCTGCGGAATTCGACTTGACGCCCACAGATAACCCTTTTTGTTCTCTTTATCTGCACCCAACTCATGGATTTCAGTGGGACAGAGAAGTCGTAGGCGAAGAAGACTATGTCTTCAGAACAACCCATATACATCCAACTGGCTGGGGAAGAGATTTCAGTGACGATGACTGAGTCACTGGCGCTCAAGAAGATTTCAACTTATATAGCCGAAAACAAACTAAAAGCGAAGTAAAATTTATGGTTGTCGAAGCCAAGAAAATTGAAGCACATCAAGGAGGTCGTGGTAAGGACTTCGATCCAGAACCACCTGATAAGGTTCAGGATGAGATACGAGGCCAGAGGCTCGACACAATCTATGATGATAAGCCTTTGGGCTTCGAGAAGGATCCGCTAGAAAGCAACATCAAAATGCTAGCACAAGATCCACTTGAAGAGATCGACCTGGGAGAGGGGACAGAGAAGAGGCCTACGTATATCAGCGCCAATGTCAGCCCACAGCTCAAGGTCGAAGTAATCCAATTGCTGAAGGAGTTTAAAGACTGCTTTACATGGGATTACGACGAAATGCCTAATTTGAGCAGAGATTTGGTCGAACTGAAGCTGCCGATAAAGCCTGGGAAGAAGCCTGTCAAGTAGACTCCACGGCGTTTTGCACCTGAGGTTCTTTTGAAGGACTTCTTAGATGTAAATTCATCCACACGACCGGGTATGTCGAATGAATTGCCAATATTGTTCCAGTTATTAAGAAAAATGGCAAGTTAAGGGTGTGCATAGATTTTAGATATTTAAATTCTGCAACCCCAAAAGATGAATATCCAATGCCTGTGGCGGAAATGTTATTAGATTGTGTCGCATGACATGAATACCTTAGTATGCTCGATGGGTATTCTGGGTACAATCAAATTTTCATTGCTGAAGAAGACGTCCCAAAAACAGCGTTTAGATGCCCTGGAGCCTTAGGCACCTATGAATGGGTCGTAATGCCTTTTGGTTTAAAAAACACTGGGGGAACATACCAAAGAGCAATGAATTTGATCTTCCATGATTCTATTGAGACTTT
The DNA here is from genome assembly GCA_022829125.1 of Lathyrus tuberosus. Classification (NCBI taxonomy): domain Eukaryota; kingdom Viridiplantae; phylum Streptophyta; class Magnoliopsida; order Fabales; family Fabaceae; genus Lathyrus; species Lathyrus tuberosus. The sequence continues at coordinate 647,411 of JALAZF010000237.1, forward strand.
TATGCAAATCTATATTGACGATATTGTTGTTAAGTTTATTTCAGGGAAGAGTCACATAGACCATCTTCGACAGTCCTTTGAAAGGAAGAGGAGACCCGGTCTGAAAATGAACCCTCTCAAATGTGCTTTTTTTGTATAGGCGGGATATTTCTTAGGCTTTGTGGTCCACAAAAAGGGAATCGAAATAAACCAGGACAAGGCCAAAGCCATAATGGAGGCGAAAGCACCATCAACCAAGAAGGAGTTGCAGTCACTGCTTGGAAAGATTAATTTCTTAAGGAGGTTCATTTCGAATCTTAGTGGCAAGACTCAATCCTTCTCACCTTTGTTTCGACTCAAGAGGGAAGATTTTGAATGGGGGCATGCTCAGCAAGAAGCCTTCGACAAGATCAAGGAATACCTGGTCCACCCTCCAATTCTGATGCCACCTTGTAGGAATAGAAGTATGAGGTTGTATATATCTGCGTCGGACAAGACTTTAGGAAGCATGTTGGCTCAAGAGGATGAAAATGGCGTCGAAAGAGCCATTTACTACCTTAGTAGGGTCTTGAACGATGCAGAAACTAGGTATAACGTAGTCGAAAAATTATGCTTATGTTTGTTTTTCTCGTGTATGAAGTTGAAGCATTATATAAAAACAGTGGATGCTTCTGTTTCTTCTCATTTTGATGTTATAAAACATATGTTATCTAAACCAATCTTGCATAGTCGAATTGGTAAATGGGCATTAGCTTTAACTGAATATTCCTTAACCTACATGCCTTTAAATACTGTTAAAGGACAAGTGGTAGCCGACTTTATAGTAGACCACTCTATAACTGAGAATTCGTTAAACTACCTTGAACTTGAGCCTTGGAAGTTGTACTTCGACGGTTCTAGTCATAAAGATGGAACGGGCATAGGAGTCCTAATTATTTTTCCTAACAAAATTCCTACAAAATTCAAGTATAAAGTCGAAGGCCTGTGTTCAAACAATGAAGCTGAATATGAGCCTCTAATAGTCGGACTTGAGATATTGTTGGAATTGGGGGCAACTCGAGTCGAAATAATGCGTGACTCAGAGTTAGTCATTAAACAAATTACAAAGGAGTACAAGTGCGTTAAGGAAAATCTTATCATGTACTTTGTGATAGCCAATCGACTCTTGAAAAGATTCGAGATGGTTAGTATTCGACACATCCCTCGATTAGAGAATCAAGAGGCCAACGACTTGGCACAGATTGCCTCTGGGTATAAAATTTCAAAAGAAAAATTGTAAGAAGCAATCGAAGTCAGAGGAAGGGTTGTGTCAGCCAGACTATCCCCATCAGATCTGGAAACAACGAAGCTAGGATACACTAACGAAGAGAATTTCGAGATACTGAATATAGACAGCCTGATGGATGAAGATTAGAGAAAGCCAATAGTAGAGTACTTACAAAATCCAACAACATCCGCTGAGAGAAAAACTAGGTATCGAGCTTTAAGTTACGTTTTTTTGGGAAATGAATTATTTAAAAAGACCCCTGAGGGAGTTTTGCTCAAATGTCTTAGTGAATCTGAGGCATATTTATCCCTTTCGAATGACCATAGTGGGGCATGTGAGGCACATCAGGTAGGCCATAAAATGAAGTGGTTATTGTTTCGACAAGGGATGTATTGGCCTACCATGTTGAAAGATTGTATGTAGTTCGCCAAAGGATGTCAAGAGTGCCAAGTACACGCGGGTATACAACATGTTCCTACAAGTGAACTGCATTCTATAGTGAAACCTTGGCCCTTTAGAGGTTGGGCTTTGGATTTGATTGGAGAAATTCGACCGGCATCATCCAAAAGTCAGAGATATATATTGGTTGGCATCGATTATTTTACAAAATAGATTGAAGCTATACCACTAGCGAATGTGGATCAAGACGCTGTAGTCAAATTTGTCCAGAAGCATATTACCTATAGGTTTGGAATCCTAGACACTATCACAATGGATCAGGGATCTGTGTTTACTGGTCGAAAAGTGCAAGAATTTGCTAAGGAAATGGGTTTCAAATTGTTGACATATACACCTTATTATGCACATGCCAATGGTCAGGTCGAGGCAGCAAATAAGGTTGTGATTAGTTTAATTAAGAAACATGTGGGGAAAAAGCCAAAGAATTGGCATAAGACATTAGACCAGATTCTCTGGGCATGTTGAACCTCCCCTAAGGAAGCTACTAATACTACTCCTTTTCGACTAACGTACGATCATGACGCCGTCCTACCAGTTGAAATCTACTTACAATCAATAAGAATCCAAAGACACCATGAGATTCCATTTGAATCATATTGGAACATGATATTGGATGAGTTGGTTGATTTAGATGAAGAGAGACTTAGTGCCTTAGAATTGTTGAAAACTCAGAAAAAGAGAGTAGAGAAATCGTACAACAAAAAGGTCAATGTTAAAACATTTTCGCCTGGAGACTTGGTTTGGAAAGTGATCCTTCCCATGGATCAAAAGGATAGAACTTTGGGAAAATGGTCCCCTAAGTTGGAAGGTCCCTTCCAGATTATACAAGTTTTTACAAATGGCACATACGAAATTAAATAATTAAATGAAGATAAAAGGATATTGAGAGTAAATGGGAAGTATTTGACAAAATACAAAACTGCACTCCAAGAAGTAAAAATAATGAAGGAGTAATTGCATACAAAATGGTAGAAGCCAACATGGTAAAGCAAAACATATGTTGCCAAAATGGTTTAAGTCATTACATTAAAAAGCCACGAAGGGCTCAAAGTCATTGCATCAAAAACAAAATTTTACAAAGCCAAAATAAAGAAATTGGAACTAAAATGGAAGAGAAGATTTCATGTTGAGGTACTTCGACTTCTGAAGTGCCATACGTTTTTCACAGACAGATTTGTTCTATTTGAGGGTTTCAATCCTTACCTCCAGCTTCTAAGCCTTGTCAACGTGCTCCAGGCCAACTTCAATCTCTTTGGTCATTTCAGAGTCATTGAACTTTAGAAGTTCAGCTTGATGCTCTTTGGCCTTAGAGATCTTGGTTTGCAATTCCTTTATTTGTGCTTCCCAAGATGCGATGTTCTGATTATAACTTTCGGCCTTTACCCTATTTTGCTCTAGGCTTCTTTCCATTTCTGCAACTCTGGCGGCGGATTCGATAACAGCATCCTATACAACTGTTATAGCTCCATCCACGTTCTCAATCTCACTCAAAGCTTGCTTTATTATGTTAAAATCGGCGGTGGTATGTTCGATCATCGAAGTCAGCTCTATGATAACACTTGCAACTTCAGGAGAAGCATTTAAAATGTCAACTTGTTTAAGGAGGCCTTTCAGGGAAAATTGAGCAATATGATCTCCTTCCAGGATTCGAAATAAATCAACTTTAAAGATTTTTTCCTTAATCTTCGAGAGTGTATCATCCATAGGTTTGCTTAAAGATTGACCACCTGATACTGAAGAAGAACTGGGGATTTTCTCAGACAAACTTCCTTTGGAGCTGATCATAGCTTTCAGATATTCAAGAGGTTTGCTATGTTTCAGGGCTGCTAGTTCCTTTGAAGAAATAGTCGCATTTGTTCCAGTCGAAGCCTTCTTGTTCTTAGGAGCAACATCAGTTGTCGGAACGATGGTGGATTGGTCATGTGCCTGCTCTTTCTCATCTTCGCTTGTCCCTCTATTTTCATCATCACTTTCATCCTCATCTTCAAATTTTTCAACAACATGTGTACGGTGGAATTGGAACAAAGAGTGAGTCTCTTCCTCTTCCATTTCGTCATCTTGATCTTGACAAGCAGAGCCTAGATTTTCGACCTTCAGGGAGCCATCTTCATATTCACCTTCGACGTTGCCTTCGACGTGCTCCATTTCCACATCATCCTTAGTGACCTCAGCTTGGGTTTATTTTTCTTGTTTATCCTCATGCTTGGAGTCGCTAGTATAGGAATGCTTAGTGTTGGTCTTGGGTGGTGAAGTCTCGTGTTGTTCCTCGATCAGTTGGTTTATTTCACTCATTGAGCTCTTTTCCGAGTCTTTTACAGAAGTGGGATGATAAGTGGGATCACCATCACTGTTGAGAAGGATTGGGGTGTCAGTTGACTTAGTCGTGGGTTGCTTAGGAGCACCTGCAACATCCTGAAGATAGCATCGAAAGTTTGTAAGTCAAAGAGATAAGGTAACTGAATAAAATAATAAGATGGTATATTTGTTGTACCTTGGAACCCTTAGCTCTAGGACTGGAGTTGTCGCTTTGGATCTACTCTGCAGCTTTCGTCGATAAGTCCTCAGGGTTGGGCTCCAATATCCTGAGAGCAGTAGGTTTCCCTGTCGAAACTTTGGTAACCTTCGCATGAGTTTGGTTTAGATCCTCAGGCATTTTTAGTTTCCTTTTCTTTCATTTGAGGGGTTGTTCTATGATGGGAGACAGATCATCATCTTCAGATTCTATTACTTGGACTTCAGGTTCTTTGAGTTTGCTTTTTTGTGGAGTTGGTGGTGGTTTTTAACTTCCCTAAGGAAAGGGGTCAAAGCATTAGAAGCATAACAATACACGAGAAAAGAGGGATGAATAAAATAAAATTACCCTTGTTGTTATTGTTTTACTACCTCCTTCTTCCTTTACTTCGACTGGCTTTTTAGCTGTAGGTTTTTTGGGCGGAACCTTCACGGCTAAAAGAAAATCAAAATAGTTATTACAACTAAAGTAAAATAAATAATCAAAAAAAGGTTGGGTCAAAACACCTCTTGTTGTACCCCAAAATTTACCCTTAGATCCATTTATCTTTTGCATGTCATGTTAGGTCAAGCATGTTGCATAGCTAACCCTTTTATTAGGTTTTGTTTGCTTTTGTTTCATTTGTGAATCAGGTCTTATTTCAAGAGAATTCAAGGGTTGATCAGTCAAGATGTTGGATGGAGCATTGAATCAAGCAAGTTTCTCATGTTCAAAGAGATATCTCCATAACCCTCTCCATAACAATTTTTATCCACCTTATCCACCCTCAATTGTTATTCTTAATTCCAAACCAGTTTAAATAGCCATCTATTAGCCATTTTTTTTATCCAATTTCATCTCTATTTGTCAATGTCGCGACCGGCAAAAATGTTCGAGTCGCCACCATATTTTTTAAGGAAAATAATGATAAACCTAAAAATCCTTAATCCCAAGGGCAGAGATTCCTAAGGTTCGGGAGTCAGTTAAGTGAGGGGAAGGTGTTAGGTACCCCTCACCTCCATTGTGCTCAATGGGATCCTCCTTAGATTTTAGGGTATGCTTTGTTTGTTTGTCTAAATGATTTATTTACAAAAGAATCCTAAGTTTTTTATTATTGGACTCGCTAGGGTTTACAACCCTATGCCTACGTACCTTCAATTTTGAAGGATCAGAGTAACCGTAGTCCACCTCCCCTATTCCTACCCCCTAATCCTATTCCCATTCCTAATCCTAACCCAATCCACTATTTATACTCTTGGATAAAGAGTTCTATCCCTTGATATATTGTTTATACTCCTAGATAAGGAGTTTTATCCCTTATCCATTATTTATACTCTCGGATGGAGAGTTATATCCCTTATCCATTATTTATACTATCGGATGGAGAGTTCTATCCCTTATCCATTATTTATACTCTCAGATGGAGAGTTCTATCCCTTATCCATTATTTATACTCTCGGACAGAGAGTTCTATCCCTTAATCCATTTATTTATACTCTCGGATATCAAGAGTTCTATCCCTTATCCCATCCCTTATTTAGGATCTCGGACCAAGAGCATTATCCCTTGATTTTATATAAAAAAAAAATCCCTTATTTATATTATTAAAATATTCCTTTAATTTATTTAGAAAAACAGAAAATTACTTATATAAAAAAAAATCCCATTTTATCCCCTATCCCAAAGGTCCTATTCCTTTGTTTATTCTCTCGGAAATTAGAGCTTTATCCCATGTTTAAAACCCTTACATATCCCTTTAGATGAATTTCCAAAATTCAAGAAAAATAAGCATCCAAAAACATTATAGTGAAAATATCCAAACAACCCCTTTATTTCTCCCATTAAAATGTAGTTTACCAAAAAGTGTTAAATAGTTAAGTTAATTAATTAGAAACTTAATTTTATAATTAAGTTAAGGAATTAACTTAATTACAACAAAAACCTAAAAAATTTTAATATTTAATTAAATAGTTGAGTTATAGAATTAATTTAATTATCACCAAAACTCTAAATTTAAAACACCCATTAAGTTAAGGAATTAACTTAATTATCCCAAAAAACTAAATTTAAAACCTCAATTAAGTTAAGGAATTAACTTAATTATCCCAAATCCTAAATTTAAAACCCCAATTAAGTTAAGGAATTAACATAATTATCCCCAAAAAACACCCAAATTTAAAACCCCAAATTAACTTAATTATCCCAAAAACCTAAATTTTAAAACCCTAATTAAGTTAAGGAATTAACTTAATTATCTCCAAGAACCCTAAATTTAAAACCCCAATTAAGTTAAGGAATTAACTTAATTATCTCAAAAAGTCTAAATTAAAAAATTGTAACCTAATTAAGTTAAGGAATTAACTTAATTATTTAATAAAACAAAATTAAAAAAAAATCCTAATTAAAACTAATTTATGGCTTTATTTTAAAAAAACAGGGGGGTGCATTTCCTTTGGAAAAGAAGCAATTGGGCTTCCGATGGGGTGCAAAAAGTAATTAGGGCGCAGGGCCCAATTACAAAATCCAATTTTGAGAAAAAAGAAAAAAAAACCACGGTAGGGAGAGTCCGACCGTTGACTCTCCCTGTGCCACATGATCATTATCCTAAGGTGTTCAACATTTTTTATCTCGTCCACAGATCTTGTTGACTGGTCTAAGTACACAAAACGGACGGCTATGATGTGCAGTCAACACAGACTCACCCTGGACGAGCACGCACGTGATTGGTTGGCTGACCGTCCCAGTCAACATATCCAAGAGTGAGGGAGACGCCACTTGGTGTACATTCACGGCCACGAGAGGAGGGTATTTAATCCCAAATTTCCTCAGATCCTCCTCATTTCTCACTTCACTCTCTCTCTCTCTTCACTCGCTCCCTCTCTCTAACCAATTCTCTCTCGCTTCTCTCTACTCTCCGTCCTCCGACCACCACCAAATCCCCAAAACCACCGCTCCAACCCAGATTTCCGGTTGATCTTCAACCGGAATCTGCAAATATTATGAACCCTACCCCACCCCAACCCAGAATCTATGAACCCTAACCTAAAATCAACGAACCCTAACCCTGAATCTATGAACCCTAACCCTACCGTATGAACCCTAACCTAAATTCAACCAAGAACCCAGAAACCCTTTGAATGCCCCAAGAACCCTAACCCTACATCCTATGAACCCTAGAGTTCACATGAACCCTAACCCTAATTTCCCAAAAAAAACCCAGAATCGTAAACAATAATGACAATCAGAAGCACGATCCTAAAAAAGCTAAGTTCTTTTTTATTACTTACCGTCCGCGCCGTGAATCTGGTCGTATATTTTCTTATCCCTTCCTCTTATAATCTCTTGTCTTTTCTTATTCGCAGGTTTAAAAGAAGTTTTGCTCAGGGGATTTAGGGTTCTGGTGATGAACCCTAGTCCTCTACGTTATTGAGCTTTGAGTGATGGGTGTGGAGGAATGCGCAGCTACAAGAATTTTTGCTTAGGGTCCCCCTTTCTGGATTCAATTCTTAGTTTATCTAGTATTAGCAATTAGGTTAGGAATTAAGTTAGATTAGATTTTGATTAGGAAACTTTTGATGTAATTTCCGATTTGATTTTGTATTTACTTTTTGATTTGATTTGATTTTGTAATTGTTTTGTATTTGTTACACAATTAGATTGGAATTTTGATGAGATTTGATTCACTCTTCCAGTTTCTGTGCACCATTAGGGTTAGACGAAATGGGGAAGACGGAGGCCCATTTGGGTCAACCCAATTGACCGCAAAATAAAATAAAATAAACAACAATTATAAAATAAATTATAAAACCATAGTATTATAACAACACCTTAATAAAAATAATACCTTGACTAATACTATAACCACGAACAGAATAATAGATAATAAAATATAAAATAATAATTTAATATAGCAACAACCTAATTAAAAATAAGATAAATAATAATTCTAAATATTAAATAAATTAGCTAAATAAGAATAATACCCTAATATGAATAAACCGATCCTTTTCCCAATTAAATTTAAATATCATTGAAACCTTAATAAATGGTAAAGAAACCTAATTACCAATAGAAATAACATCCTTAGTTTAAAAAGCCAAGCAAATAAATAATTTATTAACCAAACTCTTTCAAAAATGAACCACTAATAATATTCAGAAATATTTTAAAAATAACCTCTAAAACAAAACCTAATTATTATCTAATTAACAAAATTAAACTAAAAACTTTTAATTCTAACTAAAGATAAAACCCTTTATACAAAACCTAAAATGGGCCTAAAACTAACAATCCCAAAAGCCCAATGACATCTAAATGGCACTCCCTGGTAGCACAAAAAACCTAACAAGATGAAAAAATATTGGTCAAAATTGGGGTACTACAGCTGCCCCTATTTAATCAGCTTCAACCTGGGATGATGATGACGGTGAGTCTTCATCTTCGCGAGGAGGAGTTGATTAAATATAAAGGAACCCTAATTTTGACTGCGGAGTTGATAGGTTCAGCGTCCGTGTGGACCGATTCCAGATGCTCGGTTAGTATCTTAATATCCCTGTGTATAATATCCCTGGTAATAACCCTTGGCAAAATACCCGATTGAACCCCTTTAACCCTGAGCGTAAGCTACAAGCCCTATCCCATGTATGCATGTTTAAAAGTATGTATGCTTTAAATTCATGTATGGTTCTATGAATGATGCGTTATTTGGGCTGACGCCTCTTTTATGATATGCGGTGCATGTGTTTACGAAAACCAAATCTTCTGTAAAATTCCAACTTCCTATCCCCTGAACCCCTGACTCCTTTGACGAGCGTAACAAGTCATATGCTCTTGCTATCTGGAGATGTGTGTTATTCCTTTGAAGAAACTTCCATAATGATCGCATCGCGTCTGTTACTATGCAGATCCTGTGTTTGGCTTGGGAGAAATATGATCCCTGTACTGTATCCCAATCAAAGTAACATACCTTTCCTTTTTCTCTTTTTTTTTGAAAGCTTTTGATTATGCCCAATGTTTCAATGCATTATTCTATAATTAATCGGCATTTTGTAATCACACGGAATAATTTGAAAGAAAATAAAATTTTATTTATTGAAAAATGGCCCATAAACAGGCAACAGAACAGAAGGAAAGTAATCCTCATAAGGAGGAATTACTACAAATCTATAAGATAAAAAAAATGGCAATACGAAAAACAAATTTATCTATGTCCCTATTGAATTCAACACCAGCTACTATCCCTAAGTCTCTGAGGTCATGACACTTCGCTTCTGAAGATGACGACTGGATTGCTCCCTTTCCGAATCCCTGTTATATGACCGTAAGTGCTATCAGCCCTATGCCTTTTGGATATCCTTAATCTTGCATGGACCGTTCTTTTTTAGTCTTAATCCATCAGGATAATATACCATTTTTTTCAACTAGCCGCCCTTTAGGATTTTCGACTTGTCAGGTATCATTTTTTTAGTCCCTAATTTTTGCCTAAATCGCCCTTTCGGGTTTTCGAATTAGCGGGCTTTTATCCTCTTTTTCTAGGCATAGTATTTTTTGACTGAATCGGAATTTACCGGTCGCGGTAAATCCGCTCCATCCATAGTAGTCAACATTAAAGCTCCACCGGAGAAGGCGCTCTTTACAACATATGGTCCTTCATAGTTTGGGGCCGATTTTCCACGAGGATCTTTATAGATGGGTAACATCTTCCTTAATACCAGGTCTCCTTTTTCGAATAGCCAAGGACGAACTTTCTTATCGAATGCCTTCTTGAGTCTCCGCTGATATAACTGACATACAGCAGTCATGCGCTTCTCCTCTATGAGGTTCAGTTGATCAAGCCTATTTTGTACCCATTCCACTTCTTCCAGCTTGGTCTCCATTATGACCCTAAGTGAAGGAATTTCTACTTTAATAGGGAGTACCGCTTCTGTACTATATACCAAGGAGAAAGGAGTAGCTCCTGTTGAAGTACGAACTGAGGTTCTGTAGCCATGTAATGCGAAAGGGAGCATTTCATGCCAATCGTTATAGGTCTTCACCATTTTTTGAATAATCTTCTTTATGTTCATAGTGGCTGCTTCTACCGCGCCATTCATCTTCGGGCGATAAGGCTACGAGTTATGGTGATCAATTTTGAAACTCTCGCATAGCTCGTCCATCACTTTGTTATTTAGATCGAGCCCATTATCCGTGATGATCTTGTTGGGAACCTCATATCGACAAGTTATCTCTTTCTTGATGAATCGTGCAATTACTTGTCTTGTCACATTAGTGTAGGAAGCAGCTTCTACCCATTTGGTGAAGTAGTCGATAGCGACTAGAATGAACCAGTGTCCATTTGATGCCTTTGGCTCAATCATCCCTATTATGTCTATCCCCCACATAGAGAAGGGCCACGGAGCAGTTAATGCATTCAGGGGAGTTGGCGGTACATGAATCTTATCCGCGTAGATTTGACACATGTGGCACTTCTTGACATATTTAAAGCAGTCAGACTCCATAGTCAACCAATAGTACCCTGCTCGGAGAATCTTCTTAGCCATAGTATGCCCATTTGCATGAGTTCCGAAGGATCCTTCGTGTATTTCTCTGATGAGCATGTCCTGTTCATGTCCATCTAAACACCAGAGTAACACCATGTCATGATTCCTTTTATATAGTACATCTCCATGAAGGAAAAACTGGGCAGCCAGTCTTCTAAGTGTTTTCTTATCCCTACTTGAGGCATTTGCAGGATATTCTTGTTTTTGGAGGAACTGTTTGATATCGTAAAACCACGGTTTATTATCTACTTCAGCCTCCACTGCTGCATGTAACACCCCATTTCTACCCGACATTTATAAAGAAATCAGAGTGATAAAATTTCAACATAAAACAGGATGTCACATTTTTCAACTTTAAAATCAATAACATGATAGATAATCATGAAAGATACATAGCAAGTTCGAGGAAAAGAAAACTCATAAATCAACAAATAGTCTCCAAAATAACTCAACTTTATAAAATATAATGCAGCAGATTCATAATCAAAGTAATAGCATCTTTATCCAACATAAACAACTTTAAAATAAGCAACAAAGTGCTCTTTGACAATTCAACTTAAAAATTCAGCATGTAAACAAATAAACAAAATAAGACACGCGTCATCCCCCCGAGTGCTACGTATCAGAGCGACAATCACCGACTCGAACTAAGGTAACCGTCTATTCCTCTTGATTACCTGCACGTTGCCAACATAGGGACAAAATTCAAACAGAAGGGGTGAGATATCGAACAATATAATCATATATATGATAAGTAATATATTAGATCAGATTATACAATCACCACTTCACAACATCTCAATCAATGTAAAACAGCAACACAACAACAACTTTTACTTCATCATTAATCAACAACACAACAACAACTATGCAACATGAAATACGACTCGAAATGCACATGCATGTGGTACCATTGGAGAAGAACTCCCAGCTTAAAAATTTGCCAATTAATATTGACTTTTACAAGGCATAAGCCTTCCGCTTAATATTTTGCCAATCCAGGCCAGCTTAGTATGTTATGCCATGTGACTCAAATATGAACATCATAATCACAACACTAATACTTATCAATCCGCACAACAACAACTCAACACTGGCCATAGGCCCACATCTTAATTCTCGCCAATAATTAGAGGCAATTCATCATCGTTCACAGCTTGATAATTTCCAACAATAATATCACAACAACTAGGATATATAATTATGCATCATCTAAAATATATAACAGTCCATCATTTAATCAATCGGTAGTTTTCGACTAAAAAAATAGGTTAATTGGTTCCATCATAATTCTATGTCCAATGCTATTGAATTATATAACAACTTCTCAATTAAAATGGACAGAACAAACACACCACATCAGAACATAACAGAAACAGGAAAAGAAACACACAGCAACATGCGTGACGGTCGTCACAACACCATCACGGTCGTCACGACACCATCACGGTCGTCAAGAACCCAAAACCCTTCGTCTCAGAATCCGTTCGTTCCAGTTTCTTTCCAAATTCACAACCTTTCCTCAGATTCATATCAATTTCAATTTGTCCAAGACAGTGAAACAGAACTACAACAGAATTACACCCTAAAGTAACATATACCAGTTTCTCACAACCAATTCATCAATCGCAATGCATTTCAACATTTCTACGACAATCATTTCGACACAGACATAAGAAATTCTACAAACAATTCATCAACAGAAAACCAAATTCAATATTCACGACATCGATTACACAAAAACAGAAGAGAATTCTATAAAACCAACCCCACATATTACTCATCAACTATCCCATTATAGAGTCAGAACCCCACCCTTACCTTGGATTGAAGGTCGCTCTAAAATCTTCGATCGAATTCTCGCTCTCTCGCAGCCTCTACGCGATCTCTCGCAAACCTTGTTTTCTCCTCTCTGCAACTTCACGTTCTACTGTTCTATTCCCTTTTTCAGCAACTTTGCAACTTCCACGTACTTGATCTTTCCTCCACTTCTAATTACCCTAATTCTATTCAACTTAACCCTCATAATTCTTACTAACTCTTATTGGGTTCAATTCCACACCTCACCTTTTACCACTACTACCCATCTTATAAGCCCACTAACTTATTATAATTCTAGTAAGCTAATACTATATTATTTCTACCACTTAAATCGACTTAGTTAAATTAATCTAACTAAAACCAACATAGCCACTTAACACAACATTCCGATATTTCGAAAATCACCACAAATCAACACAAATAATACGAATATAGTTAATTAAATAATTAATTAAATAACCGGGCGTTACAACTCTCCCCCACTTAGGATATTTTCGTCCTCGAAAATTTACCTTGTTCAAACAAATCGGGATAGGATTCCCGCATCTTGCTTTCCATCTCCTACGTCATACTTTCTCAGGCAGCTCCTAACCAGACAACTTTCACCAACGCAATCTCCTTGCCTCTCAAGGTCTTCATTTCACGGTCTGCGATTCACATAGGCATCGTCTCAATAGTATGATTATCCCGTACTTGCACGTCATCCATATGAATCACATGAGATGGATCTGAAATGTACTTCCGAAGTTGTGACACATGAAACACATCGTGCAAATTCGAAAGATTAGGCGGTAAAGCCACTCTATAAGCAACATTCCCAATTCTGTCCAAAATCTGATACGGACCAATAAAATGAGGAGTGAGCTTCTTAGACTTCAATGCACGCCCAACACCGGTCACAGGTGTAACTCTTAAAAACACATGGTCACCTGCTTGAAATTCTAAGTCTTTCCTTCGCTTGTCATGATAACTCTTCTGCCTACTTTGGGAAGATCTCATCTTTTCTCGGATCAACTTCACCTTCTCAGTAGTCTCTCGAACAATTTCAGGTCCAAGTACTACACTTTCTCCAGATTCATGCCAACATAAAGGAGTCCTACATCTCCGACCATATAGTGCTTCAAAAGGGGCCATTCCAATACTAGAATGGTAACTGTTATTATAAGTGAATTCTATCAAGGGAAGATAAGTATCCCACGAACTTCCTTGGTCAAGAACGCAAGCTCTCAACAAGTCCTCCAACGACTAAATAGTCCTCTCAGTTTGACCATCTGTCTGAGGATGATACGCTGAACTCAACCTCAACCTAGATCCCAATGCCTCTTGCAAACTCTCCCAAAAATCAGAAGTAAACCTCGGATCTCTATCTGACACAATACACAAAGGAACACCGTGCAGCTTCACAATTACCCGAATATAAATCTCTGCCAACTTCGATACCGGAAAAGTGATGGTTAATAGGAATAAAATGAGCCGACTTCGTAAGCCTATCAACAATCACCCAAATCGAATCATATCCTCTTGAAGTGTTTGGTAATCCTGTTACAAGGTCCATTGAAATGCTATCCCATTTCCATTCTGGGACTTCTAACGGTTGCATCAACCCCGCAGGCTTCTGATGTTCAACTTTCTACTTCTGACAAGTTAAACATGCATACACAAACTGCGCTACATCACACTTCATCCCAGGCCACCAAAACAAATTCTTCAAATCTTGATACATCTTTGTAGCCCCTGGATGAATACTCAATTTACTTTTATGACCTTCTTCAAGAATTGCTTTCTTCATTTCCGCATCATCAGGAATACAAATTCGATCACGGAATCTTAACACACCATACGCGTCCATCTTAAAATCGCTATTCTCAGGCTGATCGATTCCAACCATCTAATCTACTAGTTTCACATCTAACTTCTGAGCTTCTCTGATACTATCCAGAAAATCATTGTTAATCTTCAACATTCCTAACATCACACTCTGCGATGTCACTTCACAAACTAAACTCATATCTCTGAACTGTTCAATTAATTCCAACTCTTTAACCATCATCGCCGACATATGCAAAGTTTTTCGGCTTAAAGCATCAGCCACAACATTAGCTTTACCTGGGTGATAATTCAAACCGAAATCATAATCTTTTAATAACTCCAGCCACCTTCGCTGTCTCATATTCAACTCCTTCTGGTCAAATAAGTACTTTAAACTTTTATGGTCACTAAATACTTCAAATCTAGAACCATAAAGATAATGCCTCCAAATCTTCAGCACAAAAACAACTGCAGCAAGTTCTAAATCATGCGTAGGATAGTTCTTCTCATGAGTCCTTAATTTCCTCGACGCATAAGCAACTACCTTACCATTCTGCATAAGTACACCTCCTAAACCCATTTTAGAAGCATCACAATATACCACAAAAGGTTCTCCTGGGTTAGGCAATGCCAAAACCGAAGCCGACGTCAATCTCTTCTTCAATTTCGTGAAGCTTTCTTCACATCAAACGTCCCACACAAACGCCTCACCTTTACACGTCAACTTAGTTAACAAAAGTGCCAACTTAGAAAAACCTTCGATAAACCTTCTATAGTAACCAGCTAATCCCAAAAAGCTTCTTATCTCGGTAGCCGACCTTGGAGTCTCCCATTGCAGCACCGCGTCTACTTTAGATGGATCCACAGCAATGCCACTACTTGAAATGACATGACCAAGAAAACTAACTTCCTTTAACCAAAATTCACATTTTGACAACTTTGCATATAGCTTCTTCTCTCTCAAAACTTGCAATACCAGTCTTAAGTGTTCTGCATGCTCTTCTTCCGATTTGGAGTAAATCAATATGTCATCAATAAACACCACTACAAACCGATCCAAATACGTATGAAAGATACGATTCATGTATTCCATGAATACCCCCGGCACATTAGTAACACCGAACGGCATCACCAAATACTCATAATGTCCATAACGCGTTCTAAAAGCCGTCTTCTGAATATCATCATCTTTCACTTTAATCTAGTGATAGCCCGACCTCAAATCAATCTTGCTAAACACATAAGCACCTACCGACTGATCCATCAAGTCATCTATTCTCGGAAGCGGATACTTGTTCTTAATCGTCACTTTGTTCAACTGTCTATAGTCAACACAGAGCCTCATACTCCCATCTTTCTTCTTCACCAACAACACTGGAGCTTCCCACGGCGATACACTTGGCCTCACAAACTTCCTTTCAATCAAATCCTCCAATTGCTTCTTTAATTTTGACAATTCAGATGCAGACATCCTGTATGGTGCCATAGAAATAGGTCTGGTACCAGGTACAAGGTCAATTGCAAATTCAACTTCTCTTTCTGGCGGTACTTCAGGAATTTCGTCAGGGAAAACTTCAGGAAATTCGCGCACCACCTGCAACTCATCAATTATAGCTTGGTTCTCAATAGATAATGTTACCATCAACGAGAACACCCGAGCTTCTTCTTGCATCAACCATTGCAACTGTCTAGCAGACAACAAACCAGTTTCCTCTTCAGGAGTAGAAAACCTCAGAGTCTTGTTATAACAATTAATAAGAACATAGTTATATTCTAACCAGTTCATACCCAAGATTACATCCATCCCAGTTAACGGCAAACACACCAAATCAACATTAAAGTCTCTGTCAAAGATCGACAAAGGGAACTTTAAACACACAAGAGAAGTAGTCACCGATCCCTTAGCTGGAATCTCGACGACCATCTCTCCATTCATAGAGGACAACATAAGACCCAATCTCTTAACACAATCAGCAGCAATAAAGCAATGAGTAGCACTAGTATCAATCATAGCGATTAAAGGAGTACTATTAATGAAACATGTACCTCCGATGAGTCTGTCCTCGCTAGTTGTCTGAGTCCCAGCCAACGCGAACACTTTCCCACCAGTTTGCGCCTTCTTTGGTTTCTGACACTGACTACCAATGTGTCCTTCCTCACCGCAGTTGAAGCAAATCCTCTCTTTATGCTTACACTCAGATATGGCATGCCCAATCTTACCACAACGGAAACACCTCTTCACCTCAACAGTACACACATTACTCTTATGACCAGGTTTCCCACATTTGAAACAAGTTATGCCAGCAGGAGCATCTCCCCCACAAGTCCTCTTGCCATCAACTACTTTCTGCTTACCTTTTCCTGCCGGAGCATCATAAGGCTTGCCACGATTCTGTTGGTGCTTGCCCTTCCTCTCATTAATGATCTTATAATGAGCATTGTTATCTTCTTCAAAAATCCTGCAACTATCAATCAAATCCGCAAAACACGAATCTTCTGATATCCAACTGCCTTCTTAATCTCCGGGCGCAACCCACTCTCAAACTTGATGCACTTAGAAACTTCAGCATCATCTCCGTTATAGTGCGGATAAAACTTAGCCAACTCAACAAACTTTGCAGCATAATCGGTAACCGACATGTTTCCTTGCTTAAGCTCAAGAAACTCGATTTGCTTCTTCCCACGAACATCCTCTGGGTAATATTTCCTCAGGAACTCTCTTCGGAACACAGTCCAAGTGATACTTTCACCTGCAGCTTCCAACCTCTGACGAGTCTCTAGCCACCAGTCATCAGCCTCGAATGCTAGCATATGAGTCCCATATCGAACCTTCTGCGCTAGAGTGCAGTCCATCACACGAAAAATTCTCTCCATCTCTTTCAACCAATCCAACGCTCCATCAGGATCATACTTTCCCTTGAAGGTAGGTGGATTCTCCCTCTGAAAGGTCGCCAAACTACGAGATCCAACATTCTCATCAGCGTTCGGCAGGTTCTGCACAGCTTGGGCCATTGCTTGTATAGCAGTAGCCATCGCAGCATCGTTCCTTCCAGCCATCTCAACTTGTCACTTCAACATAAACAAAAGTTAAGACTAGTTAACAATACTCGATTGTTAAATAACTACGACTCAACAACTTGGCCGGACGGACCGACCTGCTCTGATACCACTAATGTAACACCCCATTTCTACCCGACATTTATAAAGAAATCAGAGTGATAAAATTTCAACATAAAACAGGATGTCACATTTTTCAACTTTAAAATCAATAACATGATAGATAATCATGAAAGATACATAGCAAGTTCGAGGAAAAGAAAACTCATAAATCAACAAATAGTCTCAAAAATAACTCAACTTTATAAAATACGACGCAGCGGATTCATAATCAAAGTAATAGCATCTTTTTCCAACATAAACAACTTTAAAATAAGCAACAAAGTGTTCTTTGACAATTCAACTTAAAAATTCAGCATGTAAACAAATAAACAAAATAAGACACGCATCATCCCCCCGAGTGCTACGTATCAGAGCGACAATCACCGACTCGAACTAAGGTAACTGGCTATTCCTCTTGATTACCTGCACGTTGCCAACATAGGGACAACATTCAAACAGAAGGGGTGAGATATCGAACAATATAATCAGATATATGATAAGTAATATATTAGATCAGATTATACAATCACCACTTCACAACATCTCAATCAACGTAAAATAGCAGCACAACAACAACTTTTACTTCATCATTAATCAACAACACAACAACAACTATGCAACATGAAACGCAACTCGAAATGCACATGCATGTGGTACCATTGGAGCAGAACTCCCAGCTTAAAAATTTGCCAATTAATATTGACTTCAACAAGGCATAAGCCTTCCGCTTAATATTTTGCCAATCCAGACCAGCTTAATGTTTTGCCAATCCAGTCCAGCTTAGTATGTTATGCCATGTGACTCAAATATGAACATCATAATCACAACACTAATACTTATCAATCCGCAGAACAACAGCTCAACATTGGCCATAGGCCCACAGCTTAATTCTTGCCAATAATTTGAGGCAATTCAACATCGTTCACAGCTTGATAATTTCCAACAATAATATCACAGCAACTAGGATATATAATTATGCATCATCTAAAATATATCACAGTCCATCACTTAATAAATCGGTAGTTTTCGACTAAAAAAATTGGTTAATTCGTTCCATCATAATTCTATGTCCAATGCTATTGAATTATATAACAACTTCTCAATTAAAATGGACAGAACAAACACACCACATCAGAACATAACAGAAACAGGAAAAGAAACACACAGCAGCATGCGTGACGGTCGTCACAACACCATCACGATCATCACGACACCATCACGGTCGTCACAACACCATCACGGTCGTCACGACCCCAAAACCCTTGGTCTCAGAATCCGTTCGTTCCAGTTTCTTTCCAAATTCACAACCTTCCCTTAGATTCATATCAATTTCAATTTGTCCAAGACAGTGAAACAGAACTACAACAGAATTACACCCTAAATTAACATATACCAGTTTCTCACAACCAATTCATCAATCACAATGCATTTCAACATTTCTACGACAATCATTTCGACACAGACATAAGAAATTCTACAAACAATTCATCAACAGAAAACCAAATTCAATATTCACGACATCGATTACACAAAAACAGAGGAGAATTCTATAAAACCAACCCCACATATTACTCATCAACTATCCCATTATAGAGTTAGAACCCCATCCTTACCTTGGATTGAAGGTCGCTCTAAAATCTCCGATCGAATTCTCGCTCTCTCGCAGCCTCTACGCGATCTCTCACAACCTTGTTTTCTCCTCTCTGCAACTTCACGTTCTAATGTTCTATTCCCTTTTTCAGCAACTTTGCAACTTCCACGTACTTGATCTTTCCTCCACTTCTAATTACCCTAATTATATTCAACTTAACCCTCATAATTCTTACTAACTCTTATTGGGCTCAATTCCACACCTCACCTTTTACCACTACTACCCATCTTATAAGCGCACTAACTTATTATAATTCTAGTAAGCTAATACTATATTATTTCTACCACTTAAATCGACTTAGTTAAATTAATCCAACTTAAACCAACATAGCCACTTAACACAACATTCCGATATTTCGAAAATCACCACAAATCAACACAAATAATACGAATATAGTTAATTAAATAATTAATTAAATAACCGGGTGTTACACTGCATAATACGATGGTTTGTCTAGGCGATTAATCCTTATAGCTGGTGCTTCGTTATACCATTTGACTTTGAACATGGATGCCAAAGTTGCCAAAGCATCTGCCAGTTGATTCTCATCTCTGGGGATGTGATGGAAGGTGATCTCATCAAAGTACTCTATCCTTTTCCAGACACAATCTCGGTATCGAGTCAGATTGGCGTTAAGTTTTCTACATTCTCCTTTGACCTGATTAATGACGAGGGCCGAATCTCCATATACTTCTAAGATTTTGATTCCGAGGTTAATGGCTTCGTTAATCCCCAAGATACATTCCTCATATTCCGCCATATTGTTAGTACACGTGAAGCATATTCTTGCAGTGAAGGGTATGTGAAATCCAGTTGGAGAAGTTATAACAGCTCCTACCCCATGTCCTTCGACATTTGAGGCTCCATCGAATATAAGCTTCCATCGAGATCCGGGCTCAGGTCCTTTGTAAGAATCCGGAATATCTTCATCTCTTACAACTATCACATCCTCGTCAGGGAAGTCAAATTGCATAGGTTGATAGTCATCTACTGGCTGATGAGCGAGATGATCGGCTAACACGCTCCCTTTTATGGCCTTTTGGGTAACATACTGGATGTCATATTCAGTCAGTAACATCTGCCACCGAGCCACTCTCCCAGTCACTGCAGGCTTCTCGAATATATACTTGATGGGGTCGATTCTGGATATTAAGAGAGTAGTATGGCACACCATGTATTGTCTTAATCGTCGGGCGGCCCATACAAGAGCACAACAGGTCTTCTCCAAGAGTGAGTATCTGGATTCACAATCTGTGAATTTCTTACTCAAGTAATAGATCGCGTGCTCTTTTCTTCCTGTATCGTCTTGTTGTCCGAGTACATAACCCATCGAATTGTCAAGCACCGTTAGGTACATTATGAGAGGTCTTCCAGGTACGGGTGGTATCAATATGGGTGGCTCTTGTAAGTATTCCTTGATTTGATCGAAGGCCTTTTGACAATTTTCACCTCACTCGAGGTTTTGACCTTTCCTTAATAGCTTGAAGATTGGTTCACAAGTAGCAGTAAGGTGGGAGATGAACCTAGCGATGTAATTTAATCTTCCCAGGAACCCACGCACTTCTTTTTCAGTCCTCGGTGCTGGCATTTCTTGGATGGCCTTCACTTTGTCCGGATCAACTTCTATACCTCTTTGACTGACTATGAACCCCAACAACTTCCTAGATCTGACCCCAAAAGTACACTTCGTAGGATTTAGTCGTAGCTTGAACTTCCTTAGCCGTTCAAACAACTTCTGTAAATTGACTATGTGCTCTTCCTCAGCTTGTGATTTAGCAATCATATCATCGACGTAAACCTCTATTTCCTTGTGCATCATGTCGTGAAAGAGCGTTACCATCGCCCTTTGATAAGTTACCCCAGCATTCTTTAACCCGAAGGGCATTACTTTGTAACAGAAGGTTCTCCATGGAGTAATGAAAGTGGTCTTTTCCATGTCGGAGGGAGCCATCTTGATCTGATTGTATCCTGAAAACCCATCTATAAATGAGAAGACTGAGAATTGAGTTGTGTTATCCACCAGCACGTTAATGTGGGGGCAGTGGAAAGTCATCTTTAGGACTTGCTCTGTTGAGATCTCGATAGTCTACGCACAATGTTGGCTACCCATTCTGGATACTTTACTGCAGCTAAGAACCCTGCGTCAAACTGCTTTTTAACCTCTTCCTTGATTTTGAGAGTCATATCTGGTCTAGTCCGTCTTAACTTTTGTTTGACCGGTGGACATTCGGGTTTAAGCGGTAGCTTATGTTCAACAATATCCGTGTCCAAGCCGGACATATCTTGGTAAGACCAAGCGAACACGTCCACATACTTTTGTGGTAACTTGATCAACTTCTCCTTTACATCCCTGTCCAAAGAGGCGCCAACTTTAACCTCCTTTTTGTCCTATTCAGTTCCCAGATTGATCACATCCACTGGTTCCTGATAAGGTTGTATCATTTTGTCCTCTTGCTTTAATAGTCTGGCCAACTCTTCAAGGAGTTCACAATCGTCCTCATCACCCTCTTCCGCTTGGTTAATCGGGAACTCGAAGTTGTAAGGAATTATAGCGGTACCGTTTTCAATAGGTTCATTTTTAAATCTGCATGAGGGAGATTTTTATGCTTATTATTTTTTTGAATTGGTGCAAATGAAAGTATTGAAAAGAAAGTGTATTGCCATTTGAAAAAGGAACAACTAAGAAAGAAAAAAGATCTTGATTGAAAACAAAATGCGATCTTATTATCAAATATTTCAAAGAAACAAAAGGTGGCCCTACAAAGCTTGTCCATTTGCCTTGGGCATAGCAAATGACTTATTATTATATTTTTTTTAGAAAGGTAAATTACTTTGAAATGGAAATCATCTCAGGAATCTCGATGGCCCTCCAATTGTTGAGAACTGTATCTGGTGTGCAATGGCGCACCCAATCTGGTATCCCTCTATTTTCCTCTTCAATTGCGGTCACTTGATCTTTATTTGTGAATCCGTCGAGAGGAGGAAATGTCATCCGTCGAGACTTCTGAACCCCCTTATTAGCTGGTTTGTAACCCAGCCCGAATTGGTCCTTCTTCTCATGTATCTCTATCACTTTGCCCCAGCCCCTAGTATCCCCATTCTGAATCAAGTTTGTGATCCTTTTCGGCCTTTCCTCCTGTCGAACGACTTGCTTACGACTGACCATCGCAACCTCCAAAGCTTGGAACGGTATTTCAAATGTCTCCCCATCCACTTCTATGTATCTGAATGACGAGAGATGGCTGACGAACATGTCTTCCTCCCCATCAACAATTATTAAATTGTCCCCAGATATGAACTTCAACTTCTGATGAAGTGTGGAAGTGACTGCGCCCGCAGCGTAAATCCATGGTCGTCCTAGAAGACAAGTATAGGAAGGATTAATGTCCATGACTTGGAAAGTGATCATGAAGGTATGAGATCCCACCACTGTAGGTATGTCTACTTCCCCAATTACCAGTCTTTTCGAACCGTCGAAAGCCCTAACAATCAGGGAACTGGTCTTCATAAAGGTCCTTACAGATGTTAACTTCATAAGGGTATCCTTAGGTATGGCATTTAGAGCAGACCCTGTATCTACGAGTACCCTTGAGAGAATAGTGTCCTGACATTTAACTGATATATGCAAGGCCTTATTATGTGCTTGCCCCTCGGGAGGTAATTCCTCACTACTGAAACCCAGGCAGGTGCTGGCGGCGATATTAGCGACTACCTCGTCGAACTGGATTACAGATATGTCTTTGGTGACATGGGCTTCATTTAGGACCTTCAACATGGATTCCCTATGTGCCTCTGAACATAACAACAAGGATAGAATAGAGATTTTGGACGGTGTTTGATTTAGTTGGTCCACCACCCTATAATCACTTTTCTTTATGATTCTTAAAAATTCCTCGGCATCTTCTTGAGATATACCCTTCTTGGACGGTCCCTCGCCTGTACTTGTGGTCTCTTTCCTTTTTGAGCATTCGGGGATATCCTTCTTGGGTTGTTCTGACGAGTATACCCTTCCACTATGTGTCATTCCTGTCGCGAGTGATTTTTGGATGTGGTTGCGAAGCACGATCGCTCTGGTACTACAGCTCGATTCATTTTTTATCCTATTAAAGCTGATGAAGGAAGGGAAATAGATGTATCCAACTAACCCTGCTTACATACTGAGGTTAAACAGTCAAAACTGTTGGTTTACAGATGCTACAAAGATTCGGGGTTTCTTCTAGGTTTATTTTGTTGACGAGGGGTGCTTTAGGCTATTGGTTGAGATGTTAGGACGAATATATATGAAAGTATGGGATTTTTGGTTTTTGTTTAGTGTGCTCGCTAAGATTTTTCTTTCAATCTTATGCCTACGTATTCCCGTTTACCGAAACAGGGAAATCAGAGCATTCGTAGTTCCTCCTATTCTATGGGAGGAAATGGGTGTTTTGGTGTCTTGTTCAAAGCCCAAGACGTGAAGCTAAAGGTAGTTTGTATCTTGTTCAAAGCCCAAGATGTGAAGCTGAAAGGGTCTATTTGTATCTTGTTCGAAGCCCAAGATGTAAAGCTAAAAGGTGTTGTCTTTAGAGATAATTTGTCATCTCTAAAGAGGGGTCTGTCTGTTACGACTGTTTATAAAGGAGAATTACTTTAACTGGGATTTGTGAATCCGGCAATGCCATAATTTCCTTTATAGGGGAAATCAACCTGAAGGAGAATACTTTAACTCAGTGTAGAGCAATGCCATCTTTCCTTAGGAATTTCTCATACTAAAAGAGGGACATTGGCATGGATGTAGATGATCCAGAGGCTTGCCGCTTACAACGATTAGATGGAGGGGAAGGAGTTGTTGTTGTTTGTGTACTGTGAACGAGGCACAACTTTGATGCTAAAAGGTTAATTGGATCAACCAGTGGTTTTCTTATACAAAGCCTAAGAGGAGGCTATTATGTGTCTCGTACAAAGCCCGAGAGAGAGGTTAAAAGGTTTTTGACTCGATGATGGAGTCTTTTGGTATCTCGTATAAAGCCCGAGATGGAGGCTAAAATTTGTTTGGCTCAATAAGAACCTTTTTGTATCTCGTATAAAGCCCGAGATGGAGGCGAATTGACTCAACAAAAGAGTTTTTTGTATCTCGTACGAAGCCCGAGAGGGAGGCTTTTGTTTATTTGGTTCAATAAGAACCTTTTTGTATCTCGTACAAAGCCCGAGATTGAGGCGAAATGGGTGATTGACTCAACGAGGGAGTCTCTTATGTGTCTCGTACAAAGCCTGAGAGAGAGGTTTAACGTTGTTTGACCCCGCTGGGGAGAATCATTGTACAAAGCCCAAGAGAGAGGCTAACTTCTCTGGAGAAGGATCATTATACAAAGCCTAAGAGGAGGCTATGGCGACTGTTCAGTTAAATGACATGTCCAGTATACTGATTTAAAGAGAAAATCAGTTCTTATATGAGCAACACTGTACTCAAGGATTTGATTCGTGGATCCGGGTTATTCCTGTTCTTTAAGGAAGTGGGAAATCTGAAGGGTATTGAGACTTTCCGAGTCTACGGGTTTTCTTCCTATTTAACGAAGGGGTCACTTGAGAATGTCTTTGAGACTCAAGGAGATTTAGACTGTCCAAGTCTAGAATTTCATCTTTTGTACTATGCTTTGAGAAATAGTAGTAGACTCTTTGAAAGGACTGTTCTATGAAGATGATTAAGTTCTGTTCCTATACCTCTAGGAGGTCGTCGAGACATTTTGTACGAAGCCCAAGAGGAGGCTGGAAACTTTTAAGAAGCCGATCGGTCCTTGTACGAAGCCCAAGAGGAGGCTATCATTCCCGGAGGAAGAGATCCTTATACGAAGCCTAAGAGGAGGCTGTGAATACTTCTAAGAAGCCGACGGGTCCTTGTACTAAGCCCAAGAGGAGGCAGAGTTGCTTTTAGGAAGCCTGCGGGTCCTTGTACGATGCCCAAGAGGAGGCCGATGCTTTTAAGAAGCCCGTGGGTCCCCAAACCCCGAGAAATTCAAGGCAAGCTATTCACAAGGAATAGATCAAGTCAGGAAAGTTCGAGAATTTGGAAGAAACTCAAAGATGCCATTCACGGAGAATACATTCATCTCTGGGAGTAGAGTTTCTTGACAATTCCTAATGAGGACAGCCGAAGAGAAGACTGTATCTAGTGATCCTATTGGGGATCTAGTTGTCTATTTCTACGAATAAACGAAACGGCGTCACCTAGTTCTAGACGTAGTTGCCGGGGAAACTCTAAATATCTATACTATTATTACACAGTTGATATGAGTTTATGAAAGAAGACTTACAGCGAAACAACCCCACAATACAGTTATATGTATATGAAAGCGGTAAATGAAAGCAATAACCACTTACTCGGTTGTAGAGCTTCCATGTTGTTTGGTTAGTTGTTCAAGAAAGAAAGATTGAAAACAACAGTATATTCCAAATCAAAGGAGAAAGTGCTTTGAAAAAGAAAGATTTGGGGCTTACAGCTCAAGGAGAGGCCCAGGGTTTTATCAGTGAGCGCACTGTTTGAATTTGTACAGAGGGACTTATACAAGTGACTGAGGCCCAAAAAGTTTTAAAGAAAAGAAATGAGTCTTACTACACGAGGGTAGGCCCAGTTTGTTTTTTCCGTTTGAAATGGCGATCGCGCCGAGATTTTCTTTTAACACGAAGGGACTTATACAATAAGTGAGGCCCAAAGATTTTGGTTCAATGGGGGTTGGGTCTTACACTCTATTAGAGGCCCAAAAAGTTTTGAATGGGTCTTATAGCTCAAGGAGAGGC
This sequence comes from Lathyrus tuberosus, assembly GCA_022829125.1. Taxonomy (NCBI): domain Eukaryota; kingdom Viridiplantae; phylum Streptophyta; class Magnoliopsida; order Fabales; family Fabaceae; genus Lathyrus; species Lathyrus tuberosus. The sequence continues at coordinate 673,357 of JALAZF010000237.1, forward strand.
CCAGATGGTTAATTTTAAACTGGCGACGATCGCGCCGTTTGTTTTTGACGGTATCGGGACTTATACAATACACTGAGGCCCAAAAATGATTTGGTCAAAAAAAGGATTGGGTCTTACACTCTATTAGAGGCCCAAAGTGTTCTGAAAATGATTTATGAGGGTTGAATTAATCCAAAAACCCTAATTTGTTTTCAAAAATGTATTTAATTGAATAAAAATTCAATTAAAATGATCAAAATTGTTTAACATATGGAAAACAAATTGTGATCTTGGATTAATGCTTCAAAAATTAAGTATTGACCTACAAAATAATTAGAAAACATTAAAAGTTGCAAAATCAAGGTGGAAAAAATATTTTAAATGTCAAAAACAATTAAAACATTAATTCTTTGCAAAAATATCAATTATACTAAATAAATAATATTTTTGGGATTGTTTGGGAAAATAAAATATTTTAACATTTTTGTGAATTATTAAAAAAAAGAATCAACTCAAAATCATTAAAACTCAGAGAGAAATTAATTTTTGAATCAATTAAATAAAATCACAAAATTCAAATATTTGAATTTATGAAAAATGGCACCAAGAACAGCTGAAGAACACGCGCGTGTTTCAGCTTGGCCCAGATTTGCATTTTCTATCCAATCTCACTGAATACTTGATTATATCATGCAATCCACATATCAATATGCTCGTCTCAACCTCACGATCATGTTTATGACAATTAATTTCATTTAAATTAAGCATAAAACAAGAAATCACGATAAATCCTTATGAACCCTAATTTCTGCATGAAGGCTGGGATTTTTAATACACGATTCAAACAAAGCTATTACTTGAGGGGAAACATTCCATGCAAGATTATGAACATTTGGCAAAAGTATTGTGCGAGAAAATATGCATAGATTGAGAGATGACCAAGTTTAAGTTTACCTCTAGGTCGTGACAGCAAGAGCAAATTGATTTTTGAGTAGGAGGTGTTACAGATGAATTGTGATGATCTGAACAGCTTCTCTACACCCTATGGAGTGTGTTTGAATGCTTGGACTTGACTGAGAATGGCTGGATCACTTCATGGCATCTCAACTGCACTTTGGTTAAAACCTTGAGCAATTGACTGGTGATTTTGAGATATCAGTGTTCCAGTTGTTGTGTAAGTGTTTGATCAGCTCACATATGATGTATATGAGGTGTGTGTGTGATTGGTTTGAGTGGAATTACTCTCTAATGAAAAACCCGATAGTGACTTGCTAAGAAAGACATTTTTGAGAGTGGGAAGTGGTTTTTGAGAAACGCAAGTGTTGTAGGCCTATGGTGTACTTAAACTGATCATAATTGAGCTCTATTTATAGTAGAGCAAGTTTGTTTTGGGATCCACAGTGAATGGCAACTGCAGCAGGTGTTTGTTCAATGTTGGCCAATGGAAATCCAAGTCTCCTCTAGCCATTGACTAGAGGTTAGGGTACAGGGCTGTGGTTCCCTTGGTCTTGGATAAGTCTTGACTGAATTCAGTTGCAAATGGCTCAGTCCATGCCACCTTGATGCTTCCATTGAATGCTCCAATCCAAAATTGGAGTCTTGTCCCTATTTTGGCCATTCTAGGTTCAACATGCTATTTCTTGTTCCAAAGACTTTGGAGGCTTGGCTCAGTGATTGTCCCCTTTAGATTCAATCCTCAGAGGTTTCCAAGTGGATAGGAGCATTTGGATTTGGCTGATTTTGGCAAATCGAGCAAAAATGCAAATTCTGCCTTGCCTTGGCAGATTTTAGCAAGGCAACTTTCCAATGTCATATCTCATGACTCAAATGGAATTTGGTAATGTTCTTGGCCATTTTGGAAAGCCCTTACATGATACAACAACTGTTTGAACATATTTCGTTTTGATCTCTTTTGAATCCAAGTGAAAAATCCCCCTACATTTGGCAAAAAGTAGGGTAAAATCTGACTTAGTGAAATTTTCACCAAGTGTTGGAACAAAGTGACTTTTCTTGATTTTGATCACTCCATAACTCAAAATCCATGAGGAGTTAGAATTAGGTCTAGTTGAAGTTTTTGTAGAGGGCAATGAGATCTACAAATCAAGCCTTGGATGGGAGAAAATGGCTTTGTGGTTTAGGAGTTATGACCCTCCAAAGTTGGTACCCTAGCCACTTTATTTTTAACTTAGAAAATTTTCTAAGTTTTTTATGGTTAACCCTTTTACTAGTTACCCAACTTTTCTTGATTTTTCTTGATGAATGATGATTCAAATCATACATTAACATAATTTTAGGGTTAAAAATCCATTTTTGTGAAAAATCTCAAAAAGTCAAAGTTGACTTTTGTGCACAGTTGACTTTTTATCAGATGAATTCCAAACTGTGCAATTCTTCAGGAAATCAAGTCCTTGACCTAAATCAAACTTGATGGACATGTTTCATTGGTGTCATAGGGTATATTGATGCATGTCATAGGGCTTGAGAGCATGTCCTGGTCAAAAGTCAAAGTTACAGTTGACTTTTTCCTTAAAACCCTAACTGTGGTACTGATGAAATTGAAACTTGTTGCTCAAGCTTCTTGGATCAATCCATTGTTACAAATGGATCAATATGATATATTGGAGACCCTCAAATCATGTCTTGAGGTCTTGGTTCATGATTTGTCCCAAAAGTCAACTTAGGGGTGAATTAGGTCAAGAAACCCTAATTCCTGATTTTTGATGAATGCATCCCCTGAGGAAAAATTGACTTGATGCTTGGGTCCATGATGTTCCATGAAGTATATTAGGTTATGTTTTGGATCATTGGCTTGTGCCCAGAGGAAAATTTCCATCTGGAGGCCCTGGTCGACCAAAACCCTAATTTGGTGACACTGTCGATCTTGAGACTTGATCCACCTAGAAGGGAGAAGCCTTGTGCTTAATCCTTGAAGTAGGAGTCCTTTTGATCCATTGTGGATATTTTGAGAGGTTAGACAAGTTGAAGATCATGTCATTCCTTGATTGATCCTTTGTCTAAGGCTCTGAGAGGGCTTGAAACCCTTATTTTGATTGTAGTGAATGCTCACCCATCTTTGGGGAGACTGATGAAGTATGATGGTTCCTCCATATTGTGATTATGAGTTGCACAATGATGGGAAATCCTAGTGGTCAAAATTTGGGGTATGGCAATTCCTCCAATACCAGCTATGTTAGTAACTGCTGGTGACGACACTATAGTCTTTCCTCCCACTGACGCAGTGATGTCATATTTCCAAGGTACAGTCTTGGAGCTTTCATATGGAAATGGCATTGGTACATGGAACGTGATAGGACCTTCTGACGCTGCAGGCACCGGAGCTTTGACTGGCGTAGGAACAGGTATTTGAATTGGTGTTCGTGCAGGCACCAGAATTGTTATCTGAATATGAACCTGTGCAGGCCTCGAAACTGGTATTTAGATAGGCGCATGTGCCTGCCTGTGAACTGGTATTTGAATAGGCACTTGTGTAGGCCTTAGGAATGGTATTTGAATAGGAGTCGTGACTCCTCTTTTCTGGTATGGAATCTCAGAAGGTACTTGCCCCTGGGAGTCTAAGGCAGCCACCTCATTCATATTCCTTAAGTACCCAATCTGTACTATCCCTTGGTCCATTAGTTGTTGGAGGACCTCCTTCATCTTCTTACAGCTATTGGGATCAACCGCGCAATTCTCAGAGTCACCGTGCAGCCTTTCAAACTACTCGTACCTAATTAATGCTTCCCTCACTTTCGTCATAGGGGTCTTTACTTGCTCTACCCCTCTAATTATGACGTTCTCTCCCAGTCCCTCAACGGAGTTAATAGTTGGTCCAGCGTGCCCTGGGAAAGGGTTATCTCCTACATTTGGAGTGTCATAATTGAAGTTAATGACCTTCTGATCCAGCAAATCTTGCACCCTAAACTTGAGGGCCAAACACTTTTTGGTCGTATGCCCTGGCGATCCAGCATGGTAATCACATCTAGCATTAGCGTCATACCCTCGAGGAGGAGGCGTAGGAGGGGGCCCTAACGACTTGATTTCTACCAATCCCTTTTGGATTAACATTGGCAGGATTTGAGTATATGTAGTGGGTATAGGGTCAAAGTCCTTCCATGGCCTCCTTTGTTCCCTTCGGGGATGCTTCTGTTGTTGCTGATTTTGAGGGGGTGGCGCCCTTGGCTGTTGGATCTGGAGCGTACGAGACGCTTGGCCAGAGGCCGTGGCCACCACGTAACGGTTATAAGGCACTTGAGTATACCTATCAGCAGAAATGGCATTGGCCTCCTTCTTCGAACGGTTTCCGGAGTACCATTTGTCATTATGTTGATTGGAAGACGGTGTTCCAATATTTCCGCTTTTTAATCCATTCTCGATCCTTTCCCCAATGATAACCAAATCTGCAAATCCTGTTGAGACAGATCCAATCATCTTTTCATAGTATAATCCTTGCAGAGTTCCCATGAATGTATCTACTAGCTCATTTTCCCGCAATGGAGGTTGCACACGAGAGGCTAGCTCCCTCCATCTTTGGGCATACTCCTTAAAATATTCATCCCTTTTTTGAGACATGTTTTGCAATTGCATGTGATTAGGGGCCATGTCTATATTATATTGGTATTGCCTTATGAAGGCACTTGTCAAATCCTCCCAGTTCTTGATGTATGCCCTTTCCAGTTGCATGTACCAGTCCAAGGATGCCCCACCGAGGCTGTCCTGGAAAACATGCATCATCAGCTTTTCGTTCTTAGCGTATGCCCCCATCTTTCGGGAAAACATCCGAATGTGATTTTTGGGACAACTAACCCCTTTATACATCTCGAAGCTAGGTACCTTAAACTTAGGAGGCACTACCACGTCAGGTACCAAACACATTTCCAAGGCATCAATCCCAAAGATCTTGGATCCTTCCACAACCCTTAACCGTTCCTCAATTATCTTATACTTTTCATCATTCTTTCTTCCTTCCATGGCAGCTAGTTTGGTTTCATGAACTACTGGCCTGGAGTCTTCCTCTCCATATTGGAGGTGCCAGTCATCAGAGACCTCACGAGTGACAGGTATCTGTATAGGTCGTGATTCTCCATAGTGCTCGGGAGGAGGAGCAGCCTCTACAGGAGGTTGAGTGTTAGTCTTCCCTTTACTAGCCTCTAACGCCTCACGTTCCAAGTCAGCCGCAAATCCCAAAAGAGGATTACTATCTTCATACTGGGGAGGAGGGGTAGGGACACTTCTACGGTTACTAGCCTCGGTGTCTCTTGCTATCATATTCTGAATAGCTCGAGTCAGCTGATCGATTTTGTCCTTCATTTCCTCCACATTTCCTTTGACGACATCCTCATCTCCCTTTAGAGCGGCGTGGTTCAGCTCCAATTGTTCCATAGCTTTCTTCTGGTGAGCACGGGTGTTGGGTCGAGACGTCAGATTATTACGAAGATTCTGAGAGAAGATATTGAAAAATGATTTCCGTTTGATGTTTATTTTTTTTTAATTATGTTATGCATGCATGAATGTATAAGTATGCAAAAATTATTTTTGTTTCAGGAATCTTAAACTTTCGTTTATTAAGATTAAAGCCAAGGATAATGGAAAGCAAATACTTTTATTAATGGAAAGAAAGTACTAGGGTCGAAGCCCCATTTATTACATAAGGAAAACCAAACTAGGGATAAACCCTTAAATTACTCGTAACAAAAACCAAACGTAAGAAGTCATTACATAGGAAAGCTAAATCCTCCTCCTAATCCTAGCCCTAAAATCCTCTACCATCTCACGACAAAGTGCAAGAAAATCGATAATCTCTTTGACCGGCTTGAAGATGTCAGCCATGTACTCAGCCTCCTTTAATCTTCGAGGGATCTCGTGGATGAGATCGTTAGATAGTAAGACCAACTTCTGATACCTTTCTCGATAATATGCCCCGTCTTCTCGTAACATTGCCATGATCTCTAAATCCTTCCTAGTAGTTTGCTCTAGCTGTTGGTTATGTTCTTCCACATAAATGGCCCATGCCCTTAGATCTTCGTAGGAATCCTGAAGCTCCCCATATAGCCTTCTAAGTTCCTGGTTCTCCTCTTGAGTTTATAACCATCCTTCTGGCTGTAGGGCAATAAGTTCTTCGGCTGATCTCAATTGCATAATTGCATCTAGGGCTTGCCTTTTGCTCTCAAGAAGAGTACTAAATGATCTTTGGACTACAGCTTCAAGGTGGTGGATACGGCTATCATATCCCTCTTTGAATTCTCTTTGCGTTGACGTCATCCAAATGTCTCTCCACTCGTCCCTTTGACACCAGGCTCTATCTAGTTGCTCTTTGTGGTCTTTGAGGCGTGAACTCACAACTTGAAGGTTGGCATATGCTTGTTCCTTCTTCTCTTCCTCCATCTGAGCTATCCCCTTATTGATCTTTGATTGCTCCATAACTTCATTGAGACTCCTTCTTAACTGGCTACTTTCTCCAGTGGCTTGGTAATATTTGCCTTCCCACTCTTCTTTTTCTTTTTGTAATTGTGTAATAGTCTCTTTGAGTCTCTCACTTTCCTCTATGGAGATTGCAGCAGGTGGGGGAACCCTTGGATTAATAGGACGATCCAGAGTAAAAGGCAACTTCACTATACTCACCCTTTCTTTCATCCATTGCAGATATGGTACCCTAGATTCTTCCCTTGGTCTTTTAAGACTGCCTTTCCCTTTGATACTTAACGTCAAATCTTGAGCAATCTTTAGAACATCGGGATGATTTCCAGCTACATTTTGTAGGACGAAGCCTTCTAACAACCTATCCTCTGGCTTGTAGCCAATGGATGCCCCAATTACCTCATCAATAAGACCGGATTGTAACTTATACACCCTCTTGAGCCTATCAAAGGTACATTAGGGAAATCCCCACAGCTTAGGACCACGTCGTCTCGAAGGAGTATTTGAGGGAACCACAAGATGTCTTTATCACCAAGAGATACCAAATATTGAGACCAATCATAGGCTTTCATTTTTTCCATATCCTTTAGATCCCTTACTAGATGAGAACACAACCATTTGTACAATAACTGAGAGCAACACAACATAGCCCCTCCCTTTCTTTCAAATTTCTGGTGAAGGGTAAAGTATATATCTGCGAGGAGGGCCGGTGTAGGATCTTCTTCTCCAATGGTCACAGCCAAGAATAAATTAATGGCAGTGACGTCTACAAAGTTCTTCGCACTCGGGAATAGAACTAACCCAAAGATGAGGAGTACCATGATAGCATCCATGGCTGCCCAAATTTTGCAAACAGCAAAATGATTGGCTTTCTTCTCCAAGAACCCTTTAGAGAACCCATGAAAGTCTTCTTGCACCTTTAAGTTAGCTTGCAAGTCTTCCTCACGAATATGAAAACCACTTGCCATTTCTTTGAAGGTAGGGCGGTACCCTAAAGCCTTGAATGGACCTTTGTTGTTCTTGGGGAGACCAAGCATCCTACGAACTTCTTCTAGAGTGGGGGCTATTTGAAAGTCTTGAAACTAGAAGCACGTTAACTCTGTGTCGTAAAACTGAGTCAAGGCGGTTAGACCCTCTTCTTGAATAGGAGTAGTGACCAGATCTAATATGTCCCCATACTTACGAATTAAGGGCTTTCTCCTTTCCTGAGGCAACCCCCTAACATAAGCTTTTAAGCTCCCTATGTCAGACGTTCTTACTTTGATCGTGATAGTTTTCTTTTTCCCGAATTCCATTGTCTTTGACTTTAACCCTTTTTTTTGAAAATATTTAAGATTCATGTGACATGATAATGCAAAAAGAAATTATGAGGATGATGAATGAAAATATACTTTAGTTAGGGTAAGGTAATATGCAAGCATGCCCTAGCAAGGTGGGATCTCTATAATAGGCTAGATCTAAGTTTAGACTACCCAATCCCCTAGCATGTAGGTTATAAAAATTTGGACAGCATAACGGCCCCAAAATGTTCAGACTATACCCTTGTTTTACCATGAGAAGGAGCAAGCCTTCCTATGGTAATCCTTCGGGATAAGTCTCATTTGGGGTAGGAACCTAGTAACAGCCCTTGAGGGTTGAATACATAAGGTCCATGATTTGGTAAGGGATAGGCTGAAAGTTCTCAGAGTCTCAGACCACATTCAAATCATCCTCTACGTCAAGGGCTAGCCCTTCCATGAGGACACCTTTGAAAGGATCTATTCTGAGTGTGGCATCAATGCATTGTTGGGGATGTTGCATCCCCCCTCCAAAACATTTCTGTTCCACATGTTAATCTAGGGTTATCCTCCAAGCTTGGACTTTAGCTTCACACATTATTTGCCCCAATCCCATACTTGATGACAAAAATAAAAAACACATGGGTTAAATATAATAAATAAACAAATATATAAAATAGAACCTGGGAATAATAAAAAAGAAAGAAAAAAAACCAAAAACACCCAAGCCAAATAAACAAAACCCTAAAGCCTAAAGTTAGGAGGGACTCTCTTTAGGGAGGAATCCCCAGCAGAGTCGCCAGCTGTCGCGGCCGGAAAAAATGTTCGAGTCGCCACCATATTTTTTAAGGAAAATAATGATAAACCTAAAAATCCTTAATCCCAAGGGCAGAGATTCCTAAGGTTCAGGAGTCAGTTAAGTGAGGGGAAGGTGTTAGGCACCCCTCACCTCCATTGTACTCAATGGGATCCTCCTTAGATTTTAGGGTATGCTTTGTTTGTTTGTCTAAATGATTTATTTACAAAATAATCCTAAGTTTTTTATTATTGGACTCGCTAGGGTTTACAACCCTATGCCTACGTACCTTCAATTTTGAAGGATCAGAGTAACCGTAGTTCACCTCCCCTATTCCTACCCCTAATCCTTTTCCCATTCCTAATCCTAACCCAATCCACTATTTATACTCTTGGATAAAGAGTTCTATCCCTTGATCTATTGTTTATACTCTTAGATAAGGAGTTTTATCCCTTATCCATTATTTATACTCTCGGATGGAGAGTTCTATCCCTTATCCATTATTTATACTCTCGGATGGAGAGTTCTATCCCTTATCCATTATTTATACTCTCGGATGGAGAGTTCTATCCCTTATCCATTATTTATACTCTTGGACAGAGAGTTCTATCCCTTAATCCATTTATTTATACTCTCGGATATCAAGAGTTCTATCCCTTATCCCATCCCTTATTTAGGCTCTCGGACCAAGAGCATTATCCATTGATTTTATATCCCAAAAAAAATCCCTTATTTATATTATTAAAATATTCCTTTAATTTATTTAGAAAAACATAAAATTACTTATATAAAAAAATCCTATTTTATCCCATATCCCAAAGGTCCTATTCCTTTGTTTATGCTCTCGGAAATTAGAGCCATATCCCATGTTTAAAACCCTTACATATCCCTTTAGATGAATTTCCAAAATTCAAGAAAAATAAGCATCCAAAAACATTATAGTGAAAATATCCAAACAACCCCTTTATTTCTCCCATTAAAATGTAATTTACCAAAAAGTGTTAAATAGTTAAGTTAATTGATTAGAAACCTAATTTTATAATTAAGTTAAGGAATTAACTTAATTACAACAAAAACCTAAAAAAATTTAATATTTAATTAAATAGTTGAGTTATAGAATTAATTTAATTATCACCAAAACCCTAAATTTAAAACACCCATTAAGTTAAGGAATTAACTTAATTATCCCAAAAAACTAAATTTAAAATCTCAATTAAGTTAAGGAATTAACTTAATTATCCCAAATCCTAAATTTAAAACCCCAATTAAGTTAAGGAATTAACTTAATTATCCCAAAAAAAAAAACCAAATTTAAAACCCCAATTAAGTTAAGGAATTAACTTAATTATCCCAAAAACCTAAATTTTAAAACCCTAATTATGTTAAGGAATTAACTTAATTATCTCAAAGAACCCTAAATTTAAAACCCCAATTAAGTTAAGGAATTAACTTAATTATCTCAAAAAGTCTAAATTAAAAAATTGTAACCTAATTAAGTTAAGGAATTAACTTAATTATTTAACAAAACAAAATTAAAAAAAATCCTAATTAAAACTAATTTATGGCTTTATTTTAAAAAAACAGGGGGAGTGCATTTCCTTTGGAAAAGAAGCAATTGGGCTTCTGGTGGGGGTGCAAAAAGTAATTAGGGCGCAGGGCCCAATTACAAAATCCAATTTTGAGAAAAAAGAAAAAAAAAACCACGGTAGGGAGAGTCCGACCGTTGACTCTCCCTGTGCCACATGATCGTTATCCTAAGGTGTTCAACATTTTTGATCTCGTCCACAGATCTTGTTGACTGGTCTAAGTACACAAAACGGACGGATACGATGTGCAGTCAACATAGGCTCACCCTGGACGAGCACTCACGTGATTGGTTGGCTGACCGTCCCAGTCAACATATCCAAGAGTGAGGGAGACGCCACTTGGCGTACATCCACGGCCACGAGAGGAGGGTATTTAATCCCAAATTTCCTCAGATCATCCTCATTTCTCACTTCGTTCTCTCTCTCTCTTCACTCGCTGCCTCTCTCTAAACAATTCTCTCTCGCTTCTCTCTACTCTCCATCCTCCGACCACCGTCCCAAAAACTCTCCGACCACCACCAAATCCCCAAAACCACCGTTCCAACCCAGATTTCCGGTTGATCTTCAACCGGAATCTGCAAATATTATGAACCCTACCCCACCCCAACCCAGAATCTATGAACCCTAACCCAAAATCAACGAACCCTAACCCTGAATCTATGAACCCTAACCCGACCGTATGAACCCTAACCTAAATTTAACCAAGAACCCAGAAACCCTTTGAATGCCCCCAAGAACCCTAACCTTACATCCTATGAACCATAGGGTTCACACGAACCCTAACCCTAATTTCCCAGAAAAAAACCCAGAATCGCAAACAATAATGACAATCAGAAGCACGATCCAAAAAAAGCTAAGTTCTTTTTTATTACTTACCGTCCGCGCCGTGAATCTGGTCGTATATTTTCTTATCCTTTCCTCTTCTAATCTCTTGTCTTTTCTTATTTGCAGGTTTAAAAGAAGTTTTGCTCAGGGGATTTAGGGTTCTGGTGATGAACCCTAGTCCTCTATGTTATTGAGCTTTGAGTGATGAGTGTGGAGGAATGCGCAGCTACAAGAATTTTTGCTTAGGGTCCCCCTTTTTGGATTCAATTCTTAGTTTATATAGTATTAGCAATTAGGTTAGGAATTAAGTTAGATTAGATTTTGATTAGGCAACTTTTGATGTAATTTCCGATTTGATTTTGTAATTGTTTTGTATTTGTTACACAATTAGATTGGAATTTTGACGAGATTTGATTCACTCTTCCAGTTTCTGCGCACCATTAGGGTTAGACGAAATGGGGAAGACGGAGGCCCATTTGGGTCAACCCAATTGACCGCAAAATAAAATAAAATAAACAACAATTATAAAATAAATTATAAAACCATAGTATTATAACAACACCTTAATAAAGATAATACCCTGACTAATACTATAACCATGAACAGATTAATAGATAATAAAATATAAAATAATAATTTAATATAGCAACAACCTAATTAAAAATAAGATAAATAATAATCCTAAATATTAAATAAATATGCTAAATAAGAATAATACCCTAATATGAATAAACCAATCCTTTTCCCAATTAAATTTAAATATCATTGAAACCTTAATAAATGGTAAAGAAACCTAATTACCAATAAAAATAACATCCTTAGTTTAAAAAGCCAAGCAAATAAATCATTTATTAACCAAAATCTTTCAAAAATGAACCACTAATAATATTCATAAATATTTTAAAAATAACCTCTAAAACAAAACCTAATTATTATCTAATTAACAAAATTAAACTAAAAACTTTTAATTCTAACTAAAGATAAAACCCTTTATACAAAACCTAAAATGGGCCTAAAACTAACAATCCCAAAAGCCCAATGACATCTAAATGGCTCTCCTTGGTAGCACAAAAAACCTAACAAGATGAAAAAATATTGGTCAAAATTTGGGGTACTACAGTCAAAATCAATTTTCCTAAACCATAACCATTTCACTTATCAAAATTCACCTATTATTTATTTTCTTCTCTAAACCATTTCTTTTAATAACAAAAAAAAAAGAAAGAGAAAACAAATCCTAAAAACATTTGGTCTTTCTGCCCATCACCACAAGCCCATCATGTTACAAAATTATAATTGAATTGAAAATCATTTGCTGAGGACCAATAGGATGCGTGCAAGATGGCTTTGACTTTTCAACTCTATCCCTCTACCCAATGAAAGGATGCCGCGTAGCTTGGCATGGAGCAAAATTTTGGAAACGACTTCTTCTCCTTTGTCGTGGCGTCGTGTTTCAAAAGAGAGAAGAAGAAATTCATACTCCAAGAGAGCTTGTGTCCCAATTCAAATGCAAACCATTACTACAACTCATAATCCTTGGTGCGTTTTTCATTTTGAAATCTCCACCATTTCCCTTTTGAGCTTTCACGCTTGGGTTTATTAAAAGTCACTCTGAGAATTTGCTTGGTTCAACATAAGGACTGCTCTCGCATGCAGAAATCTTCGTGAAATCCCAACCATTACCTCATTTGATACCCATTCTTATGACAACAAAGAAGGAGGTTTCAAGCAACACACGGAATCATGAAATTGGCCCTGCATCTCTGAGGTTTTTGTGCAGCAAGGGAAGCGTGTTTGTCTCCAAGAAATTGACCAAATTTGAATTTGAAAGGAGATGTTGCAAACCCTAATTATTTACTCAGCATACCATGTGTTTGTCCATTGGTCTCAGAGAACCAAAGCCAATCTGCTCAGCTTATAAAAGGAGGTCATCCCAGCACTTGAAAATCACCAACAATTCTCACAAAGCACTCTAAAAGTCTCTGAATTTTGAGTTCCACGAGTAAGAAAGAGGAGGAGGGTTGCTTTGAGGTCTTGCTAAGTTCAGAAAGGAGAGAAGTTAGCACACACTTGAAGGTGCAGTGGACATATTCCACTTCGTAACTACCCTCTCCCTATTTAAATCCATGCTCATGCTTGCTACCATGGAACTGTGTGCATTCTTGCTCTACATTGCTGTAAATCAAGACTGGTTTTGATCCATGCCTTTAAGATTGTTTTGTATCCATATTGTAGCGAGTGATTTTGGACGCGGTTCTTAAGCGCTGGTCGCTCTCTGCTGTGGAGTTTACTACAGGTCGATTCATTTTTTATCCTATTAAAGCTGATGAAGGAAGGGAAATAGATGTCTCCAATTAACCCTGCTTTGCATACTGAGTTTAAACAGCGGTCTATTAGGTTACGAATGCTATCAATGTGGGGGGCCTTTGTACTGGTTATTTGTATTTTCGCCAATACGGTTTTCTCTCTTTCTAGGATTTTCTGGCGGGGAACAAGGATTAGGATGTTAGGACTGACGCTTTTAATAGATACATGAGAGTATGGGATTTTGGGTTTTTGTTTAGCGTGCTCGCTAAGATTTTTCTTTCAATCTTATGCCTACGTATTCCCGTTTACCGAAACAGGGAAATCAGAGCGTTCGTAGTTCCTCCTATTCTATGGGAGGAAATGGTTTTTTTGGTGTCTTGTTCAAAGCCCAAGACGTGAAGCGAAAAAGGTGATCTGTATCTTGTTTAAAGCCCAAGACATGAAGCTAAAAAGTCTGTTTGTATCTTGTTCAAAGCCCAAGATATGAAGCTAAAGGTGTTGACTTTAGAGAGAATTTGTCATCTCTAAAGGGGTCTGTTGGTCACAACAGTTGGGTGACTGATTGTAAAGGAGGATTACTTTTGTTATTTCCTTGGTTTTATGGTTGGAATTATTTTGCTAAAACTCATGTAGCAGCAGATGTTGAATGAAGATGTCTAAAAATATGTTTCACTACTCTTTGTTCAACATGTCGTATGAAGATGTTCCATGACTGCTCATAGGACATCGCGCTGTGAAGTCAGGATTTATTGCAGAATCTGTTACAATGATTTGTAACTGAATATTCTATGAATATTTGGTTATCCTATGTGGCATCCAAAGCATTTTTGGATTAGGGTTACTTGTTGGTTTTCGGATTTGCTGCTGTTTCTAATTATGGAGACATAATAGGAAACTTTGGATTGAAGACCTATTTTATTGGAGTTATTTTTGCAGATTTGTGAGCAGCCTAATTGCTACATTTTTGAAGTCCAATTCAGTCCAGATTACAAGCTATAAATAGACTGATGTAAACCTAGTTTTAGGTGTCGAACTTACATGTATTTTTAGGGTTGTGTGCTTGGGTTTTGTGAGCCTAACTAGTATCTTATGATAACAGTACAAGGACTGTAGTGTAAGTTGTGTAAGGTTGTTCATAAGCTTTTAAGCATTGAGTAGCTGAGTGTTAATTCTCATAAGCTGTGAAGTATTGAGAATTTGTGTTTCGACCATTGTTAGTTGTCTTGTAAGGAACCAGTCACGGGTTGTGATTGAAGAGGGATTTGAGGAGGGCCTCATACCTAGGGGAGTCTTAGGTAGAAGTCATAGGAAGGGTAGTGATTAAGTGAGCTGATTGAACCGGGTGTGGTTATCAGTGAATTGATACTATCGAATATTGATTTCATCCCTGGCTTGGTAGTCCCAGATGTAGGATAGTTAGATCCGAAATGGGTTAACAATTTCTGGTGTTCTTTACATTTTATGCACACATTTATTTTGAACTTGTTCATTGTTGTTGTATATCAGTGTCACGACATCTCGATAGGACATCTGATATATATATAGGCCAGAATTTCAATTGGTATCAGAGCAGGCACCCTTAGTTGTTTCTGGGTGAGATTCAGGGATGGTACTTTCTGGTACAACGGACAAGGATGGAGGAGCTCTGAATAAACCACCTCTGCTAGATGGTTCAAACTATGAGTATTGGAAACCTAGGATGATAGCTTTCATCAAATCCATGGACGATCAAGCATGGAAAGCTGTCATCAAAGGATGGGAGCCCCCTAAGGTTAAAGATGACAAAGGTAACCCTACTGATGTTCTGAAGGAAGAAGAGGACTGGGATGATGCTGACTACAAAGGGTCTGTTGGAAATTCTAAAGCCATGAATGCATTGTTCAATGGGGTCAACAGAAATATCTTCAGGCTGATTGAGCATTGTACTATTGCCAAAGAGGCTTGGCAGGTCTTGAAAGTTGCTCATGAAGGGACCTCAAAGGTGAAAATGTCAAAGCTTCAGCTTCTCACTAGCAAGTTTGAGAGTTTGAAGATGAAAGAGGATGATAGCATTCATGATTTTCATATGAACATTATTGAGATAGCTAATGCCTCTAGTGCTCTAGGAGAAAAGATGTCTGACAGCAAGCTGGTCAGGAAGATTCTCAGGTCTCTACCTAAGAGATTTGATATGAAGGTCACTGCTATAGAGGAAGCTCAGGACATTGACAAGATGAAAGTGGATGGACTTATGGGATCACTCCAAACTTTTGAGTTAGGATTCAGTGAAAAAGCTGAAAAGAAGAAGAGTATAGCATTTGTGTCGAATGCTGATGACTCAGATGATGAAGAAGATGTGTCTAAAGATCTGGTATTACTTGGTAAACAATTTAACAAAGTGTTGAAAAGGATTGAATGGAAGTCAAGAGCAAATGCTCAGAACAAGTCACTCGACATCAGTAAGAACCAGGATGGAGGAAGAAGATCCAGAACTGAAGAAGACTTCAATCAAGGGAAGAGAGTTCAGTGCTTTGAATGTGAGGGATTTGGGCACATAAAGACCGAGTGTCCCACGTATCTCAAAAGGCAGAACAAGGGCCTATCCGTGTCTTGGTCAGAAGGAGAGTCTGAGAGTGATGTTGAAGAAGAATCAGCAAAATTGGTGACAACCTTGGCTGGAATCTGTAAGGCTGATGGAGAGACTTCTTGTGAATCTGACTCTGACAAAGAATCCTATGTTGGAGAACTCACTAAGGAAGAAGTATTCTCAGGGTTTTCAGAATTGTGTATCAAGAACGAAGAAAGGTGCCAGATTATATTGGAGCAGAAGTTCTTGATAGCTCAACTGGAAGCTGAGAAGGAAGAACATCTTTCAACCATTGCTGATCTGAAGGAGGAGGTTGAATGGCAAAAGTCAAAACTTGCCAATATGACCAAATCTATAAGAATGCTGAACAATGGTACCACGCAGCTGGATGAGATCCTTCAGAATGGGAAAGAAGCTGGTAATGTGCAAGGCCTTGGTTTTAACAATCAAGCCGAGACTTCTAAGAAGAATGTATTGAAGTTTGTTCCTCAGAAAATAAAGTAAGAAGTGAGGATGTCAAATCACATGTTTCAACATCAGATGAACCATCAGAAAGGAGTTTGTAGATCAAAGTATAAACCATGGAGATGCCATTACTGTGGCAAGATTGGTCACTTAAAGGCCTTTTGCTACAAGATACACGGCTATCCCAAAAGTGTTCAGCAACAATATAAAGAACAGAGTTGGGGTAAAGTGAAGAGAAGATGGATTCCTAGACAAATGATGGCTGGTCTCATAGCACATACTTCTCTTAGGGCATCTGCTAGAGAAGATTGGTACTTTGACAGTGGTTGTTCAAGACACATGACTGGTGTGAAGAAATTCTTGTCAGAGATTAAGCCTCACTCCACCAATTATGTCACCTTTGGGGATGGATCGAAGGGTGAGATAAAAGGTGTTGGAAAGCTGGACTACACAGGACAACCAAATCTGGATCGTGTGTTATTTGTCAAAGGACTGGCTGCAAACTTAATCAGTATAAGCCAATTGTGTGATGTAGGGCTCAAGGTAAATTTCACCAAGTCTGAGTGTCTAGTAACCAATGAGAAAGATGAAGTTGTTATGAAGGGCACCAGGTCTAAAGACAACTGCTATCTTTGGAATCCTCTAGAACCTGAAAACCTGTCCACTTGTTTTATGACAAAGGAAGATGAAACCAAACTGTGGCATCATAAATTGGGCCACTTACATCTGAAAGGGATGAAGAAGGTCATGTCAAGTGAAGCTGTTAGAGGTATTCCCAAGCTGAAGATTGATGAGGACAAAATATGTGGTGAATGTCAAGTTGGGAAGCAAACAAGGGGGTCACACAAGAAGCTTCAACATCTTACCACAACTTCTAGAGTCCTAGAACTACTGCACATGGACTTAATGGGACCTATGCAGGTTGAAAACCTTGGTGGGAAGAAGTATGCCTATGTTGTCGTAGATGACTACTCCAGATTCACGTGGATAAGTTTTATCAGAGAAAAGTCCGAAGTGTTTACAGCGTTTACAGAATTGTGTCAGAGAATTCAACGGGAAAAGGATTGTGGTGTTGTTCAAATTAGAAGTGACCATGGGAAAGAATTCGAAAACAGCAAGTTTGAAGAGTTCTGCTTATCTGAGGGAATCACTCATGAATTCTCGTCACCGATTACTCCTCAGCAGAATGGTGTGGTGGAACGCAAGAACCGGACCATACAAGAATGTGCAAGAGTCATGATTCATGCCAAAAATCTTCCATATCATTTTTGGGCTGAAGCCATGAATACTGCTTGCTATATACACAATAGGGTGACTATCAGATCAGGTACCTCTGTCACTCTTTATGAGCTATGGAAAGGTAGAAAGCCAAACGTAAAGTATTTCCATGTGTTTGGTAGTAAGTGCTATATCTTAGCGGATCGTGAGCAAAGGCGAAAGATGGATCCTAAGAGTGAGGAAGGAATATTTTTTGGTTACTCTACAAATAGCAAAGCATATAGGGTGTTCAATTCCAGAACTCATGTGATGATGGAATCCATAAATGTGGTGGTTGATGATTCTGGCAACGATGAAGATGTTCCAGATGATGTTGGAGCATGTTTGCCCATGAACAATGAAAACTCTCCAGGCCTTGAGTCTGTAGAAGATAGTGCTCAAGAAATCAACACCAGACCTAAGAATGAAGAGGTAGAGAAAGCTAACAAGGGACCCTCTATAAGGATTCAGAAGGATCACCCTAGGGAATTAATTATTGGAGATCTGAATGATGGTGTGAGAACCAGAAGAAGGGAGACTGTGTCAAATGCTTGCTTTGAGTCAAAGATCGAGCCAAAGAATGTCAAGGAAGCTCTGACAGATGAGTTTTGGATAAATGCTATGCAAGAAGAACTGGAGCAGTTCAGAAGAAATGATGTCTGGGATCTTGTACCAAGACCAGAAGGGGTGAATGTTATTGGAACAAAGTGGATCTACAAAAATAAGTCTGACGAGCTTGGAGTGGTTACAAGAAACAAAGCGAGACTTGTTGCACAAGGTTATACTCAAGTTGAGGGAGTTGAATTTGATGAGACTTTTGCTCCAGTGGCAAGATTAGAATCCATCAGACTACTCTTAGGGATGGCCTGTAATCTAAAATTCAAGCTGTTCCAAATGGATGTGAAGAGTGCGTTTCTGAATGGCTATCTGAATGAAGAAGTCTATGTAGATCAACCTAAAGGAT
Source organism: Lathyrus tuberosus (assembly GCA_022829125.1). Classification (NCBI taxonomy): domain Eukaryota; kingdom Viridiplantae; phylum Streptophyta; class Magnoliopsida; order Fabales; family Fabaceae; genus Lathyrus; species Lathyrus tuberosus. Next base: position 691,793 of record JALAZF010000237.1, read on the forward strand.
TCACTAATCCAAACTTCCCCAATCATGTGTACAAACTGAGGAAAGCGCTGTATGGCTTGAAACAAGCTCCAAGGGCCTGGTATGAGAGGCTGACAGAATTCTTAATAGCCAATGGTTATAGAAAAGGAGGCATTGACAAAACTTTGTTTGTCAAGGAAGAAGGAGGAAAATTAATGATAGCCCAAATTTATGTGGATGACATTGTATTTGGGGGAATGACAGAAGTTATGGTGAAACAGTTTGTTCAACAAATGCAATCAGAATTTGAAATGAGCTTGGTTGGAGAACTTAGCTACTTTCTTGGATTACAAGTCAGACAAATGGAGGATTCTATCTTTATTTCTCAAGGCAAATATGCTAAGAGCATAGTAAAGAAATTTGGCCTGGATAATGCCAATCACAAAAGGACACCTGCTCCCACCCATTTGAAGTTATCCAAGGATGAGAATGGAGTAAGTGTGGACCACAGCTTGTACAGAAGTATGATTGGAAGTCTACTGTATCTCACAGCAAGCAGACCTGACATTTCCTTTGCTGTTGGAGTGTGTGCCAGATATCAATCCGATCCTAAGGTGAGTCACTTGAATCAAGTAAAGAGGATTCTGAAATATGTGAATGGCACAAGTGACCATGGGATGCTATATAGCCATGATTCTGGGACTGATTTAAGAGGATACTGTGATGCTGACTGGGTTGGAAGTGCAGATGATAGGAAAAGTACTTCAGGTGGATGCTTCTTTCTAGGAAATAATCTTATTTCTTTGTTTAGCAAGAAGCAGAATTCAGTATCCCTCTCTACTGCTGAAGTTGAGTACATCGCAGCTGGTAGTAGTTGTGCACAACTGGTATGGATGAAGCACATGGTGTCAGAGTATAATGTCTCACAAGATGTCATGACATTATTTTGTGACAACCTGAGTGCTATTAATATTTCCAAAAATCCCATCCAACATAGCAGGACAAAGCACATTGACATCAGACATCACTTTATCAGAGAACTTGTCGAGGACAAAGTATAACACTTGAGCATGTGAGCACAGAAAATCATCTTGCTGACATATTTACCAAGGCTCTGGATGCAGTTAAGTTCGAAAATCTGAGGAGCAGACTTGGGGTGTACATTCATGAAGATCTATAGCAATTAATGTGCTTTCTGGCTACCAGACTGAAAGAGGTTCTGGTAGTGCAGTGTGTGAATGAAAAGAGAAATGCTGCTAAAGAGCAAGAGCTGACTGAAGATGATGGACAAGGTGAATCTGCAGGTGAAAGTGATGAGGTGGCTGAAGAGGACAGTGCTGAATAGCTAGAGGCTATCTACAACTTTACTTTCTGGTTTTTGTTTGTTTTACTTTAGGACAACTTAATTCTTTTTTGGTTTTGAACAATATACTGCTATGTGATTTGGTTACATTTGTCTATGACCTCTCTTTGTCATATTTGTGGCTAAAAAGGGGGAGTAGTAAGTGCTGAGGGGGAGTGCTGCAGGTAGAGTGTGTGTGCTGCAGATGGATGGTGTGTTGCTGCTGTTGAGGGGGAGTTTTGCCAGTTTACTATGATGAGTGTTCTTGTGGTACTGTGTGTTTTCTTTTACAACTGAAGGGGAGTGCTGCTATGCTGGATTTGTTTGTGTTTTTTTTGTGTGCAGCTGAGGGAGTTTTTTTTTGCTGCTATTAATGGTGTTTTTTTTCCGCTGCTGATACTGATGGTGTTTAAGTGTGTGTGGAGTTTTAGCCAAAAATAAGCCAAAGGGGGAGATTGTTATTTCCTTGGTTTTATGGTTGGTATTATTTTGCTAAAACTCATGTAGCAGCAGATGTTGAATGAAGATGTCTAAAAATATGTTTCACTACTCTTTGTTCAACATGTCGTATGAAGATGTTCCATGACTGCTCATAGGACATCGCGCTGTGAAGTCAGGATTTATTGCAGAATCTGTTACAATGATTTGTAACTGAATATTCTGTGAATATTTGGTTATCCTATGTGGCATCCAAAGCATTTTTCGATTAGGGTTACTTGTTGGTTTTCGGATTTGCTGCTGTTTCTAATTATGGAGACATAATAGGAAACTTTAGATTGAAGACCTATTTTATTGGAGTTATTTTTGCAGATTTGTGAGCAGCCTAATTGCTGCGTTTTTGAAGTCCAATTCAGTCCAGATTACAAGCTATAAATAGACTGATGTAAACCTAGTTTTAGGTGTCGAACTTACATGTATTTTTAGGGTTGTGTGCTTGGGTTTTGTGAGCCTAACTGGTATCTTATGATAACAGTACAAGGACTGTAGTGTAAGTTGTGTAAGGTTGCTCATAGGCTTTTAAGCATTGAGTAGCTGAGTGTTAATTCTCATAAGCTGTGAAGTATTGAGAATTTGTGTTTCGACCATTGTTACTTGTCTTGTAAGGAACCAGTCACGGGTTGTGATTGAAGAGGGATTTGAGGAGGGCCTCATACCTAGGGGAGTCTTAGGTAGAAGTCATAGGAAGGGTAGTGATTAAGTGAGCTGATTGAACCGGGTGTGGTTATCAGTGAATTGATACTATCGAATATTGATTTCATCCCTGGCTTGGTAGCCCCCAGATGTAGGATAGTTAGATCCGAACTGGGTTAATAATTTCTGGTGTTCTTTACATTTTATGCACACATTTATTTTGAACTTGTTCATTGTTGTTGTATATCAGTGTCACGACATCTCGATAGGACATCTGATATATATAGGCCAGAATTTCAACTTGAACTGGGATGTGTGAATCCGGCAATGCCATAATTTCCTTTATAGGGGATTTTAAACTGAAGGAGAAGACTTTAACTCAGTGTAGAGTAATGCTATCTTTCCTTAGGAATTTCTCATGCAAAAAGAGGGATAGTGGCATGGATGTAGATGATCCAGAGGCTTGCCGCTTACAGCAGTTAGATGGAGGGGAAAGAGTTGTTGATGTTTGTGTACTGTGAGCGAGGCACAACTTTGATGCTAAAAGGTTGATTGGATCAACCAGTGGTTTTCTTATACAAAGCCTAAGAGGAGGCTAATATGTGTCTCGTACAAAGCCCGAGAGAGAGGCTAAAAGGTTTTGACTCAACGAGGGAATCTTTTGGTATCTCGTATGAAGCCCGAGATGGAGGCTATTTGACTCAACAAGAGAGTTTTTTTTCGTATCTCGTACAAAGCCCGAGATAGAGGCTAAAATTTGTTTGGTTCAATAAGAACATTTTTGTATCTCGTAAAAAGCCCGAGATGGAGGCGAAAGGGGTGATTGACTCAACGAGGGAGTCTCTGGTATCTCGTACGAAGCCCGAGATGGAGGCTAAATTTGTTAGCTCTGCTGGGGAGAATCATTGTACAAAGCCCAAAAGGAGGCTGTGGTTACTGTTTCAGTTAAGTGACAGGTCCAGTATACTGATTTTAAAGAGAAAAACAGTTCTTATATGAGCAACACTGTACTCATGAATTTGATTCAAGGATCCGGGTTATTCCTGTTCTTTAAGGAAGCTGGAAATCCGAAGGGTATTGAGACTGTCCGGGTCTACGGGTTTTCTTCCTATTCAACGAAGGGGTCACTTGAGAATGTCTTTGAGACTCAAGGAGATTAGACTGTCCAAGTCTAGAGTTTCATCTTTTGTACTATGCTTTGAGAAACAGTAGTAGACTCTTTGAAAGGACTGTTCTATGCAGATGACTAAGTTCTGTTCCTATACCTTTAGGAGGTCGTCGGGACAATTTGTACGAAGCCCAAGAGGAGGCTGGAAACTTGTAAGAAGCCGATCGGTCCTTGTACGTAGCCCAAGAGGAGGCTATCATTCCCGGAGGAAGAGATCATTATATGAAGCCTAAGAGGAGGCTGTGAGTACTTCTAAGAAGCCGTAGGGTCCTTGTATTAAGCCCAAGAGGAGGCGGGGTTGCTTTTAGGAAGCCTGTGGGTCCTTGTATTATGCCCAAGAGGAGGCCGATGCTTTTAGGAAGCCGATGGGTCCCCAAACCCCGAGAAATTCAAGGCAAGCTATTCACGAGGAATAGATCAAGTCAGGAAAGTTCGAGAATTTGGAAGAAACTCAAAGATGCCATTCACGGAGAATACATTCATCTCTGGGAATAGAGTTTCTTGACAATTCCTAATGAGGACAACCGAAGAGAAGACTGTATCTAGTGATCATATTGGGGATCTAGTTGTCTATTTCTACGAAGAAACGAAACGGCGTCACCTAGTTCTAGACGTAGTTTCCGGGGAAACTCGAAATATCTATACTATTATTACACAGTTGATATGAATTTATGAAAGAAGACTTACAGTGAAACAGCCCCACAATACAGTTATATGTATATGAAAGCGGTAAATGAAAACGTATAAACACTTACTCGGTTGTAGAGCTTCCATGCTGTTTGGTTAGTTGTTCAACAATGAAAGATTGAAAACAACAGTATATTCAAAATCAAATGAGAGAGTGCTTTGAAAAAGAAAGATTTGGGGCTTACAACTCAAGGAGAGGCCCAGGGTTTTATTAGTGAGCGTACTGTTTGAATTTATACAGAGGGACTTATACAAGTGACTGTGGCCCAAAAATTATTTTCCGTACAAAGGGATGGGTCTTACACTCTCTCAAGAGGCCCAAAAAGTTTTAAGAAAGGAAATGGGTCTTACTACTCGAGGGTAGGCCCAATTGACTTTTCGTTTAAAGTGGCGATCGCGCCGAGATTTTCTTTTAACGCGAAGGGACTTATACAATAAGTGAGGCCCAAAATTGTTTTGGTTAAAAGGGGATTGGGTCTTACACTCTATTAGAGGCCCAAAAAGTTTTGAATGGGTCTTATACTCTATTAGAGGCCCAAAGTGTTTTGAAAATGATTTACGAGGGTTGAATTAATCCAAAAACCCTAATTTGTTTTCAAAAATGTATTTAATTGAATAAAAATTCAATTAAAATGATCAAAATTGTTTAACATATGAATAACAAATTGTGATCTTAGATTAATGCTTCAAAAATTAAGTATTGACCTACAAAATAATTAGAAGGCATTAAAAGTTGCAAAATCAAGGTGGAAAAAATATTCAAAATGTCAAAAACAATTAAAATATTAATTCTTTGCAAAAATATCAATTATATGAAATAAATAATATTTTTGGGATTTTTTGATAAAATAAAATATTTTAACATTTTTGTGAATTATTAAAAAAATAATCAACTCAAAATCATTAAAACTCATAGAGAAATTAATTTTTGAATCAATTAAACAAAAATCACAAAATTCAAATATTCAAATTTCTGAAAATGGCGCCAAGATCACGCGAGTGTTCTGAGTTTCCCAGATTTGCGTTTTCCATCCAATCCCACTGAATACTTGATTATATCATGCAATCCACATACCAATCAACTCGTTTCAACCTCACGATCATGTCTATAACACTTAATTTCATTTAAATTAAACATAAAACATGAAATCACGAAGAAACCTCAAGAACCCTAATTTCTGCATGAAGGCTAGGATTTTTTATACACGATTCAAACAAAGCAATTAATTGAGGGAAAACATTCCATGCATGATTATGAACATATGGCCAAATTATTGTGCAGCAAAAATTGCATGGATCATAGAGTTAGAAGAGCTCATGCTTACCACTTACAGCTGGTGATCGTGATTTGTGTAGGAGGTGTTACAGTTGTGTTGTGATGATCTGAACAGCTTCCCTAGGTGCTATGAAGTGTGTTTGAATGCTTAGACTTGATGGAAATTGGCTGGATCACTTCATGGCATCTCAACTGCACTTTGGTTAAAACCTTGAGCAATTGAATGGTGATTCTGAGAAATCAATGTTCCAGTTGTTGTTTAAGTGTTTGATCAGCTCATATGTGATGTATATGAGGTGTGTGAGTGATTGGTTTGAGTGGAATTGCCCTCTAGCTCAAAACCCGTTAGTTACCTTGCTAAGAAAGGCATTTTTGCCAAGAGAAAGAGATTTTGAGAAAGGCAAGTGTTGTAGGCCTTTGGTGTACTTAAACTGAACACAATTGAGCTCTATTTATAGTAGAGCAAGTTTGTTTTGTAAGGAATAGTGAATGGCAACTGCTAAGTAGGTTTGGCGAATGTTGGCAAATGAAAATCCAAGTCTCCTCTAGCCATTGACTAGAGGTTAGGGCACAGAGCTTTGGTTCCCTTGGTCTTGGATAAGTCTTGACTGATTTCAGATGAGAATGTCTCAGTCCATGCTACCTTGATGCTTCCATTGAATGCTTCAATCCAAATTTGGAGTCTTGTCCCTATTTTGGCCATTCTAGGTTCAACATGCTATTTCTTGTTCCATGGACTTTGGAGGCTTGGCTCAGTGATTGTCCCCTTTAGATTCAATCCTCAGATGTGTCCAAGTGGATAGGAGCATTTGGATTTGGCTGATTTTGGCAAATCGAGCAAAATTGCAAATTCTGCCTTGCCTTTGACAGATTTCAGCAAGGCAACTTGCCAATGACATATCTCATGGTGTGAGTTGAATTTGGTAATGTTCTTGGTCATTTTGGAAAGCCCTTACATGATACAACAACTGTTTGAACATGTTTGGTTTTGATATCTTTTGAATCCAAGTGAAAAATCCCCCTACATTTGGCAAAAAGTAGGGTAAAATCTGACTTAGTGAAATTTTCACTAAGTGTTGGAACAAAGTGACTTTTCTTGATTTTGATCACTCCATAACTCAAAATCCATGAGGAGTTGGAATTAGGTCTAGTTGAAGTTTTTGTAGAGGGAAATGAGATCTAAAAATCAAGCCTTGGATGGGGCACAATGGCCTTGTGGTTTAGGAGTTATGGTCCTCCAAAGTTGGTGCATTAGTGGCACTTTTTCATGACTTAGAAAAATTTCTAAGTTTTATGGTTACCCCTTTTACAAGTTATCCCACTTTCTTTGATTTTTCTTGATTAATGATGATTCAAATCATACATTAACATCATTTTAGGGTTAAAAATCCATTTTGGTGAAAAATCTCAAAAAGTCAAAGTTGACTTTTGTGCACAGTTGACTTTTTATCAGATGAATTCCAAACTGTGCAATTCTTCAGGAAATCATGTCCTTGACCTAAATCAAACTTGATGGACATGTTCCATGGGTGTCATAGGGTATATTTAATCAAGTATTAGGGTTTGGGAGCATGTACTGGTCAAAAGTCAAAGTTACAGTTGACATTCCTCGCGAAACACTAATTGTGGTGCACATGAAATTGAAACTTGTTGCTCAAGCTTCTTGGATTAATCCATTGTTGCAAATGGATCAATATGGTATATTAAAGACCCTTAAATCATGTCTTGAGGTCTTGGCTCATGATTTGTCCCAAAAGTCAACTTAGGGGTGAATTAGGTCAAGAAACCCTAATTCCTGATTTTTGATGTATGCATCCCCTGAGGTCAAATTGACTTGATGCTTGGGTCCATGAGGTTCCATGGAGTATATTAGGTTATTTTTTGAAGCATTGGCTTGTGCCCAGATGAAAAATTTCCATCTGGAGGCCCTGGTCGACCAAAACCCTAATTTGGTGACACTGTCAATCTTGACACTTGATCCACCTAGAAGGGAGCAGCCTTGTGCTTAATCCTTGAAGTGGGAGTCCTTTTGATCCATTGTGGATGTTTGAGAGGTTAGACAAGTTGAAGATCATGTCATTCCTTGATTGATCCTTTGTCTAAGCACTCAGAGAGGGCTTGAAACCCTAATTTTGATTGTAGTGAATGCTCACCCATCTTTGGGGAGACTGTTGAAGTATGATGGTTCCTCCATATTGTGATGATGATTTTCACAATGACGGGAAATCTTAGTGGTCAAAATTTGGGGTATGACAGATGCCCCTATTTAATCTTCTTGGACACGAAGGTGTGAATGACGAAGGTATTCGGGCATTCGGGGTGCAAGAGGATTAAATATCGGAATACCCAAAATTTTGATGGTGGTTATTATAGCTAGCGATTTTGGACGCGGTTCTTAAGCGCTGGTCGCTCTCTGCGGTTGAGCTTAAAACTACAGGTCGATTCATTTTTTATCCTATTGTGAGCTGAATAAGGAAGGGAAATAGATGTCTCCAATTTACCCTGCTTGCATACTGAGTTTAAACAGCGGTCTGTTAGGTTACGGATGCTATCAATGTGGGGGGGCCTTTGTACTGGTTATTCGTATTTCGCCAATACGGTTCTTTCTTTCTTTTTTCTAGGCAAAGGGTTTCTAGCGGGGAATAAGGATTAGGATGTTAGGACTGATGCTTTTGAATTACTGCTTTTTGATTGATGGAGATATGGGATTTGGGTTTTTTGTTGATTACGCTCGCTAAGATCTTTTCTTTCGATCTTATGCCTACGTATTCCCGTTTACCGAAACAGGGAAATCAGAGCGTTCGTAGTTCCTCCTATTCTATGGGAGGAAATTGGTTTTTGGTGTCTTGTTCAAAGCCCAAGACGTGAAGCGAAAGGTGATTTATATATTGTTCAAAGCCCAAGATGTGAAGCTGAAAGGTCTATTTGTGTCTTGTTCAAAGCCCAAGACGTGAAGCTAAAAGACCTCGACTTTAGAGAGAATTTGTCATCTCTAAAGAGGGGAGAAGGAGAATTACTTTAACTGGGATACGCGGATCCGAGCAATGCCATAATTTCCGAAGAAAGGGTTTTAACCTGAAGGAGAAGACTTTAACTCAGTGTAGAGCAATGTCATCTTTCCTTAGGAATTTCTCATGCTAAAAGAGGGACAGTGGCATGGATGTAGATGATCCAGAGGCTTGCCGCTTACAGCGATTAGATGAAGGGAAAGGAGTTGTTGATGTTTGTGTACTGTGAACGAGGCACAGCTTTGATGCTAAAAGGTCGAATGGATCAACCAATGGTTTTCTTATACAAAGCCTAAGAGAAGGCTAATTTCCGCTAGGAAAATCATTATACAAAGCCTAAGAGGAGGCTATTTTGTGTCTCGTACAAAGCCCGAGAGAGAGGCTAAAGGTTTTGACCCAGTAGGGCATATCGTTATACAAAGCCTAAGAGGAGGCTAGCAAAGAGTTGACTCAGTTGGAGAATCTTTTATACTCAGTAAGAGAGTGTTTTTGTATCTCGTACAAAGCCCGAGAGAGAGGCGAAAAGGTTGTTTTGACTCCACTGGGGAGAATTTTGGAATCTTGTACGAAGCCCGAGATGGAGGCTATTGTAACTGTTTCAGTTGAGTGACAGATCCAATATACTGATTTAAAAGAGAAAATCAGTTCTTATATGAGCAACACTGTACTCAGGGATTTGATTTGAGGATCAGGGATATTTCCTTTTCTTTGAGGAAACGGGAAATCCAAAGGGTATTGAGACTGTCCGAGTCTACGGGTTTCCTTCCTATTTAACGAAGGTGCTTGAGAATGTCTTTGAGACTCAAGGAAGTTAGACTGTCCAAGTCTAGAGTTTTATCTTTTGTACTATGCTTCGAGAAACAGTAGTAGACTCTATGAAAGGACTGTTCTATGAGGATGACTAGGTTCTGTTCCTATACCTCTAGGAGGTCGTCGGGACAATTTGTACGAAGCCCAAGAGGAGGCTGGAATCTTTTAAGGAGCCGACGGGTCCTTGTACGAAGTCCAAGAGGAGGCTATCATTCCCGGAGGAAGATATCATTATACGAAGCCTAAGAGGAGGCTCTGAATACTTCTAAGAAGCCGTAGGGTCCTTGTACGAAGCCCAAGAGGAGGCCGGGTTGCTTATAGGAAGCCTGTGGGTCCTTGTACGATGCCCAAGAGGAGGCCGATGCTTTTAAGAAGCCCGTGGGTCCCAAACCAAAGAAAAGTTCAAGAAAACTCTTTTAAAGATAAAATCACTGGTAAACGTGCGAGGTTTACTATCCAGCAACTTTTATCTTTTCAAGAGAGTTTGAACAGTTCGGAGGTTTGAAGAAATTCAAGAGAAGTTTCACCGAGAATAATTCATCTCTAGGGAATAGAATTTCTTGACGATTCCTAAGGAGGACAGCCGAAGAGAAGATTGTATCTGGTGCTCCTATTGGGGATCTAGGCGTCTATTTCTACGAATAATTGAAACGGCGTCACCTAGTTCTAGACGTAGTAGCAGGGGAAACTCGAAATATCTATACTATTATTACACAGTAGATATGAGTTTATGAAAGGAGACTTACAGTGAGCAGCCCCACAATACAGTTTATAATATGAAAGCAGTAAATGAAAGCGATAACCATTTACTCGGTTGTAGTGCTTCCATGTTGTTTGGTTAGTTGTTCAACAAAGAAAGATAAAAACAACAGTATATTCAAAATCAAAGGAGAAAGTGCTTTGAAAAAGAAAAATTTGGGGCTTACAGCTCAAGGAGAGGCCCAGGGTTTTATCAGTGAGCGCACTGTTGAATTTGTACAGAGGGACTTATACAAGTGTCTGAGGCCCAAAAAGGTTTTCTGTACAAAGGGATGGGTCTTACACTCTCTCAGGAGGCCCAAAAAGGTTTAAAGAAAAGAGAGGGGCTTATAACACGAGGGTAGGCCCAGATGGTTTTCAATTTTAAACGGGCGACGATCGCGCCGTTTACTTGTACAGAGGGACTTATACAATGAGTGAGGCCCAAAAAGTTTTTTTTGGTACAAGGGGGGATGGGTCTTACACTCTCTCAAGAGCCCCAAAAAGGTTTAAAGAAAAATAAATGGGTCTTACTACTCGAGGGTAGGCCCAGATGATTTTTGAAAAGGCGACGATCGCGCCGTTTGTTTTTTGACGGTATCGGGACTTATACAATAAGTGAGGCCCAAAGATGATTTGGTCAAAAAAAAGGGGGTTGGGTCTTACACTCTAATAGAGGCCCAAAGTGTTTTGAAAATGATTTATGAGGGTTGAATTAATCCAAAACCCTAATTTGTTTTCAAAAATGTATTTAATTGAATAAAAATTCAAGTAAAATGATCAAAAATTGTTTAACACATGGAAAACAAATTGTGATCTTGGATTAATGCTTCAAAAATTAAGTATTGACCTACAAAATAATTAGAAAGCATTAAAAGTTGCAAAATCAATGTAGAAAAAATATTTAAAATGCCAAAAATAATCAAAATATTAATTCTTTACAAAAATATCAATTATATGAAATAAATAATATTTTTGGGATTTTTTGTGAAAATAAAATATTTTAACATTTTTGTGAATTATTAAAAAAAGAATCAACTCAAAATCATTAAAACTCAGAGAGAAATTAATTTTTGAATCAATTAAACAAAATCACAAAATTCAAATATTTGAATTTCTAAAAATGGCGCCAAGAACAACACCAAGAACACGCGCGTTTTTCAGTTTGCCCTGATTTGCATTTTCCATCCAATCTCACTGAATACGTAATTATAACATGCAATCCACATATCATTATGCTCGCCTCAACCTCACGATCATGTCTATGTACTTTAATTTCATTTAAATTAAACATACAACAAGAAATCACGAAGAGACCTCAAGAACCCTAATTTCTGCATGAAGGCTAGGATTTTTTATACACGATTCAAACAATGCAATTAATTGAGGGAAAATATTCCATGCATGATTATGAACATATGGCCAAATTATTGTGCGAGGAAATATGCATAGATTGAGAGATGACCAAGTTTAGGCTTACCTCCAAGTCGTGACAGCAAGAGCAAATCAAATTCTGGGTTGGAGGTGTTACAGATGAGTTGTGATGATCTGAACAGCTTCCCTACACCATATGGAGTGTGTTTGAACACTTGGATTGAATTGAAATGGACTGGATCAGTTTATGGCATCTCAGCTACAACTTCACTTCAAACTTGTGTGGATGGCAAGTGATTTTGTGAAATTGATGTCTCAGATGTTATGTGAGTGTTTGATCAGCTCATATGTGATGTATGTGAGGTGTGTGAGTGATTGGTTTGTGCAGAATTGCTCTCAAACTCAAAACCCGATAGCTACCTTGCTAAGAAAGGCATTTTTGCCAAGAGAAAGAGATTTTGAGAAAAGCATCTGTTAGATGGCTTTGGTGTACTTAAACTGACCACAATTGAGCTCTATTTATAGTAGAGCAAGTTTGTTTTGCAAGGAATAGTGCATGGCAGCTGGTAAGTAGGTTTCCTCAATGTTGGCCAATGGAAATGAAAGTCTCCTCTAGCCATTGACTAGAGGTTAGGGCACAGAGCTTTGGTCCCCTTGGTCTTGGATAAGTCTTAACTTATTTCAGATGAGAATGGCTCAGTCCATGCCACCTTGATGGTTCCATTGAATGCCTCATTCCAAATTTGAAGTCTTGTCCCTACTTTGGCAACTCTAGGTTCAACATGCTATTCCTTGTTCCTTGGACCTTGGAGGCTTGGCTCAGTGATTGTCCCCTTTGGATTTAATCCTCTGAGGTGTCCAAGTGGATTGGAGCAATTGCAATTGGCTGATTTTGGCAAATCGAGCCAAAATGCAAATTCTGTCTTGCCTTGACAGATTTCAGCAAGGCAACTTGCCAATGTTGTATCTCATGATGTAGGTTGAATTTGGCAATGTTCTTGGCCATTTTGGAAAGCCCTAACATGATACAACAACTGTTTGAACAAGTTTGGTTTTGATCTCTTTTGATTCCAAGTGAAAAATCCCCCTACATTTGGCAAAAAGTGAAGCAGAATTCTGACTTAGTGAAAATTTCACTAAGTGTTGGAAAAAGTGACTTTTTCACTTTTCAGCCACTTTGATCACTCCATAACTCAAAATCCTTAATGAATTGGAATGACTTGTAGTTTAAGTTTTTGTAGGTGATAATGAGGGCTACAAATCCATCTTTGGATGAGAAAAAATGGCCTTGTGGTTTAGGAGTTATGGTCCTCCAAAGTTGGTACCTTTGCCACTTTATTTTTTAACTTAGAAAATTTTCTAAGTTTTATGGTTACCCCTTTTACAAGTTATCTCACTTTTCTTGATTTTTCTTGATGAATTATGATTCAAATCATACATTAACATCATTTTAGGGTTAAAAATCCATTTTGGTGAAAAATCTCAAAAAGTCAAAGGTGACTTTTGTGCACAGTTGACTTTTTATCAGATGAATTCCAAACTGTGCAATTCTTCAGGAAATCATGTCCTTGACCTAAATCAAACTTGATGGGCATGTTCCATGGGTGTCATAGGGTGTATTCAATCATGTATTAGGGTTTGGGAGCATGTCTTGGTCAAAAGTCAAAGTTACAGTTGACTTTTCCCTTAAAACCCTAATTGTGGTGCAGATGAAAATGAAACTTGTTGCTCAAGCTTCTTGGATCAATCCATTGTTCCAAATGGATCAATATGGTGTATTAGAGACCCTCAAATCATCTCTTGAGGTCTTGGCTCATGGTTTGTCCCAAAAGTCAACTTAGGGGTGAATTAGGTCAAAAAAACCATAATTCCTGATTTTTGATGAATGCATCCCCTGAGGTAAAAATTGACAAGGGACGCTATTCGTAGCGGCTTTCCTTCAAACTTCTCGCCGAATTTTCCTGGGGAGATGCCATTTGAGTGGAAAAAGTTTGGATGTCAGACTTGCTGGGGAACCCATTCGTCTGAGTCGTAGAGTTGTACAAACTTCTCTGTTGGAGACGCCATTTGTTTCTACTGGGGAAAGCGAGTCTCTTGAGAGACTGTTTTCATTTGGGATCTTTCATCATACTTTTCTCGGGATCTTCCCGGAGAAACGCCATATGATGGGGTCCAATTTTGAGGTGTCGATGACCTTTTCATCAACGACTTTTCGGAGAAATACTGATGTACTGCCGAATCTCTGATCACGAGGCTTTCTCTGTGGATTTTCCTTAATCCGGGAAAGCAAGGATATCATCTTCAATGGCGAAGAGTGATGCTCATTGAGAGTTTTCTCTGGCTTTTCAGAGGTTCAAGTTATCAAAGTGGCCAAGTGCCGACTCTGATCTAAAGATACACTGGTGGCGAGATTGTGCAGACGCAACACTTCCTGACGAGAAAAGAACTGACAAACTCGATTGAGAAAACTGTTTATCACTAGGGGACAAGACCGACTCAAGTGATAGTGATGCAATATGAAATGTGAATGCAAATCAAAAATGCATGAAGTATGTATGTTTATGCTGACAAAACAGACGCGACATACAGACTAATGGATGAACATAATTGGATACTCGGCCATCGCGGGGCGAAGAAGTACCGTTGATTCAAAATAGCAATTCCACCTTGCTTAGGAGAGATAGTCCCGTTGGGAGCTGTATTGATCGGGCTTAGGAGATGAGAACTCGGCCGAGGATGTCAGACGAAACAAGGTCTCTGACACAGTTGATCCCTTCATTCAGGCGAACTGGTTTAGAAGGAGTACTTTGATTCTGCACTTTGAAATTCGCTTACTTCGGGAGAAGCAATCGATATTCTTCCGATGTTCAACAGTCAAACGAAATGCCATCTTTAATTTAAAAGCAGAAAAAGTTTTAACAAGTAAATTCATTTTTGTTTTATTTCAAGAATCGCTGATTAAGTTTAAACAACGTCGTTCTGTAAAGCTAAAACAAGTAAAGAATTACAAACAAAAGCACAAAGGCTCAAATTTTATTGATAAGATGAAGATCAGCCAAACGCGTGATTCCAAAGAGTATATACAAAGTTAGAAAATGGTAATTTACAGGAAAAAGGGCTACGTTGAAACATAACGACCACTATCCTTCTACCAACTTTGAATTCGGGGCATCCTGAGCTTCCGTCGAAGATAACCTTTGACTGGAGATTTCCTCCGATAGATGATGTTGTAACTGCTGCTGCTGAGGGACTTGCCTCTGTTGAACATAGTTACTTGCCATCATCCCTAATTTTTGCCTGGATTGTACTATGATGTTTCCAATCCATCGAGATGATTTTTTTCATGTCTCTAACTTTTGCCTGGACCGCCCTTTCGGGTTTTCAATCCACCGAGACGTTTTTTTTTTAGTTTAGGCGAAGTATTTCTTGACTACATCAACATTCGTGGGGTAGGAAAATTCCTCTCCGTCCATGGTTGCAAGTCTCAAGGCGCCGCCTGAGAAAGCTTTCGTGACCACATAGGGGCCATCATAATTCGGGGTCCATTTGCCCCGAGAGTCAGTGAGAAATGATTGTATCTTCTTGAGCACGAGGTCTCCCTTTCTGAAGACACGAGGTCGGACTTTTTTGTCGAACGCCCTTTTCATTCTCTGTTGATACAACTGACCATGGCATAGTGCCGTGATTCTCTTCTCTTCGATCAGGTTCAGTTCGTCGTGTCGACTTTGACATCATTCAGCTTCGGTGAGCTGAGCTTCCATCAATACCCTGATTGACGGGATCTCTACTTCTATGGGGAGAACTGCCTCCATGCCATATACTAGAGAGAAAGGGGTAGCCCCTGTTGAAGTACAGACAGATGAGAGATAACCATGCAGAGCAAAAGGTAACATCTCGTGCCAGTCTTTATAGGTTACAACCATCTTTTGAACAATCTTCTTGATGTTCTTGTTAGCCGCTTCTACCGCTCCGTTCATCTTGGGTCGGTAGGGAGATGAGTTATGGTGTTCACTCTTGAACTCTGCACACAACTCTTTCATCATCTTATTGTTCAAGTTAGATCCATTATCACTAATGATCTCGCTTGGAACACCATAACGGCAGATGATATTGTTTTTGATAAATCGGACCACCACTTGTCGGGTTACATTGGCGAATGACGCTGCTTCGACCCACTTGGTGAAATAATCAATGGCTACAAGGATGAACCGATGTCCGTTTGAAGCCTTGGGCTCAATCATGCCAATCATGTCGATTCCCCATATGGAAAAAGGCCACGGGGAAGAAAGAACTTTGAGATGTGATGGCGGTACATGAATTTTGTCAGAGTATATCTAACACTTGTGACACCTCCTCATGTACTTGTAGCAGTCGGATTCCATTGTCAACCAATAGTACCCTGCTCTCAGAATTTTTCTGGCCATTGTGTGTCCGTCGGCATGAGTGCCAAAGGATCCTTCATGAATTTCTTTCATGAGCATGTCTGCTTCTGGTCTATCGACGCATCGGAGCAAGACCATGTCAAAATTTCTCTTATAAAGAGTGTCACCCCTCAGGAAGAAGTTTCCAGCCAATCTTCTGAGGGTTTTCCTGTCTTTTCTGAGTGCCCCAGATGGGTACTCTTGTTTCTGAAGGAAGCATTTGATATCGTGATACCAATGTCTGTCGTCTATGACTGCTTCAATCGCGAAGATGTAAGCGGGCCACTCAAGGCGCATTATGTCGATCTTAGGTATGTCATTCCATCGACCTACACTAATCATGGAAGAGAGAGTGGCTAACGCATTAGCCATGTGATTCTCATCACGAGGGATGTGATGAAAGTCGACTCTGTTGGAGAAGGTTAACAACCTTCTTGCATAGTCTTTGTAAGGAATCAATCCCGATTGGTATGTGTTCCAATCTCCTTTTATCTGGTTAATAACCAAGGCTGAATCGCCGTATACGTCCATGTTTTTTATCCTTAAATCAATCGCTTCTTCGAGACCCATGATACATGCTTCGTATTCGGCCTCGTTGTTCGTACATTTGAACGTAAGTCTAGCAGTGAAAGGAATGTGGATACCCTGAGGGGTAACAATGATTGCCCCAATTCCGTTTCCATAATAATTAACTGCTCCGTCAAAGATGAGTCCCCACTGGGAACCTGGTTCTGGCCCTTCACTGGGTAGCGGTTCATCGCAATCTTTCATCTTTAGATACATGACATCTTCGTCTGGGAAGTCAAACCCGATTGATTCTTGATCGTCAATCGGTTGATGAGCCAAATGATTGGCTAAAATACTTCCTTTAACGGCTTTCTGAGCATGGTACTCTATGTCATATTCTGATAGTAACATCTGCCAACGGGCAATCCTTCCCGTGAGAGCAGGTTTTTCGAAAACGTACTTGATTGGATCCATTTCGGATACCAACCAATTAGTATGACGAATCATGTACTGGCGAAGACGTTTGGCTACCCAAGCCAAAGCACAACAAGTTTTCTCAAGCATTGTGTACCGAGTCTCGCAGTCGGTGAATTTCTTGCTTAGATAGTAAATGGCAGACTCTTTCCTTTTAGTTTCGTCTTGTTGGCCAAGTACACATCCCATTGATTCCTCTAGGACTGTGAGGTAAACGATTAGTGGTCTTCCTTCCACTGGAGGTGATAGAATCGGAGGATTCAACAGATATTCCTTAATACTGTCGAAGGCAGTTTGGCAGTCTTCTGACCAAACGTAATCCTGGTTCTTTTTCAATAACTTGAAAATCGGCGCACAAGTCGCGGTCATAAGGAATATGAATCTGGAGATGTAGTTCAAACGTCCCAGGAATCCTCTGACTTGTTTTTCAGTTTTCGGAGAAGGCATTTCTTGAATGGCCTTGACCTTGTCAGGATCAACTTCAATTCCTTTCTGGCTAACGATGAACCCTAGTAATTTCCCCGAACGGACACCGAAGGTGCACTTGTTGGGATTCAAGCGGAGCTTGAATTTTCTTAGACGTTCGAACAATTTTGACAGATGTTCAACGTGCTCATCCTCTGTTCTTCATTTTGCAATCAAATCATCGACATATACCTCGATTTCTTTGTGTATCATGTCATGAAACAGAGTAGTCATGGCCCTTTGATAGGTTGCCCCGACATTCTTCAAACCGAACGACATTACCTTGTAACAAAAGGTACCCCATGGGGTAATGAACGAAGTTTTCTCCATGTCTTTCGGCGCCATTTTGATCTGGTTATAGTCTGAGAATCCATCCATGAAGGAGAATACTTTGAACTTTGTTGTGCTGTCAACCAGCATGTCGATGTGTGGTAAAGGAAAGTCGTCCTTTGGACTTGCCTTGTTTAGATCTCTGTAATCAACACACATTCTGACCTTTCCATCCTTTTTGGGAACGGGTACGATGTTGGCTAACCATTGAGGATATTCAGATGTAGCGAGGAAACCCACGTCAATCTGTTTCTGTACCTCCTCCTTGATTTTAATGGCCATGTCCGGGTGAGTGCATCTCAACCTTTGCTTTACTGGCGGACATTCTGATCTCAACGGTAAGTGATGTTCCACGATGCTGGTATCCAACCCTGGCATATCCTGATAGGACCAAGCGAATACATCAGGAAATTCTTTGAGAAGCTTTATCAAACCCTCTCTGGCAGTTGGACTGAGCAGTGCTCCGATCCTGATTTCTTTTCTCTCTTTTTCTGAACCCAAGCTTACCATTTCCAACGGCTCTTTGTGAGGTTCAATGGACCTTTCCTCTTGTCTGAGTAGTCGGGAGATCTCTTCTGGAATTTGGTTGTCATTTTCTTCTTCAGCCTCGAATACCGGGAACTCAAAGTTGGAAGAAGGCATTGGATCGTATGTTTCAACTGGGTTTAAAACAAGCAATCTGCATGACGTGATGATTCGTGTTTAGAAGAGATAGAGAAAATGTAAGTGTGTGCAGTGTATTTATTTTACTGCTTGTTTTTATTTTTGAATTGTTTTTTAGGATTACCATTTTCTGAAAAAGCAAAAAGAGAAAACAGCAATAATGCGGAAATTACAGAACGACGTTATTTTATTAATGAACAAGTCGAATCTTGAAACTAAAGCCCTATAAAACAAAACTCTGTCGCTTTGGGCAAAGCGAAGAGGGAAATTTACAGAAAGCGAGCCCTATCAAAACATCCGTTTCACCTGGGCAGGGTGAAAGGTTAAAGATGGCAATTACTTTGACTGATGAACGACCTTCGGAACCTCGGCGGAAACCCATTGGCGGCGAACTCCTCGGTGAATCACAAAGTTTGGCACCTTCCTTGATTTGTCTTCAGAAATGACGTTGATTTCTGGTGGAGCAGGATCATTGGAATCTGTCTCCCAGGCAGAATTGTCGTAGGAGGATTCCTCTGTTGTATTTTGCATAGCATTTGTGCTCTCAGCTGTATCTCCCCATCCAGTTGGCTGGATATCTTCGAGCCTGATACGAGAGCTTTCGGGAGCAGTGTACTTGACCATAAAGTCGTATTTTCCACTTGGTTGTCCCAAAGTGTCCCAAACTTCTTTGGAACTGGAGAAGTCATCCCTCTCGATGACGTTAACCTCAGGAAAAGCATAGTTGATGAATTCTAGTCCTGCAAACGTTGCGAATTCATCTTCATGTTGAGTAGTTTCCGAATGACCTGAGTATTGATCCCATGACATGGCGGGGACACAGGTATTCTGTTCAATGACGCTCAGCTGAGTTTCATTACTCGGCTGACTTTCTTGCCCCAAGTTTCCTGGGTAAGGCTGCCACATTGGCAGACCATCCATCGGGCCATAGTAATTGTGATCAAAGTTTTCTTTCAACAGAGTGTCTTCCTCTAATGAATTTGGCAGAGCACGACATCCTTCCGGATCACAATCTCCGTAGATCATTTCGACATCTGATCTTGGTATAAATCTCGGACTTTCTGTAGGAAAGCAAAAAGGCATAGGCACCTCTTCCTGAGACATATAGCCGTCCTTGTTAAGGTAGGACTTCCATTCTTCATCTGTGTCAGAGGGATCTTCCTCATTGATAGCATGAACTGTCTGAGACACTGGGTGAAGAAAACCTCCACTGTGGAAGAAGTTTTGAAGGGGATGAAGACTTTCATCGTTGGCGGCTGTCTGAGTACAGGTTGCAGAAAAACCAAGACCCTTCTTTGTTTTATTGTCAATAGGAATGACAAGCCGTCCCCATCCTGTCTATCGGTACTCTCGACCGCTTTGATAGCATCTTTGTATGAAGAAATTGAAGTTCCTTCTTCGGATTGATCGTTCTTGCTCACCGATAGTGATTGGAACTGAGTTCCAATAACCTCCTCGGGTTCCACACAAGCAGATGATGATAAGTTACTCACGAGCAAGGCTTGTTCCCCACAAACCGTGACAAGTTGATCGTTCTTGATGAACTTTAGCTTTTGGTGGAGGGTTGAAGTAACCGCTCCAGCCTGATGTATCCAAGGTCTTCCTAATAAACAATTGTATGTTGCCCGGATGTCCATGACCTGGAAAGTAATTTGGAAAGTGTGAGGACCAATAGTTATGGGAAGATCAACTTCGCCGATAAATGTTTTTCTGGATCCGTCGAATGCTTTGACGACGACCTCGCTGACTCTCATCGGAGGGACCTTAAATGATAATTGCATCAAAGTGGACTTCGGCATAACATTCAGGGCTGACCCTGTGTCTACCAATACGTTGGCTAAAGCATCGCCCTAGCAGTTAACTGTAATGTTGAGCGCCATGTTATGACGACGACCCTCTTCAGGTAATTCCTCATCACTAAATCCCAAATTATTGCAGGAAGTGATGTTAGAGACAATGCTATCGAATTGTCTGATTGTTACATCCTGTTCCACAAAGGCTGTAACGCCCCGATTTCGATTATTCCAATTTTTGTTGAGTCCTTTATTTAATTGAATGTTAAATTATTCTATTTATGACTTTGGGGTGATAATATGCTTTTATGCTATGTTATGATGTATTATCTCGTTTGAAAGCGTTTTCGGGAATTTTGGGCTTAAGGGCATTTTGGTCATTTTATAACTATTAATGAGTTAGAGAAAATTAAGGAAGTAATTTGTAGAGGAAATTTATTAGAAAATGAATTACGTGTAGAAATTGAATTAGAGGAAATATTGTGTAGAAATAGAAAATAAGAGAATTGGGAGAGAAATAGAATTATGTGGTAAAAATAGAAATGAGAGAAAAAGAAATAGGAATAAGAGGAAGGAAATAGGAGAGAAAGAGAAAAAGGGGAAATAGAAAGAAAAAGAAGAGAAAGAAAGAGGAAGAGGGAAAAAGAGAAGAAAAGAGGAAAAGAGTGGAAATCATCATGAACAAGAGCTAGATCATTTGGAATCCGGGTAAGGGTTAGAAACATTGTTATCTTGTCTATGTGTGTAGTTTTCTATGTGTATGTTTGTGGATTGAAAGATTTTTATGAGTTTTTAGAAAACCCTAAAGTGGTGAAATGTGGTGATGATGATCAAAATGTGATTTTGTGTTTATAAATGTGCTTCTAATGATGTTTACATGTTGGGTAATGGTTTGGATGATGTTTTGGGTTGAAAAATATGGATTTTGGGTTTTCAACAGCGCTGGAGAAATTTGAGTTTTCCTTGGTTCGCCTAGCGAACCTGGGACGAAGCAGCAGCGAGTGAGGTTTTCGCGGGTTCGCCTAGCGAACGATTCAGCGAAGGGTAGCGAAGGTTCACTACGGGGGTTCGCCTAGCGAAGGTTGTATGTTTTTGGTTCTGTTTGGTTCTGACTTGGTTTGCCAAGGGTTCGCCTAGCGAACTTTGGGTCTGTTTTTAGCTAGTAGTGGTTCGCTGGAACATTCGCCTAGCGAAGGTGCTCGCGAGATGGTTCGCCCAGCGAACAGTGCTGTTTGTGTAATTTTGTTTTCTGCATAACTTTTGATCTGTGGTTCGGTTTGAGGCGTGGTTTGATGCATTGGAAAGCTATTGAGCTGTACTTTCTCATGATGAGGAGTTTGAGGCTGTTGGCCGATTAAATAAAGTCGGGAATTCGGGAATAGTGTCATTTACCGACTTTTGTTGTTTTAAATGTGTATATTGGTTGTGTAACATGCAATGTGGCATTGATATTAATGTGTATGCCTTGTATGATGTTGTGTAATGATAATGCATGTGATGACGTGTTGTGATGATAAAGTGGGGCCGAAAGGCAAATGAATGTGATATGTTGTAATTGGTTTTATATGCATGTTTATGATTACATGTATGTGTGAAAATGAATTGCTTACGTGAAGTTCAATGTATGTTAATTGGTGGCCGTATGGCAAGAAAATGCATTGTTGAATTGATTTCTAATGCATGAATAAAGATGGTGAAATAATTCATATTGATGAATTGTATGTGATTGTAAGAGATGAATGCATGACAATGTTTGTATACATGTATGCATTATAAGAATGTCTTGAGTCATTTTGTATGTGAAGCATAATGATGTACATTCTTGTGTTGAGTGATTCTAATGAGAATCCGTTGTAACGTTGTGTGCCCATGTGGGGTGTGAGCGACAGATTGGTTCCAGAGGGAATCCGCTATAACGTCGTGTGCCCATGTGGGGTGTGAGCGATGATTATAGACGATTGTGTGCCTAGGTGAGGTGTGAACAATCGGATTGTGTGCCTAGGTGAGGTGTGAGCAATCGGGTCGTGTGCCCGTGTGGGGTGTGAGCGATCCATAAACGTCGTGTGCCCATGTGGGGTGTGAGTGACGGGGAACATCGTATGCCCGACGGGGAGTTACAGTGATGTAACAAGCGATGGTTCCAGCAGAGTTCCTGAGTGAACTAGTGATGAGTCGGTACCGCATATGTAATTGCATAGAGTCGTTGTGTCGGTCTCTTGCATTTACATGAATCATGATTGCATTGTTATATGTGGAAAATCATGATTGATTATTTGTGTGGAAAATGGTGATGTACATTTATGATAAATGTATTGTGCATGTTTGATATGCATTGATAAATGGTTGATTTTATGATTGAGCTTATGATAAGCCTTTGGAAATTGTTGTGCAATTGTGTGGGATGTAGTGAATTGTAAATGATATGTTTTGTGTATAAACGTATGCATTGTATGAGAATAGGTGATTATGTGCATGAATGATATGCTTGGGTTGTGATATATGTTATATAATGGAATTGGTGAGTAATAGTGTATGTGGTAATAAATGTGTTATGTGCATTTTTATGTTGAAATATATAATTATATGCATCGATATTATGATAATGTTTCTTACCCTTCTGCTGTTTTATAATGCTCTATGAGGCATTGCAGAGTAGGTTGCTGAAGGTATTTTGTGAAGCTTAGGACTTAATTTCTTTTGGTCGGTCGGCTCTGATATGTAGCACCGGGTAGCTAGGATTACATGATTATTTTGTGATACATTTTGTATATGTATTTTGACTTGAATTGTTTATGTAAACATGATTCCGTGTTGACGGATAGTATTTGATATATATATCTATATATATATGATGTTTTTCAGTATTTAGATGTTTCCGTTTTTATTCTAAATATTGAGATGTGGGTGTAAGGACGAAGTTCCTATGTGCAAGTTACCCCATTGTTGCATATCTCTGTTGAGCAGGTGTTGATTGTTTTAATTTCAAGTATAATGTGACATGCTTCTTTTATGCCATGCTTTGTAATTATACTATGATGAAATTTTTAATATATGCCTAAATGATTAATATGTAATTATTTGGGGGTATAGAAGGGGGTGTTACATTAAGTGGTATCAGAGCCAGTGTTGAGTCAGTTTGTGTCTGTCTTGTTGTTGTTGTTGGTTGAACTGTTGTTTAACCGTGTTGTCGTTGTTGAGAATGATCAGAATATGGCTGGTAGGAACGACAATGTTATTGCTGCTGCCATGGAGTCTATGGCTAGAGCTGTGCATGGTGCAGTGAACGTGAATGCGAATGATGAGTTTAGAAAGAATCAACCGTCGGTCTTCAAGGGAAGATTTGATCCGGATGGCGCTCAGATATGGTTGAAGGAAATTGAAAGGATTTTCCGAGTTATGGACTGTGCGGAAGAGAACAAGGTAAGGCTAGGAACTCACAGGCTGAAGGAAGAAGCCGACGATTGGTGGGTCGGTATGCGTCAAGTTCTTGAGATTGATGAGGAGGGAATTACTTGGGATTTGTTTCGTACGGAGTTTCTAAGGAAGTATTACCCTGAGCATGTTAAGGGAAGGAAGGAGATGGAATTTTTAGAACTAAAGCAAAGTAGTAAGTCCGTTGTGGACTATACTGCGAAGTTTGTGGGATCAGTACAATTTCATCCTCACTATGCGGCGATTACTGCTGGGTTTTCTAGATGTGTGAAGTACGAGAATGGTCTACGCCCTGAGATTAAGCAAGCCATTGGTTATCAGAGGATAAGAAGGTTTTCCGACTTGGTGGAATGTAGTAGAATCTTCGAGGAAGATAGCGAAGCTCGTTCTGCTCACTACAAGAGTATGAATGAGAGAAAAGGGAAACAACAAGCTCGTGGTGGTCCTTATGTGACACCCGTTGATAAGGACAAGCATAAGAGTGACTTTGAGAAGAAGTCTAGTGGAGGGGGTTCTAATGCTCCGAATTGTTTCAAATGTGGAGAGATTGGTCATAAATCATTGGAATGGAGGAAGACTCTTGAGAAGTGTTCCAACTGTGGAGACTTGGGGCATGCTGTCGCCGATTGTAGAAGGAACGGGGTGACTCATTCGTTTATTTCACATGAGTGAGTGAAGCGTTTGAATTTGTTGTTTGTTCCTTAGTACCTGATGGGTGTGTGAAACACTGTCAGTACTTTCTGGTTTTCCAGTTCGATGGTCAGCAGGTGTTAGGATGAGATAAGTGGGGGAGAAGCTGGTACTTCTCCGTGTTTCCTCGGGTGTGGAGCGTTAACTCGGTGTGTTGTGGATTGTGAGATCGTAAGTGTTATTTGGACAGAGTAGTTTCCGGTTTTAGGAAGGATACAGAGGTAAAATTTATGTCGACTAAGGATTTGTGCCTTAGGTAGTTTTGTGCACCGGATGCAAGAAAGGCTATTATAGTTTAGTGAAGATGGTTTATGCCCCATCATAGTTGTCGACTGTCTATTGACAAATTGAGGAACTGATCACCCTTAATCTATTGTTGATAGCAGACGGGAATTGTGTTGGATGGGATAGACGTATCTTTCCGGCTTTAATAGTGAAATGGAATACATTGTTCAGAATTAATGAAGGATTATGGATTGGTTTTGATGAGTTGATGAAGATTTTCATATTTGAAGACGAGCCAGATTAGAAGTTTTAGTATGTTGGGAAGCCATTAAGAGAGTATGATTGAGTATTATTATTGGTTGTTTTCAGAGTTGTTGGTAACAAAAGGAAAAGATGATTGCACGAGATAATGAGCATGCGGTGTATGAGGGAATTTATGAGACTTGGGATGTCAAGGGAAGAAATTGTATATGAATTGTTGAGAAATGAATAAGGTGACGATTGAGAATAAGATAACTAGGATGGTTTGGATCATTTGATGGAAGTAGTGATTTGTTTGGGTCGTGGCTTAGGTTTTCAGCATTTGTGAATTCATGAAAGGATTAGTACTATTGTGGAGTTGGAATTGGTTACGGTTGTGTTGTGTTGGAATATTGGAAGTGTTATCTTTATAATTTTGAAATTCGAAGAGTTTAGTGATTTCAAGAGTATTGAGTACTTGTTTGGTCTGAAGGAATAGAGTATGAGACAACAAAGACGATTAAGATTCATGGCGAGTTATGAATTTGGTTTGGTTTTGGGATAGGCAGTTGTTAGGCCTAGTGTGTAAGTCGAAAATCTTTATGTATGTCGATTTTGATGGCAAGAGAGCTGGAATCATTGAGCAGTTCAGAGACTTGTACCTAGTGAGAGAGGGTTAGACTTTGGAAGTGAGATTGATGGACTCGATAGTTTTGAGCAATCAGAGTGCGCAGTGGAAGCGTGATGTGATCCATTTTGTATGAATGTGTGAGACTTGTAACAGTTCATAAGTTGGACATTGGAGACATGTTGGAATGATGAAATTATTGGACGTTCCGGAATGGAAGTGTTAAGTGAAAGGTTTAAATTTATTTCATGGACTACAATGTAGATGGATGTGTTGGTGATATGTTCGATTGGTGAATCGTAGCATAGATATGCGAACAAGGAGGTTGGTCTTGTGGTTATGTAGGAGTTCGTGAACGATGTTGTGTCATGGAACTTCCTGTCCTTGTTTGTGTTGTTGCCTCGTCTCCATTGTATTGGTTCGAGTGCGGGTAGTTTATTCCTGTGTGAGGAATTAGTGTTGTGTTACCTACGGTGATGGTAACGATCTTGTTGTGTTTCGGTTCAAGAGTGAACCTGTAAGTTGTGTTTGTGTATTCTTTGAGTTGCGAGTCGGTCGTCAAGTGCATTGTATGGGCTTTGCATCTTGTCGTTATTGTCATCGTGGTCGTGTTGTCATGGTTGTTGCTGTTAGCAAGGTGGTCTGTCATTTGTGTTATTCATGGTGTGCCTTTCATTGGCCTATTGTTTTGTTGGTCGGATGCGAGAGTTGTGTCCGGTGTTATTCGTATCAGTATATTTTCGAGGACGAAAATTCCTAAGTGGGGGAGAGTTGTAACGCCCCGATTTCGATTATTCAAATTTTTATTGAGTCCTTTATTTAATTGAATGTTAAATTATTCTATTTATGACTTTGGGGTGATAATATGCTTTTATGCTATGTTATGATGTATTATCTCGTTTGAAAGCGTTTTCGGGAATTTTGGGCTTAAGGGCATTTTGGTCATTTTATAACTATTAATGAGTTAGAGAAAATTAACGAAGTAATTTGTAGAGGAAATTTATTAGAAAATGAATTACGTGTAGAAATTGAATTAGAGGAAATATTGTGTAGAAATAGAAAATAAGAGAATTGGGAGAGAAATAGAATTATGTGGTAAAAATAGAAATGAGAGAAAAAGAAATAGGAATAAGAGGAAGGAAATAGGAGAGAAAGAGAAAAAGGGGAAATATAAAGAAAAAGAAGAGAAAGAAAGAGGAAGAGGGAAAAAGAGAAGAAAAGAGGAAAAGAGTGGAAATCATCAAGAACAAGAGCTAGATCATTTGGAATCCGGGTAAGGGTTAGAAACATTGTTATCTTGTCTATGTGTGTAGTTATGTATGTGTATGTTTGTGGATTGAAAGATTTTTATGAGTTTTTAGAAAACCCTAAAGTGGTGAAATGTGGTGATGATGATCAAAATGTGATTTTGTGTTTATAAATGTGCTTCTAATGATGTTTACATGTTGGGTAATGGTTTGGATGATGTTTTGGGTTGAAAAATATGGATTTTGGGTTTTCAACAGCGCTGGAGAAATTTGAGTTTTCCTTGGTTTGCCTAGCGAACCTGGGGCGAAGCAGCAGCGAGTGAGGTTTTCGCGGGTTCGCCTAGCGAACGATTCAGCGAAGGGTAGCGAAGGTTCGCTACGGGGGTTCGCCTAGCGAAGGTTGTATGTTTTTGGTTCTGTTTGGTTCTGACTTGGTTCGCCAAGGGTTCGCCTAGCGAACTTTCAGTCTGTTTTTAGCTAGTAGTGGTTCGCTGGAACATTCGCCTAGCGAAGGTGCTAGCGAGTGCTCGCGAGATGGTTCGCCCAGCGAACAGTGCTGTTTGTGTAATTTTGTTTTCTGCATAACTTTTGATCCGTGGTTCGGTTTGAGGCGTGGTTTGATGCATTGGAAAGCTATTGAGCTGTACTTTCTCATGATGAGGAGTTTGAGGCTGTTGGCCAATTAAATAAAGTCGAGAATTCAGGAATAGTGTCATTTACCGACTTTTGTCGTTTTAAATGTGTATATTGGTTATGTAACATGCAATGTGGCATTGATATTAATGTGTATGCCTTGTATGATGTTGTGTAATGATAATGCATGTGATGACGTGTTGTGATGATAAAGTGGGGCCGAAAGGCAAATGAATGTGATATGTTGTAATTGGTTTTATATGCATGTTTATGATTACATGTATGTGTGAAAATGAATTGCTTACGTGAAGTTCAATGTATGTTAATTGGTGGCCGTATGGCAAGAAAATGCATTGTTGAATTGATTTCTAATGCATGAATAAAGATGGTGAAATAATTCATATTGATGAATTGTATGTGATTGTAAGAGATGAATGCATGACAATGTTTGTATACATGTATGCATTATAAGAATGTCTTGAGTCATTTTGTATGTGAAGCATAATGATGTACATTCTTGTGTTGAGTGATTCTAATGAGAATCCGTTGTAACGTCGTGTGCCCATGTGGGGTGTGAGCGACAGATTGGTTCCAGAGGGAATCCGCTATAACGTCGTGTGCCCATGTGGGGTGTGAGCGATGATTATAGACGATTGTGTGCCTAGGTGAGGTGTGAACAATCGGATTGTGTGCCTAGGTGAGGTGTGAGCAATCGGGTCGTGTGCCCGTGTGGGGTGTGAGCGATCCATAAACGTCGTGTGCCCATGTGGGGTGTGAGCGACGGGGAACATCGTATGCCCGACGGGGAGTTACAGTGATGTAACAAGCGATGGTTCCAGCAGAGTTCCTGAGTGAACTAGTGATGAGTCGGTACCGCATATGTAATTGCATAGAGTCGTTGTGTCGGTCTCTTGCATTTACATGAATCATGATTGCATTGTTATATGTGGAAAATCATGATTGATTATTTGTGTGGAAAATGGTGATGTACATTTATGATAAATGTATTGTGCATGTTTGATATGCATTGATAAATGGTTGATTTTATGATTGAGCTTATGATAAGCCTTTGGAAATTGTTGTGCAATTGTGTGGGATGTAGTGAATTGTAAATGATATGTTTTGTGTATAAACGTATGCATTGTATGAGAATAGGTGATTATGTGCATGAATGATATGCTTGGGTTGTGATATATGTTATATAATGGAATTGGTGAGTAATAGTGTATGTGGTAATAAATGTGTTATGTGCATTTTTATGTTGAAATATATAATTATATGCATCGATATTATGATAATGTTTCTTACCCTTCTGCTGTTTTATAATGCTCTATGAGGCATTGCAGAGTAGGTTGCTGAAGGTATTTTGTGAAGCTTAGGACTTCATTTCTTTTGGTCGGTCGGCTCTGATATGTAGCACCGTGTAGCTAGGATTACATGATTATTTTGTGATACATTTTGTATATGTATTTTGACTTGAATTGTTTATGTAAACATGATTCCGTGTTGACGGATAGTATTTGATATATATATCTATATATATATGATGTTTTTCAGTATTTAGATGTTTCCGCTTTTATTCTAAATATTGAGATGTGGGTGTAAGGACGAAGTTCCTATGTGCAAGTTACCCCATTGTTGCATATCTCTGTTGAGCAGGTGTTGATTATTTTAATTTCAAGTATAATGTGACATGCTTCTTTTATGCCATGCTTTGTAATTATACTCTGATGAAATTTTTAATATATGCCTATATGATTAATATGTAATTATTTGGGGGTATAGAAGGGGGTGTTACAAAGGCTTGCTCCAAGACTTTCTGTAGAGCCTCCCTGTGGGCTTCTGAACTGAGTAACAGCGATAATACTGAGATCTTTGAAGGAGTCTGTAACAGTTGATCAACAATGTTATATTCACTCCTTTGGATGAGCTTTAGCATCTCATCTTTGTCTTTTGAAAAGTCGGGATTACCAGATTGACTGACTGGTGGATCAGGAATTTCTGCCTGAAGTTCCTTTTCTTTGTTGGATTCTCCAACCCCTCGGTTGAAAATTCGACCGCTCCGTGTTACACGACTGATGTCTGCAATATTCACGACGGAGTGTAATGGAATTTCCTTTCCATTTTCAATTATTGTTGCACCGTACTTGTAAGGGATAGCCTTAGCTGATTCATACGGTAGTGGCCCCGGTAGATAGATGACTATGGGGACTTTTTGATTTTTCTGACCGTCATAAGTAACCTCGATCCGTTCCTGGTTGGGAACTCTAGATTCGTCAAGTAGAGGGACGATGGCAAAAACATCCATGATCTGGTGATGACCAGAGATCATGACAACATCCTCAACTTGATCGGCAAGGTAGTTCGGCGACCAAATGATGGGTCCTGAACCTGGATATGGATGAATTTCTCCATGATCGATCTGACCCTGAAGAGCTGCTCTCACAAGGTAACACCCTTGGTTACTTTCCGAACAGACGCTACAACTGTCATAGTTGTGTGGTGGCACCTGGCCACGCTCACTTTGAATACAATGTAACCTCACTAGGTTACCTTCCATTGATCGGACATCCTGACTTTGACGACGAGTAGGATTCCTGTTATTGATACTAATCTGCTGAGTATCTTCGTCCATATAGATTGGCATCCACCAGTGATTTAACAAGTGCTAAAGTGCCTCTTGGACAAGGGTACAACCTCGATCGTTTTCGCAACCCGCTTTACAGCTTTGATAGTCATGTGATATTAAGAATCCGAGTCGGACCTGCACATCATGTAACTCTACCAGGTTGGTATTCATTACGCGGATGTCGAAGATCTGAACCATGTTGATTTGATAGGAGTTCCTATCATGGTAGTCTTGGATCCATCCAAGATCCATCTGACGCTGGAGGGCCTCTTGTATGAAAGAGCATCCTTGTTTGTTTACCGAGCAAATCAGACAGGAACTGTAATCGTGCCGTGGCAGATTATGATACTGGCTTTACCTTGAGTGCATCGCCACCAAGTTGACATTCATTGCACGGATGTTGTGGTTCTGAATGACGTTGGAATTCGTGTAGACCATGTTAACTCCGCGAACTCGGTGCTCTTGGATCCATCCGAGATCCATTTGTTCCTGTAGAGCTGCTTGCACCACAGAACATCCCTAGTTGTCTTTAGAGCAGATATCACACTGGTGATAATTAGGAGGTGGCACATGGCCATATCCACTCTGTCTACAATGCATCCTGACCAAATTGGTCCCCAATAAGAGTACATCGTGAATTTGATAGACATTGTTAGTCTCTTTCTCAATCAGATTGACTGCAGCTTTCTCGTGTTGAGGCAGCGGGTTCGTAAGAACATTAGGATTCGTATCTTTGAAAGATAAGAGCCTGCTCCTAACAAGCTTTTGCACGTCGGATTTGAAATTGAGGCAAGTCTCAATGTTATGCCCTGAACCTCCTTGATGATAAGGACATGTTTGATCCGCTTTAAACCAAAAAGGCGGATTTTCCGGAACTG
Source organism: Lathyrus tuberosus (assembly GCA_022829125.1). Lineage (NCBI taxonomy): Eukaryota > Viridiplantae > Streptophyta > Magnoliopsida > Fabales > Fabaceae > Lathyrus > Lathyrus tuberosus. The sequence goes on from JALAZF010000237.1 coordinate 722,540, forward strand.
AAAGGGGAGACTTAGTCTGAATGTGCCCCTTAGCCAGCAGTAACGGAAACAGATCTGCGTACAACATGGGTATAGGATCAAACCCTGATGGCCGTATTGTACGATTGTTATTATATGGAGGACGAGCCTGCTGAAGAGGCTGTTGTGTCCTTTGTTGGTCAGGTTGGCTCTGCGCAACCTGAGGTTGGTACGTAGGAACAGGCGCGGGGCCGATAGCAGGAGTAACAGCTGCTACTGGCTGATAACGTCGCCTTTGCTTTCCGAGAGAGATATTCCCAATATCTTGCTCTTTTTTCTTAGGGAGAGCACTACCGTATTTTTTAGTACCGCTCGTCGATCCAGTGTCTTTTACCAAACGTCCTTCTCAGACGGCTTCCTCAAGACGTACACCCATGCCGACCATTTCGGTGAAATCACTGGGCGCACTAGCAACCATTCGGTCGTAGTAAAATGAGCTTAAGGTCTTTAAGAAGATCTTTGTCATCTCTTTTTCCTCAAGAGGTGGACAAATTTGAGCAGCAATTTCACGCCACCTTTGAGCATACTCCTTAAAGGTTTCCTTGTCCTTTTGTGACATTGATCTGAGTTGATCTCTGTCTGGTGCCATGTCCAAATTGTATTTTTATTGTTGGACGAAGGCAGTACCAAGATCTCTGAATGTACTGATCATAGTACGGTTTAAACCCATGTACCATTTGAGTGCGGCACCGGTCAAACTATCCTGGAAGTAGTGAATCAGCAGGTCCTGATTCTCCGTCTGAGCTGACATCCGCCGAGCGTACATCACCAGATGGCTTTGAGGGCAAGAGTTACCCTTGTATTTTTCAAAGTTGGGCACTTGGAACTTGTGTGGGACTTTCACATTTGGGACCAAGCAGAGGTCTGCGGCGTCCTTTCCAAATAGATCCTGACCGCGAATGGCTTGCAGCTCTTTCTGCATTTCCAAGAACTGCTCCTGGAATTCCTCCATTCTGTCAAACATAGTTTCCTTCTTACCAGAAGGTGTTGTGGAATCTGTCCTTCCGGGACAGTGTGCACCACAGGGGGTGGTACCGTGACTACGGCAGTAAGTCTTGGCGCCTCCCGAAATTTGTAACCTTCAGGAGTCTTGAGTATGCCCCTGGCATCTTTGCTTTCCCAAAGTTTGTAACCTTCAGGCCCAGCGGCTTCTGTTGCGATTCCCTGATCTTCAGTGATCGGCGGAACATATCCTTCCGGGATATAGTTAACAGGCATTCCCCAAGGACGATCTTTCGGTATCTGATACCTAGGATCATACTTTTCTATGATGGGCGTTGAGGTGATCTCTGAGATCTCAGTTCTTTGTAGCTGAGCTTCTGCCTTGGCTTGCATGTCGTTACGAAGCTTTCTCATATCCTCTCTCAGAGTGTCGATCTCTTCTTTCAACTCTCTGTTTTCTTCCTCAAGATCATCCATCTTTTTCTGACGATTGGCCCGAGTATTATATGAATGAGACAGTTTAACTCTAGAATCGAGACACAAACGTGAGATTCGTAGGTAAGGAGAATACGCGATGTGAGAATGATGAATGCAATGATTATATTAATTATTTTTTTTTGGTTTAATCAGAATAAACTTCGACAATTAGATTGCAAATATCAAATACTGGGGAAATCCCTTTTTATTGAATTCCAAAGGATTACAGAAAAGGAAATACAGTAGATTACAAAGTGCAGAAACAGAAACCTAAACTAATGGGTCCCGAGTCCTCTCTGAGGAGAAACCGGGTGCTGACTCTGGTACTTTCCTTTTCTTTGACCGGGGCGCTTGGGCCGTTGTCGGGTTGTCATTCCTTTGCCAAGTGAAAGGAGTGAGCAAATTCCTATGGTCGTCTTGATTCTCTACAGCATGCTGCTCCAAAATTTCAATCAGGGCATCTTTCTCTTTTAGTAATTGCTGTATTTTGATGCACTCTACGTCGAGGGTGCGGTACTTGTTCTTCCAAGACCTTCTTTCCTTTTGAACTTTGTTGAGAGTAACCTGAAGCCTTTTAGTTTCCGTCATGAAGTACATGACAATTTCCCTCGGCGGAAGAATTCCGTAACGAGGATAAGGCATCTTTAGCTTGAGAGCTCTAGTTTGTACCCAATGGAGATAAGGCTCCACCGAGACACAGTCCGGTTTTCCCAGAGACTCTCGTCCTTTCTTATGAACCTGTTTCCAAGCATGCACTATTTCCATCTTTAGTGCTCTGTCGTTTTCTCCTTCTTTAAAGAAAAGACCTTCCAGATGAACACCCAGTGGGATGTGTCTCATCGAGTATCCAAATTGACGAAGAACTAATATCGGATGATAGTTGATTCCTCCTTTAGTTCCTATGAGGGGTACGCTGGGGAAGTTTCCACAACGGTCAATGATTCTGATTCCCTCATAAATCCTATTACACCAATCTATATCAGAGTTGGTGAGAGACATGATCTTCTGTGACCAACGTAAGACACTCTTGCAATCCCAAAAAGCGGCAGACTTGGGCAAGTGAGAGATAAACCATTTGTAAAGAAAAGGTACACAGCATGTGATCTCCCCTCCGCTGTACAAATTTCCCAAGTGTACAGAATGATACGCATCTGCGAGCAAAGTCGGCACAGGGTTTCCAATGAGAAAAACCTTAATAGCGTTGATATCGACGAAGTTATTGATGTTGGGAAACAAAAATAACCCGTAGGTGAGCAAGACAAAGATGCTTTCAAAAGCAGTCCCGTTCCCTATACTAGCAAAGTACAGAGCCTTTTTTGTCAAGAACTGCGCTGGCAAACCTTGGATGCCACCCTTAGTGGTCAGGTGAGTCCTGACCTCAGACTCGTCCAAATGAATTGCTCTTGCAATAGTCTGATTCTTTGGAATTTCTTCGAGTCCAGAAAATGGAGCTCGATCAGTGATATGTAAATCAGTCAGATGAGAATACTCCTCCAGCGTTGGTGATAGCTGGTAATCCGGGAATGTGAAACAGTGGTAAACCGGATCGTAGAACTGAATGAGCGCATCCATGATCCCCTTAATCACATGGACTCTTAACAGTGGTAGCAAACCACCGTGCTTGGCTCTGAAAGCCTCTGGGTTAACGATCATCCTCGCTAAATTTCTTAAATCCCCAAGTTTTGGAACCTTGAAGGTATACTGGTGAGTTCTCCTTCTACCGAAATCCATTAGCGTAATCTTTTTCTCTGATATTTGCAATCACAGTCTTAGTTTAATTTGAAAAACAGAGAGACTAGAAGAGAAGGTTTTTTGAATGTTTTAATGTTTTATTAAATGAATGCATGAATGCAGCACAGAAAAACATAGAAAAAACATGGGGTCAGAGGGTCGTTGTCATGAAGTCAAGGCTCTACCCATCCCCAAAGGTTTATACTAGGGTGATTTTTGTACCTGTACTCATTATCATCAGCTCCTCCCAGGAAAGCAGAACAACAAGCGGAACGCCAGCGAGTTGTGTGCAATCTTAGAGTAAGTGCTATTCACCGAGAATAGATCACCAGCCTCAAATGAGGGTAGTATCGCGTAATAGCTATTTCCGATAGCTTCCGCACTACGAAAAAGGTTGGCTTTTCTTAAGTGTATACTCAATCTCACCACATGCGGCATCACACACATTCCCAGTAGCAGAAAAATAAACACGTATAACAATTAGGAAAAGCAGTATATATATTTTTGTCCTAATCATCCTAGACTTATAAAGCTACGATTCTTAAGTTCCTGACAGAAATGGGTTCCCCGGCGGAAGCCCCAATCTGTGGTTCCCTGCCTAAGAGATGGACCAGCATAGGTCAATCTTTCTCTTCGGTAGAGTTCCCATTTTCCGTAAAAAACGGGGATGATGCCCTAAGGCAAAAAAGGAGACTCCCCAGCAGAGTCGCCATTTGTGTATGTTTTCACACAAGAGAAGTTGAAAGAAAGGAACGGGCCCCACGGTGGACGCCACTTTTCTGTAGCGAGCGATTTTGGACGCGGTTCTTAAGCGCTAGTCGCTCTCTGCGGTTGAGCTTAAAACTACAGGTCGATTCATTTTTTATCCTATTGTGAGCTGAATAAGGAATGAAAATAGATGTCTCCAATTAACCCTGCTTGCATACTGAGTTTAAACAGCGGTCTGTTAGGTTACGGATGTTATCAATGTGGGGGGGGCCTTTGTACTGGTTATTCGTATTTCGCCAATACAGTTCTTTCTTTCTTTTTTCTAGGCAAAGGGTTTCTGGCGGGGAATAAGGATTAGGATGTTAGGACTGATGCTTTTGAATTACTGCTTTTAATTGATGGAGATATGGGATTTGGGTTTTTTGTTGATTGCGCTCGCTAAGATCTTTTCTTTCGATCTTATGCCTACGTATTCCCGTTTACCGAAACAGGGAAATCAGAGCGTTCGTAGTTCCTCCTATTCTATGGGAGGAAATTGGTTTTTGGTGTCTTGTTCAAAGCCCAAGACGTGAAGCGAAAGGTGATTTGTATCTTGTTCAAAGCCCAAGATGTGAAGCTGAAAGGTTTATTTGTGTCTTGTTCAAAGCCCAAGACGTGAAGCTAAAAGACCTCGACTTTTGAGAGAATTTGTCATCTCTAAAGAGGGGAGAAGGAGAATTACTTTAACTGGGATACGCGGATCCGAGCAATGCCATAATTTCCGAAGAAAGGGTTTTAACCTGAAGGAGAAGACTTTAACTCAGTGTAGAGCAATGTCATCTTTCCTTAGGAATTTCTCATGCTAAAAGAGGGACAGTGGCATGGATGTAGATGATCCAGAGGCTTGCCGCTTACAGCGATTAGATGAAGGGAAAGTGTAATACCCCAAATTTTGACCACTAAGATTTCCCATCATTGTGAAAATCATCATCACAATATGGATGAACCATCATGCTTCATCAGTCTCCCCAAAGATGGGTGAGCATCCACTACAAGCAAAATTAGGGTTTCAAGCCCTCTCTGAGTGCTTAGACAAAGGATCAATCAAGAAATGACATGATCTTCAACTTGTCTAATCTCTTAAACATCCACAATGGATCAAAAAGGACTCCCACTTCAAGGATTAAGCACAAGGCTGCCCCCTTCTAGGTGGATCAAGTCTCAAGATCGACAGTGTCACCAAATTAGGGTTTTGGTCGACCAGGGCCTCCAGATGGAAATTTTCATCTGGGCACAAGCCATTGATCCAAAACATAACCTAATATACTTCATGGAACCTCATGAACCCATGCATTAAGTCAATTTTGCCTCAGGGGATGCATTCATCAAAAATCAGGAATTAGGGTTTCTTGACCTAATTCACCCCTAAGTTGACTTTTGGGACAAACCATGAGCCAAGACCTCAAGAGATGATTTGAGGGTATCTAATACACCATGTTGATCCATTTGGAACAATGGATTAATCCAAGAAGCTTGAGCAACAAGTCTCATTTTCATCTGCACTACAATTAGGGTTTTAAGGGAAAAGTCAACTGTAACTTTGACTTTTGACCAAGGCATGCTCCCAAACCCTAATACATGATTGAATATACCCTATGACACCCATGGAACATGTCCATCAAGTTTGATTTAGGTCAAGGACATGATTTCCTGAAGAATTGCACAGTTTGGAATTCATCTGATAAGAAGTCAACTGTGCACAAAAGTCAACTTTGACTTTTTGAGATTTTTCACCAAAATGGATTTTTAACCCTAAAATGATGTTAATGTATGATTTGAATCATCATTCATCAAGAAAAATCAAGAAAAGTGAGATAACTTGTAAAAGGGGTAACCATAAAACTTTGAAATTTTTCTAAGTTAAAAATAAAGTGGCAAAGGTACCAACTTTGGAGGACCATAACTCCTAAACCACAAGGCCATTTTTTCTCATCCAAAGATAGATTTGTAGCCCTCACTATCACCTACAAAAACTTCAACTACAAGTCATTCCAATTCATTAAGGATTTTAAGTTATGGAGTGATCAAAGTGGCTGAAAAGTGAAAAAGTCACTTTTTCCAACACTTAGTGAAATTTTCACTAAGTCAGAATTCTGCTTCACTTTTTGCCAAATGTAGGGGGATTTTTCACTTGGAATCAAAATAGATCAAAACCAAACTTGTTTAAACAGTTGTTGTATCATGTTAGGGCTTTCCAAAATGGCCAAGAACATTGCCAAATTCAACCTACATCATGAGATACAACATTGGCAAGTTGCCTTGCTGAAATCTGTCAAGGCAAAGCAGAATTTGCATTTTGGCTCGATTTGCCAAAATCAGCCAATTGCAATTGCTCCAATCCACTTGGACACCTCAGAGGATTGAATCCAAAGGGGACAATCACTGAGCCAAGCCTCCAAGGTCCAAGGAACAAGGAATAGCATGTTGAACCTAGAGTTGCCAAAGTAGGGACAAGACTTCAAATTTGGAATGAGGCATTCAATGGAACCATCAAGGTCGCATGGACTGAGCCATTCTCATCTGAAATCAGTCAAGACTTATCCAAGACCAAGGGGACCAAAGCTCTGTGCCCTAACCTCTAGTCAATGGCTAGAGGAGACTTTCATTTCCATTGGCCAACATTGAGGAAACCTACTTACCAGCTGCCATGCACTATTCCTTGCAAAACAAACTTGCTCTACTATAAATAGAGCTCAATTATGGTCAGTTTAAGTACACCAAAGCCATCTAACAGATGCTTTCCTCAAAATCTCTTTCTCTTGGTAAAAATGCCTTTCTTAGCAAGGTAGCTATCGGGTTTTGAGTTTGAGAGCAATTCTGCACAAACCAATCACTCACACACCTCACATACATCACATATGAGCTGATCAAACACTCACATAACATCTGGAACATCAAAATCTCAAAATCACTTGCCATCCACACAAGTTTGAAGTGAAGTTGCAGCTGAGATGCCATAAACTGATCCAGTCCATTTCAATTCAATCCAAGTGTTCAAACACACTCCATATGGTGTAGGGAAGCTGTTCAGATCATCACAACTCATCTGTAACACCTCCAACCCAGAATTTGATTTGCTCTTGCTGTCACGACTTGGCGGTAAGCCTAAACTTGGTCATCTCTCAATCTATGAATATTTCCTCGCACAATAATTTGGCCATATGTTCATAATCATGCATGGAATGTTTTCCCTCAATTAATTGCATTGTTTGAATCGTGTATCAAAAATCCCAGCCTTCATGCAGAGATTAGGGTTCTTGAGGTCTCTTCGTGATTTCTTGTTGTAAGTTTAATTTAAATGAAATTAAAGTACATAGACATGATCGTGAGGTTGAGGCGAGCATAATGATATGTGGATTGCATGATATGGTTACGTTTTCATGGAGATTGGATAGAAAATGCAAATCTGGGCAAACTGAAAAACGCGCGTGTTCTTGGTGTTGTTCTTGGCGCCATTTTCATATATTTGAATATTTGAATTTTGTGATTTTGTTTAATTGATTCAAAAATTAATTTCTCTCTGAGTTTTAATGATTTTGAGTTGATTCTTTTTTTAATAATTCACAAAAATGTTAAAATATTTTATTTTCACAAAAAATTCCAAAAATATTATTTATTTCATATAATTGATATTTTTGTAAAGAATTAATATTTTGATTGTTTTTGGCATTTTAAATATTTTTTCTACATTGATTTTGCAACTTTTAATGCTTTCTAATTATTTTGTAGGTCAATACTTAATTTTTGAAGCATTAATCCAAGATCACAATTTGTTTTCCATGTGTTAAACAATTTTTGATCATTTTAATTAAATTTTTATTCAATTAAATACATTTTTGAAAACAAATTAGGGTTTTGGATTAATTCAACCCTCATAAATCATTTTCAAAACTTTTTGGGCCTCTATTAGAGTGTAAGACCCAATCCTTTTTTTTGACCAAATCATCTTTGGGCCTCACTTATTGTATAAGTCCCGATACCGTCAAAAAATAAACGGCGCGATCGTCGCCTTTTCAAAAATCATCTGGGCCTACCCTCGAGTAGTAAGACCCATTTATTTTTCTTTAAAACCTTTTTGGGCCTCTTGAGAGAGTGTAAGACCCATCCCCCCTTGTACAAAAAAACTTGTTGGGCCTCACTCATTGTATAAGTCCCTCTGTACAAGTAAACGGCGCGATCGTCGCCCGTTTAAAATTAAAAACCATCTGGGCCTACCCTCGTGTTATAAGCCCCACTCTTTTCTTTAAACCTTTTTGGGTCTCTTGAGAGAGTGTAAGACCCATCCCTTTGTACAGAAAACCTTTTTGGGCCCCAGTCACTTGTATAAGTCCCGCTGTACAAAGTCAAACAGTGCGCTCACTGATAAAACCTTGGGCCTCTCCTTGAGCTGTAAGCCCCAAATATTTCTTTTTCAAAGCACTTTCTCCTTTGATTTTGAATATACTGTTGTTTTTATCTTTCTTTGTTGAACAACTAACCAAACAGCATGGAAGCACTACAACCGAGTAAGTGGTTATCGCTTTCATTTACTGCTTTCATATTATAAACTGTATTGTGGGGCCGCTCACTGTAAGTCTCCTTTCATAAACTCATATCTACTGTGTAATAATAGTATAGATATTTCGAGTTTCCCCGGCTACTACGTCTAGAACTAGGTGACGCCGTTTCACTTATTCGTAGAAATAGACGCCTAGATCCCCAATAGGAGCACCAGATACAGTCTTCTCTTCGGCTGTCCTCCTTAGGAATCGTCAAGAAATTCTATTCCCCAGAGATGAATTATTCTCGGTGAAACTTCTCTTGAATTTCTTCAAACCTCCGAACTGTTCAAACTCTCTTGAAAAGATAAAAGTTGCTGGATAGTAAACCTCGCACGTTTACCAGTGGTTTTATCTTTAAAAGAGTTTTCTTGAACTTTTCTTTGGTTTGGGACCCACGGGCTTCTTAAAAGCATCGGCCTCCTCTTGGGCATCGTACAAGGACCCACAGGCTTCCTATAAGCAACCCGGCCTCCTCTTGGGCATTATTCAAGGACCCTACGGCTTCTTAGAAGTATTCAGAGCCTCCTCTTAGGCTTCGTATAATGATCTCTTCCTCCGGGAATGATAGCCTCCTCTTGGGCTTCGTATAAGGACCCGTCGGCTCCTTAAAAGATTCCAGCCTCCTCTTGGGCTTCGTACAAATTGTCCCGACGACCTCCTAGAGGTATAGGAACAGAACCTAGTCATCCTCATAGAACAGTCCTTTCATAGAGTCTACTACTGTTTCTCGAAGCATAGTACAAAAGATAAAACTCTAGACTTGGACAGTCTAACTTCCTTGAGTCTCAAAGACATTCTCAAGCACCCTTCGTTAAATAGAAAGGAAACCCACAGACTCGGACAGTCTCAATACCCTTTGGATTTCCCGTTTCCTCAAAGAGAAGGAAACCTCCCTGATCCTCAAATCAAATCCTTGATTACAGTGTTGCTCATATAAGAACTGATTTTCTCTTTTAAAATCAGTATATTGGATCTGTCACTCAACTGAAACAGTTACAATAGCCTCCATCTCGGGCTTCATACGAGATACCAAAATTCTCCCCAGTGGAGTCAAAACAACCTTTCGCCTCTCTCTCAGGCTATGTATGAGACACAAAAGATTCCCTCGTTGAGTCAATCACCCCTTTTTTTTTGCCTCCATCTCGGGCCTCGTACGAGATATAAATCCCTTAAGCAAGAGTCAAACTCTTTGCTAGCCTCCTCTTAGGCTTTGTATAACGATATGCCCCACTGGGTCAAAAACCTTTAGCCTCTCTCTCGGGCTTTGTACGAGACACAAAATAGCCTCCTCTTAGGCTTTGTATAATGATTTTCCTAGCGGAAATTAGCCTCCTCTTAGGCTTTGTATAAGAAAACCACTGGTTGATCCAATCAACCTTTTAGCATCAAAACTGTGCCTCGTTCACAGTACACAAACATCAACAACTCCTTTCCCTTCATCTAATCGCTGTAAGCGGCAAGTCTCTGGATCATCTACATCCATGCCACTGTCCCTCTTTTAGCATGAGAAATTCCTAAGGAAAGATGGCATTGCTCTACACTGAGTTAAAGTCTTCTCCTTCAGGTTAAAACCCTTTCTTCGAAAATTATGGCATTGCTCGGATCCGCTATCCCAGTTAAAGTAATTCTCCTTCTCCCCTCTTTAGAGATGACAAATTCTCTCTAAAGCCGAGGTCTTTTAGCTTCACATCTTGGGCTTTGAACAAGATACAAATCACCTTTCGCTTCACGTCTTGGGCTTTGAACAAGACACCAAAAACCAATTTCCTCCCATAGAATAGGAGGAACTACGAACGCTCTGATTTCCCTGTTTCGGTAAACGGGAATACGTAGGCATAAGATCGAAACAAAAGATCTTAGCGAGCGCAATCAACAAAAAACCCAAATCCCATATCTCCATCAATTAAAAGCAGTAATTCAAAAGCATCAGTCCTAACATCCTAATCCTTATTCCCCGCCAGAATCCCTTTGCCTAGAAAAAAGAAAGAAAGAACCGTATTGGCGAAATACGAATAACCAGTACAAAGGCCCCCCATATTGATAGCATCCGTAACCTAACAGACCGCTGTTTAAACTCAGTATGCAAGCAGGGTTAATTGGAGACATCTATTTCCCTTCCTTATTCAGCTTACAATAGGATAAAAAATGAATCGACCTGTAGTTTTAAGCTCAACCACAGAGAGCGACCAGTGCTTAAGAACCGCGTCCAAAATCGCTCGCTACAGAAAAGTGGCGCCCACCGTGGGGCCTCTTCCTTTCTTTCTACTTCTCTTGTGTGAAAAATTACACAAATGGCGACTCTGCTGGGGAGTCTCCTTTTCTGCCTTAGGGCATCATCCCCATTTTCTACGGAAAATGGGAACTCTATCGAAGAGAAAGATTGACCTATGCTGGTCCATCTCTTAGGCAGGGAACCACAGATTAGGGCTTCCGCCGGGGAACCCATTTCTGTCAGGAACTTAAGAATTGTAGCTTTATAAGTCTAGGATGATTAGGACAAATATATATATACTGCTTTTCCTAATTGTTATACGTGTTTATTTTTCTGCTACTGGGAATGCGTGTGATGCCGCATGTGGTGAGATTGAGTATACACTTAAGAAAAGACAACCTTTTTCGTAGTGCGGAAGCTATCGGAAATAGCTGTTACGCGATACTACCCTCATTTGAGGCTGGTGATCTATTCTCGGTGAATAGCACTTACTCTAAGATTGCACACAACTCGCTGGCGATCCGCTTGTTGTCTGCCTTCCTGGGAGGAGCTGATGATAATGAGTACAGGTACAAAAATCACCCTAGTATAAACCTTTGGGGATGGGTAGAGCCTTGACTTCATGACAACGACCCTCTGACCCCATGTTTTTTCTATGTTTTTGTGTGCTGCATTCATGCATTCATTTAATAAAACATTAAAACATTCAAAAAACCTTCTCTTCTAGTCTCTCTGTTTTTCAAATTAAACTAAGATTGTGATTGCAAATATCAGAGAAAAAGATTACGCTAATGGATTTCGGTAGAAGGAGAACTCACCAGTATACCTTCAAGGTTCCAAAACTAGGGGATTTAAGAAAGTTAGCGAGGATGATCGTTAACCCAGAGGCTTTCAGAGCCAAGCACGGTGGTCTGCTACCACTATTAAGAGTCCATGTGATTAATGGGATCATGGATACGCTCATTCAGTTCTAAGATCCGGTTTATCACTGTTTCACATTCCTGGATTACCAGCTGGCACCAACGCTGGAGGAGTATTCTCATCTGACTGATTTACATATCACTGATCGAGCTCCATTTTCTGGACTGGAAGAAATTCCAAAGAATCAGACTATTGCAAAAGCAATTCATTTGGACGAGTCTGAGGTCAGGACTCACCTGACCACTAAGGGTGGCATCCAAGGTTTGCCAGCCCAGTTCTTGACAAAAAAGGCTTTGTACTTTGCTAGTATAGGGAACGGGACTGCTTTTGAAAGCATCTTTGTATTGCTCACCTACGGGTTATTTTTGTTTCCCAACATCAATAACTTCGTCGATATCAACGCTATTAAGGTTTTTCTCATTGGAAACCCTGTGCCGACTTTGCTCGCAGATGCGTATCATTCTGTACACTTAGGAAATTTGTACAACGGAGGGGAGATCACATGCTGTGTACCTTTGCTTTACAAGTGGTTTATCTCTCACTTGCCCAAGTCTGCCGCTTTTTGGGATTGCAAGAGTGTTTTACGTTGGTCACAGAAGATCATGTCTCTCACCAACTCTGATATAGATTGGTGTAATAGGATTTATGAGGGAATCAGAATCATTGACCGTTGTGGAAACTTCCCCAGCGTACCCCTCATAGGAACTAAAGGAGGAATCAACTATCATCCGATATTAGTTCTTCGTCAATTTGGATACCCGATGAGACACATCCCACTGGGTGTTAATCTGGAAGGTCTTTTCTTCAAAGAAGGAGAAAGTGACAGAGCACTAAAGATGGAAATAGTGCAAGCTTGAAAACATGTTCATAAGAAAGGACGAGGGTCTCTGGGAAAACCGGACTGTGTCTCGGTGGAGCCTTATCTCCATTGGGTACAAACTAGAGCTCTCAAGCTAAAGATGCCTTATCCTCATTACGGAATTCTTCCGCCGAGGGAAATTGTCATGTACTTCATGACGGAAACTGAAAGGCTTCAGGTTACTCTCAACAAAGTTCAAAAGGAAAGAAGGTCTTGGAAGAACAAGTACCGCACCCTCGACGTAGAGTGTATCCAAATACAGCAATTACTGAAAGAGAAAGATGCTCTGATCGAAATTTTGGAGCAGCATGCTGTAGAGAATCAAGATGACCAAAGGAATTTGCTCACTCCTTTCACCTGGCAAAGGAATGACAATCCGACAACGGCACAAGCGCCCCGGTCAAAGAAAAGGAAGATACCAGAATCAGCACCCGATTTCTCTTCAGAGAGGACTCGGGACCCATTAGTTTAGGTTTCTGTTTCTGCACTTTATAATCTACTGTATTTCCATTTCTATAATCCTTTGGAATTCAATAAAAAGGGGTTTCCCCACCGTTTGATATTTGCAATCTAATTGTCGAAGTTTATTTTGATTAAACCAAAAAAACAACAATTAATATAATCATTACATTCATCATTCTCACATCGCGTATTCTCCTTACCTACGAATCTCACGTTTGTGTCTCGATTCTAGAGTCAAACTGTCTCATTCGTATAATACTCGGGCCAATCGTCAGAAAAAGATGGATGATCTTGAGGAAGAAAACAGAGAGTTGAAAGAAGAGATCGACACTCTGAGAGAGGATATGAGAAAGCTTCGTAACGACATACAAGCCATGGTAGAAGCTCAGCTACAAAGAACTATGATCTCAGAGATCACCTCAACGCCCATCATAGAAAAGTATGATCCTAGGTATCAGATACCGAAAGATCGTCCTTGGGGCATGCCTGGTAACTATATCCTGGAAGGATATGTTCCGCCGATCACTGAAGATCAGGGAATCGCAACAGAAGCCGCTGGGCCTGAAGGTTACAAACTTTGGGAAAGCGAAGATGCCAGGGGCATACTCAAGACTCCTGAAGGTTACAAACTTCGGGAGGCGCCAAGACTTACTGCCGTAGTCACGGTACCACCCCCTGTGGTGCACACTGTCCCGGAAGGACAGATTCCACCAACACCTTCTGGTAAGAAGGAAACTATGTTTGACAGAATGGAGGAATTCCAGGAACAGTTCTGGGAAATGCAGAAAGAGCTGCAAGCCATTCGCGGTCGGGACCTATTTGGAAAGGACGCCGCAGACCTCTGCTTGGTCCCAAATGTGAAAGTCCCGCACAAGTTCCAAGTGCCCGACTTTGAAAAATACAAGGATAACTCTTGCCCTCAAAGCCATCTGGTGATGTACGCTCGGCGGATGTCAGCTCAGACGGAGAATCAGGACCTGCTGATTCACTACTTCCAGGATAGTTTAACCGGTGCCGCACTCAAATGGTACATGGGTTTAAACCGTACTACGATCAGTACATTCAGAGATCTTGGTACTGCCTTCGTCCAACAATAAAAAATACAATTTGGACATGGCACCCGACAGAGATCAACTCAGATCAATGTCACAAAAGGACAAGGAAACCTTTAAGGAGTATGCTCAAAGGTGGCGTGAAATTGCCGCTCAAATTTGTCCACCTCTTGAGGAAAAAGAGATGACAAAAATCTTCTTAAAGACCTTAAGCTCATTTTACTATGACTGAATGGTTGCCAGTGCGCCCAGTGATTTCACCGAAATGGTCGGCATGGGTGTACGTCTTGAGGAAGCCATCCGAGAAGGACGTTTGGTAAAAGACACTGGATCGACGAGCGGTACTAAAAAATACGGTAGTGCTCTCCCTAAGAAAAAAGAGCAAGATATTGGGAATATCTCTCTCGGAAAGCAAAGGCGTCATTATCAGCCAGTAGCAGCTGTTACTCCTGCTATCAACCCCGCGCCTGTTCCTATGTACCAACCTCAGGTTGCGCAGAGCCAACCTGACCAACAAAGGACACAACAGCCTCTTCAACAGGCTCGTCCTCCATATAATAACAACCGTACAACACGACCACCAGGGTTTGATCCTATACCCATGTTGTACGCAGAGCTGTTTCCGTTACTGCTGGCTAAGGGGCACATTCAGACTAAGTCTCCCCTTTCAATTCCGGAAAATCTGCCTTTTTGGTTTAAAGCGGATCAAACATGTCCTTATCATCAAGGAGGTTCAGGGCATAACATTGAGACTTGTCTGAATTTCAAATCCGACGTGCAAAAGCTTGTTAGGAGCGGGCTCTTATCTTTCAAAGATACGAATCCCAATGTTCTCACGAACCCGCTGCCTCAACATGAGAAAGCTGCAGTCAATCTGATTGAGAAAGAGACTAATAATGTCTATCAAATTCACGATGTACTCTTGTTGAAAACCAATCTGGTCAAGATGCATTGTAGACAGAGTGGATATGGCCATGTGCCACCTCATAATTATCACCAGTGTGATATCTGCTCTAAAGATAACCAAGGATGTTCGGTAGTGCAATCAGCTCTACAGGAACAGATGGATCCCGGATGGATCCAAGAGCACCGAGTTCATGGAGTTAACATGGTTTACACGAATTCCAACGTCATTCAAAACCACGACATCCGTGTGATGAATGTCAACTTGGTGGCGATGCACTCAAGGTAAAGCCAGTATCATAATCTGCCGCGGCACGATTACAGTTCCTGTCTGATTTGCTCGGTAAACAAACAGGGATGCTCTTTCATACAAGAGGCCCTCCAGCGTCAGATGGATCTTGGATGGATCCAAGACTACCATGATAGGAACTTCTATCAAATCAACATGGTTCAGATCTTCGATATCCGCGTAATGAATACTAACCTGGTAGAGTTACATGCTGAGCAGGTCCGACTCGGATTCTTAATATCACATGACTATCAATGCTGTAAAGCGGGTTGCGAAAACGATCGAGGTTGTACCCTTGTCCAGGAGACACTTCAGCACTTGTTAAATCACTGGTGGATGCCAATCTATATGGACGAAGATACTCAGCAGATTAGTATCAATAACAGGAATCCTACTCGTCGTCAAAGTCAGGATGTCCGATCAATGGAAGGTAACCTAGTGAGGTTACATTGTATTCAAAGTGGGCGTGGCCAGGTGCCACCACACAACTATGACAGTTGTAGCATCTGTTCGGAAAGTAACCAAGGGTGTTACCTTGTGAGAGCAGCTCTTCAGGGTCAGATCGATCATGGAGAAATTCATCCATATCCAGGTTCAGGACCCATCATTTGGTCGCCAAACTACCTTGCCGATCAAGTTGAGGATGTTGTCACGATCTCTGGTCATCACCAGATCAGGGATGTTTTTGCCATCGTCCCTCTACTTGACAAATCTAGAGTTCCCAACCAGGAACGGATCAAGGTTACTTATGACGGTCAAAAAAATCAGAAAGTCCCCATAGTAATCTATCTACCGGGGCCACTACCATATGAATCAGCTAAGGCGATCCCTTACAAATACGGTGCAACAATAATCGAGAATGGAAAGGAAATTCCATTACCCTCCGTTGTGAATATTGCAGACATCAGTCGTGTAACACGGAGTGGTCGAATCTTCAACCGAGGGGTCGGAGAATCCAACAAAGAAAAGGAACTTCAGGCGGAAATTCCTGATCCACCAGTCAGTCAATCTGGTAATCCCGACTTTTCAAAAGACAAAGATGAGATGCTAAAGCTCATCCAAAGGAGTTAATATAACATTATTGATCAGTTGTTGCAGACTCCTTCAAAGATCTCAGTATTATCATTGTTACTCAGTTCAGAAGCACACAGAGAGGCTCTACAGAAAGTCTTGGAGCAAGCCTTTGTGGAACAGGATGTAACAATCAGACAATTCGATAGCATTGTCTCTAACATCACTTCCTGCAATAATTTGGGATTTAGTGATGAAGAATTACCTGAAGAGGGTCGTCGTCATAACATGGCGCTCAACATTACAGTTAACTGCCAGGACGATGCTTTAGCCAACGTACTGGTAGACACAGGGTCAGCCCTGAATGTTATGCCGAAGTCCACTTTGACGCAATTATCATTTAAGGGCCCTCCGATGAGAGTCAGCGAGGTCATCGTCAAAGCATTCGACGGATCCAGAAAAACAGTTATCGGCGAAGTTGATCTTCCCATAACTATTGGTCCTCACACTTTCCAAATCACTTTCCAGGTCATGGACATCCGGGCAACATACAGTTGTTTATTAGGAAGACCTTGGATACATCAGGCTAGAGCGGTTACTTCAACCCTCCACCAAAAGCTAAAGTTCATCCAGAACGATCAACTTGTCACGGTTTATGGGGAACAAGCCTTGCTCGTGAGTAACTTATCATCATCTACTTGTGTGGAACCCGAGGAGGTTATTGGAACTCCGTTCCAAGCACTATCGGTGAGC
The DNA here is from genome assembly GCA_022829125.1 of Lathyrus tuberosus. Classification (NCBI taxonomy): domain Eukaryota; kingdom Viridiplantae; phylum Streptophyta; class Magnoliopsida; order Fabales; family Fabaceae; genus Lathyrus; species Lathyrus tuberosus. The sequence continues at coordinate 739,458 of JALAZF010000237.1, forward strand.
AAGAACGATCAATTCAAAGAAGGAACTTCAATTTCTTCATACAAAGATGCTATCAAAGCGGTCGAGAGTACCGATACGACAGGATGGGGATGGCTTGTCATTCCTATTGACAATAAAACAAAGAAGGGTCTTGGTTTTTCTGCAACCTGTACTCAGACAGCCGCCAACGATGAAAGTCTTCATCCCCTTCAAAACTTCTTCCACAGTGGAGGTTTTCTTCACCCAGTGTCTCAGACAGTTCATGCTATCAATGAGGAAGATCCCTCTGACACAGATGAAGAATGGAAGTCCTACCTTAACAAGGACGGCTATATGTCTCAGGAAGAGGTGCCTATGCCTTTTTGCTTTCCTACAGAAAGTCTGAGATTTATACCAAGATCAGATGTCGAAATGATCTACGGAGATCGTGATCCGGAAGGATGCCGTGCTCCGCCAAATTCATTAGAGGAAGACACTCTGATGAAAGAAAACTTTGACCGCAATTACTATGGCCCGATGGATGGTCTGCCAATGTGGCAGCCTTACCCAGGAGACTTGGGGCAAGAAAGTCAGCCGAACAATGAAACTCAGCTGAGCGTCATTGAACAGAATACCTGTGTCCCCACCATGTCATGGGATCAACATTCAGGTCATTCGGAAACTACTCAACATGAAGATGAATTCGCAACGTTTGCAGGACTAGAATTCATCAACTATGCTTTTCCTGAGGTCAACGTCATCGAGAGGGATGACTTCTCCAGTTCCAAAGAAGTTTGGGACACTTTGGGACAACCAAGTGGAAAATAGAACTTTATGGTCAAGTACACTGCTCCCGAAAGCTCTCGTATCAGGCTCGAAGATATACAGTCAACTGGATGGGGAGATACAGCTGAGAGCACAAATGCTATGCAAAATGCAACAGGGGAATCCTCCTACGACAATTCTGCCTGGGAGACAGATTCCAATGATCCTGCTCCACCAGAAATCAGCGTCATTTCTGAAGACAAATCAAGGAAGGTGCCAGACTTTGTGATTCACCGAGGAGTTCGCCGCCAATGGGTTGCCGTCGAGGTTCCGAAGGTCGTTCGTCAGTCAAAGTAATTGCCATCTTTAACCTTTCACCCTGCCCAGGTGAAACGAATGTTTTGATAGGGCTCGTTTTCTGTAAATTTCCCTCTTCGCTTTGCCCGAAGCGAGTGAGTTTTGTTTTATAGGGCTGTAGTTTCAAGATTTGACTTGTTCATTAAAAAAATAACGTCGTGCAGTAAAATCAAAACACTGCACACACTTGCATTTTCTCTATTTCTTCTAAACACGAATCATCACATCATGCAGATTGCTTGTTTTATACCCCGTTGAAACATACGATCCGATGCCTTCTTCCAACTTTGAGTTCCCAGTATTCGAGGCTGAAGAAGAAAATGACAACGAAATTCCAGAAGAGATCTCCCGACTACTCAGACAAGAGGAAAGGTCCATTGAACCTCACAAAGAGTCGTTGGAAACGGTAAACTTGGGTTCAGAAAAAGAGAGAAAAGAAATCAGGATCGGAGCATTGCTCAGTCCAACTGCCAGAGAGGGTTTGATAAAGCTTCTCATAGAATTCCCCGATGTCTTCGCTTGGTCCTATCAAGATATGCCAGGGTTGGATACCAGTATCGTGGAACATCACTTACCATTAAGATCGGAATGTCCGCCAGTAAAGCAAAGGTTGAGACGGACTACCCGAACATGGCCATCAAAATCAAAGAGGAGATACAAAAACAGATCGACGCGGGTTTCCTCGCTACATCTGAATATCCTCAATGGTTAGCCAACATCGTACCTGTTCCCAAAAAGGATGGAAAGGTCAGAATGTGTGTTGATTACAGAGATCTAAACAAGGCAAGTCCAAAGGACGACTTTCCTTTACCACACATCGACATGCTGGTTGACAGCACAATAAAGTTCAAAGTATTCTCCTTCATGGATGGATTCTCGGGCTATAACCAGATCAAAATGGCGCCGAAAGACATGGAGAAAACTTCGTTCATTACCTCATGGGGTACCTTTTGTTACAAGGTAATGCCGTTCGGTTTGAAGAATGTCGGGGCAACCTATCAAAGGGCCATGACTACTCTGTTTCATGACATGATACACAAAGAAATCGAGGTATATGTCGATGATTTGATTGCAAAATCAAGAACAGAGGATGAGCACGTTGAACATCTGTCAAAATTGTTCGAACGTCTAAGAAAATTCAAGCTCCGCTTGAATCCTAACAAGTGCACCTTCGGTGTCCGTTCAGGGAAACTACTAGGGTTCATCGTCAGCCAGAAAGGAATTGAAGTTGATCCTGACAAGGTCAAGGCCATTCAAGAAATGCCTTCTCTGAAAACTGAAAAACAAGTCAGAGGATTCCTGGGACGTTTGAACTACATCTCCAGATTCATATTCCTTATGACCGCCACTTGTGCGCCGATTTTCAAGTTATTGAAAAAGAACCAGGATTGCGTTTGGTCAGAAGACTGCCAAACTGCCTTCGACAGTATTAAGGAATATCTGTTGAATCCTCCGATTCTATCACCTCCAGTGGAAGGAAGACCACTGATCATTTACCTTACAGTCCTAGAGGACTCAATGGGATGTGTACTTGGCCAACAAGACGAAACTAAAAGGAAAGAGTCTGCCATTTACTATCTAAGCAAGAAATTCACCGACTGCGAGACTCGGTACACAATGCTTGAGAAAACTTGTTGCGCTTTGGCTTGGGCAGCCAAACGTCTTCGCCAGTACATGATTCGTCATACTACTTGGTTGGTCTCCGAAATGGATCCAATCAAGTACGTTTTCGAAAAACCTGCTCTCACGGGAAGGATTGCCCGTTGGCAGATGTTACTATCAGAATATGACATAGAGTACCATGCTCAGAAAGCCGTTAAAGGAAGTATTTTAGCCGATCATTTGGCTCATCAACCGATTGACGATCGAGAATCAATCGGGTTTGACTTCCCAGACGAAGATGTCATGTATCTAAAAATGAAAGATTGCGATGAACCGCTACCCAGTGAAGGGCCAGAACCAGGTTCCCAATGGGGACTAATCTTTGATGGAGCAGTCAATCATTACGAAAACGAAATTGGGGCAATCATTGTTACCCCTCAGGGTATCCACATTCCTTTCACTGCCAGACTTACGTTCAAATGTACGAACAACGAGGCCGAATACGAAGCATGTATTATGGGTCTCGAAGAAGCGATTGATTTAAGGATCAAAAACTTGGGCGTATACGGCGATTCAGTCCTGGTTATTAACCAGATCACAGGAGATTGGAACACATACCAATCAGGATTGATTCCTTACAAAGACTATGCAAGAAGGTTGTTACCCTTCTTCAACAGAGTCGACTTTCATCACATCCCTCGTGATGAGAATCACATGGTTGATGCATTAGCCACTCTCTCTTCCATGATTAGTGTAGGTCGATGGAATGACATACCTAAGATCGACATCATGCGCCTTGAATGGCCCGCTTACATCTTCGCGATTGAAGCAGTCATAGACGACAGACCTTGGTATCACGATATCAAATGCTTCCTTCAGAAACAAGAGTACCCATCTGGGGCACTCAGAAAAGACAGGAAAACCCTCAGAAGATTGGCTGGAAACTTCTTCCTGAGCGGTGACACTCTTTATAAGAGAAATTTTGACATGGTCTTGCTCCGATGCATCGACTGACCAGAAGCAGACATGCTCATGAAAGAAATTCATGAAGGATCCTTTGGCACTCATGCCAACGGACACAAAATGGCGAGAAAAATTCTCAAGGCCGGGTACTATTGGTTGACAATGGAATCCGACTGCTACAAGTACATGAGGAGGTGTCACAAGTGTCAGATATACTCCGACAAAATTCATGTACCGCCATCACATCTCAAAGTTCTTTCTTCCCCGTGGCCTTTTTCCATATGGGGAATCGACATGATTGGCATGATTGAGCCCAAGGCTTCAAACGGACATCGGTTCATCCTGGTAGCCATTTACTATTTCACCAAGTGGGTCGAACCAGCGTCATTCGCCAACGTAACCCGACAAGTGGTGGTCCGATTTATCAAAAACAATATTATCTGCCGTTATGGTGTTCCAAGCTAGATCATTACTGATAATGGATCTAACTTGAACAATAAGATGATGAAAGAGTTGTGTGCAGAGTTCAAGATTGAACACCATGACTCATCTCCCTACCGACCCAAGATGAACGGAGCAGTAGAAGCGGCTAACAAGAACATCAAGAAGGTTGTTCAAAAGATGGTTGTAACCTACAAAGATTGGCACGAGATGCTACCCTTTGCTCTTCACGGTTATCGAACATCTATCCGCACTTCAACAGGGGCTACCCCTTTCTCTCTAGTATATGGCATGGAGGCAGTGCTTCCCATAGAAGTAGAGATCCCATCAATTCGGGATTGATGGAAGCTAAGCTCACCGAAGCTGAATGGTGTCAAAGTCGACACTACGAATTGAATCTGATCGAGGAAAAACGAATCACGGCACTATGCCACGGTCAGTTGTATCAGCAAAGAATGAAGAGGGCGTTTGATAAAAAGGTCCGACCTCGTGTCTTCAGGAAAGGAGACCTCGTGCTCAAGAAGATACAATCATTTCTCACTGATTCCCGGGGCAAATGGACCCCGAATTATGATGGCCCCTATGTGGTCACGAAAGCTTTCTCAGGCGGCGCCTTAAGACTTGCAACCATGGACGGAGAGGAATTTGCCTACCCCATGAATGTTGATGTAGTCAAGAAATACTTCGCCTAAACTAAAAAAAACGTCTCGGTGGATTGAAAACCCGAAAGGGCGGTCCAGGCAAAAGTTAGAGACATGGAAAAAAAAGAATCATCCCGATGGATTGGAAATCTCATAGTACAATCCAGGCAAAAATTAGGGATAATGGCAAGTAACTATGTTCAACAGAGGCAAGTCCCTCAGCAGTAGTTAACATCATCTATCGCAGGAAATCTCCAGTCAAAGGTCATCTTCGACGGAAGCTCAGGATGTACCGAACTCAAAGTTGGTAGAAGGATAGTGGTCGTTATGTTTCAACGTAGCCCTTTTCCCTGTAAATTACCATTTTCTAACTTTGTATATACTCTTTGGAATCACGCGTTTGGCTGATCTCCATCTTATCAATAAAATTTGAGCCTTTGTGCTTTTGTTTGTAATTCTTAACTTGCTTTAGCTTTACAGAACGACGTTGTTTAAACTTAATCAGCGATTCTTGAAATAAAACAAAAATGAATTTACTTGTTAAAACTTTTTCTGCTTTTAAATTAAAGATGGCATTTCTTTTGACTGTTGAACATCAAAAGAATATCGGTCGCTTCTCCAGAAGTAATCGAACCTCAAAGTGCAGAATCAAAGTACTCATTCTAAGCCAGTATGCCTGAATGAAGGGATCAACTGTGTCAGAGACCTTGTTTTGTCTGATACGCCTCGGCCGAGTTCTCATCTCCTAAGCCCGATCAACGTAGCTCCCCGCGTGGACTATCTCTCCTAAGCAAGGTGGAATTGCTATTTTGAATCAACGGTACTTCTTCGCCCCGCGATGGCCGAGTATCCAATTATGTTCATCCATTAGTCTGTATGTCGCGTCTGTTTTGTCAGCATAAACATACATTCTTCATGCATTTTTTATTTGCATTCACATTTCATATTGCATCGCTATCACTTGAGTCGGTCTTGTCCCCTAGTGATAAACAGTTTTCTCAATCGAGTTTGTCAGTTCTTTCCTCGTCAGGAAGTGTTGCGTCTGCACAATCTCGCCACCAGTGTATCTTTAGATCAGAGTCGGCACTTGGCCACTTTGATAACTTGAACCTCTGAGAAACCAGAGAACCTTCAATAGATGTCACTCTTCGCCATTGAAGATGATATCCTTGCTTTCCCGGATTAAGGAAAATCCACAGAGAAAGCCTCGTGATCAGAGATTCGGCAGCACGCCAGTTTTGCTCCGAAAAACCGCTGATGAAAAGGTCATTGGCACCTCAAAATTGGACCCCATCATATGGCGTTTCTCCGGGAAGATCCCGAGAAAAGTATGATGAAAGATCCCAAACGAAAACAGTCTCTCAAGAGACTCGCTTTCCCCAGTAGAAACAAATGGCGTCTCCAATAGAGAAGTTTGTACAACTCTACAACTCAGACGAATGGGTTCCCCAGCAAGTCTGACATCCAAACTTTTTCCACTCAAATGGCATCTCCCCAGGAAAATTCGGCGAGAAGTTTGAAGGAAAACCGCTACACATAGCGTCCCTTGTCAATAAAGTTTATTGACAAAAGAAACTTAGACCAGTTCCTTGGTAAGAAACCAGGATCGAGGGGGAGTTTAAATCAGAAACTTAGACCAGTTCCTTGGTAAGAAACCAGGATCGAGGGGAAGTTCAAATCAGAAACTAAGACCAGTTCCTTGGTAGGAGACCAAGAACGAGGGGAAGTTTGTTTGAAAAGAAAACTGAGACCAGTTCCTTGGTAGGAAACCAGGAACGAGGGGAAGTTTACCTTTTCTAAGCATCATGGCTTAGCTAAATAAGATGAATGCGTAAGCTGCCATTCATAACCACCATCAATATTTCGGATATTCCGATATTTAATCCTCATGCACCCCGAATGCTCGAATCCCTTCGTCATTCACACCTTCGGGTCCAAGAAGATTAAATAGGGGCATCTGTAATACCCCAAATTTTGACCACTAAGATTTCCCATCATTGTGAAAATCATCATCACAATATGGATGAACCATCATGCTTCATCAGTCTCCCCAAAGATGGGTGAGCATCCACTACAAGCAAAATTAGGGTTTCAAGCCCTCTCTAAGTGCTTAGACAAAGGATCAATCAAGAAATGACACGATATTCAACTTGTCTAATCTCTTAAACATCCACAATGGATCAAAAAGGACTCCCACTTCAAGGATTAAGCACAAGGCTGCCCCCTTCTAGGTGGATCAAGTCTCAAGATCGACAGTGTCACCAAATTAGGGTTTTGGTCGACCAGGGCCTCCAGATGGAAATTTTCATCTGGGCACAAGCCATTGATCCAAAACATAACCTAATATACTTCATGGAACCTCATGAACCCATGCATCAAGTCAATTTTGCCTCAGGGGATGCATTCATCAAAAATCAGGAATTAGGGTTTCTTGACCTAATTCACCCCTAAGTTGACTTTTGGGACAAACCATGAGCCAAGACCTCAAGAGATGATTTTAGGGTCTCTAATACACCATGTTGATCCATTTGGAACAATGGATTTATCCAAGAAGCTTGAGCAACAAGTCTCATTTTCATCTGCACCACAATTAGGGTTTTAAGGGAAAAGTCAACTGTAACTTTGACTTTTGACCAAGGCATGCTCCCAAACCCTAATACATGATTGAATATACCCTATGACACCCATGGAACATGTCCATCAAGTTTGATTTAGGTCAAGGACATGATTTCCTGAAGAATTGCACAGTTTGGAATTCATCTGATAAAAAGTCAACTGTGCACAAAAGTCAACTTTGACTTTTTGAGATTTTTCACCAAAATGGATTTTTAACCCTAAAATGATGTTAATGTATGATTTGAATCATTATTCATCAAGAAAAATCAAGAAAAGTGAGATAACTTGTAAAAGGGGTAACCATAAAACTTAGAAATTTTTCTAAGTTAAAAATAAAGTGGCAAAGGTACCAACTTTGGAGGACCATAACTCCTAAACCACAAGGCCAATTTTTCTCATCCAAAGATGGATTTGTAGCCCTCACTATCACCTACAAAAACTTCAACTACAAGTCATTCCAATTCATTAAGGATTTTAAGTTATGGAGTGATCAAAGTGGCTGAAAAGTTAAAAAGTCACTTTTCCCAACACTTAGTGAAATTTTCACTAAGCCAGAATTCTGCTTCACTTTTTGCCAAATGTAGGGGGATTTTTCACTTGGAATCAAAAGAGATCAAAACCAAACTTGTTCAAACAGTTGTTGTATCATGTTAGGGCTTTCCAAAATGGCCAAGAACATTGCCAAATTCAACCTACATCATGAGATACAACATTAGCAAGTTGCCTTGCTGAAATCTGTCAAGGCAAGGCAGAATTTGCATTTTGGCTCGATTTGCCAAAATCAGCCAATTGCAATTGCTCCAATCCACTTGGACACCTCAGAGGATTGAATCCAAAGGGGACAATCACTGAGCCAAGCCTCCAAGGTCCAAGGAACAAGGAATATCATGTTGAACCTAGAGTTGCCAAAGTAGGGACAAGACTTCAAATTTGGAATGAGGCATTCAATGGAACCATCAAGGTGGCATGGACTGAGCCATTCTCATCTGAAATCAGTCAAGACTTATCCAAGACCAAGGGGACCAAAGCTCTGTGCCCTAACCTCTAGTCAATGGCTAGAGGAGACTTTCATTTCCATTGGCCAACATTGAGGAAACCTACTTACCAGCTGCCATGCACTATTCCTTGCAAAAAAAACTTGCTCTACTATAAATAGAGCTCAATTGTGGTCAGTTTAAGTACACCAAAGCCATCTAACAGATGCTTTCCTCAAAATCTCTTTCTCTTGGCAAAAATGCCTTTCTTAGCAAGGTAGCTATCGGGTTTTGAGTTTGAGAGCAATTCTGCACAAACCAATCACTCACACACCTCACATACATCACATATGAGCTGATCAAACACTCACATAACATCTGGAACATCAAAATCTCAAAATCACTTGCCATCCACACAAGTTTCAAGTGAAGTTGCAGCTGAGATGCCATAAACTGATCCTGTCCATTTCAATTCAATCCAAGTGTTCAAACAATCTCCATATGGTGTAGGGAAGCTGTTCAGATCATCACAACTCATCTGTAACACCTCCAACCCAGAATTTGATTTGCTCTTGCTGTCACGACTTGGAGGTAAGCCTAAACTTGGTCATCTCTCAATCTATGCATATTTCCTCGCACAATAATTTGGCCATATGTTCATAATCATGCATGGAATGTTTTCCCTCAATTAATTGCATTGTTTGAATCGTGTATCAAAAATCCTAGCCTTCATGCAGAAATTAGGGTTCTTGAGGTCTCTTCGTGATTTCTTGTTGTATGTTTAATTTAAATGAAATTAAAGTACATAGACATGATCGTGAGGTTGAGGCGAGCATAATGATATGTGGATTGCATGATATGGTTACGTATTCATGGAGATTGGATAGAAAATGCAAATCTGGGCAAACTGAAAAACGCGCGTGTTCTTGGTGTTGTTCTTGGCGCCATTTTCATATATTTGAATATTTGAATTTTGTGATTTTGTTTAATTGATTCAAAAATTAATTTCTCTCTGCGTTTTAATGATTTTGAGTTGATTCTTTTTTTAATAATTCACAAAAATGTTAAAATATTTTATTTTCACAAAAAATCGCAAAAATATTATTTATTTCATATAAGTGATATTTTTGTAAAGAATTAATATTTTGATTGTTTTTGGCATTTTAAATATTTTTTCTACATTGATTTTGCAACTTTTAATGCTTTCAAATTATTTTGTAGGTCAATACTTAATTTTTGAAGGATTAATCCAAGATCACAATTTGTTTTTCATGTGTTAAACAATTTTTGATCATTTTAATTTAATTTTTATTCAATTAAATACATTTTTGAAAACAAATTAGGGTTTTGGATTAATTCAACCCTCATAAATCATTTTCAAAACTTTTTGGGCCTCTATTAGAGTGTAAGACCCAATCCTTTTTTTTGACCAAATCATCTTTGGGCCTCACTTATTGTATAAGTCCCGATACTGTCAAAAAACAAACGGCGCGATCGTCGCCTTTTCAAAAATCATCTGGGCCTACCCTCGAGTAGTAAGACCCATTTATTTTTCTTTAAAACCTTTTTGGGCCTCTTGAGAGAGTGTAAGACCCATCCCCCCTTGTACAAAAAAACTTTTTGGGCCTTACTCATTGTATAAGTCCCTCTGTACAAGTAAACGGCACGATCGTCGCCCGTTTAAAATTAAAAACCATCTGGGCCTACCCTCGTGTTATAAGCCCCACTGTTTTCTTTAAACCTTTTTGGGCCTCTTGAGAGAGTGTAAGACCCATCCCTTTGTACAGAAAACCTTTTTAGGCCCCAGTCACTTGTATAAGTCCCGCTGTACAAAGTCAAACAGTGCGCTCACTGATAAAACCTTGGGCCTCTCCTTGAGCTGTAAGCCCCAAATCTTTCTTTTTCAAAGCACTTTCTCCTTTGATTTTGAATATACTGTTGTTTTTATCTTTCTTTGTTGAACAACTAACCAAACAGCATGGAAGCACTACAACCGAGTAAGTGGTTATCGCTTTCATTTACTGCTTTCATATTATAAACTGTATTGTGGGGCCGCTCACTGTAAGTCTCCTTTCATAAACTCATATCTACTGTGTAATAATAGTATAGATATTTCGAGTTTCCCCGGCTACTACGTCTAGAACTAGGTGACGCCGTTTCACTTATTCGTAGAAATAGACGCCTAGATCCCCAATAGGAGCACCAGATACAGTCTTCTCTTTGGCTGTCCTCCTTAGAAATCGTCAAGAAATTCTATTCCCCAGAGATGAATTATTCTCGGTGAAACTTCTCTTGAATTTCTTCAAACCTCCGAACTGTTCAAACTCTCTTGAAAAGATAAAAGTTGCTGGATAGTAAACCTCGCACGTTTACCAGTGGTTTTATCTTTAAAAGAGTTTTCTTGAACTTTTCTTTGGTTTGGGACCCACGGGCTTCTTAAAAGCATCGGCCTCCTCTTGGGCATCGTACAAGGACCCACAGGCTTCCTATAAGCAACGCGGCCTCCTCTTGGGCATTATTCAAGGACCCTACGGCTTCTTAGAAGTATTCAGAGCCTCCTCTTAGGCTTCGTATAATGATCTCTTCCTCCGAGAATGATAGCCTCCTCTTGGGCTTCGTACAAGGACCCGTCGACTTCTTAAAAGTTTCCAGCCTCCTCTTGGGCTTCGTACAAATTGTCCCGACGACCTCCTAGAGGTATAGGAACAGAACCTAGTCATCCTCATAGAACAGTCCTTTCATAGAGTCTACTACTGTTTCTCGAAGCATAGTACAAAAGATAAAACTCTAGACTTGGACAGTCTAACTTCCTTGAGTCTCAAAGACATTCTCAAGCACCCTTCGTTAAATAGGAAGGAAACCCACAGACTCGGACAGTCTCAATACCCTTTGGATTTCCCGTTTCCTCAAAGAGAATGAAACCTCCCTGATCCTCAAATCAAATCCTTGAGTACAGTGTTGCTCATATAAGAACTGATTTTCTCTTTTAAAATCAGTATATTGGATCTGTCACTCAACTGAAACAGTTACAATAGCCTCCATCTCGGGCTTCATACGAGATACCAAAATTCTCCCCAGTGGAGTCAAAACAACCTTTCGCCTCTCTCTCAGGCTTTGTATGAGACACAAAAGATTCCCTCGTTGAGTCAATCACCCCTTTTTTGTTTCCTCCATCTCGGGCCTCGTACGAGATATAAATCCCTTAAGCAAGATTCGAACTCTTTGCTAGCCTCCTCTTAGGCTTTGTATAACGATATGCCCCACTGGGTCAAAAACCTTTAGCCTCTCTCTCGGGCTTTGTACGAGACACAAAATAGCCTCCTCTTAGGCTTTGTATAATGATTTTCCTAGCGGAAATTAGCCTCCTCTTAGGCTTTATATAAGAAAACCACTGGTTGATCCAATCAACCTTTTAGCATCAAAACTGTGCCTCGTTCACAGTACACAAACATCAACAACTCCTTTCCCTTCATCTAATCGCTGTAAGCGGCTAGCCTCTGGATCATCTACATCCGTGCCACTGTCCCTCTTTTAGCATGAGAAATTCCTAAGGAAAGATGGCATTGCTCTACACTGAGTTAAAGTCTTCTCCTTCAGGTTAAAACCCTTTCTTCGGAAATTATGGCATTGCTCGGATCCGCGTATCCCAGTTAAAGTAATTCTCCTTCTCCCCTCTTTAGAGATGACAAATTCTCTCTAAAGTCGAGGTCTTTTAGCTTCACATCTTGGGCTTTGAACAAGATACAAATCACCTTTCGCTTCACGTCTTGGGCTTTGAACAAGACACTAAAAACCAATTTCCTCCCATAGAATAGGAGGAACTACGAACGCTCTGATTTCCCTGTTTCGGTAAACGGGAATACGTAGGCATAAGATCGAAAGAAAAGATCTTAGCGAGCGCAATCAACAAAAAACCCAAATCCCATATCTTCATCAATTAAAAGCAGTAATTCAAAAGCATCAGTCCTAACATCCTAATCCTTATTCCCCGCCAGAAACCCTTTGCCTAGAAAAAAGAAAGAAAGAACCGTATTGGCGAAATACGAATAACCAGTACAAAGGCCCCCCACATTGATAGCATCCGTAACCTAACAGACCGCTGTTTAAACTCCGTATGCAAGCAGGGTTAATTGGAGACATCTATTTCCCTTCCTTATTCAGCTTACAATAGGATAAAAAATGAATCGACCTGTAGTTTTAAGCTCAACCACAGAGAGCGACCAGCGCTTAAGAACCGCGTCCAAAATCGCTCGCTACAGAAAGGAGTTGTTGATGTTTGTGTACTGTGAACGAGGCACAGCTTTGATGCTAAAAGGTCGATTGGATCAACCAATGGTTTTCTTATACAAAGCCTAAAAGGAGGCTAATTTCCGCTAGGAAAATCATTATACAAAGCCTAAGAGGAGGCTATTTTGTGTCTCGTACAAAGCCCGAGAGAGAGGCTAAAAGTTTTGACCCAGTGGGGCATATCGTTATACAAAGCCTAAGAGGAGGCTAGCAAAGAGTTGACTCAGTTGGAGAATCTTTTATACTCACTAAGAGAGTGTTTTTGTATCTCGTACAAAGCCCGAGAGAGAGGCGAAAAGGTTATTTTGACTCCACTGGGGAGAATTTTGGTATCTCGTACGAAGCCCGAGATGGAGGCTATTGTAACTGTTTCAGTTGAGTGACTGATCCAATATACTGGTTTAAAAGAGAAAATCAGTTCTTATATGAGCAACACTGTACTCAGGGATTTGATTTGAGGATCAGGGATATTTCCTTTTCTTTGAGGAAACGGGAAATCCAAAGGGTATTGAGACTGTCCGAGTCTGCGGGTTTCCTTCCTATTTAACGAAGGGTGCTTGAGAATGTCTTTGAGACTCAAGGAAGTTAGACTGTCCAAGTCTAGAGTTTTATCTTTTGTACTATGCTTCGAGAAACAGTAGTAGACTCTATGAAAGGACTGTTCTATGAGGATGACTAGGTTCTGTTCCTATACCTCTAGGAGGTCGTCGGGACAATTTGTACGAAGCCCAAGAGGAGGCTGGAATCTTTTAAGGAGCCGACGGGTCCTTGTACGAAGCCCAAGAGGAGGCTATCATTCCCGGAGGAAGAGATCATTATACGAAGCCTAAGAGGAGGCTCTGAATACTTCTAAGAAGCCGTAGGGTCCTTGTACGAAGCCCAAGAGGAGGCCGAGTTGCTTATAGGAAGCCTGTGGGTCCTTGTACGATGCCTAAGAGGAGGCCGATGCTTTTAAGAAGCCCGTGGGTCCCAAACCAAAGAAAAGTTCAAGAAAACTCTTTTAAAGATAAAACCACTGGTAAACGTGCGAGGTTTACTATCCAGCAACTTTTATCTTTTCAAGAGAGTTTGAACAGTTCGGAGGTTTGAAGAAATTCAAGAGAAGTTTCACCGAGAATAATTCATCTCTGGGGAATAGAATTTCTTGACGATTCCTAAGGAGGACAGCCGAAGAGAAGACTGTATCTGGTGCTCCTATTGGGGATCTAGGCGTCTATTTCTACGAATAATTGAAACGGCGTCATCTAGTTCTAGACGTAGTAGCCGGGGAAACTCGAAATATCTATACTATTATTACACAGTAGATATGAGTTTATGAAAGGAGACTTACAGTGAACAGCCCCACAATACAGTTTATAATATGAAAGCAGTAAATGAAAGCGATAACCACTTACTCGGTTGTAGTGCTTCCATGCTGTTTGGTTAGTTGTTCAACAAAGAAAGATAAAAACAACAGTATATTCAAAATCAAAGGAGAAAGTGCTTTGAAAAAGAAAGATTTGGGGCTTACAGCTCAAGGAGAGGCCCAGGGTTTTATCAGTGAGCGCACTGTTGAATTTGTACAGAGGGACTTATACAAGTGACTGAGGCCCAAAAAGGTTTTCTGTACAAAGGGATGGGTCTTACACTCTCTCAGGAGGCCCAAAAAGGTTTAAAGAAAAGAGAGGGGCTTATAACACAAGGGTAGGCCCAGATGGTTTTCAATTTTAAACGGGCGACGATCGCGCCGTTTACTTGTACAGAGGGACTTATACAATGAGTGAGGCCCAAAAAGTTTTTTTTGTACAAGGGGGGATGGGTCTTACACTCTCTCAAGAGGCCCAAAAAGGTTTAAAGAAAAATAAATGGGTCTTACTACTCGAGGGTAGGCCCAGATGATTTTTGAAAAGGCGACGATCGCGCCGTTTGTTTTTTGACGGTATCGGGACTTAAACAATAAGTGAGGCCCAAAGATGATTTGGTCAAAAAAAAGGGGGTTGGGTCTTACACTCTAATAGAGGCCAAAAGTGTTTTGAAAATGATTTATGAGGGTTGAATTAATCCAAAACCCTAATTTGTTTTCAAAAATGTATTTAATTGAATAAAAATTCAATTAAAATGATCAAAAATTGTTTAACACATGGAAAACAAATTGTGATCTTGGATTAATGCTTCAAAAATTAAGTATTGACCTACAAAATAATTAGAAAGCATTAAAATTTGCAAAATCAATGTAGAAAAAATATTTAAAATGCCAAAAACAATCAAAATATTAATTCTTTACAAAAATATCAATTATATGAAATAAATAAAATTTTTGGGTTTTTTTGTGAAAATAAAATATTTTAACATTTTTGTGAATTATTAAAAAAAGAATCAACTCAAAATCATTAAAACTCAGAGAGAAATTAATTTTTGAATCAATTAAACAAAATCACAAAATTCAAATATTTGAATTTCTAAAAATGGCGCCAAGAACAACACCTAGAACACGCGCGTTTTTCAGTTTGCCCAGATTTGTATTTTCCATCCAATCTCACTGAATACGTAATTATAACATGCAATCCACATATCATTATGCTCGCCTCAACCTCACGATCATATCTATGTACTTTAATTTCATTTAAATTAAACATACAACAAGAAATCACGAAGAGACCTCAAGAACCCTAATTTCTGCATGAAGGCTAGGATTTTTGATACACGATTCAAACAATACAATTAATTGAGGGAAAACATTCCATGCATGATTATGAACATATGGCCAAATTATTGTGCGAGGAAATATGCATAGATTGAGAGATGACCAAGTTTAGGCTTACCTCCAAGTCGTGACAGCAAGAGCAAATCAAATTCTGGGTTGGAGGTGTTACAGATGAGTTGTGATGATCTGAACAGCTTCCCTACACCATATGGAGTGTGTTTGAACACTTGGATTGAATTGAAATGGACTGGATCAGTTTATGGCATCTCAGCTGCAACTTCACTTCAAACTTGTGTGGATGGCAAGTGATTTTGTGAAATTGATGTTTCAGATGTTATGTGAGTGTTTGATCAGCTCATATGTGATGTATGTGAGGTGTGTGAGTGATTGGTTTGTGCAGAATTGCTCTCAAACTCAAAACCCGATAGCTACCTTGCTAAGAAAGGCATTTTTGCCAAGAGAAAGAGATTTTGAGGAAACCATCTGTTAGATGGCTTTGGTGTACTTAAACTGACCACAATTGAGCTCTATTTATAGTAGAGCAAGTTTGTTTTGCAAGGAATAGTGCATGGAAGCTGGTAAGTAGGTTTCCTCAATGTTGGCCAATGGAAATGAAAGTCTCCTCTAGCCATTGACTAGAGGTTAGGGCACAGAGCTTTGGTCCCCTTGGTCTTGGATAAGTCTTGACTGATTTCAGATGAGAATGGCTCAGTCCATGCCACCTTGATGGTTCCATTGAATGCCTCATTCCAAATTTGAAGTCTTGTCCCTACTTTGGCAACTCTAGGTTCAACATGTTATTCCTTGTTCCTTGGACCTTGGAGGCTTGGCTCAGTGATTGTCCCCTTTGGATTTAATCCTCTGAGGTGTCCAAGTGGATTGGAGCAATTGCAATTGGCTGATTTTGGCAAATCGAGCCAAAATACAAATTCTGCCTTGCCTTGACAGATTTCAGCAAGGCAACTTGCCAATGTTGTATCTCAAGATGTAGGTTGAATTTGACAATGTTCTTGGCCATTTTGGAAAGCCCTAACATGATACAACAACTGTTTGAACAAGTTTGGTTTTGATCTCTTTTGATTCCAAGTAAAAAACCCCCCTACATTTGGCAAAAAGTGAAGCAGAATTCTGACTTAGTGAAAATTTCACTAAGTGTTGGAAAAAGTGACTTTTTCACTTTTCAGCCACTTTGATCACTCCATAACTCAAAATCCTTAATGAATTGGAATGACTTGTAGTTGAAGTTTTTGTAGGTGATAATGAGGGGTACAAATCCATCTTTGGATGAGAAAAAATGGCCTTGTGGTTTAGGAGTTATGGTCCTCCAAAGTTGGTACCTTTGCCACTTTATTTTTTAACTTAGAAAATTTTCTAAGTTTTATGGTTACCCCTTTTACAAGTTATCTCACTTTTCTTGATTTTTCTTGATGAATGATGATTCAAATCATACATTAACATCATTTTAGGGTTAAAAATCCATTTTGGTGAAAAATCTCAAAAAGTCAAAGTTGACTTTTGTGCACAGTTGACTTTTTATCAGATGAATTCCAAACTGTGCAATTTTTCAGGAAATCATGTCCTTGACCTAAATCAAACTTGATGGACATGTTCCATGGGTTTCATAGGGTGTATTCAATCATGTATTAGGGTTTGGGAGCATGTCTTGGTCAAAAGTCAAAGTTACAGTTGACTTTTCCCTTAAAACCCTAATTGTGGTGCAGATGAAAATGAAACTTGTTGCTCAAGCTTCTTGGATCAATCCATTGTTCCAAATGGATCAATATGGTGTATTAGAGACCCTCAAATCATCTCTTGAGGTCTTGGCTCATGGTTTGTCCCAAAAGTCAACTTAGGGGTGAATTAGGTCAAAAAACCCTAATTCCTGATTTTTTATGAATGCATCCCCTGAGGCAAAAATTGACTTGATGCATGGGTTCATGAGGTTCCATGAAGCATATTAGGTCATGTTTTGGATCATTGACTTGTTCCCAGATGAAAATTTCCATCTGGAGGCCCTGGTCGACCAAAACCCTAATTTGGTGACACTGTCGATCTTGAGACTTGATCCACCTAGAAGGGAGCAGCCTTGTGCTTAATCCTTGAAGTGGGAGTCCTTTTTGATCCATTGTGGATGTTTAAGAGATTAGACAAGTTGAAGATCATGTCATTTCTTGATTGATCCTTTGTCTAAGCACTCAGAGAGGGCTTGAAACCCTAATTTTGATTGTATTGGATGCTCACCCATCTTTGGGGAGACTGATGAAGCATGATGGTTCATCCATATTGTGATGATGATTTTCACAATGATGGGAAATCTAAGTGGTCAAAATTTGGGGTATTAAAGTTATGAATGGTATCTTACGCATTCATCTTCTTTTAGCTAAGCAATGATGCTTAGAAAAGGTAAACTTCCCCTCGATCCTGGTCTTCATCCAAGGAGCTGGTCTCAGTTTTCTTTTGAAATAAACCTACCCTCGATCCTGGTTTCCTACCAAGGAACTGGTCTTAGTTTCTTTTGTCAACTTCCCCTCGATCCTGGTTTCCTACCAAGGAACTGGTCTCAGTTTCTTTTGTCAATAAACTTTCTTGACAAGGGACGCTATTTGTAGCGGTTTTCCTCAAACTTCTCGCCGAATTTTCCTGGGGAGATGCCATTTGACGGAAAAATTTTGATGTCGGACTTGCTGGGGAACCCAGTCGTCTGAGCTATAGAGTTGCACAAACTTCTCTGTTGGAGACGCCATTTGTTTCTACTGGGGAAAGCGAGTCTCTTGGGAGACTGCTGTCGCTTGGGATCTTACATCATACTTTTCTCGGGATCTTCCCGGAGAAATTCTATATGATGGGGTCCAATTTTGAGGTGCCGATGACCTTTTCACCAGCGGTCTTTTTGGAGCAAAACCGATATGCTGCCGAATCTCTGACTACGAGGCTTTATCTGTGGATTTTCCTTAATCCGGGAAAGCAAGGATATCATCTTCAATGGCGAAGAGTGATGCTGGCTGAGGGTTCCTCTAGTTTTTCAGAGGTTCAAGTTATCAAAGTGGTCAAGGGCCAACTTCCTTCCAGAAATAAACTGGAGGCGAGGTTGTTCAAACGGAGCGTTTCCTGATGAGGCAAGAACTGACAACTCGATTGAGAGAACTCCTATCACTAAGGGACAAGACTGACTAGAGTGATAGTGATACAATATGCAATGTGAATGCAAATCAATAATGCATGATGTATGTATGTATGTGCCGACTAAACTGACGCGACATACAAACTGACGGGTGAACACGACTGGATACTCGGCCATCGCGGGGCGTATAGAAATATCGCTGGTTCAAGATAGCAATTCCACCTTGCTTAGGAGAGATAGTCCTTGCGGGGAATATCGTTGATCAGGCTTATGAGATAAGAACTCGGCCGAGGCGTGTCAAACGAAACAAGGTCTCTGACACAGTTGATCCCTTTATTCAGGCGTACTGGGTTAGAAGGAGTACTTTGATTATGCACTTTGAAGTTCGATTACTTCTGGAGAAGCGACCGATGTTCTTCTGATGTTCAACAGTCAAAAGAAATTGCCGTCTTTATTTTAAAAGCAGAAAAAGTTTTAACAAGTAAATTCATTTTTGTTTCATTTCAAGAATCGCTAATCATATTAAAAAAAACGTCATTCTGTAAAGCTAAAACAAATGAGAATTACTAACAAAAGCACAAGGGCTCAAATTTTATTGATAAGATGGAGATCAGCCAAACGCGTGATTCCAAAGAGTATTTACAAAGTTAGAAAATGGTAATTTACAGGGAAAAGGGCTACGTTGAAACATAACAACCACTATCCTTCTACCAACTTTGAATTCGGGGCATCCTGAGCTTCTGTCGAAGATGACCTTGACTGGAGTTTTCTGACAGATGATGTAACTCTTGTTGAGGGACTTGCCTCTGTTGAATATAGTTACTTGCCATTATCCCTAATTTTTTCCTGGATTGTACTATGATGTTTCCAATCCATCGAGATGATTTTTTCTTTTTATGTCTCTAACTTTTGCCTGGACCGCCCTTTCGGGTTTTCAATCCACCGAGACGTTTTTTTTTTTTTAGTTTAGGCGAAGTATTTCTTGACTACATCAACATTTGTGGGGTAGGCAAATTCCTCTCCGTCCATGGTTGCAAGTCTCAAGGCGCCGCCTGAGAAAGCTTTCGTGACCACATAGGGGCCATCATAATTCGGAGCCCATTTACCTTGCGAATCAGTGAGAAATGATTGTATATTTTTTAGCACAAGGTCTCCTTTTCTGAAAACACGAGGTCGGACCTTTTTGTCAAACGCCCTCTTCATTCTCTGTTGATACAACTGACCATGGCATAGTGCCGTGATTCTCTTTTCTTCAATCAGATTTAGTTCGTCGTGTCGACTTTGACACCATTCAGCTTCGGTGAGCTTAGCTTCCATCAATACTCGGATTGATGGGATCTCTACTTCTATGGGAAGCACTACTTCCATGCCATATACTAGAGAGAAAGGGGTAGCCCCTGTTGAAGTGCGGACAGATGTACGATAACCGTAAAGAGCAAAGGGTAGCATCTCATGCCAATCATTGTAGGTTACAACCATCTTTTGAACGATCTTCTTGATGTTCTTGTTAGCCGCTTCTACCGCTCCATTCATCTTGGGTCGGTAGGGAGATGAGTTATGATGTTCGATCTTGAACTCTGCGCACAACTCCTTCATCATCTTATTGTTCAAGTTAGATCCATTATTAGTAATGATCTCGCTTGGAACACCATAACGGCAGATGATATTGTTTTTGATAAATCGGACCACAACATGTCGGGTTACATTAGCGCAAGACGCTGCTTCGACCCACTTGGTGAAATAGTCAATGGCTACCAGGATGAACCGATGTCCGTTTGAAGCCTTAGGTTCGATCAAGCCAATCATGTCGATTCCCCATATGGAAAAAGGCCACGGGGAAGAAAGAGCTTTGAGATGTGATGGCGGTACATGAATTTTGTCGGAGTATATCTGACACTTGTGACACCTCCTCATGTACTTGTAGCAGTCGGATTCCATTGTCAACCAATAGTACCCTGCTCTTAGAATTTTTCTCGCCATTGTGTGTCCGTTGGCATGAGTGCCAAAGGATCCTTCATGAATTTCTTTCATCAGCATGTCTGCTTCTGGTCTGTCAACGCATCGGAGCAAGACCATGTCAAAATTTCTCTTATAGAGAGTGTCCCCGCTCAGGAAGAAGTTTCCAGCCAATCTTCTGAGGGTTTTTCTGTCTTTTCTGAGTGCCCCAGGTGGGTACTCTTGTTTCTGAAGGAAGCATTTGATATCATGATACCAAGGTTTGTCGTCTATGACTGCTTCAATTGCGAAGACGTAAGCGGGCCGTTCAAGGCGCATTATGTCGATCTTAGGTAAGTCGTTCCATTGACCTACACTAATCATGGAAGGGATAGTGGCTAATGCATCAGCCATGTGATTCTCCTCTCGAGGGATGTGATGAAACTCAACTCTGCTGAAGAAAGGTAGCAACCTTCTTGCATAGTCTTTATAAGGGATCAATCCTGATTGGTAGGTGTTCCAATCTCCTTTTATCTGATTGATAACCAAGGCTGAGTCGCCGTATACGTCCAAGTTTTTTATCCTTAAATCAATTGCTTCTTCGAGACCCATGATACAAGCTTCGTATTTGGCCTCGTTGTTCGTACATTTGAACGTAAGTCTGGTGGTGAAAGGAATGTGGGTACCCTGAGGGGTAACAATTATTGCCCCAATTCAGTTTCCATAATGATTAACTACTCCGTCAAAGATAAGTCCCCATTGGGAACCTGGTTCTGGCCCTTCACTGGGTAACGGTTCATCGCAATCTTTCATTTTTAGATACATGACATCTTTGTCTGGGAAGTCAAACCCGATTGATTCTTGATTGTCAATCGGTTGATGAGCCAAATGATCGGCTAAAATACTCCCCTTAACGGCTTTCTGAGCGTGGTACTCTATGTCATATTCTGATAGCAACATATGCCAACGGGCAATCCTTCCCGTGAGAGCAGGTTTTTCGAAGACGTACTTGATTGGATCCATTTCTGAGATTAACCAAGTAGTATGACAAATCATGTATTGGCGAAGATGTTTGGCTGCCCAAGCCAAAGCACAACAATTTTTCTCAAGCATCGTGTACCGAGTTTCGCAGTCGGTGAATTTCTTACTTAGATAGTAGATGGCAGACTCTTTCCTTTTGGTTTCGTCTTGTTGGCCAAGTACACATCCCATTGAGTCCTCTAGGACTGTGAGGTAGATAATCAGTGGTCTTCCTTCCACTAGAGGTGATAGAATCGGAGGATTCAACATATATTCCTTAATACTGTCGAAGGCGGTTTGGCAATCTTCTGACCAAACGCAATCCTGGTTCTTTTTGAGTAATTTGAAAATCGGCGCACACGTGGCGGTCATGAGGAATATGAATCTGGAGATGTAGTTCAAACGTCCCAGGAATCCTCTGACTTGTTTTTCAGTTTTCGGAGAAGGCATTTCTTGAATGGCCTTGACCTTGTCAGGATCAACCTCAATTCCTTTCTGGCTGACGATGAACCCTAGTAGTTTCTCTGAACGGACACCGAAGATGCACTTGTTGGGATTCAAGCGGAGCTTGAATTTTCTTAGACGTTCGAACAATTTTGACAGATGTTCAACGTGCTCACTCTCTATTTTAGATTTTGCAATCATATCATCGACATACACTTCGATTTCTTTGTGTATCATGTCATGAAAAAGAGTAGTCATGGCCCTTTGATAGGTTTCCCCGGCGTTCTTCAAACCGAACGGCATTACCTTGTAACAAAAGATACCCCATGGGGTAATGAACGAAGTTTTCTCCATGTCTTTCGGCGCCATTTTAATCTGATTATAGCCCGAGAATCCATCCATGAAGGAGAAAACTTTGAACTTTGCTGTACTGTCTACCAGCATGTTAATGTGTGGTAAAGGAAAGTCGTCCTTTGGACTAGCCTTGTTTAGATCCCTATAATCGACATATATTCTGACCTTTCCGTCCTTTTTGGGAACAGGTACAATGTTGGCTAACCATTGAGGATATTCAGATGTAGCGAGGAAACCCGCGTCAATCTCTTTCTGTACCTCCTCTTTGATTTTAATGGCCATGTCTGGGTGAGTGCGTCTCAGCCTTTGCTTTACTGGCAGACATTTCGATCTCAATGGTAAGTGATGTTCCACGATGCTGGTATCCAACCCTGGCATATCCTGATAGGACCAAGCGAATACATCGAGAAATTCTCTGAGAAGCTTTATCAAACCCTCTCTGGCAGTTGGACTGAGCAGTGCCCCAATCCTGATTTCCTTTCTCTCTTATTCTGAACCCACATTTACCGCTTCCAATGGCTCTTTGTGAGGTTCAATGGACCTTTCCTCTTGTCTGAGTAGTCGAGAGATCTCTTCTGGAATTTTGTTGTCATTTTCTTCTTCAGCCTCGAATATCGGGAACTCAAAGTTGGGAGAAGGCATCGGATCGTATGTTTCAACTGGGTTTAAAACAAGCAATCTGCATGACGTGATGATTCCTGTTTAGAAGAGATAGAGAAAATGCAAGTGTGTGCAGTGTTTTATTTTACTGCTTGCTTTTATTTGAATTGTTTTTTAGGATTACCATTTTCTGATAAAGCAAAAAGAGAAAACATCAATTAATGCGGAAATTACAGAACGACGTTATTTTATTAATGAACAAGTCGATCCTTGAAACTACAGCCCTATAAAACAAAACTCTGTCGCTTTGGACGAAGCGAAGAGGGAAAATTTATAGAAAGCGAGCCCTATCAAAACATCCGTTTCACCTGGGCAGAGTGAAAGGTTAAAGATGGCAATTACTTTGACTGATGAACGATCTTCGGAACCTCGACGGCAACCCATTGGCGGCGAACTCCTCGATGAATCACAAAGTCTGGCACCTTCCTTGATTTGTCTTCAAAAATGACGCTGATTTCTAGTGGAGCAGGATCATTGGAATCTGTCTCCCAGGCAGAGTTGTCGTAGGAGAATTCCTCAGTTGTATTCTGCATAGCATTTGTGCTCTCAGTTGTATCTCCCTATCTAGTAGGCTGGATATCTTCGAGCCTGATACGAGAGCTTTCGGGAGCGGTGTACTTGACCATATAGTCGTATTTTCCACTCGGTTGTCCCAAGGTGTCCCACACTTCTCTGGAACTGGAGGAGTCATCTCTCTCGATGACGTTGACTTCGGGAAAAGCATAGTTGATGAATTCAAGTCCTGCAAACGTTGCAAATTCATCTTCATGTTGAGTAGTTTCTGAATGACCTGAGTGTTGATCCCATGACATGGTGGGGACACAGGTATTCTGTTCAAAGATGGTCATCTGATTTTCATTATTCGGCTGACTCTCTTGACCCAAGTTTCCTGGGTAAGGTTTCCACATTGGCAGACGATCCATTGGGCCATAGTAATTGTGGTCAAAGTTGTCTTTCATCAGAGTGTCCTCCTCTAATGAATTTGGCGGAGCACGGCATCCTTCCGGATCACAATCTCCATAGATCATTTCGACGTCTGACCTTGGTATAAATCTCGGACTCTGTGCGGGATAGCAAAATGGCGTATGCACCTCTTCCTGAGACATATAACCGTCCTCGTTGAGGTAGGACCTCCATTCTTCATCTGTGTCAGAGGGATCTTCCTCATTGATAACATGAACTGCCTGAGACACTGGGTGAAGAAAACGTCCACTGTGGAAGAAGTTTTGAAGGGGTTGAATACTTTCATCGTTGGCAGCTGTCTGGGTACAGGTTACAGAAAAACCAAGACCCTTCTTTGTTGTATTGCTAGTAGGAATGACAAGTTGTGCCTATCCTATTGTATCGGTATTCTCGACCTCTTTGATAGCATTATTGTATGAGGAAATCGAAGTTCCTCCTCTTGATTGATTGTCCTTGCTCACCGACAGTGCTTGGAATTGTATCCCAATAACCTCCTCAGGTTCTACACAAGTAGATGATGATAAGTTACTCACAAGCAAGGCCTGTTCTCCACAGACTGTGACAAGATGATCGTTCTTGACGAACTTTAGCTTTTGGTGGAGGGTTGAAGTGACCGCTCCAGCTTGATGTATCCAAGGTCTTCCTAATAAACAACTGTACATTGCCCGGATATCCATGACGTGGAAAGTGACTTGGAAAGTGTGAGGACCGATAGTTATGGGAAGATCAACTTCGCCGATAACTGTTTTTCTGGATCCGTCGAACGCTTTGACGACGACCTCGCTGATTCTCATCGGGGGGCCTTTGAATGATAATTGCATCAAAGTGGACTTCGACATAACATTCAGGGCTGACCCTGTGTCTACCAGTACGCTGGCTAAAGCATCGTCCTGGCAGTTAACTGTGATATTGAGCGCCATGTTATGACGGCGACCCTCTTCGGGTAATTCCTCATCACTAAATCCCAAATTGTTACAGGAAGTGATGTTAGAGACAATGCTATCGAATTGTCTGATTGTTACATCCTGTTCCACAAAGGCTTGCTCCAAGACTTTCTGTAGAGCCTCCCTGTGGGCTTCTGAACTGAGTAACAGCGATAATACCGAGATCTTTGAAGGAGTTTGTAACAGTTGATCCACAATGTTGTATTCACTCCTTTGGATGAGCTTCAGCATCTCATCATTATTTTTTGAAAGGTCGGGATTACTGGATTGATCGACTGGTGGATCGGGAGCTTCTGTCTGAAGTTCCTTTTCTTTGTTAAGTTCTCCAACTCCTCGGTTGAAGATTCTACCGCTCCGTGTTACACGACTGATGTCTGTAATATTCACGACGGAGGGTAATGGAATTTCCTTTCCATTTTCAACTGTCGTTGCACCGTATTTGTAAGGGATTGCCTTAGCTGATTCATACGGTAGTGGTCCCGGTAGATAGATGACTACGGGAACCCTCTGATTTTTCTGACCATCATAATTAATCTCGATCCGTTCCCGGTTGGGAACTTTAGATTCGTCAAGTAGAGGGATGATGGCAAAAACATCCCTGGTCCTATGATGACCAGAGATCGTGACAACATCCTCAACTTGCTCGGCAAGGTAGTTCGGCGTCCAGTGGATGGGTCCAGAACCCGGGTATGGACGAATCTCTCCACGATCCACCTGACCCTGAAGAGCTGCTCTCACAAAGTAACACCCTTGGTTACTTTCCGAACAGACGCCGCAACAGTCATAATTGTGTGGTGGCACCTGGCCACGCCCACTTTGAATACAATGTAACCTCACTAGGTTAGCTTCCACAGATCGGACATCCTAACTCTGACGCCGAGTGGGGTTTCTATTACTGATACTAATCTGTTGAGTATCTTCATCCATATAAATTGGCATCCACCAGTGATTTAACAAGTGCTGAAGTGCCTCTTGGAAAAGGGTACAACCTCGATCATTTTCGCAACCTGCTTTACAGCTTTGATAGTCATGTGATATTAAGAATCTGAGTCGGAACTGCTCAGCATGTAACTCTACCAGGTTGGTATTCATCACGCGAATATCGAAGATCTGAACCATGTTGATCTGATAAGGGTTCCTATCATGGTAGTCTTGGATCCATCCAAGATCCATCTGACGCTGGAGGGCCTCTTGTATGAAAGAGCATCCCTGTTTGTTTACCGAGCAAGTTAGACAGGAACTGTAATCGTGCCGCGGCAGATTATGATACTGGCTTTGCCTTGAGTGCATCGCCACCAAGTTGACATTCATTGCATGGATATCGTGGTTCTGAATGACATTAGAATTCGTGTAAACCATGTTAACTCCACGAACTCGGTGCTCTTGGATCCATCTGAGATCCATCTATTCCTGTAGAGCTGCTTGCACCACAGAACATCCTTGATTGTTTTTAGAGCAGATATCACACTGATGATAGTTATGAGGTGGCACATGGCCATATCCACTCTGTTTACAATGCATCTTGACCAAATTGGTTTTCAACAAGAGTACATCGTGAATTTGATAGACATCGTTAGTCTCTCCTTCTATCAAATTGACTGCAGCTTTCTCATGTTGAGGCAACGGGTTCGTAAGAACATTAGGATTTGTATCTTTGAAAGACAAGACCCCGCTCCTAACAAGTTTTTGCACGTCGGACTTGAAATTGAGGCAAGTCTCAATGTTATGCCCTGAACCTCCTTGATGATAAGGGCATGTCTGATCCACCTTAAACCAAAAAGGCGGATTTTCCGGTACTATAAGAGGAGATTTAGTCTGAATGTGCCCCTTAGCCAGTAGTAACGGAAACAACTCTGCGTATGTTATGGGTATAGGATCAAATCCTGGTGGCCGTGTTGTACGGTTGTTATTATATGGAGGACGAGCCTGCTGAAGAGGCTGTTGTGTCCTTTGTTGGTCAGGTTAGCTCTGCGCAACCTGAGGTTGATACGTAGGAATAGACGCAGGGTTGATAGCAGGAGTCACAGCTGCTACCGGTTGATAACGTCGCCTTTGCTTTCCGAGAGAGATATTCCCAATATCTTGCTCTTTTTTCTTAGGGAGAGCACTACCGTATTTTTTAGTACCGCTCGTCGATCCAGTGTCTTTTACCAAACGCCCTTCTCGGACGGCTTCCTTAAGACGTACGCCCATGCCCACCATCTCAGTGAAATCACTGGGTGCACTGGCAACCATTCGGTCATAGTAAAATGAGCTTAAGGTCTTTAAGAAGATCTTTGTCATCTCTTTTTCCTCAAGAGGTGGACAAATTTGAGCGGCAATTTCACGCCACCTTTGAGCATACTCCTTAAAGGTTTCCTTGTCCTTTTGCAACATCGATCTGAGTTGATCTCTGTCGGGTGCCATGTCCAAATTGTATTTGTATTGTTGGACGAAGGCAGTACCATGATCTCTGAATGTACTGATCGTAGTACGGTTTAAACCCATGTACCATTTGAGTGCGGCACCGGTTAAACTATCCTGAAAGTAGTGAATCAGTAGGTCCTGATTCTCCGTCTGAGCTGACATCCGCCGAGCGTACATCACCAGATGGCTTTGAGGGCAAGAGTTACCCTTGTATTTTTCAAAGTCGGGCACTTGAAATTTGTGCGGGACTTTCACATTTGGGACCAAGCAGAGATCTGCGGCGTCCTTTCCAAATAGATCCTGACCGCGAATGGCTTGCAGTTCCTTCTGCATTTCCAAGAACTGCTCCTGGAATTCCTCCATTCTGTCAAACATAGTTTCCTTCTTACTAGAAGGTGTCTGTGGAATCTGTCCTTCCGGGACAATGTGCACCACAGGGGGTGGTACCGTGACTACGGTAGTGAGTCTTGGCATTTCCCAAAGTTTGTAACCTTCAGGAGTCTTCAGTATGCCCCTGGCATCTTCGCTTTCCCGAAGTTTGTAACCTTCAGGCCCAGCGGCTTCTGTTGTGATTCCCTGATCTTCAGTGATCGGCGGAACATATCCTTCCGGGATATAGTTAACAGGCATGCCCCAAGGACAATCTTTTGGCATTTGATACCTAGGATCATACTTCTCCACGATGGGCGTTGAGGTGATCTCTGAGATCACAGTTCTTTGTAGCTGAGCTTCTGCCATGGCTTGCATGTTGTTACGAAGCTTTCTCATATTCTCTCTCAGAGCGTCGATCTCTTCCTTCAACTCTCTGTTTTCTTCCTCAAGATCATCCATCCTTTTCTGACGATTCCCGAGTATTGTACGAATGAGACAGTTTGACTCTAGAACCGAGACACAAACGTGAGATTCGTAGGTAAGAAGAATACGCGATGTGAGAATGATGAATGCAATGATTATATTAATTGTTTAAGGTTTAATCAAAATAAACTTCGACAATTAGATTGCAAATATCAAACGGTGGGGAAACCCCTTTTTATTGAATTCAAAGGATTACAGAAATGGAAATACAGTAGATTACAAGGTGCAGAAACAGAAACCTAAACTAATGGGTCCCGAGTCCTCTCTGAAGAGAAATCGGGTGCTGATTCTGGTATCTTCCTTTTCTTTGACCAGGGCTCTTGGGCCGTTGTCGGGTTGTCATTCCTTTGCCAGGTGAAAGGAGCGAGCAAATTCCTTTGGTCATCTTGATTCTCTACAGCATGTTGCTCCAAAATCTCAATCAGAGCGTCTTTCTCTTTCAGTAATTGCTGTATTTTGATGCACTCTACATCGAGGGTGCGGTACTTGTTCTTCCAAGACCTTCTCTCCTTTTGAACTTTGTTGAGAGTAACCTGAAGCTTTTCAGTCTCAGTCATGAAGTACATGACAGAGTCCCTCGGCGGAAGAATCCCGTAACGAGGGTAAGGAATCTTTAGCTTGAGAGCTCTAGTTTGTACCCAATGGAGATAACGCTCCACCGAGACACAATCTGGTTTTCCTAGAGACTCTCGCCTTTCTTATGAACCTGTTTCCAAGCGTGCACTATTTCCATCTTTAGTGCTCTATCATTTTCTCCTTCTTTGAAGAAAAGACCTTCCAGATGAACACCCTGTGGGACGTGTCTCATCAGGTATCCAAATTGACGACGAACGAGAACTGGATGGTAATTAATTCCTCCCTTAGTTCCTATAAGGGGTACGTTGGGGAAGTTTCCACAACGGTCAATGATTCTGATTCCATCATAGATCCTATTACACCAATCTATATCAGAGTTGGTAAGAGACATGATCCTTTGCGACCAACGTAAGGCACTCTTGTAATCCCAAAAAGCAGCAGACTTGGGCAAGTGAGAGATAAACCATTTGTAAAGCAGAGGTACACAGCATGTGATCTCCCCTCCGCTATACAAATTTCCCAAGTGTACAGAATGATACGCATCTGCGAGCAAAGTCGGCATAGGGTTTCCAATGAGAAAAACCTTAATGGAGTTGATATCGACGAAGTTATTGATGTTGGGAAACAAAAATAACCCGTAGGTGATCAAGACAAAGATCCTTTCAAAAGAAGTCACGTTTCCTATACTGGCAAAATACAGGGCTTTCTTTGTCAAGAACTGGGCTGGCAAACCTTGGATGCCACCCTTAGTGGTTAGGTGAGTCCTGACCTCAGACT
The DNA here is from genome assembly GCA_022829125.1 of Lathyrus tuberosus. Lineage (NCBI taxonomy): Eukaryota > Viridiplantae > Streptophyta > Magnoliopsida > Fabales > Fabaceae > Lathyrus > Lathyrus tuberosus. The sequence goes on from JALAZF010000237.1 coordinate 768,800, forward strand.
CGTCCAAATGAATTGCTCTTGCAATGGTCTGATTCTTTAGAATTTCTTCCAGTCCAGAAAATGGAGCTCGATCTGTAATGTGTAAATCAATTAGATGAGAATACTCCTCCAACGTTGGTGCGAGCTGGTAATCCGGGAATGTGAAACAGTGATAAACCGGATCGTAAAACTGAATGAGCGCATCCATGATTCCCTCAATCACATGGACTCTTAACAGTGGTAGCAAACCTCCGTGCTTGGCTCTGAAAGCCTCAGGGTTAGTGATCATCCTCGCTAACCTTCTCAAATCCTCTAGCTTTGGAACCTTGAAGGTGTAACTATGAGGTCTCCTTCTACCGAAATCCATTAGCACAATCCTTTTCTCTGATATTTGCAATCACAGTCTTAGTTTAATTTGAAAAACAGAGAGACTAGAAGAGAATTTTTTTTTGTTTTAATGTTTTTTAAATGAATGCATGAATGCAGCACACAAAAACATAGAAAAAACATGGGGTCAAAGGGTCGTTGTCATGAAGTCAAGGCTCTACCCATCCCTAAAGGTTTATACTAGGGTGATTTTTGTACCTGTACTCATTATTATCAGCTCCTCCCAGGAAATCAAAACAACAAGCGGATCGCCAGCGAGTTGTAGAGCAATCTTAGAGTAAGTGCCATTCACCGAGAATAGATCACCAGCCTCAAATGAGGGTAGTATCGCGTAACAACTATTTCCGATAGTTTCCGCACTACGAAAGGGTTTGGCTCCTCAGCTTCTCAGACTTAACAATTGGCCCATTGTCTAGGTGAGAGAATGGGTTGCATTGGTCAGCCTCCACTGAGGTTGATGGTCGACCTCGTCGCCATCACTTATCTTAAGTGTATACTCAATCTTTCCACATGCGGCATCACACGCATTCCCATTAGCAGAAGAAATAAACACGTATAGCAATTAGGAAAAGCAATATATATATTTGTCCTAATCATCCTAGAGCTTTAAAGCTATGAATCCTAGGTTCCTGACAGAAATTGGGTTCCCCGGCGGAAGCCCCAATCTGTGGTATTCACACAAGAGATGAAAAGAAAGAAGTAAGACAGAGACTGGCCCCACGGTGGGCGCCATTTTTCTATAGCGAACGATTTTAGACACGGTTCTTAAGCGCTAGTCGCTCTCTGCGGTTGAGTTTACTACAGGTCGATTCATTTTTTATCCTATTAAAGCTGATGAAGGAAGGGAAATAGATGTCTCCAATTAACCCTGCTTTGCATACTGAGTTTAAACAGCGGTCTGTTAGGTTACGAATGCTATCAATGTGGGGGGCCTTTGTACTGGTTATTTGTATTTTCGCCAATACAGTTTTCTCTCTTTCTAGGATTTTCTGGCGGGGAACAAGGATTAGGATGTTAGGACTGATGCTTTTAATAGATACATGAGAGTATGGGATTTTGGGTTTTTGTTTAGTGTGCTCGCTAAGATTTTTCTTTCAATCTTATGCCTACGTATTCTCGTTTACCGAAACAGGGAAATCAGAGCGTTCGTAGTTCCTCCTATTCTATGGGAGGAAATGGTTTTTTTGGTGTCTTGTTCAAAGCCCAAGACGTGAAGCGAAAAAGGTGATCTGTATCTTGTTTATAGCCCAAGACATGAAGCTGAAAAGTCTGTTTGTATCTTGTTCAAAGCCCAAGATATGAAGCTAAAGGTGTTGACTTTAGAGAGAATTTTGTCATCTCTAAAGGGGTCTGTTTGTCACAACTGTTGGGTGACTGACTGTAAAGGAGGATTACTTTAACCGGGATGTGTGAATCCAGCAATGCCATAATTTCCTTTATAGGGGATTTTAACCTGAAGGAGAAGACTTTAACTCAGTGTAGAGCAATGCTATCTTTCCTTAGGAATTTCTCATGCTAAAAAAGGGACAGTGGCATGGATGTAGATGATCCAGAGGCTTGCCACTTACAGCAGTTAGATGGAGGGGAAAGAGTTGTTGATGTTTGTGTACTGTGAGCGAGGCACAGCTTTGATGCTAAAAGGTTAATTGGATCAACCAGTGGTTTTCTTATACAAAGCCTAAGAGGAGGCTAATATGTGTCTCGTACAAAGCCCGAGAGAGAGGCTAAAAGGTTTTGACTCAACGAGGGAATCTTTTGGTATCTCGTATAAAGCCCGAGATGGAGGCTATTTGACTCAACAAGAGAGTTTTTTTTCGTATCTCATACAAAGCCCGAGATGGAGGCTAAATTTTGTTTGGTTCAATAAGAACCTTTTTGTATCTCGTATAAAGCCCGAGATGGAGGCGAAAGGGGTGATTGACTCAACGAGGGAGTCTCTGGTATCTCGTACGAAGCCCGAGATGGAGGCTAAAATTGTTAGCTCCACTGGGGAGAATCATTGTACAAAGCCCAAGAGGAGGTTGTGGTTACTGTTTCAGTTAAGTGACAGGTCCAGTATACTGATTTTAAAGAGAAAATCAGTTCTTATATGAGCAACACTGTACTCATGAATTTGATTCAAGGATCCGGGTTATTCCTGTTCTTTAAGGAAGCGGGAAATCCGAAGGGTATTGAGACTGTCCGAGTCTACGGGTTTTCTTCCTATTCAACGAAGGGGTCACTTGAGAATGTCTTTGAGACTCAAGGAGATTAGACTGTCCAAGTCTAGAGTTTCATCTTTTGTACTATGCTTTGAGAAACAGTAATAGACTCTTTGAAAGAACTGTTCTATGCAGATGACTAAGTTCTGTTCCTATACCTTTAGGAGGTCGTCGGGACAATTTGTACGAAGCCCAAGAGGAGGCTAGAAACTTTTAAGAAGCCGATCGGTCCTTGTACGAAGCCCAATAGGAGGCTATCATTCCCAGAGGAAGAGATCATTATATGAAGCCTAAGAGGAGGCTGTGAGTACTTCTAAGAAGTCGTAGGGTCCTTGTATTAAGCCCAAGAGGAGGCGGGTTGCTTTTAGGAAGCCTGTGGGTCCTTGTATTATGCCCAAGAGGAGGCCGATGCTTTTAGGAAGCCGATGGGTCCCCAAACCCCGAGAAATTCAAGGCAAGCTATTCACGAGGAATAGATCAAGTCAGGAAAGTTCGAGAATTTGGAAGAAACTTAAAGATACCATTCACGGAGAATACATTCATCTCTGGGAATAGAGTTTCTTGACAATTCCTAATGAGGACAGCCGAAGAGAATACCGTATCTGGTGATCCTATTGGGGATCTAGTTGTCTATTTCTACGAATAAACGAAACGGCGTCACCTAGTTCTAGACGTAGTTGCCGGGGAAACTCGAAATATCTATACTATTATTACACAGTTGATATGAGTTTATGAAAGAAGACTTACAGTGAAACAGCCCCACAATACAGTTATATGTATATGAAAGCGGTAAATGAAAGCGTATAAACACTTACTCGGTTGTAGAGCTTCGATGCTGTTTGGTTAGTTGTTCAACAAAGAAAGATTGAAAACAACAGTATATTCAAAATCAAAGGAGAAAGTGCTTTGAAAAAGAAAGATTTGGGGCTTACAGCTCAAGGAGAGGCCCAGGGTTTTATCAGTGAGCGTACTGTTTGAATTTGTACAGAGGGATTTATACGAGTGACTGTGGCCCAAAAATTGTTTTCTGTACAAAGGGATGGGTCTTACACTCTCTCAAGAGGCCCAAAAAGTTTTAAGAAAGGAAATGGGTCTTACTACTCGAGGGTAGGCCCAATTGACTTTTCGTTTAAAGTGGCGATCGCGCCGAGATTTTCTTTTAACGCGAAGGGACTTATATAATAAGTGAGGCCCAAAATTGTTTTGGTTAAAAGGGGATTGGGTCTTACACTCTATTAGAGGCCCAAAAAGTTTTGAATGGGTCTTATAGCTCAAGGAGAGGGCCAAAAGGTTATTTTTCAAAAGGCGACGATCGCGCCGTTTGTTTTTTGACGGTATCGGGACTTATACAATACACTGAGGCCCAAAAATGGTTTGGTCAAAAAAGGATTGGGTCTTACACTCTATTAGAGGCCCAAAGTGTTTTGAAAATGATTTATGAGGGTTGAATTAATCCAAAAACCCTAATTTGATTTCAAAAATGTATTTAATTGAATAAAAATTCAATTAAAATGATCAAAATTGTTTAACATATGAAAAAAAATTGTGATCTTGGATTAATGCTTCAAAAATTAAGTATTGACCTACAAAATAATTAGAAGGCATTAAAAGTTGCAAAATCAAGGTGGAAAAAATATTCAAAATGTCAAAAACAATTAAAATATTAATTCTTTGCAAAAATATCAATTATATGAAATAAATAATATTTTTGGGATTTTTTGATAAAATAAAATATTTTAACATTTTTTTGAATTATTAAAAAAAGAATCAACTCAAAATCATTAAAACTCAGAGAGAAATTAATTTTTGAATCAATTAAACAAAAATCACAAAATTCAAATATTCAAATTTCTGAAAATGGCGCCAAGAACACACCAAGAACACGCGTGTGTTCTGAGTTTCCCAGATTTGTGTTTTCCATCCAATCCCACTGAATACTTTATTATATCATGTAATCCACATACCAATCAACTCGTTTCAACCTCACGATCATGTCTATAACACTTAATTTCATTTAAATTAAACATAAAACATGAAATCACGAAGAAACCTCAAGAACCCTAATTTCTGCAAGAAGGCTAGGATTTTTTATACACGATTCAAACAAAGCAATTAATTGAGGGAAAACATTCCATGCATGATTATGAACATATGAACATATGGCCAAATTATTGTGCAGCAAAAATTGCATGGATCATAGAGTTAGAAGAGCTCATGCTTACCACTTGCAGCTGGTGATCGTGATTTGTGTAGGAGGTGTTACAGTTGTGTTGTGATGATCTGAACAGCTTCCCTAGGTGCTATGGTGTGTGTTTGAATACTTAGACTTGATGGAAATTGGCTGGATCACTTCATGGCATCTCAACTGCACTTTGGTTAAAACCTTGAGCAATTGACTGGTGATTCTGAGAAATCAATGTTCCAGTTGTTGTTTAAGTGTTTGATCAGCTCATATGTGATGTATATAAGGTGTGTGAGTGATTGGTTTGAGTGGAATTGTCCTCTAGCTCAAAACCCGATAGTTACCTTGCTAAGAAAGGCATTTTTGCCAAGACAAAGAGATTTTGAGAAAGGCAAGTGTTGTAGGCCTTTGGTGTACTTAAACTGAACACAATTGAGCTCTATTTATAGTAGAGCAAGTTTGTTTTGCAAGGAATAGTGAATGGCAACTTCTAAGTAGGTTTGGCCAATGTTGGCAAATGAAAATCCAAGTCTCCTCTAGCCATTGACTAGAGGTTAGGGCACAGAGCTTTGGTTCTCTTGGTCTTGGATAAGTCTTGACTGATTTCAGATGAAAATGGCTCAGTCCATGCCACCTTGATGCTTCCATTGAATGCTTTAATCCAAATTTGGAGTCTTGTCCCTATTTTGGCCATTCTAGGTTCAACATGCTATTTCTTGTTCCATGGACTTTGGAGGCTTGGCTCAGTGATTGTCCCCTTTAGATTCAATCCTCAGATGTGTCCAAGTGGATAGGAGCATTTGGATTTGGCTGATTTTGGCAAATCGAGCAAAAGTGCAAATTCTGCCTAGCCTTTGATAGATTTCAGCAAGGCAATTTGCCAATGTCATATCTCATGGTGTAAGTTGAATTTGGTAATGTTCTTGGTCATTTTGGAAAGCCCTTACATGATACAACAACTGTTTGAACATGTTTGGTTTTGATCTCTTTTGAATCCAAGTGAAAAATCTCCCTACATTTGGCAAAAAGTAGGGTAAAATCTGACTTAGTGAAATTTTCACTAAGTGTTGGAACAAAGTGACTTTTCTTGATTTTGATCACTCCATAACTCAAAATCCATGAGGAGTTGGAATTAGGTCTAGTTGAAGTTTTTGTAGAGGACAATGAGATCTACAAATCAAGCCTTGGATGGGGCACAATGGCCTTGTGGTTTAGGAGTTATGGTCTTCCAAAGTTGGTGCATTAGTGGCACTTTTTCATGACTTAGAAAAATTTCTAAGTTTTATGGTTACCCCTTTTACAAGTTATCCCACTTTCTTTGATTTTTCTTGATGAATGATGATTCAAATCATACATTAACATCATTTTAGGGTTAAAAATCCATTTTGGTGAAAAATCTCAAAAAGTCAAAGTTGACTTTTATGCACAGTTGACTTTTTATCAGATGAATTCCAAACTGTGCAATTCTTCAGGAAATCATGTCCTTGACCTAAATCAAACTTGATGGACATGTTCCATGGGTGTCATAGGGTATATTGAATCAAGTCTTAGGGTTTGGGAGCATGTCCTGGTCAAAAGTCAAAGTTACAGTTGACTTTCCTCGCGAAACCCTAATTGTGGTGCAGATGAAATTGAAACTTGTTGCTCAAGCTTCTTGGATTAATCCATTGTTGAAAATGGATCAATATGGTATATTAAAGACCCTCAAATCATGTCTTGAGGTCTTGGCTCATGATTTGTCCCAAAAGTCAACTTAGGGGTGAATTAGGTCAAGAAACCCTAATTCCTGATTTTTGATGTATGCATCCCCTGAGGTCAAATTGACTTGATGCTTGGGTCCATGAGGTTCCATGGAGTATATTAGGTTATGTTTTGAAGCATTAGCTTGTGCCCAGATGAAAAATTTCCATCTGGAGGCCCTGGTCGACCAAAACCCTAATTTGGTGACACTGTCAATCTTGAGACTTGATCCACCTAGAAGGAAGTAGCCTTGTGCTTAATCCTTGAAGTGGGAGTCCTTTTGATCCATTATGGATGTTTGAGAGGTGATACAAGTTGAAGATCATGTCATTCCTTGATTGATCCTTTGTCTAAGCACTCAGAGAGGGCTTGAAACCCTAATTTTGATTGTAGTGAATGCTCACCCATCTTTGGGGAGACTGATGAAGCATGATGGTTCCTCCATATTGTGATGATGATTTTCACAATGACGAGAAATATTAGTGGTCAAAATTTGGGGTATGACACATATGTGTTAGTACAACAAGTATTTGTTTACACTATGCCTTGCCACTGCTTGTTCTGAATGATATTACTTGAATGAACTTGTTGCTATGATGTCATGGCTTGTGCCCTGTTTTGCCTTGAACACATGTGTTAGCTTATATGGCCCTTGACCATCAGATTGTTGTTTTTGTTGTGTATTTATCATTAGAAGCATGACTGATCATACTTGTATCAACACGAGGAGTGTGTAGCCTTTTGTTTATGCTTATATATTCATGCCTAACTACTATTTGATTTGGATGTCACTATATGTTTACAATTTCTGTTTGAATCTATGTTTTATGACAACATTGTGTATCTAAAATGCCATGAACATGTAGCATAACTTATCCTTGCCTTTGCCATAAGCTATCAATCAATGTTGAACCTTGCTTTTATGATTATGCCTCACAGCTTTTCCCCCAGAATTTGTGTTTATGCTATCATGTTGTTTCCATCTATTTGAACTATCATCTGACAAACATTTCTGGCACATCTCTATCAATGCTATATTGTTGTTTTAAACCAATGTATTTTGTGTGCCTATGACTGATGTATGAGCATACTCCTGCTGCATTTCTAACTATGCCATGCTCTAACCAAGTTGCTCCTAGGACAAACAACCTTAGATAGATTTGTGAATCTGTTGAACTCCTTGTTTGATGCCATTTTCCCTTGTTTGCTTTCTAAATGTCATGCTTAATCTGAACCAATTTTGTATGTTGTCATCTTCTACAGGCCAGTGCATTGAACTTTGCTAAAACTCTCATGGTTTATATGCCCTGTTGTCTTTTCTTTGATGTGTTGCTGCTCTGAACTTCCATATTGTATGCTGATGTTGTTGAGTTTCAATACCTGAGATAACATGCTCTTTTCTGCTAACATGATTGAGTTGTTGTGAACATAGAAATCATGCTATTACTTTGAGTGTAAGATGCTGCTATCTTGTTCCATTGCATTTTTGCCCATTGATCAATTAACCATTGGATATATATAATCTGATCTTAAAACAACTTTGTTATCTTTCATCCAACGGGTTAAGTATTTAACTTTGATATTCATGAAATCAACCTAATACCATGCTGTTTTGAATCTCTAATTCGTACGAATGTTTATTTGTTTGCATCCAAGTCATGTTTAATTTCAATGGTTTTCAATGAATGTGTCATGTGTTTGATTGAACTTCTGTGCAATATATGTTTGTTAATTTGTATTTGAATCTGTCTCACTCCATGCTCAAAGTTGTGCTATATATTTCCATGACTAATGTAAGAGTTTACTTGCATGTTTGGCTTGTGTGTTTTAGTTTTGGTAGCTCGTATAGTGTTGAGGAGTTGATCAAATGTTACTGTCTTTTCTTACTAATGACTGTGCATGATTAAGGGCATGACGTGATGTTTCATTTCTATATGAGCTGACTGTTCTATGAGTTTGGTTGCCTTGGTTTTTGTTGGTTATATACGCGCAAGAAGAATTATGTATTAATTAAGATGTGTTTATTACCGGATGTAACAACCACCCCAGTGGCAAGCACACACATACACACTCGCCTTTGACCCTTGGGACGGGGGTTCGAATCCCCCTCGCCCCCGTCCTTTTATTTTTATTTTCCAATTTCACTTTGCTTTACATATATACATGTTGCTACCATTATTTGTTAAAGCGCGTGCATGGCACGGTTGGCATTGGTTTTGGGCAGAATGCACTGGGTCCTGGGTTCAACCCCTAGGAATGCCCTTTCCTTCTTTTTACCACTTATTTGTTTCATTTTTAAGTTTATGCTTTAATTTCAAACCTTCATAACTTGTTTGTTTTTCATCCTTTTTCTTCCATTCTTTTTTCTATTTGTTTCTAATTGGATCCACTTGTTGAATATAAAAAGAAATGGTTGAAAATATTTAATCTTGATGGTTTTCATTCATGTGGAAGTTGGAATATCTTTTAAGGTTTTATTGCACTTCTTTATTCATCTCATGATGTTATCTTTGTTTATTTTGGTTGAACATTGCCTAATATGAGTAATTCTAACCTTGCCTGATATTATAAACCATGTTTCATCCTAATATCTTGTTCATGTCTTTTTAAATCATCATATTAAATTCATATAGCTCTTTATTTCATAGTAAGTTTAAAACTATTATCTTTTCCCCATTCCAAAGGAAAGTCCTCCTAAATTGACTCTTGAGTCACTAAACAACCACCCTACCTTAACCTCATAAGAGCTTATCCCATTTCTTGGCCTCATGAGAGCCATGAAATCATAACTTAGCTATAGGTTAGAGTTTTGGACTCTATGTGATTCTCACCATCATGAGAACTCACTTTCCCCCTATAACTTAGATTTAGAGAGTTATCGTGAACTCTAAAATGAGCTCACACTCATTTCCCCTTAGAACTTTGGCAATAGTCAATGGTTCCTTCTTCACCCTTAGATCGGTGAACTACGGATACTCTGATTCCACTCCTGTCAGGATACGTAGGCGCAATGCGCGATACCTTGTCGAGTATACTTAGATACTAACCCCTAGGGTTTCAACCTTTAGCATAGCACCCTTAGCAAGTGAGTAAGACATAACACAAACTAAAACAAGAGGTTCCTGTAGAGTACTACGGACGTTTAGGGTGCTAATACCTTCCCTTAGCGTAACCAACCCCCGAACCTTAGATCTCCCCCCTTTAGGTTTTCTCGATCTTGAACCTTTCCTTTGGATAAATCAAAGTTGGTGGTGAATTCAAAGAAATGTGACGCAAGTTAATAAATAGCTTGTTATCCGATTCTCACCGCAACAAAAATGGCGACTTCACTGGGGAATTATATTTTGAGGGTTAAGGCCACCTTGTTTTGCTTATGTTGTTTATGCTTGCTTGCTATATTTATACATATTTGTATATTTATCTGTATATATGCTTTGCTTGAGATCTTCTGTTGACATGGTACTATTGAGTGGTGAGATAAGTCCTAACCCGGACTTGAGAGCACATATGATAGGATCGTGGTGTAATCAATAGTCGGTTGTTGGGAGTAGTCCTAACAATTTATGACATATGATGACCACAGATGAGGCCCTTTGGGATTGTTGATGCTTGATGCGAGCAGTCGCATTGATATTACTCTTCCAAATGTGAGCCAGGGATTCTGAGGACCGTAGTTACCTTCACCCCACTTGGCCTTTTAGGATGTAGTGCGGTGGCTACAAGGGAGCAAGTCCTAAGTAGTCGTCACGCGATACTAACACTCAGACGAGTTTATCTTGAGAATATTATTAGCCTGCGTGAGTAGTCATGCAGGCCATAATATCCGAAGGATTTACGTAGACTCTGGGAACTTTTAGAACCTTGTTCTACAATTGATGAACCTAGAGTCCACAGCTTGTTGGGATGGGTAGACCATGGCTCCATTCATGAGACCTCTAAAACTAGGACTTGTGTGCTTCGTTGTATGTATATGTCTGTGTTTGTTTGTCCTTGTTTGCGCATTACATACATCTCATTGCATTCATTGTATTGGTTTTAAGGAACTCAGTCATATTTTTCCTTTAAAATCATAGGTATCCTGGATATTGAGAAGAGAAATACTAGGAAGTTCAATTTCAAAAGGCCCAAATTGGCAAAGCTAAAGAAGTTAGCAACCTTGGAGACTGGACATGAAAGCTTTCGAAAGAGATATGGAAGATTAATTGGCCTTCTCAGAATTGATATGGAGAAGGGTGTTCTTGATACTTTGGTTCAGTTTTACGATCCTCTCTATCATTGCTTCACTTTCCTAGATTACTAACTCGTTCCGACCTTGGAAGAGTATTCTTATTGGATTGGTTTACCCGTGAAAAAACAGAGACCTTTCAGTGGTCAAGAGAAGATTCCCACACCAAAGGAGATTGCCGAGTGTATCCACCTGGAGACATCAGAAGTCAAACCTCGCATCACCACCAAGGATGGAATTAAGGGGTTACCATCTAAATTCTTGTACGAAAAAGCCTGTCAATTTTTCAATGCAAACAGTATAGTTGCCTTTGAAGCAACCTTTTATCTATTGGTCTATGGTTTATTTCTGTTCGCCAACGTGGAAGTTTTGTCGACGTCAATGCCATCAGAATCTTTATTAGTAGAAAATCCCGTGCCTACACTACTTGGAGATACATACCATTCCATCCATCATAGGACTCTTCAAGGGAAGGGTACTATTTTATGTTGTGCACCTTTGCTTTACCGGTGGTACGTTACACATCTGCCTCGAATATCTGAGTTCAGAGACAACCCTGACAAGCTGCGTTGGTCTCAAAGGATTACTTCACTTACCCATAACGATATCTTTTGGTACGACTCCATTTATGACAAGGGAGTATACATTGATAGTTGTGGCCCTTTCCCTAACATACCTCTTCTTGGTATTCATGGTGGGATCAACTATAACCCTGTTCTTGCCAGACGCCAATTTGGATTTGCAATGAAGGAAAAGCCTAAGAGTATTCATGTATCTGGTTTATTCTACCTTAATGAAAAAGCCACTAATGAGACCAAAAGTAGAGTATGGTGTGCTTGGGACACATTCCACGAAAGCACCAAGAATGATCTGGGAAAAAGAAACTATGTAGCTTTGGAACCATTCCTCCAATGGGTTCGATCTCGAGCTCGTGACCTCAAAATGTCGTATCTTCCCAAGATACTTCAGCAGCCAACTATTGCATCTCCATCTGCTATTCCCATTGAGCGCATGGAAGAATACCAGGAGACTCTAGCAAGAATGAAGCTTGAATGGGACACGTGGGAATGGAAATATCATACCGCCTGTATTGAGCAAGAAGAAATGAAGGAGAAGATGAAAGAGAAAGACGACTTGATCGAGTGGCTGGAAAAACATGTGATAGATGAACCTTTGGCACAGGAAAATTCATTTTTCTCTAGCATGAGGACTACTTCTAGCACTCATGAGTACGCCAGTATTCCTCCGATGTCCGGTGCTTGGAAAGGGATTGTCGATAAGCTGGTCTTCGAGAATCATGAGTTGAAAAGACAGAAGCGAAGGCGTGAAGCAGGACACTCCTAGATAGGGTTGTTTTTTGGCCTAGCCATTGTTCTTGTATTTTGAGACTTTTATGAGACGTGTTGTCCTTTTATTTTGAGCCTTTTTTAGATGTACTATCCAAGTTGTAAACTCTTCTCAATATTTAATGAAATGAGGCTGTCTTTCTTGAGTTCCTTAAAACCAATTGCATTTGCATTGCATCTTTGAATTTTTGCCAAACTATCAAGATACTAATTTTGTTTTGCAGATTTTGTAGAAATGGATGTTACAGGGAAAAGAGTCTGGCTTTATTTCTTTGAACTCCCAGAGTTGGAGCGTTTGTTCTAGTTGGGAGAGATGGTTGAAGACCAGTCAGCCTTCATTGATAGATATGGGTGTATCATTCCACTGATGAGAGTACCAGTGACTGTAGGGCCCCTTGAAGTCTTGTTCCAGTTGTATCATCCAGCATACCGTTGTTTCATATTCCCTGAATTCCAGTTGGTTCAAACCTTAGAGGAATTCTCCGCCATGATAGGGGATTCCTGTCAGAGAAGCTCCCATCTTTTCTAGGATTGAAGAAATGCTCTCCGCCAGAGACATCGCTAGAGCAACCAAAATCAGATTGTCTGACATCCAGGCTAATCTGACTGTCAAAGGAGGAAAGCGCGGACTGCCCGCCCAATTTTTGCTGGAAAAGGCTCTTTACTTCAAGAACAGAGGAAATGAGGCTTTGTTTGAGTCAACCCTCACTCAGATGATCTATGGTTTGTTTCTTTTTCCAAACGCCAAAAACTTTGTGGATGATCAAGCTATTCAAATCTTCACAATCAACAATCCGGTCCCAACTCTGCTAGCCGATGTCTACCACGCCATTCAAACCAGGTATACAAGAGGCTGTGGGCAAATCGTTTGTTGCATGGCTCTTTTCTATAAGTGGTTCAAATCCTATTTGCCGAAGACACCAGCCTTTTGGGAGGTTGAAGATTGCAAGATTTGGTCCAAAAAGCTGATGGAATTGAAGCATACCGACATCGAGTGGTATGATTCAACTGATGAAGGAATTGTTATAATTCATATCTATGGGGATTGCCCCAATGTACCTCTTATGGGGAGGAACGGTTATATCAATTACAACCCTGTCCTTGTACGCCGTCAGCTGGGTCATTTGAAGGAAGGAATTCCAGATGATGAGGATATACAGATGATGTTTTATGATGAGAAGGAAGGGTTTGAGATGAAGACGCGATTGGAGCGCGCCTGGCGCCAAATTAACAGACAACTTTGGAAAGCTGAATGCCCGGTCACTAAGGCCCACTTACAATGGTCTCGTGACATAGCTCGTGTAATGATGAAGCCACTTCCTCGCCACGAATCACCCCCGAAGGCAAAACAGAGGATGGTGGAAGCTTTAAGAGAACTGGTTCTTGCGAGGGAAGAGACAAAAGAGCATATCAGTAAATTAATGAGAATGATTAATGGAGGAGAGGGATCATTAACCAGTGGATCCAATCCTTAGTGTTATAATTGTTGTTATTCCCTTTGTTGTTAATGTTCCCTTCGTATTAATGTATTTCTACTTATGTACTTGGAGTATGAGGATACACTGCTCCTGTTGTAATGCTCACCAGATTCTTGAATGAAGAGGTTCATTTTGTCAGAGAATCTGTTGTCTATATTATTTGTAAAATTTCTTTGGTTTCTTGATAGTTTAGCTTGCATTTGAATTTTCATCCTCATTTGCATCACCATGTGCATTTTTTCCTTGTCTTTATCTCATGTCACCGTGTTCTCTCCAGAATCGTCACACTGAATCCCAGACACAACTACAACACTCGGGCCCAAGCTCAATTCAGGATGTCAGAGGCATGCGGAGAAATGGACAGAATCAACAACGAATTGAATGAGATACAAGGAGGGATGGGACAAATCCTTGAGGCTGTCAATGTTATGAGAGAAAAGATGGACACCCAGGCCACTGTGGTATCCGAAATCATCACTACAACGGTAGAACCTCCTATCGCCCCTATCATGAACCATACGTTGGGCATGTCAGGTGATTTCATCCTTGCTACAGTTCCTTTGTCAATTCAGCAAACAGTTCCTCTGGTCAATGAGACTCTGCAAGCTATTTCGATGTTTGCTCCACCAGCAGTACAAACACAAGTGCATCCGATTTTCCAAAATCACCATCCCTACGATTATGTTGATGTGTCAGAAGAAGGGGATGATCGACACGAGAAATTGAGAGAGAGCGTCGAGACAATGCAAAGAAAAATTAAAGCAATGGAGTTAAGTAATGCATTTAGCACTGACATTAAGGATATGTGTTTGGTTTCAGACTTGGTAATTCTGCCCAAGTTTAAGTTACCAAATTTTGAGTTGTACTCAGGGGCCACATGTCCCAAATCCCATTTGATCATGTACTATCGAAGAATGGTTGTGCACGTACGTAATGACAAGCTAATGATCCATTGTTTTCGAGACAGTTTGAAGGGGGCTACTGCTAAGGTACGTCTAGACCAGTCCCAGGTCCATTATTTCCAGGATGTGACTGATGCTTTTGTAAAACATTACAAGTACAATATGGATCTAGCCCCTGACCGTAGGAAGTTATTAAGTATGGCCCAGAACAGTACGAAATCCTTCAAAAAGTATGCACAACGATGGAGAGAGACGGCATCTCAAGTTGAACCACCCTTGACCGAGAAAGAGTTGGCTGATTGGTTTGTAGACATAGTAAAGCCTGAGTTTTATGAGAGAATGATCAGCAGTGTCAGTGCTAATTTTGCCGATATTGTTGCAATTGGCGTGAAGGTAGAGGCATGATTAAAGAGTGGAAAGGTAATCAGTTCTCCGGGCAGTTCAACTGGCGTCAGTGCTAAGAAATCTCCCAGTCACTCCCACAAAAAGAGGGAAGGGGAAACTAATGCCGTCATAGCAGGAAAGACCCAGAGCCCTCGATGGAAACAATCATTGTACCAGCAACAGCAAAGACCAAACTTCTCTCAGTATCTGATCTACCAAATGCAGTATGCTCAGCAACCCTACATAGCTGCTGTTACGCCTACTTTCAACCACCAAGCAGCGCAGCAGGCACCAACCTATCAACAAATAGCTTATCAGCAATGGCCTAAAAACCAGAACTATTAACAACCAAGGAAACAGGTTCCACAACAGAATTCCCCCCACAAAAGGCAAGGGGGAAAGCCAACGTTTCCACCTATACCAATGTCCTATACGGAGCTCTACCCTTCCTTAGTGGAGCAAGGGCTGATCGTTACTAGACCTTTGGGACCACCAACCGAGAAGTCTATGCCATTCTTCAATCCCAATGCGAATTGTGCTTTTCATCAAGGAGGGGCTGGTCACGATTTAGAGGGTTGTTTAGCGTTGAAAAATTTAGTGAAAGGGTTGATGGAGAAGAATATCCTTTCATTTGCTGATAATCAACCGAATGTGAAAAACAATCCTTTGCCTACCTATGGGGCTACTAATGCCATCGAAGATGAAAAGGATAAGGTATTAGTTTTGGATGCAACAAAGATCAAAACCCCTATCAAGGCTTTTCACGTTAAGTTATTTAAAGCTGGGTTAGTTAAAGTTTTCCATGATGACTGTGAAGAATGTAATATCAGTATCAAAGGCTGCCGTTTAGTCCAAGACGATGTTCAGTACCTGATCAATGAAGGGTTCCTACAGGTATTCAACAGAGAAAAGAAGAATAGAGTCGCAGCAATCGAACCTGTGTTTAACCTACCAAAGCCAAGAGGGCAGGTATCCGGGTCCAACACACCTAAGTCTGGGTCTATAATTCTTGTATTTAATAAACCAGTACAAGTTTTCAACAATTCTGGAATGATTGATGCTTCCACTATCAATCATTCCAAGCAATATGACACCCGACAACCTGTTCCATTTAGGTTCAGAGGAACCAAGGCCGTACCATGGGTCTACGAGAATGTCATGGGTAACAAAAGAAGAGAAGACGTGATTCCAAGGAAAGAGGTGGGAATTGCTGTTGAAGACGTAATTCCAAGGAAATAGGTGGGAACTACTGTTGAGGAAGTAACCAATATAGTTGGAACTGGAAAGATGACCCGAAGTGGTAGAGTATACACTCCTTCTTTCAAAGAAACCACACCCAGGGAAACTGTTGTCCCCATACCGTCTAGAGACAAAGGAAAGGAGGTAATTTCTAAAGAAGAAGATGAAGAGTTCCTAAAGATTATCAAGAGGAGTGATTACAGGGTGGTAGATCAACTCCATCAGACCTTATCCAAGATTTCGATCTTGTCTCTGTTAGTCAATTCACCTGTTCATATATTAGCTTTGCAGAAGGTATTAGCCCAGGCACACGTAGCCCAAGATATAACAGTTGGACAGTTTGACCATGTTGTTGCCATCATTACAGCTTGTAACACCCTCAGCTTCAGTGATGAGGAGTTACCTCGAGCAGGAAGGAGCCATAATCTTGCCTTACATGTATCTGTGAAATGTCAGGAGGATACGATGGCCAGAGTTCTTATAGATACCGGTTCATCCTTAAATGTTTTTCCGAAAAGAACCCTTGAGAAGCTATCTTACCAAGGGGCTATAATGAGACCCACTTCACTCATTGTCAAAGCCTCCGATGGCTCAAGAAGATCGGTGATGGGTGAGATTGAGCTGCCTGTCTTAATTGGCCCTCAAGTATTCAATATCCTTTTTCAGATCTTGGATATCAACCCTGCCTACAGTTGTTTGTTAGGTAGACCATGGATTCATGAAGCAGGCGCTGTAACCTCTACTCTGCATCAGAAGATGAAGTTTGTGGCCGAAGAGAATTTGGTTATTATACACGGGGAAGAGGACCTAATGGTTAGTAATCTATCCTCGTTTTGTTACATTGAAGCGGATGAAGATGCTTTAGAAACATCTTTCCAAGCTCTTGAGATAGCAAATGTCGTTATGCCTGATGATAAGGAACCAGTGGCCTCCGGTTGTCCATGTTTTGCTTCTTTCAAAAGTATTAAATCTGCTCTACGAGGAGGAGTACCTGAAGGTTGGGGCAAGATCGTCGAAGTCCCAGAGAGAGAAAAATACCAAGGGTTGGGTTACAAACCAACTCTTGAGGGAAAAGCTGCTTCAACAAAGGGAAGACCAAGGACCATTCAAGAGGTGTTCGTCAGTGGAGGACAACAAGTCCATGCCATCATTGAAGATGCTGAAGACGAAGATATCAATCGCTTGGTGTTTCGATGTGACGCCGCTTTAAGTAATTGGGAAGCTATTGGGATCCCCACTTTGTACCCTATGCCAGAGTAATTCGTTTGCTCTTGTTGATGTTTTCAATTCCGCAGCCTTGCCCGAGGCTTTCGGATTATTTTGTATGGGCCACCGCTTTTAAATCTTATTAATGAAAGTGTTTTGTTTTGTTAAAATTCTTTGTCTTTACTCTTATTTTTACTTTTAGAAAAATGGCAATCTTTTCTAAAACTACAAATTTCTCCTTCTTGCGTTCATGTTTGTGCATTTTAATAAAATAAGTCCCTCCATCATGCGGAGTAAATCCCAAACCTGTCATATTCAATGACCCTACTCCCATTATCGACTTTGATTGACCTTTTTATCAAGTTGAGGAAGAGGAGGATTATGAGGTCCCCGATGATTTGGCAGAAATGTGTGAGTATCAGTACACGGATCTCCAGCCACACGAAGAAAAAGTTGACGTCATCAACCTTGGCACTGAAGAAAAGAGGAAAGAGGTCAAGATTGGGGCAACACTTGGGGCAGAAGTCAAACAATGGCTAGTACTGCTTTTGGAAGAATATGTAGATGTGTTTGCTTGGTCTTATCAAGACATGTCTGGCTTAGATACAGACATAGTAGTTCATAAGCTACCACTCAAGCCCGAATATCCACCTGTGAAACAGAAGCTCCGTAGAAGTAGACCTGATATGGCTCTCCAAATCAGAGATGAGGTTAAGAAGCAACTGGATGCAGGATTCTTGGCGGTTTCAAAATATCCAGAATGGGTAGCCAACATCGTACCAGTTATGAAGAAAAACGGTAAAGTATGAATGTGCGTAGATTACAGGGATCTCAACAAAGCTAGTGCCAAGGACGATTTTCCCCTACCGCATATCGATGCCCTTGTAGATAATACAGCAAAGTTTGCAGTTTTCTCCTTCATGGACGGTTTCTCCGGTTACAATCAAATCAGAATGGACCCAGCTGACATGGATAAAACTACATTTATCACCCCATGGGGAACCTACTATTACAAAGTCATGCCCTTTAGTTTGAAAAACGCAGGGGAAACCTACTAGAGAGCTATGGTGACTTTATTCCATGACATGATCCACAAGGAAATTGAAGTGTAAGTGGATGATATAATTGCTAAATCTCGGGGTGAGGAGGAACATTTGGACCATCTCTTGAAGTTATTCAAAAGACTCCGGAAATATCAGTTGAAGTTGAATACAGCCAAATGTACTTTCGGCTCAGGTCAGGGAAATTGCTTGGTTTTATCGTTAGTCAAAGAGGAATTGAAGTAGATCCTGACAAGGTACGAGTTATTCAAGAGATGCCAGCTCCGCAGACTGAATCTCAAGTAAGAGGATTCCTGGGCCGTTTGAATTATATATCCAGATTCATCTCCAATATGACTCCTATTTGTGAACCGATCTTCAAATTGCTCCGCAAAGATCATACTGTAGAGTGGAATTCTGATTGCCAACAAGCTTTTGAAAAACTCAAGAACTATCTGCAAGAACCACCCGTCTTGGTCCCTCCTGTTCCCGGAAGACCCCTCTTCATGTACATGACTGTGTTAGAAGGGTCTATGGGTTCTGTTTTGGGCCAACATGATGAAACTGGTCGCAAAGAGCATGCCATTTATTACCTGAGTAAGAAGTTCGCTGATAGCGAAAGCCGTTATTCACTGCTTGAAAAAACCTGTTGTGCTTTAGCATGGGCCGCCAGACGTTTGAGGCAGTATTTGATATGTCACACAACTTTGTTGATCTCGAAAATGGATCCAATAAAGTATATCTTTGAGAAGCCTGCTCAAACAGGAAGACTTGCCCGTTGGCATATGCTATTGTCAGAATATGATATCCAATATGTTCCTCAGAAGGCTATCAAGGGAAGTGTATTGTCAGAGTACCTTGCGGACCAGCCTGTTGAAAATTATGAACCTCTCAAGTTTGATTTCCCTGATGAAGACATCATGGTAGTAAAGGATTGTGAAGAGCCTGGCCCTGATGAAGGTCCTAAGCCTGGATTTAGATGGAAGATGATGTTTGATGGTTCTTCCAATTTCAAAGGACATGGTGTAGGTGTTGTATTGATAAACCCCGATGGTGGTTATACTCCTTTCACAGCAAGGCTGGACTTTGGATGCACGAACAATGTTGCCGAGTACGAAGCATGTATTTTGGGTCTAGAAGCTGCAATTGACCTTGAAATCAATATTCTGGAAGTTATGGGTGATTCTGCCTTGGTCATTTACCAAGTCAAGGGTGAATGGGAAACCAAGGATGAAAAACTCATTCCATATCGCGCTTACATTATGGAATTGATTAAGTGTTTTGCTGAAATCACTTTCCGGCATGTACCTCGCACCAAAAATCACATAGCTGACTCCCTAGCCATGTTAGCTTCAATGTGGCAAGTCAGGTTTCACAATGAAGCACCTCTCATCAGTATCGAGCGCAAGACCGAACCAGCTTATTGCCAGTCAGTTGAAGAAGAGATGGATGGGAAACCATGGTTTCACGACATCATGAATTATCTGAAGACTCAGGAATACCTTGCCAATGCTTCCAGTCTTGATAGGAAAACTTTGCGAAGATTGTCATCCAAATTCTTTCTCAGTAATAACGTACTTTACAAGAGGAATCATGACATGGTCTTGCTAAGATGTGTTGATAAACGAGAAGCAGACCTATTGATTCACGACATTCACGAAGGAGCCTTTGGCACTCACGCCAAAAGATATGCCATGGTTAAGAAAATCTTGAGGGCTGGATATTATTGGTTGACTATGGAAGCTGATTGTATCCAATACGCCAGGAAGTGTCATAAGTGCCAGATCTACGCTGATAAGATGCATGTTTCTCCGACCCTGCTAAATGTGTTGTCATCCCCTTGGCCTTTCTCCATGTGGGGCATTGACATGATTGGAGCTATTGAGCCAAAAAATTCAAATGGCCATCGTTTCATTTTAGTGGCCATTGATTATTTCACCAAGTGGGTTGAAGCTGCTTCTTACGCCAATGTGACTAAGCAAGTGGTTGCCCATTTCGTCAAGAACAATATCATTTGTCGTTATGGAATCCCCAACAAGATCATCACTGACAATGGGACAAATTTGAACAACAAAACCATGAAGGAGCTGTGTGACAATTTCAAGATTGAGCATCACAATTCTTCACCTTATCGTCCCAAGATGAACGGAGTTGTCGAAGCTGCTAAGAAGATCCTGCAGAAGATGGTCGAGACTTATAAGGATTGGCATGAAATGTTACCATTTGCTTTGCACGGATACAGAACTTCGGTTCGAACCTCAACAGGGGCAACTCCCTTTTCTCTTGTATATGGAATGGATGCGGTCCTCCCCATTGAAGTAGAAATACCATCTCTAAGAATCACGATGGAAACTAAGCTTGACGAAGCTGAATGGGTCAAAGAGAGATATGACCAACTGAACCTCATCAACGAGAAGCGACTAACTGCTATGTGTCATGGTCATCTGTATCAGCAAAGAATGAAAAGAGCATTTGACAAGAAGGTTCATGTCCGAGAATTTCGAGAAGGAGAGCTTGTACTCAAGAAGATTCTGCCATCTCAAAGGGATGCTCGCGGAAAATGGGCACCTAACTACGAGGGTCCATTTGTGGTAAAGACTGTGTTCTCAGGAGGTTCCTTATTCCTCACAATAATGGATGGTGAACAACTCGCACATCCTGTAAATGTCGACTCAGTACGAAAATATTACACCTGAACAAAAGTCAGGGACAAAAGGCGTCTCACAGTTTTAGAAGGGGGGTTGTCACCTATATCCAGAAATTCACCAGCAGCGAAGAATTCTAGGATTTTTAGTCATTAGGGGTGGTAGTGGTCATTGAATGCGATGTAATCCTTTCCCAAATTTCCATTTTTCAATTGTAATGATCCATGAAACTTCACTATTGGCAAGTTACCATTCTAATGAAATCAGATTTTTGAGCCATTCTTTGTTTGATATTTATCATTACTCTGATATTCTCCTTATTATGCAAAACTTCACTTATTCATTAATAACAGTTTTAAAAAGCGGAAAATGTTTGAAAACTTTGAACTCTCCATTCTTTGTCACTAAAAGAGGATTGACAATACTCCCCTGATTAAAACGTTTCAATAATGGCTGACCACTAATACAAAGGACTTCTCACCAGTATCTTCACAAGATGTTTGTTGAAAGTATGATTCCCCAACAAAATAAGGACGTTCTCGCACTGGCTTCAAGACTGACCACCTGGCCAGATTTCAGTGTGGTTCCCTGTAGAAGACACGATGTCTCTCCTTTTGTGGCCCCCTGTCCGCCGTCTCTTATTTGAGTTGTTTCTTGCATATCGTTAAGCATTCGCATCATACCATAGCATTGAGCATCTTCGCATTTTGGGTGTTTTGTGTGTGAGGTCCTTACCTCTCTCTCTCTCTCTCTTTTTTTTCCTGGTCTTTCGATCTTTGTCTTTGTTTTGCTTGCGTCCGGTTTTCACCTTTGCGCCCCAGATTTTGACTCTTTGTGCAGTATTCCCCAGGAAGTCTAACCTGCAACCCCGGTACCGATCTATCTGATACTTAATCACCTTATTTAGATACCTAAAATCCAGTAACTGCTAGCATTATTTAAATCAGGTTATCGTGAACCTAAACTTCAGGTTATCTTGAACCCGTTGTTTGAAATCAGGTTATCGTGAACCTAAACTTCAGGTTATCGTGAACCCGTTGTTTGAAATCAGGTCAGATATGAACCCAAACCAAAATTCAAAATCCAGCTCATACTGGTTTTCTTCCTAAAGCAAATCATTTGTTATCTCAACCAACTCATATGAGTACCTGAGTCCATTCTTGGCTCATTAACCTTGTTCCCATTTAAACTCCAGTTGTCTTTTATCATTTGGCGCACAGAGTTCGTCTCTGTCTTTTCTGGTTTTTCTTGAAGATCCCGTTTGAACTCTTCAGTATAAGAAAATCCCAGAAAATCTTTTTGGGTGTCTATCCTTTTATTTCAAACTGACCCCCGTTGGATCATGTATTCTTTCTATTTTCATGCCCAGTAAGAATGCGGCTTTTTCCCCTGTGTCGTCAGGCCCCGTTTGAACCTATCGTCCATCTCCCTGGATCTTTCCCCAGTGGAGAATTCCTTTCAGGATTTCATCTCTAGTAAGGACCTGTAGGGTTTTCCCTCAGTTTCTTTTTTTTCATCCCCAGTGTCTCCTCGGAGTCTCCCCTGTGAGTCTCTTTTGTTGGTTAGCTTGTATCCCCAGTGAGTTTGCCTCATGGATACTAACCTTCATCCTTCCCCGTAGGGCTCGCTTGTGTTTGTTTGCTTTTTTTTTTGTCTTTTGGTGTCTTGTTTTGTCCGCATCTTTGCACTATCATGGCATCATATCATCATACTAGTAGCATTGCATATCTTTGCATATAAGGGCAAAATTTTCGGTTATCTGTATTTAAATATCTTTCACCATGATTTCATGAGGATTTTCATCTCTCATGTCATCCGGTGAAGATATTTAAATAGGGGCAACTGTTGTACCCTAAATTTTACCCTTAGATCGATTGATCTTTTGCATGTCATCTTAGGTCAAGCATGTTGCATAGCTAACCCTTTTATCAGGTTTTGTTTGCTTTTGTTTCATTTGTGAATCAGGTCTTATTTCAAGAGGATTCAAGGGTTGATCAGTCAAGATGTTGGATGGATCATTGAATCAAGCAAGTTTCTCATGTTCAAAGAGATATCTCCATAACCCTCTCCATAACAATTTTTATCCACCTTATCCACCCTCAATTGTTATTCTTAATTCCAAACCAGTATCAATAGCCATCTATTAACCATTTTTTTATCCAATTTCATCTCTATTTGTCAAAATCAATTTTCCTAAACCATAACCATTTCACTTATCAAAATTCACCTATTATTTATTTTCTTCTCTAAACCATTTCTTTTTGTAACAAAAAAAAAGAAAGAGAAAACAAATCCTAAAAACATTTGGTCTTTCTGCCCATCATGTTACAAAATCATGTTACAAAATTATAATTGAATTGAAAATCATTTACTGAGGACCAATAGGATGCGTGCAAGATGGCTTTGACTTTTCAACTCTATCCCTCTACCCAATGAAAGGATGTCGCGTGGCTTGGCATGGAGCAAAATTTTGGAAACGACTTCTTCTCCTTTGTCGTGGCGTCGTGTTTCTAAAGAGAGAAGAAGAAATTCATACTCCAAGAGAGCTTGTGTCCCAATTCAAACGCAAATAATTACTACAGCTCATAATCCTTGGCGCGTTTTTCATTTTGAAATCTCCACCATTTCCCTTTTGAGCTTTCACGCTTGGGTTTATTAAAAGTCACTCTGAGAATTTACTTGGTTCAACATAAGGACTGCTCTCGCCTGCAGAGATCTTCGTGAAATCCCAACCATTGCCTCATTTGATACCCATTCTTATGACAACAAAGAAGGAGGTTTCAAGCAACACACGGAATCATGAAATTGGCCCTGCATCTCTGAGGTTTTTGTGCAGCAAGGGAAGCGTATTTGTCTCCAAGAAATTGACCAAATTTGAATTTGAAAGGAGACGTTGCAAACCCTAATTATTTACTCAGCATACCATGTGTTTGTCCATTGGTCTCAGAGAACCAAAGCCAATCTGCTCAGCTTATAAAAGGAGGTCATCCCAGCACTTGAAAATCACCAATAATTCTCACAAAGCACTCTAAAAGTCTCTGAATTTTGAGTTCCACGAGTAAGAAAGAGGAGGAGGGTTGCTTTGAGGTCTTGCTAAGTTCAGAAAGGAGAGAAGTTAGCACACACTTGAAGGTGCAGTGGACATATTCCACTTGGTAACTACCCTCTCCCTATTTAAATCCATGCTCATGTATTACTGACATTATCATTATTTTATAACTGTTTGTATAATGTGTTTGATGTTGCCATTCAATCATCCATAATGTGACATTAATGTGTATTTGCTCTGTTTAACTTTCTGCCCTTGGTTATGATTTCATGAAGTAAGTTTGGTTTGGTTACTCTGCTGATATATTGAGATAGATATTTGCATTTCCTTTTGTTCTTGTTACTATGCCTGAAATATCATTGAAATGATAATGCTTTTGTTTTGTTCATTAGCTGTTTATATGTCTATGTGGCTTTATTTTTTATTATACTGTCAAAACTTGGATGTAAGAAGTGTTAGCAAATCTATGTTTGTTCTTGATGTTTGAATGTTATTATGAAAAAAATTAAGGTCTTTTGGTTCACTCTTGTTATTCTAAGATGCTCATATATTTTGTGATTTGTGAACCTATCAATTACTGCTTGTCTTTTAAGTTGATATGTGATTGGAATGTTGCTAGCAAGAAAATGATTTCCCTAAATGCAGTTTGTGCTGCTATCATCATTAATGTATGATCGGTTTGTGTACCTAAACTCATTGTCATTGTTGAGTATCCAAGGTCTTGCTTAGGTATTGATGTTTGTTGAATTGTGTCTTTAAGCATGGAAACTGTTTTTAACTTATGTGCTTGATGTTTGGTTTTGAATTGCTAAAATGTTTGATTTTTACTTGTCTAACTTGAAATCTGTTGCTAGTTTCTTAAGTCAAGTTTTGATGACCTAACCATATACTTGTAAGTGCATCACCTTTTGTTTGGATCTGTGCACTATGTTGTTACTTGTTTATCTATTGGTGTTTAAATTGATTCATCTAAAACTGATGTCTTATTAGAATCAAATGACCAAATGCATGCTGAGTGTTTATTTGATGTTTGCTTGATGCTACAATATTGGGTCAGAAATCTTTCACCAAGCATGCTTATCTTTGTTCTACCAGTTTTTGATGCATAATATGCCATCTTTGCTTTGCTGCCTATGTGATTTATGACCAATTTGTAAGCCTAAAACCCATGTCAGATGTGCCTTGACATGCTTAAAACTGCTTTTGTCCATTTGCCACATGCTGTTAGTTTGGTATTTCCAATTTATGTACAAGTTTTAAATGTTCAAACATGATATATACTTTTCTGCCATATAACCTTGTTTGATTTTGATTGCTAAATCTTGTGGAGAATTTTTCTTGGTTCCTCATGCTTGCTACCATGGAACTGTGTGCATTCTTCCTCTGTATTGCTGTAAATCAAGACTGGTTTTGATCCATGCCTTTAAGATTGTCTTATATCCATATGTGTTAGTACAACAAGTATTTGTTTACACCATGCCTTGCCACTGCTTGTTCTGAATGGTATTACTTGAATGAACTTGTTGCTATGATGTCATGCCTTGTGCCCTGTTTTACCTTGAACACATGTGTCTTGACCATCAGATTGTTGTTTTTGTTGTGTATTTATCATTAGAAGCATGACTGA
The DNA here is from genome assembly GCA_022829125.1 of Lathyrus tuberosus. Lineage (NCBI taxonomy): Eukaryota > Viridiplantae > Streptophyta > Magnoliopsida > Fabales > Fabaceae > Lathyrus > Lathyrus tuberosus. Next base: position 794,430 of record JALAZF010000237.1, read on the forward strand.
TCATACTTGTATCAACATGAGGAGTGTGTAGCCTTTTGTTTATGCTTATATTCATGCCTAACTACTATTTGATTTGGATGTCACTATATGTTTACAATTTCTGTTTGAATCTAGGTTTTATGACAACATTGTGTATCTAAAATGCCATGAACATGTAGCATAACTTATCCTTGCCTTTGCCATAAGCTATCAATCAATGTTGAACCTTGCTTTTATGATTATGCCTCACAACTTTTCCCCCTGAATTTGTGTTTATGCTATCATGTTGTTTCCATCTATTTGAACTATCATCTGACAACATTTCTGGCACATCTCTATCCATGCTATATTATGGTTTTAAACCAATGTATTTTGTGTGCCTATGACTAATGTATGAGCATACTCCTGCTGCATTTCTAACCATGCCATGCTCTAACCAAGTTGCTCCTAGGACAAACAACCTTAGATAGATTTGTGAATCTGTTGAACTCCTTGTTTGATGCCATTTTGCCTTGTTTGCTTTCTAAATGTCATGCTTAATCTGAACCAATTTTGTATGTTGTCATCTTTTAAAGGCCAGTGCATTGAACTTTGCTAAAACTCTCATGGTTTATATGCCCCGTTGTCTTTTCTTTGATGTGTTACTGCTCTGAACTTCCATATTGTATGCTGATGTTGTTGAGTTTCAATACCTGAGATAACACGCTCTTTTCTGCTGACATGATTGAGTTGCTGTGAACATAGAAATCATGCTATTACTTTGAGTGTATGATGTTGCTATCTTGTTTCATTGCATTTCTTGCCCATTGATCAATTAACCATTGGATATATATAATCGGATCTTAAAACAACTTTGTTATCTTTCATCCAACGGGTTAAGCATTTAACTTTGATATTCATGAAATCAACCTAATACCATGCTGTTTTGAATCTCTAATTCGCACGAATGTTTGTTTGTTTGCATCCAAGTCATGTTTAATTTCCATGGTTTTCAATGAATGTGTCATGTGTTTGATTGAACTTCTGTGCAATATATGTTTGTTAATTTGTATTTGAATCTGTCTCACTCCATGCTCCAAGCTGTGATATGTATTTCCATTACTAATGTAAGAGTTTACTTGCATGTTTGGCTTGTGTGTTTTAGTTTTGGTAGCTCGTATAGTGTTGAGGAGTTGATCAAATGTTACTGTCTTTTCTTACTAATGACTGTGTGCATGATTAAGGGCATGGCGTGATGTTTCATTTCTATATGAGCTGACTATTCTATGAGTTTGGTTGCCTTTCTTTTTGTTGGTCATATACGCGCAAGAAGAATTATGTATTAATTAAGATGTGTTTATTACCGGATGTAACAGCCACCCCAGTGGCAAGCACACACATACACACTCGCCTTTGACCCTTGGGACGGGGGTTCGAATCCCCCTCGCCCCCATCCTTTTATTTTTATTTTCCAATTTCACTTCGCTTTACATATATACATGTTGATACCATTATTTGTTAAAGCGTGCGCATGGCACGGTTGGCATTGGTTTTGGGCAGAATACACTAGGTCCTGGGTTCAACCCCTAGGAATGCCCTTTCTTTCTTTTTACCACTTATTTGTTTCATTTTTAAGTTTATGCTTTAATTTCAAACCTTCATAACTTGTTTGTTTTTCATCCCTTTTCTTCCGTTCTTTTTGCTATTTGTTTCTAATTGGATTCACTTGTTGAATATAAAAAGAAATGGTTGAAAATATTTAATCTTGATGGCTTTCATTCATGTGGAAGTTGGAATTTCTTTTAAGGTTTTATTGCACTTCTTTATTCATCTCATGATGTTATCTTTGTTTATTTTGGTTGAGCATTGCCTAATATGAGTAATTCTAACCTTGCCTGATATTATAAACCATGTTTCATCCTAATATCTTGTTCATGTCTTTTTACATCATCATATTAAATTCATATAGCTCTTTATTTCATAGTAAGTTTAAAACTGTTATCTTTTCCCCATTCCAAAGGAAAGTCCTCCTAAATTGACTCTTGAGTCACTAAACAACCATCCTACCTTAACCTCATAAGAGCTTATCCCATTTCTTGGCCTCATGAGAGCCATGAAATCATAACTTAGCTATAGGTTAGAGTTTTGGAATCTATGTGATTCTCACCATCATGAGAACTCAATTTCCCCCTATAACTTAGATTTAGAGAGTTATCGTGAAATCTAAAATGAGCTCACACTCATTTCCCCTTGGCCATAGTCAATGGTTCCTTCTTCACCCTTAGATCGGTGAACTACGGATACTCTGATTCCACTCCTGTCAGGATACGTAGGCGCAAGGCGCGATACCTTGTCGAGTATACTTAGATACTAACCCCTAGGGTTTCAACCTTTAGCATAACACCCTTAGCAAGCAAGTAAGACATAACACAAACTAAAACAAGAGGTTCCTGTAGAGTACTACAGACGTTTAGGGTGCTAATACCTTCCCTTAGTATAACCAACCCCCGAACCTTAGATCTCCCCCTTTAGGTTTTCTCGATCTTGAACCTTTCCTTTGGATAAATCAAAGTCGGTGGTGAATTCAAAGAAATGTGACGCAAGTTAATAAATACCTTGTTATCCGATTCTCACCGCAACACCTCTCATTCCACACCTTTATATATTTCAGACTCGATGTGAACGTCTTCAATGCCAACATGAGGTGTCCTTTGAAACTGTATAAAGTATGCTTAGTCGCAACCACCCGCTGGGCACATTTTTATGATTCCTGGTGAAGGATTTTTGCAAAATCCCCATAGACGAACAAGTCTGGGAATGGAGGGTTAAGATCATCAGGCCTATAGGCAATTTTGAAGTACTGAATGCTTGGATTTCCTTAATATGAGTCGAAATACCTTTCTTAATCTTCTCTTGCACAGAGAGGAAAGCCTTGTTAAGATGCTGAGTAAAGGCAGCAACATCAAAGAATTCTTCAACATAGTACTTTTCCATCACTAGTCGAACTGTGGGGTGCAGAGGAAGTTTTAGTCGAATGGAACAGGAATGAGTTGTGTCTGGCTAGCATAACGAGCTATTTGCTTGATGGTCGCACAACCTCAGTGTAAATTGCATTATAGAGAAGAAGGGCATTCTTTTTCTCATATATGGGTTTTGGTAGAATCTGGATCAAGCCAAACTATCGAGTGACAAGATTTGGTTTATAAGCAATAAGGGTAACCTGACTTTTTGATAGGTTAAGCATGAGGGTTAACAACCTAGGAGTTAAGAAAGCTTCCCAAATGGCAATGGATTCTGCTTCTTGGGCTTACGATGGAGATGGGAATGGCCTAGTGAACCACTCGGGGCCATATCTTCTTGCAGCAAAAGGAGCCATGTTCTACGTAAAATCATAACGCTTGGCAAACATCATCACATAAGTGGTGAAAGTCTGTTGGAGGTTGTCGTAACCCAAAATTTGACCTCCCTTTTTCCTTTTGCATAAGCATGTACATTCGCATCGCCGGCATACGCATTCACACTCTTTCCTCTTTGATTTTGTTACAGGAATATTCAGGTTTTCCAAACCCGATTAATCGCATCCTCACAAAGTCATCACGTCATCAAAACAAGCACAAAATATTGGTTTCCGTGCCTATTCATCAAAACAAGAGGTGGAAAATCAAAATCGGGACTTCAACACTTGTTCCTGAGCAAATTGGACAAATTTTCCAAGAGTAACCGATTACTCTATTTCTAGGCAAAAACAAGGTAATCGATTACCCTGTCCAGATTTGCACATTCTGCTGCATTTTTGGGACAACAACCTTGCACTCTCTTTGGTCTTTGATTCCACTTATTTCTAGCATGGTGTCGAATATTCTAGACTCTTCAAGATTTCACTTGCATTTGCTACAATGTATCATTTCCACTCAAGACTACCATACACCTTTATTTCTAAACATGTGAACCATTGGATTTGAAGCTTGTATTGGGATGTTCCCACCGAGTTAACAAATAACTAACTGAGTTAACCTCCAACTCAGTGAGTTAGATGTAACTAACTCCAAACCTGATGCCAAACCACCCTAAGCTAGCTCCAATCCAAGTTCCAAACCTATCACACTCTAAACCAAAGCTCTATATAAAGAAACCTTCACTTTGTTGCAAAGGATCCATCATTTTTCAATCACACTTCACTATCTTCACTATCTTCACTCTCAACTCTCTCACACTTTCTCTGAATTTTTCTGCAACTTCTTCATCTTCATATCCATTTTCTTCCCAAACCTTACCATAGCTCAATTTCACCATTGAAGAATAATTACTTTCACCTTGAAATTGATTATTTCTTGAGCTTAACCTTCATCATCTTGCTATTCTACTGGATTTTCTAGAGATTTATTAGCTTTGGATTCATCTCATGTGTTGGCTTCAAGATTCTACAGTGCGAATTTGTATTTTGGAGATTTCGTCGCAATTTGCTCGGTTTCGATACGGTTCGGCTAAAATTAAAGATTCCTCTAGTTTTCTTTGATTATCTTCACCAAGATTCATTTGCAACAACATCCAAGGCACATCTCAGCCTTGTAGGTTGGTCTTTCTTTGCTCATTTTACTGTTTCGAACGTTTTCGTATCATTCGCGATGTAGTTTCGATGCTTTTTATGTGTGAATTGATTATGCCATTACTTGATCCATGATCTTGATGAGTTAATTGATTCCATTGCTAATTATTTGTTGTTGCTAAACTTGATTTTCGTGCACTAATTCACACCCTAGCATGTGGTAGTTTGGACAAGTAATTTAGGTGCTGAAAGTGCTTTTTGAAAAGCTATTTTTGCCACTGTTACAGTGGTAATCGGTTACTCATATCAGGGTAACCGATTACTCTGCACAATTTTACACTAGCGCTGCCTTTCTCAAGCAAGTAACCGATTACCTGCTTTGTGGTAATCGATTACCACTGTACAAAGTGCCATTTTTTGAGCTTTTTCAAGTGTTTTTGCCATGTTTTCCTCCTCTAACTTCCATGGATTGACATGATTGATTTTTATGGATGTTTTAGGTGTTGTTTCACTTCAGTTTAAAGCATGTTTGTGAATTTTCTGATGCTCGATCTTTCGGTCTTATGATTGTGCACATTCTTGGGATTGCATGAACATGATCATTTTTGCACAATTTTATTCAGATAATAACATGATGTATGATGCATCTTGAGTGGCATTTGGTACTGTTTTGTACTTGTATTCATGTTTGAATTAAGTTTGTTCTTCAAAGAATAAGCTTAATCTTGTATAATAAATAATGCACCCTTTTTGCTTTAATAATTTTTTAATTCATTTGGAAAATTATTAGCATCTTTTGCCCTTTGATTAATTAATCAAAACTTCGTTTCGATTATGTTACCTTCCCTTTGGCGCTTCTCTTTAGGCTTACGTTAGAGCTTTCTTCCTCTCTCTTCCCCGCAGAGTAGGAGTTTCGCGCGACACTAGAGCACTGTACAACTTGGAGTTGTTACGTTGTTCGTCTTAATTTTTGCACTACATCCTGTGTGTTAGAGAAGGAATGAGAATGGAGAATTCCTACTCTCATTCCGACTACTTCAGGTAGGGGACGAATAACCCTATGCCTGACTTAGTCACCTCTATCTCCAGACGGCAGGGTATCTTTATCCCCAGCTGAGTCGATCTTTGATCACTCTTATCTCTTTCAATCTGTCTTTTGATCCATCACATTTCCCTTGGTTCGCGATCATTAAGTAATCTTCAGAGAGTAAATCTCTTGCTCTTGTTTCAATACCTTTCTTTTGTTCTCTTCAAGAGAGTTTCAATTACCTTTTCTTGTGGTTAATCACTCCTTTCGTTGATTCCCCATGAGAGTCGTAATCACTCATTCTTTGGTTGATCATAGGCGTATTGTTAAAACCAATTCTCTATTTCCCCTGCAGTCTCACTCTTTCTTTGGTTAAACACAGTCTTCCTGTTAAACATCGAAACTCTTGCGGAGTTCGCAGCCTTCTCTTAGTTTTTCTCTCTTTGGTTGGTTAATCACTTCCTGTTAGTAAAACACCAATTTGCACTTCTTCTCAGTTAACCACAACCCGTCTATTAATACACTGAGCTCCTTTCGAGTTAATCACCTTCTTTTGGTTAATCACTCGTTTCTTTTCGGTTAATCACAGTCTTTTGTTAACACTGAATTCCCAGCGGTTAGCAACCTCCTTTTGCTTCTAATACCCCTTCTTCGTTGGTCAAGTATTGTTTGTTCAGTCAATACCGACATTCCCAATAGGTCACAACCTTTGCTTGGTTCCACACCCGTTCTTTGGGTCACAGCATTCGCTTGGTTCTACACCCGTTCTTTCTGTTAATCACAGACTATCTGTTAAAACCGTTCTCCCCGCACAGTTGCAATCTTTACTTTCCTCGGTTAACCACTGTTTATTAGTTAATATGCCGAAATTCCCATAGAGTCAAACACCCTATCTTGGTTCAGTACTATCTTCTTTTGGTTCATCACAGCCTGCCTGTTAACACCAACATTTTTTTCCCCACAGAATTTTAATCTCTTTTCCTTCGGGTAACCACTGCCAGTCAGTTAACATATCGAATCCTTATCCTCTTGGTTTTGACACCATCCTTTTGTTTGTTTCCCAGTAGGGTAGCTTACCTTCTGGTCTCCAACACAATTCTTTGTTCTTCTACTTCCCCAGTAGAGTCCCTTCTTTCCTTTTGCACTCCTTTCTTGGTTTTGACACCAATTCTTTTTGCATCCCCAACAGATCTTTCTCTACTTCTTTTGCTCTTGGTTTTGACACCACTTTCCTTTCTTTTTTCCGTCTTAGTTCCACGAACCACGGAAGCTCTGATTCTGCATTCATTCGAATGTAAGATACGTAGGCACAAGATTGCGATAATCTTGGCGAGCACACTTCCACCTCCTTCCATTCTTCTTCTCCTTCCATGGTTCCATAAACTACGGCGCTCTGATTTCCTCATTGCCCTAATCCTCCGCGAACACTTTCTTTATTTTATTTCTCTCTCTCTCGCTCTCGCTCTCGCTCTCTCTCTCTCTCTCTCTCTCTCTCTCTCTCTCTCTCTCACTCTCTCTCTCTCTCTTCTTTTAGCTATAAGCCTTTAGATAGATAACCCATCCAAGCCTAGAAGCAAGCGAAATGGTTACCGTCAAGTACGACAGATGCGTAATGTGCTAGTACTTTCCTTTCGCATAACCGACCCCCCTTACCCATTTCTCTTCCCCTTGGGTTTTATCGATATTTTCCCCGTCCTTTGGGACTAAATAAAGTTCGGTGGCGACTCTGATGTATCTTTGAGTGTCCGATTCACTCAGGTATAATCCTGCTAGCTTCAGCTGACGACTCTGCTGGGGAGTCCTTGCTCTTGTAAGTTGGGGTCTCGCCTAGTTTTGTTTGCTTTCTTGCTTGCTTGGGTGTTTATCTTTTGCACTTTACTCGCTTTATTTTATTTAGGTTTATGTTTATTTACTGCATTTCTTTACTGCTTTGAATATTCATATGCTGTATATTCTAGATATCTGCTATTTTCTGCTGTTGTTTGGGTGGGTAGATATTATTGGAGAGAAAAGTCCTAACATCGGGCTTGAGCATGCATATAGGCTAGAACGTGGATAGTCGTGAGGGCTGCGTTTTGTGCGTTGGGTTACCACGAGAGCCACAACCTAGATTGTGATTCGCTTGAGAATACTTCCGTCCTACGATAATTCGCTACGGCGGCGGGTTTTCATTCTGAGTCCTATGGTTTGGGTGACCTTTCTACGGACCACCTAGTTGTGTCTAGATCACAACTATGAGCGGGATATGGGTTTTTTGCAGGAAAATAAGTCTCTTTATACCTTTTTTCTCACACACATAAGATTATTTCGCACCAACAGAGAATTATATGTGCAGATATCCAGATTGTTCATATTTGAATGTTTAGACAGTGCTGGCTTCTTATTTTTGTGTTGCATATCATGTCATCATGTAAATTAATTTTTGCATGTGCATTTTCCAGGTTATTCGAAGGTTTATTCTTTGTTGACATTATCATAGAGATGAGTATTGGTTGCAGAGGTATCTTTAGCTACAAGTTTGTGGAGCCTAAGCTGAAGACTTTGAGAGGTTTAGCATCCTGTGTGGTTGAAGATAACAAAGGGGTTTTCAAAGATGATTATGGTAATCTGTTGGCCATCCTCAACACTGAAGTCAACATCACTGCCATTCATACACTTGTTCATTTCTATGATCTGCCACTTAGGTGCTTCACATTTTAGGATTATCGCTTAGCACCTACACTTGAGGAGTACTCTCATATATTGGGGGTTGAGATCAAGAAGAAGGTTCCTTTTATCTACACCAGTGGTTGTCCGAAGTTTCCCCTTATTGATAATGCACTTTGCATTAGTAAGAAGGATGTGGAAGCTAATATCAAGACTAAAGGGAATGGTATTCAAGGGTTTGCTTCAAAGTTTCTGGATGACAAGGCTACTTCCTTTGCTGTAGATGGAAACTAGAAGGCTTTCAACACCATTCTTGCTTTGTTGATATATGGGATCGTCCTATTTTCGAACATGGAGGATTTTGTAGATCAGGCTGCCATCAGTATCTTCTTGTCCAAGAACCCTGTTCCGACACTTCTTGTTAATACTTATCATTCTATTCATTTGAGGAATGAAAAGAAGAAGGGAACCATTGTCTATTGTGCTCCTTTGTTGTTCCGATGGTTCATGTCTCACCTTCCATAGAAGGGACCCTTTGCTGAGAATAAGGGAAATCTCAAGTGGTCTCAACGAATCATGTCTCTTATTGCTGATGACATTTCTTGGTATTCTCGAGTCTACGACGATACTAAGATTATTCTTCATTGTGGGAAATTCTCTAATGTGCCTCTTTTGGGTACAAAGGGTGGAATTAACTATAATCTGAGACTTGTCTTCCGTCAGTTGGGGTATCCTATGGTTGCTAAGCCAGATCCTGAGGTAGTGGAAGAGTTCATTTTCATGAAGGGGTTGATGACATAGGATTGCTGAAGAGGTTTAGTGCCGCTTGGACTCAGATTCATCTTAAAGGAAGAGCCAATTTGGGTAAGAAGAATTGCATAACCAAGGAAGCTTACACACTTTGGGTCAAAGAGCGTGTCAAGGTGATCTTATTGCCATTTTCTTCCGAACCTTCCATGAATGTCAAGCTTCCCAAACTTGCCATTATTCCTCCATCTGAAGTCGACCAACTCAAGCGGACCGTTGAGATGTTGAAAAAGGAGAATGTTGATCTTCGTCTCAACCTTGATAGAGTCATATCCGAGAAGGAAAGTCTACAGATTGAGCTCCATCAGAAGCACGAGTGTATGCTCAAAGAGGTGGAGGTTGAACAGAACAAGCGAGGGAAAGTGGGTGATGCTTTGAAGAGTACCTACGACGGTCTTACTTCCAAGAAGAGACAACTCGCCGACACTCAGTATCAAGCCTACAAGGATGAGTTGAGCTACAAGAAGCAACTTAAAGAGCTTCGAGGGAAGTTGTCAGAGTACAAGACAAAGCTGCAAAATGAGCAAGACCTTCCTAACCAGTTGGCAAAGGACTTTTCTCAGTGTCAAGTCAAGCTCAACAAAGCCTTCGGTGAGATCCAAAAGCTGTAAGATCAAGCACATCAGAGCCGAGAGCAGATCAGTTAGATTAACACGGAGAGTACTCATTAGGAGCATCAGAGCCGTCATTTGCAAGTTCGCTTGGATCAGAAGGAGGCCTTTCTTCAGGATATGCTTCAGGGACCTAACCATTCTTTGTTGCGCAACCTGTTAGGTGCAGATTTTACCTAAATATGATACATCTTTCTTGGCACTTTTTCTACTCAATTCTCATGTTTTCATTAGTTTTACTCATGATTGTTGTTATTCTTCTAACATTGAGAATATACCTTTGGTGCTTGTAATACATGTGTTATTGTGTAGGAAAAAGCATAAACTGAGAAAAGTTGTAAGACACAAGAAATGATACAAGTTGCTAAAGAACAGAGGAAAACTTCAAGAAGTTCGCTTTACGAACTAGCTAGCGAAGGTTCGCTTTGCGAAGGTTTGCGATGTCCTAGGGAATGGTCCCATAATTATGGCAGAGGAAAAAGGCACTAAAGTTTGCTTTGCGAACTTGAAGGCGAGTGTTCGCTTTGCGAACTCATGAAGAAATTTTGTGGCGGTTTAACTATGCAGAGGCACCTCAGGTGCCCATTTTCATCATTCTCTTTGCGAGTAAAACGTTTGCAGTGCGAATTTGTAAAATCCTGAATGTATTATAAATAGAATTTTCACACTTTTTAGGAATATAACATATAGAAACTTGAGAGAAATATCAGAACATGTAATTTTAGGATCAGAACTTGATATCTCTTCATTTCAAGGGAGAAAAGGTAGGATCTTTAATATCTTGTTGGGTTTGGATGTAATCTTTTGATACCTTATGTATTTCATCTAATGTATGTTTTTGAATATGTTTTGATTCTCTATTGTTGAGTATCTTTGATTGGTTATTTGTGGTCTTGACAAAACCTTTACAAATCCTTGATCTTAGATTTTCATCTATCAATTAACAAAATTTTGACATGGTTTTGTGAGTTGATATTCAATGTATCTTTTGTGTATTGTGTTGATTAAGTAGCATGGCTAGCATGAGTAGGATCAATACGGTATTGCGAGGATGCGTGATAATAGTGATGAAGAGCGTTATTCACATACATTTGGCAAATTAGTTGAATACATGTAAAAAAGGTTAAACTTATGTACGTATTCTAATCGTTGGCATTTTATATGAAGCAGACATTTATCTGATTTGGGTGTCATCTTTGTTTACCTGTTTATCTTTGATTTGAACCGCTATAGACATATACTCTTCAGATCTGGATCTAAGATAATTATTTGTTTTGTTCAAAACTCTAGAAATAGATTTAGGCTTAACACTTACGTGAGTATCAGCTCTTAATGCTCTGTGTTGGTTTTTATTGCGTGAGACATCACCAATGAGGCAATACGGTCGTTCTCTCGACGTTGCGTTAGACATAACCTCTGTCGTGGGTAATACGTGAGGATATTAGACGAATGATTGATTTATGTATAATATGATTAGAAGAATGCATGTGTTATCAATTGATGAAATCCACGTCCAACAAGGCTCCGTTTATATTTTCCGTCTTTACTTTATGTTTTCCGTCTTTACATTTTATGACTTTAATTTTGGTTCTATAAATCTTTTAAACCAAAACTTTTGAACCATAAGCTTAGAAATGTAGATACTGTCGAACGACATTCTTTCCCTCGCACTGATCCCTGTGGAGACGACAAAACTGGGTTACTTAAATTAATTTTATAGTTCAACACAACCTCATGAAGGATGCGAAGTATTGGAGTGAGAGCCACGACCATCTATCCAGATTCGCTGAGCACGCACTTGAATACTTGCCTGGGTTGTTGAGGGATGCATATGATGATGTGTTGTCGCACAAGACTCCTTGGGCTATCTTCCACTTCTTGTCTGTTTGTAGGGTGGTATTTGATAGGATCCAGGCTGATCTTGTTGTAGCCCAAAAGGAAGATATTTGATTTGTACTTGGCTTGTACTTCTTTCCTTTGTTGAATGAATGAAGTTTATTGCCAGCTTTATCTTTGCACATTTACTTGTATGCTTTATGATCATTGTTAACAAAGATAAGTTTACGAATTCCTGGACTTTAAAACTTTATTTGTATGCATTGCATACATTCATGCACACATATGCACATCCCTTTGTCCGAAAAACCTTTGCTTACCCTGTCCGTCTTCCGCTTATAGCAAGACGACGACTCGACATCGGTATCTCACCTGCTCAAGCCAATCCAAGATCATGGCTGACTTCGAAGCTGAGAACGGTGCCTATAAGGAAACTTTGGCTCAATTTCAAGGTCGGATGGATCAGTTTCAAACCAACATGGATTTTATCATGGAACTCCTTCGTGCTCAGAAGGATGTTGCTGCTGCTGTCACTGTTGTTGTAACTGCCACTGATGCAAATGTTGTCACCCCTGCTGTGACTGTTCCTCCTGTTGTTATAGATGTTCCTACTGTTGTTTCTTCTCTTGCTACTGTTGAAGTGCCGGTTGAGCCTGTAATTCAGCCTGTTGTTCATCTGTCAAATTCTCAGTCTGGTTTGAACAAGATGCCTACTGCTTTTCCTTGGGGCATGCCTCCGAATTTCACTCCTCAAATTAAAAATAGTGGTGCCTTCGTACCATATCACCCTTTAGTTGTGCCTATGTCTAATGGAAATGTTGTTGCATATCCGTGGGGTATGCCTACTCCGGTGCCACCTCTGGTGGTGAGTGATGATCATGAGAATCTTCATGGTCAGACTCATCATACTCCTGGGTTGGCTAACATTGAAACTCCTGATGAAGATGATCACTTGTATAGGGGTCCTCCTATTCATGTTACGGTTTCATCCCAAGCTGCTCAAACTACTGTTCAGAATGTTCATTCTGGAATGTTTTACCCTGGGGCATCTTTAGCCGCTGTGGTACCTCGTCAAAATTATCCATTTGGTGTTTAGATGGGTCAGAATGCTGGTCAGATGGGTAATCAGGGATTAATATACCCTTCTCAGCTGCCAAATCCTCAGATCCTTGTCAGGCCAATTGATCAAGGTAGACCTGCTGATTACAAGTTATTGGAAGACCGTATCAGAGCTATTGAAGGGTTTTCTGCTTTTGGAATAGAGATCAAGGACTTATGTTTGGTTCCAAATGTTGTATTGCCGCAGAAATTCAAAATACCTGAGCTTCCAAAGTATAAAGGTTTGAGTTGCCTACGTAGTCACATCACTATGTACTGCAGGAAGATGGCATCCTATATTGATAATGATGAATTGCTAGTCCATTATTTTCAGGATAGTTTGTCTGGTGCTTCATTGGATTGGTACATGGGCTTAGAACGCAGCAAAATCCGTACTTGGAGAGATTTATTAGAGGCATTCTTAAAATAGTACAAATACATTCTTGACTTGGCGCCTACCAGATTACAGTTGCAAAACCAGTCTCAGCGCTCAGCCGAAACATTTAAAAAGTATGCACAAAGATGGCATCTCGTGTAAGACCTGCTCTCTCTGACAATGAGTTGGTTTACATCTTTATGGGTACATTGCAAGGACCCTACTATGAGAAAATAGTGGGTAGTTCTTCATCAAATTTTGATAACATTGTAACCATTAGTGAAAGAATTAAGAACTGTTTGAAAACTGGAAAGATTCCTGGAGCCGCTTCTCAGCAGCCAGCTAACAGAAAGTCTCAGAACAGTCATTCAAAGAAAAAGGAAGGTGAAGCCAACGCTGTGACAACTAAAGTCTCTCCTTAGTATTAAGCATTCATGGCTCCCATGCCATACTATCCATATCCTTACATTGCTGATGCATAATATCAACTACCATCGTACCAGTATCATCGGCAAAAATAGGTCCAAAATGCTCAGAATCAGCAACAACCGCAACGTCAAGAACAGTCTCAACAAAACAGTAAAAATTAGCAGAATCAAAACCGGAAAAACAACAACAATCAAGGAAATCGTAAGCGCCCAAATTTTGACAGAACTCCAGTGCCCTACACTGAATTGTTCCCTTACATGGTTCATCAAGGGGCAATTATTCCCAAAGAGATCGCACCTGTAATTCCTCCATTCAACCCAAAGCATAATCCAAACGCATCTTGTTCTTATCACTCTGGATACATAGGACATGTGACAGAGGACTGTATTATTTTCAAAACCAAGGTTCAGGAGCTCATTGATCGAAAGATTTTGAATTTTGCTGAGGAAGGTCCTAACATTCAACACATTCTGTTGCCCAATCACGGTAAACCTGCGGTGAACATGATTGAGGATAATTCAAGGGCTGAATTGATCATGGATATTGACGAGGTAAAGACCCCGATGAGTGTGGTTATCAAGAGATTGAATGAACATGGGTTGTTAAAAGGGCTGCATGGTAATTGTCATATTTGTGACGATAATCCCAACCAGTGTCGAAGGCTGAAGGGTTGTGTCCAAATTTTTATGAATCGAGGTGAAGTCGCTACTATCGAGCCATTCACCATCATCTATATGAATATTCTTGTTGAATCCCCTAAAAATAAAATACAACAAATCGTTGTTTACCCGCCAAAACCGTTTCCGTATCAGAATTCTAAGGAGGTACCTTGGAGGTATGGGTCTACTGTGTTTTCTGGAGATCAAGAGATAAGGTTTGTTGAGTCTGAGATTGTGAATGTTACAACCACTAGAGGTATGACTCGTAGTGGACGAGTGTTCGCTCCAAAGGTTACTACAAAACCTGTACAAGTTCCAACTGTCGTTCCTCCCAAGGAGAAGCCTGTGTCTGCAACCCCTTTTGTTCAACAAGGGGCATTTACTACAGTACTAGTGCCAACTATTCCGTCTGAGGATGTTTCAAAGAGCAAAGAGATAGTCGATGATCAAGAGTTCCTAAAGCTGATTAAGAAGGGTGACTTTAAAATTGTGGATCAGCTGGGGCAGACTCCCTCAAGGATCTCAATTTTTCCCTTACTCATTGTCGCATCTGCGAAAATCAACCGGCGGAAAGGAACAGAAGAGTAACCACAAAATGTTATTTATCCCGACGCAGGGAAAGGAAACGATCAAAGAAAACCTAGCAAAAGGAAAGGAATGGTCATCGCAACCATAGCCTGGGTTCGGGAGTCGGTTACACGAGAGGAAGGTATTAGCACCCCCTCGCGTCCATCGTACTCGATGGGATCCACACTTGTTGTTATCGATCAAAGGGTGTAGATTATCCTAAGCTCAACTACTAACTGGAAAGGAATGAGAAATGGAGAAACGGGGGAAAAAGGAAAGAAGTGACTCGATAGGACATCGCCGTCCTAGGCCTACGTATTCCCTCGGGTGCGGGAAAGTCAGAGTCAACGTAGTTCAGACTACGGTTTTGTGGGGAGAAGGTTGCTCGCCAGGCGTCGCGCTTGTGCCTACGTATCCTCACTCTAATCAGAGAGAGGAAATCAGAGCAGTTGTAGTTTGAACTAACAGGGGCGGTTATATTTGTTTGTGTATTTTAGCGGAAGACGCCAAGGTTCGCGTTCCAGCAGTTTAGGTGTCGCCGCTCGTTGTACGGAGTCTTACGCATTTACCCGTTTGTGGTGGAACGGAAATGATGTTTACTTTATGAATGAAGTGAGGGAGAGGAGAAGAGAAAGATTATTTGTTTAATGTTTTTTATGAGAAAGTGTTTTGAAGTTTGTTTGAAACTCATATTGCACTAAAGTCTATGACATAGGAGCGAATGCGTCGCATGGTCGCCCCCAATGGAACGTATGCTAAACACTCTTGAAAGGTGAAGGGAGACCCTCCTCCTTCCATTTCACATATACTTAAGGCTCATGGCGTGCAATACTTGTTGCCTTTATTACATGTTTTTGATCTTGTTTTGAGATGAGAGAAGAGACTCAAGGTTGAAAGAAAAACAACTAAGGGGAGACTAATAGTAGACCTAGTGTTGTCATGCATTGATGGCCTTATGGTTGAGTTAAGTAAAGGAAATCTACCTAATAGACAAGGAGGGATTGCACTACCTAATGCTTATCTTACCTTACCTTAATCAAAAATTAAGGTTAATCTAAGATCCCAAAGGGGTGTGAAAGAGTTGTTCAAACAAGCATTATATCACACAATCCACAAGTAAAGGAATAAGAGTAAGCAAATGAAATAAGAGATGAAATAAGAATGAGTACTCATGTACTCACGCGCCTTACCTTGCAAGTAACCTAAGAAACATTGATTAAAGAATGTAAAGCATAAGCATTAGTTGCTAATTGATTTGAAAAGTTAAGCATACAACTCATAAACTAAGACTAGTTAGTTTGCATTGGTGTTTAAAGTAATGTACATGAGTAAACAAATTAAAGTGAGTCCTAAGAGCTAAGGATCTTATACAAGTCAGTAGCTATGCCTAAGTAACTCCTATTTATGCTAACATGTTAAAATAGGTCAAACTATGTCAAACTATGTGCTAAAACATCATACAAATGCAAGTTGTGCACAAACTAGATGAAATGAGTGCTTAAGAGCTATGTAAGTGAATTATAACATGATTTTACATCTAGGTTAGAAGTGTGTAACATGGAAGAATGGATGCAAATGTCATTTGATTAGTATAGGAACCATGTATTAAAGTATTCTCAATTATTAAGCAAGTTAAGCGCAAGAGTAATCCACTAGTATGCAACATATGATTCAAGTTTAAGTAAAAAGACATGCAAGGGTGGATGTATGCTATGGCAAAGTTCAAAATCAGAAAAGATGTCACATTAAAGATGCCTTAAACAACATTCAATTAGCCTTGGGAATTCATAACATTTCAAGTTTAGAAACGAGGGTGAAACAAACACCAAACAATGTCATTTAAGCTCTTAGAAATTAGCATACTTGTAACACAAGCAAAAGAGAAACATGAAAGGAGTGTACAAATGTTGGATAGATCAAAGTCAGTACCTAATTACCTCTAATAGGTCCTATTTAGGTCCTAAAAGAGTTAGAAGAATAAGGAACATACAAAGATTACGCAACTAGACAAACAATGTTCAAGTAGAAAATGAAAAGCCAAGTTTATTTTCCATGAAGTATGAAATGCAATTAGATGTCATTTATGTTTCATGAAAATTGGGATGTATATTATAGATCATGTATGATGTGGAGAAATACAAGTTGGAAGCATCATGTTAAGGCATACTACACAAACACACAAGTAAACACAAGTTTATGCATTAATGCAATATTTACAAGTCATGCAACTTAAAAAAGAGTAATATGAGATTAGAAGTCAAGTGAGTATGATTAGTAATGCTACAAGTCAGTACATATAACATTCTTTATTGGACTTTCAAGTTCCAAAATGAAATGGAAAAAGAAAGTGTTCAAGAAGTCCTAAGAGAATGCACAAAGTTCATGCACATGGATATTCACATTCAACAACATTTAAGTCAATCAACAAATCAACAAGAAATGACCTATAACTTGAGTTCCCAAGACCTATAATCTCTATCACACATGTCCACAAGTATCTCAATCAATTTAGCAATGAATGACATATAGATAATCATAAAACTCTAAGGTATAGTCTTGAATCACATCCATGCACAAAAGTGCATTTAAACAATCCAAAAGAGCATGATCAAGTGCTTTAAAAATTGAATGAAGACAAGCAAATTTAGGTGACATCAGTGGCTATACATCACTTAAAAGATAGGACCAAAACTCCTATTTATTAAGCTCAAACAATGTTCAAACAATCCACTATAGTCCATTAACAAACAAGCATGAAAAATGGCCTTAAAACTCATTAAAAAATGACCTAAAAAATACCAAAAAATTATACAATACCTCTTGATATGTGTCCCACTTAATTTCCAATTGGTGTACAAAAATTCACTTTGAAACCCTTTGAGAAAAATCTTTCATTAAGCATGTATCAAGGAATATGAACAAGTGAACAAGTTTAAAAGAAAATTATGGAAAAAATGTTTAAGTCTGTTGAAATTGAAAATAAAAAATATATAAAATTAATTTACACATCCAAGGGGTGTCATGAATTAATTGAGAATTTTTAAGTGTTTTTTTTTACTATTTTTAATAAAAGAAAATTGAAACAATTAAAAAAGAAAAATGAAAAAGAGAAACCAACCCCAGGGGGTGCAACAATAGCAAAAAGCGCGTTAAAATGGCAATGGGCTCAGAAACCAGGGGTGCAAAAAGCAATTATGTCAGGCCCAACGTGCTATCAACCTGCAGTTCCATACCATGTTCCTAGTCAAAATGGTTGACTCACTGAGATCCACCTGATTGTATCAAGGCAAAAAGTATGCCAATCCAAGGGCTGGGAACAACTGATCATACTAGCACGCGTACGCCTCATACACATCACCAACAATATTATTCAGAAAATAATAAAAAAAGAAGAAATTAAAAGAGAAAAGAAAAATAAATGGCACGTGATGATCATGTGTATTTTTAATGCGTTGGCACCTCTTTAGCCATCAGATCATAATCAACCAAGGGCCAGGATTAAAACATGGATCAGGCTAGGGATTGTTACAGGTGGCCGGAGAAGGACCTATGGTCATCTTCTCCGGCGAGGCACCATCGTGCCTGAAATTTAAACATCCCAGAAAATGCAAAACCGACCACCATTCTACACAGAATTTCACACTGATTCCAAATATGCTATTAGTTTTCACATAACGTGCATGTATAAGCCAAATCGAAGCAAACAAGTTCAAGGTCTAAAACTGAAATTCATGCCATAGCTATGTTTTCTACCAGATACCAGTGCCTACACTCCATAGGACTTCAAACAACCACTCCTTCATCATCCTAACCACTTGCTGCTACATAAATAAGAACTTGACAGAAACTCACTAACCTTCAATGGAGAACGTTACAAATCCTTAAAGAAACCCTAAGCATGTTCCTAATGATCTTCAAATCCCCTCTGAATGCAAAATAAACGCGTAGAATAAGCTGAATATTGCTTGAAATTGGGATTGATGGAGATGATGTTGAAACTCGAGTTTGATGATAGAGCTACTACAGATCCATTCTCTTGCGTACAGAAGCTTCAATCAGGTGTAGAGATGAAGAATCTTGGGAGAAATTGCAGAGAGAGAGAGAGCTTGTAGAGAGAGATTCCAGTGAGACTGCCAAAATGAAGTGTAATTTGAGAGTGAGTAAAAACGGTTGTAACTGAATCAGTTATGGAGGGTTAGAGAGTTTATATATGCAGGTTTTGTGAGTTTAATCATGGTCAAGGTGTAGTCGAATGATGGTTAAGGACTTTGCAAAAATGAGAGGTTATGAAAGCACACGGATTAGAATTCCAAGTTTATTGCATGGTTATCATATGTGTGGTTGTATGCTTCTTATGGTGGAAAACTTTATGATGAGGTGATGATGCTGGCATGATGAAAACAACTTGCTTGCTAATTCTATGTGATATAAGAAGAAAAGCATTATATGGTGCATGCTATGCGAAGAGATTGCATGGCCAAATGAAGTAAAAATGAGGTCATATGCGCATAATGCTAGGTAGTGACAATGATGTGAAGTTTTCTTAAGGTTTTGAATGAAACATGACAAGGAAAACCTATTCATTTAGCTGGCTTGGAGGGGACATATCTCCATGCATATGGAATCAAAAAGCATGATCTTGGAGTCATGTGAAAGAAAAACTTGAATAGAAAAAGTACCATGTTGGTGGAGAATGGATTAGAAACCTTGAAACCTATGAAAAATACCCTTGAAAATTCTATGATGCCAACTACTTTTATGTTGAAAAATTCTAAGTATTATCCATACTTTGGACAACTTGATGGTCGTGACTTGAATGGTACATAACTCTTTGAATTTTAGTCCAAATGGTGTGGTTTTTGTTGCTATGGAAAGAGGATGTGTTATAGAACAAATCTTGTGTTGGAAGTTAATCAAAATGGGATCTAAATAATAGAGAAAATGAAGGGTGAAAACCAAAGATCATCATTGCCTTGGACTGGCCAGGTCTGGCTTGCACGCGTGAGGCATATGCTAGGCAATTTTCATCTTTGTTGGTCATAACTTTCCCTTGCCATATCTTGAGATGCACTCATTGAAATGAAAAACTTTCAACATCAAACTTGTAGAGGGCTATGTGGAGAACATATTTGATGTTGAACATTTTCCCAAATGACCCTTGCATCATGTAGCAATTCCACCCTGAACATGTATCCCTGCATGCACACCAACCGTTTGATAAAAATCTTTGGCCTGGCACGCATACAAACTGGTCTTGCTGGCCACTTTGTAACTTGAGATTATCATCTTCAAGACTTCATAGAATTTGGGAAATCTTGATGTGGATTTTGTATCATGGAGAAAAGTGGCTCTAAAGGTGGCTGAAAAGGAGTGAAAACTTTCCCAAAATGGAAAGTCAATAAACACCCTAGATTTCCAAATTGGGTAACTCTCATAATTCTTGATTTTCTTTGATTCCTTTGAAATTTCTTGATTAAATTTCACCCATTGGACATGTTCAACATGAAGATCATGATGTTGACTTTAAATAGTCAGGGGTTGACTTTTTCCCTGATTAATTGACTTTTTCCCCATTTTCTTGATTTTCAGCCAATCCTCCAATTGAAACCCTTATGAATGCAACTGATGGCTCAAATTTCATCCATAGACACCTAGATACATGTGGAGTATCATGGAAACAAGTTTTGTCAAAAAATCAGAAATAAAATGACTTTTATACAAAACCCTAATTTGGCCCCCAAAAGTCAGGAGAAAATAACTGATCTTCAAAACCCAAGTTCCTTTGACTATACTGTGGATTGCCTCAAACCAAGACGACTCATGTGATGAGGTGATGTCAAAGATCCAAGGATTTTACTCATGGAGGTGCCTCAAGCTCAAAAGATCAAAACCCTAGTTGTTGATCAACCATTATGATGCTGCAATCTCCATTCATTCTCTTGCTAAATTGACTTTCTTGATGACATGATGGGCCATATGAGTTACTTTGGAGATATGGCAAGCTTCTATGGATTGATGAATTAGTATCTCATTCTCCTTGCCTTGCACAATACAGAGATGGTGACACCCTTGATACCATGCCTTATGAATGCTAATGATGCATATGCAAATGTTTATGTCCTAGATGCAAATGAAATACGAAGCACAAGCCATTTATTGGGAATAAATAAGAGGGAAAATTTTGAGGTGTTACAGCTGCCCATATTCAATCAACTGTGGACCTGAATGGATGAGAGCAGCGGCTGTCAGAAATTCAAGGTATATAGGGATTGAATGCAAAAATAACCAGAAAATTTGCACTCGGTGGGTAAAATGAATGGATATATAATAGACACAGTAGTCGTGGGAGAAGATATCTGTGGAAAAGAGTCCATAACCTATTAAAACCCAAAGGATGCCTGTCGGGAAAGACTAAAGTTTTGCCTGTCGGGAACGACTGAGGTTTAAAACTTATAGTATGCCTGTCAGGAACGGCTGAAGTATGCCTGTCGGGAACGGTTAAGTTTAAACTTAAAAGGGCGCCTGTCGGGAACAACTAAAGTTTTAAAACCTATGGTATGCCTGTCGGGAACGGAAAAAGCGGGCATGTCGGGAACGGCTAGGTTTAAAACTCAAAGGTCACCTGTCGGGAACGGCTAAAGTTGAAAACCTATGGTATGCCTGTCGGGAACGGCACATGCGGGCCTATTGGGAACGACTAGGTTTAAAACTTAAGGGTCGCTTGTCGGGAACGGCTAAAGTTGAAAACCTATGGTATGCCTGTTGGGAACGGAAAATGCGGGCCTGTCGGGAACGACTAGGTTTAAAACTCAAGGTCGCCTGTCGGGAACGGCTAATGTTTGCCTGTCGGGAATGGCTGAAGTCATCCTATCGGGAATGGTTCTTAAAATATACGGTTGAGATATAAGATCAGAAGATCCACAGACCGAAAAAAAGAGGACTCTGGTGAAGAAAAAGGAAAGATGAAACCTTGGTACTGCTTCGAAATGTCTGTTGGGGAATGAACGAGGCATTCTTTCTGGTTTTTTTCCAAACTAATTGAATATAAACAATTTTGGGCTCTCGCACGAGGTATCAAAACCGGCTTATGCTTCGTATGCATATGTTTGAATTTTTCCATGGCGTAATGCTCCATCTCAAATGGAAATGCTATGCATTTTTTGGAGGATGCAATGATTACTATATGCAAAATGCAAGGAGGCTCCTCAACAAAATAAATGCTGAGGAAAAAGAAGTCAACTCTGTTGGGGATAACAAATTGGATTGTCCTTATGGTTCCAAACCGTGCTGAGGAAACAACCATTAACCTGATCTTCTGATAGCCCGCGGGAAGATATCAGCTTAGCTGGGGAAACTGTTGGCATAATCTGGGCTTTGAACTACCAACCTCGCTGATGATTACTGTAAGGAACGATGACCAAAGGAATAGCTTTCCTGTCAAGGGGACCACTTCTACTTGGGAAGAACTACAACCATCGACTTGCTGATGTCTTGCTAGGAGAGGGAATGTTCAGGCACTCTGTTGGGGAGAGGTATCATACTAAATCTTGCTGGGAAAAGGGACCAAAGACATCACATGCAATTTATGGGCTGACCAGCGAACGTTAACACCTGCAAACAAAAGGATGTACACATATGCCCCAGAGTATCATGGGTTTCGAATTCACCACCCAAGAACACCCAACATTCAAGGCAATTTTAAGTGTTTTTTTACGCATGTTATTGTAGAGCTTCAATGTTTTCAAATGCAATGCTTATCGACAAAATCGGACATTTTTGTAAACAAAACTGTAACGATGAAAACAAAAGAGACAGCTATTTGAGTAAAGAGAATTTTATTGATTGAAAAACCTGTAAATAGACGTTTACATCAGGAGGCAATTCCTAAAAAGAGGTAATTGCTTAAGACAAAAGAAAAGAAACTATCCTAATGGCAATGTGAAAAATGGACTTCTATTGAGTTTCAATTCTGCTATGGCTCATATGTCTTCAAGATTCTCCAAATGCTTTACTTTCCTAGAAGGGTGATTGGACTGATCCTTATCCTTCGAAATGCTATTTGTTAAAATGAGATGGAATACAAGTTACTCAGATCACATCATTTCGCTTTTAAATCCCTCTTTTTCCTGGATCGCCCTTTACGGGTTTTCAATCCACCGGGATACCCATTTTTGCCTAAGTTGCCCTTTCGGGTTTTCAATTTACCAGGTGTACTCAATTTTTTTTTATATTTTATCCCTAATTTTTTCCCGAACCTTTTTCTTTTTTATGGTTCGCCGGGAAGCCCTTTTTTCCTGGACTCTCTTTTTACTGTCCAGCGGGTTTATTTATGCGAAGTATTTTTTGATTGCGTCTGAGTTCACAGGCGACAGAAAATCTTCACCATCCATAGTTGTAAGCATCAAGGCTCCGCCAGAGAAAACCTTCTTGACAATATATGGACCCTCGTAATTCGGAGTCCATTTGCCCCTGTGATCTGTATTAGGAGGAAGAATCATTTTCAACACCAAGTCACCAGTCTGATAACTCAGAGGACGCACTTTCTAATCAAATGCTCGCTTCATCCTTCTTTGGTACAACTGTCCATGGCACACGGCTGCTAACCTCCTCTCTTCTATGAGACTCAACTCGTTGAACCTCGCTCGAACCCATTCGGCCTCGTCAAGCTTGACATCCATCATGACCCTCAGAGAAGGAATCTCAACTTCAACCGGTAGAACTGCTTCCATGCCATACACAAGAGAAAACGGGGTTGCCCCAGTGGACATGCACACTGAGGTTCGGTACCCATGCAAAGCGAAAGGCAACATTTCATGCCAATCCTTGTATGTTATGACCATCTTTTGCACAATCTTCTTGATGTTCTTATTGGCTGCCTCAATGGTGCCATTCATCTTTGGGCGGTACGGAGAAGAATTGTGATGTTCAATCTTGAAGCTCTAGCACAGCTCTTGCGTCATCCTGTTATTGCGATTAGAACCATTATCGGTGATGATCCTCTCAGGCACCCCATAACGACAAATGATCTTTTTCTTGATAAACCTGGCAACCACTTATTTGGTGACATTTGTAAAGGAAGCAGACTCCACCCACTTGGTGAAATAATCGATGGCTACTAGAATGAAATGATGTCCAATGGAGGCAATGGGCTCAATATTTCCAATCATATCAATGCCCCACACGGCTAAGGACCAAGGAGAACTCATTACATTCAGGGGATTTGGTGGAACATGCACTTTATCAGCGTAAATCTGGCACTTGTGGCATTTTTGAGCATATTTGAAACAATCGGCCTCCATGGTCATCCAGTAATAAGCGGCTCGCAACAATTTCTTTGCCATGGCATGTCCACCAGCATGGGTACCAAAAGAACCTTTGTGCACTTCTTGCATTAACATGTCTGCTTCGTGTCTATCCACACATCTGAGCAAGACCATGTCAAAATTTCGTTTGTACAATACATCATCCTCGTTCAAGAAGAAACTACCCGTCAACCTTCTCAGAGTCTTCTTATCGTTGTTGGATTCTCCAACCGGGTACTCTTGACTTTTCAAAAAGCGCTTGATATCATGATACCGAGGTTTATCATCTGCCACAGCATCGGCTGCGAACACATGAGCGGGTCTATCAAGACGCATCACATCAATTTTAGGTATATGATTCCACCAATTTACTTGAATCATGGAGGACAATGTTGCCAAGGCGTCTGCCATCTGATTTTCATCACGAGGTACATGATACAGCTTTACTATTTTGAAGAAAGTCAACAGTCTTCTCGTATAATCTCTATAAGGAATCAAGTTGGGTTGATGCGTGTGCCAATCTCCGTTGACCTGATTGATCACTAGAGCAGAGTCCCCAAATATATCAAGAGTCTTGATCCTCAAATCAATGGCTTCTTCAATACCCATGATGCAGGCTTCATACTCGGCTTCATTATTGGTGACATCAAAAGTTAGTCTGCCAGTGAAAGGTATATGAGAACCCTTCGGATTTATGAGAATTGCCCCAACACCACTACCATTCACATTAACGGCCCCATCAAACATCAGTTTCCACTTGTCATCAGGATCTGGTCCTTCATCAACCGGTGGCTCTTCGCAATCTTTCATTTTCAGATACATGATGTATTCATCAGGGAATTCAAACTTCATTGGCTGATAACCATTAATGGGTTGCTCAGCAAGATAGTCAGACAAGACACTACCCTTGATGGCCTTTTGGGAAGTGTATTATATGTCATACTCTGTCAAAACCATCTACCAACGGGCGACCCTTCCATTGAGAGCTAGCTTTTCAAATATATATTTCACCGGATCCATCTTTGATATTAATAGAGTTGTGTGAGTCAGCATATATTGTCTCAATCACTTAGCAGCCCATGCAAGTGCACAACATGTCTTCTCAAGCATTGAGTATCTACACTCGCAATCTGTGAATTTCTTACTCAGGTAGTAGATGGCATGTTCTTTCCTACCTGTCTCGTCGTGTTGACCGAGAACACAACCCATTGAATTTTCACGTACTGAAAGATACATTATCAATGGTCTTCCTGGAGCTGGAGGCATAAGGATAGGAGGTTTCTGCAAATACTATTTTATTTAATCGAATGCCTTTTGGCAATCATTATTTCACCTGATTGATTGATCTTTTTGCAGCAACTTGAATATTGGCTCGCAAGTGGTTGTAAGATGAGAGATCAATCTAGCAATGTAGTTCAAACTCCCAAAGAAACCACGAACTTGCTTCTCTGTTCTCGGCTCGGGCATCTCTTGGATAGCTTTCACCTTTGCCAGATTAACCTCGATTCCTCTTTCACTGACGATAAAGCCCAATAGCTTACTAGATCTCACCTCGAAAGTACACTTATTCAGGTTCAACCTCAGTTTGAATTTTCTCAACCGTTCAAAGAGTTTCTTCAAATTCACCAAGTGTTCCTCCTCAATTTGCAATTTAGCAATCATATCATCAACGTATACTTTGATCTCCTTATGAATCATGTCATGAAAGAGTGTCACCATAGCACGTTGATAAGTTGCCCCTGCATTCTTTAAACCAAAAGGCATCACTTTATAATAAAATGTCCCCCATGGGGTAATGAATGTCGTTTTCTCCATGTCTTCCGGTGCCATCTTAATCTGATTATAGCTGAAGAAGCCATCCATGAAAGAAAATACCGAGAATTGAGTTGTATTGTCAACCAAAAAATCAATGTGAGGTAATGGGAACTCATCTTTCAGACTTGCTCGATTTAGATCACGGTAGTCGACACACATCCGGACCTTGCCATCTTTCTTAGGTACCGGTACAATATTCGCAACCCATGGTGGATAACTGGTAATGGCCAAGAAACCTGCATCCAACTGCTTCTGTACTTCTTCCTTGATTTTGATTACTGTTTCTGGTTTCGTTCTTCTAAGCTTCTGCTTGACGGGAGAACAACCTTCTTTGAGAGCCAATCTGTGCACAACAATATCGGTATCCAGCCCTGGCATATCTTGATACGACCAAGCAAAGATGTCAACATATTCATGCAGCATTTTAATCAGCCCTTTCTTTACATTCTCTTCTAGGTTCGCCCATATCTTAACTTCTTTTCGTGCATCCTCGGTGCCAAGGTTGATAACTTCTAGTGACTCTTGATGAGGCTGAATGGCTCTTTCCTCTTGTTTCAATAGTCTGGCTAGTTCTTCAGGAAGTTCACAATCTTCCTCACCCTCCTCTTCGGCTTGGTAAATTGGATTATCAAAGTCATATCGAGCCATAGCAGAATCGTTATCAATGGAATCTGGAGGACTGTTTCTGCATGAATGATGATTCATGCTTTATTTTAGAAAGAGTTTGAAAAATAGATAAAGAAAGAAAAACATTGCCATTTTTATTTGAAAATAAAATGAAAGACAGGGAACACAATTTTTGAATACAAGACGTCCTTTTATTGATGATAAACTTGAATATGAAAACAAATGTGGCCCTACAATGAAATCACTAAGCCTTGGGCAAGGGCATAGGATTTTACATGCAATATGAAAAACAAAGAAAATTACTCTTTCTGCAGAGTGACTTGGATGATGTCTTCAGAGAACCAATAATTCAGCTTCTGCCCCGGGACACATGGGCACACCCAATTGTCCATGTCATAGTCGCTGTCTCCATCGTCTTCACTTGTAGCATAGACTTGGCCATGATTGAGATCCCCCCACTAGAGAAGGTAATATGTCCTTGACGCTCTTGGACCTTTGCCTGCGAAACTCGAGAGGGCTGGTAACCAATGCCAAACTTATCTTCTTTGAAGGGCAACTCAACCAACTGGCCCCACCCTTCAGCACGACCTGATTATATTACTTTGAGAGCCTGCTTGTAAGAAACTATGGAGGTTCCCATCTTCGCTTCATTGGAAAGAGATTCCTTTTCAATATTCACCGCCTCGAATGCTTGACAAAGGGTTTCATGAATCTCGTCGTCCATCTCCAAATATTTGAACGACGACAAGTGACTAACTAATATATCCGCCTCTCCACATACTGTGACAACCTGACCATCCATGAAAAACTTTATCTTCTAATGAAGCGTTGACGATATGGCCCCCGCAGCATGTATCCATGGACGCCCTAGCAAGCAGCTATAAGCTGGCTGGATGTCCATCACATAGAAAACTGTATTGAACACCTGAGGACTGATCTTCACAGGTAATTCCACCTTTCCAAAAACTAACCTTTTGGAACCGTCGAAAGCTCGCACAACCAAATCACACGGTCGGAGCAAGACCCGTTCAACATCCGGTTTTACCAAAGCCTTCTTCGGTAGTATATTCAAAGACGAGCCAGTATCTACTAACACATGGGACAAGACTGCCCCTTTGCACTCCATGGAAATATGAAGAGCTTTGTTGTGGTTCCTCCCCTCTGGCGTTAAATCGAAATCGGTGAAACCCAACCCACTGCAGGCACTGACATTGGCGATAACACCTTCAAGCTGATTAACCGATATTTCCTGAGGAAGATACGCCATGTTTAAAATCTTCAGTAAAGCATTGTGATGTGCCTCAGAACAAAGTAACAGAGACAAGATGGAAATTTTCGAGGGAGTTTGATGTAGGTGATCCACTATCTTGTAATCGCTCTTTCTGATAATCCTCATAAATTCTTCGACATCTTTTTCAAAGGAATTACCGAGCTCCGCCCTTTGCATGGGCTCTTCGTTCACTACTTGCTTTCCTTTGGCTTTTGCCAAGGCTTCAGCATCATCATTTCGGAGGGTTTGCAGAGAAAAGAGTCTTCCACTTCGAGTAAAACCACCCATGCCTCCTACATTATCCACACTTGAACCAGTTACCACGAGAGTCTCTATCCCTTGCTTCTATCCTTGGTAATAGACGTCAGCCCCGTAATGCCACGGGATCGCCTTTTCACTATCATATGGAATAGGGCCAGGAACAGTTATAATCACTAGGGCTAACTGCTCAGGCACGGGGATCTGTACCGGTGTGGGCACGGGAATCTCTGTCGGTGTGAAGTAAATGATGATTGTTGAGACCGTATCATCATCCTTCATTATTTGATCAAACTACAGGCATCCTTCATCTATTAAATTCTGAATAACCTTCTTCAAACCTTCACAACCATTTTGTCGTGGTCAAACATTCTGAACACTCTTCAAGACAACCAGGGAATACACCCCCTTTCAACAAATGTTCTTTCACGACCAACAAAGATGTTCTGACATTGTTAATATCCGATACCAAGTTCAAACCCTTGTACTCTTCGATTGCATTGACCTTTGGCCCACCATGCGAAGGCATGGGATTCTGGATCACATTGGGATTAGGAGAAAAGTTGATGGCTTTTGAATCAACCAAGTCCTGAACTACGTTCTTAAAAGCTTTGCAGTTATCTATATTGTGGTCGGGCGCACCTGAATGGAATTCACACTTCGCATTCGCATCGTAACCATAAGGCAACTGGCCCGCCGGTGGGGCCAAAGTTCTCAACTGTACCAACTATAAGCGGAGCAAATTCTGTAACATCTGAGCATATGTCATTGGTAATGTATTAAAGTGGCGATCATTCATTCTCTGTCTCGGTTGATATTGCCTCTGAGATTGTTGTTGAGGCTCGGCGGCTAGAACCAGAATAGTTACGACTGCTTTCTGATTATATGAACCTTGACGTCCTTTTCCTTTACCCCTTGGTCATATGTAGTACTTGTCTCACCTTCATGCTTCCTCGATGCATTCCCAAAAGGCTTCCTTGCATTAGAAGAGCTTGTCCCACTGCCATCTGGAATTTTCCCCTGTTTTAGAAGATTTTCAATCCTCTCACCTGCTATCACAATATCAGAAAACCCTGTTGACGGGCATTTAACCAGGCGATCCAAAAATGGGCCTTGTAGTGTACCCATAAACATATCGGCCATCTCTCTTTCCATCAGCGGAGTTTGCACTCGGGCCGCCAGTTCACGCCACCTCTGGGCGTATTCCTTGAAATTTTCTTTTGGATCCTGCGTCAAACTTTGCAATTGGGTGCGATTGAGAGCTATATCAATATTGTATTGATATTGCTTCATAAAGGTTTCACCTAAATCCTTCTAGTTCCTCACATTGACCCTCTCCAGTTTTATGTACCATTCGAGAGATGCCCCAGATAAACTGTCTTGAAAGAAATACATCCACAACCTCCCATCTTTAGTATAGGCATAAATTTTCCTAAAGTAGGCTTGTATGTGGGTCTTAGGGCATGAATTGGCGTTGTACTTATCAAAAGTCGGAGCCTTGAACTTAGGGGGAATGCTCACCCCTTGCACCAGCCCCATGTCAGCAACATCAATTCCCATGGAGTTTTGACATTCCATGGCTCTTATCTTCTCAGCCAGCACTTCATATTTCCTATCATAGACATCATTCTGAACCCCCATATCAGTATTCAGCACAGTAAACTGATCTTCTTAGTTATCCTCCACACGAGGACTATGAATAGGAATAAAGCCACTTTGAACTCCCCCGGGAGGGATACCAGCAGCTCCGCCAGGAGGATTACTCTGATTGTCCCCAATCGGGAGTTCAACTTCAAGCCTTTAAACCGCAGCTCTTAAATCCTGCTGTCCCTGGGCTACACCTTGCATAATGTTCATGAATTGTTCCATGCGGGCCCTTAGTTCAATAAGCTTAGCTTGCATCTGGTCCATAACTCGGGCTTGATTTTGTCTGGTTACGTAGTGGTGAATGTTGGAATAAGCTATTCTGCCTACAACCACATAAGGTTAGGGAATCCAGCGATAAATACTTGTCATGCGAAAAATGGTATGTATGAATGTATGCAAATGACATGTTTTAATATTCACAAGGCGATCCCTCATTGATTCCGGTTTCAGCCGAGTGACAGACAAATATTGTCGAGAGAATACTATTGAGAAGAAAATGATGTGATAGTGTGCGGTGAGCATTTGTACTGAGAAAATGGCGACGTACAAGTGCGCTGTGGAGATACCACTGTGAATACAACATGACGAGAATACCGAAGTTCAAGTGTGCTGTGAATACATCTTTGTACAAACATTGCCGAGAATACATTTCTGAATAAACCGCTCGTATCATATTAAGGGAAAGCAACCACGTGCTGAAGCGTCATACAATGAGTTCATGTACTCGAAATACATCAAAATAGTGATTCCATCAACAGGCCTGATGGTAACCACGGTACATCAACAGAAAGTTGCATCAGGAAAAAAGGAAACTATCAATCATGAAACTTCAAATCTTTCAGCTTCTCACTGGAATGTTTGATTTCTTCGAATAGTATTTTAGTGCTCTGATGACTTGGTCTTTCAATCAGTTCCTTGATCAGGATATCTCTCTTCTTAAAAGCTTCAGTTAATGAATTCGTGTGCATCAAGAGAGCCTCATCATTACTCGCCTCCTTAGGCCTCTTCACACCAGCTTGAATTTTATGTCTATCCACCTCTACCCTGATACCCTCGAGTTCCCCCTTGGTAAATTCTAACTCAGCTCTGACATTCTTCAACTGCTCTTGACTCTTGCCAAAGTCTTCGCGGTATCTTCTTCGCTGCTCGTGTGCTCTTTGAAGCTCTTTCAGTTCCGCATTCTCGATTCTGACTTCATCCCACACCTGCTGAAGTTTAGTGAGCTTAGATTTTGCCTCGGCCAAGGATTGTTTAGCCTGCTTGAGATTCTAAGCAGAGGCTTCAGCAGCCATGCTGGCTTTCTGATAATGTCGGGCTCTGTCGGCAAAATCTTTTTCCTTCTCTGTTAGGGTCTTCATTGCATCTTGCGCTTTCCGTTCCAATCCCCTGTTGGTATGTAAAGTATCTTGGAGTCTGCTGCTCAAATCTGAATTCACCACTCGAAGCTCTCTCACCAAAACTTACAATTTATTGAACTCTTCAAAGGCCACCGTGGTAGGTTGTTCTGGGATCGCTGGATACAGAGGTGGCTCCCTAGAGAAAGGCAAGAGAGCCTTTTCCACTCTCTTCTGTATGCATTCATCATAGGGGGGAAAGGTCCTGTTGTCGCTCTTCCCAAAATAAACCTTTCCTTTTTTATGAAGCTCTTCCCAGGCGCTTGCAGCTCCCTTTAACTACTCTTGATTACCCTCACCACTTACAAACAGAGATTCCTGGACATCATACTCCTTTGGTGGTGCTTTCAAAGCATACCCAAATTGTCTAGCAGCAAGGATGGGATTGTAATTAATCCCACCCTTCCTGCCAATTAGGGGCACATTCGGGAAATTGCGGGTGATAATCTTCTTTCCCAACGAATCCCGGTTGACCCAAACCAGATTAGGTGCTTTGAAACCCATCAACCTTTTGGGCTAGTCCCGCGTCTCTTGAGTATCCACAAATGCCCTAGTTTTTGGAAGACAGTCAGCAAACCACTTATAGAAGATCGGTGCACAATAATATATGGGTCCCCCCCTCTTCTCATTCTTATAGTGCACTGAATGATACAAGTCATCGAGCAAAGTAGGCGTTGGATTTTTCATGACGAATATACGGACTGCGTACATATCTACGAAGTCCTTCACATTCGGAAATAAAATTGTCCCATAGACACATAAAGCCAAGATTGCGTTAAAAACTGACTGACATCCAACCTTAGCGTATATAGTAGCCTGATCCATTAAGAACTTCATGTGGAATCCCTTACATCCTCCTTTGCTAGCAATGTTACCTTCAAGAAGAAACTTATCCAAATGTAAAGCAGCATAGACTTTTTCCAGATCAAGAATTTCTTTAGAAGGATAAAAAGGAGCTTCCTCCTTGATAGATACACCCAAGATAAAAGCGAATTCTTCCAATGTCGGTGCCAGAAGATAATCAGGGAACAGGAAACACCGTAGAGAAGGGTCATAGAACTACACTAGAGTGTGTAGAGCCCTATACTCGTACTTAGTGATGTTACGGGAAAATTTCATAATTCTTCCATATTCTTTTCTGAAGTCTGCTAACACCCCAGGCTCTGCCATAGCCACCACCTTGTGAAGAGAATCCAAAATAAGCTGAGGGAACTTGTACAATATGAGATCCTTCCTCTTTTAAGTATTCATTTTTTATAGTCTTCGGAAACCGAAATCAAATATGGGATATGACCCTGCAAATAAACAAAATATGTTAGAATGCATGATGATGATGTTTATGCATACATGGTACCAAGGCAACCACAAAACTCTGCACTCCTGTTGTACTATTGAGTGAATAAGGCCCATATTCCCTCAGATTAGAATAACCAAAAAACCAGAAATCCAGAATAACAGTTTGCTCAGCATATCAAGATGTCAAGATAATAAGTCCACACTAATAAGAAATCCAGAATACCAGGTAGGATGAAGGTCAAAGTTACCTACAAACCTGTAAACACCCAGCCCCTCTCACGTGTGGGTTCTATAAAAACCAAGGGACCTCAGCTTCTCGGGATCTCGGGTCGAGAAATGATGATACAGTCACCATTTCTGGTTTGGCATCATCACCCCTCGAGGCGGCCTCCGCTGACTCCCTTTAACAAGGTCATCCTATATTGATTTCCCAGCTTCGGGTCTTCGGGTCAAGAAGTGTAATGGGTTTTCCATTTCTGGTCTGCCATTATCACTTCTTGGGAGGATTGCCTCAACTGAGTCCTCGGGGAATGGTCACCAGAGTCGACAGCTCTCTAGGTTATGTTCTGACATCTGCACCAATGCACAGGAAAAAACATTACCAACGAAAACCTCGTCTGGATGTGGAATTTTCGTGTATACTAAGTCTGACCGAATGCCACTTAAGTCACACTACTTTCCACGCTAATCCTAGATGTATGCTCAAGCCTGGGTATTGGGCTTATCTCTCATGGAACCAACCCACCCAACAGTACAACAGCAGCATCACAGTATATGACATATGGCAACAGTAAAATGAAAAACAAGTAAATGTAATAAAACAGTAAACATGAAACAATGCCATAAATAAAGTGAGTAAAGCAATACAGATAAACACCCTATAACGGAAAACAAACAGGCGCTAGGATTGACTCGCTTAGGGATGGGAAAGTCCCCAGCAGAGTCGCCAGCTATCGCATCTGCGAAAATCAACCGGCGGAAAGGAACATAAGAGTTTCCACCGAACGTTATTTATCCCGAAGCAGGGAAAGGAAATGATCGAAGAAAACCTAGCACCCCCTCGCATCCATCGTACTTGATGGGATCCATGCTTGTTGTTATCGATCAAAGGGTGTAGATTATCTGAAGCTCAACTACTAACTGGAACAGAATGAGAAATTGGTAAACGGGGGAAAAAAGGAAAGAAGTGACTCGATAGGACATCGCCGTCCTAGGCCTACATATTCCCTTGGGTGCGGGAAAGTCAGAGTCAACGTAGTCAGGACTACGGTTTTGTGGGGAAAAGGTTGCTCGCCAGGTGTCGCGCCTGTGCCTACGTATCCTTAATCTAACCAGAGAGAGGAAATCAGAGCAGTCGTAGTTCGACCTAACATGGGCGGTTATATTTGTTTGTGTCTTTTACCAGAAGATGCCAAGGTTTGCGTTCCAGCAGTTTAGGTGTCGCCGCTCGTTGTACGGAGTCTTACGCATTTACCTGTTTGCGGTGGAACGAAAATGACATTTCCTTTATGAATGAAGTGAGGGAGAGGAGAAGAGAATGATTGTTTGTTTAATGTTTTTTATGAGAAAGTGTTTTGAAGTTTGTTTGAAACTCATATTGCACTAAAGTCTATGACATAGGAGCGAATGCGTCGCATGGTCGCCCCCAATAGAACGTATGCTAAACACTTTAGAATGGTAAAGAGAGACCCCCCTCCTTCCATTTCCATGTACTTAAGGCTCATGGCGTGCAATACTTTTTGCCTTTATTACATGTTTTTGATCTTGTTTTGAGATGAGAGAAGAGACTCAAGGTTGAAACAAAAACAACTAAGGGGAGACTAATAATAGACCTAGTGTTGTCATGCATTGATGGCCTTATGGTTGAGTTAAGAAAAGGAAATCTACCTAATAGACTAGGAGGGATTGCACTACCTAATTCTTATCTTACCTTACCTTAATCAAAAATTAAGGTTAAGCTAAGATCCTAAAGGGGTGTGAAAGAGATGTTCAAACAAGCATTATATCACACAATCCACAAGTAAAGGAATAAGAGTAAGCAAAAGAAATAAGAGATGAAATAAGAATGAGTACTCATGTACTCAAGCGCCTTACCTTGCAAGCAACCTAAGCAACATTGATTAAATAATGTAAAGCATAAGCATTAGTTGCTAATTGATTTGAAAAGTTAAGCATACAACTCCTAAACTAAGACTAGTTAGTTTGCATTGGTGTTTAAAGTAATGTACATGAGTAAACAAAGTAAAGTGAGTCCTAAAGGCTAAGGATCTTATACAAGTCAGTAGCTATGCCTAAGTAACTCGTATTTATGCTAACATGTTAAAATAGGCCAAACTATGTGCTAAAACATCATACAAATGCAAGTTGTGCACAAACTAGATGAAATGAGTGCTTAAGAGCTATGTAAGTGAATTATAACATGATTTTACATCTAGGTCAGAAGTGTGTAACATGGAAGAATGGATGCAAATGTCATTTGATTAGTATAGGAACCATGTATTAAAGTATTCTCAATGATTAAGCAAGTTAAGCGCAAGAGTAATCCACTAGTATGCAACATATGATTCAAGTTTAAGTAAAAAGACATGCAAGGGTGGATGTATGCTATGGCAAAGTTCAAAATCAGAAATGATGTCACATTAAATATGCCTTAAACAACATTCAATTAGCTTTGAGAATTCATAACATTTCAAGTTTAGAAGCGAGGGTGAAACAAACACCAAACAATGTCATTTAAGCTCTTAGAAATTAGCATACTTGTAACACAAGCAAAAGAGAAACATGAAAGGAGTGTACACATGTTGGATAGATCAAAGTCATTACCTAATGACCTCTAATAGGTCCTATCTAGGTCCTAAAATAGTTAGAAGAATAAGGAACATACAAAGGTTAGGCAGCTAGACAAACAATGTTCAAGTAGAAAATGCAAAGCCAAGTTTATTTTCCATGAAGTATGAAATGAAATTAAATGTCATTTATGTTTCATGAAAGTAGGGATGTATATTATAGATCATGTATGATGTGGAGAAATACAAGTTGGAAGCATCATGTTAAGGCATACTACACAAACACACAAGTAAACACAAGTTTATGCATTAATGCAATATTTACAAGTCATGCAACTTAAAAAAGAGTAATATGAGATTAGAAGTCAAGTGAGTATGATTAGTAATGGTACACGTCAGTACATATAACATTCTTTATTGGACTTTCAAGTTCCTAAATGAAATGGCAAAAGAAAGTGTTCAAGAAGTCCTAAGAGAATGCACAAAGTTCATGCACATGGATATTCACATTCAACAACATTTAAGTCAATCAACAAAGCAACAAGAAATGACCTATAACTTGAGTTCCCAAGACCTATAAACTCTATCACACATGTCCACAAGTATCTCAATTAATTTAGCAATGAATGTCATAGAGATAATCATAAAACCCTAAGGTAAATTCTTGAATCACAACCATGCACAAAAGTGCATTTAAACAATCTAAAAGTGCATGATCAAGTGCTTTAAAAATTGAATGAAGACAAGAAAATTGATGTGAGGTCAGTGGCTATACATCACTTAAAAGATAGGACCAAAACTCCTCTTTATTAAGCTCAAACAATGTTCAAACAATCCACTATAGTCCATTAACAAACAAGCATGAAAAATGGCCTTAAAACTCATTAAAAAATGACCTAAAAAATACCAAAAAATTACACAAGACCTCTTGATATGTTTCCCACTTAATTTCCAAATGGTGTACAAAAATTCACTTTGAAACCCTTTGAGAAAAATATTTCATTAAGCATGTATCAAGGAATATGAAAAAGTGAACAAGTTTAAAATAAAATTATGGAAAAAATGTTTAAGTGTGTTGAAATTGAAAATAAAAAATATAGAAAATTAATTGACACATCCAAGGGGTCTCATGAATTAATTGGGAATTTTTAAGTGGTTTTTACTATTTTTAATAAAAGAAAATTGAAACAATTAAAAAAGAAAAATGAAAAAGAGAAACCAACCCCAGGGGGTGCAACAATAGCAAAAAGCGCGTTAAAATGGCAATGGTTGAATCACTGAGAGCCACCTGATTGTGTCAAGGTAAAAAGTAATTATATCAGGCCCAACTCGCTATCAGCCTGCAGTTCCATACCATGTTCCTAGTCAAAATGGTTGACTCACTAAGAGCCACCTGCTTGTGTCAAGGAAAAAAGTATGCTAATCCAAGGGCTAGGAACAGCTGATCATACTAGCACGCGTACGCCTCATACACACCACCAACAATATTATTCAGCAAATAATAAAAAAAGAAGAAAGTAAAAGAGAAAGGAAAAAGAAATGGCACGTGATGATCATGCGTATTTTTAATGCGCTGACACCTCTTTAGCCATCAGATCATAATCAACCAAGGGCCAGGATTAAAACATGGATCAGGCTAGGGTTTGTTATAGGTGGCCGGAGAAGGACCTCCGGTCATCTTCTCCGGCGAGGCACCATCGTGCCTGAAATTTAAACATCCCAGAAAATGCAAAACTGACCACCATTCTACACAGAATTTCACACTGATTCCAAATATGCTATTAGTTTTCACATAACGTGCATGTATAAGCCAAATCAAAGCAAACAAGTTCAAGATCTAAAACTGAAATTCATGCCATAGCTATGTTTTCTACTAGATACCAGTGACTGCACTCCATAGGACTTCAAACAACCACTCTTCCATCATCCTAACCACTTGCTGCTACATAAATAAGAACTTGACAGAAACTCACTAACCTTCAATGGAGAATGTTACAAATCCTTCAAGAAACCCTAAGCAAGTTCCTAATGATCTTCAATTCCCCTTTGAATGCAAAATAAACATGTAGAATTAGCTGAATATTGCTTGAAATTGGGATTGATGGAGATGATGTTGAAACTTGAGTTTGATGATAGAGCCACTACAGATCCATTCTCTTGCGTACAGAAGCTTCAATCAAGTGTAGAGATAAAGAATCTTGGGAGAAATTGCAGAGAGAGAGCTTGTAGAGAGAGATTCCAGTGAGAATGCCAAAATGAAGTGTAATTTGAGAGTGAGTAAAAACGGTTGTAACTGAATCAGCTATGGAGGTTAGAGAGTTTATATATGCAGGGTTTGTGAGTTTAATCATGGTCAAGGTGTAGTTGAAGGATGTTTAAGGACTTTTCTAAAATGAGAGGTTATGAAAGCACACGGGTTAGAATTCCAAGTTTATTGCATGGTTATCGTATGTGTGGTTGTATGCTTCTTATGGTGGAAAACTTTACGATGAGGTGATGATGCTGACATGATGAAAACAACTTGCATGCTAAGTCTATGTGATATAAGAAGAAAAGCATTATATGGTGCATGCTATGTGAAGAGATTGCATGGCCAAATGAAGTTAAAATGAGGACATGTGCGCATAATGCTAGGTAGTGACAATGATGTGAAGTTTTCTTAAGGTTTTGAATGAAATATGGCAAGGAAAACCTATTCATGCAGCTGGCTTGGAGGGGGCATATCTCCATGCATATGGAATCAAAAAGCATGATCTTGGAGTCATGTGAAAGAAAAACTTGAATAGAAAAAGTCCCATGTTGGTGGAGAATGGATTAGAAATCTTGAAAGCTATGAAAAATACCCTTGAAAATTCTATGATGCCAACTACTTTTATGTTGAAAAATTCTAAGTATTATCCATACTTTGGACAACTTGATGGTCATGACTTGAATGGTACATAACTCTTTGAATTTTAGTCCAAATGGTGTGGTTTTTGTTGCTATGGAAAGAGGATGTGTTATAGAACAAATCTTGTGTTGGAAGTTAATCAAAATGGGATCTAAATAGTAGAGAAAATGAAGGGTGAAAACCAAAGATCATCATTGCCTTGGACTGGTCAGGCCTGGCTTGCACGCGTGAGGCATATGCTAGACAATTTTCATCTTTGTTGGTCATAACTTTCCCTTGCCTTATCTTGAGATGCACTCATTGAAATAAAAAACTTTCAACATCAAACTTATAGAGGGCTATGTGGAGAACATCTTTGATGTTGAAAATTTTCCCAAATGACCCTTGCATCATGTAGCAATTCCACCCTGAACATGTATCCCTGCATGCACACCAACCATTTGATAAAAATCTTTGGCCTGGCACGCATACAAACTGGTCTTGCTGGCCACTTGGCAACTTGAGATGATCATCTTCAAGACCTCATATCTTTCTCATTTTTTATCCAATTACAAGGTTCTTGGTATGCTTTTGAAGAGGGGAACATGTACTACAACATAGCATTTCGGAAATATTGATTTGGATTTTGTATCATGGAGAAAAGTGGCTCTAAAGGTGGCTAAAATGGAGTGAAAACTTTCCCAAAATGGAAAGTCAAGAGAAACCCTAGATTTCCAAATTGGGTAACTCTCATAATTCTTTATTTTCTTTGATTCCTTTGAAATTTCTTGATTAAATTTCACCCATTGGACATGTTCAACATGAAGATCATGATGTTGACTTCAAAAAGCCAGGGGTTGACTTTTTCCCTGATTAATTGACTTTTTCCCCATTTTCTTGATTTTCAGTCAATCCTTCAATTGAAACCCTTATGAATGCAACTGATGGCTCAAATTTTATGCATAGACACCTAGAGACATGTGGAGTATCATGGAAACAAGTTTTGTCCAAAAATCAGAAATAAATTGACTTTTATACAAAACCCTAATTTGGCCCCTAAAAGTCAAGAGAAAATAACTTATCTTCAAAACCCAAGTTCCTTTGACTATACTGTGGATTGCCTCAAACCAAGATGACTCATGTGATGAGATGATTTCACTCATGGAGGTGCCTCAAGCTCAAAAGATCAAAACCCTAGTTGTTAATCAACCATTATGATGCTGCAATCTCCATTCATTCTCCTGCTAAATTGACTTTCTTGATGACATGATG
Source organism: Lathyrus tuberosus (assembly GCA_022829125.1). NCBI lineage: Eukaryota > Viridiplantae > Streptophyta > Magnoliopsida > Fabales > Fabaceae > Lathyrus > Lathyrus tuberosus. The sequence continues at coordinate 833,526 of JALAZF010000237.1, forward strand.
GGCCATATGAGTTGCTTTGGAGATATGGCAAGCTTCTATGGATTGATGAATTAGTATCTCATTCTCCTTGCCTTGCACAATACAGATATGATGACACCCTTGATACCATGCCTTATGAATGCTAATGATGCATATACAAATGTTTATGTCCTAGATGCAAATGAAATACGAAGCACAAGCCATTTATTGGGAATAAATAAGAGGGCAAATTTTGAGGTGTTACTCTCATGAGTTCTCCTGGAAACAGATCAGCTTTGTTAAAATTTTTGAAATCTGCCCACGTGATGCATGATATATCCGTTGTCGAGTTCGACGATGTAGTGGCTAACATAACTGCAAGTCGATACTTGGGCTTTAATGAATCATAATTGCCTCCTGAAGGAGCTGCCCATAATCGAGCATTACACATATCTGTAACTAGCACAGACATCCTGTTATCTCGTGTTCTTGTGGACACCGGTTCTTCCCTCAATGTGATGCTTAAGGGCACATTGAGTCAGTTACTGGTGGAAGGGAGCGAGATGAGGCCGAGTGCTTTAATCATCAGAGCCTTTGATGGTTCTCGAAGGCAAGTTATTGGAGAAGTGGATCTACCCATTAAGGTTGGACCACATTTGTTCACCATTACTTTTCAAGTGATGGATATCAATCCTGCATACAGTTGCCTATTGGGTCGCCCGTGGATTCACACCGCAGGGGCAGTTACTTCCACTTTACATCAGAAATTGAAATTCATGTTTGACAATTAGCTGGTCATCATCTATGGTGAAGAGGATCTTATTTTAAGCGAATTGTCATCTTTCTGATACGTCGAGACCGATAAAGGCATAGCTGAGGTGCCATTGGAGTGTCTCGAGTTCGAAGATGTCAGCTCTGCTTTAACTAGTCAAAGTAGATCACCAAAAATGACCTTGTCATCCGCCAAGAGTGCTAAAGAGACCATCGAGAAAGGTGCCTTGCCTGGATGGGGGCATGTGATTGATGTGGTTGAAAAGCATAATCGTTTTGGATTGGGTTATCATCCTGGGCGACAATCTAGCTCACATGGTCAGAAGAAGTGCAACTTGATCAAGTTCAATAGCGCGGGTTTCCAAAAAGGTGACATCATGGCAGCCATTGACGGTGCTGGTCCTAGTAACCAGATTTTAAGCTTTGTGCGCAAGTGTTCGTCGGGTTTTAAGCTCAACAATTAGACATCTACTGTGATTCTTGTGGTTTTCCCAACAAACATGTAATGCATTTTGCTTTCTCATTCCCTCGTCCTTGCCCGAGACGAGTGGATAGCATGTAAAGGGCCTCCCGCTTTTGCAATATTATGTGATCAATAAATAAAAGTTTTTTTACATTCAAAATCATGCTCTATTTTCTTTCTTTATTTTACTTTTTTCACAAATAAATACCAAAAGTTTCTTTTGTTTTTCACCTTTTCAAAATAGCTTTTTCTAAATGAAATTATGGCCTATGCAGACAGCAGATGTCCTAACACATGTGTTAGTTCTTGTAGTTAGCTAGAATTTTGGTAAAACAATGTTGATGTCATGGTTGATGTTTCAACATGAGTTTTTAACAGCCTGGTTATGTTTAGTTAACATTCTGGTTTTTAAGGGTTGCAGTTTTGTGCTGATGTCAAACCCGATGTCTTAACATCACTATACCAGAACATTAAATCATCATACTGTAATGTGTTTAGGACTGCACGTGTTTCTGGTGTGAATGAGATATTCTGCTTAAGAGAATCAGAGAATGCAGGCGAAGATCAAGGGAGAGATATTTTCTGTTGCAATCAGTTATGAAGATCAGTTTGTTGCGAATTTAAAGCACAAAGATATGGAGAATATTCAGAGTTAATTATTGAAGATTTAATTGAAGATATGATTGAAGATCTATTTAGAAGCAGGATCTGCTGCAGATTTTTTACAGAAAATCTGATATGATTTGAAGGCCCAAATCCAGTTGGGATTATATTATAAATAGAATGCTTGTAACCTAGGATAGTTACGGGTCCAAGATATAGATCTTTAGGGCTTTGTCTAAGTGAACCACTCGGGTTGTGAGATGGTCATTGTGTGTAACTCAGAAACCTGTAGGTAATGAGTTTGGTATTGTTCTTGGAGGAAGCTTTGAAGCAACTCTAAAGGGTGTCATGGAAGGGTGTCTTCTATGGTTGTACAGTTGTTGGTAATCAAGTTGTTGATGCAGTGACGGTGTAGTTGACTGCTAGACATCATAGTGATGATAGGAAGTGAGATGGAGTCTCTTACCTAGGGAGGACTTAGGTAGAAGGGTCATTGGGTAGTGATTAAATCAGGTAGATTGTCAACTGGTCTGTTGAGTCTGTAATTTGATACTACTAATAGTGGACTTCCTTCCTGGCTTGGTATGCCCCCAGATGTAGGTTGTTGAACCAAACTGGGTGAACAATTTAGTGTGTTATTTACTGTTTCTATTATTGCCTTGTTCAGCAGATTGCGATGTTGTGACATTGCACAAAGACATCACACATCTGTACCAGAATTTAAATTGGTATCAAAGCAGGCATCCTGTTTGTTTCTGGATGAGATCTAGGGAAGATACTTTCTGGTTCATGAGCAAGGAAAATAGTTTTGCTGAGTTTTGGACTTGCTCAGTTGTATGATCCCTTGGAGTGAAGGATGGACTATTCATGATAGAATATTGTTGGCACGTGGTGTGCAGGGAGTTTTGGATAGTGCCTGAAGGTTGTTGAGGAGTAGTTCCGCTGCAAGGTACCCTGGTTGATCTCTGGTAGTGAGATTCCATGAATGATTCTCTTGGAAAGCCATTAGGGTTTGGTCTCCTCAGCAGGATATTCTCTGCAGGACAGCTTCAAAGACACTTGAGGATTAAGTGATCAAAAGGTGAATGGATCTTATGACATGGATGTTTCAGTTCAAATCAAACATTGAAGATCAACTGTCCGGAACAGTGATTCCTTGTGGTAAAAGAAGAGGGTAGAGACAAAGCAAAAGAGTATTACTGTCAAATCTTTCATGCGGGAGTGAAGATCTTGATTAGTTATCTCTTGAGCTTAGTTATGATGACCTAATGAGGAGGAAATTTCATCAAGAAAGAAGCTGAGCTTAATATGTCAATTCTAATGTCTCGACATCGCGCTACATATGAGCAGTATATGCATCTCAGGTGTGCTAGCAGAAGAGAATGAGTTGATCCTTGGTTGAGCTAAACTGCCTGAAGACCATGTTATAGGGTAAATGCATCCAAGATTTTGTGTGCAGTAGCAATGGAAATCAGCCTGTGGTAATTGGAATGAACTCTTCCAGTCTTGGGGCTTGAAGGATTGAAAGTAGCAGTTTGTCTATGGTATGTTTAAGGAGAACAGTTATCCCTCGTTGGTTAGACAAGAAGAAGCTTCTGGAAGAGTGTGTTATGCAAGTTACTGCATTTTTGTTGGTCTATTCTTGGAAGTTGATCAGATGCTGATTTGTTCTCATGTGTTCCCTCCAAGAGATATGTGTGGATATAGTCTCCAAAGCCATAGCAGTTGTTTAAGGTGATGTCGAAACTGATGTTGAAACATCATTTCAGTTCTTTGCTTTCTCAACCAAAGAAAGTTAGGTGTGCTCATGGTGAAGTATCAGGTCAAGCCACTTGCCTAATCTGAAGTAATCAGTGGTGTGGATTAGCAAAAGAGGGACCAACTAGTGCCTCAAGTCTGCAGGAAAAGGATGTCAGACCAGATGGTGTTTCTTGTGATAAATAGCTTGACAATAGTTGAGTATTTATCTGCTTTTGATAATGTTGTGCATTCAACTAACGACAATATACATTGACGGGAGACTATGTATATGTCTGAGGTAAAAGTGCAGGACTGCAGAAGTGTTGAGAATACTTTTCTCTATGTAGCCGTTTTGGAAGTATTTTCAAGGGTTAAGCACTTTGGAGTTGAATCAACTGGTGGGGTTGATTGGTTACTATGGAGTATCATCCAAATAGTTCGGGATGGGTTTGGATTATGAGAGGCAGATTGATTATGGAATGTTGATAACATCCAACATCTCAAGTCAGACAAGTTGTTGGCTTTAAGGCTGAAAGATATGAAGACATCACATCTTGGTGGTTACAGCTTGGATCAGGTTGGAGAATGGTGTTTGCCCTAGTTGTGAAGGTCGAGGATAAGTGGCAGTTATCTCTGGCTTTCTACTGACGGTTCTTCTAAGGGAAGTGACTTTCTTTATTATTGTTATGGGGTAGTCTTGGACTACTTATGTGGGAGGTTTGAAGTCTTTGGAGTTTCTAAGCAGGATGGAGGTTGTCTACTCAAACTTGATTGTTGAATCATGTCTATGAGAGCATGGGAATCTATTTCTACAAAGGGAGGAGGTTCTTCTAAGTGGCAGAAGGAAGAGCTGAATTCAACAGTTAGATATCATAATGTTTTGACATCTAGCTTAACATTAGGAGTCTCAGCTGGTGATGTGGCACATCAGCTAATGATAGGGTGATCTACAGGAATGAACAAAAGGATGCTTCAAAAAGATCGTTCTCATAACAGTTTGCGGGAGCTGCTGGAAGGAGAAGATGTTACATGACCATGGCTTAGGGAATCTAAGTGTGGTTGCTTTTGGGCAAGAGGAACATGTGACTTGAAGATCAAGGTTCCTTGGTGGATCAAGATATCGTTGTGAGAGTTCTGACAAACGTAAAAAAGGTCAAAATGTGGCATTTGGCTGCTTTCATATGAGGATTCATGAATGAGGTGATCAAACTGTGGCATTTGGTTGATCTCAGAAGTGGATTCGAAGAATCAAGACAATCAGAGTGTGGCAGCTGGTTATTATTAAGGATTGTCTTGGAACTAGTTACTCTTGGGCAGAAGGGTGATGAGTTGAAGACTCAAGGAGATTACTCTTGAAGGTGGCTGAGAGGTTAATGCTCTAGTTCTGTTGGTGGAACATATCAAGAAACATGGTGATGATATCTTGGTGTGTGGTAAATGTTATAACTTGTGTTGGGACATTATCGGGTTGAATATCCTTGGTGAAGGATGATTCTGTTCTGGTTTTGAAGCTTGGTGCATACATTATGCCTAAGGAGCATCTACATAGTCATACGGGAGAATGATGAAGTAGAAGGTCTACCTTGGATGGAGAATGTAGAGAAGACTGAAGTAGATCAGGTATTGATTGCTGAAGATGAAGAGTATGATAGGGAATGACTGCTTTTGGAGAGTTGGGGGATCTATGTGACTTTGATCCTTATCTAACAGTTTGTTTGAAGGAGGAAGGTGATTCTTATGTTCCTCACGAATAGCCTAATGGTAACTTCATGTGGAGATGGATGCTCAAGCATTATTGTCAAAAGAGGTGTTTCTGACTATGTGGATTAGAATGTGGAGATTCTGAGCTTGTTTGTAGTAGTATGTTCTGGCAAAGCATGACTACCAATTTTTGAATGTAATGGCAGAGGAATTGTGTCATATGATGTGATATGATCAGAAAGTTTTTTAAAAAGAGTTGTTCTTTTTCTGCTACAAGTGTCTCTTGAAGAGATTAGATCCCAGTAAAGCTGATTTTGTGGAGTTTGTGAGCAGTGTCATACCAGTCAGGATAATTGAATGTGCTCTCCAAGAGTGGAAGTACAATATGTGAAAGTGCTCAGCAAGTGTGCTCAAATGTTCATCTCCATCTAGAGCCTTAGTTAACCATGACAGGGGGAGTAATTGTCTATGGATTCTGCAGCAAAGGTGCATATATTGTGAAGCTTGCATGTTGATCAAGCTTGTGGAGATTGGTTGCCTCTTGTGAGGAGATAATGTCAGATAACATGTTATGACATTAGGTTGTTGGATGACATGTTGGTGTGGACATGAATGGTTTTAGCCATGTGAAGCTAATTGTTTGAATCATATGCGCACATGCTTCTGAGGAGATGTCTGAAGACAAGATTGAATCATGGCCTTGAATAGATTGTACACTTGTCTTGGTGTGTGTTATTCTAAGTGTGAGGAGTTGACTTAGAGTTCAGTGAAAGGCATTGTGTGTGTGCTTCATAACTTGTGGATGATTGTGTGAAGCATTCCTGACTGGATGAATGAAGACTTTGACTGGATTTTTCAAATGTTATGATCAAGGAGTTCATTGTGATCGTACCTGTGTATATTACAGAGAGAAGTTTATCAACTTGGCAAGATGTGAGTTTTGGTATTTGGATTATTTGAGGATGAAGCATTAAGTGAATGCGTTCAGCAGGTGTGTTGAACAGAGGGTGCGCTCTTGAAGACATGAAGATGGGTCTTATGTTTTTCATTCATTTAAGGTGTTCTTCTTGCAAATGAGCACTAGTTATCTTAGATAGGGGGAGTTGATCTTTTGTTTTGGATATTTTGGTGAAGTTCATGGTGTGTCAATGGATTGAATCAGAAGTATACATTTACCCAAATGTTTGTCAATTGTTGGCAAAAATGGGGGAGAGAATGTACAATAGGAGTTATTGAGTCTGGATTTTGTTCTGAGTATGTTGGTTGGCAGATTCAGAGTTTTTCCAATTGTGGCTAAAAAGGGGGAGAGTTAGCCTAGAAGTTGCCTAGTTGTCTGTTGTGGTTCTAGGCTGGAGAGGGAATGTGTAGTTTGTGCAGCTGTTTTAGTTTTGAGGGGGAGTTGCCGCTGCAAGTTGTTCTGATGTAGGCTGAAATTGTTTTAGCCAAAATTAGCCAAAGGGGGAGATTGTTAGTTCTTGTAGTTGGCTAGAATTTTGGTAAAACAATGTTGATGTCATGGTTGATATTTCAACATGAGTTTTTAACAGCCTGGTTATGTTTAGTTAACATTCTGGTTTTTAAGGGTTGCAGTTTTGTGCTGATGTCAAACCCGATGTCTTAACATCACTATACCAGAACATTAAATCATCAGACTGTAATGTGTTTAGGGCTGCACATGTTTCCGGTGTGAATGAGATATTCTGCTTAAGAGAATCAGAGAATGCAGGCGAAGATCAAGCGAGAGATATTTTCTGTTGCAATCAGTTATGAAGATCAGTTTGTTGCGAATTTAAAGCACAAAGATATGGAGAATATTCAGAGTTAATTATTGAAGATTTAATTGAAGATATGATTGAAGATCTATTTAGAAGCAGGATCTGCTGCAGATTTGTTACAGAAGATCTGATATGATTTGAAGGCCCAAATCCAGTTGGGATTATATTATAAATAGAATGTTTGTAACCTAGGATAGTTACGGGTCCAAGATGTAGATCTTTAGGGCTTTGTCTAAGTGAACCACTCGGGTTGTGAGATGGTCAGTGTGTGTAACTCAGAAACCTGTAGGTAATGAGTTTGGTATTGTTCTTGGAGGAAGCTTTGAAGCAACTCCAAAGGGTGTCATGGAAGGGTGTCTTCTATGGTTGTACAGTTTTTGGTAATCAAGTTGTTGATGCAGTGACGGTGTAGTTGACTGCTAAACATCATAGTGATGATAGGAAGTGAGATGAAGTCTCTTACCTAGGGAGGACTTAGGTAGAAGGGTCATTGGGTAGTGATTAAATTAGGTAGATTGTCAACTGGTCTGTTGAGTCTGTAATTTGATACTACTAATAGTGGACTTCCTTCCTGGCTTGGTATGCCCCCAGATGTAGGTTGTTGAACCGAACTGGGTGAACAATTCAGTGTGTTATTTACTGTTTCTATTATTGCCTTGTTCAGCAGATTGCGATGTTGTGACATTGCACAAAGACATCACACATCTGTACCAGAATTTCAACATGTCAAGACATTGTGCTACATAATCATTTAAACTCAGAGGCGCAACAACAAACTGATACCTTGAATATCAGAACTGCAGGATCACAAATGTTACGACATTTGATCCAACATGTTAATCAAGACTGAACTGAAAAAGCATAATGATAAACAACACACAGAAATTGTTAACCCAGCTCTGTGCAACTCACCTACATCTGGGGGATACCAATCCAGGAAGAAGTAATCACTATCAGCAGTATAGTTTTATGCAAACAACCTCAGGTTTGCAGAAAGCACCCACGCTAACCTATCACTACCCATTGAAGACTTTATCATTAGAAGTCACATCTAAATGATAAGAGAACCCCCTCTCACTTCCTAAATCACAACCTGTGATTATCTAACACTTACTACACCGTAAGTGTATCTACCCTATTGAAAGACACCCCTTCTATTGCAAGGTTCAGTCAAGCATCCTTGACTAACAAGTTAACTTGGATTTGCTTCAAAGCTTCATCCAAGAACACTCACGATTCATTGCCTACGGGCTTCTGAATCTGTACAAGTTCCTATGTCTGCCACACTGCATTACATCGATACAGAGGGAGACTTACAAGAGAAACCTAAGACTCTCAAACCTAAACCCTACTTTACAAAATAGGATTCCTAAGTCTATGTCATCCTCTCTATCTATTCTGTCTAGGTCTTGGTCTTCTTTTATAGTCTTCTACTAGTTAGGCTTTGTATCTTTCATCCTTGATCCATTGCTGATCACGCCTTGAATTATGGAACAGATTTAAATAAAACCTGATATAACAGTCATGATGTCGAATCTTCATGCTGTGACATTTCCCTCGACATCTTTAGTCTGGGTCTGAAATCTTCATGTTGGAACATCTTTCCCAACATTATGTTTTACCAAAATTTAGTCAAACTCTTGGAGCCATCACTAAACATATTCATAAACATGCAGAACAAATAAATACATTGATAACAACATGGCAAACATCCATTGTAATTCTGGGATTCCAATTAACCAAGCCGAAGAAGATGGTGAGGAAGATTGTGAATTACCGACTGAACTAGCAATGCTCCTTGAGCATGAGCAGAAAGAGATTCAGCCACATAAAGAGCTAGTGGATGTTTTCAATCTTGGTACTGATGAGGTCAGAAGAGAGGTCAAGGTTGGCGCGTCCCTCACTAAGCATGTACACTTCGAGTTGGTCAAGTTATTGAAAGAGTATGTTGATATCTTCGCCTGGTCTTATCAAGATTTTCCTGGGTTAGATACCAATATTGTTGAACATCGCTTGCCACTCAAGCCCGGGTGTCCTCTTGTCAAGCAAAAACTAAGGAAGACTAGGCCCGACATGGCACTTAAAATCAAAGAATAGGTAAAGAAGCATCTTGACGCTGGGTTCCTGGACACCTCTGAATATCCTAAATGGATCGCCAACATCGTCCCGGTTCCAAAGAAGGACGGGAAAGTCGGAAAGTGTGTGGATTATCAGGATCTCCACAAGGCAAGCTCGAAAGATGATTTTCCTCTGCCTCATAGTGATGTCTTGGTAGACAACACGACACAGTTTTTTGTCTTTTCATTTATGGACGATTTCTCAGAATATAATCAGATCAAAATGTCCCAGCTGATATGGAAAAGACTACTTTCATCACGCCATGGGGTACATATTGCTACAAGGTCATGCCATTCGGTTTGAAGAATGCAGGGGCAACATACTAACGTGCCATGACAACCCTCTTTCATGATATGATCCATAGAGAGATTGAGGTTTACGTGGACGATATGATTGCCAAGTCCAAGGCTGAAGATGATCATCTGGTCCATCTGAAGAAACTGTTTGAAAGACTCCGAAAATTTAGACTGCGGTTGAATCCTGCAAAGTGCATCTTCGGAGTTTGATCTGGTAAATTGTTGGGCTTTATTGTGAGTCAGAAGGGCATTGAAGTTGATCCTAACAAGGTTCGAGCAATTCAGAACATGCCACCTCCTAAAACAGAAAAAGAAGTCTGTGGCTTTCTGGTCAGACTTAATTACATTTCAAGATTCATTTCGCACTTGATGGCTACCTGTGAACCGATATTCAAAATACTAAGGAAAAATCAATCGGTCGAATGGAACATTGATTCTCAAGAAGCTTTTGACAAATTAAAACAATACTTGCAAGAACCACCGATCTTAGTACCGTCGGTTCCTGGTAGGCCTTTAATCATGTATCTCACCGTTCTCGATGAATCAATGGAATGTGTATTACGTCAACATGATGACACTAGCAGAAAAGAACATGCAATTTACTATCTGAGCAAGAAGTTCACTGATTGTGAGACCAGATACTCACTCTTAGAGAAAACTTATTGTGCTCTGGTCTGGGCTGCTTGACACCTAAGACAATACACGATTTGCCATACTACTTTATTGATATCCAAAATGGATCCGATAAAGTACATATTTGAAAGCCTGATGTCACTGGAAGGATTGCTCGATGGCAGATGTTGTTAACTGAGTATGATATCCAACATGTTACCCAGAAAGCAATAAAAGGGAGCGCCTTGTCTGACTACCTTTCTCATCAACCTGTGGAGGGTTATCAACAAATGAAGTTTGACTTTACCGATGAGGATGTCTTGTTTATCAGAGACTATGAGACTCCAGACCCTGACATAGGACCCGAACTGGGGGCACGATGGACGCTTGTGTTCGACGGTGCCTCCAATGCAAAAGGTCATGGAATTGGTGCTATCCTCATCTCTCTAACGGGTTTTCACCTTCCCTTCACTACCAGATTATGCTTTGCATGCACCAATAATATGGCTGAATACAAAGCATGTATCTACGGTATTGAAGTGACAATCGACATGAGAATTAAGATTCTTGAGGTCTACGGAGATTCTACTTTAGTTATTGGCCAAGTTAGAGGGAACTTTGTAACTCGGGATTCCAAGTTGGTTTCGTACCAAAAGCACATTGCGAAATTGATTCCTTATTTTGATGAAATCTCTTTTCATCATATCCCCAGAGAGGAAAATCAACTAGCTGATGCTCTTGCCACCTTGGCATCCATGTTCAAGGTCAAGTGAAAAATGAAGCTCCTTCTATTGGCATTGATCATTTGAACGAACCATCACACTGTTTACCAATCGAGGACGAGTCTGATGACAAGCCTTGGTTCTACAACATCAATAAATATCTGGAAAAATAGGAATATCCCGAGGGTATTACTATCACTGACAAGAAGGCTCTTAGACGGCTCTGTGCCAAAATTTTCTTAAGTGGTGGTGTACTGTACAAGAGGAATTATGATTCTGTGTTGCTCAGATGCGTGGATAGACACGAAGCAAACGCGATCATAAGGTCCATACATGAGGGCTGCGAGGGTGTACATGCTAAAGGTCCTGTTATGGCCAAGAAGATCCTTCGAGCTGGGTATTACTGGACAACAATGGAGGTAGATTGTTATAACTTTGCTAAAAGATGTCACAAGTGCCAAATCTACGGTGACAAGATCCATGTACCTCCAACTCCATTGAATGTTTTGACTTTGCCTTGGCTATTCTCTATGTGGGGTATTGATATGATTGGAATGATCGAACCGAAGGATTCCAACGGTCATCGATTCATTCTAGTTGCTATCGATTACTTTATCAACTGGGTTAAAGTTGCTTCTTACGCAAATGTTACACGACAAGTGGTTGCCAGATTTATCAAGAAGGAGATAATTTGTCGCTATGGTATTCCTAGCAGCATTATCAATGACAATGCAAGCAACCTAAACAACAAGATGATGAAAGAGTTGTGTCAAGAATTCAAGATTGAGCACCACAACTCTTCACTGTATCGGCCCAAGATGAATGGTGTCGTTGAAGCAGCAAACAAAAACATCAAGAGGATTGTCCAAAAAATGGTCAAGACTTATAAGGATTGGCATGAAATTCTTCCCTTTGCACTACATGGCTACAGAACTTCAGTTCGTACTTCTACTGGGGCAACTCCGTATTCGCTTGTGTATGGTATGGAGGCTGTTTAACCCATTGAAGTCGAGATTCCTTCACTCAGAGTCATCATGGAAGCAGATCTTGATGAAGCCGAATGGGTCCAATCCAGATATGACCAACTGAATCTCATCGAAGAGAAGCACCTTACCGCTGTTTGTCATGGTCAATTGTATCAGAGACGTCTCAAGCGAGCTTTTGACAAGAAAGTTCTCCCTCGAGCATTCCAAGAAGGCGAACTCGTGCTCAAGCGATATTCACCTGTTCACTCGGATCCACGTGGCAAGTCGACTCCCAATTACGAAGGACCCTTTGTTGTCAAGAAGGCATTTTTAGGCGGAGCCCTGATCCTCACCACCAGGGATGGGGAGGAGTTGCCATTGCTCGTGAACTCCGATGCAGTCAAAAAATATTATGCCTAAAAAAATGGATAAAGAGCCCGCTAGATTGACATCCACAAGGACAATCTAGGCAAAAATGGGCGTCCCGATGGACCAAAAAAAGAAATGTCCATGCAAAAGTTAGGGACAATGCAAAAAAAAAACAATAATAGCCCGCTAAGTTGAAAACCCGAAAGGGTGGCTTAGGCATAAATGGGTATCCCGGTGGACGAAAAAAATAGAAAAATGTCCAGGCAAAAATTAGGGATAAAGACATTTGACTGTGAACCCTTGAGCCTCTCTTCATTATAGCTGGACATCAGACGGTAACAGAGCAATCAAGTCATTGTCAACTGGCGCAAGGCGTTGGAACCTAGACATACAGTGGATGGTAGCCTATGTTGTAATCAATGCAAACATAATTTCCCTTTGCCATTTACTTTTGTTTCTTAATTTTACTGCAAGTTTCCTCATCAAGGATTTTTGCATCTTTGTAAACATCTTATGTACATATTTTACACATTCAATAAAAATTCATCACTTGATTTCTCAATTATTTTCCTTCCAGTATTTTGTTTGCAAAATAAGTGATTATTTGTGATCACATAATATTATAAAGCGTTGAGAATAATAAAAAGCTAAATCAATAAGAGAAAGCATTATGCATTGCATATTTTGCTGGTAACTCCTATGGGATAATCGGTAATATCCATTGGCAAGCCTAATGCCCGACCAACACTATGATGGTTCTTTGAAGAGGTTGTCATTTCCTCGGCAGAGCCATCACTTCCCCAGCAGTGGTATATTTTGGTTTCCTATCTTCCCCAAGCAGAGAAAATCAATCAGACCTTAGAATGCCCTTAAGCACAATCTGTTAAGATTGGAAGGTCGTTCCCCAGAAGGAGTCAGCTGTGATTTGGGGATCATCCTGGTTCTTTCATTTCTAACAGTAATGGTGGTAATAGCTTGGAAATTTGAGATCTCTAGGCCATTTCCCCAACAGGATCGGCATCATCTGTGGGTTCTTTCCCCAACCGAGGATTTCAAGTTCGTTTTGCTACAATCATCGCCTACCCGCAGCAATATACCTTAACCTTTGTTGTTGCATGACATGATATCAAGCATCATGTAGAACAACACATACATAGCATGTGCATCAAGCATACTCCCTTTTGACTGATTTATCTCCCCAGCAGATTTTCAGCCAGATTCTATTCAATCAAACTCTCTAACAAAACTCTTCTTTTGTCGCCGTCGGCCAAATTCTCGTGCTACTCTTTTATTTAATCCCCTTCTACCTATAATAATCGAAAAGCTGGCGCGATTCGAACATTTAGGTCCAAGAGGATTAAATAGGGGCAGCTGTCGTAACCCAAAATTTGACCTCCTTTTTGCCTTTTGCATAAGCATGTGCATTCGCATCACCGACATACGTAATCATACTCTTTCCTCTTTGATTGTGTTGTAGGAATATTCAGGTTTTCCAAGCCCGATTAATCGCATCCTCACAAAGTCATAACGTTAACAAAACAAGCACAAAATATTGGTTTCCGTGCCTATTCATCAAAACAAGAGGTGGAAAATCGAAACCGGGACCTCAACACTTATTCCTGAGCAAATTGGGCAACTTTTCCTAGAGTAACCGATTACTCTGTTTCTAGGCAAAAATAGGGTAATCGATTACCCTGTACAAATTTGCACATTCTGCTGCATTTTTGAGACAACAACCTTGTACTCTCTTTGGTCTTTGATTCCACTTGTTTCTAGCATGGTGTGGAATATTCTAGACTCTTCAAGATTTCACTTGCATTTGCTACAATGTATCATTTCCACTCAAGACTACCATACACCTTTATTTCCAAACATGTGAACCATTGGATTTGAAGTTTGCATTGGGATGTTCCCACCGAGTTAACAAATAACTAACTAAGTTAAACTCCAACTCAGTGAGTTAGATGTCACTAATTCCAAACCTGATGCCAAACCACCCTAAGCTAGCTCCAATCCAAGTTCCAAACCTATCACACTCCAAACCAAAGCTCTATATAAAGAAACATTCACTTTGTTGCAAGGGATCCATCATTTTTCAATCACACTTCACTCTCTTCACTCTCAATTCTCTCACACTTTCTCTAAATTTTTCTGCAACTTCTTTATCTTCATCTCCATTTTCTTCCCAAACCTCACCATAGCTCAATTTCACCATTGAAGAATAATTACTTTCACCTTGAAAGTGATTATTTCTTGAGCTTAACCTTCATCATCTTGCTATTCTACTGGATTTTCTAGAGTTTTATTAGCTTTGGATTCATCTTAAGTGTTGGCTTCAAGATTCTACGGTGCGAATTCGTATTTTGGAGATTTCGTCGTAATTTGCTCGGTTTCGATACGGTTCGGCTACAATTGAAGATTCCTCTAGAATTCTTTGATTATCTTTAACCAAGATTCATTTGCAACAACATCCAAGGCACATCTCAACCTTGTTGGTTGGTCTTTCTTTGCTCATTTTACTGTTTTGAACGTTTTCGTATCATTTGCGATGTAGTTTCGATGCTTTTTGTGTGTGAATTAATTATGACATTACTTGATCCATGATCTTGATGAGTTAATTGATTCCATTGTTGATTATTTGTTGTTGCTAGACTTGATTTTTGTGCACTAATTCATACCCTAGCATGTGGTAGTTTGGACAAGTGATTTAGGTGCTGAAAGTGCTTTTTGAAAAGCTGGTTTTGCCACTGTTACAGTGGTAATCGGTTACTCATATCAGGGTAACCGATTACTTTGTACAAATTACACTAGCGCTGCCTTTCTCAAGCAAGTAACCGATTACCTACTTTTTGGTAATCGATTACCATTGTACAGAGTGCCATTTTTTGAGCTTTTTCAAGTGTGTTCACCATGTTTTCCTCCTCTAACTTCCATGGATTGACATGATTGATTTTTATGGATGTTTTAGGTGCTGTTTCACTTCAGTTTAAAGCATGTTTGTGAATTTTTCGATGCTCGGTCTTTCGGTCTTATGATTGTGCACATTCTTGGCATTGTATGAACATGATCATTCTTGCACAATTTTATTCACATAATAACATGATGTATGATGCATCTTGAGTGGCATTTGGTACCGTTTTGCACTTGTATTCATGTTTGAATTAAGTTTGTTCTTCAAAGAATATGCTTAATCTTGTATAATCAATAATGCACCCTTTTTTGCTTTAATAATTTTTCAATTCATTTGGAAAATTATTAGCATCTTTTGCCCTTCGTTTAATTAATCGAAACTTCATTTCGATTATTTTATCTTCCCTTTGGGGCTTCTCTTTAGGCTTCCATTGGAGCTTTCTTCCTCTCTCTTCCCCGCGGAGTCAGAGTTTCGCGCGACACTGAAGCAATGTACAACTTGGAATTGTTACGTTGTCCGTATCAATTTCTGCACTACACCCTGTGTGTTAGAGAAGGAATGAGAATGGAGAATTCCTACTCTCATTCTGACTACTTCAGGTAGGGGACGGATGACCCTGTGCCTGGCTTAGTCACCTCTATCTCCAGGCGATAGCATATCTCTATCCCCAGCTGAGTCGATCTCTGATCACTCTTATCTCTTTCAATCTGTCTTTTGATCCATCACATTTCCCTTGGTTCGTGATCATTAAGCAATCTTCAGAGAGTTAATCTCTTACTCTTGTTTCAATACCTTTCTTTTGTTCTCTCCAAGAGAGTTTCAATTACCTTTTCTTGTGGTTAGTCACTCCTTTCGTTGATTCCCCGTGAGAGTCGTAATCACTCGTTCTTTAGTTGATCACAGTCATACTGTTAAAACCAATTCTCTATTTCCCCTGCAGCCGCGCTCTTTCTTTGGTTAAACACAATCTTCCTATTAAACACCGAAACTCTTACGGAGTTCGCAACCTTCTCTTGGTTTTTCTCCCTTTGGTTGGTTAATCAGTGCCTGTTAGTAAAACACCAATTTGCACTTCTTCTCAGTTAACCACAGCCCGTCTGTTAATACACTGAGCCCCTTTCGAGTTAATCACCTTCTTTTGGTTAATCACTTGTTTCTTTTCGATTAATCGCAGTCTTCTATTAACACCGAATTCCCAGCAGTTAGCAACCTCTTTTTGGTTCTAATACCCCTTCTTCGTTGGTCAAGTACTGTTTGTTCAATCAATACCGACATTCCCAGTGGGTCACAACCTTTGCTTGGTTCCACACCCGTTCTTTGGGTCACAACCTTCGTTTGGTTCTACACCCGTTCTTTTGGTTTATCACAGGTTATCCGTTAAAACCGTTCTCCCCCCACAGTTGCAATCTTTGCTTTCCTCGGTTAACCACTGTTTATCAGTTAATATACCGAAATTCCCATAGAGTCAAACACCTTCTCTTGGTTCAGTACTCTTTTCTTTTGGTTCATCACAGCCTGCCTGTTGACACCAACCTTTTTTTATCCCACAGAGTTTTAATCTCTTTTCCTTCGGTTAACCGCTGCCAGACAGTTAACATACCGAATCCTTATCCTCTTGGTTTTGACACCATCCCTTTGTTTGGTTCCCAGTAGGGTAGCTTACCTTTTGGTCCCCAACATAATTATTTGTTCTTATACTTCCCCAGTAGAGTCACTTCTTTCCTTTTGCACTCCTTTCTTGGTTTTGACACCAATTCTTTTTGCATCCCCAACGGATCTTTCTCTACTTCTTTTGCTCTTGGTTTTGACACCACTTTCCTTTCTTTTTTCCGTCTTGGTTCCATGAACTATGGAAGCTCTGATTCTACATTCATTCGAATGTAAGATACGTAGGTACAAGATTGCGATAATCTTGGCGAGCACACTTCCACCTTCTTCCATTTTTCTTCTCCTTCCCTGGTTCCATGAACTACGACGCTCTGATTTCCTCATTGCACTATGAGGATACATAGGCACGAGGGCCCTAATCTTCCGCGAGAACTTTCTTTCTTTTCTTTCTCTCTCTCTTCTTTTGCTAGAAGCCTTTAGATAGATAACCTATCCAATCCTAGAAGTAAGCGAAATGGTTCCCATCGAGTACGACAGATGTGTAAGGTGCTAGTACCTTCCTTTCGTATAACTGAACCCTTACCTGTTTCTCTTCCCCTTGGGTTTTATCGATGTTTTCTCTGTCCTTTGGGACTAAATAAAGTTCGGTGGCGACTCTGTTGTATCTTTGAGTGTGCGATTCAGTCAGCTATAATTCCGCTAGCTTTAGAGGTGACATCCATCGTCACTAGGGGTTAACATGTCTAATCGCGTCCCTTCGACCCTCCTATTCTTCACTTCATCTGCATCTGCGTTAATAGGGTTCTTGAGGGGAATGCATTCTTCGAAGGAAGCATTCAGCCATAGTTGCAATAACCAGAAGGGGCCAGAAAGGAAGAGATTTTCTTTGTCTCTAAGGCATTAGAGTTGGGTGACACCTTCACCCATGGACTCATAAATATTCGCAAAATCATTTCACTTAAACATAATTCATGGCCAGAGTGGAGTTGGTTAGCTGTCGCTCCCGGGATTTTCATCCAGGTACAAACGCGAAAGTGGCGCGGAAGAAAGGAAGAGAGTCACCAGCCAGGCATTTTTATCCCAAAGAAAGGGAAAGGTAATGCTGCACAAACCTGAGAGAAAGGAAAGAACGAGGTCTCGCGAACCAAAGAGAATGGGTAAGGGAGTCGGTTACGTGAAGAGAAGGTTATCGCACCCCTTCACGTCCGTCGTACTCGACGGGATCCACGCTTGAAGTTTCGATCAAAGGGTGATAGAAAAGATACTGGAAAAAGAATGGAAAGAGAACGAGAAACAAATGTAGGGAAAATAAAAGAAGTGCTCGAATGGGCCCTACCCCACTGCCTACGTATCTCATCGGGAACATGAGAATCAGAGCGACATAGTTCCCCTCAGCTAAGGGAAAGTTGTTTGTGTTTTTTAATGGAAACGTCAGAGTGCGCGTCCCAGCAGTTAGGTGTTGCAGCTCGCTGTATGGAGACTTAGGCGTTACCTGTTTGAGGTAGAACGGACATGACGCGTCCTTAAGGAAAGAGTTAAGAGATGAGAAGAGAATTTGTTTGTTTTTGTCTTTTGAAAAGAAGTGTTTTGATTATTGGTGTTTACAACACATATTGTATTTAAGTCTCTCATGTAGGATCGAATGCCTCGCACATCGACCCAAGACGGGACGTATGCTAAACATTCTAAGTAAGTGAGAGAAGAGCCCTCACTATCTCATTCTCACATGAAAGGCTCAAATACAATATATGTTATGCCTTTATTAAGTGTTTTTGCTTTTGTTTTGGGATGAGAAGAAGAGAGACTCAAATGATTGAGAAAGGTAAAATCTAATGAGGGAGACTAAGATTCAAACCCTAAAGTTATCATACATGGACGTTCCTAATGGTTAAGTGTGGTTTAGAAATCGAACTCTAAAAGAAAAGAGAAGAAGAATGAATTTTAACTTACTTTCAAGATGGAAGTTAAGGTAAGAATTCAAAAAGGAATGGAAGAGATTGAACAAAGAAAGCATTAGATACTTTGCACAAACACAAACATTAAAAGATGAGAGAAGAAAGTGGTATGTGGGAGCATACCCACACACATGACTTACCATTAGCCCCTACAAGTAAAGGTTAGTTCCATAATGCAATAAGGAAGCATAAATAAAAGGAAGAAAACAATTAAGCATCAAAGTACTTATGGAATGAAATTAAGCATCAAACAAAGCTCAAACCTAAAAGGAAAGGATTCTAAGTATTAAATGACCTCTAAAGTCAGTAGCTATGACTAAAGGTGTTCAATTAGGGTTATGGTACCTAAGGGAGTCAAACTATGCACAAACAATGTCATAAACATCAAATGAGAACACTATGAAAGAAGTGGATGAAAGATGAATAAAAGGGCAAGATGAACATGTATTTATGCTTAAAGAAATGTCAAGGTCAAGAGCATACATCATTTATAAATGTCTCACAATGCATATGAACAATCATACAAGTTATGGATGAGATGATTCAAGTCCAAGAAAGGATGACAAACAAATCACACAATGTTCAAGCTCACATGGAATGGCATACTTATAATGCACATTAAGAATGAAAAATGAAACATGAATATGTATAAGAGTGAGTGCAAGTCAGAAGTGTATGAGATGCTTGATCATATTAGGATGTATGAAATATGTCACAAAGATGCACGCACAACATGTTAAGACATATAGAAGAAGGTGCACACAATTTGGTCAAAGTAGCTCACATAATCAACAAACATTCATGAACCAAAATAGAAAGACAAGGGACCTATAATCCAACATAAGTGGCCTGTAATGTTTATGAAACAACATATAAAATGATCACACAAATCACCATGCAATGGCACAAGTGCCTCTTAATCAATTAAGAGTGAAAAGCTCAAGAAGAACACACAATTATGACCTATAACCATCAACCAAAGTAAAAAAAGAAGAATACTTGGAAAAATTATGAAATTAAGTCACAGAGTACTTAGGTCAGAAGCAAGTCACATGTCAAAAACTCACACCAAAACTCAAAAATAAAATGGTTCAAATGAGTTCACAAATCCACATTGAAGTATGGCAAAGAAATGCACAAAGATGCTCACCACAATTCATGATAAAATGACTTTAAAAATATAATAAAAAAAATTTTAGATGCTTTTAGATGTTACTTAACAAGTGCATAAAGAATGAGTGCAAAAACATTTGTGAGTGAAGTGAAATAAAATGGAAAAGATCAACTATCAATGAAGAGAAACATTTAAAAAGAAATTAAGAAGAAACTCTAAAAATAAGAGCAAAAATTAGTAAAATCAGGATTAAAAATTATAGAAAATTAGTTTAATGTGTCAAGATGGTTGATGAATCTTTGTAGAATTATTATAAAGGTTTTGGTATTTTTAATCAAAACAATGTGAAAAAGAAAATAAAAATGAAAAGAAAATAAGATTGGGGGTGCAGACATAGTAAAATGCCAGTTAAAAACGCGTTTGGGCTTGGCAAGGGGTGTGCAGATAGCAATATGAGTCCAGTACTAAACAACGCGTTCGTGTGTGTGTGTGTTAAAGTGCACAGCAGTCAAACATGTGATTCAATCATAGCCACACATCCATGTCAAATTGATCAATCATCAAAAGCAGTTCAATCCAATGGTTCATAGAGCAGGCACATGGCAATTAACAAACACGCACATACAGGCAAACATTCAGAGGGAGAATAGAGACACGTGAGAGGCCACACGTTCATTAATGTGTTGGTGAAATAATAGGCGTTGGATTAAAAAGATCAGACGGTCACGATATAAACTGGGATCTAAACCCTAACACACACCTCACCGGCCGGAGAAGGACCTCCGGTTGTCTTCTCCGGCCACCTCCGGCCACCTGCAAATCTCACATTCTCCAGAAATCGATGAACCACATATCAAAATGAAGAGGAAGTCACGTGGAACACAAATCTGACCTTAGAAATCACGCAGCATGCATACACAGAGAGATTCGAACACAAACAGTTTACCCTAAAAAACACAACTACGCTCCTAATGAGCCTATCACTAGCCGGAGATGCAAATAGTTCCTACTGAACTTCAAACAAGCAAAGATGAACTCACAGTAGCTTGAATTAGAGGGAAAGAGTTAAGATGATGAAACCTGAACTTGATGAGATGAATATTGCAAGAATACCAGAGGTTCCTTCTTGAATTCTTAAGCTCACGATTTGGCCAAATAAAGGCTTTGGAATGCGAAAATTCAGAGAGAAGTAAAGTAGATCTTGATCTGCAGTGGTGGTATTGAGCTTGATTTCAATCCATCAATGGTGTTGGATGATTGATTATGATGCACTTGGAGTGAAAATGTGGATGAATTCGTGTGGAAAGAGAGATTTCAGAGAGAAACTTGAGAGAAAAAGTGTGAGAATGATTTGTGAAATTTGGGAAAATGAACGAAGCTCTCTAATTCAGTGAAGAACTTAGCTTATATATGTAAGGTTAAGATGTTAACCATTGTAGTTAACAGTTGGAAAATGAGTTAATTGAGTTGGTTAAATGAGTTTGATCTAACTAACTGAGTTGGGTTGGTTATTAGCACGAGTTGATGAGTTTGATTAAGGTGTGGAGAGGTTTATGAAGTTTAGGGTGGAGTTTAGAAAAGAGAGGTGGTGATGTGTTGCTGCAGAAACTTGTTGAACAAGTTTGGCATTTCCTTTTTCATGTATGGTAAAGCATGGCATGTCATGTGTAAGAAGGATTGTATGTTCAAATGAGGAAAAGAGTGGTGTGAGAGCATGCGTGGAAACTGATGTGAATTAACAACAACAATGTAAAAACATGCTATTCTTAGCAGCCATGCATGCAGTGGAAAGTTGGAAGTTTGAGGGTGAATATCTCTCTGTACATGGCATGGAATGATGTGGTTTTTGGTATCATTAGAAAGAGGAGACATAAGAGAACAAGTTTGGTATGGACATTAGATGGAATGGAGACTTGTAAGATGATCAAAAATAGCTCCAAACATTAAGGCACAAAATAGGTTTCATGGGCGCGTGACTTGGTAGGCTGGCATGGCATCATGACTTGTGAAGTTCAGCATGAAACCCTCAACTTTGGACCCCTATAACTCATTCATAACTTGTTCAAATGGAAAATTTTCCAACATCAGAGTTGAAGAGGACATTGAGATGAACAACTTTGATTTTCAACATTTTTTCATTTGAAGCTTTCTTCAATGAGAAAATGGGCTTGAAATTTGGCATACCAAGTGTTTGATGAAATTATGGCCTGGAGGCCTGAACTTGCCTTGCCATGACTTGGTTTTTGCCTTGATTTTACCAAACTTTGATTGATCATACCTCCCTCAATTTTGAACCAATGGAAGAGTTCTTTATATGGATTTGGAGCTTGGAATGTGATCTTTGATTGGCTCAACTTAGGCCTGAGGTTTGGAGCTTTTATCTTGAAGAAAGGGAGCCTTAAAGTGTAGTGTAAACTGGTCCAAACTTGCCATTTTTGGAAACCCTAAATTTCTAAAAATGGCAACTTTGTACAATTCTTGATTTTTGATGATTCCTCCATCATTTCTTGATCAAATATTGTCCAATGAACATATGTAACTTGAATTTCATGAATTTGAACTTAAAAAGTCAGGAGTTGACTTTTTTTCACTGCACAGTTGACTTTTTCCCCAATTTCTTGATTCTCAAGCAACTGACTAATTGAACCTCTTCTGAAATGAACCAATGAGCAACCTTCCATCCTTAGATACTTGATATCATGTAGAAAACATTGAGATCAAGTTTGAACCAAAATTTCCTCAGGAGAGTGCTTGAACCACAAACCCTAATTTTGACTGTTTTTGATAGGAAATGGTGTCCAATCTTCTTGATGAATCCTCTTCTTCCAATGGCTTGTGGGATAAATTAATATCATATGAGATGTAAGAGACCCTTGAGGCTTGGTTGAAGACCCTTGGCTCTTGTTCCCTTGCTATGGATGATCAATACTCTAAAAACCACTTATCACATGCCCTATGCTGAATGCCATGCAATGCTTTATTTTTTTCTATGCTTGAATGGAATGCAATGCAATGAAAGTATATGCTAAATGATATGAAAAAATGAGAGGGAAAATTTTGGGGTATAACATTAGCCATGGTCAAATATTTCTTGGCCACCTGAAGTGACTTCGAGCAGAAGACACAACGGGACAACCATAAAGCTAGGGAAGCTATATACTCTACATCATAGACTTCTTCAGTTGTTTTGTCATGGTAATGTGCAATATGGGTAGAATAAGAAGCTCTAGAAGTTGAAAACCCTATGGTGTTGTCAGCCTGGTAATCTGGATCATAATTGTTACCAGTGGGTTTGAGCCCCGTGATGGCAGCTATGTCGAAGAGGGTTGGTGTCATCATTCCACAATGAAGATAGACAGTGTGGTGGGTACTATCCTAGAAGTACACGGAGGAGACTAACATGGTCGAATAATACTCAAGTCCTACTTTCGAGAATTTAATCAGATAAAAAATGCCCAGATTTTTCCAGACTTGGGACTTGGTCTTCTCTAGTTTTTCTAACCAGCTTAAGTAGTCAGAAGGATCTTTAAACGACGGACTTTATCCAAAAACCCTAAAGCCATTGTTAATATATCTTAGGTCAATGGTTTCATCCATCAAAGGATTACTTTGATTGGCAGGGTTAGGTTCTTCGTTACTAGCCCTAAGTTTCTTAGCATGAGCTATGGGTTTGAACTTGTGGTAAGTAGGAAAAAAATCACTAAGTTTACTAGGGTCAGTAGTGGGATCAGATAAAGGTTCTAGCAAAACATAAGGGTTACCGACAACAGTAACAGGAATAAGTACCTGGGATTTGTAGATCCTTCGTTGTTCTTCAGAAATTGGTTCTGGAACATATTGTTGATTTCCCACCATGGTTGGGCCTGGAATCATGTTGAAAGGAGGGAGGCTTGAAAACTTCTTGGGATCCTTCACATTTTTCTTTGATTCTTTAGTAGCTTTGGTTGATTATGCCAATATTGCTGGAAGTTTAAAGGTATTTGAGAAACTGGGTTTCTTAAGTGAAGAGATGAAGAAGTTGGAGAGTATTTGTGAAGAGTTCAGAAAAGCGGAAAAGTAGAAAAGAAAGAGAAGTGATCTATTTGTAGAGGATGAATTGGAAGCGATTCTCAAATCAGCATTTATGGCTGAAAATTGAGTGACGACGCGTGTCCTTCCTGTGAGGGCAAGGTGTTTCTCACTTGGTTTCTATTTTAATGATGTCAACAATGTAGGCTAGATCTTAGTTTGTAATTTGGACGGTATCATGTCATGTCATTGTCGTTCACATTGCATTCAATAATTGATAATCATGTGTCTAAACATATAGGAAGAGTCATGTACATTTCCTACATGTGTATAATCATGGTATTAGTGTTAGGCATGCATGATTACTGCCTAAGTTGGTGAAAACATGTAAAAAAAATCGATTTCTATGGTCTTTCATGTCTTGCGTCGACCAAACTTGTGCATGAGTCGACTCATGCACTTGTGATAAATTTTGTGAAACGGCCAGGTAAGCGCATGCTGACCCTCAAGTAAGCATGCGGTCGACGCATGCTTCTGGGTTTCTTGATTCTGCATGTTTAGCATCCATGCGTTAACGCATGGTCCTGTGGCGGTCGATGCATGCTTGTTCATTTTGCAAAGATGTTTCAACGGGTAAGCGCTCGCCGACCCTCATCAAGCGAGCGGTTGACTCTTTGCTCGTTTGGGTCATTTTTTCTGCATTCTTCTATGTTCTTTTTGCTGCTACTTGAGTTAGTTGGTTTTTTCATCATATATATAGTTGGTTCCTCATATTTTCATAACCAACAAGAACAAGTGAAAGAAATACATTGAACCTTTTTCTCTCATCAATTTCATCTTCATCTTGCACCTTTTTCAACAATTAAACATAATCAATTTTGTTGATTTTTCTGCATCATGAAGTGATAATGTCCAAAGCTTAGAGTTGTATCGTTGTTTAGGGTGAGTGGTTCATTTGGTTTGTTCTTGAATAAAACCACTAGGGTTTTGCCCTCCAAGATCATTTGGATTTGGGGGGTTTTGGATCAGATCTTGTGTGAATTAAATTCAGCCGAGTGAAGGTGATCGAAGAACGGAAGGTTTTGTCGATCTAGTAGCGGTAACCAGAGGATTATGCAACAAGGTGTAAGGATCGAACTGTGTGTGGATCAGAATCAGCCGAGTGAAGGTGATTGAAGAATTATGTGTTCTTACAATCTAGTAGCGGTAAACGGAGGTTCTACCAACAAGTTCGAGGCACTTGATTCGACTCGAATCTAGGGAAGAGAAGAAGAAGTATCTACATCAACGAAGTGTGGGATAGCTAATTTTTCTCTTGTATAAACATTTGCAAACAAGTTATAAATATCTCAATTCTAGTTTTTAGAATTGGGGGCAGACGTACCCGAAACGAGGACGAAAGGGGAATTGCCTAAACAAACTTGGTGTCGTTTCCTTTTTCTTATCTCATTTATAATTCAAATTTTTTACGTTTGTAATCGTTCAATCGATCGATAAAAATTCTGGTATAGTTTTGTCCAGAAAATTAATTTGAAAACCATTGTACAATCTCCTTTGGATTGTACTTAGTGAAAATTCTGCATCTACTATAGTAGAAGGTTTGGCTTGGACCTTTACACACTCCAAGTGTTCGTTACATTGAACGTATACAAGGTGTTCGACACATTGTCAAGTTTTGGTTTAATTTTTGCATACTCGTTGGATATTGCACCTTGTTAAGTGATTTTGGTTAATTTATTAATTGTTAAGTTGCGATTCAACTTTTCTCTTCGAGCCTTTCGTTCCATTTGGCTTACGTATATCCGATCCTCTTAGTAACTCGGTTCGTATAGACGAATAATCCTCGGCCGCTTCCGTAAAATATTTTAAAACCAATTTTAGCGCCAACTCGCATTTAAAAAGAAGTGATTTATTCAATCCCCCCTTCTAGATCAATTGTCTTTGTCTAACAAGTGGTATCATGAGCACCGGTTAATTCTAGTGCTTCAAGTATAACTTTTTAGAAGATGGAAAACGAACCGAAAGGGGCTTATAATAGAGCACCTGTTTTTAATGGTGAGAATTATAGTTACTGGAAGGATTGTACCCAAGCGACTAACGTGGTAGTACCCAAGCCTGAAGCACAATGGAATGAAGAAGATGAGAAAAAGTACAACTACGATTAAAAGGCAAGAAATATTCTGACCTCCTCATTGGGAGTTGACAAATATTATCGAGTTTCACATTGTACGAGTGCTAAAGCTATGTGGGACGCGTTACAAGTTGCCCACGAGGGTACTAACGACGTCAAGCTAGCTAGAATCAATACATTAACTCAAGAGTTTGACCTCTTTCACATGAAGCAAAGGGAAACCATTGCCGACATGCAAAAGAGGTTCACTCATTTAATCAATAGACTTTATTCACTTGGTAGGCCAATATCCAATGAGGTTGCTACTAACAAAGTTTGGAGGTGTTTGACTAGGGATTGGCAACCAAAGGTGACCGCCATCAAAGAAGCCAATGACTTAATGACGTTAGACATCACAACGTTGTTTGGAAAGCTTGAAGAACATGAGCAAATACTCATAACCTTAGACCTATATGAGAAAAGAGAGAAGAAGGAAAAGAGCAAAACCAAGGAAGCGGAAAAGAAGTCAATCGCTCTAAAGACTTCTAGTTCAAAGTTCTCCGCATACGAGCCGAGCGAGAGTGAATCCAGTGATGACGAGGAAGAAGATTCGAATGAAGACATGGGATTATTTGTGAAGCGATTTAATCGCTATATCAAGAAAAATGGTATCCAACATTCGGAGAAAAACCTCATCAACTTTCGTAAATAATCAAAGTCTTCCAAGAATGAAGATAAAAAGAATGGAAAAACTAAGGGTTCTTGTTATAACTGTGGGAAAGTCGGCCACTACAAGCCGAACTGCCCTTTGTTGAAGAAGGACAAAGGTAAGGATAGAAGTTGCCACGGTAAGAAACAATCAAAACCTAGGAGAGCTTATATCGCTTAGGAAAGCGATAGTGAATCATCTAGTGCTGAAAGTTCTAGTGATGAAGGTGAATCCGTCAATCTTTGCCTTTCCGCTCACCAAAGGAAAAAGAACAAAAAGGTAAGACACTCTACGTAGGATAACTCTAATTCAATGTGTTATTCTGAACTATAATGTGCCTTTGATACACTACACCATGAGGCCAAGGAAGCCTTTAAACGGCTAGCTTCAAATAAACAAATATTTTCTCATTTGGAGCAAAAGATCTCCGATTCCGAAAAGGAATTAGAGGCTCTTAAAAAGTCCATGGTGGAAGTAACAAATGTAGATGTTGTGGAAGACAAAAGTAGGTGGTTAAATTTTGGTTGCGATACTTGTCACATTTGGCAAAAAGAGGTTAGAACTCTTAAGGCCAAGCTTGACAAGGCTTTACAACCAAAAATGACTTTTGTTATTGATAAATCAAACTTTAAGAAAAGCATGATTAATCCATATCAAAAATATACTTATGTGATTAGAAATCAACCTAGCAAAAGTGATTCTTATGTTAACCTCACTTGCTTATATTGTTGTAAAAGGGGTCATACCATTGCTAAGTGTCGTTTTAGGAGATTTTTGGTTCCTAAAGGTGTTTATCAATGGGTGCCCAAATGTAATCTTGTTTTCACTCACAACCAAGGACCCAATAAGAATTGGGTACCTATTTCCCTTGATTGACTATGTAGGTACAACGTCTTGAGACTACGGAAAGAAGATGGATTCTGGATAGTGGCTGCTCAAGACATATGACAGGAGACATATCGCTTTTCATCGAATTTGTGGCGCAGAAAAAGGGGTTTGTAACCTACGGAGACATCAACAAGGGACAAATACTTGGCAAAGGTAGTGTAGGTAACCCCTCATCTACTACTATCTCTGATGTGTTTCTTGTTGAGGGCCTTAAACATAACCTTTTAAGCATTAGTCAATTATGTGACAAGGACTATAAAGTATCTTTTTCTAAGGATTGTTGCATAATTGAGAATAGTGATAAAAAGGATGTATTTAAAGGCTTGAGGGTGAATAACGTCTATATGCTAGACTTAAATGAGGTATCGTTGAGTAGCGACAAGTGTCTAGTCACCATGAATGAAGATTCATGGTTATGGCATAGATGGTTGGCGCATGTCAATTTTGATTTGCTTAATAAAATAGTTTCTAAAGACCTAGTGATCGGCTTGCCCAAAATCAAATTCACAAAGGATCACTTATGTGATGCTTGTCAAATGGGGAAGCAAACAAGGATCTCGTTTAAATCTAAAAACATTGTTTCAA
Organism: Lathyrus tuberosus; assembly: GCA_022829125.1. Taxonomy (NCBI): domain Eukaryota; kingdom Viridiplantae; phylum Streptophyta; class Magnoliopsida; order Fabales; family Fabaceae; genus Lathyrus; species Lathyrus tuberosus. The sequence goes on from JALAZF010000237.1 coordinate 861,507, forward strand.
CTACGAGACCCTTTGAGCTCCTCCATATGGACCTCTTTGGACCATCTAGGATTAAAAGCCTAGGTGGTAACTATTATGGTTTTGTAATAGTCGATGACTTTTCTCGATTTTGCTGGACTATTTTCTTAGCAAACAAGAGCGATACTTTTTCGGCCTTTGAAAGATTTGCCAAGATATCCCAAAACTAATTAAACACGAACATTATATCAATTAGAAGTGATCAAGGGGTGAGTTTGAAAATCATCTTTTTGAAGCATTTTGTGAAAGCCATGGAATTGCTCATAATTTTTCCGGCACCAATCACCCCTCAACAAAACGGGGTTGTGGAACGTAAAATCAAAATTTTGGAAGAATTAGGAAGGACTATGATCAATGAGAGTGGACTTCCAAAATACTTTTGGGCCGACGCCATAAGTACGACTTGTTACGTTTTGAATAGGGTGCTCATCCGTCCTATTCTAAACAAGACACCGTATGAGCTTTTAAAAGGGAGAAAGCCCAATGTCTCTCACCTTCATGTTTTTTGTTGTAAGTGTTTCGTGTTGAACAATGGTAAAGAGACACTTGGTAAGTTTGATGCTAAGGCCGACGAGGGTATTTTTCTTGGATACTCTCAGTCAAGTAAGGAATATAGGATTTACAATAAGAGGTTACGTACTGTTGAGGAGTCGGTTCATGTTCCTTTTGATGAGTCTTATCCGAAAAATGTCAGAAAAGGTAGTTCTTTTCATGGAGCAGGTGTATCTTCTGAAGACATACTCAAGGATACTGATAAAGGGACTGATCAACCTGAAGCAGTGCATATTGAGGAGGAAAAAGATCACCAACCGATGAAGAGTGAGGAGGATCATTCCTCTAATAAAGATGACCTTCTTCCAGCTTGGAAGTATTCCAAAGACCATCCTCTCGGTGACATCTCAAAGGGAGTAACAACCTGTTCCAAGCTAACTAACTTCTCTTATTACTCCGCTTTCGTTTCGCAAGTTGAGCCTAAAAACTCAAAAGAGGCCTTACTCGATGAACATTGACTTTTGCCAATGCAAGAGAAGTTAAATCAATTTGAACGAAATGAGGTTTGGGACCTTGTCCCTCCTCCGCGAGGCGATCGAGTAATCGGCACCTGATGGGTGTTTAGGAAGAAGCTCGACCAAAATAGAGTTATAACTAGAAATAAAGCGCGTTTGGTTGTGCAAGGGTATAACCAAGAGGAAGGCATAGACTATGAGGAAACTTATGCGCCTGTTGTCCGACTCGAGGCTATACGCCTAATGCTTACCTATGCATGTGCCAAAAACTTCAAGTTATTTCAAATGGATGTTAAAAGTGCATTCCTTAATGGTTATTTTAATGAAGAGGTTTATGTTGCCCAACCTCCTGGATTTGAGTCCCATGAGTATCCCCATCAAGTTTACAAATTAAAGCGTGCTTTGTACGGTCTCAAACAAGCCCCTAGGGCTTGGTATGAGTGTCTTAGCAAATTTCTCCTTGATCAAGGATACTCTAGAGGAAAGGTTGACACAACCCTTTTCATTAAACGTCAAGGAAAACATCAAATTTTGGTTCAAATATATGTAGACTATATTATTTTTGGGTCTAATAACATAAATTTGGTCAAAGAGTTTGCTAAGTTAATGCAGGGAGAGTTCGAGATGAGCATGATGGGGGAGTTAAACTATTTCCTCGGATTGCAAATCAAGCAACTCGATGAAGGGACATTTGTGAGCCAGACGAAGTATTGCCTTGAGTTGCTCAAGCGCTTCGACATGGCTAGCTCGAAAGCTATTGACACTCGGATGCCTACTTGTGTCAACTTGAATCATGATGAGAACGGTAAGGATGTAGATGTAAAAAGGTATAGAGGTATGATTGGCTCTTTACTCTATCTTACCGCATCCCGACCAGATATCATGTTCAGTGTATGCATGTGTGCCAGGTATCAATCGTGTCCTAAGGAGTCTCATTTAAAAGCAGTGAAGCGCATACTTAGGTATCTTTGTGGTATCCCAAAGTATGGGCTTTGGTGCTCCAAAGGAAGCGATTTCTCTTTGGTTGGCTATTCTGATTCTGACTTTTTCGGTTGCAAATCGGATAGGAAAAGTACTAGTGGTACTTGTCACTTTTTCTCGAATTCCTTAGTGAGTTGGCATAGCAAAAAGCAAGTTTTCGTTGCTTTGTCAACAGCCGAGGCGGAATACGTTGCGGCCGGTAGTTTTTATGCTCAAGTCTTATGGCTTAAACAACAATTACTTGACTAAAATATTAAACTTGAACGTATTCCTATTTTGTGTGATAATACAAGTGCCATTAACTTAACCAAAAACCCGGTATTGCATTCTCGCACGAAACATATAGAGATACGCCATCATTTCTTTAGGGATCATGTAGAGAAAGGAGATGTCACATTTGAGCATGTTGATTCTAAAAATCAACTTGCTGATATTTTCACTAAACCGCTTACAACAGAACCTTTCTTTCACATTCGTAGGGAACTTGGTGCTCTCGATATCTCGGATCATATTTGATTATGTGTATATGATTTGCATGTTCTATTACTTTTGCTTGTCTTTATTTCTTCTAACTAAGTGATAAGATTAAGCTATATGTGAGGGCATCCATCATCAAGTGTCGGAGGTAATATCGTTCCCTTCTTAGAAGCTTCATTCTTGATCAATTATGTTTGTGGATTATTAAGGGCAAAATGTTATTTAATTTGATGTGTTATTCATGGTTAAATGTATTTTTGATCCATTTGTGAGTCTTGGCGTGTGTATGGTGGGTTATTTATAATTACTTGATGCATAAGTAGATGAAAATATGCATTTTTCCATTTTATGTTGGTTTGAGTCGACCAAAACATGGCATGGGTCGACTCAAGAAAGGTGGCTTTTCTCAAATAAAGGCGCGGGTCAGCGCACGCTGACCTATGGTCGACGCATCCCACAACACGTTTAAATTTGTCAAAGTTTGCTCAGGGTGCACTGACGCATGACCTGCTTCGGTCGACGCATCGCTGACGAATTCTGAATTTTCCTTTCTTGGGAAGGCGCGCGCCGTTTCATATGTTGAGAAAAGTAACTACATCATTATTTATTTTCATTTTCCAAGTGCATGTCATAGAAATCTTATCTCTAGTGTCTCCTCATCTCTCTCTTCTCCTTCAATCTTCCAAACCCTGAAAACCCAAAACTACTTCACTCTTCAAAATCCACAAACTTCATAATCAACAAAAGTTTTAACAACGATTATTTCTATCTATATTGGAATCAAGAGTTGTAAATTCACTCATCCTCATCATCTAAAATGCGCATTGTTCATCATCTTCTCCAAAATTTGGTACTGTTCATTTGGGTTCATAGAATTGCTCATCAATGGCTTCTCAAAGAGTTACAGGAAAGAGGTCCACCAGAGCTTCAACATCAAGGGTTGGCTCATCATCAACCCGGGTAACTTCTCTTTCATTATTATCTGATGCTTTATCTGAGGTATTCAACAAAGACTTCTGAAACCGCTATGTGATTAAGCAGTATGTGTACTGCCCATTGAGGGCGGATGATTATCACCTTTCCGAAGTCATTGAACTGTTGAATGTTCAAAAATTTGACAAATTCTTAGAATGTGACACTAAATACAATGAAGATTTGGTGAAACTGTTTTACACTGGGATTTTGGACAAATTTGAAGGTACGGATTTTCAGTATACTATTGATAATAAGAACTACTCTGTGAATGTTGTTGTCTAGAATAGTTTATTTAAGCTAGAAACTGCAGGTCTTCCTAAAGTAACTGATATTGTATTTGTTGACAACTATGATTTTAAGCCAGCTTTGAACTCAATGCTTCGTGATCCTTATTCGGAAAGCATTGTGAACAGCGACCTATTTCCCAAAACTGTCACAACGGGAACGTTGAAACCCATTGATCGCATTCTGCAATGGATTGTTGCTCACATCTTAAGGCCGAAGAAACGTGGATTTTCTCGGGTTGATCAAGCGGAAGTCCATTTGATCTATCTTTTAAAGAACAAAATTCGCATTAATTGGCCATACTACTTCACGTATCGAATGTTTGCTCTCCGGGATTCTACTAGATGTACTTTTTTGTGTTATGCCTCCTGCATTTAGTGTCTATTGAAAAAGGCTGGAATAATAGTTTCGGGTATTTCTTATGTAACCATTACCCCTGATCAAGAATTCACACAGAATACCCTGACTATGATGGGTTACTTTTGGGATTCTAAAGATGAGGAGTTCAAATTCAAGCACAGAGCAACCTACCAAGATATTCAGTATGATGTTCCTGATGAACAAGTTGTTGCAGAAGAGAATGTGTATGAAGGACAAGCCAGAAACAACGTGCCAACTGAGGTAAATATGATGGAAGAAGAAGACAATGTTGAATGGATAGGATATTCCCCACCGCAATATCCATATGAAAATCAAGGTTAGGGAGAATGGCAACACACTAGTTGGACCTCCCTCGGTGCTGCTTATGTTCCTATAAATCATGGATGGGAACAACTGTCATACCCCAAATTTTGACCACTAAGATTCCAATCATTGTGCAAATCACCATCATAATATGGATGGACCATCATACCTCATTAGTCTCCCCAAAGATGGGTGAGCATTCACTACAATCAAACTTAGGGTTTCAACCCCTCTCAGAGCTCTTAGACAAAGGATCAATCAAGGAATGACATGATCTTCAACTTATCTAACCTCTCAAATATCTACAATGGATCAAGAGGACTCCCACATCAAGAATCAAGCACAATGTTGCAGCATTCCAAGTGGATTAAGCCTCAAGATCGCCAGTGTCACCAAATTTGGGTTTTGGTCTACCAGGGCCTCCAGATGAAAATTTTCCTCTGGGCAAGAGCCAATGCTTCAAAGCACAACCTAATATGCTCTAAGGGACATCATGAACCCAATCATCAAGTCCATTTTTCCTCACGGGATGCATTCATAAAAAATCAGGAATTAGGGTTTCTTGACCTAATTCACCCCTAAGTTGACTTTTGGGACAAAACATGAGCCAAGACCTCAAGAGAGGATTTGAGGGTCTCCAATACACTACATTGATCCATTTGCAACAATGTATTGATCCAATAAGCTTGATCAACAAGTTTCAAATTCATCAGAACCACAATTAGGGTTTCGCGGGAAAAGTCAACTGTGCCTTTGACTTTTGACCCAGGCATGCTCCCAAACCTTGGGAAATGATTCAATACACCCTATAACATCTATAAAATCAATACATCAAGTTTAATTTAGGTCAAGGACTTGATTTCATAAAGGATCTCACAGTTTGGAGTTCATCTGACAAAAGTCAACTGTGCACAAAAGTCAACTTTGACTTTTTGAGATTTTTCACAATTATGGTTCTTTGACCCTAAAATGATGTTAATATGTGATTGGAATCATAACTCATCAAGAAAAATCAAGAAAAATAGGATAACTTGTAAAAGGGGTAACCATAAAAAACTTAGAAATTTTCTAAGTTATGGAACAAAGTGGCTAGAGTACAAACTTCCAAGGATCATAACATGAGATCCAAGCAACCATTTGGGCTGATCCAAAGATGGATTTGTAGCTCTCATGGCATACTTTAAAAGTGTCAACTACACCTCATTTCAATTCATCATGGATTTTGAGTTACGGTTGGATCAAAATGGCTGAAAACATGAAATGTCACTTTTTCCAACACTTAGTGAAATTTTCACTAAGTCAGAATCTGTCTTGCTTTTTTCCAAAAGTAAGGGGATTTTTCACTTGGATCCAAAAGGTATCAAGACAAACTATGATCACACATGTGTTGTATCATATAAGAGCTTTCCAAAATGGCCAAGAACCCCATCAAACTCAACCTAAGCTAAGAGTTATGACAGTGGCAACATGCCTTGCTGCAACTGTCATAACAAGGCAGATTTGTGCATTTTGCTCGATTTGAGCAAATTTTGCAAATGATAAATAAGTTTATCCATCTGAACACCTCAGGGGGAGCCATGGAGGGACAAACACTGATCCATAAGCCTCCCAAGTATTTGGAACTAAAAATAGCATGCCAAACCTAGAAATGCCTAAAGAGGGGACAAGACTCCAATTTTGTTTTGGAGCATTCAATGGATTCACCAAGGTGGCATGACCTGAGCCATTTCCAATTGAATGAGTCAAGGATGATCTCTGAACTAGGGAACCAGCAGCATGTGCCCTAACCTCTAGTCAATGGCTAGAAGAGACTTGGATTCCTATTGATCAACATTTGCCAAACTTCTGCAGCAGTTGCCATTCACTATTGCTTGCAAAAAAACTTGCTCTACTATAAATAGAGCTCATTTGTGCTCGGTTTGAGTACACCAAATCCATCAAACATATGCTTTCCTCAAAATCACCTTCTTACTTCCAATTTTGCCTTCTAAGGCAAGTCACTATCGAGTTTTGAGTTTGAGAGCTATTCCAACCAAATCAATCACACACACACCTCATAAACATCATATCGAAGTGATCCAAACACTTAAACAACATCTGGAACACTGATTTCTCAAAATCACTTGCCAACTACTCAAGTTCTTGACAGAGGTGTAGTTGAGGTACCATCTCAAGTTTCAGCTTGTTTCAAACCACTCCAAGCATTCAGACACATCACTTGACACCTAAGGAAGTTGTGCAAATCATTGGAACCAGCTTGCAACACCTCTAACACAAAACACGATCACCAGCTGCAAGAGGTAAGCCTGAGCTCTTCTAACTCTAAGATCTATGCATTTTTGCTGCACAATAATTTGGCCATATGTTCATAATCATGCATAGAGTGTTTACCCTCAATCAATTGCTTTGTTTGAATCGTGTATGGAATTTTTTAGCCTTCATGTAAATTTTAGGGTTCTTGAGGTTTCTCTTTGATTTCTTATTCCATGTTTAAAATAAATGAAATTAAAGACCATAGACATGATCGTGAGGTGAAAACGAGCAGATTGATATGTAGATTGCATGATATAATCAAGTATTCAGTGAGATTGGATAGAAAATGCAAATCTGCAGAAACAGAGGGTGGCGCGTGTTCTTGCCATGTTCTTGGCGCCCTTTTTGAAAATTCAAATATTTGAATTTTGTGATTTTATTTAATTGATTCAAAAATTAATTTCTCTCTGAGTATTAATGATTTTAAGTTGATTCTTTTTTTTAATAATTCACAAAAATGTTAAAATATTTTATTTTACCAAAAAATCCCAAAAATATTATTTATTTCACATATTTGATATTTTTGCAAAGAATTAATGTTTTATTTGTTTTTAACATTTGAAATATTTTTCCCTCTTGATTTCCCAAATTTAATTGGTTTCCAATCATTTTGTGGATATAAGCATGAGTTTTGAAGCATTGATCCTAGATCACGACTTATTTTTCACATGTTCTCATCAATTTGTATTAACTTTTAAACAAAATTAATTCCTTTTTGAAACCAAATTAGGGTTTTTGATTAATTCAACCCTCATCAATCATTTTAAAACACTTTGGGCCTCTAATAGAGTGTAAGTCCCAATCCTTTTGTAAATAAACCAATTGTGGGCCTCACTTATTGTATAAGTCCCTCTGAACAATTTCAAGTGAACGGCGCGATCGTCGCCTTCTCAACAAAAACAATTGGGCCTCTCCTTGAGCTATAAGACCCATTTCTTTTTCTAAAAAACACTTTGGGCCTCTAATAGAGTGTAAGACCCAACCCTTTTTAAAACCAAAATAATTTGGGCCTCAGTGTATTGTATAAGTCCCGATACCGTCAAAACGTACGGCGCGATCGTCGCCTTTTCAAATTCATCTGGGCTTCTCTTTGAGCTATAAGACCCATCTTTATTCATTTTCAAACTCTTTGGTGCTCTAATAGAGTGTAAGACCTAATCCCCTTTTAACCAAAACCTTTTTGGGCCTCAGACATTGTATAAGTCCCTCTGCGTTAAAAGAAAAACCTCGGCGCGATCGCCTTTGCCAAACAAATCATTTGGGCCTACCCTCGTGTTATAAGTCCCATTTCTTTTATTCAAAATCTTTGGGCCTCTAATAGAGTGTAAGACCCATCCCCTTGTACATAAAAACTTTTTGGGCCTCACGTATTGTATAAGTCCCTCTGTATAGTTTTTAAAACAATGGTGCGATCATCGTTAAAACTTGGGCCTCTCCTCGAGCTGTAAGCCCCAACAATCTCTTCAATGCACTTCCTCCTTTGATTTTGAATTCAAATATATGTTGTTATCAAAACTTTCTTTGTTGAACAACTAACCAAGTAGCATGGAAGCTCTACAACGGGTAAGTGTTTATCCGCTTTCATTTACCGCTTTCATATGTACATAATTGTATTGTGGGGCTGCTTCACTATAAGTCTTCTTTCACATCCTTTTATATACTTGTCACATATCCACTGTGTAATACTAGTATAGTTATTTAGAGTTTTCCCCGGCAACTACATCTAGAACTAGGTAAAGCCATGTTGGTCACTCTTAAATACAAACAAAACTACATCCCCTGTAGGATTCTAGATACCGTCTTCCCTCTTCTTAGGGTTAAACAATATGGAACAAAGAGAAAGGCAGTATTCTCGGTGAACCTTTTCTCATACTGTCACCCTTAGAAATTGTCAAAGACACTCTAACTCCCCAGAGATGATCTTTTCTCCGTGAATGGCATCTCTTGAGTTTCTTCCAAATTCTCGAACTTTCCTGGAATGATCTCTTCTCTGTGAATTGCATTTCTTGAATTTCTCTTGGTTTGGGGACCCACAGGCTTCCTAAAAGCATCCCCGCCTCCTCTTGGGCGTTGTACAAGGACCCTTCGGCTTCTTAGAAGTTCTCATGCCTTCTCTTAGGCTTAATACAAGGACCCTGACGACCTCTTAAAGGTATAAGACAGAACTTAGTCATCCTTTGCTAGAGCAGTCTTCCCAGCGTCAAAACTCCGGCCATTGTAGGGTTGATACTCATCCCTTAATGCCCGTGCCTCCTCTAGGGCATAGTACCATAGAGAAAACTCTAGACTTGGATAGTCTAAACCCCCTTGAGTCTCAAAGACATTCTCAAGTTCCTTTCAAACATAGGAAGAAACCCCAGTCTCTCCCATAAGAGTTCCCCACACTTGGACCCGCTTCAGGATCTCCAGAATCCACAGCGGTAAGGCAGCCTCCTCTTGGGCTTTGTATAAATGATTCTCCCTAGCAGAGCTAACCTTTTTAGACTCTCTTGTTGAGTCAATCACCTTTTAGCCTCCATCTCGGGCTTCGTACGAGATAGATAAAACACTCTCTTGTTGAGTATAAAAGACTCTCTTGTTGAGTCAATCCTTTTTTTAGCCTCCATCTTGGGCTTTGTACAAGACATATAAATCACTCTCTTGTTGAGTATAAAAGACTCTCTTGTTGAGTCAACCTCCTTTTAGCCTCCATCTCGGGCTTTGTACGAGATAGAAAAACACTCTCTTGTTGAGTCAATCTCCTTTTAGCCTCAATCTCGGGCTTCGTAAAAGATAGCAAAACACTCTCTTGTTGAGTATAAAAGACTCTCTTGTTGAGTCAATCCCTTTTAGCCTCCGTCTTGGGCTTTGTACAAGACATATAAATCACTCTCTTGTTGAGTATAAAAGACTCTCTTGTTGAGTCAACCACTTTTAGCCTCCGTCTTGGGCTTTGTACAAGACATATAAAACACTCTCTTGTTGAGTATGAAAGACTCTCTTGTTGAGTCAATCTCCTTTTAGCCTCAATCTCGGGCTTCGTACGAGACAGCAAATCACTCTCTTGTTGAGTATAAAAGACTCTCTTGTTGAGTCAAACAACCTTCAGACTCTCTTGTTGAGTCAATCACGTGTTCAAGACTCTCTTGTTGAGTCAACCTTTTTTAGCCTCCATCTTGGGCTTTATACAGGACAGACAAAAGTACTCTCTTATTGAGTCAAACCCTTTCAGCCTCCATCTTGGGCTTTATACAGATACATTCTCCCCAACGGAGTCAAAATTCCTTTTAGCCTCAATCTTGGGCTTTGTACAAGACAGAAAGAACATTTTCCTCCGAAAAAGTCAAACTTCCCACCTCCTCTTAGGCTTTATATAAAGAAAACCCTGGTTGAGTCAATCAACTTTTTAGCATCAAAGTTGTGCCTTGCTCACAGCATACAGACATCAACAACTCCTCTTTAGAGATGACAAATTCTCTCTCAACCTTTTAGCTTCACATCTTGGGCTTTAAACAAGATACAAACGACCTTTAGTTTCACGTCTTGGGCTTTGAACAAGACACCAAAACACCTCTTTCCTCCCATAGAATAGGAGGAACTACGATCGCTCTGATTTCCCTGTTTTGGGAATACGTAGGCATAAGATTGCAAAAATCTTAGCGAGCATACTAATCAAAAACCCAAAATCCCGTACCTTCATATATCAACCCAAAAGCATCAAATCTAAACACATTACCAAAAACCTCACAAATGGTCCAAACATTCTATTCTTAACAAAATAACCAAAGAGAGGCCCACATCTTAATAGCATCTGTAAGCCAACAGTTTTGACTGTTTAAACTCAGTATGCAAGCAGGGTTAATTAGAGACATCTATTTCCTTTCCTTAATCAGCTTAACAGGATAAAAAATGAATCGAACTGTAGTGCCCAAGCGATAGTTATTCAAGACCACAAAAATCGTGCTACAGAAAAATGGCGCCCACCATGGGGCCCTATTCTGTTTCTTACAATCTTCAGTAGAAACCTTAAGTTTAGAAAACACCACAGAACATTGGCGACCACAGTGAGAGGCATTCTTTCTAGCCTCTTTTAGGGTGAGAGATTTAAATTCAGCAAAATGTCACAGAAATGGCGACTTTGCTGGGGAGTCATTGTCTGTATAGGATTATAAGACTAGAGGTCTAAGATGATTAAGAAATATATATATATATATATATACTGCTTTTCCTAATTGATATCTGTGTTTATTTTTCTGCTAATGGGAATGCGTGTGATGCCTCATGTGGAAAGATTCAGTATACACCTAAGATAGGGGATGGCATTATACGGGTAATCTTACGGGGAGTAAATCCCAGTTAAGAGTCCCTGGTCGACCATCAAACTCAGTGGAGACTCCCTTTGTATATACATTGCCTATACGACATCGGTTGTTGAAAGTAGTATGGTCGATTGGGTTATCTGAGAAGCTGAGGTTTTTAGTAGACTGAAACCATTTTGTAGTGCGGAAGCTATCGGGAATAGTTGCCACGCGATACTACCCTCATTTGAGATCACTCTAAGATACATCAGCTCGCTGGCGATCCGCTTGCTGTTGTTATCCCAAGAGGGGTCAATGATTTTGCGGACATGTACAAAAAATCACCAGTATAAACCTTTGGGGATAGGTAGAGCCTTAACTTCATGACACCGACCCTTTGACCCCATGTTTTTTCTATATTTTTGTGTGTTGCATTCATGCATTCATTTCATTAAAAAATAAAGAAAAATCTTCTCTTCTAGTCTCTTTTTTTCAAACTAAACTAAGACAATGATTGCAAATGTCAGATAAAGAGATTGCGCTAATGGATTTCGGTAGAAGGAAAACTCATAAGTACACCTTCAAGGTTCCAAAACTAGAGGATTTAAGAGGTCTGGCGAGAATGATCACCAACCCCGAGGCTTTCAGAGCCAAGTATGGAGGACTGCTATCTCTGTTAAGGGTTCATGTAATCGAAGGAATCCTGTCCACACTAATCCAGTTCTACGATCCGGTTTATCACTGTTTCACATTCCCAGATTATCAACTAGCACCAACACTGGAGGAGTACTCTCACCTGACTGATTTGTATATTACTGATCAAGCTCCCTTTTCTAGACTGGAAGAAATTCCAAAGGATCAAACCATTGCGAGAGCAATCTATTTGGACGAATCAGAAGTCAGGACTCACATGACCACTAAGGGTGGAATCCAGGGTTTGCCAGCCCAGTTCTTGACAAAGAAAGCTCTTTACTTTGCTAGTATAGGGAACGTGGCCGCTTTCGAGAGCATATTTGTTTTGCTTACCTACGGGTTATTTTTATTTCCCAACTTCGATAACTTTGTAGATATCAAAGCCATTAAGATTTTTCTGATTTGGAACCCTGTACCGACCTTACTCGCAGATGCTTATCATTCGGTACACTTAAGGAATTTGTACAGCGGAGGAATGGTCACATGCTGTGTACCCCTGCTATACAAATGGTTCACTTCCCACTTACCCAAGTCTGCTGCATTTTGGGATCAAAAGAATAATTTACGTTAGTCGCAAAGAATCATGTCTCTTACCAACTCTGACATCGATTGGTACAATCGAATCTATGACGGGATCAGAATCATCGACCGTTGTGGAAATTTCCCAAATGTATCCCTTATAGGAACTAAGGGAGGAATCAACTATCATCAAGTTTTAGTTCGTCGTCAATTTGGATACCCGATGAGACATGTCACGCGTAATGCTCATCTAGAAGGTCTTTTCTTCAAGGAAGGAGAAAATGACAGGGCACTAAAGACAGAAATAGTGCATGCCTGGAAACACGTTTATAGGAAAGGAAGAGAGTCTCTAGGAAAACCAGACTGTGTCTCGGTGGAGCCTTATCTCCACTGGGTACAAACTAGAGCTCTCAAGATGAGGATGCCTTACCCTCGTCAGGAAGTTCTTCCATTAAGGGACTCTATCCTTTATTTTATGTCTGAGACGGAAAAACTTCAGGTTACTCTCAACAAAGTTCAGCCGGAGAAGAGGCCTTGGAGGAACAAGTACCGTATTCTCAATGTAGAGTGCATGCAACTGTTAAAAGAAAAAGATGCTCTGATTGAGATTTTAGAGCAACATGTTGTAGAAAATCAGGATGACCAAAGGAATTTGCTCGCTCCTTTCACTGGGCAAAGGAATGACGACCCGACAACGGCCCAAAAGCCCCGGTCAAAGAAAAGGAAAGTACCAGAACCAGCACCTGAGCTCGCTTCAGAGAGGACTCAGGACCCATAAGTTTAGATTTCCTTTTACAGCACTCTGTAAATTACTGTATTTCCATTTCCACAATCTTTTGAATTCAATAAAATGGGGTTTCCCCACTGTTTGATATTTGCAATCCAATTGTCGAAGTTTACTTTGAATAAACAAAAAATATATATACAATTAATATAATCATTGCATATCATTCGTAACACATTCTTCTTACCTACGAATCTCACGTTACCGTCTCGATTCTAGAGTCAAACTGTCTCATTCGTGCAATACTCGGGCCAATCGTCAAAAAAGATGGATGATCTCGAGGAAGATAACGAAGAGTTGAGAGAAGAGATCGACACTCTGAAAGAGGATCTGAGAAAGCTTCATAACGACATGCAAGCTCTGGCAGAAGCTCAGATGCAACAACAAAGGAATGTGATCTCAGAGATCACATCAACGCCCATAGTGGAAAAGTATGATCCTAGGTACAAAATGCCGAAAGATCGTCCCTGGGGCATGCCACTCAACTATATCCCGGAGGGACATATTCCGCCGATCACTGAAGATCCAGAAACTTCAGCAGGATCCGCTGGGCCTGAAGGTTACAAACTTCGGGAAACCGAAGATGCCAGGGGTATGACAGCAACTCCTGAAGGTTACAAACTTCGGGAGGCACCGAGAGTCTCGGCCATAATGACTATACCACCACCCGTGGTACACACTATCCCGAAAGGACAAATTCCACATATACCTTCTGGTGGAAAGGAAAGTATGTTCGATAGAATGAATGAGTTCTAGGAACAATTCCTGGAGATGCAGAAAGAACTGCAAGCCCTTCGCGGTCAGGATTTATTTGGAAAGGACGCTGCAGACCTTTGTTTGGTCCCTAATGTGAAAGTTCCGCACAAGTTCCAGGTACCCAATTTTGAAAAGTACAAGGGTAACTCTTGCCCTCAAAGCCACTTGGTGATGTACGCTCGACAAATGGCAGCTCAGACAAAGAACCAAAAGCTACTAATTCACTACTTTTTGGATAGTTTAACCGGTGCCGCACTCAAATGGTGCATGGGTTTAAACCGCACTAAGATCGACACTTTCAGAGATCTTGGCACTGCCTTTGTTCAACAATATAAGTATAACCTGGATATGGCACCAGACAGAGATCAACTCAGATCGATGTCACAGAAGGACAAGGAAACCTTTAAGGAGTATTCTCAGAGATGGCGTGAAATTGCCGCTCAGATTTGTCCACCTCTTGAGGAAAAAGAGATGACAAAGATCTTATTGAAAACCTTGAGCTCATTTTACTATGACAGAATGGTTGCCAGTGCGCCCAGTGACTTCACCGAGATGGTAGGCATGGGAGTTCGTCTTGAGGAAGCAGTCTGAGAAGGACGTTTAGTTAAAGACGCTAGATCGTCAAGTAATACAAAATGATACGGTAGTGCTCTCCCTAAGAAAAAAGAGCAGGATATTGGGAATATCTCTCTTGGAAAGTAAAGGCGACGATACCAACCAGTAGCAGCTGTAACTCCTGCTATCAACCCCGCGCCTGTTCCTACGTATCAACCTCAGGTTGCTCAGAGCCAACCGAATCAACAACAATATCAATAATGGACACAACAGCCTCTTCATCCGGCTCGCCCTCCGTACAACAACAATCGTACAACGCGACCACCAGGGCGGTGATGTACGCATAACTGTTTCCGTTATTACTGGTCAAGGGACATGTCCAAACCAGGTCTCCTCTTACAGTACCGGAGAATCTGCCTTTTTGGTTTAAAGTGGGTAAGACTTGCCCTTACCACCAAGGAGGACCAGGGCATAACATAGAAAACTATCTCAGTTTCAAATCCGATGTGCAAAAGCTTGTTAGGATCGGGGTCTTATCTTTCAAAGATACGAATCTGAATGTTCTCACAAACCCGCTGCCTCAACACGAGAAATCCGCAGTAAATTTGATAGAAGGGGAGTCTAACAACAGCTATCATGTTCATGATGTACTCTTATTGAGGGCCAATTTTGTCAAGATGCATTGAAGACAGAGCGGGTATGACCATGTGCCACCTCATAATTATCACCAGTGTGATATCTTCTCTAAAAACATCCAGGGATGTTCTGCGGTGCAATCAACTCTACAGGAACAGTTGGATCTCGGATGGATCCAAGAGCATCGAGTTCGTGGAGTTAACATGACTTATACAAGTTCCAATATCATTCAGAACCATGACATCCGTGCAATGAATGTCATCTTGGTGGCAATGCACTCAAGGCAAAGCCAGTATCATAATCTGCCACAGCATGATTACAATTCCTGCCTGACTTGCTCGGTAAACAAACAGGGATGCTCTTTCGTACAAGAGGCCCTCCGGCGTCAGATGGATCTTGGGTGGATCCATAACTATCGTGATAGAAATCCCTATCAGATTAACATGATTCAAATATTCGATATTTGTTTGATGAATACCAGCTTTGTGGAGTTACACGCCAGACAGGTCCAACTCGATTTTCTCACTTCACATGATTATCTGATACGTAAAGAATGTTGTGAGAGTAACCAAGGGTGCGCTCTCGTTCAAAGAACTTTACAACACTTATTGAACCACTGGTGGCTTCCGATTTATATGGATGAAGACACGCAACAAATCAGTGTGGTTAACGGGAACCCTACTCGGCATCAAAATCAGGATGTCCGATCTCTGGAAGCAGACCTGGTAAGGTTACACTGCATTCAAAGCGGACGTGGCCAGGTGCCACCACATAACTACGAGCGTTGTAGAGTCTGCTCAGAAAATAATCAAGGATACTACCTCGTGCGAGCATCTCTTCAGAGTCAGTTGGACCGGAAAGAGATTCAACAATATTCGGTTTTAGGGTCTATCAACTGGACGCCAGACTATTTCGCCGACCAGATCAAAGATGTTATTGTAATCTATGATCTTGAGAGGACCAAGGATGTTTGTACCATCATCCCTCTACTTGACAAATCGAAGGTTCTTAACCAGGAACTGATTGAAATTACTTATGACAGTCAGAAAAATAAGAAGGCTCGTGTAGTTATTTATCTGCCGAGACCGCTACCGTATGAATCAGCTAAGGTAATCCCTTACAAATACGGTTCAACCATAATTGAGAATGGA
The DNA here is from genome assembly GCA_022829125.1 of Lathyrus tuberosus. Taxonomy (NCBI): domain Eukaryota; kingdom Viridiplantae; phylum Streptophyta; class Magnoliopsida; order Fabales; family Fabaceae; genus Lathyrus; species Lathyrus tuberosus. The sequence goes on from JALAZF010000237.1 coordinate 877,618, forward strand.
AAGGAAATTCCATTACCCTCCGTCGTGAATATTGCAGACATCAGTCGGGTAACACGGAGCGGTCGAATCTTCAATAGAGGAGTTGGAGAACCTAACAGAGAAAAGGAACCTCAAACAGAAGTTCCTAATCCACCAGTCGGTCAGTCTAGTGATCCCGACCTTTCAAAGAACGATGATGAGATCCTGAAGCTCATCCAAAAGAGTGAATATAACATTGTTGATCAACTGTTACAAACTCCTTCAAAGATCTCTGTGTTATCTCTTTTACTCAGTTCTGAAGCCCACAGAGAGGCTCTACAGAAAGTCTTAGAACAGGCCTTTATGGAACAGGATGTGGTAATAAGACAGTTCGACATCATCTCCAACATCACTTCCTGCAACAACTTGGGATTTAGTGATGAGGAATTGCCAGAAGAAGGCAAAAGCCACAACATGGCTCTCAATATCATAGTCAACTGCCAGGACGATGCTTTAGCCAGCGTACTGGTAGACACCGGATCGGCTCTCAACGTCATGTCGAAGTCCACTCTAATGCGACTATCATTCAAAGGATCTCCGATGAGAGGCAGTAAGGTCATCGTTAAAGCATTTGACGGGTCTAGAAAAATAGTTATCGGTGAAGTCGACCTTCCCATAACTATCGGTCCTCACACTTTCCAAGTCAGTTTCTTATTAGGAAGACCTTGGATACACCAGGCTGGGGCAGTCACTTCGACACTGCACCAGAAACTGAAGTTCGTTAAGAACGATCAACTCATCACGATCTGAGGAGAACAAGCCTTGATTGTGACTAACCTATCAACGACCACTTGTGTAGAACCAAAGGAGGTCGTTGGAACTCAGTTCCAAGCACTTTCGATGAGCAATGACAATCAGTCAGAAAAAGGAACATCGATTTCCTTATACAAAGATTCTCTCAAAGTAATCGAGAGTAACAATGCAAAGGGATGGGGACAGCTTGTCATTCCTACTGATAATAAAACAAAGAAGGGTCTTGGTTTTTCTGTAACTTGTAACCAGACTGCCGCTAACGATGAAAGTCTTCATCCCATTCAGAATTTCTTCCACAGTGGAGGTTTTCTTCACCCAGTGTCTCAAGAAGTACATACCATCAATGAGGGAGATTCCTCCGACCAAGATGGGGAATGGAAGTTCTATCTTAACGAGGACTATTATATGTCTTAGGAAGAGGTGCCTACTCCATTTTGCTATCCCGCACAGAGTCCGAGATTTATACTGAGGTCAGACGTCGAAATGATATACGGAGATTGTGATCCTGAAGGATGTCGTGCTCCACCAAACTCATTAGAGGAAGACACTCTGATGAAAGACAACTTTGACCACGACTATTATGGCCCAATGGATGGCATGCCTATCTGGCAGCCGTACCCAGGAGACTTGGGGCAAGAAAATCAGCCGAACAATGAAAATCAGTTGAGCATCATTGAAAAGAATACCTGCGTCCCCACCATGTCATGGGATCAACACTCAGGGCATTCATAAAATACCCAGCACGACGATGAATTCGCAAAACTTGCAGGACTAGAATTCATCAACTATGCTCTTCCCGAGGTCAACGTCATCGAGAAAGATGATTCCTCCAGTTCCAAAGAAGTGTGGGACACCTTAGGACAACCGAGTGAAAAATTTGACTTCATGGTCAAGTACACTGCTCCTGAAAGCTCTTGTATTAGGCTCGAAGACATCCAACCAACTGGATGGGGATATTTGCCTGAGAGTACAAATACTATGCTAAATACAACTGAGGAATCCTCCTACGACAACTCTGCCTGGGAGACAGATTCCAACGATCCTGCTCCACCAGAAATCAGCGTTATTTCTGAAGAAAAATCAAGGAAGGTACCAGACTTTGTGATTCACCGAGGAGTTCACCGCCAATGGGTTGCAGTCGATGTTCCGAATATCGTTCATAAGTCAAAGTAATGGCCATCTTTGTTTTAACCTTTCACCCTGCCCAGGTGAAACAGATGTTTTGATAGGGCTCACTTTCTGTAAATATCCCTCTTCGCTTCGCCTAAAGCGACATAGTTTTGTTTTATAGGACTGTAGTTTCAAGAATCGACAAGATCATAAATAAAATGACGTCGTTCTGTAATTTTCGCATTAATTGTTGTTTTCTCTTTTTTCTTTTTCAGAAAATGGTAATCCTAAAAAACAACAAATAATAAAAACAAGCAGTAAAAAAAATACACTGCATGCACTCTTGCATTTCTCTCTATCTCTTCTAAACACAAATCATCATGTCATGCAGATTGCTTGTTTTAAACCCCATTGAAAGATACGATCCAATGCCTTCTCCCAACTTTGAATTCCCGGTATTTGGGGCTGAAGAAGAAGATGACGACGAAATTCCAGAAGAGATCTCCCGACTCCTCGGGCAAGAGGAAAGGTCCATTAAACCTCACAAGGAGCCGTTGGAAACAGTCAACTTGGGCTCAGAGGAAGAGAGAAAAGAAGTCAAGATTGGGGCACTGCTCAGTCCGACTGTCAAAGAAAGTTTGACAAAGCTTCTCAAAGAGTTTCCCGATGTATTCGCTTGGTCCTACCAGGATATGCCAGGGTTGGATACCAGCATCGTGGAACATCATCTACCGTTAAGATTAGAATGTCTGCCAGTAAAACAAAGGTTGAGACGGACTCATCCAGACATGGCCATCAAAATCAAAGAGGAAGTACAAAAATAGATTGACGTGGGTTTCCTCGCCACGTCAGAATATCCTCAATGGTTAGCCAACATAGTACCAGTTCCGAAAAAGGACGGAAAATTCAGAAAGTGTGTAGACTACAGGGATCTGAACAAAGCAAGTCCTAAGGACAACTTTCCTTTATCACACATTGACATGCTGGTTGACAGTACATCAAAGTTCAAAGTCTTCTCCTTCATGGATGGATTCTCGGGCTGTAATCAGATAAAAATGGCGCCGAAAGACATGGAGAAAACTTCATTCATTACCCCATGGGGAACCTTTTGTTACAAGGTAATGCCGTTTGGTTTGAAGAATGTCGGGGCAACCTATCAAAGGGCCATGACTACTCTATTTCGTGACATGATACATAAAGAAATTGAGGTATATGTCGATGATATGATTGCCAAATCCAAAACAGAGGAGGAGCATGTGACCCACCTGTCAAGACTAATCGAGCGGCTGAGAAAATACAAACTCCACTTGAATCCCAATAAGTGCACATTCGGTGTCCGTTCAGGGAAACTGCTAGGGTTCATCGTCAGCCAGAAAGGAATTGAGGTCGATCCTGACAAGGTCAAGGCCATTCAAGAAATGCCTTCTCCAAAGACTGAAAAACAAGTCAGGGGATTCCTGGGACGTTTGAATTACATTTCCAGATTTATATTCCTCATGACCGCGACATGCGCGCCAGTCTTCAAATTACTAAAAAAGAATCAAGACTGCATTTGGACAGATGACTGCCAAACCACCTTCGACAGTATCAAGGAATATCTATTGAACCTACCAATTCTATCACCTCCAGTGGAAGGAAGACCACTGATCATTTACTTAACAGTCTTGGAAGACTCAATGGGTTATGTACTTGGCCAACAGGACGAAACAAAAAGGAAAGAGTCTGCCATTTACTATTTGAGCAAGAATTTTACGGACTGTGAAACTCGGTACACTATGCTTGAGAAAACTTGCTGTGCTCTGGCTTGGGCAACCAAACGTCTTCGCCAGTATATGATTTGTCACACTACTTGGTTAATCTCTAAAATGGATCCAATCAAGTATGTCTTTGAAAAGCCTGCTCTCACGGGAAGGATTGCCCGTTGGCAGATGTTGTTATCAGAATATGACATAGAATACCACGCTCAGAAAGCCGTCAAAGGAAGTATTTTAGCCGATTATTTGGCTCATTAACCGATTGACGATCAAGAATCAATCGAGTTTGACTTCCTAGACGAAGATGTCATGTATCTAAAAATGAAAGACTGCGATGAACCACTACCCAGTGAAGGGCCAGAACCAGGATCCCAATGGGGATTAATTTTTGACGGAGCTGTCAACCATTACGGAAACGGAATTGGGGCAATCATCATAACACCTCAAGGTACCCACATTCCTTTCACCGCTAGACTTACGTTCAAATGCACAAATAACGAGGCCAAATACGAAGCTTGTATCATGGGTCTCGAAGAGGCAATTGATTTAAGGATCAAGAACTTGGATGTATATGGCGACTCATCCCTGGTTATCAATCAAATCAAAGGAGATTGGAACACATACCAATCAGGACTGATTCCTTACAAAGACTACACGAGAAGGTTGTTACCCTTCTTCAACAGAATCGAGTTTCATCATATCCCTCGTGAAGAGAATCACATGGCTGATGCATTAGCCACTCTCTCTTCTATGATAAGTGTAGGTCAATGGAACGACTTACCTAAGATTGACATAATGCGCCTTGAAAGGCCCGCTTACATCTTCAAGATCGAAGCAGTCATAGACGACAAACCTTGGTACCACAATATCAAATGCTTCCTTCAGAAATAAGAGTATCCCCCTGGGGCATCCAGAAAGGACATAAAGACCCTCAGAAGGCTAGCAGACAGCTTCTTTCTAAGCGGTGATACACTCTATAAGAGAAACTTTGACATGTTCTTGCTCTGATGTGTAGACAGACCAGAAGTAGACACGCTGATAAAAGAAATTCATGAAGGATCCTTTGGTACCCATGCCAACGGACACACAATGGCGAGAAAAATTCTAAGAGCAGGGTACTACTGGTTGACCATGGAATCCGACTGCTACAAGTACATGAAGAAGTGTCACAAGTGTCAGATATACTCAGACAAAATCCATGTACCGCCAACACATCTCAAAGTTCTTTCTTCCCCATGGTCTTTTTCCATATGGGGAATCGACATGATTGGCATGATTGAGGCTTCAAACCGACATCAGTTCATCCTGGTAACCATTGACTATTTCACCAAGTGGGTCAAAGCAGCGTCATTTGCCAATGTAACCCGACAAGTGGTGGTCCGATTTATCAAGAACAATATCATCTGCCATTATGGTGTTCCGAGCCAGATCATTACTGATAATGGATCCAACTTGAACAATAAGATGATGAAAGAGTTGTGTGTTGAGTTCAAGATCGAACACCATAACTCATTTCCCTACCGACCCAAGATGAACGGAGCGGTAGAAGCGGCTAACAAGAACATCAAGAAGATCGTTCAAAAGATGGTTGTAACCTATAAAGATTGGCATGAGATGCTACCCTTTGCTCTTCACGGTTATCACACATCTGTTCGCACTTCAACAGGGGCAACTCCTTTCTCTCTAGTATATGGCATGGAGGCAGTGCTTCCCATAAAAGTAGAGATCCCATCAATCAGGGTATTGATGGAAGCTAAGCTAACAGAAGCTGAATGGTGTCAAAGTCGACACGATAAACTGAATCTGATTGAAGAAAAATGAATAACGGCATTATGCCATGGTCAGTTATATCAGCAAAGGATGAAGAAGGCATTTGAAAAAAAGGTCCGACCTCGCGTCTTCAGAAAATTAGACCTCGTGCTCAAAAAGATACAATCATTCCTCACTGATTCTCACGGCAAATGGACTCTGAATTATTGACGGCCCCTATGTGGTCAAGAAAGCTTTCTCAAGCGGCGCCTTGAGACACGCAACCATGGATGGAGAGGAGTTTGTCTACCCCACGAATGTTGATGTAGTCAAGAAATACTTCGCCTAAATAAATTAGAAAAAAAACGTCTCGGTGGATTGAAAACCCGGAAGGGTGGTCCAGGCAAAAATTAGAGACATAATTAAAAATTATCCCGGTGGATTGGAAATCTCAAAGTACAATCCAGGCAAAAATTAGGGATTAATGGCAAGTAACTACGTCTGATCAGTTCAACTCCTCAGCAGTAATGCCATCCATCAGAAGAAAGACGCCAGTCAAGGTCATCTTCGACAGAAGCTCAGGATGTCCAGAATTCAAAGTTGGTAGAAGGATAGTGGTCCTTATGTTTCAATGTAGCCCTTTTCCCTTAAATTACCATTTTCTAGACTTTGTAAATACTCTATGGAATCACGCGCTTGGCTGATTTCCACCCTATCAATAAAATTTGAGCCTTAATGCTTTTGTTTGCAATTCTTATTTGTTTTAGCTTTACAGAATGACATTTTTAACATGATCAACGATTCTTGAAATAAAACAAAAATGAATTTACTTGCTAAAACTTTTTCTGCTTTTAAAACAAATATGGCAATTTCTTTTGACTGTTGAACATCGAAAGAACATCGATTATTTCTCCAGAAGCAATTGAGCTTCAAAGTACAGAATTAAAGTATTCCTTCTTAGCCAGTACACCTGAACGAAGGATACTGTGTCAGAGACTAGGTTTTATCTGACACCCTCGGCAGAGTTCTCATCTCTTAAGCCCGACCAACATAGCTCCCAACAGGGGCTATTCCTCCTAAGCAAGGCAGAATTTCTATTTTCTGAACCAACGATACTTTTCATCTCCCGCTGTGGCTGAGTATCCAGTCGTGTTCATCCACTAGTCTGTATGTCGTGTCAGTTTTGTCAGCATATACATGCATACATCATGCATTATTGATTTACATTCATATTCATATTGCATCACTATCACTCTAGTCGGTCTTGTTCCCTAGTGATAAACGTCTTTTCAACCGAGTTGTCAGTTCTTTCCTCGTCGGGAAAGGTGGCGTCTGACCAACCGCTCCTCCACTTTGTTGCTGAATTGAAGTGGGTCCCTTGACCACTTTGATAACTTTAACCTCTGAAAGGCCAGAGAACCTTCAGGCAACGTCACTCTTCGCCATTGAAGATGATGTATTCTTTTTCCCGGATAAAGGATATTCCCTAGAGAAAGCCTCTTAATTAGAGATTCGGCAATGCAACCGTTTTTCTCCGAAAAAATCCGCTGATGAAATGGTCATCAGCACCTCAAAATTGGATCACATTATATAGCATTTCTCCGAGAAGACCCCGAGAAAAGTATGATGTAACACCCCCAAGCGACAACAGTCTCTCAAGAGACCTGCTTTCCCCAGTAGAACCGAAAAATGGCGTCTCCAACAGAGAAGTTTGTACACCTTTACAACTCAGACGACTGGGTTCCCCCAGCAACTCTGACATCAGATCTTTTTCCATCAAATGGCATCTCCCCAGGAAAACTCAGCGAGAAGTTTAAGGAAAACCGCTACGAATAGCGTCCCTTGTCAAGAAAGTTTATTGACAAAAGAAACTGAGACCAGTTCCTTGGTAGGAAACTAGGATCGAGGGGAGGTTTATTTCAGAAACTGAGACCAGCTCCTTGGTAGGAAACCAGGATCGAGGGGAAGTTTATTTCAGCAACTAAGACCAGTTCCTTGGTAGGAAACCAGGATCGAGGGGAAGTTTATTTCAAAAACTAAGACCAGCTCCTTGGTAGGAAACCAGGATCAAGGGGAAGTTTTACCTTTTCTAACAATCATTGCTTAGCAAAAGAAGAAGGATACGTGAACTACCATTCCTAACCACCATCAAAATTTTGGGTATTCCAATATTTAATCCTCTTGCACCCCGAATGCCCGAATACCTTCGTCATTCACACCTTCGGGTCCAAGAAGATTAAATAGGGGCATTTGTCATACCCCAAATTTTGACCACTAAGATTCCTATCATTTTACAAATCATCATCACAATATGGATGGACTATCATACCTCATTAGTCTCCCCAAAGATGGGTGAGCATTCACTACAATCAAACTTAGGGTTTCAAACCCTCTCAGAGCTCTTAGATAAAGGATCAATCAAGTAATAACATGATCTTCAACTTGTCTAACCTCTTAAATATCCACAATGGATCAAGAGGACTCCCACATTAAGAATCAAGCACAATGTTGCAGCATTCCAAGTTGATTAAGCCTCAAGATCGCCAGTGTCACCAAATTAGGGTTTTGGTCGACCAGGGCCTCCAGATAGAAATTTTCCTCTGGGCATGAGCCAATGCTTCAAAGCACAACCTAAGATGCTCCAAGGGACATCATGAACCCAATCATCAAGTCAATTTTGCCTCAGGGGATGCATTCATAAAATATCAGGAATTAGGGTTTCTTGACCTAATTCACCCCTAAGTTGACTTTTGGGACAAAACATGAGCCAAGACCTCAAGAGAGGATTTGAGGGTCTCCAACACACTACATTGATCTATTTGCAACAATGGATTTATCCAAGAAGCTTGATCAACAAGTTTCAAATTCATCAGAACCACAATTAGGGTTTCGTGGGAATAGTCAACTGTGCCTTTGATTTTTGACCCAGGCATACTCCCAAACCTTGGGACATGATTCAATACACCCTATAACACCTATTAAATCAATCCATCAAGTTTGATTTAGGTCAAGGACTTGATTTCATAGAGGATCGCACAGTTTGGAGTTCATCCGACAAAAAGTCAACCGTGCACAAAAGTCAACTTTGACTTTTTGAGATTTTTCACAATTATGGTTCTTTGACCCTAAAATGATGTTAATGTGTGATTGGAATCATCATTCATCAAGAAAAATCAAGAAAAATGCGATAACTTGTAAAAGGGGTAACCATAAAAAACTTAGAAAATTTCTAAGTTATGGAACAAAGTGGCTAGGGTACCAACTTCCAAGGATCATAACTTGAGATCCAAGCAACCATTTGGGCTGATCCAAAGATGGATTTGTAGCTCTCATGGCATACTTTAAAAGTGTCAACTACACCTCACTCCAATTCATCATGGATTTTGAGTTATAGTTGGATCAAAATGGCTGAAAACATGAAATGTCACTTTTTCCAACACAGTGAAATTTTCACTAAGTCAGAATCTGTCTTGCTTTTTTTCCAAAAATAGGGGGATTTTTCACTGGGATCCAAAAGGTATCAAGACAAACTATGATCACACATGTGTTGTATCATATAAGAGCTTTCCAAAATGGCCAAGAACCCCATCAAACTCAACTTGAGCTAAGAGTTATGACAGTGGCAACATGCCTTGCTGCAACTATCATAACAAGGCAGATTTGTGCATTTTGCTCGATTTGAGAAAATTTTGCGAGTGGAAAACAAGTTTATCCATCTGAACACCTCAGGGGGAGACCAAGGAGGGACAAACACTGATCCATAAGCCTCTCAAGTCTTTGGAACTAAAAATAGCATGCCAAACTTAGAAATGCCTAAAGAGGGGACAAGACTCCAATTTTGTTTTGGAGCATTCAGTGGATGCACCAAGGTGGCATGAACTGAGCCATTTCCAACTGAATGAGTCAAGGATGATCTCTGAACTAGGGAACCAGTAGCCTGTGCCCTAACCTCTAGTCAATGGCTAGAGGAGACTTGGATTCCTATTGATCAACATTTGCCAAACTTATGCAGCAGTTGCCATTCACTATTGCTTGCAAAACAAACTTCCTCTACTATAAATAGAGCTCATTTGTGTCAGTTTGAGTACACCAAAGCCATCAAACAAATGCTTTCCTCAAAATCACCTTCTCACTTCCAATTTTGCCTTCTAAGGCAAGTCACTATCGGGTTTTGAGTTTGAGAGCTATTCTAACCAAACTAATCACACACACACCTCATAAACATCATATAGAAGTGATCCAAACACTTAAACAACATCTGGAACATTGATTTCTCAAAATCACTTGCCAACAGCTCAAGTTCTTGACAGACGTGCAGTTGAGGTACCATCTCAAGTTTCAGCTTGTTTCAAACCACTCCAAGCATTCAACACATCACTTGGCACCTAAGGAAGTTGTGCAAATCATTGGAACCAGCTTGCAACATCTCTAACACAAAACACGATCACCAGCTGCAAGAGATAAGCCTGAGCTCTTCTAACTCTATGATCCATGCATTTTTTGCTGCACAATAATTTGGCCATATGTTCATAATCATGCATAGAGTGTTTACCCTTAATAAATTGCTTTGTTTGAATCGTGTATGTAATTTCTGAGCCTTCATGTAAATTTTAGGGTTCTTGAGGTTTCTCTTTGATTTCTTATTCCATGTTTAAAATAAATGAAATTAAAGACCATAGACATGATCGGAGGTGAAAACGAGCAAATTGATATGTAGATTGCATGATATAATCAAGTATTCAGTGAAATTGGATAGAAAATGCAAATCTGCAGAAACAGAGGGTGGCGGGTGTTCTTGCCATGTTCTTGGCGCCCTTTTTGAAAATTCAAATATTTGAATTTTGTGATTTTATTTAATTGATTCAAAAATCAATTTCTCTCTGAGTTTTAATGATTTTGAGTTGATTCTTTTTTTTAATAATTCACAAAAATGTTAAAATATTTTATTTTACCAAAAAATCCCAAAAATATTATTTATTTCATAAATTTGATATTTTTGCAAAGAGTTAATGTTTTATTTGTTTTTAACATTTGAAATATTTTTCCCCCTTGATTTTCCAAATTTAATTGGTTTCCAATCATTTTGTGGATATAAGCATGAGTTTTGAAGCATTGATCCTAGATCACCGCTCATTTTTCACATGTTCTCATCAATTTGTATTTTTAAACAAAATTAATTCCTTTTTGAAACCAAATTAGGGTTTTTGATTAATTCAACCCTCATCAATTGTGGGCCTCACTTAGAGTGTAAGTCCCAATCCTTTTGTAAAAAACCCAATTGTAGGCCTCACTTATTGTATAAGTCCCTCTGAACAATTTCAAGTGAACGGCGCGATCGTCGCCTTCTCAACAAAAACAATTGGGCCTCTCCTTGAGCTATAAGACCCATTTCTTTTTCTAAAAAACACTTTGGGCCTCTAATAGAGTGTAAGACCCAACCCTTTTTAAAACCAAAATAATTTGGGCCTCGGTGTATTGTATAAGTCCCGATACCATCAAAATGTACGGCGCGATCGTCGCCTTTTCAAAATCATCTGGGCTTCTCCTTGAGCTATAAGACCCATATTTATTCATTTTCAAACTCTTTAGGTCTCTAATAGAGTGTAAGACCTAACCCCCTTTTAACCAAAACATTTTTGGGCCTCATACATTATATAAGTCCCTCTGCGTTAAAAGAAAAACCTCAGCGCGATCGTCGTTGCCAAACAAATCATCTGGGCCTACCCTCGTGTTATAAGTCCCATTTCTTTTATTCAAAATCTTTGGGCCTCTAATAGAGTGTAAGACCCATCCTCTTGTACATGAAAACTTTTTGGGCCTCACGTATTATATAAGTCCCTCTGTACAGTTTTTAAAACAATGGTACGATCATCGTTAAAACTTGGGCCTCTCATCGAGCTTAAGCCCCAATAATCTCTTCAAAGCACTTCCTCCTTTGATTTTGAATTCAAATATATGTTGTTATCAAAATTTTCTTTGTTGAACAACTAACCAAACAACTTGGAAGCTCTACAACGGGTAAGTGTTTATCCGCTTTCATTTACCGCTTTCATATGTACATAACTGTATTGTGGGCTACTTCACTGTAAGTCTTCTTTCACATCCTTTTCTATACTTGTCACATATCCACTATGTAATACTAGTATAGTTATTTAGAGTTTTCCCCGGCAACTACGTCTAGAACTAGGTAAAGCCATGTTGGTCACTCTTAAATACAAACAAAACTAAATCCCCCGTAGGATTCCAGATACAGTCTTCCCTCCTCTTGGGGTTAAACAATATGGAACAAAGAGAAAGATTGTATTATCGATGAACCTTTTCTCAGACTGTCACCCTTAGAAATTCTCAAAGAAACTCTAACTCCCCAGAGATGATCTTTTCTCCGTGAATGGAAACTCTTGAGTTTCTTCCAAATTCTCGAACTTTCCTGGAATGATCTCTTCTCTGTGAATTGCATTTCTTGAATTTCTCTTGGTTTGGGGACCCACAGGCTTCCTAAAAGCATCCCCGCCTCCTCTTGGGCGTTGTACAAGGACCCTTCGGCTTCTTAGAAGTTCTCATGCCTTCTCTTGGGCTTAATACAAGGACCCTGATGACCTCTTAAAGGTATAAGATAGAACTTAGTCATCCTTTACTAGAGCAGTCTTCCCAGTGTCAAAACTCCAGCCATTGTAGGGTTGATACTCATCCCTTAATTCGCGTGCCTCCTCTAGGGCATAGTACCATAGAGAAAACTCTAGACTTGGACAGTCTAAACCCCCTTGAGTCTCAAAGACATTCTCAAGTTCCTTTCAAACATAGGAAGAAACCTCGGTCTCTCCCATGAGAGTTCCCCACACTTGGACCCGCTTCAGGATCTCCAGAATCCACAGCGGTAAGGCAGCCTCCTCTTGGGCTTTGTACAAATGATTCTCCCTAGCAGAGCTAACTTTTTCAGACTCTCTTGTTGAGTCAATCACCTTTTAGCCTCCTTCTCGGGCTTCGTACGAGATAGATAAAACACCCTCTTATTAAGTATAAAAGACTCTCTTGTTGAGTCAATCCCTTATTTAGCCTCCGTCTTGGGCTTTGTACATGACATATAAATCACTCTCTTGTTGAGTCAATCCCTTTTTTAGCCTCCGTCTTGGGCTTTGTACATGACATATAAATCACTCTCTTGTTGAGTATTAAAGACTCTCTTGTTGAGTCAACCTCCTTTTAGCCTCCATCTCGGGCTTCGTACGAGATAGAAAACACTCTCTTGTTGAGTATAAAAGACTCTCTTGTTGAGTCAATCTCCTTTTAGCCTCAATCTCGGGGCTTTGTACGAGATAGCAAAACACTTTCTTGTTGAGTATAAAAGACTCTCTTGTTGAGTCAATCCCTTTTAGCCTCCGTCTTGGGCTTTGTACAAGACATATAAATCACTCTCTTGTTGAGTATAAAAGACTCTCTTGTTGAGTCAACCACTTTTAGCCTCCGCCTTGGGCTTTGTACAAGACATATAAAACACTCTCTTGTTAAGTATGAAAGACTCTCTTGTTGAGTCAATATCCTTTTAGCCTCAATCTCGGGCTTTGTACGAGACAGCAAATCACTCTCTTGTTGAGTATAAAAGACTCTCTTGTTGAGTCAAACAACCTTCATACTCTTTTGTTGAGTCAATCACATGTTCAAGACTCTCTTGTTGAGTTAACCTTTTTTAGCCTCCGTCTTGGGCTTTATACAGGACAGACAAAAGTACTCTCTTGTTGAGTCAAACCCTTTCATCCTCCATCTTGGGCTTTATACAAGATACATTCTCCCCAACGGAGTCAAAATCCCTTTTAGCCTCAATCTTGGGCTTTGTACAAGGCAGAAAGAACATTTTCCTCCGGAAAAGTAAAACTTCCCGCCTCCTCTTAGGCTTTGTATAATGAAAACCCCAGTTGAGTCAATCAACCTTTTAGCATCAAAGTTGTGCCTTGCTCACAGCATACAGACATCAACAACTCCTCTTTAGAGATGACAAATTCTCTCTCAACCTTTTAGCTTCACATCTTGGGCTTTAAACAAGATACAAAACACCTTTAGATTCGCATCTTGGGCTTTGAACAAGACACCAAAACACCTCTTTCCTCCCATAGAATAGGAGGAACTACGATCGCTCTGACTTCCCTGTTTTGGGAATACGTAGGCATAAGATTGCAAAAATCTTAGCGAGCATACTAATCAAAAACCCAAAATCCCGTACCTTCATATATCAACCCAAAAGCATCAAATCTAAACACATTACCAAAAACCTCACAAATGGTCCAAACATTCAATTCTTAACAAAATAACCAAAGAGGGGCCCACATCTTAATAACATCTGTAAACCAACAGTTTTGACTGTTTAAACTCAGTATGCAAGCAAGGTTAATTGGAGACATCTATTTCCCTTCCTTAATCAGCTTAACAAGATAAAAAAATGAATCGAACTGTAGTGCCCAAGCGATAGTGATTCAAGACCACAAAAATCGCGCTACAACAACATGAGGAATACGAGTGGCAACAACCCGAGTATTCAATTCATACACCTACACAGCCACCTCAATACAACAATGAATATGTATTGGACATGTTACGTTCCATGCAAATTAAACAGCAGGATTTTATGACCGTACAAAAGGAACGCTATACATCTCAGGAGGAGAGGTTTACATCTCTTTCAAATCAGTTGGAAAGCCACTCAAGATTTGAACCGGTTCACTAATGCTGCAATAACAAGATTTGATGCTTTGGACGCCACAGTCGAATAACAGACTAGGAATGTAACTAACGGGCTAGGTGTTCTAAATCGCACTGTGATTGAGTTGAATGAGTATTTAGAGGAACAACCACTCCCTCCACCACCAGGACAACATTTTAGAGGAAGAGGCTATCAGTTTAGAGGGAGGAGACCCTGAGAGATAGGATCATAGTTTGATACATGTTCTATTTAGTCTTTGGATTATCTGACTTGTTATTTGGTTGCATTTTATTTTATATACTTGGTTTACTTTCTGATTATGCTACCTTTTGAACTACTATGGAATGTATGTTGAATCTATGTGTTTGCATCTCTTGTGCCTTATTTATCCATTTAATCTGTTTTTCATTATCATCATTCTATGTGAATGTTTGTTAATGTATCTTGTTTGCAAATTTCTGAGTGAATCATCAAGTATCATGATGCTTTCAATTTGACCACTTTCTTTTTCTCTTTTTGATGTTGTCAAAGGGGGAGAAGGATAAATCTATCTCTACTAGCAGCAATTGATTTTTAAAGACCTCACAAAGATAGGGGAGGATTCAAATTACAAACCAAGCTAAAGTTGCCATCATCAAAAAGGGGGAGTATGTGAGGGCAAAGAATTTCTCACTTGGTTTCTGTTTTAATGATGTCAACAATGTAGGCTAGATCTTAGTTTGTAATTTGGACGGTATCATGTCATGTCATTGTCGTTCCCATTGCATTCAACAATTGATAATCATGTGTCTAAACATATAGGAAGAGTCATGTACATTTCCTACATGTGTATAATCATGGTATTAGTGTTAGGTATGCATGATTAGTGCCTAAGTTTGTGAAAACGTGAAAAAAAATCAATTTCTATGATCTTTCATGTCTTGCGTCGACCAAACTTGTGCATGAGTCGACTCATGCACTTGTGATAAATTTTGTGAAACGACCGGGTAAGCGCATGCTGACCCTCAAATAAGCCTGCGGTCGACACATGCTTCTGGGTTTCTTGATTCTGCATGTTTATCATCTATGCGTCGACCATGGTCCTGTGGCGGTCGACGCATGCTTGTTCATTTTGCAAAGATGTTTCAACGGGTAAGCGCTCACCGACCCTCATCAAGCGAGCAGTCGACTCTTCGCTCGTTTGGGTCCTTTTTCTGCTTTCTTCTATGTTCTTTTTGCTGTTACTTGAGTTAGTTGGTTTTTGCATCATATATATAGTTGGTTCCTCATATTTTCATAACCAACAAGAACAAGTGAAAGAAATACATTGAACCTTTTTCTCTCATCAATTTCATCTTCATCTTGCACCTTTTTCAACAATTAAACATAATCATTTTTGTTGATTTTTCTGCATCATGAAGTGATAACGTCCAAAGCTTAGAGTTGTATCGTTGTTTAGGGTGAGTGGTTCATTGGGTTTGTTCTTGAATAAAACCACTAGGGTTTTGCCCTCCAAGATCATTTGGATTTAGGGGTTTTTGGATCAAATCTTGTGTGCATTGAATTCAGCCGAGCGAAGGTGATCGAAGAACGGAAGGTTTTGTCGATCTAGTAGCGGTAACCGGAGGATTGTACAACAAGGTGTGATGATTGAACTGTGTGTGGATCAGAATCAGCCGAGTGAAGGTGATTGAAGAATTATGTGTTCTTGCAATCTAGTAGCGGTAAACTGAGGTTCAACCAACAAGTTCGAGGCACTTGATTCGACTCGAATCAAGGGAAGAGAAGACGAAGTATCTACATCAACGAAGTGTTCTTGAGTGTGGGATGGCTAAGTTTTTCTCTTGTATAAACATTTTCAAACAAGTTATAAATATCTCAATTCTAGTTTTTAGAATTGGGGGCAGACGTACCCGAAGCGAGGACGAAAGGGGAACTGCCTAAACATACTTGGTGTCGTTTCCTTTTCCTTATCTCATTTATAATTCTAATTGTTTACGCTTTTAATCGTTCAATCGATCAATAAAAATTATGGTATAGTTTTGTGCAGAAAATTAATTTGAAAACCATTGTACAATCTCCTTTGGATTTTACTTAGTGAAAATTCTGCATCTACTATAGTAGAAGGTTTGGCTCGGAGCTTTACACACTCCAAGTGTTTGATACATTGAACGTATACAAGGTGTTCGACACATTGTCAAGTTTTGGTTTAATTTTTGAATACTCGTTGGATATTGCACCTTGTTAAGTGCTTTTGGTTAATTGATTAATTATTAAGTTGTGATTCAACTTTTCTCTTTGAGCCTTTCGTTCCATTTGGCTTACGTATATCCGATCCTCTCAGTAACTCGGTTCGTATAGACGAATAATCCTCGGCCGCTTCTGCAAAATATTTTAAAAACAAATTTTAGTGCCGACTCGCATTTAAAAAGAAGTGATCTATTCAACCCTCCCTTCTAGATCAATTGCCTTCGTCTAACACTTCCAAGAGCTCGCAATGGGACGGTGACAGTTAAAGCATACCCCCAATATCTCCTAGGATCTAGGAAACGTGATGATTGTGAAATATTCTCGCGTGGGATTGAGGAGATGTTTCAGAAAAAGTGTCATGATGACTATGATGTCATAATAATGCTGAGGTACATGAATAGTTTGTGATGTCAAATAGTTCGTGGCGTCGAATTGTGTTGTCAAAAAATTTCTTTTTTTTCATTTGATGTTAAAAATGACATTTTTAGGGGGTAATTTGTTGGCTCATAATTTCGACGCATATTTCAAGTTAATGAAATAAACAAGGAAATCATAATTTATGTGAAATTATGGTGGACTTCGACAGGACAATGTAATTATGGAGGTCCAGACGAAGGTACCCTTGTGCAAAGAGGAAGGGTTGGTTGGACTTAGGAAAATTTTCTAAGTTTTGAGTTGTAATTCGACGGGGACGCTACTAATGGTATCTTCGATTTGAAGTTTGAATTTGAATCAAGGAGGGAACTTTGTCCTTATCCAGTTTCAAGAGAAGACACATGGAGCACGTTGAAGAAATGAAGACATGTCGAGCACCACTTGTCTTAATTTAGGAAAAAGGCTGTTAGAAGCAGTTGTTTCGATTTAGTATAAATAAGAGGTCTTAGTGTTAGGATTTGGTGTGTGGTCAAGTTTGTACAAGTCACTCAAATTACTCAAAGTACCCAATGTGTAGAGAAAAGAGTTATTAAGACATGTACCTTTGATGAAACACCATTTTCTTACGTTTTAATCATATTCAGTTTATGTTTTTTGCCCAGAAATTTATCTTCTTTATTCACACAATTTACTTTTAACGCATTTTACTGGACTTTCGATTACTTTCTGTAAACATACTTTCTTTTTTATTTTCGAAGTAAACTATCTTCAAATCATGAATACTGTCGAAGTGTTCATTGTTTCTTAGACTTTAATTTAAAAATCATTAGCACATGTCCTAGGATTCATTGGTTGATCCTGTAAGTTAACCAATATTTTGAGACCAGCGGTTGTTTACCAATTTTTACGGTAAACACATTTATAACATAAAATGATCATTACAATGATGATTTCAACAGAAAATTCAATATTACATTTCAATATCCCGGTGGACGCTTGCACATCTTCAGGATATCTTTAACCGATCTTTGTAGTGTCGCTTCCAACTCGAGCGGAACTCTCTCTTCGAAACAGAAATACGTATACCACGTAGCCCTGACACCCGCTCGAGTCTTAAGCTCAAATTTACTGAACACAATGTTCCTTTCGTTGTCAATCGATGGTGAACGGTACTCAAGCTTCACAATCTTTCGTTTGTTTTTGTAAGGTAGGAGATAATGGATTTCATCTATGATATCTTTAAGGGAGGTGAGATCGGTGAGCTTGAACGATCGACCGCGTGTAGAGCCGCCGGAGTAGGAGACATTTGCGACATACCAGCGAATGTTTATTTGTGACATTTGAGACATTTTGAGTTTGTGTGAAATATAGCACAAGAACACCTAAATTTATAGATGACATAATGGACCAGTCATTAACTATCATAATGATTCCGGAGATATATCTCTGGAACCGCACCCTATTATCTTGTTCCAGAGATGCATCTTCGGAACTTTCCCTGAACCATTTCAAAAACAAACCATATAACAGAACCTTTCGGAGATGTATCTCCGAAACTTCTCCTAAACCATTTCCAAAATAGAACCATATAACAGACAATCACATTAAGACCAAATATGCATAAAGACCAAAATGAATAAAAAGTGAATATGTAATACTTCATTTATATTGAGACACAATTATATACAATTATTTTCCCGGTTAAACAAGGAATCAAAACGAATTGAAACATGTTTTGTTGGCTAAATCTATAGGTGGTACCCTTTGGACTTTTGTGCATTCGATTCCTTTTCAATGTTGTTCAATTTCTCGAATTCTTGCATCCTTTCCATAAAATGATCCGGACACGTCTAGACTCTTGTGGTTGAATGAACCATCCACTCCGGTGATCTAAGTGGTATAGGGCATCACAGTTTCAAGTAAACTTGAAAAAAATGACTTGATTTAAAAGCCATCCAATACACATGATAGTATCATTTGGATTTTGAGGTGGTATGGTGCGTAGTGGAAAAATTTTTTTGAAAACCCGTAGCGTGTCAGGTCAATACACATTCTATCACATGCACATACTATTAGGTGACCCATATCGGGGAATCTCATCCATTTTGCCTCTGGTGCCGGAACGCTCAAGCAAGGAACTAGAGACTCATAGACCACATTGTATTTTTCATTATTTCCATAAAACTGCGTTTACAATTCTTTATGCATCTTCAACTCTTGGATACGTTGATGTTGGACAAGCGTATGACTATCTTCTCCTTTACAGAGTAAAGCCGAAATGACTCGATATCCGCAATTCCAGTTCCCCTCAACATTTACGATGCGCTCGATATATTGGTGAATAAAAATCGACATCTCTTCAATGAATGGAATCTTTAGTGGAAGCGGCATCGGAGGTGGTTTTCTAATGTGGGCTCCTTTCATAACACTTTTTTTGAGATTTTGGAATTGGTGAGTCGGGAAATTTTTTGTCAACATATTCAAAATATGAAGGAGACCGTGTAGTCAAGTTGTCATTCGGTGTAGGTTTCATTTTCTTTAGAGCACCTTTTTTTTACCTGTTGAGAAGTTTGTTTCATGTCAGTGGTTTCGGGATAGAAAATCTTCCTAAATTGTTCTTTGATATGAAGTTTCATGTTATCATCGGCCTTCGAAAATCTCTCTTGTATCGCTTCACATTCGGTCAAAATAGAGATATTTGATTTACCTTCATCCATGCATCCATCATCATCAAATCTAAGTCTCTTGTATCGCTTCCCATTTGTCCATTCTTATTGGTTCACCAAGTTTCACCTTTTTAGAAATAACACCATAACATGGGACACCATATGTTTTCACAATAGTGCAACCACACTTTGCACTCTCGAAGCCTGCATTATCAGCTTGTTTAGCCTCGTGAAAAATATAGTTCAAACCTACCCGAGAAATTTTATCCACCAACTGAGAATATAGAGCGTTGTCTTTAAATCTGTGTTCTAAAACCATGATGCTCCGACCAAATGTTGTTTGTATCTCATTATGTTGGTTTTGAATCATGTGGTCCATGGAGTCCCAGTCTCGATAAAAATCCCCCTTACTATTTCCCAACCAATTTTTCAAATTAGCATGGGCCGACTCAACTCTGTTGGTAGTTGTATTCCCAAGGTGTCTAACATTATCAGTCCACGCGCAAACTATCTTCTACTTCACCTGATCAAGAATTGTGCTTTCAACATATTTCAACAAAGCAGGAAACTTTTCACACACTTTACGAAAATGAATAATGGAATCAGATTATAATTCATTTGTGGAAGAATTTATTATACGATTCCATGCATCCATTATTTTTTCCACAATCACACCCACCTACAGACTCTATTGGTTTTGTCCCTACCACGGGTTTTACCCGACTTTTCACATTCTTTGTTATGTGATACTTACAAAGTAATGCATAAGAAGGAAATACCTTAGAAACCGAATTCATCAATGCGGTATCATAGTCGATAACAATCGCTTTAGGCATCTCACCTTGATCCTTCAAAAGTAATTGACACACCTCTAGAGCCCAAGTAAAATTGTCCTCTTTTTCACACTCAAGAAATGTAAAACTAACAGAATATGTCTTCTAAGTTGAGGTAACACCAACCATCTCAAATAATAGAACTCTATACTTGTGGGTCTTGTAGGTTGAATCAAGTACGACCACTGTCAGAAACATGTTGAACAACTTTATGGAATCAGGATGAATCCAAGAAATATCACTAACCATAACTTCATCATCGTATGTTTTGTACCTGGACACGTAACTGTTATCGTCCAACGGTTTCAAGAGTTGTTGCATCTCAGTTCTACCACCCTAAGCGCCTTGTTAGTGAGGTACCAAATATTATACACTTGCTTGATATTTGATATATTGTCGGTTCATTTCCATTTCAATGTTGCAAGTATATTTTTCGGTTGAATAAGATTCAAGGTCATGTCACTAATACATTCTTTCTTTTCCGGCTTGAGCCGACAAACACTAGGATGACCGACTAATTTTAAACACAAATCATAGTTATGCAAACCACATATCACATTAAATCTCCAATTTTTATTTGCCAACATGTAACCACAAACCTTAAATGGACACTCACATTTTCTCTTACCCATGTCGCCTCTTTTAAAATTTCAAAAAGGAGTTCGATGTCTCCTGCTTCTTTCGGACACCATTGTCACAAAGGCGTATCTCCTATCCGATCCATTATTGGACCTTCTAATAACCACACCAAATCCAAGTCTAGATGCCTTCATGCAAATCCATTCAAGCATTTTATAACGATTTTGAAACTTTTGCTTGTTATTAAAGTTGTTGCCAACATCTACCGCCTTCACAACAACACCTTGAACATTCGAAGAAACATCATTCAGAGAAACTATTTATTTTGGGAAAATATCAGGGTGCTCCATATCTATTGAAACCAATTAAAACAATAACAGAACATTAATTAATCTACTACTGCAGAAAGGATGGAAAATGAACACAGACACATTCCGAAAATGTATACGGACAAGTTCATACACTTTTCGGAGATACATCTCAAGACACAACGTAAGTTTTTTCTAAAAATATTGATGATTAATATGAGCACTGTGGAGGAAAAAGAACAAAGTTTACATGAAATTCTATCATATTTTGCTCCCTGTGATACGTTGAACCAAAAGGATGGAAATTTGGTGTGAAAAAATGGATTAAGAATGAAGGGTTTTTAGGGGTGAAGGTTTTTGTTGAAAATGAAGTATGACGACAATGGGAGACTGATCATGCAGCTGGAAGCTATATCAAATTTTTTTGGAGATGCATCTCCAGAAAAACGTGACAAGCAAAAGTGACAAAAAATTTCAAATTGCCGCCAACAATTCCAGAGATGCATCTCTAGAATATCCACTGAACTGAACAATTAAAATGTTTTCCTAAAATTGTTTTGGAGATATATCTCAAGAATAAAACTAACTCAAATGTATGGGACGTATCTCAGAATGGCCTTGGCTGCGTATGTATATGGTGCGTCCAGAGATATATCTTCGGAACCGGGGGGGCGTGTGTGGAAATCCACATGGTGTGCTAGAAACATATAGGGTGCAATAATAAATTCTCAAATTTTAAGGCCTTTTTGGTGTTCTCCTTAAAATTACATCAGAGAAAATCATCGGGTACCCATCAGGTAAAAATGAACTCACCAATTACACCAAAAAGACCTTTAGATCACATTGAAAAGGTACTTTTCTATTAATAAATGAGCTTAATTGGATTTGTCATTTAAATTTGTTTTAGTTGTTGGATGTATAATGACTTAAATTTTATAGGTTTACTTTAAATTTTTCGATTTTGAGATGAATGTGTATGAATGTATATGAAGGTGGTGATTAAGATGAAGAAGGAGAACCGAGAAGATGAAAAAATATCAAAAATATTATGTGTTGATGGTTCATAGTAAGATTTTATAGACTTTCAATATTTAATATTATGATATTATTTAAAAAATCTAAGGATTATAATTAAAGAAAATAATACAGTCTATGAAGAACATTCGACAATATTGTTCCATCTTATGCATTAAAATTAATTAAAAGTTAATAGAATCGACTAATTTGACTAACAAAAATATATTTATGAAAATAAAAGTCTAACATTTTACTAAGTCTAATTAAATATTTAATCAAAGAAGGATCAATAAAAAAATGTTTAAATTAAAATTTTAATTTAACAAGTATGAATTAGATTTTATTTTGCCAAGTCTTGCCTCAATGGTAACAGTCTCTCAATAAAGATAGGTGAATAGGCTTATAAAGAAGGACTCAAATGCTGCATGAATAATTTATATAGGAGATTGACCGTTAGCAATTGTAACATGACATTGAACGCATTAAAATTACGTGACAAACAAATTTGGAGTCTAATCACTAATTAGAATTTAACTTCTATGGCATGTGGCTATTTTAATTTTTCATTCAAATTAAGGGAGGATCTCAACAAAATTTAGAATGCAGGAACATGGAATGTTAGGTCCTCACTACTGCATTTATCCGCTTGGAAGATATATTTTAGACTTGAAAATTTTGAAGATTACACATGCTCAAGTATGGCTGAGGATGCATGGTCTTACCTTAAAGTATTGGGAACCAACTACTTTATTTGCAATTACTTAGGGCATTGACATTCCTTTACCAATTGATAAGCTTGCAAAAAAAAGAATGTTGGGGCATTTTGCATATGCTAGATAAACCTTAACATGTCATATACTCTCCATAATCGTATTTTGGTGCATCGAGAGGGTTGTATGTTCTTTATTGAATTGGAATATGAGAGTTTGCCTATTTTCTTTAATCACTGTGTGTTGGTCATATTATTGATAAATGTTGAAAGTTGAAAGACAAGGATTTTAATAAGCCTCTGATTAAAAAATTTACAAGATACATGTTTAAAAAGTTCAAATAGGTTATACCAGCTAATGATAGTGTGAAGAACATAGAGAATGATGAATTTATAAATGTCATAGTGAATAACATAGTGAATGATGACTCTGTAGATTTGAATAAGGCATAAATCATACTCCTGAGAAAAACATAGAGAATGATGACTCTGTTGTGGTCATTCAACCAAAGAATGAGGATAATGCTAATAAGGAACATTTATCATAAACAAGCTCGATGAATGAATTAGAATTATAGTAGAGACTCCTAATTATTTGAATGAGAATTTTGTCATTGAGAAAGATATGGTTGATGATAGAAGGGAACAACTTGATCATGATCATGTGGTTATGTAATATGTGAGTGCAATATCCTCTTAGATATGTTTTGAATGATGTCAAACCTAGGTCACTTAGTACTTTGTGTATATTGGATCTTATTGTATATGTCTAGACATGCATCATTATAATAGGACATTCAAAATCAACTTAGATAAGCCATTACAAGAACTATGATTTTTCATGAAAAACAGGTGAATGAGTCGATACATTATAACTATGAGTAAATATATATTGTAAAATTATAAGACAAAAATTTCTATCTGTTATGTAGCGGCTCATGCTGAAACATTTTGCAAACAATTGGTTCTGCCTCACTTGTATTGATACATAAGAGGCTTGAGAAAATACATGTTGCAGATGTAGCGGCTCATCCTGAAATGGTTTTGCAAATAATTAATTTTGCCTCACTTGTATTGATATATATGAGGCTTGAGTCAATACATATTGTGTATATAGCGGCTCATTCTTGTTATGTATTAGCTCCCAGACTCTATGTATTGACTCATACGAATTTGGAGTCAATACATCCTGTTTGGAGCCTATACATGTATTGACTCAAACTTTTCAAAACTTGTAATTTTTTCTAAAAATCTATTTTGTTTGTAATTTCTTTTACATGCACACAAACACACAAACACACACACGCACACACACACACATACACACACACACACACACACACACAAAAATATGCATATACGTATATTTTCTGAATATTTAAACCAAGAACACACATAGAATTTTCTTATCATCTTCAATCTTTATTTGCATACATTAAACAACTACACATAATCATTTTTGTTGAGTGTCATCAATATTAGATTGATAAGGTCCAATTTAGGATTGTTGTAATCAAAATGGGTTAAGTATTCTTTTTGGGTTTCATTGATAATACCTTTAGGTTTTTTCCTCCAAGATCAAAGATTTATTTGGGGGTTTTTTCACAAGTCTTTTCAACTTGGATTCAACTGAGTGAAAGATTTGAAGAATATGGGTTATGTCAAAGGAGTAGTGGTAACTAGAGGATTAATTGAAAGACTTGGGACAAGATTTTGACATTTGGATTCAGTCGAGTGAAAGCTTTGAAGAACGATGTTTCTGTCAAAGGAGTAGAAAGAGATGAGAAGAAGATAAATAAAAATAGAAGACAAGAGAAGAGAAGAAAAAGATGAGAAAAAATAAGGAAAACTTGGAAGAAAGAGAGAGAGAGAGAGAGAGAGAGAGAGAGAGAGAGAGAGAGAGGCTTATATAATCATTTCATCTCAAATCTTTCATCATTTTCATCTAATAGAGGTGGATTCTAGGTAGTTTTAGCTTTTGGGGAAAATTTTCCATGAAGATGGGATTAGTGTTTGTGTGTTTTGACATAAACATGAAATTTATGCTAATCTATGAAGTTCTTGTTGTCTTCCTTGTTTACTTTTGATAATCCATGATGATGATGTTGTTTTGGTGTGATATATTATGACATGGTGTTGTTATTACTTGTTTTCTTCATCTTGTTATGCTTTGTTGCTGGCTGAGTTTTGAAAGTTTTTCTAGGTGATGGAATGGCTCGCTAGGCGAGCAAACCAATGGCTCACAGTAGAAAATGTTCTTCTATTATCACTAGGCCTCGTTGGGTCTCTCTAAGTGAGACAACTATCTTGAGGAAATCAAACATTCTGCCTGGTCTCACCCGAGTCTCGCTGGGTGAGAGCTTGCTTGAAGGTCTTGATGGGTTTTGTTAAGAGACACAATGGAATTCTTGAGGTTTGAGCATTTTGCCTCACCTTGCTTGGAGCTCGCTAAGCGAGGGTTCTGATACTTTGAAAAATGTTTGTTGTTCCTGTTTCCCCCATAAAACGGGAACCGTAACTCCGATTGACGTGGGTATGAAAGCATTGATAAGCTTGTTTAATTCCATCTCTATTGGTAAAGGTAAATAATGCATGTCATCTAATTAAGGCTTGATGATTGATGATGAAGTATCATCTTTATGTCATGAACTATACTATGAATTGTTGCTTGTATTGAATGTATAATAATTGAAGCAAACTTATAATAATGAGAGAGTTAAACCTAGAGTTGTAATTAGGTGAATGAATTAGCAAGAGTGACTTAGGATATAATAAATAATTTAGGTGGTGATGCTTGAATGTAAAGGTACCTCGGTGTGTACCATTGACAAGTAGTCACTTATGTGAATTGTTCCATCCTTGAGGATTCCGGATGACATGGATGATGAACAATAGCTAATTGTGATAAACGGTTTTGCATGGAACATGTTGTGATGATATGAGATTGGTGAGTATGATAACCTAGTAATTAAGAGTGCAATTACATTTTAAATGGTGTCACTAGTCACATATTTGGAAATAACCCTTGCTCGTGCACGTTCCAATTGCAATGCTTATGTATAGTAGAATGGGGAGGTAGGCACTGTCAATTTTCAAAATTCAAATTGGGTTAGAGTCCCATACGAATAAAGATCCTCAAGTGGGTTAAAGTCCCATAGAAGAAGAATGCATCGAAGTGGGTTCGAGTGCCATACGAGGAGAGAATGTGAACCTCAAAGTGGGTTAGATTTCCATACAAGGAAAGATACCAAAAGTGGGTTAGAGTCCTATATGGGTGACGATTCTTAAAAAACGGGTTTGATTCCCATGGAGAATCTGAATTCACAATATAAGTCGAATTAAGATATAGAGATCCGTGACCCATGTCCTTTGTCCTAGACCTAGGCTCGGCCTGGAAAAAATACTTTGTTGCATTTACGAATAGTGATTTATTGAGTTGTGTGAAATCAAGTTTGCATGTTCCCATACAAGGCAGATATCCCTTAGATACTTAAGTCTTGCTCTACTGTGTAAGTGTACACATGTGTTGTAAAGTTGAGAAGCTTAAGTTAAGGAATCTATGATAGTCCCTTTAGGGCCGAGTGAACCCACAAGATAAGGAATCCACTGAGATTATCATCTCACCCCACTATTATTGTTGTTTTTCAGGTTGTTATGAACAGGTTAAGGGCAAGGGTAAGCTTGTCGGTTGATGTTTCGAAGACTTCATACTCGTGATCTTCCGTGTAGCATATGTGGATATTGTTCATAGATCTTAGCTTTTATTTATGCACTCTTGTATATCATGTACCATATTGTATATTATTCTTTTAGATATGTGTATATGATGATGATGATAAGCTCTTATGTGTATCAATACTAATATTACACTATGTATAATATATTTTATAGATGTGTACTATATGTGGGTGTTACATCTATGTTGGTGGATCAATGTAAGTTGACATGCATATTAGTTGGTATAAAAATAATTCATTACCACACTTTTCCCAGACGACCTTATAACATTGTGCAAAGCTGACATAAAAAATGTTCAAGTTACTAACCATTTACTTCAAGAATATGGTTAGAATTTTGGTCAAAACATCAATCCAACTAAATGTAAGCTTTATGGTGGAGGTATTTTAGGATCTAGGTAGAAGAAAATTGCATATATGTTTGGATTCACTGTGGGATAGACACTATTTAGCTATCTTGGGTTCCTATACTCAAACACAAGCCTACAACTCATTGTCTTCATATCATATAAGACAGAGTATTGGCCAATGTAGCTACGTGTAAGGGTCACCTTATTTCTAAGATAGATAGAGTTCAATTGGTCCATTCAATCATACAAGGTATTCTTCTATATACTCTTAGGATTTATGAATGTCCAATCAATCTTCTTAACAAATCTAATTCTTCCATTGGAGTTTTTGTATGGACAGATAGAATAAATAGTATAAAGTTGATTACTACATCTTGGAAAGTTATTTACTCGCCTTTGTCTAAACTAGGTCTTGATCTAAGTGATATTCATACACTAAACAAAGTTGTTTGTTTATATATTTGTTGAAGTTCTTGACAATCAATAATCAATGGTCTTTTATGCTTATTAGTAAATACTTCAGGCAAAAAAAACCAATCATGCATCATATTTATTCTTCAATATGGCCTGGAGTTAAAAATTCATTTTCCTTACTAGAGGAACATAGCGGATGTCAAGTTGGTAATGGGAAGAACATTGATCAAGGGCAGATAATTGGTTGGGATACAAAATTAAATATTGACACCTAGTATTTCCAGTGGATATTCAATTTATGCAAACTACTAAGATCAATTCAACTATCTTAGACATTAATTGGAACATTCCTCATGACTAATCTAGTTTGCCTCCTTATATTGTTGAAAATATTTTGAAGATAAACTTGTCATTTCATAATACTACTGCTGATGAACATATTTGAACAGGATTTGCAAATGGTGATATATCTTTTAAAGACGCCTACAACTATATCAGAAGAGATCACTTTGAGCCTTCTTAGACAAAATTCATTTGGAATCCCTACATACCTCTTGCTAAGTCATTAGTGACTTGAAAGCTAATGAATAATGTTATTGCAAAAGAAAATATCACGATTTGAAGGGGGGTATATATGGTTTCGAGGTGATCTCTCTACAATCATGATGTGGAATCTGCAAAGCGCTTATTTCTTATATGCAGGTACACTTAACTTTTATGCAATCGAATGAAGCAATTATTTGGCAAGAACATTGATAAAACTTGTTATGAAAGTTTATTCAAACTAGTTGGTAGAAGTTGGGACTCTTAAATTCAGAATCTAATCATGACTCTCATTATAATAATTCTTTGGAAAAATTAGCACACAAGAAGGATATCAGGTTTCAAAATAGTAAAATTAACTTTAATAGAGACGATATTCATGTTAAACAATTGGTCTTTATAACATGCACTTCTTTCAAGGGGAACATTTACTCTTCAATTCTGGAGTTTATAATTATTAAATACTTTGACATCAAATGTCCACCTCCCCGCACCTAGAATCATACATGTTAATTGGTGTGTTCATAGTCATAATTGTACAAAGTGTGACACAAATGAAGTTTCAGGAGGAATTCCAGGAATATCAACTTTTGGTAACATATTCAGGGATAATTTATAAACATTCTTGGGAGTTTTCTCAGTTGAGATTATAGTTTGCACATGCTTTCAAGCTGAATTGTGTGAAATCATGTATGTTATCAAATATGCTAAAGGGAGGAATTATAGATATCTTTGACTTGAAACTGACTCAATGTTTGTTAGTTGTGCATATAATGTGAACATTCTATCAAATTGAAGAACACTCTATACACTATATGTTCCTTCAGAATTAATATCCCACACTTTCATAGAGGAAAATGCATGCATAGATAGATTAGTTAATACAAGTTTTTTTTCTTCTTGATTATGACACTTGATGTCAAAGTATTGTTTTTACTAGTTGCTTGATGAGTTAAGTTTTATGTCTCATCCTTTGTATTTTTTTTCTTTTTTATTTAATAATTTATCTTTATTAAAGAAATTAGATTATATTTATCTCTCAATGAAATTTTTAAAGATTCAGATTTATTTTCCTTTAAAATAGAAAACTAAGACATAAATAAAGCTAAACTCTCCAAAACTTCTTTCGGTAGAAGACCATTGTACTCGAACACGTTCATCATTAAAATTTAGGCTTAAATGTATTTTTATTCATCTATTTTTTTAATCTTTTAAGCCCTTTATAAAAAAAACCTTTTTTTTTTAATTTTATTATTTAACATTTTTTTGGATTTTCTTTTGTCTCCTTCATATTTGATTAATTGACACTGAAATTAAAATGCTGCGGTGGTGTCACATTACATAATTTTATTATAAAAATATTTAAAAAATCAAAACATAATTTTAAACATGCGACATAGCAAAATTAAAATAAGTGATGAAAGTGATTTAAAATCTAAAATTTATTACCTGTTGAAATAAAGAATGAGATGTATTTTATCTAGGGTTGAAAATGAGTCGAATAAGAATTGTTTCAGCTTAAAATTTGGCTCGAGTTTGATACAATTTTTTTTCAAGTTCAAACTCAATTCATTTTAAGTTCACAAATAACTCAGTTCAACTTGTTAGATTCAGTTCGTAGATTCATTTCGTTTTCTTCACAGACTTATAAATTGTTTTTTTTAAGTT
This sequence comes from Lathyrus tuberosus, assembly GCA_022829125.1. Lineage (NCBI taxonomy): Eukaryota > Viridiplantae > Streptophyta > Magnoliopsida > Fabales > Fabaceae > Lathyrus > Lathyrus tuberosus. The sequence continues at coordinate 907,122 of JALAZF010000237.1, forward strand.
TAATTTTTTTTATCTATTTGATATTTTAAATTAATATTTTTTAATAAGAAAATATTGAAACAACATATGTAATCTTGGTATTAAAGTTGATAGAACTTTTCTTTAATATATAATCAAGTTGAATCATGAATCTAACGAGTCGAGCTATTCATAGCTTAAGTCCAATTCAATTAGTAACGAACTTAATTTTTTTATTCATATTCAATTCATTTGATTCATAAACTTAATTTAAAAATTTAATCATCTAATTAATTCGATTTATTGTCGGTCCTAATTATGCTTTTAAAAGAATCATTTATAACTGAATCAATGGATTGTTTATTCAATCATTCATTATGAGATACACTATTTAAAATACAAAATCTCTATGGATCATGCTAAGGAGTGCTCTGAAACACTCTTTAATCATTATAATTAAAAAATATTCTAATGCATTAAATACATATACTTTTATGGAGTATTTGTTGTTCGTTAGTATTTCCAATAAAATATTCTCTAACTATGGAACCGAATTAATCCTATGCTGATAAAAGTTAGATAAGAATCCCCATTTTAAGTTCAAACCCAATTTATTTTAAATTCACGAACAACTCAGTTCAATTCGTTAGGTGCAGTTCGTTAGATTCATCTCGTTTTTTTTTTCACGGACGTATAAATTGTTTTTTAAAGTTTAGTTTTTTTTATCTATTTGATATTTTAAATTAATATTTTTTAATAAGAATATAATCGGGTTAATATATAAACGAGTTTATGTAACTTTTAATATAACTCACGGACTTATAAATCTTGGTATTAGAGTTAATATAACTTTTCTTTAATATATAATCAAGTTGAATCATGAATTTAACGAGTCGAGCTATTCATAGTTCAAGTTCAATTCATTTAGTTAACAAATTTTTTTTTTGTTCATATTCAATTTATTTGGTTCATTAAATTTAAAATTTTAATTCTAAAATTAATTCAGTTCATTGTCAGCTCTAATTTTCCTTCTAAAAGAAATTCTAAAAGAATCATTTATAACTGTTAGATGTAATTCAGGTTTTGTCGAAGTCGAAGGACTTATAGGTTTTGACGAAGTCGAAATGTTGTATAGTTGTAGTGTTGTAAGTCAGCTGTATTCGACAGAGTTGAATATAGATGATAAAGAGTATGGGTGTTCGCGGGTTGGATTGGGTCTAATTTGATTAAATTCAATACCCGACCCGATCAATATTTTTTGGGTTGGGTTGAGTGTTCAACCCGTACTGTTAAGACTAAACCCAATCCGACCCAACTCGTTCATCAATGGGTTGGGTTGGGTTGGGTTCGTGGGTAATTCAATAAATATAATTTTCAAATTCTAAATAAAATATATCAATTTAATAAACACATCTATATTACAAAACCATTAAATAATTATAAACTTTTAGTATTCAATTTGAATAAAATTTATTGGTTAATACCTAAAAACTCTTTTACGGTTCATATAAAGTTAGAAAAATATACAAATGGTGTAAAGTATAATTTAAAAGGTAAGATACTTCTCTCTTTGAATAAATAAAATTAATCTCTCAAATTTGATTTAGATTTACGCTTTTATAATTAATAAAAGCTATAATTATATTTATAAATATATGTGCATTGTAAGAATTATGCTAGATAATTTATAAATAAAATAAAATAAAAATAGTGTGACATATCAATGGCTTGGGTTCGCGGGTTCGTGGGTTTAAAACTTCAAACCTGTTATCCGAACCAAATACCAATGGGTTTGAATGGGTTGGTTCGGGTTGGACTCGTACATGATTGGGTTAGGTAAAAATAAGGGTTGAGTTGGGTTAGGTGAGTGGGTGAGTGGGTTGGCCCGTACCCATGAACACCCCTAATAAAGAGTTCAGTCGAAATGTTAGTTTGCGGGTCTGGGCTTTGATAGCCTATATAAAGGGTCTTTTACTTTGTATTTTTGTACAACATCTTCATAATAAAATTTTACAAAGTTTCAAACCCTAATCTCTTCTTATTTTCTTCTCTCTCTTTCTCCTTCTTCTTCTCTCAAACATTCATCTTTCTTGAACGTAGTTCCAACAAATTGGTATAACAGAGCACTGATTGCGATTCAGAGAGAATCTAATGGCAAACGGAACAACAACGTCCACACAATTCCCAGCGAATCTACTGGTTTTCAAAGGGGAAAACTACCAACGGTGGGTTGCGCAGATGAGGGTTATCTTCAGATTTCAAGATGTGGTTGAAATCGTGAATGATGGCGTAACTGAATTGGGGGCAAATGCTACTGATGAACAGAAAGTTGCGTACAAGGATCAACGGAAGAAAGATGGTAAAGCGTTGTTCTTGATTCACCAGTGTGTGGATCCGAATGTGTTAGAGAAAATTATTGAAGAGGAATCGGCAAAAGGAGCGTGGGATAAGTTAAAGAACTTGTATGGAGGTGATGAGAAACTGAAGAGGGTGAAGCAGCAAACCTTGAGGAAGCAATACGAAATGATTCAGATGAAGGAAGATGAATCAGTTTCGGAGTTCTTTTCAAGGTTGGTGATGTCGTCGAACCAGATGAAGTCGTGTGGAGAAACAATCACAGATTTGCAGAAGATTGAGAAAGTACTAAGATCTCTGACTGCAAATTTTGATTACATTGTAGTGTCCATTGAAGAGTCCAAGAATCTTGCTGAGATGAAGGTTGAAGAGCTACAGGCTTCTTTGGAAGCTCATGAGATGAGATTGAAGCAAAGAAGTTCAGAAAGAGAAAAGGTATCGAACCAAGCACTACAAGCGAAATTCACCAAGAAATCTGAGAAGGCGAAGAAGGGAAGGAATCTTGCTAGTGATGAGAAGTCAAGCAATAGTTCAAAGAATCATGATGATTCAAAGAAAGTCATGGGCAACAAGTATTCTGGGAAGAAAGTTGACATGAAAGACGTGCAATGTTACAATTGTCAAAGTTTTGGTCATTATGCTCGAGACTGTCGAAAGAAGAAGGAAGCACGAGCAAAAGAAAGTGACAAAGCGCAGTATGCACAGGCAGAAGATAGTGATTCTGAAGGTGTGCTACTAGTGGCAGACACTCAGTCGAATGATGATGAAACAAATTTGTGGTATCTTGATTCAGGTTGCAGCAACCACATGACTGGTAATAAGAACTGGTTCACGAAGCTTGATGAATCAGTTAAGAAGGTGATAAAGTTTGCAGATGGTAGACGTGTCACATCAGGTGGAAGAGGAAACATATCTGTAATGAAGAGAGATGGTAGAAAAGCCAGCATTACTGATGTGTTGTATGTGCCTTCTATGACAAGTAACTTGATAAGTATAGGTCAATTACTTGCCAAATGACATAATATGAAGCTGGAGAATAATCAAATGAAGGTGTATCATGCTGATGGTAGGTTGATACTGAAAGCACCATTGGCTGATAACAAGACTTTTAAAGTTCAGATTAACATGATTAATCATGAATGTCTTGCGTCAACTACAGAAGAGGAAAAGAATTGGCTATGGCATCATAGATATGGGCATCTAAACTTCAAGAGTTTGGGTATGCTGAATCAGAAGAAGATGGTTTATGGTTTACCTCGGGTGAAGGAACTAAATTATGTGTGTGAAGAATGCTGCAAAGCAAAGCAGACTAGAAAAGCATTCAAACATGATCTGCCAATTAAGTCGAAAGGAAAGTTGGAACTTGTTCATTCTGACGTATGTGTACCTTTTGAAGTTAGGTCGAATGGTGGAAAACGTTACTTCTTAACTTTCATTAATGAATTCACCAGATATATGTGGATTTATGTGATCGAAAGTAAGAGTGAAGTATTCACAAAGTTCAAGAAGTTTAAGTTGCTTGTCGAAAAGCAAAGTGGCTGCAAGCTAAAGAAACTGAGAACTGATGGTGGTGGTGAATATATATCTCGAGAGTTTGCTAGATTTTGTGAAGAGGAAGGTATAGAGCATGAGGTTATTGCACCCTATACACCTCAACATAATGGGATAGCTGAGAGAAAGAATAGAAGTATACTGAATATGACGAGAAGTATGTTGAAGGCTAAAGAGGTGCCAAAGAGATTTTGGGCTGAAGCAGCTTCGACAACAGTATACATTCTGAATAGATGTCCAACGAAGATGTTAGTCGAGAAGACTCCTTATGAAGCTTGGACAGGTGAGAAGCCAAATGTAAGTCATTTTAGAGTTTTTGGATCAATATGTTTCAGGCATGTTCCTGAGCAACTGAGAACAAAACTAGATGATCGAAGTCAAACCATGGTGCTCATAGGTTATCATTCGACTGGTGCATATAGACTATATTTACCAGAAGATGATAAATTTGTGATCAGTCGAGATGTTCTGGTATATGAAAATCAAAAATGGGAGTGGAGCCATAGGTCAGTTCGACAGGATACTGGTCGACAGATGGAAGAGACAGTTCCGACGGTGTTTGAAGAAGACCAACAAACTGAGGCCACGACAAGTCGAAATGAAGAACCTCCTGAGCAGAATGTCAGAAGATCAACTAGAACAAGAGCTGAGTCGACAAGGTTAGTTGGATATGAGAGATTTCCAGATAATGCAATCGATGCAGATGATGACTTAATAGAAGAAGCAATGATGATGGCTGAAGCAGAACCAATTAACTTGGATGAAGCCATGAATGATTCGAATTGGTGTGAAGCCATGAAGGAGGAACTCAGGGCAATTGAAAAGAACAATACCTGGGAACTTGTCGAAAAAGCCAGCAAGAAGCCTATTGATGTGAATTGGGTTTACCAGCTGAAACGAAGGCCAAATGGTGAAATTGCCAAGCATAAGGCAAGACTAGTGGCAAGAGGATTTCTGCAAAAACCTGGTGTTAATTTCAACGAAGTCTATGCGCCAGTGGCTAGGATGGAAACAATCAGGATTGTTGTTTCGACTGCAGCATATAGAGAATGGAAGATACATCAGTTGGATGTAAAATCAGCATTTTTGAATGGACCTTTAGAGGAAGAAGTTTATGTCAGTCAGCCACCAGGATTTGAGATCAATGGGCATGAGTCGAAGGTGTACAGATTGAGGAAGGCTCTCTATGGATTGAAGCAAGCCCCAAGGGCTTGGAACAAAATAATAGATAGTTTCCTAATCGAAGCAGGTTTCACAAAGTGTGTGTCTGAGCATGGAGTTTACATAAATGATGTTGACAATGATAGTCGAATCATTTTATGCCTGTATGTTGATGATTTGCTAATTACAGGTGCAAATGAAGTTGAGATAAGAAAAGTTAAGTCGAAGCTAATGAAAGAGTTCGAAATGTCCGACCTAGGGAATTTGTCATATTTCTTAGGAATGGAATTCAAAGACACAACTAAAGGTGTGTTCCTGCACCAGAAGAAGTATGCTCAAGATATTTTGAAGAGGTTCAAGATGATTGACTGTAAAGCTGCGACAACTCCATTGGAAACAGGAGCAAAGTTGAAGAAGGTAACCGATGATGAGTTTGTAAGTTCGACACTATACAAACAAATTATTGGATCCTTGAGGTATCTTTGCAATACAAGACCGGACATTTGCCAAAGTGTCGGATTGTTAAGTCGATTTATGGAGAAACCCCAAGAATTTCATCTTATTGCAGTAAAGAGAGTACTGAGATACATTAAGGGTACGATTGATCATGGTGTGCTGATGCCATGTCGAAATAGGTCTAAGTCGAAAGATGTGGAGGTATATGGTTATACTGATTCAGATTTCAGTGGAGACCAAGATGAGAAGAAAAGTACTGCAGGCTATATTTTCATGATCGAAGGAGCTCCAATCTCTTGGAGTTCGAGAAAACAAAGCATTGTGGCTTTGTCATCATGTGAAGCTGAGTATGTAGCTGCATCGTATGCAGCATGTCAGGCAGCATGGATAGATATGTTGCTCGAAGAACTCAAGATCAAGGAACCTGGGAAGATGAAATTGTTTATAGACAACAAGTCAGCTATTGATCTTGCCAATCATCCTATGTGTCATGGTCGAAGTAAGCACATAGAAAAAAGGTATCATTTTCTCAGGGATCAAGTGAACAGAGGGAAGCTGGATCTTGAATATTGCAAGACTGAAGTTCAACTAGCTGACATACTTACCAAACCTTTGAAGAAAATCAGATTCGACGAGTTAAAGAAGAGCATTGGGATGAGAAGTCTCGAAAACATGAATTAGGTGGTGTGTTAGATGTAATTCAGGTTTTGTCGAAGTCGAAGGACTTATAGGTTTTGGCGAAGTCGAAATGTTGTATAGTTGTAGTGTTGTAAGTCAGTTGTATTCGACAGAGTCGAATATAGATGATAAAGAGTTCAGTCGAAATGTTAGTTTGTGGGTCTGGGCTTTGATAGCCTATATAAAGGGTCTTTTACTTTGTATTTTTGTACAACAGCTTCATAATAAAATTTTACAAAGTTTAAAACTCTAATTTCTTCTTATTTTCTTCTCTCACTTTCTCTTTCTTCTTCTCTCAAATATTCATCTTTCTTGAACGTAGTTCCAACAATAATTGAATCAATGAATTGTTTATTCAATCATTCATTATTAGATATACTATTTAAATTACAAAATCTCTGCCATTAATCAAATAAAGTATGTGTCATGCTAACGAGTATTCTGAAACCTTCTTTAATCATTATAAATGAAGAAAATGTTTTTTTTTGTTAAATCAAATATTTTAATTTCTGATAAATTGAATACACATATTTTTAAAAAAATTATTTTCTTAAAACTCTTAAAAGAAAAACGAATTCGTTATTCGTTAGTATTTCTCATAAAATATTCTCTAACTATGAAACCAAACTAATACTATGATGATGTAAGTTAGGTAAGAATCCCCATTATGACAAGCCAATAACACATAATACGTGCTTGGTTCTTACCAGATTTAGTTGATTCTAATCAAATCAAGAAGCATATTAATCAATTATCTATGGGAGGAAATTCATGCAAGCATGCTCATAAAATAGTTAGTCATGGTCAAAGAAACTATAATGACTAGTGATCATGATTGCAACAATGATGATGTGACCACCACTTTCAGTCCCCCACTAAAGAGTATATACTGTACTATTTTATGCTTTATGAGTTATCTTATGGCTTCGTTGAATCTCAAAAGGTTTAGTTCTTTCATAACCTAGAGGGTCAGTTTTAGTTACTAACCGGCAATTCATAAGGGAACATAATTCGATTCAATAATTATAGAAAAAGAAAATCGAATTTTTTGACAAGTAGTTAAGAAATTTGAGTATAAAGGAGGTTGAAAATGACCTCCATATAATAAGTCTATTTCAATTAAGTCAACAAGATGCTTAAATAATTAACAGGAAAACAAAGAAACTTACTCAAGTGTTATTGTTTCAAATAATACAGCTCAGATTAAGAGTCCTATACATTCATTAAAATACATTTATAAGCATAGACATTCGGTTTTGTAACGTAGAGTTAGTCTCAACCCACATTTTTTGAGATGACATCAAAGCTTTATTTAATATTTGTTGGGCCGCCACCCTATTAGTGATTTCTACTACCGAGTCATAGTGTTGGGCGTGAGGGGTGGACCGCCACCTATTAGTAGTTTTTACTATAGGTAAAGGTGGAAAAAAGGATATGCTCGATATTTTTAAGTCTGTCTTGAAAAAAAATAGGATATGAGTTAGACAAACATAGTTGAAGGTGTATGTCTAGAACTTTATCCTGCCCTTGTGAAAAAGTGGTGGTGTGGGATGTGCATGCAGACATTGTATTACTAAAAGTTAAAAATTACCAAAATTCTTATAAATATCTGTGACTGCGAAAAAAAAACGTAGCATGAAGAATATATTAGAGAATGCAGACACAAAACTTTAACCTACCCTTCGAAAAAAATGCTGACAAAACGGATATGTCGGGTGGGTCAATTCCATTTTGCCACTATTACCTATCGGATCATAGTGTTGAACGTGTTAAGAATTTCACATCAGATCAGATAATATGCTAACTAACTTAATAGGAATGAGTTAGAAGCAAAACATATCTTAATATCTTACAACCAAAGATCTTATTATTTCTTGTTTATCTGTTCTGCTTTTTGGTCGGGTTTGTAAATTATAATGCACATAATTTTGCTACCAATAATAACACATTGAATAGTTCCACCCACAATAGGTCAATGACAAATCACTGCTTATAAGAAAACAAAAACAAACGCATGCATAACCTTAATTATTTGCGACAACATTCCAATTCCAATTCATTTTTTAACATAGATTCATTAAGGACGAGATTATGTTCGTGGATACAAATAAATATGACAAAAATTATTACAATATTGTTTTGTCAGACATGTGAAACTACCAAGAATATATCTGTAACAATGTTTAGGGACCCAATGAAATGATCTACTCCAATGCTCTTCTTTAACTCGTCGAATCTGATCCGTAAGCAGTGAGTAATGCTTTGATGTTACTTGGCATTTTGGTGAGTTTGCCATCTGATGCTGATGCTCTAGCTTGCTCAAAGAAGAGAACCTGGACAACGAGTCTTAGCGGTAGTAAATCGTTCTGTGCAGCATGCGCACATGTTTTCATGGACAGTTTTTTGCAGTCTAAAACTCGGCATAGTCTTTTCCGTTCGGTCTTGTTGAGTTCTGGATGAGCCTGCATTTTGCAGAAAATATTGCATTAACGATTATTCAAGATCCGTTATACCAATGCAATCGAGTCACTTGGGTCATGCTCAAAATATAGGACTCTCGAGTATGTTATGTCCAAGACACGAGTTAAGTGTGTTAAGAGTTATACATCAGATGAGCTGTCTATATTATTCAAATGATGGATCTCAATTAATTATGGTAATCAGACTAAAGACATGTTTGGTGTCAGACATATATCATAGTCAGACCGACATGACACTGAAACATGTGATTATATTTGGTCATTTCTTTTATTTTCTTCAAATTATTTCTAGTGTCGACGTATTGTCAGTGTCATATTCGGTGTCTGTGTTATATTTCTTACATCGTATTGCGGTAATCATGTAAACAAAATAATTTCTTGAATGATTTACCTTGAGATAAGTATCAATAGCACTATACAGATCATCATGATCAAATCTTGCAAACTCCGGTACACCTTCAGCAATAGCGACGAACTTCTCAAGAGGCAAATTCACATCCTTAGCTACCTCTTGAAGATACCTATCAACAAGCTTCGCCACTTTCAATTTCGAACTATGCGATGCTGATGAAGATCTTCTACTCTCTTGCAATTCAAGACCAACATCCTCAGCCGAACGTGACCTCCTCTTATCAAATTCCAACCTCGATCTTACAGGACTAGTCGGCGGACTTTGACCTAATTGCAACATAAACTCTTCCAACAATGTCATCACCAGATCCACATCACCAACCAATAGAAGATCATTAACTGTTGCTTCCTCCAATTGAAGTCCTGCTCTTTTAACTAACTCCGTCTTCGAAGACAAAGACGAATTCAAAACATTCGCTACTTTCAACAGTTTGATCAGAAAGCTACAAGAAACAGCACCTTTTTCACCCGGAAGCAAATTCACTATCGATTCCAAAACCAAACTTTTCTTCGAAGAAGCTATTTCACTTCCTGAATCAGAATCAGAGCTGATTTTCGGTAACCATCTAAACGCATAAACTATCAAAGCATCACCAATGAGATTTAGCGGCATCCTTACATCAGACTTTAAAGCAATCATGATTCTCCAATAAAGATCAATGCTTAATTCTGCTAAATCCTCACCCCACCATCTTTTTCTCATCGATTGTTCTCTCGAACTTTCTACTCCACTACAAGACACATCATCATCATCATTGCAAACCTTTCTCAAGACCTTTGAACAAACAGCTCCAATGCATCTATTCGTAATCGACAACTCCTCCGACCATAAATGCAACGCTTTCGTCGTTTGTAGCGCCACAATCGAATCTTTCCAACCGTAAAGTATGCACGAACTAAAGAAAACCTCAAGCTTATAGATCAAGTTACCCTTATCCGCGTCTTCCGTCATTTGCAAATACTCCGCGGCACATCTTGCAGCTACAATGTTGTAAGGACTTATAGTAATTGTAATCCTATAACAGAATTTCGCGCAGAGTTCAAACGCTTCAATTCCACCCGGAAAATCAGGTAATTGTACTATCTGACTATTCGACGGCGAATCAAGTGACTCCGAACACAATCTTTGTAGATGCAAACATTTTGATAACAATGGAAACTGAAAATAATCAAAATCAAATATTTAGATACTTCAATTAACAATTAAAAAATCTAAAAGCCTCTCTTTGGTTCTGCGGTGAAAAAAATTAAATCGATTTTGAATATAAATTTCAAAAAAATTTATGAAAAATACCTTATGAAGATGATATCTGGTTCCTTTCACTTGAATTATGATGTCACTTGAAACATCAGAAGAAATTGACCTAAAAATAAAGATTATAAAATTTTCATGTTATTAATTAATATTACTTACGATAAGCTAATATATTATCATAATCTAAAAAGAGAAAGAAAAAAATTAAATTAAATTACCTTATCGAGTCTGTAGTGTAGAAGGTATCTGGACGAGAACCAAGTTTCATAAACTTCATGTTAAATTTAAATGTTAATAATATCTTCTATTTGTTAAATAATATGCTATCTACACTAAAAAAGTGTTGGGAAAAATAATTGAAAAGTTGAAGAGATTTGAAGAGAGAAGAAAAACAAGAAGTTTGTTGTGGGAACAAATAATGTAAAGTAGTTTAAATAAAGAGTGGCGGAAAGAAAAAGGTTAATTAACGAAAATTAGGATTTAAAAACAATTTGGAGTTATTTTATTTATGGGAAATGGTAATAAGCTATAATTGGGTGGTTAAGTGAAATTACAATTGTAATTACTTGATTAAGGTTAAGATGATGTGATTAGAGAGTTGTTGTTAAAGTACTCAACACAAACTGTAGCGAAATAACTATAATAACAAATTATGAGGAAAAAAGTAGTATGAAAAATTATATTAATAAAATATATGAAATCTTTCTAGAGTTGGAATAAACAATGATTTCAATAAAGAATTTATTTGAACAAGATTCGGTGAGTGGATTTAGACACTCTTCCATTACGAGTACGGATTCTGTTAATCATTCATAGGGACATTCGACCTCCCTTCCATTTCGAATATGGATTCTACTAATCATTCATAGGGAAATTCGACTCGAAGAAATTATGCTATTATTATTTTTTATAATTTAATTAGTATATTTTACACTGTCAACCAATTATTCTCATGTATCCCGTCACATTATATTGTAAATTTTAAATTATTGTTATGACATGACAGATTGATGATTTCTTATTGGATGACAGTGTAAAATTATTTTACACTGTCAGTGCATACCAATTAAACTCTATTTTTTATTCTTAATTTTTTTTCTCTCTTTTCATTATACATGACTATCACATTTTTACATATGTTAAAAAAATGTAATGACTAAATAAAAAATGTAATGACTAAATAAAGAATATATTGTTTTTTTTTTCTTTTATAAAAGCAAATTGGAATTGCCAATCATGAAATTTCCAACCATCACAATACTTGTTTAAGCTCATAAAAGATTCATACAAAAGGTCAAAAAATTAGAGCTGAAATAAGGAATTTCACCTACATTAAATCATTTCCACACATAGAATTTTACATTGTAAATGTCGTTAAAAAAACAAACTACGTTTCTAAAGATAAAGTCATTCCTAACCCTCCAAAGACACCAAATATTAATCAAGCAAATAGACTCGTACCTCAAATTCCCTCCTCTATATCTACTCGACCCACACTAGTCCACGAAGAACGATCAAATGCATCCCGCAAAAGAACTGCTGCATCCGCACCAATCTCCCAAGCTACTCCAAGCAGAGGCTGCCATTGAGCACTCAAAGAATGAGTGCGTCAAATCTTCATTCAAATCCTTACAAAAAACGCAGGTTCTATCCGAGATACCGACTCCTGTCTTCAAAAGAAGATACTTTGTCGCAATTCTTTTGCAAAATAATCTCCACCCAAAAGTATTGATTTTCGCCGACAATTTAATCTTCCAAAAAGATTCAAAAGCATTCACCTGTTCAATTTTGTAACAACTCCTACTCTATTCCTTCCCTCAAAGATTGATATACAGTTCTAGCATTTAACTCCTTAAAATTTCCAATTTTCCAATGCAAATTATCCTTCGATTGCCAAACCGGACAGACTACTGCTAACAGAACTAATAATTCTTGAACAGAATCTGCCTCCGTAAGCATGGTCTCAACAAGAAGACCGAAATCTCCCCACTGCCAGATTTCGTTGCACCAATTTCCCATCGAAAACACCGACGAATTTTTATAAGAACTGCTCTCGCACAGAACTCAAAAATGGATAGCTAGAAGAGGGGAGTTAATCCAATACACCGTCCAAAAAGGTATCGTTTTACCTTCTCCTATAGAGTGGCCAATGGAACCTGCAAAATAAAATCCAAGATTAGTTATAACCACCCCACTTCTGATTAAATCCTTCCACCAATAGGACGCCACCACCTTCGGTTTATTAATCTCTAACAACATCTTATTCTCAATACAACCATATCTCCCTGTTAAAACTTCCTTCATGACAGAAACTTTATCCTCCATCATCTTCCACTTACATTTGGTTAGGAGTGCTAGATTGAATTCTATCAAGCTAATAACACCCAAGCCTCCCTTCTTCTTAGGCTGACAAACTACATCCCAACTAATCTAGTGTATTCTCGATTTATCTTCACAGCCTTCCCACAAAAACTATTCCTAATCTTATCAATACGACACAAGACCGAAGCAGGAACTTTGTAAAAAGAAAGCTAGAAGATAGGTAAGCTAGATAAAACAAACTTATCAAAGTCAACCGACCCGCCATAGATAAAGAATTTTCCTCTCCAAGAAGCCAATCTAGATTTAAACTTTTCGACTAAAGGATCTCAAGTTTTAACTTTACGCAGATTGTATCCAATAGGGATTGCTAAGAAACAAAAATAAGGACAATCGATCCTACAAGATAAAAAATTCGATGCAACTAAAAGGAAATGTTTACTCACATTCAGGCCCATAAGCATACTTTTGCAAAAATTCACCTTTAAGCCTGAAATAAGGTCGAAACCCCTCAAAATAGACTTCATGCCCCAAAGGTTTTTCCACCCACCTTCTCCTATTATAAGCATGTCATCTGCAAATTGAATGATATCCACGGAAGTGCTCGATCCCACTGCAAAACCCCTGAATTCACCTCGGCCTACTGTCATCTTCATCAATAGAGACAAACCTTCAGTGACCAAAATAAATAGAAAGGGAGACAATGGGTCTCCCTGTCTAAGACCTCGTTCCGCTTTAAAATCCTTCGTTGGACTGCCGTTAACCAATATAGAGATATGACTTTTGAATATACACGCCTTCATCCACCTCATCCATCTTCTCCCAAAACCCATGGAAACCATCATGTTTTATTCTATTGTTGAAGAAATGATAACTTCCGTATAGCATATTGTCTTGTTTTTTCTTAATTTTTTTAATCTATTTTTTCAATTTATTTCAATTTTGTTATATTTGATAGAGCCACTTGTAATCAAAATTGATTAGATAACTGAAACATAGTTAATTGTTCTATTTTGGTCAAGAATCACTCAAACCATAATCCTATTCTTCTCCATTATGGGAAAGATAGGTTTGATTTGGTTAGTCCATTCAAATTTTTGAAGGTTTGGGCTCTAGATGATAGATGCAAACAACTGATTGTTGATAATTGGAATGCTGGGGTTGTTGGTTGCTCCATGTTTGTTTTATTTTCTAAGTATAGATCTCTTGGACCTATTATTAAGAAATGGAACACATAGACATTTAAAAATATTCATCTTAATGTCACTCAAGCTACTGATGAAGTTAACAAGATATAAAGTTTGATTAATGATGCAGGTTATAATAATGATCTTGGATTGGAGGAAAAATGCTCAACTTCTGTCATACCCCAAATTTTGAGCACTAATATTTCCCATCATGGTGCAAATCATCAGCACAATATGGATGTACCTTTGTACCTCATTAGTCTCCCCAAAGATGGGTGAACACTCACTACAATCAGAACTAGGGTTTCAAACCCTCTCAGAGCTCTTAGACAAAGGATCAATCAAGAAATGACATGATCTTCAACTTGTCTAGCCTCTCAAATATCCACAATGGATCAAGAGGACTCCCACATCAAGAATTAAGCACAAGAGTGCAACATTTCAAGTGGATCAAGCCTCAAGTTCATCTAATACAAAGTCAACTGACGCAGAAAGTCAAAGTTTGACTTTTGGTCAACTTTGAGCTTCACAAGCCATTACTCAAGAAAATATGATGGATGATTTAATTTGATCAAATTTAAATCAAGAAATCATGCAAAATTGCAAAATTGATCAAATTGAAAGAAACTTAGAAATTTTTTCTAAGTTAAAATCATGTTCAAGTGCACAACTTTTCAAGGTTGTAACTATTGATCCAAGCATCCATTGATTTTGCGTAAGAGCTACTTTTAAAGAAGGTATTTGATACTTCAACATTGAAGAAGGAATCAACTCAAAATATCATAAGGATTAAAAGATATAAGTGATCAAAGTTGAGAATTCTTAATGTCAGATGTTCCAACATTTCATAGGACATCATTAATATTTTTCCAGCAAGAATGTCCCAACTTCAAGGATGTTTTTCTCCATGATCCAAGTTGAACCAAGTCTAGGGTCAAACATCAAAGTTGAAGTATGTCATCTCAGCTTTCCATAGAGTCCTGGAACAGCCATTTATCATTCTTGAGCAAGAAGTTATGGATTTTACAACAAGGCTTGCTGCAGCTGATTTTTAAGACATGTTTCAGGACAGATTTGCACATTTCTTGTGCCACACGAATTTCCAAGACTTGTCATCATCTTGGACACATCTGAGGATCAAATCCAAAGGGGACAATCACTGAGCCAAACCTCCAAAGTCCTTGGAACAAGAAGTAGCATGCCAAAGCTAGAAATCCCTAAAAGAGAGACAAGACTCCAATTTTGGATTGGAGCATTCAATAGATGCTTAGAGGTGGCATGGAGTGACACATTTGCAACTGAATTCAGTCAAGATTCCTCTAACAAGTAGGGAACCAAAGCTCTGTGCTCTAACCTCTAGTCAATGGCTAGAGGAGACTTGGATTTTCATTGGCCAACATTGAACAAACCTCTGCTGCAGCCACCATTCACTATTGCTGCCAAAACAAACTTGCTCTACTATAAATAGAGCTCATTTGTGCTTAGTTTGAGTACACCAAACCCATCAAACAGATGCTTTCCTCAAAATCACTTCTTTCACTCCAAAATGCCTTCTTTAGTAAGGTAATTCTGAGTTTTTGAGTTAGAGAGCATTTCCATCACATCTCATGATCCTAATACCTCATAAACATCATATGTAGGTGATCCAAACTATCACAAGTGATCTGTAACACCAAAATCACAAAGTCACCTCTCAAAACCTCAAAATTGGACTTTTTTGCATTTTTCAAGCCATGTCTTGATTCAGTCACTTTCCAAACCAGATAAAACCTCAAACACACTCCAAATATCATCCTTGAAATATCCCAAATGGTTCCCAACATCTGGAACACCATTTGAGAGAGTTGTTATTTTGGCCACTTTAACCCCTTTTGCAAGAAAGCGCCAGTTTGTGTTTTTGTAGGTTCCAGCTGATTCCAACCATCCTAAAAGCTTCTAAGAGGTCATTTGAGGGTGTCCAAAGCATCAAATCATTTCTGGAACAAAGCACTTGGTAGGTTGCACAAAATCTCCAAAAAAGAGGTAAAATTCACAACTTGAATTATTTGAATCATGCTTTCCTTTGATGTCCACATACATGCATCATATTGGACAATTCTTGAAGCAAAAATGTAGTCCTTAATGTGTATGTTATGATCCTCCTACTGTTTGCACTTTAACATGTTTATATGTGGAGTTTATGTTGTTTTTAACTTAAGGTGCAGATCTGGTTTTTTGCCTTGTGTGTGTTGTACATTAAGTTTCAGTATGTATGAGTGATACCATTGGATTCCTTACGAAAAATTGGTCAAGATAGGTTTTTACGGATTTTAATTTCGTTAAAAATTGAGAGAGTTATGAGTGTTGAAAGTTTGATAAGCAAAGATGTTTAAAATCAACATGCAGTTCTGGTTTTTTGCCTTGTGTGTGTTGTACATTAAGTTTCAGTATGTATGAGTGATACCATTGGATTTCTTGCGAAAAATTGGTCAAGATAGGTTCTTACAGATTTTAATTTCGTTAAAAATTGAGAGAGTTATGAATGTTTGAAGTTTGATAAAAAAGATGTTGAAAACCAAGGTGCAGTTCTGGTTTTTTAAGATGTCGAATGTGATGTTGTGACATCTTCCCTTTTTCTCTTATCTTCAAAACTCATGAAAGATGTCGAATGTGATGTTGTGACATCTTTCCTCTTTTTTTTAGTTTATCTTCAAAACTCAACCAATTCTTTTACATAGCAAAAATCATCATTTTCCAATTCTGTTTTACACACTTCTTATTCATACTCCATAATATTTTAATCCACAAAAAAATATTATTTTTAGATTATTTTTAATATATTTAAAAATATTGTTTTAAATTGTTTTAAATGCTTTTAAAATGATTTCTTTTTCTTGATTTTTAAAACCAA
The DNA here is from genome assembly GCA_022829125.1 of Lathyrus tuberosus. Lineage (NCBI taxonomy): Eukaryota > Viridiplantae > Streptophyta > Magnoliopsida > Fabales > Fabaceae > Lathyrus > Lathyrus tuberosus. The sequence goes on from JALAZF010000237.1 coordinate 923,823, forward strand.
AATGATTTTAAATATTCATGTGGATAAAATACTTTTTCATAAACCTTAATCATTGTTTATAACATGATTAATGATTTTATTTGATATTTTTATCATTTTTTACTTGATTTTTCTTTAAAAAATGCCTTTAAAAAATGAAATTGGGGTTTCTTTGATTTTCACCCTAACAAATCTTTTTTCAAAAACACTTGGGCCTCTAATAGAGTGTAAGACCCAACCCTTTTTGTACAAAAATATTTTGGGCATCAGTTATAGTATAAGTCCCGATACGTTAAAAATCTTGGCGCGATCGTCATTTTCAAACTGAAAATCATCTGGGCCTCCCCTCGTGTTGTAAGCCCCATTTCTTTTCCTAAAATACACTTTGGGCCTCTAATAGAGTGTAAGACCCAACCCTTTTTGTACACAAATATTTTGGGCCTCAGATATGGTATAAGTCCCTCTGTACATTTACAAAGTTCGGCACGATCGTCGCCTTTTAACAAAAAAGACCATTGGGCTTCTCCTTGAGCTATAAGTCTCATTTCTTTTCATTTTTAAACCTTTGGGCCTCTAATAGAGTGTAAGACCCAATTCCTTTGTAAATACCAAAATTTTGGGCCTCAATCACTTGTATAAGTCCCACGGTGTTTCCAAAACCTCGGCGTGTTCGTCGCCCTTTTCAAAATTAACCATTGGGTCTACCCTCGAGTAGTAAGACCCGCTTCTTTTCTCTAAATCATTTTTTTGGCCTCTTGAGAGAGTGTAAGACCCATTCCCCTTGTACAGAAAACTTTTTGGGCCTCAGTCACTTGTATAAGTCCCACTGTACAAACTCATATCACAGTGCAATCACTACTAAAACCCTGGGCCTCTCCTTGAGCTGTAAGTCCCAATCTTTCCTTTCAAAGCACTTTCTCCTTTAATTTTGAAATATGCTGTTGTTTTCAATCTTTCTTTGTTAAACAACTAACCAAACAGCATGGAAGCTCTACAACCAAGTAAGTGTTTATATGCTTTCATTTACCGCTTTCATATACATATAACTGTATTATGGGGCTGTTTCGCTGTAAGTCTTCTTTCATAAACTCATATCGACTGTGTAATAATAGTATAGATATTTAGAGTTTCCCGGCAACTACGTCTAGAACTAGGTAAATCCGTTTTGATCATTCTTAGAAATAGACAATACTAGATCCCCCATAGGAGCACCAGATACAGTCTTCTCTTCGGTTGTCCTCCTTAGGAATTGTCAAGAAACTCTACTCCCTAGAGATGATCTCTTCTCTGTGAATTGCATCCCTTGAGTTTCTTCCAAATTCTCGAACTTTCCTGGCTTGATCTATTCTTTGTGAATAGCCTGACTTGAACTTCTCGAGGTTTGGGGACCCACACGCTTCTTAAAAGCATCCCCGCCTCCTCTTGGGCGTTGTACAAGGACCCGTCGGCTTCTTAGAAGTATTCACAACCTCCTCTTAGGCTTCGTATAAATTATTTCTTCCTCCGGGAATGATAGCCTCCTTTTGGGCTTCATACAAATTGTCCCTCGGCTTTTTAAAAGTTTACAGCCTCCTCTTGGGCTTCGTACAAATTGTCCCGACGACCTCCTAGAGGTATAGGAACAGAAATTAGTCATCTTAATAGAACAATCTTTCAAAGAGTCTAGATCTTTCCACCGTGAACGTACTACTACTGTTTCTTTAAGCATAGTACAAAAGATAAAACTCTAGACTTGGACAGTCTAATTTCCTTGAGTCTCAAAGACATTCTCAAGTCCCTTTCAAAAATAGGAAGACACCCGTAGACTTGGACAGTCTCAAATACCCTTTGGATTCCCCGTTTCCTTAGAGAACAGGAAATAATCCCGATCCTCAGATCAAATCCATGAGTACAGTGTTACTCATATAAGAACTGATTTTCTCGTTGAACCAACATAATGGACCTGTCACTCAACTGAAACAGTACCCTTTTAGCCTCCATCTCGGGCTTCGTACGAGATACAAAGACTCTCTTGTTGAGTCAAACCTTTTAGCCTCCATCTCGGGCTTCGTACGAGATACAAAGACTCTCTTGTTGAGTCAAACCTTTTAGCCTCCATCTCGGGCTTCGTACAAGATACAAAGAGTCTCTTGTTGAGTCAAAACTTTTAGCCTCCATCTCGGGCTTCGTACGAGATACCAAAACACTCTCTTGTTAAGTATAAAAGGCTCTCTTGTTGAGCCAATCTCCCCTTTAGCCTCCATCTCGGGCTTCGTACGAGATACAAAAACACTCTCTTGTTGAGTATAAAAGACTCTCTTGTTGAGTCAATCACCTGTTAGCCTCCATCTCGGGCTTCGTACGAGATATAAAATCACTCTCTTGTTGAGTATAAAGCACTCTCTTGTTGAGTCAAAACCTTTAGCCTCCATCTCGGGCTTCATACGAGATACAAAAACACTCTCTTGTTGAGTATAAAAGATTCTCCTGTTGAGTCAACCCTTTTAGCCTCTCTCTCTCAGGCTTCGTACGAGACACACAAAAACTCCCTCTTGTTGGGCCAATAGCCTCTTCTTAGGCTTTGTATAAGAAAACCCAGGTTGAGCCAATCAACCTTTTAGCATCAAAGTTGTGCCTCGTTCACAGTATACAAACATCAACAACTCTTTCCCCTTCATCTAATCGCTGTAAGCGGCAAGCCTCTGGATTATTTACATCCATGCCACTGTCCCTCTTTTAGCATGAAAAATTCATAAGGAAAGATAGCATTGCTCTACACTGAGTTAAAGTCTTCACCTTCAGGTTGGAACCCCACTATAAAGGAAATTATGGCATTGTTGGATTCACATATCCCAGTTAAAGTAATTCTCCTTTATAATCAGTCACCCAACAGTTGGGACAAACAGACCCTTTTTAGAGATGACAAATTCTCTCTAAAGACAACACCTTTTAGCTTCACATCTTGGGCTTTGAACAAGATACAAATGGACCCTTCAGCTTCATATCTTGGGCTTTGAACAAGATATAGATCACCTTTCGCTTCACGTCTTGGGCTTTGAAGAAGACACCAAAACACCCATTTCCTCCCATAGAATAGGAGGAACTACGAACGCTCTGATTTCCCTGTTTCGGTAAACGGGAATACGTAGGCATAAGATTGAAAGAAAAATCTTAGCGAGCACACTAATCCAAATACCTAAAGTCTCCTATCTCCACCCAATCTGACAAATTCCCCATGAATAGTCCCAGTTTTCCACCTTAATAAAGTAAGAAGAAAGAAAGGCCCCATTACCATATAGCATCCGTAACCTAACAGACCACTGTTTAAACTCAGTATGCAAGCAGGGTTAATTGGAGACATCTATTTCCCTTCCTTAGTCAGCTCACAATAGGATAAAAAATGAATCAACATGTAGTAAACCCCAAAGAGCGACAGCGCTTAAGAACCGCGTCCAAAATCGCTCGCTACAGAAAAGTGGCGCCCACCGTGGGGCCTCTCATTCTTTCTTAACGTTTAAGGTGAAAACCTTGGACAAATCTTTTTCATGGCGGTGGTCACCACAGAAAAGTGGCGCCCACCGTGGGGCCCAAAACTTTCTTTCTTATGATTTTACTGGGATAGGACTTTTTGTTGACTTCACTAGGATCTTAGGTCAAAACCTTTAAGTTGGGAAGGTACCACAGAATGGCGACTCCGTTGGGGAGCCATTTTCTGTCAGGAACATAAGATTCATAGCTTTAAAGTCTAGGACATTAGGATGAATATATATACTGCTTTTCCTAATTGATATATGTGTTTATTTTTCTGCTAATGGGAATGCGTGTGATGCCGCATGTGAAAAGATTGAGTATACACCTAGGAAAATCCCCTTTAGTGGTGCGGAAACTATCAGAAATAGTTGTCACGCGATACCACCCTCTTCTGAAGGTTCTTCGAAAAAACTTCACCTAGCACGGTTCCTAGCCCGCTGGTGTTTTCTCGACAAGAACTGATGATTTTGAGAGACAGGTACAAAAATCACTAGTATAAACCTTTGGGGATGGGTAGAGCCTTGACTTCATGACAACGACCCTTTGACCCCATGTTTTTTCTATGTTTTTGTGTGCTGCATTCATGCATTCATTTAAAAAACATTAAAACAAAGAAAAATTTTCTCTTCTAGTCTCTCTTTTTCAAATTAAACTGAGATAATGATTGCAAATGTCAGAGAAAAAGATTGCGCTCATGGATTTCAGTAGAAGGAGAACTCATAAATACACCTTCAAGCTTCCAAAACTTGAGGATGTGAGAAGGTTAGCGAGGATGATCACTAACCCTGAGGCTTTCAGGGCCAAGTACGGAGGTCTGCTACCTCTGTTAAAAATCCATGTGATTGAAGGAATCATGGATGCACTCGTTCAGTTTTACGATCCGGTCTATCACTGTTTCACATTCCCAGATTACCAACTCGCACCAACACTGGAGGAGTACTCTCACCTGACTGATCTACACATTACTAATCAAGCTCCATTTTTTGGACTGGAAGAAATTCCAAGGGGTCAGACCATTGCAAGAGCAATTTATTTGGATGAGTCAGAAGTCAGGACTCACATGACCACTAAGGGTGGCATCCAAGGTTTGCCAGCCAAGTTCTTAACAAAGAAAGCTCTGTACTTTGCTAGTATAGGGAACGTGACTGCTTTTGAAAGCATCTTTGTTTTACTCACCTATGGGTTATTTTTGTTTCCCAACATTAATAACTTCGTCGATATCAACGCCGTTAAGGTTTTTCTCATTGGAAACCCTGTACCGACTTTACTCGCAGACGCATATCATTCTGTACACTTAGGGAATTTGTACAGCGGAGGAGAGATCACGTGCTGTGTGCCCCTGCTATATAAATGGTTTATCTCCCATTTGCCTAAGTCTGCTGCTTTTTGGGATCATAAAAGTGCCTTACGTTGGTCGCAGAAAATCATATCTCTCACCAACTCTGACATAGATTAGTGTAATAGGATTTATGAAAGGATCAGGATAATTGATCGTTGTGGAAACTTCCCCAACGTACCCCTTATAGGAACTAAGGGAGGAATCAACTACCATCTGGTATTGGTTCGTCATCAATTTGGATACCCAATGAGGCATATCCCGCGTAATGCTCATCTGGAAGGTCTTTTCTTCAAGGAAGGAGAAAACGACAGAGCACTAAAGATGGAAATAGTGCACGCTTGGAAACATGTTCATAAGAAAGGACGGGAGTCTCTAGGAAAACCGGACTGTGTCTCAGTGGAGCCTTATCTCCACTGGGTACAAACTAGAGCTCTCAAGCTAAAGATACCGTATCCTCGTAACAGAGTTCTTCCGCCAAGGGAATAAGTCATGTACTTCATGACGGAAACTGAAAAACTTCAGGTTACTCTCAACAAAGTTCAACAGGAGAGGAGGTCTTGGAAGAACAAGTACCGCATTCTCAACGTGGAGTGTACCAAAATACAGCAGCTACTGAAAGAAAAGGATGCTCTGATCAAGATTTTAGAGCAACATGTTATGGATAATCAGGATGACCAAAGGAATTTGCTCGCCCCTTTCACTTGGCAAAGGAATGACAACCCGACAACAGCTCAAGAGCCCCGGTCAAAGAAAAGGAAAGTACCAGAATCAGCACCCGAGTTCTCCTCAGAGAGGACTCGGGACCCATTAGCTTAGGTTTCTGTTTCCGCACCTTGTAATTTACTGTATTTCCATTTCCGCAATCCTTTGAATTCAATAAAACGGGGTTTCCCCACTGTTTGATATTTGTAATCTAATTGTCGAAGTTTATTTTGATTAAACCAAAAAACAATTAATATAATCATTGCATTCATCATTCACACGTCACGTATTCTTCTTACCTACGAATATCATGTTTGTGTCTCGGTTCTAGAGTCAAACTGTCTCATTCGTACAATACTCGGGCCAATCGTCAGAAAAGGATGGATGATCTCGAGGAAGAGAACAGAGAGTTGAAAGAAGAGATCAACGCTCTAAGAAAGGATATGAGAAAGCTTCATAACGACATGCAAGCCATGGCAGCTCAGCTACAAAGAACCGTGATCTCAGAGATCACCTCAATGCCCATAGTGGAGAAGTATGATCCTAGGTATCGAATGCCGAAAGATCGTCCCTGGGGCATGCCTGTTAACTATATCCCGGAAGGATATGTTCCGCCGATCACTGAAGATCAGGAAATCACTGCAGGAACCGCTGGGCCTGAAGGTTACAAACTTCGGGAAAGCGAAGATGCCAGGGGCGTGACAGCAACTCCTGAAGGTTACAAACTTCGGGAGGCACCGAGAGTCTCGGCCGTAATGACTATACCATAACCCGTGGTACACACTGTCCCGGAAGGAAAGATTCCGTAGATACCTTCTAGTGGAAACGAAAGCATGTTCGAAAGAATGAACGAGTTCCAGGAACAGTTCCTGGAAATGCAAAAGGAATTGCAAGTTATTCACGGTCAGGATCTAATTGGAAAGGATGCCGCGGACCTCTGCTTGGTCCCCAATGTGAAAGTTCTGCACAAATTCCAGGTGCCCGACTTTGAAAAGTACAAGGGTAACTCTTGCCCTCAGAGTCACTTGGTGATGTACGCTCGGCGAATGTCAGCTCAGACAGAGAATCAAGATCTACTGATTCACTACTTCCAGGATAGTTTAACCGGTGCCGCATTAAAATGGTACATGGGTTTAAACCGCGCCACGATCGACACGTTCAGAGATCTTGGCACTGCCTTCATCCAACAATACAAATACAATTTGGACATGGCACTGGACAGAGATCGACTCAGATCAATGTCACAAAAGGACAAGGAAACCTTTAAGGAGTACTCTCAGAGATGGCGTGAGATCACCGCCCAAATTTGTCCACCTCTTGAGGAAAAAGAGATGACAAAGATCTTCTTAAAGACCTTAAGCTCATTTTACTACGACAGAATGGTTGCCAGTGCGCCCAGTGATTTCACCGAAATGGTCGGTATGGGGGTTCGTCTTGAGGAAGCCGTCCGAGAAGGGCGTTTAGTTAAAAACGCTGGATCATCAAGTAGTACAAAACGATACGGTAGTGCTCTCCCTAAGAAAAAAGAGCAGGATATTGGGAATATCTCTCTCGGAAAGCAAAGGCGACGTTATCAACCAGTAGCAGTTGTAACTTCTGTTATCAACCCTGCGCCTGTTTCTACGTATCAACCTCAAGTTGCGCAGAACCAACCTAATCAGCAAAGGACACAACAGCCTCTTCAGCAGGCTCGTCCTCCATACAATAACAACCGTACAATGTGGCCACCAGGATTTGATCCTATACCCGTATCATACGCGGAACTATTTCCGTTACTACTGGCTAAGGGGCACATCCAGACTAAGTCTCCTCTTACAGTACCGAAAAATCCACCTTTTTGGTTTAAGGTGGATCAAACTTGCCCTTACTATCAAGGAGGACCAGGGCATAATATAGAAAACTGTCTCAGTTTCAAATCTGACGTGCAAAAGCTTGTTAGGAGCGGGCTCTTATCTTTCAAAGATACGAATCCCAATGTTCTCACGAACCCGCTGCCTCATGCATATACATACATACATCATGCATTTTTTATTTGCATTCACATTTCATATTGCATCACTATCACTCTAGTCGGTCTTGTCCCCTAGTGGTAAAAGTCCTCTCAATCGAGTTGTCAGTTCTTGCCTCGTTAGGAAATACTGTGTCTGAACAACCTCGCTTCCAGTTTAATTCTGGAAAGAAGTTGGTCCTTGACCACTTTGATAACTTGAACCTCTGAAAAGCCAGAGAAAACTTTCAATAAGCATCACTCTTCGCCATTGAAGATGATATCCTTGCTTTCCCGGATTAAGGAAAATCCACAGAGAAAGCCTCGTGATCAGAGATTCGGCAGCACGCCAGTTTTGCTCCGAAAAACCACTGATGAGAAGGTCATTGGCACCTCAAAATTGGATCCCATCATATGGCATTTCTCCGGGAGGATCCCGAGAAAAGTATGATGTAACCCCAAACGAAAACAGTCTCTCAAGAGACTCGCTTTCCCCAGTAGAATCGACAAATGGCATCTCCAAAATAGAGAAGTTTGTGTACCTCTACAACTCAGACGAATGGGTTCCCCAGCAAGTCTGACATCAAAACTTTTTCCACTCAAATGGCATCTCCCCAGGAAAATTCGCCGAGAAGTTTGAAGGAAAGCCGCTACGAATAGCGTCCCTTATCAGTAAAGTTTATTGACAAAAGAAACTAAGACCAGTTCCTTGGTAGGAAACCAGGATCGAGGGGAAGTTTAAATCAGAAACTAAGACCAGTTCCTTGGTAGGAAACCAGGATCGAGGGGAAGTTTGTTTCCACAACTAAGACCAGTTCCTTGGTAGGAAACCAGGATCGAGGGGAAGTTTACAAAAGAGACTGAGACCAATTCTTGGTAGGAGACCAGGATCGAGGGGAAGTTTACCTTTTCTAAGCATCATTGCTTAGCTAAAGAAGATGATGCGTAAGCTACCATTCATAACCACCATCAAAATTTTGGGTATTCCGATATTTAATCCTCTTGCACCCCGAATGCCCGAATCCCTTCGTCATTCACACCTTCGGGTCCAAGAAGATTAAATAGGGGCATCTGTAATACCCCAAATTTTGACCACTTAAATTTCCCATCATTGTGAAAATCATCATCACAATATGGATAAACCATCATGCTTCATCAGTCTCCCCAAAGATGGGTGAGCATCCAATACAATCAAAATTAGGGTTTCAAGCCCTCTCTGAGTCTTAGACAATGGATCAATCAAGAAATGACATGATCTTCAACTTGTCTAATCTCTTAAACATCCACAATGGATCAAAAAGGACTCCCACTTTAAGGATTAAGCACAAGGCTGCTCCCTTCTAGGTGGATCAAGTCTCAAGATCGACAGTGTCACCAAATTAGGGTTTTGGTCGACCAGGGCCTCCAGATGGAAATTTTCATCTGGGCACAAGGCAATGATCCAAAACATGACCTAATATACTTCATGGAACCTTATGAACCCATGCATCAAGTCAATTTTGCCTCAGGGGATGCATTCATCAAAAATCAGGAATTAGGGTTTCTTGACCTAATTCACCCCTAAGTTGACTTTTGGGACAAACCATGAGCCAAGACCTCAAGACATGATTTGAGGGTCTCTAATATACCATATTGATCCATTTGGAACAATGGATTGATCCAAGAAGCTTGAGCAACAAGTCTCAATTTCATCTGCACCACAATTAGGGTTTTAAGGGAAAAGTCAACTGTAACTTTGACTTTTGACCAAGACATGCTCCCAAACCCTAATACATGATTGAATATACCCTATGACACCCATGGAACATGTCCATCAAGTTTGATTTAGGTCAAGGACATGATTTCCTGAAGAATTGCACAGTTTGGAATTCATCTGATAAAAAGTCAACTGTGCACAAAAGTCAACTTTGACTTTTTGAGATTTTTCACCAAAATGGATTTTTAACCCTAAAATGATGTTAATGTATGATTTGAATCATCATTCATCAAGAAAAATCAAGAAAAGTGAGATAACTTGTAAAAGGGGTAACCATAAAACTTAGAAATTTTTCTAAGTTAAAAATAAAGTGGCAAAGGTACCAACTTTGGAGGACCATAACTCCTAAACCACAAGGCCATTTTTTCTCATCCAAAGATGGATTTGTAGCCCTCATTACCACCTACAAAAACTTCAACTACAAGTCATTCCAATTCATTAAGGATTTTGAGTTATGGAGTGATCAAAGTGGCTGAAAAGTGAAAATGTCATTTTTTCCAACACTTAGTGAAATTTTCACTAAGTCAGATTCTGCCTCACTTTTTGCCAAATGTAGGGGGATTTTTCACTTGGAATCAAAAGAGATCAAAACCAAACTTGTTCAAACAGTCGTTGTATCTTGTAAGAGATTTCCAAAATGGCCAAGAACATTGCCAAATTCAACCTACACCATGAGATACAACATTGCCAAGTTGCCTTGCTGAAATCTGTCAAGGCAAGGCAGAATTTGCAACTTTGGTCGATTTTCCAAAATCAGCCAAATTCAATTTCTCCTATCCACTTGGACACCTCAGAGGATTGAATCTAAAGGGGACAATCACTGAGCCAAGCCTCCAAAGTCCATGGAACAAGAAATAGCATGTTGAACCTAGAATGGCCAAAATAGGGACAAGACTTCAAATTTGGAATGAGGCATTCAATGGAACCATCAAGGTGGCATGGACTGAGCCATTCTCATCTGAAATCAGTCAAGACTTATCCAAGACCAAGGGAACCAAAGCTCTGTGCCCTAACCTCTAGTCAATGGCTAGAGGAGACTTGGATTTTCATTTGCCAACATTGGCCAAACCTACTTACCAGCTGCCATGCACTATTCCTTACAAAACAAACTTGCTATACTATAAATAGAGCTCAATTGTGGTCAGTTTGAGTACACCAAAGCCATCTAACAGATGCTTTCCTCAAAATCTCTTCTTTCACTCCAATTTTTCCTTCTAAGGCAAGTCACTATCGGGTTTTGAGTTTGAGAGCTTTTCCAATCAAACCAATCACTCACACACCTCACATACATCACATATGAGCTGATCAAACACTTAGATTACTTCTGAAACATCAATTTCACAAAATCACCAGCTGGTTGCTCAAGGTTTTAACCAAAGTGCAGCTGAGGTACCACAAAATGATCCAGCCAATTTCAATCAAGTCCAACCATCCAAACACAATCCATAGGGTGTAGGGAAGCTGTTCAGATCATCACCACTCATCTGTAACACCTCCAAATCAAAAATCACTTTGAACTTGCTGTCACGACTTGGAGGTAAGCACATACTTGGTCATCTCTCAATCTATGCATATTTCCTCGCACAATAATTTGGCCATATGTTCATAATCATGCATGGAATGTTTTCCCTCAATTAATTGCATTGTTTGAATCGTGTATCAAAAATCCTAGCCTTCATGCAGAAATTAGGGTTCTTGAGGTCTCTTCGTGATTTCTTGTTGTATGTTTAATTTAAATGAAATTAAAGTACATAGACATGATCGTGAGGTTGAGACGAGCATAATGATATGTGAATTGCATGATATGATTACGTATTCATGGAGATTGGATAGAAAATGCAAATCTGAGAAATCAAGAACACGCGCGTGTTCTTCAGCTTGTTCTTGGCGCCATTTTTAGAAATTCAAATATTTGAATTTTGTGATTTTGTTTAATTGATTCAAAAATTAATTTCTCTCTGAGTTTTAATGATTTTGAGTTGATTCTTTTTTTAATAATTCACAAAAATGTTAAAATATTTTATTTTCACAAAAAATCACAAAAATATTATTTATTTCATATAATTGATATTTTTGCAAAGAATTAATATTTTAATTGTTTTTGACATTTTAAATATTTTTTCTACATTGATTTTGCAACTTTTAATGCTTTCTAATTATTTTGTAGGTCAATACTTAATTTTTGAAGCATTAATCCAAGATCACAATTTGTTTTCCATGTGTTAAACAATTTTTAATCATTTTAATTGAATTTTTATTCAATTAAATACATTTTGAAAACAAATTAGGGTTTTGGATTAATTCAACCCTCATAAATCATTTTCAAAACTCTTTGGGCCTCTTGAGAGAGTGTAAGACCCATCCCCCCTTGTACAAAAACTTTGTGGGCCTCACTCATTGTATAAGTCCCTCTGTACAAGTAAACGGCACGATCGTCGCCCGTTTAAAAATAAAAAATCATCTGGGCCTCTCCTTGAGCTATAAGACCCATTCAAAACACTTTGGGCCTCTATTAAAGTGTAAGACCCAATCCCCCTTTTAACCAAAACATTTTGGGCCTCACTTATTGTATAAGTCCCTCTGCGTTAAAAGAAAACCTCGGCGCGATCGCCATTTTTAAACGAAAAATCATTTGGGCCTACCCTCGTGTTATAAGCCCCACTCTTTTCTTTAAACCTTTTTGGGCCTCTTGAGAGAGTGTAAGACCCATCCCGTTGTACAGAAAACCTTTTTGGGCCCCAGTCACTTGTATAAGTCCCGCTGTACAAAGTCAAACAGTGTGCTCACTGATAAAACCCTGGGCCTCTCCTTGAGCTGTAAGCCCCAAATCTTTCTTTTTCAAAGCAATTTCTCCTTTGATTTTGAATATACTGTTGTTTTCAATCTTTCTTTGTTGAACAACTAACCAAACAGCATGGAAGCACTACAACCGAGTAAGTGGTTATCGCTTTCATTTACTGCTTTTATATTATAAACTGTATTGTGGGGCTGCTCACTGTAAGTCTCCTTTCATAAACTCATATCTACTATGTAATAATAGTATAGATATTTCGAGTTTCCCCGGCAACTACGTCTAGAACTAGGTGACGCCGTTTCATTTATTCGTAGAAATAGACGCCTAGATCCCCAATAGGAGCACCAGATACAGTATTCTCTTCGGCTGTCCTCCTTAGGAATCGTCAAGAAGCTCTACTCCACAAGATGAATGTATTCTCCGTGAATGGCATCTTTGAGTTTCTTCCAAATTCTCGAACTTTCCTGACTTGATCTATCCCTTGTGGATAGCTTGCCTTGAATGTCTCGGGGTTTGGGTACCCACTACGGTCATAATCTTGGACCTTAACTAAGGAACCCTCTTTAAAAGCTAAAAGTCGCTGGATAGTAAACCTCGCACGTTTACCAGTGGTTTTTATCTTTAAAAGAGTCATCTCTCCTAATGGAAAGGAAATGATAGACCCACGGGCTTCTTAAAAGCATCGGCCTCCTCTTGGGCATTATTCAAGGACCCTACGGCTTCTTAGAAGTATTCACAGCCTCCTCTTAGGCTTCGTATAATGATCTCTTCCTTCGGGAATGATAGCCTCCTCTTGGGCTTCGTACAAGGACCCATAGGCTTCTTAAAAGTTTCCAGCCTCCTCTTGGGCTTCGTACAAATTGTCCCGACGACCTCCTAGAGGTATAGGAACAGAACCTAGTCATCCTCATAGAACAGTCCTTTCATAGAGTCTACTACTGTTTCTCAAAGCATAGTACAAAAGATAAAACTCTAGACTTGGACAGTCTAACTTCCTTGAGTCTCAAAGACATTCTCAAGTGACCCCTTCGTTAAATAGGAAGGAAACCCGCAGACTCGGACAGTCTCAATACCCTTTGGATTTCCCGTTTCCTCAAAGAGAAGGAAATATCCCTGATCCTCAAATCAAATCCCTGAGTACAGTGTTGCTCATATAAGAACTGATTTTCTCTCTTAAAATCAGTATATTGGATCTGTCACTCAACTGAAACAAACCTTTAGCCTCCATCTCGGGCTTCGTACGAGATACAAAAACACTCTCTTGTTGAGTATCAAAGACTCCTTCGTTGAGTCAATCACCCCTTTAGCCTCCATCTCGGGCTTTATACGAGATACAAAAAGGTTCTTATTGAGCCAAATAAACAATAGCCTCTATCTCGGGCTTCGTACGAGACACAAAGACTCTATCGTCGGGTCAAAAACTTTTAGCCTCTCTCTCGGGCTTTGTACGAGACACAAAATAGCCTCCTCTTAGGCTTTGTATAATGATTTTCCTAGCGGAAATTAGCCTCCTCTTAGGCTTTTGTATAAGAAAACCACTGGTTGATCCAATCAACCTTTTAGCATCAAAGCTGTGCCTCGTTCACAGTACACAAACATCAACAACTCCTTTCCCTTCATCTAATCGCTGTAAGCGGCAAACCTCTGGATCATCTACATCCATGCCAATGTCCCTCTTTTAGCATGAGAAATTCCTAAGGAAAGATGGCATTGCTCTACACTGAGTTAAAGTCTTCTCCTTCAGGTTAAAACCCCTTTTAAGGAAATTATGGCATTGCTCGGATCCGCGTATCCCAGTTAAAGTAATTCTCCTTCTCCCTAAAGTCGAGGTCTTTCAGCTTCACGTCTTGGGCTTTGAACAAGACACAAATAGACCTTTCAGCTTCACATCTTGGGCTTTGAACAAGATACAAACCACCTTTCGCTTCACGTCTTGAGCTTTGAACAAGACACCAAAACACCAAAAACACCCATTTCCTCCCATAGAATAGGAGGAACTACGAACGCTCTGATTTCCCTGTTTCGGTAAACGGGAATACATAGGCATAAGATCGAAAGAAAAGATCTTAGCGAGCGCAATCAACAAAAAACCCAAATCCCATATCTCTATCAATCAAAAGCAGTAATTCAAAAGCATCAGTCCTAACATCCTAATCCTTGTTCCCCGCCAGAAACCTTCTGCCCAGGTAAAAGAGAAAGAAAATAGTATTGCCGAAAATACAAATAACCAGTACAAAGGCCCCCCCACATTGATAACATCCGTAACCTAACAGACCGCTGTTTAAACTCAGTATGCAAAGCATGGTTAATTGGAGACATCTATTTCCCTTCCTTATTCAGCTCACAGTAGGATAAAAAATGAATCGACCTGTAGTCAAAGCTCAAACCGCAGAGAGCGACCAGCGCTTAAGAACCGCGTCTAAAATCGCTCGCTACACACTTATGTGGAACCAGAAGGGATAATCGGAACCCAGTTCCAAGCGCTTTCGCTACACAAGGGCGATCAATCTGAGAGGGGAACTTCCATTTCCTCGTACAAAGATGCTATCAAAGCGGTCAAGAGTACCAATACAAAAGGATGGGGACAGCTTGTCATTCCTACTGACAATAAAACAAAGAAGGGTCTTGGTTTTTCTGCAACCTGTACCCAGACAGCTGCTAACCATGAAAGTCTTCATCCCATTCAGAACTTATTCCACAGTGGAGGCTTCCTTCAATCAGTGACTCAAGAGGTACATACCATCAATAAAGATGATTCATCTGATGTGGAGGAAGAATGGAAGTCCTATCTTAACAAGGACGGTTATACGTCTCAGGACGAAATGCAAATTCCATTTTGCTTTCCTACACAGAGTCCGAGATTTATACCCAGGTCAGACGTCGAAATGATATATGGAGATTGTGATCCGGAAGGATGTCGTGCTCCACCAAACTCATTAGAGGAGGACACTCTGATGAAGGACAACTTTGACCATAACTATTATGGCCCGATGGATGGCCTGCCAATGTGGCAGCCGTGCCCAGGAAACTTGGGGCAAGAAAATCAGCCAAACAATGAAAATCAGCTGAGCATCATTGAACAGAATACCTGCGTCCCCACCATATCATGGGATCAACACCCAGGTTATCCTAAAAATACCCAGCACGACGATGAATTTGCAATGTTTGAGTTCATCAACTATGCTTTCCCCGAGGTCAACGTCATCAAGAAGGATGACTCCTCCAGTTCCAAAGAAGTGTGGGACACCTTAGGACAACCAAGTGGAAAATAGGACTATATGGTCAAGTACACTGCTCCTGAGAGCTCTCATATCAGGCTCGAAGGCATCCAACCCACTGGATGGGGAGATCTACCTGAGAGTACAAATACTCTACAAAATGCAACAGAGGAATCCTCCTACGACAACTCTGCGTGGGAGATAGATTCCAATGATCCTGCTCCACCAGAAATCAGCGTTATTTCTGAAGACAAATCGAGGAAGGTGCCAGACTTTGTGATTCACCGAGGAGTTCGCCGCCAGTGGGTTGCTGTCGATGTTCCGAAGATCGTTCATCAGTCAAAGTAATTGCCGTCTTTAACCTTTCACCCTGCCCAGGTGAAATGGATGTTTGATAGGGCTCGCTTTCTGTAAATTTACCTCTTCGCTTTGCCCAAAGCGACAGAGTTTTGTTTTATAGGGCTGTAGTTTTAAGAGTCGACTTGTTCATTAATAAAATAACGTCGTTCTGTAATTTTTGCATTTATTGTTGTTTTCTCTTTTCGTTTTTCAGAAAATGGTAATCCTAAAAAACAATTCAATAATAAAAACAAGTAGTAAAAGAAAAATACACTGCACACACTTGCATTTTCTCTATCTCTTCTAAACACAAATCACCACGTCATGCAAATTGCTTGTTTTAAACCCCGTTGAAACATACGATCCGATGCCTTCTCCTAACTTTGAGTTCCCGATATTTGGGGCTGAAGAAGAAGTTGATGACGAAATTCCAGAAGAGATCTCCCGATTACTCAGACAGGAGGAAAGGTCCATTGAACCTCACAAAGAGCCGTTGGAAACGGTAAACTTGGGTTTGGAAAAAGAGAGAAAAGAAATTAGGATTGGGGCACTACTCAGTCCGATTATCAAAGAAGGTTTGATAAAGCTTCTCAAAGAGTTTCCCGACGTATTCGCTTGGTCCTATCAGGATATGCCAGGGTTGGATACCAGCATTGTGGAACATCATTTACCGTTGAAATCAGAATGTCCGCCAGTAAAGCAGAGGTTGAGACAGACTCACCCGGACATGGCTATCAAAATCAAAGAGGAGGTACAGAAACAGATCGACGCGGGTTTCCTCGCTCTCAATGGTTAGCCAACATCGTAATCGTTCCCAAAAAGGACGGAAAGGTCAGAATGTGTGTAGATTACAGAGATCTAAATAAGGCTAGTCCAAAGGATGACTTTCCTTTACCATACATTGACATGCTGGTAGACAGTACAGCAAAGTTCAAACTTTTCTCCTTCATGGATGGATTCTCGGGCTATAATCAAATCAAAATGGCACCGAAAGACATGGAGAAAATTTCATTTATCACCCCATGGGGTACCTTTTGTTACAAGGTAATGTCGTTTGGTTTGAAGAATGTCGGGGCAACCTATCAAAGGGCCATGACTACTCTGTTTCATGACATGATACACAAGGAAATCGAGGTATATGTCGATGACATGATTGCAAAATCTAAGACAGAAGAGGAGCATGTGACCCACCTGTCAAAACTATTTGAGCGTTTGAGAAAGTGCAAACTCCGCTTGAATCCCAACAAGTTCACTTTCGGTGTCCGTTCAGGGAAACTGCTAGGGTTCATCGTCAGCCAAAAAAGAATTGAATTTGATCCTGACAAGGTCAAGGCCATTCAAGAAATGCCTTCTTCGAAAACTGAAAAACAAGTCAGAGGATTCTTGGGACGTTTGAAATAAATCTCCAGATTTATATTCCTTATGACCGCGACATGCGCGCCGATTTTTAAATTACTCAAAAAGAACCAGGACTGCGTTTGGTCAGAGGACTGCCAAACTGCCTTCGACAGTATTAAGGAATACCTGTTGAATCCGCCGATTCTATCACCTCCAGTGGAAGGAAGACCATTGATCATCTACCTCGCAGTTCTAGAGGACTCAATGGGATGTGTACTTGGCCAACAAGACGAAACCAAACGGAAAGAGCCTGCCATTTACTATCTGAGCAAGAAGTTCATCGACTGCGAGACTCGGTACACGATGCTTGAGAAAACTTACTGCGCTTTGGCTTGGGCAGCTAAACATCTTCGTCAGTATATGATTTGTCACACTACTTGGTTGGTCTCCGAGATGGATCCAATCAAGTACGTCTTTGAAAAACCAGCTCTCACGGGAAGGATTACCCGTTGGCAGATGTTGTTATCAGAATATGACATAGAGTACCATGCTCAAAAAGCCGTTAAAGGAAGTGTTTTAGCCGATCATTTGGCTCATCAACCGATTGAAGATCAGGAATCAATTGGATTTGACTTCCCAGATGAAGATGTCATGTATCTAAAAATGAAAGACTGCGATGAACCGCTACCCAGTGAAGGGCCAGAACTAGGTTCCCAGTGGGGACTAATCTTTGACGGAGCTGCCAATCACTACGGAAATGGAATTGGGGCAATCATCATAACACCTCAGGGTACCCACATTCCTTTCACCGCCATACTTACGTTCAAGTGCACAAACAAAGAGGCCGAATACGAAGCTTGTATTATGGGTCTCGAAGAATCGATCGACTTAAGGATCAAGAACTTAGATGTATATGGTGACTCAGCTCTGGTTATCAATCAGATCACAGGAGATTGGAACACATACCAATCAGGATTGATTCCTTACAAAGACTACGCAAGAAGGTTGTTACCCTTCTTCAACAGAATCGAGTTTCATCATATCCCTCGTGAGGAGAATCATATGGCTGATGCATTAGCCACTCTCTCTTCCATGATTAGCGTAGGACGATGGAATGACATACCTAAGGTTGACATAATGCGCCTTGAACGGCCCGCTTACATCTTCACGATTGAAGCAGTCATAGACAACAAACCTTGGTATCACGATATTAAATGCTTCCTTCAGAAACAAAAGTATCCACCTGGGGCATCCAGGAAAGACAAAAAAACCCTCAGAAGACTGGCTGGAAACTTCTTCCTGAGCGGTGACATACTCTATAAGAGGAACTTTGACATGGTCTTGCTCCGATGCGTAGACAGGCCAGAAGCAAACATGCTGATAAAAGAAATTCATGAAGGATCCTTTGGCACTCATGCCAACAGACACACAATGGCGAGAAAAATTATGAGAGTAGGGTACTACTGGTTGACCATGGAATCCGACTGCTACAAGTACATGAGGAGGTGTCACAAGTGTCAGATATACTCTGACAAAATCCATGTACCGCCAACACATCTCAAAGTTCTCTCTTCCCCATGGCCTTTTTCGATATGGGGAATCGACATGATTTGCATGATTGAGCCCAAGGCTTCGAATGGACATCGGTTCATCCTGGTAGCCATTGATTACTTCACCAAGTGGGTCGAAGCAGCGTCGTACGCTAATGTAACCCGAAAAGTGGTGGTCCAGTTTATCAAAAACAATATCATCTGCCGTTATGGTGTTCTAAGCCAGATCATTATGGATAATGGATCTAACTTAAACAATAAGATGATGAAAGAGTTGTGCGCTGAGTTCAAGATCGAACACCATAACTCATCTCCCTACCGACCTAAGATGAATGGGGCGGTAGAAGCGGCTAACAAGAACGTCAAGAAGATTGTTCAAAAGATGGTTGTAACCTACAAAGACTGGCACGAGATGCTACCCTTTGCTCTTCACGGTTATCGTACATCTGTCTGCACTTCAACAAGGGTAACCCCTTTCTCTCTAGTATATGGCATGGAAGCAGTGCTCCCCATAGAAGTAGAGATCCCATCAATCTGGGTATTGATGGAAGCTAAGCTTACAGAAGCTGAATGGTCTCAAAGTCGACACGATGAACTCAATTTGATCGAAGAAAAGTGAATCACGGCTCTATGCCACGGTCAGTTGTATCAGCAAAGAATGAAGAAGGCGTTTGACAAAAAGGTTCGACCTCGCGTCTTCAGAAGAGGAGATCTTGTGCTAAAAAAGATACAATCTTTTCTCACTGATTCTCGGGGCAAGTGGACTCCGAATTATGATGGCCCCTACGTGGTCAAGAAAGCTTTCTCAGGCGGTGCCTTGAGACTTGCAACCATGGACGGAGAGGAATTTGCCTACCCCACGAATGTTGACGTAGTCAAGAAATACTTCGCCTAAACTAAAAAAAAACGTCTCGGTGGATTGAAAACCCGAAAGGGCGATCCAGGCAAAAATTAGAGACATGATCAAAAATTATCCCGGTGGATTGGAAATCTCCAAGTACAATCCAGGCAAAAGTTAGGGATTAATGGCAAGTAACTACGTCTGATCAGTTCAGCTCCTCAGCAGTCATACCATCCATCAGAGACTCCAGTCAAGGTCATCTTCGACAGAAGCTCAGGATGTCCCGAATTCAAAGTTGGTAGAAGGATAGTGGTCGTTATGTTTCAACGTAGCCCTTTTCCCTGTAAATTACCATTTTCTAACTTTGTAAATACTCTATGGAGTCACGCGTTCGGCTGATTTCCATCCTACCAATAAAATTTGAGCCCTTGTGCTTTTGTTTGTAATTCTTACTTGTTTTAGCTTTACAGAATGATGTTTTTAACATGGTCATTGATTTTTGAAATAAAAAAAAATGAATTTACTTGATAAAATTTTTTCCTGCTTTTTTAAAAAATAAAGATGGCAATTTCTTTTGACTGTTGAACATCAGAAGAACATCGGTCGCTTCTCCAAAGGTGTTCAAACCTCAAAGTGTGGAATCAAAGTACTCCTTCTAGACCAGTACGCCTGAATGAAGGATCAACTGTATCAGATGCGGCTTTCCCATCTGATGCCCCCGACCGGGTTCTTACCTCCTAAGCCCGATCAACGTAGCTCCCCACAAGGACTACTTCTCCTAAGCAAGGCAGAATTGCTATCTTGAACCAGCGATATTTCTACATGCCCCACTGTGGCCGAGTATCCAGTCGTGTTCATCCTTTAGCCTGTATGTTGCATCACTTTTGTCAGCATATACATATACATCATGCATTATTGATCTACATTCATATTCATATTGCATCACTATCACTCTAGTCGGTCTTATCCCCTAGTGATAAAAGTCCTTTCAATCGATTTATCAGATCTTTCCTCGTCAGGAAGTGAATCATCTAAGTAATCTCTCTCCCGTTTATCTCTGGATTAGAGACGGTCCTTAACAACTTTGATAACTTGAACCTCTGAGAAACAAGAAAACTTTCAACAAATATTACTCTTCGCCATTGAAGATGATATATTCGCTTTCCCAGATTAAGGAAAATCCCCGGAGAAAGCCCCTCAAAATTGGGGTACATCGTATGGCATTTCTCTGAAAAGACCTCAGGAATAGTATGATGTAACACCCCCAAACGGAAACAGTCTCTCAAGAGACTCGCTTTCCCCAGTAGAATCGACAAATGGCGTCTCCAAACAGAGAAGATTGTGTACCTCTACAATTCAGACGAATGGGTTCCCCAGCAAGTCTGACATCAAAACTTTTTCCACTCAAATGGCATCTCCCCAGGAAAATTCGGCGAGAAGTTTGAGGGAAAACCGCTACAAACAGCGTTCCTTGTCAAGAAAGTTTATTGACAAAAGAAACTGAGACCAGTTCCTTGGTGGGAAACCAGGATCGAGGGGAAGTTTATTTCGGAAACTGAGACCAGTTCCTTGGTAGGAAACCAGGATCGAGGGGAAGTTTACTTCAGAAACTAAGACCATTTCCTTGGTGGGAAACCAGGATCGAGGGGAAGTTTACTTCAGAAACTAAGACCAGTTCCTTGGTAGGAAACCAGGATCGAGGGGAAGTTTAAATTAGAAACTGAGACCAATTCCTTGGTAAGAAACCAGGATCGAGGGGAAGTTCACAAATCAGAAACTAAGACCAGTTCCTTGGTAGGAAACCAGGATCGAGGGGAAGTTGACAAAAGAAACTAAGACCAGTTCCTTGGTAGGAAACCAGGATCGAGGGGAGGTTTATTTCAAAAGAAAACTGAGACCAGTTCCTTGGCTGAAGACCAGGATTGAGGGGAAGTTTACCTTTTCTAAGCATCATTACTTAGCAAAATAAGATGAATGCGTAAGCTACCATTCATAACCACCATCAAAATTTCGGGTATTTTGATATTTAATCCTCTTGCACCCCGAATGCCCGAATACCTTCGCCATTCACACCTTCGGGTCCAAGAAGATTAAATAGGGGCATCTGTCATACCCCAAATTTTAAACACTAAGATTTCCCATCATGGTACAAATCATCAGCACAATATGGTTGTACCTTTGTACCTCATTAGTCTCCCCAAAGATGGGTGAACACTCACTACAATCAGAACTAGGGTTTCAAACCCTCTCAAAGCTCTTAGACAAAGGATCAATCAAGAAATGACATGATCTTCAACTTCTCTAGCCTCTCAAATATCCACAATGGATCAAGAGGACTCCCACATCAAGAATTAAGCACAAGAGTGCAACATTTCAAGTGGATCAAGCCTCAAGTTCATCTAATACAAAGTCAACTGACGCAGAAAGTCAAAGTTTGACTTTTGGTCAACTTTGAGCTTCACAAGCCATTACTCAAGAAAATATGATGGATGATTTAATTTGATCAAATTTAAATCAAGAAATCATGCAAAATTGCAAAATTGATCAAATTGAAAGAAACTTATAAATTTTTTCTAAGTTAAAATCATGTTCAAGTGCACAACTTTTCAAGGTTGTAACTATTCATCCAAGCATTCATTGATTTTGCGTAAGAGCTACTTTTAAAGAGGGTATTTCATACTTCAACATTGAAGAAGGAATCAACTCAAAATATCATAAGGATTAAAAGATATAAGTGATCAAAGTTGAGAATTCTTAATGTCCAATGTTCTGACATTTCATAGGACATCATTAATATTTTTCCAGCAAGAATGTCCCAACTTCAAGGATGTTTTTCTCCATGATCCAAGTTGATTCAGGAAAAACCCTGGGCATGAAAGTTGAAGTATGTCATCTCACCTTTCCAGAAAGTCCTATAAAGCTAATTTATCCTTCTTGAGCAGAAAGTTATTGTCTCTGCAAAAGGCATTGATAAAACAGAATTTTCATGACAACTTTTAGGACAGATTTGATCACACAATTTCAAGGTCATTTTTGACAACTTTACAAGTCTTATCTTCACAAACCTTGAACATCAAAGTTGAAGTACATTATCTCAGCTTTCCAGAAAGTTGTAGAACGTCCATTTATCACACTCGAGCAGGAAGTTATGGACTTTACAAGAAGGCTTGCTGCAGCTGTTTTTTAGGACAGATTTTGTGCACTTTTTCTTGCGCCACACAATTTTCAAGCTTTGTCACCATGCAAGACAAGCATCAAAGATGCAATTCACTTCAACTCAAAATATCATAGTGGATTAAAAGATACAAGTGATTAAAGTTTGGAATTATTAATGTTCTTAATGTCATATGTTCCAACATTTCATAGGACATCATTAATATTTTTCCAGCAAGAATGTCCCAACTTCAAGGATGTTTTTCTCCATGATCCAAGTTGAACCAAGTCTAGGGTCAAACATCAAAGTTGAAGTATGTCATCTCAGCTTTCCACAGAGTCCTGGAACAGCCATTTATCATTCTTGAGCAAGAAGTTATGGATTTTACAACAAGGCTTGTTGCAGCTGATTTTTAAGACATGTTTCAGGACAGATTTGCACATTTCTTGTGCCACGCGAATTTCCAAGCCTTCTCATCATCTTGGACACATCTGAGGATCAAATCCAAAGGGGACAATCACTGATCCAAGCCTCCAAAGTCCTTGGAACAAGAAGTAGCATGCCAAACCTAGAAATCCCTAAAAGAGAGACAAGACTCCAATTTTGGATTGGAGCATTCAATAGATGCTTAGAGGTGGCATGGACTGACAAATTTGCAACTGAATTCAGTCAAGATTCCTCCAACAAGTAGGGAACCAAAGCTCTGTGCTCTAACCTCTAGTCAATGGCTAGAGGAGACTTGGATTTTCATTGGCCAACATTGAACAAACCTCTGCTGCAGCCACCATTCACTATTGCTACCAAAACAAACTTGCTATACTATAAATAGAGCTCATTTGTGCTCAGTTTGAGTACACCAAAGCCATCAGACAGATGCTTTCCTCAAAATAACTTCTTTCACTCCAAAATGTCTTCTTTAGTAAGGTAATTCTGAGTTTTTGAGTTAGAGAGCATTTCCATCACATCTCATGATCCTAACACCTCATAAACATCATATGTAGGTGATCCAAACTATCACAAGTGACCTGTAACACCAAAATCACAAAGTCACCTCTCAAAACCTCAAAATTGGACTTTTTGCATTTTTCAAGCCATGTCTTGATTCAGTCACTTTCCAAACCAGATAAAACCTCAAACACACTCCACATATCATCCTTGAACTATCCCAAATGGTTCCCAACATCTGGAACACCATTTGAGAGAGTAGCTATTTTGGCCACTTTAACCCCTTTTGCAAGAAAGGGCCAGTTTGTGTTTTTGCAGGTTCCAGCTGATTCTAACCATCCTAAAAGCTTCTAAGAGGTCATTTGAGGGTGTCCAAAGCATCAAATCATTTCTGGAATAAAGCACTTGGTAGGTTGAACAAAATCTCCAAAAAAGAGGTAAAATTCACAACTTGAATTCTTTGAATCATGCTTCCCTTTGATGTCCACATACATGCATCATATTGAACAATTCTTGAAGCAAAAATGTAGTCCTTAATGTGTATGTTATGATCCTCCTACTGTTGCACTTTAACATGTTTATATGTGGAGTTTATGTTGTTTTAAACTTAAGGTGCAGATCTGGTTTTTTGCCTTGTGTGTGTTGTACATTAAGTTTCAGTATGTATGAGTGATACCATTGTATTCCTTGCGAAAAATTGGTCAAGATAGGTTCTTACGGATTTTAATTTCGTTAAAAATTGAGAGAGTTATGAGTGTTGAAAGTTTGATAAGCAAAGATGTTTAAAATCAACATGCAGTTCTGGTTTTTTGCCTTGTGTGTGTTGTACATTAAGTTTCAGTATGTATAAGTGATACCATTGGATTCCTTGCGAAAAATTGGTCAAGATAGGTTCTTACGGATTTTAATTTCGTTAAAAATTGAGAGAGTTACGAATGTTTGAAGTTTGATAAAAAAGATGTTGAAAACCAAGGCGCAGTTCTGGTTTTTTAAGATGTCGAATGTGATGTTGTGACATCTTCCCTTTTTCTCTTATCTTTAAAACTCATGAAAGATGTTGAATGTGATGTTGTGACATCTTTCCTCTTTTTCTTAGTTTATCTTCAAAACTCAACCAATTCTTTTACATAGCAAAAATCATCATTTTCCAATTCTGTTTTACACACTTTTTATTCATACTCCATAATATTTTAATCCACAAAAAATCACAAAAAAATATTATTTTTAGATTATTTTTAATATATTTAAAAATATTGTTTTAAATTGTTTTAAATGCTTTTAAAATGATTTCTTTTTCTTGATTTTTAAAACCAAAATGATTTTAAATATTCATGTGGATAAAATACTTTTTCATAAACCTTAATCATTGTTTATAACATGATTAATGATTTTATTTGACATTTTTATCATTTTTTACTTGATTTTTCTTTGAAAAATGCCTTTAAAAAATGAAATTGGGGTTTCTTTGATTTTCACCCTAACAAATCTTTTTTTAAAAACACTTGGGCCTCTAATAGAGTCTAAGACCCAACCCTTTTTGTACAAAAATATTTTGGGCCTCAGTTATTGTATAAGTCCCGATACGTTAAAAATCTCGGCGCGATCGCCATTTTCAAACTGAAAATCATCTGGGCCTCCCTTCGTGTTGTAAGCCTCATTTCTTTTCCTAAAATACACTTTGGCCCTCTAATAGAGTGTAAGACCCAACCCTTTTTGTACAAAAATATTTTGGGCCTCAGATATGGTATAAGTCCCTCTGTATATTTACAAAGTTCGACGCGATCGTCGCCTTTTAACAAAAAAGACTATTGGGCTTCTCCTTGAGCTATAAGTCCCATTTCTTTTCATTTTTAAACCTTTGGGCCTCTAATAGAGTGTAAGACCCAACTACTTTGTAAATACCAAAATTTTGGGCCTCAATCACTTGTATAAGTCCCACGGTGTTTCCAAAACCTCGGCGCGATCGTCGTCCTTTTCAAAATTAACCATTGGGCCTACCCTCGAGTAGTAAGACCGGCTTCTTTTCTCTAAATCATTTTTTTGGGCCTCTTGAGAGAGTGTAAGACCCATTCCCCTTGTACAGAAAACTTTTTGGACCTCAGTCACTTGTATAAGTCCCACTGTACAAACTCATATCACAGTGCAATCACTACTAAAACCCTGGGCCTCTCCTTGAGCTGTAAGCCCCAATCTTTCCTTTCAAAGCACTTTCTCCTTTAATTTTGAAATATACTGTTGTTTTCAATCTTTCTTTGTTGAACAACTAACCAAACAACATGGAGGCTCTATGTAATACCCCAAATTTTGACCACTTAGATTTCCCATCATTGTGAAAATCATCATCACAATATGGATGAACCATCATGCTTCATTAGCCTCCCCAAAGATGGGTGAGCATTCACTACAATCAAAATTAGGGTTTCAAGCCCTCTCTGAGTGCTTAGACAAAGGATCAATCAAGAAATTGTAATACCCCAAATTTTGACCACTAAGATTTCCCATCATTGTGAAAATCATCATCACAATATGGATGAACCATCATGCTTCATCAGTCTCCCCAAAGATGGGTGAGCATCCAATACAAGCAAAATTAGGGTTTCAAGCCCTCTCTGAGTGCTTAGACAAAGGATCAATCAAGAAATGACATGATCTTCAACTTTTATAATCTCTCAAACATCCACAAAGGATCAAAAGGACTCCCACTTCAAGGATTAAGCACAAGATTGCTCCCTTCTAGGTGGATCAAGTCTCAAGATCGACAGTGTCACCAAATTAGGGTTTTGGTCAACCAGGGCCTCCAGATGGAAATTTTCATCTGGGCACAAGGCAATGATCCAAAACATAACCTAATATACTTCATGGAACCTCATGAACCCATGCATCAAGTCAATTTTGCCTCAGGGGATGCATTCATCAAAAATCAGGAATTAGGGTTTCTTGACCTAATTCACCCCTAAGTTGACTTTTGGGACAAACCATGAGCCAAGACCTCAAGAGATGATTTGAGGGTCTCTAATACACCATATTGATCCATTTGGAACAATGAATTGATCCAAGAAGCTTGAGCAACAAGTCTCATTTTCATCTGCACCACAATTAGGGTTTTAAGGGAAAAGTCAACTGTAACTTTGACTTTTGACCAAGACATGCTCCCAAACCCTAATACATGATTGAATATACCCTATGACACCCATGGAACATGTCCATCAAGTTTGATTTAGGTCAAGGACATAATTTCCTGAAGAATTGCACAGTTTGGAATTCATCTGATAAAAAGTCAATTGTGCACAAAAGTCAACTTTGACTTTTTGAGATTTTTCACCAAAATGGATTTTTAACCCTAAAATGATGTTAATGTATGATTTGAATCATCATTCATCAAGAAAAATCAAGAAAAGTGAGATAACTTGTAAAAGGGGTAACCATAAAACTTAGAAATTTTTCTAAGTTAAAAATAAAGTGGCAAAGGTACCAACTTTGGAGGACCATAACTCCTAAACCACAAGGCCATTTTTTCTCATCCAAAGATGGATTTGTAGCCCTCATTATCACCTACAAAAACTTCAACTACAAGTCATTCCAATTCATTAAGGATTTTGAGTTATGGAGTGATCAAAGTGGCTGAAAAGTGAAAAAGTCACTTTTTCCAACACTTAGTGAAATTTTCACTAAGTCAGATTTGCCTTCACTTTTTGCCAAATGTAGGGGGATTTTTCACTTGGAATCAAAAGAGATCAAAACCAAACTTGTTCAAACAGTTGTTGTATCATGTTAGGGCTTTCCAAAATGGCCAAGAACATTGCCAAATTCAACCTACATCATGAGATACAACATTGGCAAGTTGCCTTGCTGAAATCTATCAAGGCAAGAAAGAATTTGCATTTTGGCTCGATTTGCCAAAATCAGCCAATTGCAATTGCTCCAATCCACTTGGACACCTCAGAGGATTGAATCCAAAGGGGACAATCACTGAGCCAAGCCTCCAAGGTCCAAGTAACAAAGAATAGCATGTTGAACCTAGAGTTGCCAAAATAGGGACAAGACTTCAAATTTGGAATGAGGCATTCAATGGAACCATCAAGGTGGCATGGACTGAGCCATTCTTATCTGAAATCAGTCAAGACTTATCCAAGACCAAGGGGACCAAAGCTCTGTGCCCTAACCTCTAGTCAATGGCTAGAGGAGACTTTCATTTCCATTGGCCAACATTAAGGAAACCTACTTACCAGCTGCCATGCACTATTCCTTGCAAAACAAACTTGCTCTACTATAAATAGAGCTCAATTGTGGTCAGTTTGAGTACACCAAAGCGATCTAACAGATGCTTTCCTCAAAATCTCTTTCTCTTGGCAAAAATGCCTTTCTTAGCAAGGTAGCTATCGGGTTTTGAGTTTGAGAGCAATTCTGCACAAACCAATCACTCACACACCTCACATACATCACATATGAGCTGATCAAACACCCACATAACTTCTGAAACATCAATTTCAAAAAATCACTTGCCATCCACACAAGTTTGAAGTGAAGTTGCAGCTGAGATGCCATAAACTGATCCAGTCCATTTCAATTCAATCCAAGTGTTCAAACACACTCCATATGGTGTAGGGAAGCTGTCCAGATCATCACCACTCATCTGTAACACCTCCAACTCAAAATCACATCTGAACTTGCTGTCACGACTTGGAGGTAAGCCTAAACTTGGGCATCTCTCAATCTATGCATATTTCCTCGCACAATAATTTGGCCATATGTTCATAATCATGCATGGAATGTTTTCCCTCAATTAATTGCATTGTTTGAATCGTGTATCAAAAATCCTAGCCTTCATGCAGAAATTAGGGTTCTTGAGGTTTCTTCGTGATTTCTTGTTGTATGTTTAATTTAAATGAAATTAAAGTACATAAACATGATCGTGAGGTTGCGGCGAGCATAATGATATGTGGATTGCATGTTATAATTACGTATTCATGGAGATTGGATAGAAAATGCAAATCTGGGCAACCTGAAAAACGCGCGTGTTCTTGGTGTTGTTCTTGGCGCCATTTTCATAAATTTGAATATTTGAATTTTGTGATTTTGTTTAATTGATTCAAAAATTAATTTCTCTCCGAGTTTTAATGTTTTTGAGTTGATTCTTTTTTTAATAATTCACAAAAATGTTAAAATATTTTATTTTATAAAAAATTCCCAAAAATATTATTTATTTCATATAATTGATATTTTTGTAAAGAATTAATATTTTGATTGTTTTTGGCATTTTAAATATCTTTTCTACATTGATTTTGCAACTTTTAATGCTTTCTAATTATTTTGTAGGTCAATACTTAATTTTTGAAGCATTAATCCAATATCATAATTAGTTTTTCACATGTTAAACAATTTTGATCATTTTAATTGAATTTTTATTCAATTAAATACATTTTGAAAACAAATTAGGGTTTTGGATTAATTCAACCCTCATAAATCATTTTCAAAACACTTTGGGCCACTATTAGAGTGTAAGACCCAATCCTTTTTTTGACCAAAACATCTTGGGCCTCACTTATTGTATAAGTCCCGATACCGTCAAAAAAACAAACGGCGCGATCGTCGCCTTTTTAAAAACCATCTGGGCCTACCCTCGAGTAGTAAGACCCATTTCTCTTTTCTTTAAACCTTTTTGGGCCTCTTGAGAGAGTGTAAGACCCATCCCTTTGTACAGAAAACCTTTTTGGGCCCCAGTCACTTGTATAAGTCCCTCTGTACAAATTCAAACAGTGCGCTCACTGATAAAACCCTGGGCCTCTCCTTGAGCTGTAAGCCCCAAATCTTTCTTTTTCAAAGCACTTTCTCCTTTGATTTTGAATATATTGTTGTTTTCAATCTTTCTTTGTTGAACAACTAACCAAACAGCATGGAAGCACTACAACCGAGTAAGTGGTTATCGCTTTCATTTACTGCTTTCATCTTATAAACTGTATTGTGGGGCTGCTCACTGTAAGTCTCCTTTCATAAACTCATATCTACTGTGTAATAATAGTATAGATATTTCGAGTTTCCCCGACAACTACGTCTAGAACTAGGTGACGCCGTTTCACTTATTCGTAGAAATAGACGCCTAGATCCCCAATAGGAGCACCAGATACAGTCTTCTTTTCGGCTGTCCTCCTTAGGAATCGTCAAGAAGCTCTACTCCCCAAGATGAATGTATTCTCCGTGAATGGCATCTTTGAGTTTCTTCCAGATTCTCGAACTTTCCTGACTTGATCTATTCCTTGTGGATAGCTTGCCTTGAATGTCTCGGGGTTTGGGTACCCACTACGGTCATAATCTTGGACCTTAACTAAGGAACCCTCTTTAAAAGTTAAAAGTCGCTGGATAGTTAACCTCGCACATTTACCAGTGGTTTTTATCTTTAAAAGAGTTATCTCTCCTAATGGAAAGGAGATGATAGACCCACGGGCTTCTTAAAAGCATCGGCCTCCTCTTGGGCATTATTCAAGGACCTTACGGCTTCTTAGAAGTATTCACAGCCTCCTCTTAGGCTTCGTATAATGATCTCTTCCTCCGGGAATGATAGCCTCCTCTTGGGCTTCGTACAAGGACCCGTCGGCTTCTTAAAAGTTTCCAGCCTCCTCTTGGGCTTCATACAAATTGTCCCGGTGACCTCCTAGAGGTATAGGAATAGAACTTAGTCATCTGCATAGAACAGTCCTTTCATAGAGTCTACTACTGTTTCTCACAGCATAGTACAAAAGATGAAACTCTAGACACGGACAGTCTAACTTCCTTGAGTCTCAAAGACATTCTCAAGCACCCTTCGTTAAATAGGAAGGAAACCCGCAGACTCAGATAGTCTCGATACCCTTTGGATTTCCCGTTTCCTCAAAGAGAAGGAAACATCCCGGATCCTTGAATCAAATCCTTGAGTACAGTGTTGCTCATATAAGAACTGATTTTCTCTTTTAAATCAATATATTGGATCTGTCACTCAACTGAAACAGTTACAATAGCCTCCATCTCGGGCTTCGTACGAGATACCAAAATTCTCCCCAGTGGAGTCAAAATAACCTTTTCGCCTCTCTCTCGGGCTTTGTACGAGATACAAAAACACTCTATTACTGAGTATAAAAGATTCTCCAACTGAGTCAACTCTTTGCTAGCCTCCTCTTAGGCTTTGTATAATGATATGCCCCACTGGGTCAAAAACCTTTAGCCTCTCTCTCGGGCTTTGTACGAGACACAAAATAGCCTCCTCTTAGGCTTTGTATAATGATTTTCCTAGCGGAAATTAGCCTCCTCTTAGGCTTTGTATAAGAAAACCACTGGTTGATCCAATCGACCTTTTAGCATTAAAGTTGTGCCTCGTTCACAGTACACAAACATCAATAACTCCCCTTCATCTAATCGCTGTAAGCGGCAAGCCTCTGGATCATCGATATCCATGCCACTGTCCCTCTTTTAGCATGAGAAATTCCTAAGGTAAGATGGCATTGCTCTACACTGAGTTAAAGTCTTCTCCTTCAGGTTAAAACCCTTTCTTCGGAAAATATGGCATTGCTCGGATCCGCGTATCCCGGTTAAAGTATTTCTCCTTCTCCCCTCTTTAGAGACGACAAATTCTCTCTAAAGTCGAGGTCTTTTAGCTTCACGTCTTGGGCTTTAAACAAGACACAAATAGACCTTTCAGCTTCACATCTTGGGCTTTGAACAAGATACAAAACACCTTTCGCTTCATGTCTTGGGCTTTGAACAAGACACCAAAACACCCATTTCCTCCCATAGAATAGGAGGAACTACGAACGCTCTGATTTCCCTGTTTCGGTAAACGGGAATACGTAGGCATAAGATCGAAAGAAAAGATCTTAGCAAGCACAATCAACAAATAAAACCCAAATCCCATATCCCATCAATCAAAAGCAGTATTTCAAAAACATCAGTCCTAACATCCTAATCCTTATTCCCTGCCAGAAACCCTTTGCCTAGAAAAAAGAAAGAAAGAACCGTATTGGCGAAATACGAATAACCAGTACAAAAGCCCCCCCACATTGATAGCATCTGTAACCTAACAGATCGCTGTTTAAACTCAGTATGCAAGCAGGGTTAATTGGAGACATCTATTTCCCTTCCTTATTCAGCTCACAATAGGATAAAAAATGAATCGACCTGTAGTCAAAGCTCAAACCGCAGAGAGCGACCAGCGCTTAAGAACCGCGTCCAAAATCGCTCGCTACAGAAAAATGGCGCCCACCGTGGGGCCAGTTTTTATTTCTGTCAGTTTTCCTTGTAAAATGGCGACTCTGCTGGGGAGTCTACTTTTCTGCCTTAGGGCATCATCCCCGTTTTCTACGGAAAATGGGAACTCTACCGAAGAGAAAGATTGACTTATGCTGGTCCATCTCTTAGGCAGGGAACCACAGATTGGGGCTTCCGCCGGGGAACCCATTTCTGTCAGGAACTTAAGAATCGTAGCTTTATAAGTCTAGGATGATTAGGACAAATATATATACTGCTTTTCCTAATTGCTATACGTGTTTATTTTCTGCTACTGGGAATGCGTGTGATGCCGCATGTGGTGAGATTGAGTATACACTTAAGAAAAACCAACCTTTTTCGTAGTGCGGAAGCTATCGGAAATAGCTGTTACGCGATACTACCCTCATTTGAGGCTGGTGATCTATTCTCAGTGAATGGCACTTACTCTAAGATTGCACACAACTCGCTGGCGATCCGCTTGTTGTCTGCCTTCCTGGGAGGAGCTGATGATAATGAGTACAGGTACAAAAATCACCCTAGTATAAACCTTTGGGGATGGGTAGAGCGGAGGGGAGATCATATGCTGTGTACCTTTGCTCTACAAATGGTTTATCTCACACTTGCCCAAGTCTGCTGCTTTTTGGGATTGCAAGAGTGTCTTACGTTGGTCACAGAAGATCATGTCCCTCACCAACTCTGATATAGATTGGTGTAATAGGATTTATGAGGGAATCAGAATCATTGACCGTTGTGGAAACTTCCCCAGCGTACCCCTCATAGGAACTAAAGGAGGAATCAACTATCATCCGATATTAGTTCTTCGTCAATTTGGATACCCGATGAGACACATCCCACTGGGTGTTCATCTGGAAGGTCTTTTCTTCAAGGAAGGAGAAAACGACAGAGCACTAAAGATGGAAATAGTGCAAGCTTGGAAACATGTTCATAAGAAAGGACGAGAGTCTCTGGGAAAACCAGACTGTGTCTCGGTGGAGCCTTATCTCCATTGGGTACAAACCAGAGCTCTCAAGCTAAAGATGCCTTATCCTCGTTACGGAATTCTTCCGCCGAGGGAAATTGTCATGTACTTCATGACGGAAACTGAAAGGCTTCAGGTTACTCTCAACAAAGTTCAAAAGGAAAGAAGATCTTGGAAGAACAAGTACCGCACCCTCGACGTAGAGTGTATCCAAATACAGCAATTACTAAAAGAGAAAGATGCTCTGATTGAAATTTTGGAGCAGCACGCTGTAGAGAATCAAGATGACCAAAGGAATTTGCTCACTCCTTTCACTTGGCAAAGGAATGACAACCCGACAACTGCCCAAGCGCCCCGGTCAAAGAAAAGGAAGATACCAGAGTCAGCACCCGATTTCTCTTCAGAGAGGACTCGGGACCCATTAGTTTAGGTTTCTGTTTCTGCACTTTGTAATCTACTGTATTTCCATTTCTGTAATCCTTTGAATTTCAATAAAAAGGGGTTTCCCCACTGTTTGATATTTGCAATCTAATTGTCGAAGTTTATTTTAATTAAACCTAAAAACAATTAATATAATCATTGCATTCATCATTCTCACATCGCGTATTCTTCTTCCCTACGAATCTCACGTTTGTGTCTCGATTCTAGAGTCAAACTGTCTCATTCATATAATACTCGGGCCAATCGTCAGAAAAAGATGGATGATCTTGAGGAAGAAAACAGAGAGTTAAAAGAAGAGATCGACGCTCTGAGAGAGGACATGAGAAAGCTTCGTAACGACATGCAAGCCATGGCAGAAGCTCAGCTACAAAGAACTGTGATCTCAGAGATCACCTCAACGCCCATCATAGAAAAGTATGATCCTAGGTATCAGAGGCCGAAAGATCCTCCTTGGGGCATGCCTGTTAACTATATCCTGGAAGGATATGTTCCGCCGATCACTGAAGATCAGGGAATCACAACAGAAGCCGCTGGGCCTGAAGGTTACAAACTTCGGGAAAGCGAAGATGCTAGGGGCATACTGAAGACTCCTGAAGGTTACAAACTTCGGAGGCACCAAGACTTACTGTCGTAGTCACGGTACCACCCCCTGTGGTGCACACTGTCCCGGAAGGACAGATTCCACAGACACCTTATGGTAAGAAGGAAATTATGTTTGACAGAATGGAGGAATTCCAGGAGCAGTTCTTGGAAATGCAGAAAGAGCTGCAAGCCATTCGCGGTCAGGATCTATTTGGAAAGGACGCCGCAGACCTCTGCTTGGTCCCAAATGTGAAAGTCCCGCACAAGTTCCAAGTGCCCGACTTTGAAAAATACAAGGGTAACTCTTACCCTCAGAGCCATCTGGTTATGTACGCTCAGCGGATGTCAGCTCAGACGGAGAATCAGGACCTGCTGATTCACTACTTCCAGGATAGTTTAACCGGTGCCGCACTCAAATGGTGCATGGGTTTAAACCGTACTACAATCAGTACATTCAGAGATCATGGTACTGCCTTCGTCCAACAATACAAATACAATTTGGACATGGCACCCGACAGAGATCAACTCAGATCAATGTCGCAAAAGGAAAAAGAAACCTTTAAGGAGTATGCTCAAAGGTGGCGTGAAATTGCCGCTCAAATTTGTCCACCTCTTGAGGAAAAAGAGATGACAAAAATCTTCTTAAAAACCTTAAGCTCATTTTACTATGACCGAATGGTTGCCAGTGCGCCCAGTGATTTCACCGAAATGGTCGGCATGGGTGTACGTCTTGAGGAAGCCGTCCGAGAAGGACGTTTGGTAAAAGACACTGGATCAACGAGCGGTACTAAAAAATACGGTAGTGCTCTCCCTAAGAAAAAAGAGCAAGATATTGGGAATATCTCTCTCGGAAAGCAAAGGCGACGTTATCAGCCAGTAGCAGCTGTTACTCCTGCTATCAGCCCCGTGCCTGTTCCTATGTATCAACCTCAGGTTGCGTAGAGCTAACCTGACCAACAAAGGACACAACAGCCTCTTCAGCAGGCTCGTCCTCCATATAACAACAACCGTACAACACGGCCACCAGGATTTGATCCTATACCTGTAATGTACGCAGAACTGTTTCCGTTACTGCTAGCCAAGGGGCACATTCAGACAAAGTCCCCTCCTACAGTTCCGAAAAATCTGCCTTTTTGGTTTAAAGCGGATCAAACATGTCCTTATCATCAAGGAGGTTCAGGGCATAACATTGAGACTTGCCTCAATTTTAAATCCGACGTGCAAAAACTTGTTAGGAGCGGGCTCTTATCTTTTAAAGATACGAATCCTAATGTTCTTACGAACCCGCTGCCTCAACACGAGAAAGCTGCAGTCAATCTGATTGAGAAAGAGACTAACAATGTCTATCAAATTCACGATGTACTCTTATTGGGGACCAATCTGGTCAAGATGCATTGTAGACAGAGTGGATATGGCCATGTGCCACCTCATAACTATCACCAGTGTGATATCTGCTCTAAAGATAACCAAGGATGTTCGGTAGTGCAATCAGCTCTACAGGAACAAATGGATCTTGGGTGGATCCAAGAGCACCGAGTTCGTGGAGTTAACATGGTTTACACGAATTCCAATGTCATTCAAAACCACGGCATCCGTGCGATGAATGTCAACTTGGTGGCGATGCACTCAAGGCAAAGCCAGTATCATAATCTACCGCGGCACGATTACAGTTCCTGTCTGATTTGCTCGGTAAACAAACAGGGATGCTCTTTCATACAAGAGGCCCTCCAGCATCAGATGGATCTTGGATGGATCCAAGACTACCATGATAGGAACTCCTATCAAATCAATATGGTTCAGATCTTTGACATTGGCGTGATGAATACCAACCTGGTAGAGTTACATGCTGAGCAGGTCTGACTCGGATTCTTAATATCACACGACTATCAAGATTTTAAAGCAGGTTACGAAAACGATCGAGGTTGTACCCTTGTCCAGGAGGCACTTCAGCACTTGTTAAATCACTGGTGGATGCCAATCTATATGGACGAAGATACTCAGCAGATTAGTATCAATAACAGGAATCCTACTCGTCGTCAAAGTCAGGATGTTCGATCAATGGAAGGTAACCTAGTGAGGTTACATTGTATTCAAAGTGGGCGTGGCCAGGTGCCACCACACAACTATGACAGTTGTAGCGTCTGTTCGGAAAGTAACCAAGGGTGTTACCTTGTGAGAGCAGCTCTTCAGGGTCAGGTCGATCATGGAGAAATTCATCCATATCCAGGTTCAGGACCCATCATTTGGTCGCCGAACTACCTTGCCGATCAAGTTGAGGATGTTGTCACGATCTCTGGTCATCACAGGACCAGGGATGTTTTTGCCATCGTCCCTCTACTTGACGAATCTAAAGTTCCCAACCAGGAACGGATCAAGGTTACTTATGATGGTCAGAAAAATCAGAAGGTTCCCATAGTCATCTATCTACCGGGGCCACTACCGTATGAATCAGCTAAGGCAATCCCTTACAAATACGGTGCAACAACAATTGAAAATGGAAAGGAAATTCCATTACCCTCCGTCGTAAATATTGCAGACATCAGTCGTGTAACACGGAGCGGTCGAATCTTCAACCGAGGGGTTGGAGAATCCAACAAAGAAAAGGAACTTCAGGCGGAAATTCCTGATCCACCAGTCAGTCAAACTGGTAATCCCGACTTTTCAAAAGACAAAGATGAGATGCTAAAGCTCATCCAAAGGAGTGAATACAACATTGTTGATCAACTGTTACAGACTCCTTCAAAAATCTCAGTATTATCACTGTTACTCAGTTCAGAAGCACACAGAGAGGCTCTACAAAAAGTCTTGGAGCAAGCCTTTGTGGAACAGGATGTAACAATCAGACAATTCGATAGCATTGTCTCTAACATCACTTCCTGCAACAATTTGGGATTTAGTGATGAAGAATTACCTGAAGAGGGTCGTCGTCATAACATGGCACTCAACATTACAATTAACTGCCAGGGCGATGCTTTAGCCAACGTACTGGTAGACACAGGGTCAGCCCTGAATGTTATGCCGAAGTCCACTTTGACGCAATTATCATTTAAGGGCCCTCCGATGAGAACCAGCGAGGTCGTCGTCAAAGCATTTGACGGATCCAGAAAAACAGTTATCGACGAAGTTGATCTTCCCATAACTATTGGTCCTCACACTTTCCAAGTCACTTTCCAGGTCATGGACATCCGGGCAACATACAGTTGTTTATTAGGAAGACCTTGGATACATCAGGCTGGAGCGGTTACTTCAACCCTCCACCAAAAGCTAAAGTTCGTCAAGAACGATCAACTTGTCACGGTTTGTGGGGAACAAGCCTTGCTTGTAAGCAACTTATCATCATCTACTTGTGTAGAACCCGAGGAGGTTATTGGAACTCAGTTCCAAGCACTATCGGTGAGTAAGGACGATCAATCTGAAGAAGGAACCTCGATTTCCTCATACAAAGATGCTATCAAAGCGGTCGAGAGTACCGATACGACAGGATGGGGACGGCTTGTCATTCCTATTGACAATAAAACAAAGAAGGGTCTTGGTTTTTCTGCAACCTGTACCCAGACAGCCGCCAACGATGAAAGTCTTCATCCCCTTCAAAACTTCTTCCACAGTGGAGGTTTTCTTCACCCAGTGTCTCAGACAGTTCATGCTATCAATGAGGAAGATCCCTCTGACACGGATGAAGAATGGAAGTCCTACCTTAACAAGGACGGCTATATGTCTCAGGAAGAGGTGCCTATGCCTTTTTGCTTTCCTACAGAAAGTCCGAGATTTATACCAAGATCAGATGTCGAAATGATATACGGAGATTGTGATCCGGAAGGATACCGTGCTCCGCCAAATTCATTAGAGGAAGACACTCTGATGAAAGACAACTTTGACTACAATTACTATGGCCCGATGGATGGTCTGCCAATGTGGTAGCCTTACCCAGGAAACTTGGGGCAAGAAAGTCAGCCGAGTAATGAAACTCAGCTGAGCGTCATTGAAGAGAATACTTGTGTCCCCACCATGTCATGGGATCAACACTCAGGTCATTCGGAAACTACTTAACATGAAGATGAATTCGCAACGTTTGCAGGACTAGAATTCATCAACTATGCTTTTCCCGATGTCAACGTCATCGAGAGAGATGACTCCTCCAGTTCCAAAGAAGTTTGGGACACTTTGGGACAACCAAGTGGAAAATTCGACTATATGGTCAAGTACACTGCTCCCGAAAGCTCTCGTATCAGGTTCGAAGACATCCAGCCAACTGGATGGGGAGATACAGCTGAGAGCACCAATGCTATGCAAAATGCAACAGAGGAATCCTCCTACGACAATTCTGCCTGGGAGACAGATTCCAATGATCCTGCTCTACCAGAAATCAGCGTCATTTCTGAAGACAAATCAAGGAAGGTGCCAGACTTTGTGATTCACCGAGGAGTTCGCCGCCAATGGGTTGCTGTCGAGGTCCCGAAGGTCGTTCATCAGTCAAAGTAATTGCCATCTTTTAACCTTTCACCCTGCCCAGGTGAAACGGATGTTTTGATAGGGCCCGCTTTTTGTAAATTTCCCTCTTCGCTTTGCCCAGAGCGAGTGAGTTTTGTTTTATAGGGCTGTAGTTTCAAGATTCGACTTGTTCATTAATAAAATAACGTCGTTCTGTAATTCCTGCATTATTTGCTGTTTTCTCTTTTTGCTTTTTCAGAAAATGGTAATCCTAAAAAACATTCGATAATAAAAACAAGCAGTAAAATCAAAACACTGCACACACTTGCATTTTCTCTATCTCTTCTAAACACGAATCATCACGTCATGCAGATTGCTTGTTTTATACCCCGTTGAAACATACGATCCGATGCCTTCTTCCAACTTTGAGTTCCCGGTATTCGAGGCTGAAGAAGAAAATGACAACGAAATTCTAGAAGAGATCTCCCGGCTACTCAGACAAGAGGAAAGGTCCATTGAACCTCACAAAGAACCGTTGGAAACGGTAAACTTGGGTTCGGAAAAAGAGAAAAAAGAAATCAGGATCGAAGCATTGCTCAGTCCAACTGCCAGAGAGAGTTTGATAAAGCTTCTCAAAGAATTCCCCGATGTGTTCGCTTGGTCCTATCAGGATATGCCAGGGTTGGATACCAGCATCGTGGAACATCACTTACCGTTGAGATCGGAATGTCCGCCAGTAAAGCAAAGGTTGAGACGGACTCACCCGGACATGGCCATCAAAATCAAAGAGGAGGAACAAACACAGATCGATGCGGGTTTCCTCGCTACATCTGAATATCCTCAATGGTTAGCCAACATTGTACCCGTTCCCAAAAAGGACGGAAAGGTCAGAATGTGTGTTGATTACAGAGATCTGAACAAGGCTAGTCCAAAGGACGACTTTCCTTTACCACACATTGACATGCTGGTAGACAGCACAACAAAGTTCAAAGTTTTCTCCTTCATGGATGGATTCTCGGGCTATAATCAGATCAAAATGGCGCCGAAAGACATGGAGAAAACTTTGTTCGTTACCCCATGGGGTACCTTTTGTTACAAGGTAATGCCGTTCGGTTTGAAGAATGCCGGGGCAACCTATCAAAGGGCCATGACTACTCTGTTTCATGACATGATACACAAAGAAATCGAGGTATATGTCGATGATTTGATTGCAAAATCAAGAACAGAGGATGAGAACGTTGAACATCTGTCAAAATTGTTCGAACGTCTAAGAAAATTCAAGCTCCGCTTGAATCCTAACAAGTGCACCTTCGGTGTCCGTTCAGGGAAACTACTAGGGTTCATCGTCAGCCAGAAAGGGATTGAGGTTGATCCTGACAAGGTCAAGGCCATTCAAGAAATGCCTTCTCCGAAAACTGAAAAACAAGTCAGAGGATTCCTGGGACGTTTGAACTACATCTCCAGATTCATATTCCTTATGACCGCCACTTGTGCGCCGATTTTCAAATTACTCAAAAAGAACCAGGATTGCGTTTGGTCAGAAGACTGCTAAACTGCCTTCGACAGTATTAAGGAATATCTGTTGAATCCTCCGATTCTATCACCTCCGGTGGAAGGAAGACCACTAATCATTTACCTCACAGTCCTAGAGGACTCAATGGGATGTGTACTTGGACAACAAGACGAAACTAAACGGAAAGAGTCTGCCATTTACTATCTAAGCAAGAAATTCACCGACTGCGAGACTCGGTACACAATGCTTGAGAAAACTTGTTGCGCTTTGGCTTGGGCAGCCAAACGTCTTCACCAGTACATGATTCGTCATACTACTTGGTTGGTCTCCGAAATGGATCCAATCAAGTACGTTTTCGAAAAACCTGCTCTCACGGGAAGGATTGCCCGTTGGCAGATGTTACTATCAGAATATGACACAGAGTACCATGCTCAGAAAGCCGTTAAAGGAAGTATTTTAGCCGATCATTTGGCTCATCAACCGATTGACGATCAAGAATCAATCGGGTTTGACTTCCCAGACGAAGATGTCATGTATCTAAAGATGAAAGATTGCGATGAACCGCTACCCAGTGAAGGGCCAGAACCAGGTTCCCAGTGGGGACTTATCTTTGACGGAGCAGTCAATCATTATGGAAATGGAATTGGGGCAATCATTGTTACCCCTCAGGGTTCCCACATTCCTTTCACTGCCAGACTTACATTCAAATGTACGAACAACGAGGCCGAATACGAAGCATGTATTATGGGTCTCGAAGAAGCAATTGATTTAAGGATCAAAAACTTGGACGTATATGGCAACTCAGCCCTGGTTATTAACCAGATAAAAGGAGATTGGAACACATACCAATCAGGATTGATTCCTTACAAAGACTATGCAAGAAGGTTGTTACCCTTCTTCAACAGAGTTGACTTTCATCACATCCCTCATGATGAGAATCACATGGCTGATGCATTAGCCACTCTCTCTTCTATGATTAGTGTAGGTCGATGGAATGACATACCTAAGATTGACATAATGCGCCTTGAACGGCCCGCTTACATCTTCGTGATTGAAGCAGTCATAGATAACAGACCTTGGTATCACGATATCAAATGCTTCCTTCAGAAACAAGAGTACCCATCTGGGGCACTCAGAAAAGATAGGAAAACCCTCAGAAGATTGGCTGGAAACTTCTTCCTGGGCGGTGACACTCTTTATAAGAGAAATTTTGACATGGTCTTGCTCCGATGCGTCGACAGACCAGAAGCAGACATGCTTATGAAAGAAATTCATGAAGGATCCTTTGGCACTCATGCCAACGGACACACAATGGCGAGAAAAATTCTCAGGGTCGGGTACTATTGGTTGACAATGGAATCCGACTGCTACAAGTACATGAGGAGGTGTCACAAGTGTCAGATATACTCCGACAAAATTCATGTACCGCCATCACATCTCAAAGTTCTTTCTTCCCCGTGGCCTTTTTCCATATGGGGAATCGACATGATTGGTATGATTGAGCCCAAGGCTTCAAACGGACATCGGTTCATCCTACTAGCCATTGATTATTTCACCAAGTGGGTCGAAGCAGCGTCATTCGCCAATGTAACCCGACAAGTGGTGGTCCGATTTATCAAAAATAATATCATCTGCCGTTATGGTGTTCCAAGCGAGATCATTACTGATAATGGATCTAACTTGAACAATAAGATGATGAAAGAGTTGTGTGCAGAGTTCAAGATCGAACACCATAACTCATCTCCCTACCTACCCAAGATGAACGGAGCGGTAGAAGCGGCTAACAAGAACATCAAGAAGATCGTTCAAAAGATGGTTGTAACCTATAAAGATTGGCACGAGATGCTACCTTTTTCTCTTCACGGTTATCGTACATCTGTCCGCACTTCAACAGGGGCTACCCCTTTCTCTCTAGTATATGGCATGGAAGCAGTGCTTCCCATAGAAGTAGAGATCCCGTCAATCCGAGTATTGATGGAAGCCAAGCTCACCGAAGCTGAATGGTGTCAAAGTCGACACGACGAACTGAACCTGATCGAAGAAAAGAGAATCACGGCACTATGCCATGGTCAGTTGTATCAACAAAGAATGAAGAGGGCGTTTGACAAAAAGGTCCGACCTCGTGTCTTCAGACAAGGAGATCTCGTGCTCAAGAAGATACAATCGTTTCTCACTGATTCGCGAGGCAAGTGGACTCCGAATTATGATGGCCCCTACGTGGTCACGAAAGCTTTCTCAGGCGGTGCCTTGAGACTTGCAACCATGGACGGAGAGGAATTTGCCTACCCCACGAATGTTGATGTAGTCAAGAAATACTTCGCCTAAAACTAAAAAAAAAAAAAACGTCTCGGTGGATTGAAAACCCGAAAGGGCGGTCCAGGCAAAAGTTAGAGACATGAAAAAAAATCATCCCGATGGATTGGAAACATCATAGTACAATCCAGGAAAAAATTAGGGATAATGGCAAGTAACTATGTTCAACAGAGGCAAGTCCCTCAGCAGCAGTAGTATCATCTATCGGAGGAAATCTCCAGTCAAAGGTCATCTTCGACAGAAGCTCAGGATGTCCCGAATTCAAAGTTGGTAGAAGGATAGTGGTCGTTATGTTTCAACGTAGCCCTTTTCCCTGTAAATTACCATTTTCTAACTTTGTATATACTCTTTGGAATCACGCGTTTGGCTGATCTCCATCTTATCAATAAAATTTGAGCCCTTGTGCTTTTGTTTGTAATTCTTTACTTGTTTTAGCTTTACAGAACGACGTTGTTTAAACTTAATCAGCGATTCTTGAAATAAAACAAAAATGAATTTACTTGTTAAAACTTTTTCTGCTTTTAAAATAAAGATGGCAATTTCTTTTGACTGTTGAACATCAGAAGAACATCGATTGCTTCTCCCTAAGTAAGCGAACCTCAAAGTGCAGAATCAAAGTACTCCTTCTAAGCCAGTGCGCCTGAATGAAGGATCAACTGTATCAGATGCGGTTTTCCTGTCCGATACCCTCGGCCGAGTTCTCATCTCCTAAGCCCGATCAACATAGCTCCCAACGGGACTATCTCCCCTAAGCAAGGTGGAATTGCTATTTTTGAATCAACGGTACTTCTTCGCCCCGCGATGGCCGAGTATCCAATTGTGTTCATCCATTAGTCTGTATGCCGCGTCAGTTTTGTCAGCATATACATACGTACTTCATGCATTTTTGATTTGCATTTACATTTCATATTGCATCATTATCACTCTAGCCGGTCTTGTCCCCTAGTGATAAACAGTTTTCTCAATCGAGTTTGTCAGTTCTTTCCTCGTCAGGAAGTGTTGCGTTTGCACAATCTCGCCACCAGTGTATCTTTAGATCAGAGTCGGCACTTGGCCACTTTGATAACTTGAACCTCTGAAAAGCCAGAGAAAACTCTCAATAAACATCACTCTTCGCCATTGAAGATGATATCCTTGCTTTCCCGGATTAAGGAAAATCCACAGAGAAAGCCTCGTGATCAGAGATTCAGCAGTACGTCAGTATTTCTCCGAAAAGGACCGCTGATGAAAATGTCATCGGCCCCACAAAATTGGACCCCATCATATGGCATTTCTCTGGGAAGATCCCGAGAAAAGTATGATGAAAGATCCCAAACGAAAACAGTCTCTCAAGAGACTCGCTTTCCCCAGTAGAATCGACAAATGGCGTCTCCAACAGAGAAGTTTGTACAACTCTACAACTCAGACGACTGGGTTCCCCAGCAAGTCTGGCATCAAAACATTTTCCACTCAAATGGCATCTCCCCAAGAAAATTCGGCGAGAAGTTTGAAGGAAAACCGCTACACATAGCGTCCCTTGTCAATAAAGTTTATTGACAAAAGAAACTAAGACCAGTTCCTTGGTAAGAAACCAGGATCGAGGGGAAGTTTAAATCAGAAACTAAGACAAGTTCCTTGGTAAGAAACCAGGATCGAGGGGAAGTTTAAAAAAGAAACCGAGACCAGTTCCTTGGCTGAAGACCAGGATCGAGGGGAAGTTTACCTTTTCTAAGCATCATTGCTTAGCTAAAGAAGATGAATGCGTAAGCTACCATTCATCACCACCATCAAAATTTCGGATATTCCGATATTTAATCCTCTTGCACCCCGAATGCCCGAACACCTTCGTCATTCATACCTTCGAGTCCAAGAAGATTAAATAGGGGCATCTGTAATACCCCAAATTTTGACCACTAAGATTTCCCATCATTGTGAAAATCATCATCACAATATGGATGAACCATCATGCTTCATCAGTCTCCCCAAAGATGGGTGAGCATCCAATACAAGCAAAATTAGGGTTTCAAGCCCTCTCTGAGTGCTTAGACAAAGGATCAATCAAGAAATGACATGATCTTCAACTTTTATAATCTCTCAAACATCCACAAAGGATCAAAAGGACTCCCACTTCAAGGATTAAGCACAAGATTGCTCCCTTCTAGGTGGATCAAGTCTCAAGATCGACAGTGTCACCAAATTTGGGTTTTGGTCAACCAGGGCCTCCAGATGGAAATTTTCATCTGGGCACAAGGCAATGATCCAAAACATAACCTAATATACTTCATGGAACCTCATGAACCCATGCATCAAGTCAATTTTGGCTCAGGGGATGCATTCATCAAAAATTAGGAATTAGGGTTTCTTGACCTAATTCACCCCTAAGTTGACTTTTGGGACAAACCATGAGCCAAGACCTCAAGAGATGATTTGAGGGTCTCTAATACACCATATTGATCCATTTGGAACAATGGATTGATCCAAGAAGCTTGAGCAACAAGTCTCATTTTCATCTGCACCACAATTAGGGTTTTAAGGGAAAAGTCAACTGTAACTTTGACTTTTGACCAAGACATGCTCCCAAACCCTAATACATGATTGAATATACCCTATGACACCCATGGAACATGTCCATCAAGTTTGATTTAGGTCAAGGACATAATTTCCTGAAGAATTGCACAGTTTGGAATTCATCTGATAAAAAGTCAATTGTGCACAAAAGTCAACTTTGACTTTTT
Source organism: Lathyrus tuberosus (assembly GCA_022829125.1). Lineage (NCBI taxonomy): Eukaryota > Viridiplantae > Streptophyta > Magnoliopsida > Fabales > Fabaceae > Lathyrus > Lathyrus tuberosus. The sequence goes on from JALAZF010000237.1 coordinate 968,480, forward strand.
GAGATTTTTCACCAAAATGGATTTTTAACCCTAAAATGATGTTAATGTATGATTTGAATCATCATTCATCAAGAAAAATCAAGAAAAGTGAGATAACTTGTAAAAGGGGTAACCATAAAACTTAGAAATTTTTCTAAGTTAAAAATAAAGTGGCAAAGGTACCAACTTTGGAGGACCATAACTCCTAAACCACAAGGCCATTTTTTCTCATCCAAATATGGATTTGTAGCCCTCATTATCACCTACAAAAACTTCAACTACAAGTCATTCCAATTCATTAAGGATTTTGAGTTATGGAGTGATCAAAGTGGCTGAAAAGTGAAAAAGTCACTTTTTCCAACACTTAGTGAAATTTTCACTAAGTCAGATTTGCCTTCACTTTTTGCCAAATGTAGGGGGATTTTTCACTTGGAATCAAAAGAGATCAAAACCAAACTTGTTCAAACAGTTGTTGTATCATGTTAGGGCTTTCCAAAATGGCCAAGAACATTGCCAAATTCAACCTACATCATGAGATACAACATTGGCAAGTTGCCTTGCTGAAATCTGTCAAGGCAAGAAAGAATTTGCATTTTGGCTCGATTTGCCAAAATCAGCCAATTGCAATTGCTCCAATCCACTTGGACACCTCAGAGGATTGAATCCAAAGGGGACAATCACTGAGCCAAGCCTCCAAGGTCCAAGGAACAAAGAATAGCATGTTGAACCTAGAGTTGCCAAAATAGGGACAAGACTTCAAATTTGGAATGAGGCATTCAATGGAACCATCAAGGTGGCATGGACTGAGCCATTCTTATCTGAAATCAGTCAAGACTTATCCAAGACCAAGGGGACCAAAGCTCTGTGCCCTAACCTCTAGTCAATGGCTAGAGGAGACTTTCATTTCCATTGGCCAACATTGAGGAAACCTACTTACCAGCTGCCATGCACTATTCCTTGCAAAACAAACTTGCTCTACTATAAATAGAGCTCAATTGTGGTCAGTTTGAGTACACCAAAGCGATCTAACAGATGCTTTCCTCAAAATCTCTTTCTCTTGGCAAAAATGCCTTTCTTAGCAAGGTAGCTATCGGGTTTTGAGTTTGAGAGCAATTCTGCACAAACCAATCACTCACACACCTCACATACATCACATATGAGCTGATCAAACACCCACATAACTTCTGAAACATCAATTTCAAAAAATCACTTGCCATCCACACAAGTTTGAAGTGAAGTTGCAGCTGAGATGCCATAAACTGATCCAGTCCATTTCAATTCAATCCAAGTGTTCAAACACACTCCATATGGTGTAGGGAAGCTGTCCAGATCATCACCACTCATCTGTAACACCTCCAACTCAAAATCACATCTGAACTTGCTGTCACGACTTGGAGGTAAGCCTAAACTTGGGCATCTCTCAATCTATGCATATTTCCTCACACAATAATTTGGCCATATGTTCATAATCATGCATGGAATGTTTTCCCTCAATTAATTGCATTGTTTGAATCGTGTATCAAAAATCCTAGCCTTCATGCAGAAATTAGGGTTCTTGAGGTTTCTTCGTGATTTCTTGTTGTATGTTTAATTTAAATGAAATTAAAGTACATAGACATGATCGTGAGGTTGAGGCGAGCATAATGATATGTGGATTGCATGTTATAATTACGTATTCATGGAGATTGGATAGAAAATGCAAATCTGGGCAACCTGAAAAACGCGCGTGTTCTTGGTGTTGTTCTTGGCGCCATTTTCATAAATTAGAATATTTGAATTTTGTGATTTTGTTTAATTGATTCAAAAATTAATTTCTCTCTGAGTTTTAATGATTTTGAGTTGATTCTTTTTTTAATAATTCACAAAAATGTTAAAAAAATTTATTTTATCAAAAAATCCCAAAAATATTATTTATTTCATATAATTGATATTTTTATAAAGAATTAATATTTTGATTGTTTTTGGCATTTTAAATATTTTTTCTACATTGATTTTGCAACTTTTAATGCTTTCTAATTATTTTGTAGGTCAATACTTAATTTTTGAAGCATTAATCCAATATCATAATTTGTTTTTCACATGTTAAACAATTTTGATCATTTTAATTGAATTTTTATTCAATTAAATACATTTTGAAAACAAATTAGGGTTTTGGATTAATTCAACCCTCATAAATCATTTTCAAAACATTTTGGGCCTCTATTAGAGTGTAAGACCCAATCCTTTTTTTGACCAAAACATCTTGGGTCTCACTTATTGTATAAGTCCCGATACCGTCAAAAAAACAAACGGCGCGATCGTCGCCTTTTTAAAAACCATCTGGGCCTACCCTCGAGTAGTAAGACCCATTTCTCTTTTCTTTAAACCTTTTTGGGCCTCTTGAGAGAGTGTAAGACCCATCCCTTTGTACAGAAAACCTTTTTGGGCCCCAGTCACTTGTATAAGTCCCTCTGTACAAATTTAAACAGTGGGCTCACTGATAAAACCCTGGGCCTCTCCTTGAGCTGTAAGCCCCAAATCTTTCTTTTTCAAAGCACTTTCTCCTTTGATTTTGAATATATTGTTGTTTTCAATCTTTCTTTGTTGAACAACTAACCAAATAGCATGGAAGGACTACAACCGAGTAAGTGGTTATCGCTTTCATTTACTGCTTTCATATTATAAACTGTATTGTGGGGCTGCTCACTATAAGTCTCCTTTCATAAACTCATATCTACTGTGTAATAATAGTATAGATATTTCGAGTTTCCCCGGCAACTACGTCTAGAACTAGGTGACGCCGTTTCACTTATTCGTAGAAATAGACGCCCAGATCCCCAATAGGAGCACCAGATACAGTCTTCTCTTCGGCTGTCCTCCTTAGGAATCGTCAAGAAGCTCTACTCCCCAAGATGAATGTATTCTCCGTGAATGGCATCTTTGAGTTTCTTCCAGATTCTCGAACTTTCCTGACTTGATCTATTCCTTGTGGATAGCTTGCCTTGAATGTCTCGGGGTTTGGGTACCCACTACGGTCATAATCTTGGACCTTAACTAAGGAACCCTCTTTAAAAGTTAAAAGTCACTAGATAGTAAACCTCGCACGTTTACCAGTGGTTTTCATCTTTAAAAGAGTTATCTCTCCTAATGGAAAGGAGATGATAGACCCACGGGCTTCTTAAAAGCATCGGCCTCCTCTTGGGCATTATTCAAGGACCCTACGGCTTCTTAGAAGTATTCACAGCCTCCTCTTAGGCTTCGTATAATGATCTCTTCCTTCGGGAATGATAGCCTCCTCTTGGGCTTCGTACAAGGACCCGTCGGCTTCTTAAAAGTTTCCAGCCTCCTCTTGGGCTTCGTACAAATTATCCCGACGACCTCCTAGAGGTATAGGAACAGAACTTAGTCATCTGCATAAAACAGTCCTTTCATAGAGTCTACTACTGTTTCTCACAGCATAGTACAAAAGATGAAACTCTATACACAGACAGTCTAACTTCCTTGAGTGTCAAAGACATTCTCAAGCACCCTTCGTTAAATAGGAAGGAAACCCGCAGACTCAGATAGTCTCGATACCCTTTGGATTTCCCGTTTCCTCAAAGAGAAGGAAACATCCCGGATCCTTGAATCAAATCCTTGAGTACAGTGTTGCTCATATAAGAACTGATTTTTTCTTTTAAATCAGTATATTGGATCTGTCACTCAACTGAAACAGTTACAATAGCCTCCATCTCGGGCTTCGTACGAGATACCAAAATTCTCCCCAGTGGAGTCAAAATAACCTTTTCGCCTCTCTCTCGGGCTTTGTACGAGATACAAAAACACTCTATTACTGAGTATAAAAGATTCTCCAACTGAGTCAACTCTTTGCTAGCCTCCTCTTAGGCTTTGTATAATGATATGCCCCACTGGGTCAAAAACCTTTAGCCTCTCTCTCGGGCTTTGTACGAGACACAAAATAGCCTCCTCTTAGGCTTTGTATAATGATTTTCCTAGCGGAAATTAGCCTCCTCTTAGGCTTTGTATAAGAAAACCACTGGTTGATCCAATCGACCTTTTAGCATCAAAGTTGTGCCTCGTTCACAGTACACAAACATCAACAACTCCCCTTCATCTAATCGCTGTAAGCGGCAAGCCTCTGGATCATCTATATCCATGCCACTGTCCCTCTTTTAGCATGAGAAATTCCTAAGGTAAGATGGCATTGCTCTACACTGAGTTAAAGTCTTCTCCTTCAGGTTAAAACCCTTTCTTCGGAAAATATGGCATTGCTCGGATCCGCGTATCCCAGTTAAAGTAATTCTCCTTCTCCCCTCTTTAGAGACGACAAATTCTCTCTAAAGTCGAGGTCTTTTAGCTTCACGTCTTGGGCTTTAAACAAGACACAAATAGACCTTTCAGCTTCACATCTTGGGCTTTAAACAAGATACAAAACACCTTTTGCTTTATGTCTTGGGCTTTGAACAAGACACCAAAACACCCATTTCCTCCCATAGAATAGGAGGAACTACGAACGCTCTGATTTCCCTGTTTCGGTAAACGGGAATACGTAGGTATAAGATCGAAAGAAAAGATCTTAGCGAGCACAATCAACAAAAAAAACCCAAATCCCATATCCCATCAATCAAAAGCAGTATTTCAAAAACATCAGTCCTAACATCCTAATCCTTATTCCCCGCCAGAAACCCTTTGCCTAGAAAAAAGAAAGAAAGAACCGTATTGGCAAAATACGAATAACCAGTACAAAAGCCCCCCCACATTGATAGCATCCGTAACCTAACAGATCGTTGTTTAAACTCAGTATGCAAGCAGGGTTAATTGGATACATCTATTTCCCTTCCTTATTCAGCTCACAATAGGATAAAAAATGAATCGACCTGTAGTCAAAGCTCAAACCGCAGAGAGCGACCAGCGCTTAAGAACCGCGTCCAAAATCGCTCGCTACATAAATGACATGATCTTAAACTTGTCTAATCTCTTAAACATCCACAATGGATCAAAAAGGACTCACACTTCAAGGATTAAGCACAAGGCTGCTCCCTTCTAGGTGGATCAAGTCTAAAGATCGACAGTGTCACCAAATTAGGGTTTTGGTCGACTAGGGCCTCCAGATGGAAATTTTCATCTGGACACAAGGCAATGATCCAAAACATAACCTAATATACTTCATGGAACCTCATGAACCCATGCATCAAGTCAATTTTGCCTCAGGGGATGCATTCATCAAAAATCAGGAATTAGGGTTTCTTGACCTAATTCACCCCTAAGTTGACTTTTGGGACAAACCATGAGCCAAGACCTCAAGAAATGATTTGAGGGTCTCTAATACACCATATTGATCCATTTGGAACAATGGATTGATCCAAGAAGCTTGAGCAACAAGTCTCATTTTCATCTGCACCACAATTAGGGTTTTAAGGGAAAAGTCAACTGTAACTTTGACTTTTGACCAAGACATGCTCCCAAACCCTAATACATGATTGAATATACCCTATGACACCCATGGAACATGTCCATCAAGTTTGATTTAGGTCAAGGACATGATTTCCTGAAGAATTGCACAGTTTAGAATTCATCTGATAAAAAGTTAACTGTGCACAAAAGTCAACTTTGACTTTTTGAGATTTTTCACCAAAATGGATTTTTAACCCTAAAATGATGTTAATGTATGATTTGAATCATCATTCATCAAGAAAAATCAAGAAAAGTGGGATAACTTGTAAAAGGGGTAACCATAAAAACTTAGAAATTTTTCTAAGTTAAAATTCAAGTGGCTAGGGTACCAACTTTGGAGGACCATAACTCCTAAACCACAAAGCCAATTTTTCCCATCCAAAGCTTGATTTGTAGATATCACTGCCCTCTACAAAAACTTCAACTAGGCCTAGCTCTAATTCTTTATGGATTTTGAGCTATGAGTGAGCCAAAGTGGCTGAAAATGTGAAAGAATACCATTTTCCAACACTTAGAAAAATTCTGCCTAAAACAGAATTTTGTTGAAACACTAAAACTTGTGGGATTTTTGCACATAGTTGCAAGCTGAATCAATTCCAAAGTTAAACACCAATGTTGTTGCAAATGTTGCCAAGAATTCAAAGGGCTCAACAGCATGAATTAATTCAACTCAAGCCATGAGAAATCCATGCTCAAAGTCATGCTGCTGCAAGCTATTTTGGAAAATCAGTTTGCATGTTTGCATTATCTCACACGATTTTGAACCAAAAACTGAGGATCAGCATGCCATCTGTGTTCAAACCAATCACATTGCATCTGATCCAATAGATAAAGCTGAGTCAAAAAGCCAAAGAACCTTCCAACTTGAAACTCATCCACTTTGGCTCATTTTGCTTTGAATTCAAAGTGCATTTATGTGGAATAGTGCATTTTCAAGATTCTCACTCTCCTCAGTCAAGTTATCTGATTAAACAACATTAAAAACATCTGAAGAATGTGATTTCAGTCAAGGCATAGTTGATCTATTTGGAGCAGCTGTTATGCCTAGTTCAAGAGGCATTTATGCCAAGCCAATCCAAGCAAATGTGATCTGATCCAGCTACCATTCACTATTCCTCCAAGACAAGAGTTGATCACCTATAAATAGAGGTCTCAATGGATCATTCAACTCACCCCAAAGCCAGTTACAGCACTGCTTTCTCTCATTCTTTCTTAAACTTCAAGTTTTCTTGTTTTTGAGTAACCACTATCGGGTTTTGAGTTGCAGCCATAAGCAATCAATTCCAATTGCTCAAACACATCACATATGATGTATTTGAGGTGTCCAAGTGCTTAAACATCATCTGTAACACTCCCAACTCAAAATCACTCTTCAACCAAGCCATTTTGCTTCAATTTTGCAGGTGGAGGTCTCTAGCTTGATCCAGAGCATTTCAAAGTGTTCCAAAGCTTGCAACACACTCCATAACATCCATTGAAGCTGTAGGGATCATCAATTCACGACTGGAACACCATCTGGGCAAAGTTCCATTTCAGCTTGCATCAAGGTGAGCTTCAAACTCAAACTCCATGATCCATGCATATTTCCTCGCATGATAATTTTGCCATTTGATTACCATCATGTGTTGATTGTTTTGCCTCAATAAATTTGATCATAGACCTCATAACCATGCTTGCACGATTGCTTTTGCAAATTAGGGTTCATCTGTGTTCATCATGATTATTTCACTCCACACTGAAAATGAATAAAATTAGGTATTGCCATCTTGTTCCTTGTGAAAAAACGCACGAGTTTGGTGTTTGAATCATGTCAAATGGTTGAGAGATGAGTGAGATAGGGTGCTTCATGCACGAGCTGGAGGAAGAAGATGGCCATGGCGCCATTTTCAGAAAACCAACTAAGTTCTCTATATATTTTTCACTTGCCATATACTTAATGAATTGGCATTGCGCCCCAGCGGTTCATCAGCTGGTTTTGTGTGTATTAGCGAGCGAGAGGTCTGGGGTTCGAATCCCCCTCGCCCCAGACTTCTTTTTATCACTTGTTTATTTTATTATTTTTCATGCTATTATTTTTAATAATTTGAAAAATTAATAACTCCTTCAATTTTTATCATTTTTTATTGGTTCTTTTTTTAATAATTCACAAAAATGTTAAAATATTTTATTTTCCCAAAAAATCCCAAAAATATTATTTATTTCATATAATTGATATTTTTGCAAAGAATTAGTATTTTAATTGTTTTTGACATTTTAAATATTTCTTCTACATTGATTTTGCAACTTTTAATGCTTTCTAATTATTTTGTAGGTCAATACTTAATTTTTGAAGCATTAATCCAAGATCACAATTTTTTTTCCATGTGTTAAACAATTTTTGATCATTTTAATTGAATTTTTATTCAATTAAATACATTTTGAAAACAAATTAGGGTTTTTGGATTAATTCAACCCTCATAAATCATTTTCAAAACACTCTGGGCCTCTCCTTAAGCTGTAAGCCCCAGATCTTTCTTTTTCAAAGCACTTTCTCCTTTGATTTTGAATATACTATTGTTTTTAATCTTTCTTTGTTGAACAACTAACCAAACAGCATGGAAGCACTACAACCGAGTAAGTGGTTATCGCTTTCATTTACTGCTTTCATATTATAAACTGTATTGTGGGGCTGCTCACTGTAAGTCTCCTTTCATAAACTCATATCTACTGTGTAATAATAGTATAGATATTTCAAATTTCCCCGGCAACTACGTCTAGAACTAGGTGACGCCGTTTCACTTATTCGTAGAAATAGACGCCTAGATCCCCAATAGGAGCACCAGATACAGTCTTCTCTACGGCTGTCCTCCTTAGGAATTGTCAAGAAGCTCTACTCCCCAAGATGAATGTATTCTCCGTGAATGGCATCTTTGAGTTTCTTCCCAATTCTCGAACTTTCCTGACTTGATCTATTCCTTGTGGATAGCTTGCCTTGAATGTCTCGGGGTTTGGGTACCCACTACGGTCATAATCTTGGACCTTAACTAAGGAACCCTCTTTAAAAGCTAAAAGTCACTGGATAGTAAACCTCGCACGTTTACCAGTGGTTTTTATCTTTAAAAGAGTTATCTCTCCTAATGGAAAGGAGATGATAGACCCACGGGCTTCTTAAAAGCATCGGCCTCCTCTTGGGCATTATTCAAGGACCCTACGGCTTTTTAGAAGTCTTCACAGCCTCTTCTTAGGCTTCGTATAATGATCTCTTCCTCCGGGAATGATAGCCTCCTCTTGGGCTTCGTACAAGGACCCATCGGCTTCTTAAAAGTTTCCAGCCTCTTCTTGGGCTTCGTACAAATTGTCCCGACGACCTCCTAGAGGTATAGGAACAGAACATAGTCATCTGCATAGAACAGTCCTTTCATAGAGTCTACTACTGTTTCTCGAAGCATAGTACAAAAGATAAAACTCTAGACACGGACAGTCTAACTTCCTTGAGTCTCAAAGACATTCTCAAGCACCCTTCGTTAAATAGGAAGGAAACCCGCAGACTCGGACAGTCTCAATACCCTTTGGATTTCCCGTTTCCTCAAAGAGAAGGAAATATCCCTGATCCTCAAATTTAATCCCTGTGTATAGTGTTACTCATATAAGAACTGATTTTCTCTTTTAAATCAGTATATTGGATCTGTCACTCAACTGAAACAGTTACAATAGCCTCCATCTCGGGCTTCGTACGAGATACCAAAATTCTCCCCAGTGGAGTCAAAACAACCTTTTAGCCTCTCTCTCAGGCTTTGTATGAGACACAAAAGATTCCCTCGTTGAGTCAATCACCCCTTTTTGCCTCCATCTCGGGCCTCGTACGAGATACAAATTCCTTAAGCAAGAGTCGAACTCTTTTAGCCTCCTCTTAGGCTTTGTATAATGATATGCCCCACTGGGTCAAAAACTTTTAGCCTCTCTCTCGGGCTTTGTACGAGACACAAAATAGCCTCCTCTTAGGCTTTGTATAATGATTTTCCTAGCGGAAATTAGCCTCCTCTTAGGCTTTGTATAAGAAAACCACTGGTTGATCCAATCGACCTTTTAGCATCAAAGTTGTGCCTCGTTCGCAGTACACAAACATCAACAACTCCTTTCCTTTCATCTAATCGCTGTAAGCGGCAAGCCTCTGGATCATCTACATCCATGCCACTGTCCCTCTTTTAGCATGAGAAATTCCTAAGGAAAGATGGCATTGCTCTACACTGAGTTAAAGTCTTCTCCTTCAGGTTGAAACCCTTTCTTCGGAAATTATGGCGTTGCTCGGATCCGCGTATCCCAGTTAAAGTAATTCTCCTTCTCCCCTCTTTAGAGATGACAAATTCTCTCTAAAGCCGAGGTCCTTTCGCTTCACGTCTTGGGCTTTAAACAAGACACAAATAGACCTTTTAGCGTTACATCTTGGGCTTTGAACAAGATACAAATCACCTTTCGCTTCATGTCTTGGGCTTTGAACAAGACACCAAAACACCCATTTCCTCCCATAGAATAGGAGGAACTACGAACGCTCTGATTTCCCTGTTTCGGTAAACGGGAATACGTAGGCATAAGATCGAAAGAAAAGATCTTAGCGAGCGCAATCAACAAAAAACCCAAATCCCATATCTCCATCAATCAAAAGCAGTATTTCAAAAGCATCAGTCCTAACATCCTAATCCTTGTTCCCCGCCAGAAACATTAAGCCCTAGAAAGAAAGAGAACCGTATTGGCGAAAATACAAATAACCAGTACAAAGGCCCCCCATATTGATAGCATTCGTAACCTAACAGACCGCTGTTTAAACTCAGTATGCAAAGCAGGGTTAATTGGAGACATCTATTTCCCTTCCTTATTCAGCTCACAATAGGATAAAAAATGAATCGACCTGTAGTTTTAAGCTCAAACCGCAGAAAGCGACCAGCGCTTAAGAACCGCGTCCAAAATCGGTCGCTACACTCTACAACCGAGTAAGTGTTTATATGCTTTCATTTACCGCTTTCATATACATATAACTGTATTGTGGGGCTGTTTCGCTGTAAGTCTTCTTTCATAAACTCATATCGACTGTGTAATAATAGTATAGATATTTAGAGTTTCCCGGCAACTACGTCTAGCACTAGGTAAATCCGTTTCGATCATTCTTAGAAATGACAATACTAGATCCCCCATAGGAGCACCAGATACAGTTTTCTCTTCGGTTGTCCTCCTTAAGAATTGTCAAGAAACTCTAGTCCCCAGAGATGATCTCTTCTCTGTGAATTGCATCCCTTGAGTTTCTTCCAAATTCTCGAACTTTCCTGGCTTGATCTATTCTTTGTGAATAGCCTGTCTTGAACTTCTCAGGGTTTGGGGACCCACAGGCTTCTTAAAAGCATCCCCGCCTCCTCTTGGGCGTTGTACAAGGACCCGTCGGCTTCTTAGAAGTATTCACAGCCTCCTCTTAGGCTTCGTATAAATGATTTCTTCCTCCGGGAATGATAGCCTCCTCTTGGGCTTCGTACAAATTGTCCCTCGGATTTTTAAAAGTTTCCAGCCTCCTCTTGGGCTTCGAACAAATTGTCCCGACGACCTCCTAGAGGTATAGGAACATAAATTAGTCATCTTAATAGAACAGTCTTTCAAAGAGTCTAGATCTTTCTACCGTGAACGTACTACTACTGTTTCTTTAAGCATAGTACAAAAGATAAAACTCTAGACTTGGACAGTCTAATTTCCTTGAGTCTCAAAGACATTCTCAAGTCCCTTTCAAAAATAGGAAGACACCTGTAGACTTGGACAGTCTCAAATACCCTTTGGATTCCCCGTTTCCTTAGAGAACAGGAAATAATCCCGATCCTCAGATCAAATCCATGAGTACAGTGTTACTCATATAAGAACTGATTTTCTCGTTGAACCAACATAATGGACATGTCACTCAACTGAAACAGTACCCTTTTAGCCTCTATCTCGGGCTTCGTACGAGATACAAAGACTCTCTTGTTGAGTCAAACCTTTTAGCCTCCATCTCGGGCTTCGTACGAGATACAAAGACTCTCTTGTTGAGTCAAACCTTTTAGCCTCCATCTCGGGCTTCGTACGAGATACAAAGACTCTCTTGTTGAGTCAAAACTTTTAGCCTCTATCTCGGGCTTTGTACGAGATACCAAAATACTCTCTTGTTGAGTATAAAAGGCTCTCTTGTTGAGCCAATCTCCCCTTTAGCCTCCATCTCGGGCTTCGTACGAGATACAAAAACACTCTCTTGTTGAGTATAAAAGACTCTCTTGTTGAGTCAATCACCTTTTAGCCTCCATCTTGGGCTTCGTACGAGATATAAAATCACTCTCTTGTTGAGTATAAAGCACTCTCTTGTTGAGTCAAAACCTTTAGCCTCCATCTCGGGCTTCGTACGAGATACAAAAATACTCTCTTGTTGAGTATAAAAGATTATCCTGTTGAGTCAACCCTTTTAGCCTCTCTCTCTCTCGGGCTTCGTACAAGACACACAAAAACTCCCTCTTGTTGGGCCAATAGCCTCCTCTTAGGCTTTGTATAAGAAAACCCAGGTTGAGCCAATCAACCTTTTAGCATCAAAGTTGTGCCTCGTTCACAGCATACAAACATCAACAACTCCTTCCCCTTTATCTAATCGCTGTAAGCGGCAAGCCTCTGGATTATTTACATCCATGCCACTATCCCTCTTTTAGCATGAAAAATTCATAAGGAAATATAGCATTGCTCTACACTGAGTTAAAGTCTTCACCTTCAGGTTGGAACCCCCCTATAAAGGAAATTATGGCATTGCTGGATTCACATATCCCAGTTAAATAAGTCTCCTTTATAATCAGTCACCCAACAGTTGGGACAAACAAACCCTTTTTAGAGATGACAAATTCTCTCTAAAGACAACACCTTTTAGCTTCTCATCTTGGGCTTTGAACAAGATATAGATCACCTTTCGCTTCACGTCTTGGGCTTTGAACAAGACACCAAAACACCCATTTCCTCCCATAGAATAGGAGGAACTACGAACGCTCTGATTTCCCTGTTTCGGTAAACGGGAATATATAGGCATAAGATTGAAAGAAAAATCTTAGCGAGCACACTAATCCAAAAACCTAAAGTCCCCTATCTCCACCCAATCTGACAAATTCCCCATGAATAGTCCCAGTTTTCCACCTTAATAAAGTAAGAAGAAAGAAAGGCCCCATTACCATATAGCATCCGTAACCTAACAGACCGCTGTTTAAACTCAGTATGCAAGCAGGGTTAATTGGAGACATCTATTTCCCTTCCTTAGTCAGCTCACAATAGGATAAAAAATGAATCGACCTGTAGTAAACCCCAAAGAGCGACAGCGCTTAAGAACTGCGTCCAAAATCGCTCGCTACAACTTCTATTAGATAAAACATGTCATATGCACGATCTGTTTTGGAGAAACAAGATAGTGAATAAGTGCTTTAAGGATGGAGACAGGAATGCAAAGTTTTTTCACAACACAATCAATTTGAGATAGGATAGTAAAATAATCACTAGACTGAGGCATGTCAATATTTTTTAGAGGAGGGCATTAAAATTAGATATTCATGTTATTAACTTCTACCAAAATTTGTTTAAATCAAAAAACAATTGTAGTTATATTGATTTGGTGGAGAGAACTATCCCACAACTTACAACTCATGCACATAATGACTATCTCATTAGAATGCACCATCCTCAAAAAATTAAGAATGTGGTGTACACTATAGACGGTAATTCCGATCAAGGCCCTAATGGCTTTAGGGAATGTTTTTTCTAATCCTATTAGGATCTAACTGAGACTCATGTGATCAATTCAGTGAATCAATTCTTTGAACATGGTTGGATATTTCCTAATATCAATTTAGTCAAAGTGACTTTGATACCTAAGCAACATGGAACAAATTCTATTGAGCAGTATATACCTCTAACACTTGTAATTTTCCAATTCAAAATCATCATCAAGATCATGGCAGACAGGTTGACCACTTTAGCTCCTAAAAAATTTTCAAAACACAAAAGAGGCTTTATCAGGGGCAAACATACTTATGGGGCATTAAAATTACTTTAGAAGCCATTAATATGTTAGACAAAAAATTCTTAGGAGGTAGTATGACCTTGAAGATAGATATCAAAAAAATTCTTTGATATTTTAGACTGATAATATCTTATTGAAGTTCTTGTTCAATTTAGATTTGATAAAAATATTTGTGATTGGGTTCTTACCATTATACACTCGGTGAAACTATCAATTATGATAAATGGAAAAGCAGCTGGATTTTTTTTTCTTTCTCTAGAGAAGTGAGGAAAGGAGATCATTTGTCTCTATTTCTCTTATGTGTTGCTAAAAAGGCACACAATAGGCAGTTATCTATTGATGACATCTCGACAAGTGTAGTGATAACGTCGAAGTAATAATAAAAAGGCCGTCTCCATGAGGATTGTAATTAAACAAGATAATTATGTGCAAATTTAAGTAATTAAATAAAGGGGTTCATTAGAAAATTGGTTCTAAAATGAAAAATTAAAAGGATGAAATTCAAGATGATAAATATGATTAGGTCTTTATTATTGAATCCCTTTATTTTGCACCTGTTAATGAACTGTGTATTTGTTGAGTTTCAATTAAACTATTATCACACTGTGAATTAACAAATCCACTACACGCAATTTCTTGGTGTGTAACTCACTAACTTATACGATAGTCCCTTAATTCCTTAGGCCAATTCAAAGTTAAATTAGGCATTCTAAATGTGTTAGTTCATAAGAAACAACTTCTAATTACCTATCCTTAATTAATTACAAAGTTGAATAAATTGTCTAGATCGGATATATAGACTAACGTTTAGAAATCCCTAATTATCTAGATCGTTTCGTACGCCCGTAAGTGACAAAAAACATTAAACATAAGAAAAAATTAAATAAGATAATAACATTAAAAGTACTAAACAAATCTCAATCAGAAATATGATCCAACAGGGTAAAAATAAGGTTTATCTCAAAAAGACCAAATCTTGAGAAACTTAGCTACTCATTGATAAATTTACAAATACCATGAGTTGATAAGTATTCGTCATCAAAATCTATGAAAGAATTGCTCTCCAATGACTCCAATGTGCTCCAAAATTGCCCCTTAAATGACCTTATCCATCACTTTCTCTCTAAAATTCAAAACCCTTGAAAAGGGGCCAAAAGTAGCTTTAAATATAAAATTGTGTGTTAGCCAAAAAGTGTGTCACCGTGCCGCGACAAGTCAGTATCGTGCCGTGATGCAAGCCTCATCACGCTGCGAAAGGATGTATCGTGTACGCGATATTTCCAGAAGAAAATCCTTCGTTTTCTTCTCTTTTTTCACAAATTTCACTAAGTCTTTGTTTCTTCTTTGCATTGGCTTTTTGCTCAATTTTCACACTTTTACATGGCTTTTGGTCACTATCCTTTCGAATTCATTCGAATTTCCTCATGAAAATCACGTATGACGATTGTTATCATAACCCCAAACTTGAATTGTTGCTTGTCCTCAAGTAACCTGTTTGCACACTGAACATTTCATCAAAGTTAAAATGGTTACCCTTACCAATGAATGTCACCTTTTTCCGATCAACACTTTGGTTCCCTGCTTCGATTCAATCGACTCGGAAAAGTTCTTTCGACATACAAGTACTCAAACTATCTCTCATCTCACATTTATGCACTCAATTTGAGAGAATAATCACTCAATCAACATGCAAAAACATTTAACAATGAATTTGAAAATTTTTTAATCGATTCAATCAAAGTCATAGTTAAACACACACTTTTGAGGTCTTTTACATGTTGTAACGTGGCTTATGCTAGGGTAGGATAATTTGTGATAATAGGCTTAAACCGTTGGAGTTAGGTAGTTTTCTTGATGTTATCGATTCCTTACATATCACTCTTTTATAACTCACTTGGTATTACAAATTTTGCATATTGTTGGTCCAATTTTTCAAAAAATTTTGATGAAGCTATTTAAAATTCTTATTTTTCTTTCTTTTTCTTTCTCTTTTTGTTTTGACCAATTTCTCTAGTACCCCACCCCCAAACTTATTTGTTGCTAACATCCAAGAGCAACCCTGAACTTTTTATTTTGCATCAGACAAGTAAAATAACTATTTCTACCTAAATCTGAAGAGGGTGGTAACAATCTTTCAAGTCAATGGATATATAATATAGCTATGTCACTAAAAGAAAGGTTATGGCACAAAATGATTAAACAAAAAATATTATCATATTGAAACAGGGTGGCTTAAAAGGCTCAGAGTTTTCACAAGCATCTGTTGGAACATAATTGGTTTGTACCATATCCCTTAGGTTTTGATGATAAAAAAGTATTTAAAGAACAATTGTGTATACTAATATTTGTTCAATTGTGTAGGACCATAAACTAAAATTTCAGGAATAAATTAAGTATTGGTTCTGTTAGTGAACATCTAAAGAGAAGTTTAAAGATCAGAATCTGAAGGATCTAAAGCTGAAGACGAAAATCTAAAGAAGTCTACTTCTGGAGATTAGACTCTGAAGAGGTCAACGTCTGAAGGCAAGACTCTAAAGAAACCAGCCTATAAAGACCAGAGTTTGAAGAAGTCTATTTCTGAAGATTAGAATTTGAAGTAAGTCAAAACGTAAAGATCAAGGTGACTCTGATAGGCCATTTTCATACTCTGTGGCTATTTTTCCTTCTTCTGATCACGTGAAGACCTAAGATATTTTTCATATAGATAGATGGGATGTAACTGATAGTTCTTTCTGAAGCAAATGTGTAATACCCCATATTATCTAATTGCTCAATTGGATATCAGATGAGATCAGATGAGTATCTATGTGCTCTATCTTTGGTATATTGGATTAATGGAATCCTCTAAGTACCTTAAGTGTTATCAATTGGGATCAATAGAGCAACTATTGAACTCTGAAGAGATCAATTTATTATTAGTTCGAGAGAGACTTTTATGATAACTCTAATAATTGGTCAATGGGTTGAGATGACAAAATATCAATTTGAAATATTTTACTCTATCGGATTATATTATATAATATTGGTTTATATATATATATATATATATATATATATATATATATATATATATATATATATATATATATATATATATATATATATATATATAAAGAAGAAGTAGTAAAGAAGAAGAAGAGAGAAAATGGAGAAGGTGAAGAAGAGAAACCCATGGATCATCAGCATCTTCTTCAAACTCCTTTTCGATTATCAGGTGGGTTCTAGATAGAAACTTAAGTTCTAGAATTAGAGATGATTTTAGCTTAAGTTAGGTTTTGTGAAAAATGGCTTAAATTGGTAATCGATGAAAGTTAACGGATAAAATGAGTTATAAATTATGTAGTATAATCATTAGCCATGTATGATCATCTGTAAATGTATGTTTTGCACGTTGATGAAGTTTTGGGATGAGAAATTGGTAACCTAGCTCTATTTTCACGCTGCTGGAAAACCCAGTTTTCCCAGATTCGCACTGCGAATCCCCCAGCGAAGGGGAAATCGTGCACTCGCTGGACGTTCGCACGGCGAATGATGCAGCGAACAAGTGTTGGCTAGGCATTCACTAGCAGCTTCGCATTGCAAATGAGTAGCGAGCACTCGCTGACTTCTTCGCATTGCGAACATGACAGATCACCCAAGTTGTTTCCTTCATAACTTTTGATCCATAACTCGGATCGGGACGTTCTTGGTGTCATTAGGAAGCTATGACGACCCTCTATCTGATAAAAAGTGAAAATATTGGGTATGATGTGGGATATTTCTTTTAGAGGAAAAATGAAGGAAAATAATGTTTTGTGAAATGTCAGAATTGACATCTTTTGGATCGTAAATCCGATCGAGGCATAGTTATAGCCGATGTAAAGCCGTGAAAATATCCTACGGGGTAAGAGTGAGAAATATTGTTTCGTTACCCGGTTAAATGAATCGGAGGGAACCCGAAAGTAATGTTTTATGTGTGATTCCATTATACAAATGTAGTATGCTTTTGTGTAATTTATGATTGAATTATTATATGTGATTCAAATGTGCAATTGTGATATGCTTTGCTTGTTATTGATGTTAACTTGACTGAAATAAATATGCATGTTTAAAATATGAATTAGGAAGAGTGAGGAAACTTTACCCCGAAACAAATGGTATAATTCTAGGTTGTAACTAGAATTGTGATAGAAACTCTGAATGGCGAAGCTCGTGCTTTCATTGACGAGTTCTGGCCTAGAGTAGGTGGAGTAATGACAACGCTCGTGCAGAAGAGGCCGAGGCATGTGTCCATTACCGAATGATATAGAATTGAGTGACACACTAGTATGGAACATGTGTAATGGTTAGGTTTATTTTTTAGAAAGGCAAAAGAGGCCTTAAGGCGAATGTGGCCTTGTGATTGTCGAATACAATCACGTTGTGTGAATGATCACGAAATCGTAACCATTTATCTTGCGGTGTAGT
Organism: Lathyrus tuberosus; assembly: GCA_022829125.1. NCBI lineage: Eukaryota > Viridiplantae > Streptophyta > Magnoliopsida > Fabales > Fabaceae > Lathyrus > Lathyrus tuberosus. The sequence continues at coordinate 986,373 of JALAZF010000237.1, forward strand.
TTCATGAGACTCGAGCACCTCCACTGAAACGTATGCACAATTACTTGGCAGGTTTGATTCCCGCGTATAGTACGAATGGTGCCTACGGGTAAAGAGACTTGTGACGGTGTACGGGCCGTGTGAAGTGACGGATCACGGTGTACGGGCCGATGATCCCGAATCCATTTCGTATGTCAAGTAACTACAAGGATCCATGACTCGGGTCGACTTCTAGACGTAGAAGTGGACGGGAAAAGGGGATGCCTTGGTATGGTTATCGATTCGTAAGGAATCTTGAGTTAACAGGCTCAGGACGTAATTCCTTCCGTGTGATATTTATGAGTTAACAGACTCATGGCATGTTTCCATATAGTGTGAGATGGTGAGATTGTGAACTCAAAGTCATTTCCCTTCCCCTTGACTTGAGTTAGGATTGATAGAACCCTGTAAAGCCGAGAGGATCTATAGGATAGGGAACTCACTGAGATTTGATGTATCTCACCTCACTATAGTTGCTTTATTTCAGGTAATTGTAGGTTTGTTTTGCAAGTGGAGCAATGTTGGGATGTTTCAAGAGAAGCTTGGCTTTAGTATTTCCGCTGTGTATTTGTTGTATACAATTGAGGATATTGTATATTCTTAGATTTTATTTTTCTTTGGCTAGTTTCCATGACTTATGCCATAGATTGTATTTGTATTTTTAGAACGGACAAGTATGTGAACTATGCCATTAGGCACTTTTGATGTGTCAGTACTAAATAAAATGCGTGTATTGTATTATTCTAGATATATATTGTACAGGGCATTACAGTTGGTATCAGAGCAGGTCATGTCCTCGACCTAGCCTTGAAACATCATAAGTAAATCTATTCATGCCTCTTAAGTGTGTCTTGCCATCATGAAACTTAATGTCATACTATGTAGTGGTGGGTCTGATCAACCTAATACTATGTATGTGATAGGTAGAATCATGGTTGGGCGGCCACGAGGACTCCGAAGCGTTGTCGTAACTTGTGCTAGGAGGGTAGGCTCAAGCCAAGAGTTAGTGGTGTGGAGTTTGGTCAACTCTGTTGAGGTTTTGGTAGAAGTTGTGTTTTGGGTAGCATGGGATTTAAGAGTGTTGTGATGTTCAAGCAATCCTTTGGAATGAATGGAGTCTGAAAGTTAAGGATCTCTATCGGACGATTGGATAAGGATTTCAAGTAATCTCATTCCGTGGAAAAGAAAAGTTGTATTATGGAATGTGTGACGTAAAGTCTGGAAGTGAGGTAAGTATTGGTGTTTCAGTTTCTAAGGTCGCTATGGTATCTTGAATGGACGAGAGTACCTTAAGGAGTGTGTTCGGAATAATATCTTCCGACTGGTAAAAGTTGAGAGTTAAGGATGTTCGGCTTTTATGGGAACCTAAAGTAGTAGAGAAGCGTGAGAAGGAACACAGGGATGTGTTACATGCTTCAATGAAATAAGTATGCGCCGAACGAAGAGTAGAAGACGAATTGCATACATTCAGTTATGTAGAGAGTTTAAGTTCAAGGTAACTCATCAGGATTTCTAATTTCGGTGAGACATCAATTTGGAATTTGTTAACTTGCCCAAGGAACCATATAAGGTATTATGTTGGAGGAAGAATGAACTCCATTTAGTAACGGAAGTGTAGTGATATGGATCGGAAGTGGTTCGTATTAAGAGACAGAGTAAGCATCTTGGGTTAAAGAGAATCTTAGTAAGATGGTTTATATTGGGACCTAAAAGGGATTACCGTGGAGAGCAAAGTACCCGCGATGTGGGAAACGGTATGTTATGAGAAAGGTTACACCTTGGTATTAAGAACAATCGTAGTAGTAGCATCGTGGTCACAAGTGTACGTGATGGATTATTTTTCTTGAGACAAGTGTGAAGGGACGTACCTTGTGGAGTAGTGAGTACTATATCTTTTCAGAAGCAAGATTGTGGTGAATCAACGAAAAGCAACTCAGGACCTATTACGGACTAAGTGTAAACCATGGAACGATTTATACCGGAAGGGTTTTGTTATTAGTTGGTGAGAATTGTCAGTTGCGGATTTTCCATTACGTAATTTGGTTTACGTGGGATGTTCAATGGATAGTAAAGGGTAAGAAATCCCGGTTAGTGTGTACGGAATGGTGGAAAGGTTCTTCAAGAGGATGCATTGCCCCGATTTGGTTACAAGTATAGAGAAACCTCTATAATTGTGAATAATCAGAATATTCGGAATCTACCTTTGTTGGACTAAGAACGTTGTAGTATTATTTCTCACCCAGGAATTCAAGTGAGAGAACAAGGTTGTATGCATGACATGAGATGTCCACCATTTTCGTGGTACCGTGTGATGGTTGTGTGTTGGGCTTTGCTTATGGACGAATCAAATAAGAGTGGTGGCTAAGACCCTAGGATGTCGTCATTATTGACTTCCCGCTAGTATCGTTGTATGAACAGAGAGTGAACTGTTCCGCTGAAGTTTTAAGGTGTGCTTGTGTCAGAATTGGGAATGTTGATTGTCACTTGGTTGGAGTGTGTCGTCAGCATGTTTTGACTTTATCGGTTTATCTTGAGTTGAGCAAGGTTGGTGAATGTTACACAAGTTAAAAAGCCTCGAGTTAAGAATGATATTGTGGGTTAGAGCAAGTTGGATTGATGTTTTGTGTAGGGATGGTTTTGAATTATGAGGAATTGGTTTTGATTCAGCAGCAGTGTAACCGTTTAACACGTGCGAGAATGGTGTTTTGCGCTGAATTTTGAGGAGTTAACCGATTAATCTCAGGCGGGTAATCGATTAAGTGTGTGTAAATTATGGAATCCCTTAGGAACCATCATCTGGGTTTGGTTACCTTATGTTGCCCCGATTGGATGGTATTGTGCGAATGTAAACGGGATTGCAAGTAAATGCAAGACGGATTTGTATTTTTAGAATCGGAACTTCTGAAGGGTGTTGCATAGTTGACCATTTGTTCAACCGACGAAAGAGTTTGACTTTTGGGAGAAGTAATCATGGGAATGGTGTTGTGTATGAGGAAGTAATAGGTGCATTGTTATTCTTACTGTTGAGAACTTTAAGGACGGAGTTGGAAAATACTCACGAAGTATTGATCTTGCAAGGAAGGTACTTCGATGTGTGATGATGGCTTTAGTAAGGTATGAACAGTTGGTCCGAGTTAGTAATTGTTAACTTCCGTGAGTTTATGGTATTGGATTTAGACTCCGTGAGAGTGGTACCAGTTGTGTGCAGTTGTGTTTGACCCGGAGAAGGAATTTGAAAGTTATCTTTCCAAGTACGAGTAAGAATTGGGTGTTCCGAAGTTAAGCCTGTAACTTGGAATCGTTGGTGGAACGGAATGAATGAGAAAAGTGGATTCAATTGAGAAACGTCACATGTCCTTTGAGGGTGTGTGTACGTGTAGAGTGTTGTGTGTGGATTGGTGAGTAGTATGGAAACTCACAATCTCGCTTTGAATGGTTAAAGTCTTGATAAGCGGTGATTCGGATATGTTTGAAGTTCCGTGATGGTGTTACATTGACAGTAATGGAGATTGGTGACGACAGAAGCCTTGAGTAAGTCGGAAACCGTAAGAAGAATCGATTTGGAATGTGGTAACCAGAACCGGAAGTTGTTAAACTATTTTGGGTATATTGATTTCGAATTTAGAATGGAATTGGAGTTGTATATCTTATGGTTGTAGCAGTGTAACTCTTGTGTCTTTATCGTCTGGGGAGTGTTGGACCGATGTTAAGGTATTGTGTGTTGGCGAGGAAATTGTTTTACCATAAGACGCCAATAAGTATCTTGTACCACGGGTTAGTAAGGGACCTTAGTGGAAAGGTGTGTTTCACTGCAGATTGTTAGCTACTTGGTAATGCTTAAGAATTCTTAAGGTTCTACTGTTAAGACTGATTACGCAGTGGAATATGACAGATGAAAGAGTTGGTCAGAATGGTAGGGATTTGGAAGATTGTCACTTGTAAAGATGGAAATGACATTCCTGTCTACTTGGCAACTGTCGGTGTCCAAACAATACCAGATGTACAATGCAAGGATGGAAGTAAGAAGATCTTGTTCTAAGAGAATTATCTTTTGGGAGTGATACGAAAGGGATGAAATATCGGATTTAATGAGTACCATGTACAGCATCTGACTAGATGGAACTGGTAAGGAAGTCGTTTGACGAATGGTGAAGTGGTTCTGGACGTTGAAGGATTTATGGAAGGATAGTTGTTGGAAATTATATGGAGTTAAGAGATCACTGAATTACATCAGGAAGATGTGTTAAGTGTTGTTGTTTCAACTTGAGATAAGATGTTACGGTCTTGTGGTGAGTCGGTAGAGGAATGTAGAATGGTGCATTCTTTCTAAAATAAGATATGACTAAGTGTTTTAGTAAGGAAACAACAGATGAATTTGGGAAGGAAAAGTTTGAAGTTTACCCAATATTGGAACAAGAGTATGACTAAAGGCGTGAAGTTGTTGAATTGTGAAAATGTGGATTTTTGGTCTGTGGAATCAAGTTGGAATTGGAATGCGTTAGAAGTTTAACGGAAGTAAAATTGAGTGTGGAACTAAGACAATGATGCAAGTTATGATTCTTGTCGAATAGAGGAAATTCGGGGGTGAATTTCAATTTAAGGGGGGAGAGTGTAATACCCCATATTATCTAATTGCTCAATTGGATATCAGATGAGATCAGATGAGTATCTATGTGCTATATCTTTGGTATATTGGATTAATGGAATCCTCTAAGTACCTTAAGTGTTATCAATTGGGATCAATAGAGCAACTATTGAACTCTAAAGAGGTCAATTTATTATTAGTTTGAGAGAGACTTTTATGATAACTCTAATAATTGGTCAATGGATTGAGATGACAAAATATCAATTTGAAATATTTTACTCTATCGGATTATATTATATAATATTGGTTTATATATATACATATATATATATATATATATATATATATATATATATATATATATATATATATATATATATATATATATATATATATATATATATATATATATATATTTGGAAAAAGAAGAAGAAGTAGTAAAGAAGAAGAAGAGAGAAAATGGAGAAGGTGAAGAATAGAAATCCATGGATCATCAGCATCTTCTTTAAACTCCTCTTCGATTATCAGGTGGGTTCTAGATAGAAACTTAAGTTCTAGAATTAGAGATGATTTTAGCTTAAGTTAGGTTTTGTGAAAAATGGCTTAAATTGGTAATCGATGAAAGTTAACGGATAAAATGAGTTATAAACTGTGTAGTATAATCATTAGCCATGTATGATCATCTGTAAATGTATGTTTTGCACGTTGATGAAGTTTTGGGATGAGAAATTGGTAACCTAGTGTTGTACCCCAAATTTTACCCTCATTTTTTTCTGCTAGTTGATGTTATATTTATTTTAATATCTCTATCTGTCTCTATTTTAATTTATATTCAATGTGGCCTATTTTTATTTCATTTATATTTAAGTTGTTTTATTTTTATTGATTTAAATTAATCTTAATTTAATTTAATTTTAATAATTAGTTTAAATAATTAGATTAATTATTCATTTAGTTTATGTTTCTAACTAATTTTAATTTAGAATATTAATTAGTTTATTATTAATCATATTATTAAAAAAAGAAGCATTATCCATTTAAATCCATTTTGCATTGTTTATTCAATCAAATCCACCTCTTTCAATTCATATCCATTTCCATAATTAATTCCAATTTCCATCTTCATTTCAATTTGAATTTCAATTCCATAGCCAAGCTTCAAATCCCATTCAAAGATTCAAATTATGATTTTCTTTTCAAGTTCAATTCAAATTTCCAAGTCCATAATCCCATTTAATTCAAGTTTCATTTCTAACCAACTTTGATTCCAAGTTCAAATGTCACTCAATTTCCTTTTGAGTTCATAACTATTCCAAAATTCCAAGCCATTATTTCCAAATTAATTCTAAATCCATGCTCAATTTACACAAATAAGATTCAATGTTTACATTCAAAGTCCATTTATACAAATTATTTTTACATACATGGATATTACATAAAAGTCCAAGAATTGAGTTTACAAGAAAAGCCCATTACCACAAAAGGTCCATTTTGAAAAAAACAAAAATAATTACAAGACCAAATCAGGCCTCCTTTGAGTGAGCCAGCCACAAATACCACGTCATTCCTTGAGCTACCACCATCAGTAATATGCCTCATGCCATTTTTTTTTGAGCTGCTAAAAAACAAAGTGAAAGGGTGACCTGCAGTAAAGAATTTGAGACAAAATTTATCCATTCAATTATATACTACCAAGAGACTTCAGCCACCATCCAATTTGCAAACCGTACTCACGCTATGCAGCCTTACAACCTTAAGCCCATCTCTTGTGTTTTACGAAGCCCATTTGCCATGAAAATAATACTGAAAAAAAGAAGGGTCCCATAGTGGTACGTTTTGTCCTTGCCATAGACTTCTGCTGCTACAACGATAACCTGCAAATCTGCAGTGAAAACAACAAGCCAACAACGGTCACAATTTCAAAAACAAATTGAGAACAAGTTCAGTTTTGGGGGGATATATAACAGAGGAATGGGAGAGTAGAGAGGGGGGGGGGGGGGTCTGAGTTCCAACAAAGGGAAAAGAATGTAACTTGTTTTTCTGGTTTAGGACATTCAAAAACCAGAAACGAGAACCTCTTCATCGATTTTTTTTTCTTCATCAAACACTATCACCGTTCATCCAACAGAAGTCATCACGACACCTTCAACCATCTTCAACATAACCTCAGCTCCAAATCTCTTCATCTCTGTCTCCATTTCCTCACATAATCAAATCTTAAACAACACCAAAAATCATCCAACTTTCTAGAACAAACCAAAATAGCTGTGAATTCCCTTTTGTTTTTCTCCTTCAACCGGACCTTGAAACCACACAAATCCCCTCACCCTCATCGTAACCATCACTTAACATAAATTCAATCCCACCTTAAACCTCCATACTACCATGTTTTTTTCTTCTGTTTGTACTCCCTCTGTTCAGCTTCAAAAACACTGTTGTTAAGTCTCAACCAACCCAGTTCCACCGGGAACATAACCTCTCGCCTCCATCAAACAACAACAACTCCATAAATCTTCAACCAAACAACCTCACAAACTCTCCTATCAACAACACTCTCAACGACATCACCCTCACAGCCTCTCAAAATTAGTCGCAAGCAACCCAGAAAAAAAATCAGCGAGACTGAGAAGAGTGAGAGACGAACTGAATCGAACCGGAATAGAAGAAGAAGGTCAAAAGTTCAAGACAGACAAGAAAAAGGTTACCTGAAGCTTTCAGTGAAGATCGTTGAGCTTAATTCTTCCCATCTTGAGCCTTTCGCCTGATTTCGCCTCTTCATTGATCTTTGAATGATTTTTGTGGCTTCTATTGTGGATTTGCTTGTTTTGTGTTGAATTTCAAAACTAGGGTTTCATTTGGGTTTGGGTGCGATCTTTGATTTTGGTTAGGATTTAAGGAAATCTGGGTTTAGATTTGGAATGTAAGGAAAATTTGGAGGGGGTTCTATGCAGGAAGTTTGGTTTTTGACGGTGGCTCGCCGGAGAAGACGGCGGTTTCCGCCGCACTTCATCTTCTCCAGCGGCTTGGTTTAGTTTTTCGGTGAGGGTTCTCTTGTTGAAACGAGAGAAGAAACATGGAGAGAGAGACTTTGTAATGATCATTAACCCAACCGTCTCTTTGTTTCATTCGGTTTTGTTTTGTTTTCCAAAGAATAGTAGAACGTGTTTGGTCTTCACCTATGACACGTGTCACCGGTTTGTGGAGTTCTTTTTGTTCCTGTGCAGCGCGTTGTAGGGTAGCGCATGTGGTCCCTCCGTTTAGATTTTTGGGTTTTGTTTGACCCTTAGTCAGATCTTAGATCTGGTGGTTACCGTGTGAAGCTCACGGTAGAGCCTCCTTGGACATCCTCCACTGGATCAGGTGATCCCGTTTGTTCTGGGCTGGGTTTGGTTTTGCTATTTGCAAACCCCTATTGCAGGCCCATCAAGTTCTTCTTCTTGTAAGCTTGCTGTTTACACCCCCGTTTCTTTTTATTTAATTAATTTATTTTAAGTTAAATCTTAGTTTAATTTAGGATAATCCTCCTTTTAGTTTAATTAATTTAGTGTTTCTAAGTCCTCTTGATTAAAATTAAGATTATTAATTAATTTAATTAATTTAGTTTAATTTATTTAAGATAATTATTTTCTAATTAGGTTTTTAATCACTAACAAGATAATTTAATTAATATTAATTAGTTGGGTTTAATTAACTATTTAGTTAATTATTTCCCTTAGGTTTAATTAGGTTTAATCAATCATTTTAATTAGGTTTTCATTTTTGTTTATCTTTAACCTAATTAGGTTTTATTATTTCAAATCATCTTGTTTATTTTGAACTTAACCTTTGATGAATATTGTAATTTGTGTTTTGCATCTAATCTTGCGCTTGTCATTTGTTACCTTTTATCTTTCCCCCATTCCAAAGGAAGGTGAAATACATTGACTTTTAAATTCTTTAGCCCCCACCTTAACCTAAGTAACCTCTTAGGAGAAACTTTATTTCTTGGCCTCATCAGAGCCATAGAAATTATAACTAGCCTTAGGAGAGAGTTTTTAAACTCTTAGTGGTATTCATCCTAATGAATTTATCACTTTCCCTATTGACTAAAACATAACATATGTCCATTACAATTAGATTTAGAGAGTTATTAAACTCTATAATGAGCTCGTACTCATTTCCCCTCTGAATATTGGCCATAGTCAATAGTTCAGTAGAAGTAGAACTACGCATACTCTGATTCTATTCCCGAGGATACGTAGGCGCAAAGTGCGATGCTTTGTCGAGTATACTTAGATACTAACCCCTAGGGTTTCAACCTTTAGCATAGAACCTTTAGCAAACATAACATAACATTAACAAGAGGCTCCCGTAGAGTACTACGGACGTTTAGGGTGCTAATACCTTCCCTAGACGTAACCAACCCCCGAACCTTAGATCTTTCCCCTTTAGGTTTTTCTAACGATCTTGAACCTTTCCTTTGGATAAATCAAAGTCAGTTGTAAAAGAAAATGATGCAAATTAATTAATAATTTGTTATCCGATTTTCACCGCAACAGAAATGGCGACTTCATTGGGGAGAGTTAGACCTATTGTTGGTCCTTTCCTAAGAGGGTTAAGCCTATCTTGTTTTATGTTATCCATGTTTGCTTATCTACTTGTATGATTGTCTGTATGTTATATTTGCTTATATGCTTGTATATCTGTTCTTATTATCCTGTTTGATTTGGGTTGATACTTTTGAGTGAGATAAATCCTATACCCGGATTTGAGCGTACACTTATTATAGGACGATGGTATTCAAGGAGGCTTTGAGGGAGTCGAATCCTGAAAGGTTGAATTGATAACACCATCACTCAGTTGAGGTCCTCTCGAGAGTCTAGTTATGTTGAATGAATTCGTTCATGAAAGCGTGCTACTCTCGACCTAGGAGCCCGGGATATTGAGAATCGTAGTTACCAAACCCCACTAAGCCTTTTAGGATGTAGTGCGGAGACCATGATGGAGTCTATTTCTGAATTGGTTGTCATGCGATACTACACTCAGACGAGATCCTTTTGAGAATTTTATCGATTACCAAGTCATCTGGGAAATCCTTAAAATCCAAAAGATGGATTGTAGACTCTGGGAACTTCTTAGAACCCGTTCAGCAGGTGAAAACCAGTAGTACATACCTTTTGGGATGGGTAAACCTTGGCTCCATTCATGAGACCTATAAACCTAGGGTTTGTTTGTTTTGCTGTGTGTACATGTGTTTGTGCTCGTGTGCTTTATGCATCTCTACATTCAAGCGTTCTTAGCCCTTTGGTTTCGAGGAACTCAAATGTTTGTTTCCTTTTCAAAAGATCAACAGAGCTTGGATTTTAAAAAAACAAAAACTCTTCAATTTTCAAAAGAATTTCTCGCGACTTGCCTTTGAGTTCCTTGAAACCATTTGGCTTGCATTAGCATCTCATTTGCATCATGTCATAGCATGTGCATTTCCTCCCTGTCCTCGTCTCATGTCGTCGTTTTCCCTTCAGAATCGTCTTTGAATCGTCACCCGAGCCAAACTCGACAAAGGATGTCTGAACAATACTGTGAAATGGATAGAGTCAACAGTGAATTGAGTGAGCTCCGAGGAGGAATGGGGCAGATTCTGGAAGTAATTTAAGTTATGAGTACAAGGATGGATACACAAGCAACAGTAGTCTCCGAGATTATCACTACAACTGTAGAACCTCCCTTTACTACTATGAACCCCACTTTGGGTATGCCTTTTAACTTCATGCGTGCTCCGGCCGTCACTTCTACTCAACAAGCTATTCCCTTAGTTAATGAGGCTTTTCAAGCTATTCCTACCTTCACTCTAGCAACAGTGCAAGCTCAGGTGCGCCCAATTTTTCAGAACCCACATCCGGTTTATGATCATGTCAATATGTCCAAAGAAGGGGATAATCGACATGAAAGTTTAGAGGAAAGTGTAGAGACAATGTGGAGGAAATTGGAAGCAATAGAGATGAGCAATGTATCTAATACTAACGTTAAGTACATGTGCTTAGTCTCAGGCTTGGTAATTCCACCCAAGTTCAAATTACCCAATTTCGACCTCTACTCAGGAGCGACCTGTCCTAAGTTGCATTTGGTCATGTATTACCGACGAATGGCTGCATTTATGGATAATGATAAGTTGATGATCCACTGCTTCCAAGATAGTTTGAAGGGAGCTGCTGCAAAGTGGTATTTGACTTTGGATCAATCTAGGATCCGATGTTTTCAAGATGTATCTGATGCTTTTGTAAACCATTACAGATATAACATGGACCTGGCACCGGATCGCAGACAACTACTGAGTATGTCTCAGAATAATACCGAGTCTTTTAAAGAATATGCACAAAGATGGAGAGAGCTGGCTTCACAGGTAGAGCCACCCTTATCTGAAAAAGAGTTAACTGATTGGTTTGTCGACACGGTGAGACCAGAATTCTATGAAAGGATGATCAGTAGCGTGTCTGCTAATTTTTCTAATATCGTGGCTGTGGGGATTAAAGTAGAGCTTGGTCTGAAGAGTGGGAAAATGACCAAGAGAACGGATAGTTCGAGAGACGATGCCAAGATATCCTCCAAAAGGGAAGTAGATACCAATGTGGTGATGACGAACAAAAGGAAGAAAAATCAGTTCTGGAAGCGTCAGCAGCAACAACAGTGTTATTCTGTTCAGCAACCTTATGTGGTCACCATCGCGCCAATATTCAATCATCAAGCTTCTTTTTATCGGTCGGTTCCTCAACCACCGGTGTATCAATGAGCGCCCAACGCTCCTGCTTATCTCCAACGGACTCAAGTTTCTTGTCAGAACATTTCAGGCAAAAAAAAGGGTGGAAGGCCTCGGATTCCTCCCATTCCTATGACGTATACGGCATTGTATCCTGCTTTGATTCAACAAGGATTAATAACTACAAGGTCATCAGGCCCACCTCCTAATCCGCTTCCACCTTCTTACAATCCCAATGCTCATTGTGCATTCCATGAAGGTGCACCAGACCACAATTTAGAAGGTTGTTTTGCTTTGAAGCATATTGTGAAGGACTTAGTAGAGAAAAACATTTTGTCTTTCGATGGCTCTCAGCCTAACATCAAGAACAATCCTTACCCGCTTATGAGATAAGTGATGCTGTAGAGGATGTGTCAAGACAAAGATGGACTGTGATCGTTCCCCGCTTTGATTTTCTGTATTTGATTCCCAATAGCTAGCAATCTTTTGGCTGTTTCAGTAATTTTATTGTATTTCCTTTGCACTTTGAATTTGTATTTGCTCGTAAGCTTTTGTTGTTTTTCAAATTGGCAAGATTAATGAAATGTTTGTGCATCTTTCAGATTAAATCCATTCGTTTCACTCATTTACTGTTATTTTCAAAAAATATTTACCTTGTTTCACTCCTTTTTCAAACTTTTGTTAAAGCAAAGATTGGGGAGGATGATGAAAACCTCATGTTCATAATTGTTGTGATATGCTTTCAAATTAACCTCGCCGAGGATGTAAGGCATTGTTTCAATTCATCCCTTGTTAACCCTTCGAGCCTAGAAGTAGGAGTTTCCTTTTCTTGCACAAAAAAAATCTTAAATCTCAACCTTGGGGCAGGGTAGTTCTCAGTTTAACTCGGTTATGCATTCAAACACGAGCGCTTTCTATAAGGCGCCAATCAGCTTTTAAATCAAGTGACTTCCTATTTTTGGAGATTTGAACGTATATCTTGAGTTAACTGAGCGTAGGATTTGAGCCTTTATCCTTTGTTCCATAAACCATGAACCATACCACATTACAACCCTTAAAAGACCTAATTGAGGTAAGGTTGTTTTGAAAAGCATACTACAGCAAGGTTGAGTAACCTGACTCCTAATAATCTTTGTTACTCGCGTGTGTTGGTCACTTCCTTAATGACTAGACCCACCATTGTTTTGACTATTTAATCATTTCACTGTGCATTTTTTATCAAAGCTTTGTTTTCAAACTTTGCATTAAATTTTGCCAATTTTTTTTTATGAACGATACTTGTTTGCAAAAACAATTCAATATCAAAGGAATCCCAACAAATACAGCCAGCTAGGGGATTCGACTTGATAAAGGAATCTCAGTCAGGGGCGGTCAGGTGTGAGGATTTACCAATCCGCCATCCCAAGAGTTATTGAATCAGGGGCAACCAAGCAGAAGGATTTGCCAATCTACCGAATCAGGGGCAGAACTCGTCAAGTTCAAAATACTGAGACAAGCCTTCTCCAGGTCAGCTTATGACAAGCATGGACTCCAGTAACCCATCAGCAGGGGCAAGTTTTTTCCCCAGTCGTTTCTACTACAGTTTGAGTATTACAAATACAGTTGAACTGGGGCAATCATGTCTAAGTTCATTTCTTTTCAAAAGTTTGAAGACATTGAAGCATCTGGTATATCAATTCTTCTGTAAAATCCTTTTGATGACTTACTCTCACCTACCAGTTAATCAGAGGCAGTCAAGTCGAGATTCGGTAAATCTCTAAAAGGCCAATCAGCCTAGGGCATCTCTTCCCCAGTTGACAACAACTATTCTGAAGCAAGTTCAAAGGCTTTGTTGTGCAAACGCCGTTAATCTGGAGCAATTACGCCGAAATATCTCCAAGAGTTTGAAGATACTGAAGCACCTTGTATGCCAATTCTCTATAAAATTCTCTTGTTATCGTATAGACCGTCTAGACTGGGGCAGATAAGATTTGAGGATGGTAGTTATGCCAGTGGAATGCATAATTACTTTGTTAGCTCCCCAATAAGCTGTTACTTCAGCTAATCTTGGCCATTCTCTATGGATTCTCCACCAACAAAGAAATAAAGCTCATGATGGCAATACTCATGATGTTATACCTCAAGTGGAATACTATTTTCACCAATGAAGTTGTTGATTCTTCTCCATCCCCAGTATTGGTCTAACCTATTGAGTTTGGCTGGGTGTTCTTTATCGAGACGTTTATTTCATCTCCGGTCTCGCTTCTTGTCTGTTTTGTCAGCATAAGCATAAGCATGGCATGAGCACTCATACCTTTGCATCTTACCATTTTAGCATTTCTGCTTCTGTTTCTGGTGTTTACCTGTGTTGTTCACTTTGGTGTTGGTCTCCCCAAGTGACTGGGTTTGTCTTTTCTCTCCAATAGAGTTGTCAGCCCTTAGGCATAAAGTGCCCATTCTTTTCTGAATTCCCCACAGAGTTTTATCCTCGTGGATGATGGTTGTTTCAGTTATCTTTTCCACATTGTGGATAAGATAAATCCCCATTTGAGTTCATTCCTCAATTGGAGTCTTGTTTGACCGTTTCTTTCTAGCTTGTTCCTAGATAGAACTTTGGTCCCTGGAAGGTGTGATTTTTCAAGCCTATCTTTGAACGTGCATTTATCTTACACCGTTTCTCGCAAGAAGCATCTTTCACAGATCCTCATTGAAGACACAATTATTTCTCCAACATTGTTGTGATATCAACATATCTTTGAAGCAGCAATCTCTTGAAGAAGCTTGACAGTCTCTTATAAGCAGCTTATCTATCTCTGGTACTATTTAACCTCTTCACAACCGTAATTGGGTATTCCCCAGGAAGCCTTATCTTCAGTTATGCAACTCCGGTACTAACCTATCAGATTCTATACCTTTATTGGGGCTCATTTCTTGGTTCTATCTCCAATAAGGTTTCTTTTTCCAAAATGCCAACCGGTCATGCTTGAACCTGTTGTTCCATCACTTTGGATGTCTTTTCCCAGTGAAGACCGTTTTTCGGTTCAACCTTCATTGCGGATTTTTTCTAGAATGTCATCTAGTCACGTTTAGCCTTGATGATCAATCATTCTAGATACTTTGTTGGAGCCCATTTCTTGGTTCTATCTCCAACAAGGTTACTTCTAAAGCACCAACCGGTCATACTTGAACCCGTTGTTCCATCACTTTAGAGGTTACTTCTAAAGAGCCAACCGGTCATACTTGAACCTGTTGTTCCGTCACTTTAGAGGTGTTTCTAGGATGTAATTTAGTCACGTTAGACTTGATGATCAATCATCCTAGATACTTTATTGGGGCCCATTTCCTGGTTCAATCTCCAATAAGGTTCTTCTTTTTCCAAAGTGCCAACCGGTCATACTTGAACCTGTTGTTCCATCACTTTGGATATCTTTTCCCAGTGAAGACCGTATTTCGGTTCAACCTTCATTGCGGATCCTTTCTAGAATGTGATCTAGTTGCGTTTAACCTTGATGATCAATCATTCTAGATACCTTTATTGGAGCCCACTTCTTGGTTTTATCTCCAATGAGGTTACCTTTCTGGCTCCTACCGGTTTTTCTTCATGAAGCAAACTATGTGTTATCTCAACCAACTCTTATTTGAGTACCAGAGTCTATTCTTAACTCATTAACCATGTTCCTATTTAAACCCCAACTTTGTATGCAAGAGTCCCCATAGAAGTGAGCTGTTGGACGACAGAGTTCTTAGTCACTAGAGTTGTTATTGGTCCTTGAATACAAAAACTTCGTCATTTTCATCTGATTCTTGGAAACAGGAATATTGTAATTTCTAAGAAAACACAAAGATAAACTAAGTTTTACTCTAGTATCAAGATGTTTTTATGGAATCAAGTTAGTACAGGAAGAATTAGCAGTACTGTATTTTTGGCATGGATCTACCATCTCCAGTGAAAGAAGATTGCCCGGTTATCCTTGATGTTTGGGTTTCAGGGTGTTGGCTTGTGTTATCCTTTCTTCTTTCCTGTTTTGCGCCGTTTGCGTCGTTTCTAGCATATAGCTAAGCATATGCATCATACCCTAGCATCTTTGCATCCTTGTGCTTTGTTTTGCTTGTGGTCTTGTGTTTGTGCCTGTCTTTATTTCCCCAGTGAAGTAAGGACATTCCCGGTTTGCTTTGTGTCGTTGCTTGTTCGGTCTTAACCTTTGCGCGCCAGATTTGAATCTTTAAACCTTTTGTTGTTCCCCAAGAAGTTTAACATTAAAGATTTTGTAAAACCTGTTCTTGTTTGAATCATGTCAAACCTGAACTTGGACTTTGTTTGAATCGTGTCAAGCATCGTCTGCTTGTTTTAAAACTTGTTCTTGTTCGAATCGTGTTGGACACGAACAAAATCTTTGTTCGAATCGTGTCGGACATTGCCTCTTGTTTTAAAACTGTTCTTGTTTGAATCGTGTCAAACTTGAACTTGGACTTTGTTTGAATCGTGTCAAGCACTGTCTTCTCGTTTTAAAACCGTTCTTGTTCGAATCGTGTCGGACATTGAACCCTTACCTTGGATTTTTGAAAACTTGCTTTAAGCTAAGCTTTTTTTGGAACATTTTTCTTCAACCCTTAAGACTCCTATCTGGTGCACAGGGTTTGTCTCCGTCTTTCTGGTTTTTCTTGAAGATCCCATTCTGAACTCTTCAGTTAAGATCCCCAGGAAGTCTTCGTTTGGTTACCTGTCTCTTTTGGACTGATCCATAGCGATCAGGTTCTTCTTTCTGGTTTCATGCCCAGGAAGAACGTGGGTTTGTTTTGTCCCCAATAGTCTGTCTCCCCGGATCCTTCCCCGGTGAAGATTGCCTGTGGTCTTTTCCCCAGTGTTTCTTTGGAGTCTCCCCGGTGGGTCTCTCTTGTTGGTTAGCTTGTATCCCTAGTGAGGTGTTTCTCATGGATACTAACCTTCGTCCTTCCCCAGTGAAGCTCTTCAATCTTTTTGCTTCCTGTGTGCCCCTTGGTGTCTTGTTGTGTCTGCATTTCCTTGCATCTCCTTGGCATCATGTCTGTTGCATTGCATGTGTGTGCATCTGAGGGCAAAATTTTCGGTTATCTATATTTAAATATCTTTCACTGTTGATTACATGAGGATCTTTATCTCTCATGTCATCAGGTGAAGATATTTAAATAGGGGCAACTGTTGTACCCCAAATTTTATCCTCATTTTTTTCTGCTAGTTGATGTTATATTTATTTTAATATCTCTATCTGTCTCTATTTTAATTTATATTCAATGTGGCCTATTTTTATTTCATTTATATTTAAGTTGTTTTATTTTTATTGATTTAAATTAATCTTAATTTAATTTAATTTTAATAATTAGTTTAAATAATTAGATTAATTATTCATTTAGTTTATTTTTCTAACTAATTTTAATTTAGAATATTAATTAGTTTATTATTATTTTTTATTAATCATATTATTAAAAAAAGAAGCATTATCCATTTAAATCCATTTTTCATTGTTTATCCAATCAAATCCACTTCTTTCAATTCATATCCATTTCCATAATTAATTCCAATTTCCATCTTCATTCCAATTTGAATTTCAATTTCATAGCCAAGCTTCAAATCCCATTCAAAGATTCAAATTATGATTTTCTTTTCAAGTTCAATTCAAATTTCCAAGTCCATAATCCCATTTAATTCAAGTTTCATTTCTAACCAACTTTGATTCCAAGTTCAAATGTCACTCAATTTCCTTTTGAGTTCATAACTATTCCAAAATTCCAAGCCATTATTTCCAAATTAATTCTAAATCCATGCTCAATTTACACAAATAAGATTCAATATTTACATTCAAAGTCCATTTATACAAATTATTTTTACATACATGGATATTACATAAAAGTCCAAGAATTGAGTTTACAAGAAAAGCCCATTACCACAAAAGGTCCATTTTGAAAAAAACAAAAATAATTACAAGACCAAATCAGGCCTCCCTTGAGTGAGCCAGCCACAAATACCACGTCATTCCTTGAGCTACCACCATCAGTAGTATGCCTCATGCCATTTTTTTTGAGCTGCTAAAAAACAAAGTGAAAGGGTGACCTGCAGTAAAGAATTTGAGACAAAATTTATCCATTCAATTATATACTACCATGAGACTTCAGCCACCATCCAATTTGCAAACCGTACTCACGCTATGCAGCCTTACAACCTTAAGCCCATCTCTTGTGTTTTACGAAGCCCATTTGCCATGAAAATAATACTGAAAAAAAGAAGGGTCCCATAATGGTACGTTTTGTCATTGCCATAGACTTCTGCTACTACAACGATAACCTGCAAATCTGCAGTGAAAACAACAAGCCAACAACGGTCACAATTTCAAAAACAAATTGAGAACAAGTTCAGTTTTGGGGGGATATATAACAGAGGAATGGGAGAGTAGAGAGGGGGGGGGGGTCTGAGTTCCAACAAAGGGAAAAGAACGTAACTTGTTTTTCTGGTTTTGGACATTCAAAAACCAGAAACGAGAACCTCTTCACCGATTTTTTTTTCTTCATCAAACACTATCACCGTTCATCCAACACAAGTCATCACGACACCTTCAACCATCTTCAACACAACCTCAGCTCCAAATCTCTTCATCTCTGTCTCCATTTCCTCACCATAATCAAATCTTAAACAACACCAAACATCATCCAACTTTCTGGAACAAACCAAAATAGTTGTGAATTCCCTTTTGTTTTTCTCCTTCAACCGGACCTTGAAACCACACAAATCCCCTCACCCTCATCGTAACAACATAAATTCAATCCCACCTTAAACCTCCATACTACCATATTTTTTTTCCATCTGTACTCCCTCTGTTCAGCTTCAAAAACACTGTTGTTAACTCTCAACCAACCCAGTTCCACCGGGAACATAACCTCTCGCCTCTATCAAACAACAACAACTCCATAAATCTTCAACCAAACAACCTCACAAGTGTTGGCTAGGCACTCGCTGGACGTTCACACGGCAAATGATGCAGCGAACAAGTGTTGGCTAGGCATTCGCTAGCAGCTTCACACTGCGAATGAGTAGCGAGCACTCGCTGACTTCTTCGCATTGCGAACATGACAGATCACCCAAGTTATTTCCTTCATAACTTTTGATCCGTAACTCGGATCGGGACGTTCTTGGTGTCATTAGGAAGCTATGATGTGGGATATTTCTTTTAGTGGAAAAATGAAGGAAAGTAATGTTTTGTGAAATGTCAGAATTGACATCTTTTGGATCGTAAATCCGATCGAGGCATAGTTATAGCCGATGTAAAGCCGTGAAAATATCCTACGGGGTAAGAGTGAGAAATCTTGTTTCGTTACCCGGTTAAATGAATCGGAGGGAACCCGAAAGTAATGTTTTATGTGTGATTCCATTATACAAATGTAGTATGCTTTTGTGTAATTTATGATTGAATTATTATATGTGATTCAAATGTGCAATTGTGATATGCTTTGCTTGCTATTGATGTTAACTTGACTGAAATAAATATGCATGTTTAAAATATGAATTAGGAAGAGTGAAGAAGCTTTACCCCGAAACAAATGGTATAATTCTAGGTTGTAACTAGAATTGTGATAGAAACTCTGAATGGCGACGCTCGTGCTTTCATTGACGAGTTCTGGCCTAGAGTAGGTGGAGTAATGACAACGCCCGTGCAAAAGAGGCCGAGGCGTGTGTCCATTACCGAATGGTATAGAATTGAGTGACACACTAGTATGGAACATGTGTAATTGTTAGGTTTATTTTTTAGAAAGGCAAAAGAGGCCTTAAGGCGAATGTGGCCTTGTGATTGTCGAATACAATCACGTTGTGTGAATGATCACGAAATCGTAACCATTTATCTTGCGGTGTAGTTTCATGAGACTCGAGCACCTCCACTGAAACGTATGCACAATTACTTGGCAGGTTTGATTCCCGCGTATAGTACGAATGGAGCCTACGGGTAAAGAGACTTATGACGGTGTACGGGCCGTGTGAAGTGACGGATCACGGTGTACGGGCCGATGATCCCGAATCCATTTCGTATGTCAAGTAACTACAAGGATCCATGTCTCTGGTCGACTTCTAGACGTAGAAGCGGACGGGAAAAGGGGATGCCTTGGTATGGTTATCGATTCGTAAGGAATCTTGAGTTAACAGGCTCAGGACGTAATTCCTTCCGTGTGATATTTATGAGTTAACAGACTCATGACATGTTTCCATATAGTGTGAGATGGTGAGATTGTGAACTCAAAGTCATTTCCCTTCCCCTTGACTTGAGTTAGGATTGATAGAACCCTGTAAAGCCGAGAGGATCTATAGGATAGGGAACTCACTGAGATTTGATGTATCTCACCCCACTATAGTTGCTTTATTTCAGGTAATTGCAGGTTTGTTTTGCAAGTGGGGCAATGTTGGGATGTTTCAAGAGAAGCTTGGCTTTAGTATTTCCGCTGTGTATTTGTTGTATACAATTGAGGATATTGTATATTCTTAGATTTTATTTTTCTTTGGCTAGTTTCCATGACTTATGCCATAGATTGTATTTGTATTTTTAGAACGGGCAAGTATGTGAACTATGTCATTAGGCACTTTTGATGTGTCAGTACCAAATAAAATGCGTGTATTATATTATTCTAGATATATATTGTACAGGGCATTACAAAATGAATTTCACATGACCATTAAATGATATTAACAATTTCAAGAAACATCTCAACGTCTCTGAATCAAGCTTCTCAAAGATTCTCTTGTGCAAAATCTCTAACGACTCTTTTCCTTATCTATATAAAGAGCTGAACACTTGAAGAAAAAAAACAAACAAATGACATTCAAAGAGTTGCTACTCTATCAAAACATAAGCACAAGTTTAAAATAGGATTTCTTATCTTTGTATATCTCAGAAATCCCTAAATTTTAAGAGTCTTATTGTATTGTATTTTGTTTACACCTCTGGTTGTATATTGAGTGTATTACCGCAAATAATATTTAATCAGTTAGGTAGATTGTTAGAAGTATCTTACTTAGTGTTTGAGCATTTGAAGTCTCTTACTTGTGTGCTTGAGCATAGAAGTTTCTTGCTTGTGTGATTGAGCATTGGAAGTCTCTTTCTTGTGTGCTTGAGCATAAAAGTCTCTTACTTGTGTGTTTGAGAATTAGAAATCTCTTACTTGTGTGCTTGAGTAAATTGTAATCTTGTATGAATATAGTGAAATCCATTGGAAGTGCAAGGGTCTACTCTCGGTTTGTGAGAGGAACAAGGATAACTTTATGTGTCTTGGTTAACAGTTTTCTGACCCAAGAGGTTAGCATCCAACGAGAGTTGAAGCAAGGGGACCCCATTGCTCCTTTCCTCTTTCTTCTGGTGCCCCTGAGCTTAGTGTCTTGTGTCGCATCTGCGAAAAATCAACCGGTGGAAAAGAACAGAAGAATCGCCACCGAACGTTATTTATCCTGACGCAGGGAAAGGAAACGATCGAAGAAAACCTCAACGAAGGGAAAGGAATGGTCATCGCAACCATAGCCTGGGTTTGGGAGTCGGTTACGTGAGAGGAATGTATTAGCACCCCCCGCGTCCATCGTACTCGATGGGATCCACGCTTGTTGTTATCGATCAAAGGGTGTAGATTATCTGAAGCTCAACTGCTAACTGGAAACAGGATGAGAAATGGGGGAAGAAAAAAAGAAGTGACTCGATATGACATCGTCGTCCTAGGCCTACGTATTCCCTCGGGAGCGGGAAAGTCAGAGTCGACGTAGTTCGGAGGACTACAGATTATGGGGGGAAGTTTGCTCGCCAAGACATCATTGTCTTGTGCCTACGTATCCTCAATCTAACCATAGAGAAGGAATCAGAGCAGTCGTAGTTCGACCTAACAGGGTCGGTTTTGTTTTGTGTTTTTTAGTGGAAGACGCCAACGTTCGCGTTCTAGCAGTTTAGGTGTTGCCGCTCATTGTGTGGAGTTTTACGCGTTTACCTGTTTGTGGTAGAACAAAAATGACGCTTCCTTTATGAGTGGAGTGAGGGAGATGAGAAGAGAAGATGATTGTTTGTTATTGTCTTTTAGAGGAAAGTGTTTTGATTGATGGTGTTTGTAACTCATATTGCACAAAAGTCTATGACATATGAGCGAATGCGTCGCATGGTCGCCCCCAATGGGACGTATGCTAAACACTCTAGAAAGATGAAGGGAGACCCTCCGCCTTCCATTTCCCATGTACTTAAGGCTCATGGCGTACAATACTTGTTACCTTTATTACATTTTTTTGATTTTGTTTTGAGATGGGAGAAGAGAAACTCAAAGTTGAAAAGAAAATGCTAAGGGGAGACTAGGTCCTAATGTTATCATACAATGATGGTCCTATGGTTGAGGTAAGAAAGGGAAGTCTACCTAATGTTAGCATACATGGATTGCTATCCTAATGTTTCTCCTACCTCTACCCTAAGTGGAGTTAGGAATCCTAAGGGATCATGTGAATCATCACAAGTAAACATTATTCTTAACAATCACAAAAGAGAGAAGTGAATAAGAAGTGAGAGGAGAAGGAAAAATGTAAGTGTAAAATATAATTCAAAGCATAATAAACACCTTACCACCTCCATGCTAAGCTCAACTATCTAGTAGTCGAAAGCAAAGTGTGCAAACATGCAATTATGGCTACATTAAAGTCCTAAAACTATGCTAGGATGAATATCAAACAACAACCGAAATTAGAATTTTACTAAAGGTATGAGATCCTACTAGGGGCAGTAGCAAACCCCACTCCATCTTATCTAAGTTAATATCTTAAGGGAGCATACAAAAGTGTCAAGTTTTGTCATATGTCATCACCTAAACATGTATCATTTACAAGCTATGGCAAAAAACTTATGAAAATCACAAAGATGGAAGCCAAGTCAAGTTAGTCAAGTGTTTATACACATGGGGAAGGGGCAAATGATATGTAGAATGATGCACAAAAATATCCTATAGAGGATAGCACAAATATGTCATCAACCTAAAACACCTAAGCAAACATCAATCGTAATCGAATAAACGATTTAGGGTTCAAGAAGAATCATTTAAGTCATGAACAAAAATCAACATTTGAGGATCAAAAAGGCACATAAAATGTCATTGTATATAGTATCAAACATGCTCTCAAAATTGGTTTTAGGGAGCTCACACATTAGCATTAAACTTGGCCTAGTTCTAGCATGTATAAAAAATTGGTCATGTAATGGAATTGTCCATGAAAAATAGTTAGAATCATTGGAAAATTAGGAGAAATTAACCATGTCATGTTAAGGTCAGTAAGTTAACATGTACAAAAACTTGGATCAAAATCATTGATTAAGAGTGCCCAAAAAATTGCAAACATTAGGCATATTTTACTTAATGATCATGCAAACACAAGTCACAAAAAAATACTTATAAAGTGACTCAAAAAACATGATCAAGGCATGAATTTAACATGTAAAGATCCTACAATGAAGGGTCATATCACACCCAAAAAGTCAGGTCACAACTATGTGGAGAAAGTCATTTTTCAAGCCTTGAATCACAAGGTATGCTAATTTGGATATCCACCAATCAAAAATTAGGAAAAAATACTAAATATATCCAAAAATAAAAATAAAAATTATAAAATATTAAATAAAGCATTCAAGAACTACCATGAAATATTTAAGGATTTTTCAGAACTTTTTACTATTTTTAAAACAGCATTTTCAAACATGTAATGTAAAAGAAATTAAAACTCATGTAAATAAGGGAGGGGGTGCGTGTATAGTAAAAGCCTAGTTCGTTTATGCGTTGGGCCAAGATTGGAAGGTGTCATTAGTAATTGTGCTAGGCCCATGCGCATTTGATAGCCATTATCCTGATCTATCAAAAAAAGAAAAAATAAGCAGCAAAGAAATCATCACGTGTTCTCCCTCTTAATTCACCTCGCCGGAAAACCAGACCCCCACTTAGCCGGGAATCGCCTCCGGCGGCGGCGTTAGCCCACACGGCCTCCTACTCCTACCAAGTTAATCGTCCTCCTGTCCTCTACGCGAATACGAAGAGGGATAGAAATCCTAAAAGTGCCATCGGAACTCCAAAGACCTCAGAATTCATATACGCAATTGTTCATGGCGAAGAATCAAGGTTTGGCGTAGTACCTGAATTGCAGAAGGAGATTTAAGAACAAGAAAAAATCCATAGAAGAGGCCCCCAGTGAAGCTTCGAAATCGCGAAATAAACGCAAGAGAATAAGCTTTGATTCAGGTAAAATCTTATATCTCAAAATCTTCGATTTCTTCTCCTTCCTGATTTCCGAACCCTTCTCCTTCTACCTTCCTTTTCTTTTTGCTTCATGCTTGATGTTGATTCGCGTGTTGTGCTCCAATTGAACGAAAACCAGAGTGTGTGTCAGAGGAGGCTAAGCTCTACCTTCCTGGTGCTTCAATGTGAAGCTCCACAAGGTATGTCGAAGGAGCTTTAGGTGTGGTGTGAGGGTGCGGGGGAAGAAGAAAGTAATGAGAGAGATGAAGATGGTGATTCGAATTCTGGAGAAAAGAATAACTGGAGTTAAGAGGATCCTCCTGAGGATGGAGAGGTGAAGAAGATTAAAAAGTGAGAAAAACGGGAAAAATGGTGATTGAAGAAGATTGAAAGGAAAAATCCAATTCAGAGTAGCAGAGAGAATGAATATGATTGAGGGTGTGATGAAGTGTGTTTTTTTGAAAGTGATTGGAGATTGGTGATTCTGTTATGGAAGGTTAGTTTTGACAGTTGGAAGTTTGTTAGTTTGATTCATCTCAGCCCTAGAATCGGGAGAAGTTAGTTAGATATTGGAGGGTGAGGATGAATTTGGTTACAGATAGTTATGGGGTGAAAATTCTGATAGGAAAGTTGTAATTCTATTTTGGTATGGTTAGGTCAGTTCAGGGAATTGGTTTGAAGTGTTTGGATAATTAGTTAAGTTCTGTTGAAAATTAGTTAATTTTGAGCGGGTAGTTAGTTGTGAATGGTTGTGCATTGTGTTAAAACAGCTAGAATTTGAATTGGAATAAAAACGACTAGTGATTGTTGGCAAGTGGATGGCTTATTATAACTGTTATGCTATTGCAGTTAGGGATGAAGCTCTATTTGCCTTAATTCTACCAGTTGGAGTTGTACTTGTAGTTAACTTGAACTGTTAGTGAATTGAAAATTGTAACTAATTATATTGGTGTTAGAAATACTAATGTATTGTTAGAAACCACTAAGGATTGTCATGGTTTGAATTATAGTTAGAGTCAGATTGCTTAAATTAACAGTTGCTTTCTGTTTGAAACTTATGTTTCTGATGAGGAATTTTGTTGTGCAGGACTACCGGCTTTACTTTAGCAGAACAAAGATTTTCGTCAAGTGGAACGAAGCGTTCTGATTTGCCTTCGAAAGATGTAAGGAGTTTTCAACGTGTAACGGAACCCGTGGAGGTACTTTAGGAGCAAACCGTGATAATGAATCAACTTGTTTCTTTGAGCAACTTTGAACTTCATCCTTACTATAAACAGCCCTTGATGCAAATTTCCTTTTTGAAATCGTGTTTAATAGCCCAGTTGTGAAATCGTGGCCACTCGCTTGTATGATGATAGCAGAAGAGTGAGTAAATAAGCTTCGTCAAAATCAGACAAATATATTTCTGAATGGAGACAGTCGTTATTTGAATTTAAGTTATGACTTTTCACTTTTTGACTTGGCAGATGCATGAGGAAGCACCTGGTGGCAAGCCGCACAAACCGATTGCAAAATAAGAAAGTGGACAACAATGCATTCTTGGACTTTCCCCAACAGAATTAGAGGGAAAGGTGTACCATGTGGTTTTGGATTTATCAGAGCATACAGGTTACTGACAGACGAAAAAGTTTTCATGCTAAGTTGGCTATTTTGTCTATATTCTATGTTGTACAAGGTTCACCATTTTTCCTCCAATGGTAGTTGAAATTATGTGACCAGTGACTGCATTATTATTGTCAACTGCAGGAGCTGACATTTCCTTATTATATCCATACCAGAAACTCCACTAGGTATTAGAACTATTAATAGGTAATTTGAATTGAATGGTTGAAGTTAAATTATTAGGCTATGTTAGTATGACTAGAAGGAATTGGTAACTGAAACCTCTAACAGGTTTTTGTGTTAGTTTTCTTTCTGTTATGACAGTTATGAGGTTTGTTGGTACTGGTTGATGAAGTTAGTTGGCTTTGTTGCGAGGCTGCTAGTGATCTTGAAGAACCCAAACCATTAGAACAATAGCAGCCTGTCAGCACTTTATGTTGTAGTCAATTTTTTTGCTGCAATTAGTTCATGAATTCTGGTATCACAATTAGCACTCTTTGTAGTTATTTGAAATATGAACTTTTATTTGTTTGTTTTTATTTTGTACAAAATTGGCTTTGAAAAGGTGATCATGGAAATAACATCAAACTTTATTTTTCCTCTAATGATGATTCTGAAATGGCAGGAACACCAGGTTTGGATGTAGGAAACCATCACGCACCATGAAGACTTGGCAGCACGAATATGAAGTCATGTTGGAACTGTGAGTGGATCATGGATTTGTTATCTATTTGAACTTCCCATGGATTATTAACTTTGAATTGTGGCTTGCGGCTGAATTGGTCTGATGCTGATGCTTGTTTTTTTTTTTTTTGTTTTGCAGGCTGAATGTAAATGTGGATGGCTTGAAGATGTGAAGTCTGGCCACGAATTGGGAAAAGCTTAGCATATATTTTATAATTTTCTTCTTGTAATGCTCCAATTTGTAATGTTCACATGGCTAGTAAATTGTATGATTGTAATTTTGAATGAACATGGACGAGGTTGGATGGAACTTCAGTGAAACTTGCATGATGTTTAGAACTTATAAAATTATATCATTGGACTTTGCACCCAAGCCGTGACATGCCTCAATGAAGATGATAATAATGTCTTGAACACACTGACTCCACCAATTCATGCCATGGCTGGATAATCAACGCCATAGTATTGCCTTAAAGAATCTTTGAAAGAAATAAGTCTTGAAATATGAAAAGAAGTATGACCAAGACAGTCTCAACATGAACCCTTAACCCAATGAACCTTAGCTGATGAGAAATCCACCCGTTCCACCATGAATGAGAACCCTGATTCACCATGAGATGTACCTTGATAAAGAGAGCAGCCTGAGATGTTGAAAGACGATAAAACCATAATCCGTAACCCTCTCAATTGAACCAATGAAGAAAACTTAAACATCTGATGCTCTTAAAAAATCTTGAAAAAAATAGACTTGATGCTTGATGATCTTGGCAAAGATGTTTATGATGATGAGAATTCAACCTTTGCTTCAAGCTTGAATGATAAGAACCTCAAAGCGGATAGGAAACCCTTTTTCAAAGAAACTCTTGATCCCACGTCTTAGGACCTCAATGAAATGAATGATTATGAGTTATGACCTAATGAATATGCAGGGAATGCGAAACAAAAGCCAGTTATTGAAGGTATAAATAGGAGGCCAAATTTTGATGTGTTACACCTTGTTCTCTAGAGTTATAGAGTTGCAGCTTTTCTCAGGTATTTGTGTAGTTTCCTCTGACTTGGTGGTCTCGCATCTCTTGATGTGGAAACTAAACAGTATCGACAAGTCATTGTTAAAAAGAAGGAGATCATGGCAAGATTAAATGGAATTCAAAGATGTTTGCAAAGAAATGACAATTATGCAAGTTTGAAAAATATTGAGCATTCCTTGCAAATGGAGATGAATTCAATTCTTAAGAAGATAAAAGTAATGTGGTTTCATATATCGAGATCGAAATGGTTAGCAGATTGTGATCAAAATACAAGGTATTACCATATGAAAACCATAAACCAAAAAAGGAAAAATAAGATCTTCATGCTTAAAAATAATAATGGTCAATGGATTGAGGATACTCCTCAACTTCAATCGATGGTTAATGAGTATTAAAAAAGTTCTTTGCATTGGGAAACAGCTGGCCATTTGAAAGCAAAGTAACATCACTTTTCCAAGTCTCGATAATGAAGACATGCAAATATTGAATGAGTATGTGAGGGACGATGATGTCAAGAAAGATATTTTTGCGATGGATCTGTGGAAGGCTTTTGGCCTTTATGGCTACCCTTCAGGGTTTCATCAAAAATCGTGGGAGGTAGTAGGAAGAAAAGTGTGTGATTTTGTGAAGAGAATCCAAATGAATCCTGTCAAAATAGCTGAAGTAAATCAAAACAAACATTTGTTTGATCCCCAAAGTCGAGCAACTTACGATGGTATCTCAGTTTAATCCCATTTCCTCGTGTAATGCAATTTATAAAGTAATTAGTAAAATGATTATTGAAAGATGGAAGAGTTGTATTCACAAGTTATTCTCCCCGTATCAAACAGGATTTGTGCCTGGAAGAGCTATTCATGAGAACATTATCATAACTAGGGAAGTGATGCACATGATGAATAAGAAGAAAGGTAGAAAAGATTATTTCGCAATTAAAGTTGATATTTCGAAAGCTTATGATAAATTAAGTTGGGAGTATATTTAGCATATCATGCGTGAAATAAAAGTGGCGTATGAAGTTGTGAGCAAAAAGTGGCATATATTTCGAATGGGGATACAAGGGTCTATGATATCTCATATTATGTTTACAGATGATATACTCCTCTTTGGTGAAGCTAATAAAAACCAAATGAAGTGTGTCATGGATACACTTCAATATTTCTGCGACATTTCGATCAAGAAGTCAGCAACGAGAAGACAAGTGTCACATTCTCAAAGAAGGTTTCTAAAAGTTTGAAGTTGAATCTTTTGTAGATTTCAACACTCAATGAGACTAATCGTTTTGGCAAGTACTTAGGGATGCCTCTTAGTGGGAAAAAGATCAAAAAGTCTGATTATCATTAAATTATGGAGCAAATAAAAAAAAGATGATGAGTTGGAAAACTAATCATTTATCTATTGCAGGTCGTGTAATGCTAGCGAAAATTGTTTTACAAGCTATTCTGATTTATCCAATGATAACTGATATGATTCCAATTGGTGTATATATGAAATTCATGGTTTTCAAAGAAATTTTATCTTGGGAGAAACCAAAGATAATAAGATATGCATGCGGTAAGATGAGATACAATAACCAAGTCAAATTTGCAGGGTGGTTTAAGCTTGAGGAAACTTAATGTAATGAACATAGCGTGTATCATGAAATTTAGCTGGAAGATAATAAGTAATGCAGATGACTTGTGGTGTAAGATTATGCAAAGTCGATACAAATGTGGAGATATGTATGAAATTACAAAGTACAAAAGTTCATACTCAGAGCTTTCCAAAGAAATAGAAAAATTTATCCCTCATATAATGGCTGCTTTTGTTTGGAGTATTGGAAATGGAAGAAGAATTAAGGCTTGAAGTCATAATTGGTTGGAGCCAGGGAGAAACATTAATGAGTATCAAGTTCTAATTTCCAAGGAACTTGAAAGAGCAAGGGTTAATGACTTGACAGATGATAATGGTGAGTGGAAATGGAGTTTACTGCAGAAGTGGATGCCTCGTGAGCTATTGCGCAGAATAAAGTTAATTCTCCCTCGATGAATTTGCAATAGCAGTTAAAGGTGATGGAACATTGTCAATTAAAGATATGTACTTACTATAAAAGCCCTCATTAAACAAATTTTACCCTAATCCTTATTAATATGAAGCCGCCCCAAACTCACAAGCATAATTTTTTAGAATGGATTGCAAAACAGAAAAAATCTTCAATGTTTTTATATCGTGAACAAAACATTTTTGTGCCCTGGCAATCTATCTTACATAATGATGTTGATTTTGTCGTTGTTGTATTTTTGGAATAACCCTCAGTTAAAGAAGGAAGCTCAACCTTTGAAGAGTACTCAGTTGATAGATTGCAAGAGCAGAAAATCATTTTAGTTTAAAAAAAAATTGTTTTAAAGGGTATGCACCAAAATTTGGATATCACCGTTGGAACAAATAACTTCTCAGAAATCTAAAAATAATGTAAATATAAAAAATTTCCTTGTTAGGAACAGATATCGCCTATGGGCTGTTCTCCAAGAATCCATTGTCTAACCCTTGATTTATTTAAGTAATTTATTTTAATATTCGGCGTAAACAGCGTAAATATAAAAAAAGGGTTTTCCCCTCGGGTTTAAACAGAAACCGAGAGGTATGTGACTTGGGATGAAACATATTTTACTTTTTTATTTAAAAAAAAGAAACACAATTTATCTCGGTTTTGAGTGATAACCAAGGTAAAATATAAGTGTGTTTTTTTTCAGTTTCTTCACTGTCCTTAAACAAATCTTCACCGTCCATTTAATGACTATCTACACTTAAGACATTGCCATTAATGATCGTCTTGAAACCTAAAACCCTCATTAAAAGCATTTTGAATATTTAAATTTGATAGTAGGGAATCCACAAGAAAACCAAATATTGTTATGAAACTCTCTATGTTTAGTTAGAGCGCCATGAGATTTTACAAAGTAAGAGTCAGGGGCGGGCCATTGTGAAGACGGGGGGGGGGGGGGGGGGGGGGGGGGGGAGGACACGGCCACCCCAATATTTTTTTTTAATTTTTTTTCCTTAGTGTGAAAATACATTATTACCTTTTATTAAAAATTAAAATTACAAAATTGCCATAAACCTATTTTATTAACAGTAAGCGTATGCTTTTAGAAAAGAAAAAAGTTACAGTAGCAGCTTCACACCTTTATCT
This sequence comes from Lathyrus tuberosus, assembly GCA_022829125.1. Taxonomy (NCBI): domain Eukaryota; kingdom Viridiplantae; phylum Streptophyta; class Magnoliopsida; order Fabales; family Fabaceae; genus Lathyrus; species Lathyrus tuberosus. Next base: position 1,016,426 of record JALAZF010000237.1, read on the forward strand.
TCTCTACAGCACTGCCGGTCTCCATTTGTCGCTCTCTGAACTGTGTATTTTTCGGGTAAATGATTTTTCTTCTATTTATTTATTTACATAATAGAATATTAGGTTTTTTCTTCAATTTCACAAATTGATAATATTGTGTTAATTTAAAGAATATTGTGTAAGATTGAATTGTGAATTTAGGGATTTTTTGGATTGTTTCTCTTGTTCACCACACAACAATGCTATGAAAGCTTGTCAAGATCTATTAAATCAAGATGGGCACATTAGGAACATTATTAAAGCTCAAAGCTCGATTGAAATTATGAAGAATCGACTACGTCTCAAGACTTCAATTGACATTGTTCGTTGGTTAACTTTTCAAGCCTGTGCTTTTAGAGGTCATGATGAAAGTAAAGAATCATTAAACCAAGGTAATTTTCTTGAATTGATAAAACTCTTGGCATGTTACAATGATGAAGTTGCAAAAGTTGTGTTGGAAAATGCTCCATCTAATAGCAAGTATACTTCACATAAAATTCAAAAAGAGATCTTGCACATTCTTTCAAGTAGGGTGAAAAAGCATATCCGTGAAGAAATTGGCGATTCCAAATTTTGTATAGTTGTAGATGAAGCTCGTGATGAATCTAAACAAGAGCAAATGTCTCTTGTTTTGAGATTTGTTGATAAAGATGGTTTTATACAAGAGAGATTTTTTGGCCTTGCACGTGTTAATGACACTACATCTTCAACTCTTAAGCAAAAGGTATGTGATATACTTTCTTTACATAACCTTGATGTCTCTAACATTCGTGGTCAAGGGTATGATGGTGCTAGCAATATGAGAGGAGAATGGAACGGTTTACAAGCACTATTTATGAAGGATTGTCCTTATGCATATTATGTTCATTGTTTTGCTCATCGATTGCAACTTGCCCTGGTTACCGCATCAAGAGAAGTTAAACCAATTCATCAATTCTTTGATAAGCTAACTCATATTGTAAATGTTGTTTGTTCTTCTACAAAGCGTCATGATGAGTTACAAGCTTCCCAATTGGATGAAATTGAACATATTTGTTAGAGATTGGTGAGATTGTAATTGGTAAAGGTGAAAATCAAATTGGTACTTTGAGACGGGCTGGAGATACTCGTTGGGGATCACACTTCTCTTCTATTAGTAGCTTGATAAATATGTATGAAGCAACTTGTATTGTTTCAAAAAAATTTGCAAAGGAAGGATTAAATTATGCTTCACGTGGAGATGCTGATAGTGCTTACAATTACTTGAAATCATTTGATTTTATATTTATATTGCATCTGATGAAAGAAATTATGGGTGTCACAAATATGCTTTGCCAAGCCTTACAACAACAATCCCAGGATGTAGTTAATGCTATGCATTTGGTTTGTACAACAAAAGCTCTTATTCAAGAATTGAGAGAAGATGGTTGGGATAAAGTGTTTATTTGTGTGAAGTCTTTTTGTGAAAAACATGATATTGAGGTTCCTGATCTTGATGATGTTCATTCAACAACAAGATTTGGACGCTCTCGTCTTGAAGAGAACCAAGTAACCATTGAGCATTATTTTAGAGTTGAAATATTTTTCGCTACCATTGACAAACAATTACAAGAATTGAATAACAGATTTAGTGAGCAAGCAATTGATTTGTTACTCTAAGTTGTGCTTTGGCTCCCAAGGATAACTACAAGGATTTTAACTTTGATACTATTTGCACTCTAGTTGAAAAGTATTATCCTATAGACTTCAATGAGCAAGAGAGGATTAATTTGCAATTTCAACTTCGGCATTTTATTATTAATGCTCGCCAAGCATCGAGTTTGAATAATTTATCAACTATTCAAGACTTATGTTCATCTTTAGCTGCAACTGGAAAGAATGAAATTTATTATTTGATTGATAGACTGCTCCGTCTTGTCATGACTCTCCCTATATCTACGGCAACTACTGAAAGATCTTTCTCGGCAATGAAAATTATCAAGACAAGATTGAGAAGTAAAATGGAAGCTGATTTTCTAGAAGATAGCATGACGGTTAACATTGAAAGAGAAATTGCTGCAAATATTGATTCTGAGACAATTATTGAGGATTTCAAGCTACTCAAAAACCGTAGAGCATTATTATAAGGTATTTTTAAGTAATAGTTTTAAATTATTTTATGTTCAACTTGTGTTTATTGCATTTTAAATATTTTATATACAATATGGTATGAATATTTTATTTATAAATTATAGTTTAATTTTATGGCCACTCCAAACTTTATAGTCTAGTTCCGCCACTGGTAAGAGTATCATTGTGATAGATTGCAAGAGCAGAAAAATATTAGGTTTATTTAATATGTGGTTCGTGAGAGTATATTTACTTTGCCAAAGATTTATGTGATGGATTGCAAGTGCCAAAAATTATCATGGGTTCAAGGTTTGTGTTCTTAAATAATCATATAATTGAATATTTATTTTATTTAGCTAACTTTTTTTTTGTTTTATATCAGAAACAAATAAATGTAAAAGCCGTAGAGAATATATTGCATTCAATATTTGATCTTCCTCAAGATCAATGAAACAAGGATCCCCAACATTTGTTCTTCTCCAAGATATCCAGTATATGTTCTTCACCGACATCGATAACGATGAAGAATAACATTTTTACTTTAATATTATGTGTAACTAATGTAGTTTTTAAACAAATTAATTTATTAATATTCAGTGTAAACAATGTAATAAGTTTTATATTTTAAAAACATTCTAACCCCTCGGCTTTTATATAAACCGAGAGGTATGAGGCGTTATGTTGGGGTTCGAACCCATGATCATATAGCTTTACCCCTTGGTTTTTCTTCAACCGAGGTGTTAAGTGGAAACTTTTCATGTCACCCTCTGTTACATCACCTTGATAGTTGAGGTTACATCTCTTTCACGTGCGATGTTATAAGGGTTATTTACATTAGTGATAACTATTATGTTGCTGCTTAAACATGATAGATTACTCACTAGCCTCAATAAAAGCAAAAAAAGGATGAGGTCTACAGTGTGTAATTTTTGTGGTATCTCATGTGAAACTATTATGCATGCTTTGAGAGAATGCTCTAGTGCCATGAAGTTGTGGGTGGAAGTAGTCCCTGTTAGACTATATAGTGTTTTTTTTACATTTCTTATTTGAAGGAATGGTTTATGCTTAACATTAAGGAAAGGAATTGGAGCAGTCTCTGGGCAATAGGTTGTCATGCTTTGTAGACATGGCAAAACAAGGAAGAGCATGAAGAGGATTACCAAAGGCCGCACGATCCAGGGTTAGCTATCGGGCAGAGGAAAAAGGAGAACGAGGATGCAAAGATCTTGCATTATGAGGTCACGATAAGTAGAAAAAATACTAGGATGATAGGTTGGAAATATATAGTGCGTGCAAGGATAGAAATGTACCTGGTTGTGGGGGCGTGATCCAGGATTATAAAGGAACTTGAATTATAGGTTTCGCCAAATCTTTGGGGTAGTCTAGTACTTTCATGGTGGAACTTTGGGGAGTTCTTGAAGGATTAAAGTTCACCAAGGGGTTAGGGTTGCGTAGGGTGGAGATTAATTCAGATTCGATAGACGTGGTGCATGCGATTGAGAAGGGGACCACGTAGAATGAGGGAGGTATGGATTTAATTACAGACCTTTATTTGTTGTTTTACCTGTATATTACAAACCAATATATTATACAAACCAATATATTACCAACCAATATATATATATATATATATATATATATATATATATATATATATATATGTAATACCCCGTATTTTATAAATGCTCTGGATACTATTAGTTGAGACCAGTTGAGATCCAGTGTGCTCTGAGTATTTATCTGATAAGATAATTAGAGCAACTGATGAACTCAGAGCTGATCAGATTAATATTATCTAACTCTAAGGTTTTATTAATTGGTGCATTTGAGCTAATTTGGACATTTAGTAGTGTTACTAACTTATGAGTATTTTCCTATATCAATTCTTTTCTCATTTCCAAAGTTAGAAACATTTGGAGAAAGAGAAAGTAGAGAGAAGGAAGAGGAAAGGAAGGAAAAGAAGAGAAAATTTCCAAAGAGCTCAAGAACAAGAATCATCAGCTCATCTTCATCAATTTATCTCATCTTCTTCATCATCATCTTCTAATCCAGGTGGGTTCTAGATAGAGACTTTAGTTGTAGAGTTTCTTGAGTTTTGGAGTTAGGTTTAATATTGTGAGAAAATGAGTATTTTTGCTAAATTAAAGAATCTAACGGTTGAAAATCGATATTAACTGCGTTGTATAGTCGTAATATGTATATGATCATTTGTTGATACTTGTTTTGTGGTTTGGAACTGATTGGGTGTGGAAAAGATGGATTTTTGAACCCTTGAACCATGGAAAAATGCAGCAGAAATTCTGCTCCTGGTGTAGAGCGTCGGGCGGTGCTCAGAGCGCCGAGCGATGGTCAAGAGGCGCAGCAGGGAACACTTCTGTAACTTTGGAGTTTGGATGGGGGGATTTATACCCCTGCTTCACTGTGCGAAGTAGAGGCGAGGGGCCACCGCCGGGCGATATTTGGAGCGCCGGGCGCTCCTGAGTTTTTTTCAAATGCTTTTCTTTTCTTCTAAAATCCATATCTTTTGACTCGGGCGTCCGTTTTAAGCGTTCTTTTGATCGATGTGAAGCTATGAAAGAGTTCTATGCTATGGAAAGTAAAAATATTATTTATGAGATGGATTTTAGTCAATTATGGAAATTAGTCGAAATCACGTGTTTTATGTAAAACGGAACTTTTGAAAATTTAAAAGCTTCAAATGGTGAGCTAGTGAGGAAACCTTAGTTCACTAGAATGACTTAGAGAATTGTGCGACAATGCTTACATCGATACTAGAAGAATATCTTTGTTAAGTAGTTGTGAGTGGAGGACCGTAATTCCTCCGGTTTGTAAAGTATCTCTTAATAAATATTAGTGACCCGTGTTTAATCCTCTGGTGTAGGATGGGCGGGGAAAGTATTTATTAAGCATGTATCCCTTAATAACTATTAGTGACCCGTGTTTAATCCTTTGGTGTGGGATGGCCGGGGAAAGTATTTATTAAGTTAGTAACCGTGACCCGTGTTTAATCTCCTTGTGCGGGATGGTCGGGGAAAGTTACTTAGTGGTTGGTATCGTGACCCGTGTTTAATCCTTTGGTGTGGGATGGCCGGGGAAAGTACCAATTGTAGATAATTGTGACCTTTTTTAATCTCTTTAAGCGGGATGGCCGGGGAAGTTATCTACGTTAAGGATCCGTGACCCGTGTTTAATCCCTTTGAGCGGGATGGCCGGGGAAAGATTCCTTAACTAGTTGTCGTGTTGTGTGTTGTGCGATGGTTTTCTCTAGTCAGAAATGTTTGAACTCAAGGTCTAGTTCCTTTTCCCCCGACTTGAGTTAGGTTTTGGTTAGAACCTTGTAAAGTCGAGAGAATCCATAAGATAGAGAACTCACTGAGATTTGATGTATCTCACCCCACTATTGTTGAATATTTCAGGTACTTCAAGTTTCGCAAAGGGTAAGTATAAGGCCGTGTGATTATCCTTACTTGTCTGATGGTGTAGCTTTCGTTGTGGAGTTTTTTGGAGATCATTGTCGATCTAGTTCTTAGTATTTATCTTTGGAACATCTTGTATATATATTTATGCCATAGTTTTTTTGTATTAGGCTTTTTGGGCATGTATATGTATAATGTGTTTACTAGGGACTTATTGGTATTTTAGTACCAAACGTGGTTTTCATGTATAATATATGCTTTGATGTATGTATTTATATATGGGCGTTACAGTTGGTATCAGAGCAGGTGTATCCTCGACTTAGCCATGAAATAGAATAAGTGTTTCTTTCTGTTTCATATGCGTTGTGTCACCATTGGTCTTAAGTGTTATATTTATGGTATTGAGACTGATCAACTTAATCTTATCTGTATGACCTTTAGGAAAATGGCTGACGGACGCAGATCAACCGTGGTAGACCCCACACTACTCCCGCTGGGACGAATCCGCCAGACGGCGATGGGAATACTCCTTTGTATCAGTTTATGCAACAGATGCAGTAGCAACAGAATCAGTTTATGCAGCAAATGGTACAACAAATGAATGGAGGTTTGCATCCTCAGGTGGTAGTTCGAGAAGCTGTAGGTGGGACTTTCCGAGATTTCTTCCACATGAATCCTCCAGAATTTCATGGCGGATTAGATCCTATAAAGGCTCACGAATGGATAGCGGGTATGGAAAGAATTTTCTTGATAGTGCACTGTAGTGAAGAGAATAAGGTTGTATTCGCTTTGCATTCGTTGAAGGGTCCTACCATGAGGTGGTGGGAAAGTGCTTCGGCTCTTATGACTATTCAGGGTGTGCCCAAGGTCTGGGAGCAATTCAAGGTAAATTTCATGGAGAAATATTTTCCTAGTTCCTTGAGGACTCAGAAAGAGTTTGAATTTCAACAGTTAAGACAGGGTAGTATGACTGTGGCTAGTTATGCTGAAAAGTTTGAGGACATGGCTGCTTATTCTAGGCAGGCTATGTATGCTTTGGATGAACGGTTGAAAATAGATCAATTTCTTTTTGGACTGAAAGCGGAAATCTCTCATAGTGTATCTCAGAGGGAGTTCACTACTTATGCAAAAGTTCTAAGGCAATGCTATGTGGCGGAGCATAGTTTGAAGAAAGTCCAAGCTGAAGGTGTTGCAAGTAGGGTGAATCAGGGTGATCGTGGGAGACCAAGTCAGCAATTTGGGCCTAGACCACAAGCTTTCAAAGGAAAGCAGGTTGCTAGACCAAATGCTATTCCTCTGTGTAGAGTGTGCAACCAACGTCATTTTGGGAAGTGTGCTGATGGGGGTCTTAGGTGTTATAATTGTAATGGATTGGGTCATGTGGCTAGAAATTGTACTCAGAATAGAAACCAAGTGCAGGGAAGGAATACTGGAAGGGTTTATACCTTGGATGCAAGGAAGACGAAAAGTGACAACTCTTTAATTGCGGGTACATGTTTCGTAAATGGACATCCTTGTTTTGTCTTATTTGATTGTGGGGGCAACACATTCTTTTGTGTCTATGCGATGTGTGAAGCGACTTGGGTTGCAAGCTATTCCTTTGTCTCCTCCTATGGTGGTCACTAACACCATGGATGAAATGGTTGAGACACCGTTGATGTGTGAAAACTGTGTTTTGTCTGTGAATGGTAGAGTTTTTTAGATTGACCTTATCTGTTTACCGCTTAAGAAAGTTGATGTTGTTTTGGGGATGGATTAGCTTTCTGCTAATTCGGTGTTTATTGGGTGTGAGGAAAAGCTAATCATCATTCCATCTGCCGAGGCTACCCCGAAGGATGTGTTAACAACTATTTTAGAAGGTACGGTGGGAATGATAAATTTCTTGTTTGAGAAGGAGAAATCTGTTTTACTGGTTCTTACTAAGGAGGAGAGTAGTGACCAGCAAGTGCTGAGTATCCCTATAGTCTGTGAGTTTCCCGAATTTTTTCCTGAGGAATTACTTCTCTTCCTCCGGAGAGAGAAGTTGAGTTCTCTATTGACCTGGTACCGGGAATGACTCCTATATCCGTTTCTCCTTATCGGATGACACCGCTTAAATTAAGAGAATTAAAGGACCAATTGGATGACTTGATGGCTAAGCATTTTGTTAGACCTAGTGTTTCACCGAGGGGAGCCCCAGTGTTGTTGGTAAAGAAGAAAGACGGTGGAATACGTCTGTGTATTGATTATCGTAAGTTGAACCAAGTCACCATTAAGAATAAGTACCCCTTACCCAGGATAGAAGACCTGTTGGATCAATTGAAAGGAGCCTGTGTGTTCTCGAAGATTGATTTACGGTCGGGTTATCATCAGATCCGAGTGAAGAGTTCCGATGTTCCTAACAACTCTTACGAAGTATTTTGCGAGGCTTCTAAGATGGGATTAGGAGATGTTCTGATGCAAGGCGGTCAAGTGGTAGCTTATGCTTCTCGACAATTAAAAGTTCATGAGAAGAATTATCCAAGTTATAATTTGGAGCTAGCAGCAGTTGTGTTTGCACTAAAGGTGTGGCGTCATTATTTGTACGGTGTACGTTTTGAAATGTTCAGTGACCATAAGAGTTTGAAGTATTTATTTGACCAAAATGAGTTGAATATGCGACAAAGAAGGTGGATGGAGTACTTAAAGGATTATGACTTAGAATTAAAGTATCATCCAGGAAAAACAAATAAAGTAGCAGATGCATTGAGTCGAAAAATGGTTCATAGTGCCGAATTGATGATATTGGAGTATGCTTTGTTGGAAAAGTTTAGAGATCTTAATCCCCTGTTTGTGTGGACCCCAAATGGTGTAGTTATGGGAAATTTGAATGTCAATTCTACTCTAAGAGATGAGATTCAACAAGAACAAGTTTTGGAGGAGAGGTTTCAAGAGATGTTACCTCAACCGGGTTTTACACGAGCAGCGGATGGGATCGTCCTGTTTAACCAAAGGATTTGTGTTCCGAACGACGTGGTGTTAAAGAGAAAGATTTTAGATGAAGATCATAAAGGTACTTTTACGATACATGCTGGTTCTTCGAAGATGTATCAGGACTTAAAGAAGGATTATTGGTGGCCCGGAATGAAAAAGGATATTACGGTGTATGTGTTAGAATGTGCAGTGTGTCAACAGGTGAAGATTGAACACCAAAGACCGGGCGGTCAATTGCAACCTTTAGAGATTCCAGTTTGGAAGTGGGATAGTATTTCTATGGGTTTTGCAGTAGGTTTACCCCGTACACAAGGTGGTTATGATTCTATTTGGGTAATTGTGGACCGACTAACGAAATCTGCGCATTACTTAGCCGTGAAGACCACTTACAAGGCAAGTTATCTTGCAAGGTTGTTTATTTCTGAAATTGTGAGATTGCATGGTGTTCCCTCTAGCATTGTGTCCAATAGAGATCCAAAGTTTACTTCGAGGTTTTGGAAGGCTTTTCAACAAGCTATGGGTACGAGGTTGCGTTTGAGCACGTCGAATCATCCTCAGACGGATGGTCAGACTGAGCGAACAATACAAACAATGGAAGATATGTTAAGGACTTGTGTGCTAGAAAGTAGAGGAACTTGGAAAGAACTTTTACCGTTGATTGAGTTTTCTTATAACAATAGTTACCATGCGAGTATCGGTATGGCTCCTTATGAAGCATTGTATGGGAGGAAATGTAGAACACCTCTGTGTTGGGCGGAAGTTGGTGAAGACATAATTTTGGGACCCGAAATCATTCAAGAGACTACAGAAAAGATTCGAATGATCCGTGAGAAAGTTAAACAAGAACAAGATCGTCAAAAGAGTTATGCGGACAATCGTAGGAGACCTTTAGAATTTGAGGAAGGTGACCATGTGTTCTTCAAAGTTACTCCGAGATTGAGATTGAAAGGACTATTTAAGTCACGCAAGTTAAGTCCGAGATACGTGGGACCGTATCAGATCTTAGAAAGGATCGGTGAAGTCGCGTACATATTAGCCTTACCACCCTCTCTATCAGAGATGCATGACGTCTTTCATGTATCTCAACTCCGAAAGTTTATTCCTGATCCTCTTCAGCCGATTCTACCGGAGTCAGTGGAAATAGAGGCAGACTCAACGTTTGAACCTCAACCGAGCCGTATTGTAGGAAGAGAAACAAAGGTATTAAGGAACAAAGACATACCTCTTGTTAAGGTGCAATGGGATGTGACGTATCCGGGTGATGCTACTTGGGAACTAGAATCGGATATGCGGGATGCTTACCTTCATATGTTCAGGTAATCTTTTAAATTTGAGGACGAATTTCTATTTAAGGAGGGGAGGATGTAATACCCCGTATTTTATAAACGCTCTGGATACTATTAGTTGAGACCAGTTGAGATCCAGTGTGCTCTGAGTATTTATTTGATAAGATAATTAGAGCAACTGATGAACTCAGAGATGATCAGATTAATATTATCTAACTCTAAGATTTTATTAATTTGTGCATTTGAGCTAATTTGGACATTTAGTAGTGTTACTAACTTAGGAGTATTTTCCTATATCAATTCTTTTCTCATTTCCAAAGTTAGAAACATTTGGAGAAAGAGAAAGTAAAGAGAAGGAAGAGGAAAGGAAGGAAAAAAAGAGAAAATTTCCAAAGAGCTCAAGAACAAGAATCATCAGCTCATCTTCATCAATTCATCTCATCTTCTTCATCATCATCTTCTAATCCAAGTGGGTTATAGATAGAGACTTTAGTTGTAGAGTTTCTTGAGTTTTGGAGTTAGGTTTGATATTGTGAGAAAATGAGTATTTTTGCTAAATCAAAGAATCTGTTTCACTTTTTTCAAAATGTAGGGGCATTTTTCACTTGGATCCAAAAAGTTTCAAAACAAACTATGATCACACATGTGTTGTATCATATGAGAGCTTTCCAAAAAATCCAAGAACCCCATGAAATTCCATTTGAGCTAAGAGTTATGACAGTGGCAATATGCTTTGCTGCAACTGTCATAACAAGGCAAATTTGTGCATTTTGCTCGATTTGAGCAATTTGTGCAAATGACAAACAAGTTTATCCATCTGAACACCTCAGGGGGAGACCAATGAGGAACAAACACAGATCCATAAGCCTCCCAAGTATTTGGAACTACAAATAGCATGCCAAACCTAAAAACCCTAAAAAGGGGACAAGACTCCAATTTTGTTTTGGAACATTCAATGGATGCACCAAGGTGGCATGAACTGACACTATTCCAACTGAATGAGTCAAGGATGATCTCTGAACTATGGAACCAAAGGCCTGTGCTCTAACCTCTAGTCAATGGCTAGAGGAGACTTAAGATTCCAAAGTGACACAATTAGCCACAGACCTGTACCAGTTGTCATTCCCTATTCCTTGCAAAACAAACTTGCTCTACTATAAATAGAGCTCATTTGTGATCAGTTTAAGTACACCAAAGGCCTACAACACTTGACTTTCTCAAAATCATCTTCTCACTCTCAAAAATGCCTTTCTTAGCAAGTCACTATCGAATTTTTCAGTAGAGAGCAATTCCACTCAAACCAATTTCTCTAACACCTCATAAACATCATATGTGAGCTGATCAAACACTAAACACACAACTATAACACTGATTTCTCAGAATCACCAGCCAGTTGCTCAAGTTTTCAACCAAGTTGCTGTTGAGATGCCATGAAGTGATCCAGTCATTTCCAATCAAGTCCAAGCATTCAAACACACTCCATATGGTGTAGGAAAGCTGTTCAGATCATCACAACTTATCTGTAACACCTATAACTCAAAAATCACATTGCTCTTGCTGTCACGACCTTTAAGTAAGCCTAAACTTGGTCATCTCTTAATCTATGCATATTTCCTCGCACAATACTTTTGCCAAATGTTCATAATCATGCATAGAATGTTTCCCCTCAATTAATTTCTTTGTTTGAATCGTGTATCAAAATTCTCAGTCTTCATGCAAATTTTAGGGTTCTTGAGGTTTTGTCTTGGTTTTTTATTCCATGCTTAAAATAAATGAAATTAAAGACCATAGACATGATTGTGAGGTAAAAACAAGCAAATTGATATGTGGATTGTGTAATTTCATCAAGTATTCAGTGAGATTGGAGAGAAAATGCAAATCTTGGCAAAACTCAGAACACGCGCGTGTTCTTGGGTGTTCTTGGCGCCCTTTTTCCAAAATTCAAATATTTGAATTTTTGTAATTTTATTTAATTAATTCAAAAATTAATTTCTCTCTGAGTTTTAATGATTTTGAGTTGATTTTTTTTAATAACTCACAAAAATGTTAAAATATTTTATTTTACCAAAAATTCCCAAAAATATTATTTATTTCATATACTTGATATTTTTGCAAAGAATTAATCTTTTATTTGTTTTTTAACATTTAAAATATTTTTTCTTCCTTGATTTTCCAAACTTAATTGGTTTCCAATTATTTTGTGGATAAAAACTTGATATTTGAAACATTGATCCAAGATCACAACTCATTTTTCACATGTTTTCAATACTTTTTATTAATTTTTTTAACAAAATTAATTCCATTTTTAACAAAATTAGAGTTTTGATTAATTCCACCCTCACAAATCTTTTTCAAACACTCGTGGGCCTCTATTAGAGTGTAAGACCCATCCCCTTTATAAATACACCACTTTTTGGGCCTCAGTCATTGTATAAGTCCCACTGTATTTTCAAAAACAACGACGCGATCGTCACCTTTTTAACAAAACCAGTTAGGCCTCTCCTCGAGCTATAAGTCCCATTCCGTTTGAAAAAAAACTTGGGCATCTAATAGAGTGTAAGACCCAACCCCTTTTGAAAGCCAAACATTTTGGGCCTCAAACAATTGTATAAGTCCCCAGTGATTTTCAAAACGACGGTGCGATCACTGTCCACCTGGGCCTCTCCCTGAGTTGTAAGACCCATCTCTTGTACAAAAATAAACTTTTGACCTCTAATAGAGTGTAAGACCCATACCTTTTGTATAGAAAACCTTTTGTGCCTCACTTATTGTATAAGTCCCCCTGTACAGTTCTCAAAATAACGACGCGATCGTTGCCTTTTTAAAAAATCACCTGAGCCTCTCCTTGAGCTATAAGCCCCAATAATCTTTTCAAAGCACTTTCTCCTTTAATTTTGAATTTAAATATACAGTTGTTATCAAAACTTTCTTTAATTTCTTTGTTGAACAACTAACAAAACAGCATAGAAGCTCTACAACGGGCAAGTGTTTATCCGCTTTCATTTACTGCTTTCCTATATATAATTGTATTGTGGGACTGCTTCACTGTAAATATTCTTTCACACCTTTTAAATACTCGTCATATATCAATTGTATATATACTAGTATAGTTATTTAGAGTTTTCCCCGGCAACTACGTCTAGAACTAGGTAAAGCCCATTGGTCACTCTTGAATACAAACAAAACTAGATCCTCATAGGGTTCCAGATACAGTCTTCCCTTCTCTTGGGGTTAAACAATATGGAACAAAGATAAAGGCAGTATTCTCGGTGAACCTTTTCTCAGACTGTCACCCTTAGAAATTGTCAAAGAAATTCTACTCCCCAGAGTTGATCTATTCTCCGTGAATAACATCTCTTGAGTTTCTTCCAGACCCTTGAACTTTTCTAGAATGATCACTTCTCTGTGAATTGCATTTCTTGAACTTCTCTTGGTTTGGGGACCCACAGACTTCCTAAAAGCATCCCCGCCTCCTCTTGGGCGTTGTACAAGGACCCTTCGGCTTCTTATAAGTCCTCATGCCTTCTCTTGGGCTTAATACAAGGACCCTGAAGACCTCTTACAAGTATAGGAACAGAACTTAGTCATCCTTTGTCAGAGCTGTCTTTCTAAAAAGAGTCAACACTCTCAGACCAATTTTAGAGTTGATACTCATCCCTTAAACGAGTCGGCCTCCTCTTGGGCATCATACAAAAGATAAAACTCTACCAATAGGCTTGGACAGTCTAAATATCCTTGAGTCTCAAAGACATTCTCAAGTCAACTCCAAAACATAGGAGAAGCCCCAGATTCTGGATTAGTCTCCAGTAAGAGTTAAAACTTGTGGGTTCTATAACCACGCCTTTCTTCCGAATTTCCCCAACCAGGCTCAATATAACACTATCTCAAATCAGAGCCTCGAGGTTTCTAATCTATCAACTCTTCTCATTCCCCTGCAAGAGTTGATTCCCCATTTGAACATGCCTCGGGATCTCAAGAATCCCCTGCAAAAGCTAGCCTCCTCTTGGGTTTTGTACAATGATTCTCCCCAGCGGAGTTAACCTTTTCAGACTCTCTTGTTGAGTCGATCAATTACTTTTCAGACTCTCTTGTTGAGTCAATCACCCTTTCAGACTCTCTTGTTGAGTCAGACTCTCTTGTTGAGTCAATCACCTTTGAGCACTCTCTTGTTGAGTCATCCCTTTTAGCCTCAGTCTCGGGCTTTGTACGAGACAGATAAAAACCATTCTCTTGTTAGGACAGTCTTTTCCAGCTTCCTTTTAAGCTTGGCATAAATATTTCCCTAACAGATATAGCCTCCTCTTAGGCTTTGTATAAAGATTCAACCTAGCAAAGTTAGCCTACTCTTAGGCTTTCTCCAGCTTGTTCAGCCACCATCCTGGGCTTCGTACAGGACAGATAAAAGCACTCTCTTGTTGAGTCAAAACCGTTTAGCCTCCATCTTGGGCTTTGTACAAGACACTCAAAATATCCTCAGTTAAGTCGATTAAATTTCTCATTTTAGCCTCTATCTTGGGCTTTGTACGAGACACATACAAAACTCCCCGGCGGAGTCAAAGTCAAACTTTTAGCCTCCTCTTAGGCTTTGTATAAGGACTTCCCCAGGGGAGTCAATCAACCTCTTAGCTTCAACCTTGGGCTTCGATCAAGGCACACAAAAATCCATATTTCCCCTTTAGAAATGGCAAATTCTCTCCCAGTCAAAACCTTTAGCCTCTGTCTTAGGCTTTGAACAAGACACCAAAAGATTACCCTGATTTCCCTGTTCCATTTAAACAAGAATACGTAGGCATAAGATTTCAAAATCTTAGCGAGCACACTAATCAAAAACTCTAAACCCAGTACCTTCATACCCCAATCAGAAAAACATTAGATCTAATACCTTACCGAAAGCCTCACAGTCCAGATCCCCTACTCTTAACAAAATAGCCTAAGGGAGACCCACTATCTTAATAGCATCTGTAAACTAACAGTCATCTGTTTAAACTCAGTATGCTAGCAGGGTTAATTAGAGACATCTATTTTCCTTCCTTAATCAGCTTCACAGGATAAAAAAATGAATCGAACTGTAGCACCCAAAGCATAGTGATTCAAAACCAAAAAAACCGTGCTACAAGACCACAAATATCTTATATTGATCCTCTCACAAGTTCAAATTGACACAAAGAACTTGATTAATGAGTAATGCAGGGATTCAAATTCATCCAGACCACAAACTAGGGTTTCTAAGAAAAAGTCTATCATACCTTTGACTTTTGACCAAGACATGATCTCAAACCTTGGGAAATGATTCAAGACACTTTAAAACACCTATGGAATACATCCATTAGGTTTGATTTATCCCAAGAACTTGATTCCATAAAGGATCACAAAGTTTGAAATTCATCTGATAAAAAGTCAATTGTGCCCAAAACCAAGTTTGACTTTTGAGATTTTTTGACAAATATGCCTTCTTCACGTAAAAAACAATGTTAACTTATGGTTTGGATCATCATCCATCAAGAAAAATCAAGAAAAGTGAGGTTACTTGCAAAAGGGGTAATCTTAAGAAACTTAAAATTTCACTAAGTTATGGAAAAAAGATGATTATTACCCAACTTTGCAAGGCCATAACTTGTGATCCAAGCAACCATTTTCTTCCATCCAAAGCTCAAATGAAAGCTCTCATTACATACTATAACTTTGTCACTGAGGGTGGATTCCCAAAAAGTGCATAGATTTTGAGTTATAAAGCCATGACGTTAGGGTTTCATGAAGTTAGATTTTGAGACAAAATCTGTTTACATTTTTGCCAACTTTGAGATCATTTTTCTCCATGATCCACAATGATCCAAGACCAAAGGTAAACATCCAAGTTGAAGTATCATGTGCAAGCTTTCCAAAAAGTACAAGAACACATTCTAATTCTACTTGATCAAGAAATTACAAGCCTTGCAACATGACATGAAATTCAGGTTTTTCAAGACAGCATTGGTGCATAACTTGTGCCACACGATTTTATCCTTCAAATTTTGTCACTTTTCAAACTTTGTCATCCTCCAAAAGCACAAAACTCTTGATCACTCACTTGTTACTTGATCAAAGAGGCAAGAATCCATCCTAGCATGTGATGATCCATCATTACAAAATGCCTCCAATTTCAAATTTGGCAATGTTACATTAATGCAATGCATTGAGGTGTCATCAACCAATCCATATCAGTCCAAACCAGTCAAGATTCAGTCCAAAGCTCTGAGTGTTCAAACCCGCAAGAATTGAATTGAGTCATGCTAGAGGAGACTTGGCACTTTGAAACATCCAAGTCAATGGCTACCTAGCTACACATTATGATCAGCCTCCATTCATTATTCCTTGCAAAACAAATTTCCTCTGCTATAAATAGAGGTCATTTGTGACTGATTACAACACCCCAAAACATCACAACACATGCTTTCTACCATTTCCCTCTCGTGAACCAAAAATCCATTTCCAAAGAAGTGAGAACCGTGTTTTGAGATAGAGAGCAATTCAACTCACACCAACCATTCTAACACCTCACATACATCATATATGAGTGATCTAAACACTTGAACATCATCTGAAACATCAGATTCATCAAGCTCACATTCATCCCAAAGCCATATGCAGTTGGAGTCGTGCCCACCAATCCAGAGGTTTTCAATCCATTCCAAGCATCTCAACACACTACTTGAGGTCCAAGGAAGCTGTCCAGATCATTAAAACACTTCTGTAACACCTACAACTGAGGATTCGATGTCCTCTTGCACAAGTAAGCCTAAACTCTTCAAACTCTATGATCCATGCATCATAAATGTGTTTTCAAGTTACCAACATGTTTCTTCACTTATGTAGAGTGCTTTCCCTCAATTAATTTCTTTGTATCTATCGTGTATGGAATTTTATAGTGGTCTTGCAAAAATTAGGGTTCATCTTTTCTCACATGATTTCTCACTCTACACTTAAAAGAAATGCAATTAATTGGTATCATTGAAATTATTGTTCAAAAACACACAACTTTCATGTTTGAATCATGCAAAATCATTACGTATTGAGAGAGATATGAGAGGTTTTGCAAATCGTCCATGGCGGGTACGAGCGAGGAAGAAGAAGATGGCATTGGCGCCATTTTTTGAATTTTTGAATTTTTAAATATTTTTAATATTTTCAATTATTTTCAAAAATTGATATCTCTCTCATTTTTAATCTTTTTCAAATGAATTTTTAAACATAAATCACTTATACATTTTAATATTTTATTCCACACAAAAATCAAAAAAATATTTTATATTTGATATATTTTTGAATTTTTCAAAGAATTCCGTTTTAATTGTTTTAAACATTTTTAAATGAAATCTTTCTTTTGATTTTTCAAAACCATTTGAATTTCAAATCGTCTTGTGAATTAAAACATCTATTTTCAAACATTTTTCAAAGTTCACAACATGTTAATTAAATATATTTGATATTTTATATCATTTTTTATTTAATTTTTCCTTGAAAATTGTATTTTAAATAAAATTAGGGTTTTTCCTTGATTTTTAAATTTTTCAAAACTTCATTTGAAACACTTGGGCCTATATTAGAGTGTAAGACTCAACCCTCTTTTGTAAATAAATAATCTTGGACCTCTGTCATAGTATAAGTCCCGATACAATTTTCAAAAATAATGGTGCGTCTACTCTTTTTTCATCTGGGTCTCTCCTTGAGTATAAGCCCCACTTTCTTTCTTTCAATAATCACTTGGGCCTCTAATAGAGTGTAAGACCCAAACCCTTTTCTACATAAACAAATTTTTGGGTCTCTTCTATAGTATAAGTCCCACAACGTCTTTTGGTATCGCGGTGCAATCACTGTTTTAAAATAAGCCATCTGGGCCTCTCCTTGAGTATAAGCCTCAATATTTTGTACATAAACTTTTTTTAAACAATAAACAACTTCTATGGGCCTCTCCTTGAGTTGTAAGCCTCATACCTCTGTTTTCAAAATCATCTGTCTGTTTTTAAACTGGTACTAGGAGGAGCATTATTCCCGGTGAAATTGCTCTTAGACCACTTGGGCCTCTATTTGAGTTATAAGCCCCAAACTTTCTTTTCTTTTAAACAACTTTCTTTTAATTCAAAATTCAAACTCAAAGTTTTCTCAAAACTTTCTTCAATTTCTCAAAACCCTAATCATACAGTTGTAGCCAATACAATCAATCACAATACACTTGGGTCTCTTTTCAGAGTGTAAGACCCAACATCTTTTCAATTTAATGCATACTTGTTTATATACCTGTTGAGTCACTTATTTATATACTTGTGCATATCTGTCTAGAGTTTCCCCAGCAGCTAGGTCATCCTTAGGTCAAACAGTAGGATACATCTAACTTAGTCAATAACTAGTTCTCTCATAGGAAACTTCCCTCAATACAGTCTGCCTCCTCTTGGGATTTATTCAATATGGAAATAAGAAAGGCATAATTCCCGGTGAAACTTTTATTAAGACTGTCAAAACTTAGAAACATGTAAAAGAAATTCATTTCCACAGAGAGGATTAATTCCCGGTGAAACCTCTTTTGAATTTCTTCAAACCTTGGAAATCCCGGTGAAACCTTTCTTGAACTTTTCTTAGGCTTGGACCCACTGGCTTCCTAGAAGCATCCCAGCCTTCTCTTGGGCTTAGTACAAGGGTCACCAGGCTTCTTAAAAGTTCCCCAGCCTCCTCTTGGATTAGTACAAGGACCCAAAAGGCTTCCTAAAAGTATAGGATATAATTTAGTCATCTATGCTAGTTTAATACTCAGGAAAGTCAAAAACTCCAGAATACCCAATCATTCAAAGGGTTGATCTTCATCCCTTGAACCAACAC
Source organism: Lathyrus tuberosus (assembly GCA_022829125.1). Lineage (NCBI taxonomy): Eukaryota > Viridiplantae > Streptophyta > Magnoliopsida > Fabales > Fabaceae > Lathyrus > Lathyrus tuberosus. The sequence continues at coordinate 1,035,036 of JALAZF010000237.1, forward strand.
CCTCCTCTTGGGCATCATACAAAGATCTTTTTCCAACCAGAATCTATCTCTTCTTAATGAGACTTGGATAGTCTCAACCTCCTCTTGGGCTTCATACAAGTAGACTTGGAAAGTCTCACCATCTCAGCCTCCTCTTGGGCTTAGTACAAGGACCCATAGGCTTCCTAAAAGCATATGATAGATCCTGATCATTTTACCAATACACCAGTCCCCCAGAAGAGTTAAAACTTCTAAGGTTTTCAAATTCATCTTTAAACCCCTCTGACCCCCAACTAGGCTTAACTTTCACCTTAAAAAATTCTCAGCCAGGGTCAATTTACCATCAGCAAATCCTCAAAAAAATCAGGGCCTCATGGTATCTGGTAAATCAATTCTGCTCAAATCACCAATAAGAGTTAAGTTTCCCTTTGGATCCCCCAACACAATTTAGACCTTCTCCTAGATTTCAATAATCCTCAGCAATGTCAGCCTCCTCTTAGGCTTCATATAATGATTTTTCCAGTTATCCCCAATCTTGGGCTTTGTACAAGACATATATAATACTCCCCAGTTGAATCAGTTTTCAATTTTTTTTAGCTTCAACCTTGGGCTTTGAACAAGGCACAAAAAAAACAACATCCCCTCAGATGAGACCATGAGTCCTCTCTGTAGGGGGATATCCCCTCTATACATCACATATCAAAACAAACAATCAAAACCTTTTTTCCAAATAATTGTTGTAAGTGGCACACTTGTTGATTCAAAATCCAAGCTGGAGTCCTTCCTTTATCATGGTTAAAATTTCTCTTTCATCTAACAGATATAAGTGGCAAGCCTCTGGATTCTATACATCCAAGCCAATGTCCCTCTCTAAGCATGAAAGATTCATAAAGGAAAAAGTGGATTTCTCTACACTGAGTTAAAGCTTCTTCCTTCATGACATCTCTCTTATAAAGGAAATTATGGCATTGTTGGATCCCATATCCCAATTAAAGGCATTTCCCTTATAACCAATTACTCAACATCTGTGATGAATAGGTGAGATTTCTCCCTTTAGAGATGACAAATTCTCTCTCTCAGTCACCCTTTTAGCTTCAATCTTGGGCTTTGAACAAGACACAAACACCCTTTTAGCTTCAATCTTGGGCTTTGAATAAGACATAAATACTCTGTTAGCTTCAATCTTGGGCTTTAAACAAGACACCAAACAAATTTTCCTTCCATAGAAATAGGAGGAACTACGATTGCTTCGATTTCCTAAAATCTCTTTACAGGAATACGTAAGCATAAGATTGCGAAATCTTAGCGAGCACACAAATAAAAAATTCTAGGTCTAGGTACCTTCCCAAAAACAACAAAAAACATTATCTTAACCCTCCCAAAGGAGAAACTTTCCCAATCCAGAGTAGATAAACACAAGAAAGCATTTCAAACAGCTGAAATACATGCAAACGAAGGTTCCTATAGATTACTATAGATACTCTGGGTGTTAATAGCTTCCCTTTGTATAACCAAACCCCGATCCCCGATCTCTTAGCATTTGTTAAAGAAAACACTTGCGCGCAGGGTTAGTTTAAGATATCATCCCCTTCCTTTTAAGCTTCATAGGATAAATACAAAAATCAGAAAGTAGCACCAAACAACGGTAGGTGGTCGCGTCACCAAAAAACCGACGCTACACAAGTTAAAAAAACTCAACAATTTCACTATGAAAATCATAACAAAAGTTCCAAGTTTAAAATATCTATAATTTCATTCTAAAAAATCGGAAAACAAAAAACAGTTCCAAGTTATTAGACTTATCAATTTCACTATAAAGACCATAAAAAAAAGATTCAAATTAAAAAAATCAACAACTTCACTATAAAAATCATAACAAAAGTTTCAAGTGAAAAAACTCAACAATTTCACTATAAACACCATAACAAAAGTTGCAAAGTTAAAAAACTCGACAATTTCACTATAAAAACTATAACAAAAGTTTCAAGTTAAAAAACTTAACAACTTCACTATAAAATTAAAAACCATAACATAAGTTCCAAGTTAAAAATCTCTACAATTTCTTTCTAAAAAACCGGAAAAAATAATTCAAAGTTATAAAAACTCATCAATTTCACTATAAAGTACATATAAAAAGTTTCAAATTAAAAAACGCAACAATTTCACTATAAAAACCATAACAAAAGTTCCAAGTTAAAAAGTTTAACTATTTCACTATAAAAACCATAACAAAAGTTATATGTTAAATAACTCAATAATTTCACTATAAAAACTATAACAAAAATTTCAAGTTAAAAAACTCAAAAATTTAACTATAAACACCATAAAAAAAACTTTCATGTTAAAAAACTCAACAATTTCACTATAAAAACCATAAAAAAAGTTTCAAGTGAGAAAACTCAATAATTTAACTATAAAAACCATAACAAAAGTTGCAAGTTTAAAAACCCAACAAATTCAGTATAAAAACTAGGGTTAAATATGTATAAGGTCCCTGAAAATAACCCAACATTCAAGTTTGGTCCCTATAAATATTTTCTTCAAGGTTTGGTCCTCCTAAAGTTTTCTGTTTATAACTGTAGTCCCTCACGTTAGTTTTCACTAACGGTGGCTTATGTGGCATGTCATGTGGAAATTTTTTGATGACGTGGCTTACATGTGGCAATGCCAACGTGGCAAAAATTGCTGACATGTATGCTACATGACAATTGTTTCAATTTTAATTTTTTTTATATTTATATCATATTTGAATCCAGAAATTGTAGCTAATTTGCAGCTACCTTCAAGCTAATTCCTAGCTAATCTCTAGTTAATTTAAACACAACATTTTTGTAGCTAATCTCTAGCTAATTTAAACAATATTATTGATGATTAATTATAGGGTTAAATATACTTCACCCCCTGCCAATATAGCGAGTTTGGTGTTGTCCCCCTGAAGTATTTTTTTTTTAACGCCCCCTCACCAAATCAAGATTCTATTTCCACTCCCCCCTGTGCTGACTAGACAGGGGGAATCTGCACATGTGGCGAAGGAATTTGCCACGTGGCATTTGCTGAATGGATAATAATAATATTTTTTTTTATTTCTTTTTTTTATAATTTTTTATAATTTTTTTTTATTTTTTTTCCGAATTTTTTTTAAATTAAAAAAATTAAAAAAAATTAAAAAAAAAGTAAAAAAGTAAACTAAAAAAATAAAAAAATAAAAAAAATAAAATAAAAAATAATAAAATAATAAAAAAAAATAAAAAAATAAAAAATAAAATAAAAAATAAAAATATAATAAAAAAAATAAAAAAAATAATTATTCAGTCACCAAATGCCACGTGGCAGATTCCTTCGCCACATGTGCAGATTCCCCCTGTCTAGTCAGCACAGGGGGGAGTGGAAATAGAATCTTGGTTTGGTGAGGGGGCGTTCAAAAAAAAAATTACTTTAGGGGGGCAAAACCAAAACTCGCTACATTGGCAGGGGGTGAAGTATATTTAACCCTTAATTATATTAAGATAAGATTGATGATTAATTATTTTAAGTAGATGTGAAAAAGAAAAACAATGTTATGGTAAGACATAAAACCTCCAGATTCTTTTTCCATTCATACTGAACACTCACCTTACAAAATTAAGCTACAAAGCTTCTCAAATTAAGCTTTCAATAACGAATGGAAAAGCTAGAACAATGTTGAACTAGCAAAATAACAAAAGCTATAAGATGAACTATCAGCCTGTTACACAGCTTTAGCTACCCACAACAGCCCCGTTCACAAATCATTGCTTTTAGTTCAAAAACTAACAATCACTTAACTAAAGTTGTCATAGTGAACTGTAACTCTGTTCCAGAATTTTAACCATGTCATGTAAACTTTGTAGCATAAAACTATCCATTCAATCAGATACGGTGTGAATGCTGTTGGAGGCTGAGAATATCCATGGTTGGTATATAGAATTCCTTGTGTCAATTTCCAACTTATTTGATCCTTCTTTCCTTACAGTTGGTGCAGTTACCGGAAGAGTAGGCAAAACACTAGACAAGAAAGGAAGCAATGCTCGAAGAAACTTGTGGTGGAATGGACCTACAATTTCAAAGACGAAAATTCATACTAATAAATTAAACTAGACAAGTTCTGCACACAAGACCAGAGCAAGCCAGCACGAACAGCATATGACATGTCAAATATTCAAAATTCAAAATTCAATCAAAAATACTCCATCACCTCTTTTTGTATACTTAAAGATATCTTCTTACACCAACTGGACTTGAGCTTTTCATGAAATTTCCTCTTGAATTAGGACCATCTATCTCCACAATATCTGAAACTGAAATTTAGAAAGTTCTGATCCATCTACTGACTCTGAGTTTCCAACATTTTCCCTACCAATCAATGGATCAGACGAAAAAGCATGTGGAGGACTACGTGATTCTGTCACTGACAAAGAAATTGGATGATTTCCAAAGATAACATTTAGTAACATATGAATCAATTCCAGCTTGCCAAACTAAAGTTCATCCTGCACATAGCCACCAAAATCCACACTAAAAATAATCCACACCATGAAACCATCATGATTCCAAGACGCATGATATACACAGCCACTACCTGCAGTAGGCACAAAAGCCAACTGATTTCAACTACACATTCCTCAATCCTTCATTCTGCAAACTCATGCATACGACCCCACAAAAGCAGCGTACAACGTAATTGTCAAATACACCACACAAGATCATCAAAACACAGAGTAAACGCTGAAACGACAATGATTTTTTTCTTTTGCAAAACTTTACCTTCCTCTTCTCCTATAAAAGACTCAGATTCCTCCCTCATTTCTGGAAGATTTTGGAAAGCTACACACACACCCTGCCAAAATCATTTCTCAACCCTTTAATCCTTCTCAAACCTTCGTTCAACTCTTCTTTTTCAATCCAAGACCCACTCTTCAACGTCAATCAACATAACCTCATCTCCAAATCAAAACAGAAAACCTCATCCTCAAACCATAACCCACCGACCCTTAACCACTCTTCAACCTTTAAACCTTCCATCAACATACTCACCATCTCCACTCAAACAATCACAAATTCCTCACAAACCGTCCTTCCTTCACCAACCTTTATCGTTCTGCTTCAATAACAAACCCACCCAAACATCACTATTCTACAAATTCTCCCCAGACCGAGCCATTTTTTCAACAACAACTCAACAACCACAAAACCTCAGAAACAGCATAGAAGAGGGGTAGAAGAGAGAGTTTGAAACAAAACAAAATCAAAATGAACCTGAACCAAAGCGATTGTGAACAAGGAGCGAGAGTGAACCGTGAATAGATACGAACTTGAAACAAACGGAGAGAATCGTATTCGGAGATGTTTGGATTCAGCATCAATGTCATTTGGATTCAACATCAATTGAGAGATTATGAAGATTTGGGGTTTTAGGGATTAGGTCGTGAATGTTCAAGGAGTAGAGTAGAATAAATCAAACGTATAAACATTTCTGACTGGTCAATGAATAAAATACAGTTGGCAAGAAATGGTTACATATGTGGCACGCCAGGTCATCTTCCGTTAGTGAAAACTAACGGGAGGGACTACAGTTACAAATGGAAAACTTTAGGAGGACCAAACCTTGAAGAAAATATTTATAGGGACCAAACTTGAATGTTGGGTTATTTTCAGGGACCTTATACATATTTAACCCTAAAAACTATAACAAAAGTTCCAAGTTAAAAAACTCAATCATTTCCTTTTAAAAACCATAACAAAAGTTCTAAGTTAAAAATTTCAACAATTTCATTCTAAAAAACCATAAAAAAAATTTCAAGTTATAAAACTCTAAAATTTCACTATAAAAACCATAAAAAAGTTTCACATTAAAAAACTCAAAAAGTTCACTATAAAAACCAAAACAAAAGTTCCAAGTTAAAAAGTTCAACAGTTTCACTATAAAAACCATAACAAAAGTTCGATGTTAAAAAAACTCAACAATTTCACTATAAAAACCAAAACAAAAGTTCAACAGTTTCACTATAAAAACCATAACATAAGTTGCAAGTTAAAAATCTCTACAATTTCATTCTAAATAACCGTAAAAAAAGTTCCAAGTTATAAAAACTTATTAATTTCACTATAAAGAACAATTTCAGGGTTAAAAAAACTCAACAAAAGTTCAAAGTTAAAAAAATTCAACAATTTCACTGTAAAAACCAAAACAAAAGTTCAACAGGTTCACTATAAAAACCATAACAAAAGTTCGATGTTAAAAAAAACTCAGCAATCTCACTATAAAAACCATAACAAATGTTCCAAGTTAAAAAAAACTCAACAATTTCACTATAAAAAGCATGACAAAAGTTCCAAGTTAAAAGTCTCAACAATTTCACTATAAAAACCATAACAAAAGTTTCAAATTAAAAAACTCAACACTTTCACTAAAAAAACATAACAAAAGTTCCTGATTAAAAAGTTCAACAATTTCACTATAAAAACCATAACAAAAGTTATTAGTTAAGTAACTCAACAATTTCATTATAAAAACTATAGCAAAAGTTCCAAGTTAAAAAACACTAAAATTTCACTATAAACACTATAACAAAATTTCTAAGTTAAAAAACTCAACAATTTCACTATAAAAACCATAACAAATGTTCCAAGTTAAAAAACTCGACAATTTCACTATAAAAACTAGGGTTAAATATGTTTTTAGTCCCTATAAATATGGAACCTTTCAAGTTTAGTCCCTACAAAATTTTTCTTCAAACTTTGGTCCTCATAATGTTTTCCATCTCCAAATATGGTCCCTCCCGTTAGTTTTCACTAACGGAGGCTTATGTGTCATGCCACATGTAATAACCTCTTTGATTATGTGTGATATGTTTTATTCCAATTCGCCACCATGGAAAATGCTGATAAGATAATCCTCTTAAATGATGTAAATGAAACATGGCAAAATCAGTCAACTTCTGAAGTGTGCCCTAGTAGAAGTTTCCATTGTTTATGTGTTGGAGGTGCACATTGACCAAAGAACAACGAACATTGATTCGCGCCATTCAAAGAAGAAGTTAGGTGGTTTGCAATGGTCCCAAAGCGACTCCTTTGAGTGGTCCCAATAACAAGTTCCTGAGAAGGCGAGCAAGTGGTCCCAGGGTTTGTATTGTGCCTCCTCTATGTTCCCTCATTTGAATATCATATGCATTTCTTTCTCAGTGGTCCCGTTTTATTCAATTTGTTAGTTGGTATTACCATTTGTATAATAAGTTTGTTCGCTTTTTTAGAAAAAATTAGGGTAAATCAATTTTACATTGTAATAGTAAAATTTAAATGTAGGTTAAATGTTGTGTACAGGAAATGGATAAGTTCAGAGTTGTATTTTACTCAAAGAGCCATTTTATAAAAGACCCTAACATAAGATATGAGGGGGGAAGTGTATGCTTTTAGTGGTCAAGATCCTGATTATTGGTCTTTCTTTGAAGCATGTGACCTAGTTAAGTTGATTGAACCTGAGTTTAATATAAGTGGTGTTAAGATGTGGTGGAAACATGATGAAGGATCATTTGAACACGACTTAAAACCATTTAAGGATAATGGAGATGCTTCTCAGTTAGCCATGTATGCTGTAGGAAATAAGTCTGATGTTGAGATATTTTATAAGCCTAAAGTTGTAGGAGAGGATACCTTTATGGATAGGTTTAGAGAAAGGGGAAAGGGAATCAAATGTGATGAAGAAGTTGGCAGGTTGATTGAAGCAAGTGATGATTCTAGTGATGAATCTGTTAGAGGCGTTCACTTTGATGATCGTGAGGAAGAGAGAATAAAAGGGTTTGATGAAGGCCTTGATAAAGTTTTTGATAATAGAGTTAAAGGAGAACAAAAAGATGGACCTGTTGCAAATGAAGAGGGCACTGCTCATATAGACAAGTAGATGTTTATAACAGAAGAGATGGGTAAGGAACATGTCATTGAGGATGCCTACATGACTGATGAACTGGACAGTGGTGGTGATGATGACAGTTGTGATGAAAGGCCCCGTGTAATCAGATTCAATCAAGAAAAATCTTTAAGCAAGGATTTTGTTTTCAAGGTGGGAATGGAGTTTTCTTCTTTGAGGCAGTTCAAAGATGCTATCTTAGAGCATAATGTTTTGAATGGTAGGGATGTTAAGTTTGAAAAAAATGATGCTAACAGATGTAAGGTAGTATGTAAGGACAAAAAAATGTGACTATACAGTCTTGTGTAATAGAGTTTTAACATCCACCGCATTTAGGATTAAGACTTTGTTTGCAAAGCACAAATGTGGAAGACAGTTCTTCAACAAAAGTGCTAAAGCAGAGTGGTGGGCAAAGTAATTGTTGATGGATTAAAAAATAACTCTAGGATGAGGTTAAGTAAGGTAGTAGCAGATGTTAGACAATGATATGCAAGAGAAATTCTAGGATGCAGAGCATTCAAGGCAAGACAGATTGGAAAACACATTGTTGAAGGAGATTCTAGCAAACAATTTAGTCTTTTATGGTCCTATGCTGCTGAGTTAATAAGGGCTTCAGCTGGGAACACTTTCAAGATCAACACCAGTGTTCTTAGTCTTGGCTTGAAACCTAGATTTGAGAGGTTCTATATGTGTTTTGATGGGACCAAGAAAGCTTTGAAAAAGGCATGTAAGCCTTTCATTGGACTAGATGGGTGCCATTTGAAACACAAGTATGGCGGTATTTTACTCATTTTTGTTAGGAAAGAGACCCTAATGATCAATATTTGCCAATTGCCTTTGTTGTTGTTGAGACTAAATTAAAGGATTCATAGAGCTGGTTTCTAAAATTGCTTATTGAAGACATATGAGATGGCAGATGGTGTTTCATCTCTAACCAACAAAAAGTCAATTGTACTTTCATCAATATTTGCCAATTCCATTTTTTCAATCACTTGAATGTACTAATGCAAATAAAATTTTCTTGGTTTAGGGTCTTGTTCAGGTTTTTGAAGAGGAGTATCCAGCCTATGAACAGAGGTTCTGTTTAAGGCACTTGTATGCTAGCTTCAAAAAGAAGTTTGGAGGAGGAACTTTATTTAGAGACCTTATGATGGCTGCTGCAAAGGCAACTTATTTTGAGGCACATGAGGCTTGGATGGTTATGATCAAGGAGGTCAGTTTGGAGGCTTATGAGCGGTTAGAGGCAATTCCCAAAATAAAATGGTGTAAGCATGCTTTTCCTTTTTTCCTCAAAGTGTGATGTCTTAATAAAAAATTTAAGTGAGCCTTTTAATGCAACAATTCTTTTACAAAGAGACAAACCAACCATTACCATGTTTGAGTGGATTAGGAATTACCTAATGGGGAGGTTTGTCACACTTAGAGAAAAGGTAGATAGTTATAAAGGGCAGATAATGACAAAACCATTAAGGAGGTTTGATAGAGAGATTGAAAAAAATGATAGTTGGACAACAACTTATGCTGGTAGATTAACCTTTCAAGTCACACATGTTCTGTTTACCGATAGTTTTGTAGTGGATTTAGAAAACAATCATGCTCATGCAATTATTAGGAACTTGTTGGGATTTCATGTAGACATGGTGTGGCTGCCATACATAGGAAAATGGATGACCCAGTGAAATATGTACGTAAGTATTATCACAAAAGCACATACGAAAAATGTTATAGTGAAGTGATCACCCCATTGAATGGCCAAAAGTAGTGGCCAAAAACATCCAATGAAATTATGCATCCCCCTTTGTTCAAACGTGGAACAGGTAGGCCCGAGAAACTTAGAAGGGGAGATCCAGATGAAGTGAACCATACAAAGTGGCATAGAACCAATATAAGCCATATGTGCGAGGCTTGTTTTGAACTAGGTCACAACAAAAGGACCTGCAAGAAGAATAAGAAGATTGTGGTTGTTCCCTATGGAAATACCACCCAGGGCAGTCAAGAATTTCCCACCCAGCCCAGTCAAGAATTGGCAAACCAGGCCACTCAAGACTTACCTACACATGCAAGTCAGACTAGCAAGGTCAATTCGGCACCAAAAAAGGGTAATGTTTAACTTAAATCTTACATTTTCTGATTGTTTAACTAGGTAATTTTGTGCTAGGGTAACAATTTTAATTATTTGTTTATTTCATGCAGGGGAGGCCTAAGGGATCTACCAACAATTGTACATCTAAAGGGGGGGGGGGGGGAACAAAGAAGACAAAAGTCAACGAGGGAATAGTCAAAGATGCACCTGTCAATGAAGCAAGAGTTACTGAGGAAACAACTGTTAATGATGAAGTTGCTGTTATAGAGGGAAAATCAACTTTCAATGAGGGAAAGGCAAGTGTCAAGGAGGGAAAGGCTTCTATCAATGAAGGAAAGGCTACTGTCAAGGAGCGAAAATCTACTATCAAGGGGAGAAAATCAATTTTCAATGAGGGAAAGGCTATTATAATGGAGGGAAAATCAACTGTCATGGAGGGAAAGGCTAGTGTCAAGGAGGGAAAAGCTTCTGTCAAGGAGGGAAAATCTACTATCAAGGAGAAAAAAGCAACTGTCAATGAGGAAATGGCAAGTGTCCAACAAGCAACTGTCACTGAGGATATGGCAACTGATCCAACTGATCAAGATGCAACTGTCACTGAGGAAATGGTAAGTGAACCATGTGATCCAACTAAAAGAGACCAACCTACATGTTCTTCATGTTTGGATGAAACTCTGGCTGCATTATTAGGGGGTGATGAGGTCTTGGACATTCAACCTTTAAGGGTTGATAAATCACCTCTCAAAGGAACTTCACCAAGGAAAATTAATGTCAAGGTTTTCTTTGGTAAGCAACCCAAAGTGTGCAAGAACAAGCCTCTCAAACCACCTGGTATTAGAGCAAATCTTTCAAGGCCAAGTTCTAGTGAACCACCTAAGTTTAAAACCCAGAGCAGGTACAAGACACAAACTAATGTTTCAGTAGAAAAAAGGCATAGTGAAAGGTTGAGGACCTTGAAAACAAAGAACATTCCTGGCCCTGGAATGAAACCCAATGACCTTTTGGATCTAATTAAAAAAGACAGCATAACTGGCAAAGGTCTAACCTAATGTAGCAGTAGTATTTTGCAGATGAACTTGTTTAGGAACAAATATTTTGATGTAATGTATTGATGTACCTTTTTGCTCGATGTGATGTATTGATGTAGCCTTTTGAACAAATCATGTTCTTTTGATGTAATTGAAATGATGTACTATATTGATCAGTTTCTTGTACTGATGTAGTCTTGTGAACCTGTTATGGTATGCTAATTTAGTGAAATCTGTTTAGTCTAATTTGTTTTGAGTCTAATCTGTCTTGTGAACATGTTATGGTATGCTAATTGTGAACCTGTGAACATTCTGTTTTGATCAGTTTCTTGTACTCATGTTCCTTGATTGATAATAGATCATTCTAGTGAAATCTGTTGAGTCTATATGGTTTCAATGTGAAAATTATAGATCATTTTGCTTGAAAATTATGTCTCATATCATGCCAGACTTATATGTTACTATGTATAAATTTTTAGGCCACCTAATAGGTCAAGATTATACAGTGAATTATATGCTAGTTAGACATATGGAAATGCAATCTTTGATGACCATTGTCTGCACATTTTATATGTCAATTATTAAGGCCACCTTTTCTTCATAATTTATATCTCATACTATGTCCAATATATTGTTCAGATTGTGTCAAAACTATGTTCCTTGACTAAAACTACAAAATGAACATACCAATTGAACAATACTAAATGAATTACACAAAATTCCAATTTGTATTTCATACCAATTCAACATTACAAAACCAGTTCAGGTTACATTTCACAAAATACCACTTAGACAAGATTAACACTTACACAACATTACAGACGATTACACCTAATCAACAATTACACCTAATTAACAAATACAAGTTGACCAAGACTGAAACTACAACACATATTGTCTTCAGCTTCCCCCAAAATGCCTCTTCCTTAATCTTCATCTTCAACCTCTCGTTCTTCTTCATGGATCATTCGTAAGGCTCCTTCAGAGTTTCTAAAGCTTGCATTTCCCTCACCTTACTCTCATCCTTCCTCCATTATGAATCTATGCATTCCTCATCATCCTTTCCTTGAGCAAGTACCCTCGTTTTTCCAATACAGACATCTCCAAAACAATCTGAAATTCTGGCATTGCAGACAACTGATGTCTTAACACATGTCAAGACATTGTTCTGCATGAACATTTAAACACAGAGGCATAACAGCAGAATAATACCTTGAATATCAGAACTGCAGCAACACAGATGTTACGACATCTGATCTAACATGTTTATCATGAACACTAACAGAATAATTAAATCTGCAGAATGATAAAAGACACATCAATTGTTAACCCAGTTCGGTGCAATTCACCTACATCTGGGGGATACCAATCCAGGAAAAAGACTCCACTATCTGTAGAATTATCACAAAGCTAAACTCCCTCGTTTACAACTTTATATCCTTATATCTACCCTATGAAGACTTTATCAAAGAACATCCTCTTTGATATGAGATACCCTACTCACTTCCCTTAATCACAACCTGTGATGTTTACATCATCCCTGTCAATACAGAACTCTGTCAAGCATTCTTGACCAACACGCTAACTTGGATTTGCTTCAAAGCTTCATCCAAGAACAATACACAATCCATTACCTAAAGGTTTCTGAATATGTATGATACCTATGTCTTCCATAATGTATCAAACCGATACAGAGGGAGACTTACAAACCTAGAGCCTACGACTCTCAAAACCCTAAACCCTTATTTTTACACAAGAGAACTAGGTTACAATTGTTACATTCAAGGTACATCCCAAAAACTAGGACTAAGTCTCCTTTTATAGTCTTCAATTGGGCTTTAAATCTTTCCTTGATCCACTCCTGAGCGCGCCTAGGATCTTTGAACAGAATTGAAACATATTTAAAATAATCTATTATAACAGTACAGAATGTCGAGTCTTCAAGTTGAGACATCTTCTTCGACATCTTTGTTCTTAGGCATAAATCTTCAGATTTGGTCTTCATGTTGAAACACCTTCTTCAGGGCTGAGTTTTACCAAAATTTTGTCCAAAACATTTGAGCTTTCAATCTCCCCCTTTTTGGCAAATTTTGGCTAAAACTCTTTGTACCATAAGACCAGGATGTTCCTAACGCCTCTTTACCCTGAGTGTCGGCTATGATTAGAGTACTGATGTGACTCCCCCTGAAGCAATGAGGTATCTAGAAGTACACATCCACATACACACTCAAGAGATTGGAGACTCCTGAAATTCCTGGGTATAATTCTTAACTCAGGGCACAAGACACAAAAGAAACTGAGACTTTCTCTCATTTTTTTGCCAAAAATTGACAAAAAAAAATGTCTCAAGCCAGCCCAGACATACCACACTCAAGGAACAGTTCTGAATAATTCCATGAGAACACAAATTGGATCCATATCTTGAGCCAAAATAGACCAAGTCTTTCCTATAAATACCCAAGCGGACTTCATAGGAATTAATGAACCAAGGGTCAATTCAACAAGGTCATTAATAGCAAATAAGACTTCTCAATTCAACAAGGCCAAGAATGCTATGACTGTTTCTCCTATAAAGAACACCATCCAAAGATTTTGCCAAACCCGAAAAGCATGTTTTGCACGCGCATGTTTGCACTGTCCAAGGTACACTGTTCATAATGACCCAGTTAAAAAAAGTTCTTAATAATGTCCTGACATCAGGTCAAACATTATTTATCAAAACTTCTTTATTGATCAATACCCCCACAGCCTGCAGCAGCAGGGAAATGTCAAGACATCCTTCTTGACATCTCATCTTCAAGATAATCATAATTTGCTTGACCTCCAAACAACCTGGATTCATAACTGCACCCCTGCAGTAATATATCTTAGATCAAGTAGCAACTCCCCCTATCTAAGTTAACCAGTGCTCCTCCAATGAACACTTATGCTGATGAATGGAAAACATAAGACGCATCTTCATGTCTTCAAGAGCGCACCCTCTGTCCAACCTATCTGCTGAACACAATCATCAATTGCACTTATTGCTTCTTCTGACAAGAACCAATAATCCCTCACACATGAACACCATCATGCTTCCCGTGAGGTCACATTAGGATCACTATCCTAAATTAACAAACTCTTGGATTAAGATCAAAGCTCCAATGATCCTTCTCTTCTTGAACCCGTCTATACACACGAATTCCTCTTGAATTCTCATGTATATACCTCCATATTCCTTGAGATAAAATCCAATTGATCTTTCACATTCCTCAAAGAGACACACAGGGCCCTTTAGTTTGCTATCTTCTTAACAATGCCAGATATCGTATACATGCTCCATAACTTCTCAGTCCATTTGCTTCACAAGCACCAAACTGGTCTATTTCTAGCATGTCCCATTCACATCAGACTTCCAAGACAATCCTTTACGCATCATTCTTCCGTATGATAAGGTAACTACTTCTTAGACAAGATGTGAGTGTCAAGTTCTACACTCAGAACTTAGTATCCTACTCCAAGGATAACCAACCCAGAAAATGTTCTAACATCAGTTAGGACATTCTTCACACATCACAGACACCACACACCATGGTTCTTGATATGCTCCACCACTGGACTTACTATCTGCATTGTAATCTAACTGAAGATCTTCAAACAACACTGCGCTACCAGCTTGATCAATAAGAACCCCAAATAACCAAGGAGAGAAATAAGCTCTCATCCACCAAAAGAAGGCATATCTTTCATAAACTGAGAACTTCTGCCACAAGCTCCAAGAATCATCACCTCCTGACGTTTTCAACCAACTACCCTTCTTCCCAAGAGTAATTGATTCCAAGCACCCTGCTTGAATGCACACTAAAGATCAACCAAATGCCACCTTTTGACTGATCTCATTCTTCTTCAGAACTCCCACAAGATACACTAATCCACCAATGAAATCTGATCTTCAAGTTACATGAACTACTTGCTCCATAGCAAGACATCTTGGATCCACCAAGCCTTTAGACATGTAACATCTTCTCAATCCACAGCTCCCGCAAACTGCATGATATAGACCTTTTTGAAGCGTCCATAACTTCTATTCTTCTGTAGATCACCTTATCTTAAGCTGATATGCCACATCACCAGCTGAGACTCTGATGTTGAGCTAGATGTCAGAACATTCTGATACGACATCCAGCTGCTGAATTCAGTTCCTCCTTCTGCCACTTAGAAGAACCTCATCCATTTAACAGAACAAGAGTTCCATGCTCTGATAGACTTGATTCAACAACCAAGTTTGAGTAAACAACCTCCATCCTGCTTAGACTTATCACAGATATTCCATACAAGCTCACACCTTGATGAATAACTGCTTTGAAACTTCAAAGACTTCACACCTGCCACGTCTGAATCTTCAGAAGATAAAGTAGTCCTAGACTACACCATAGCCATACCAAAGAATGCCATTTTCCTTAGTAGAGAAGTCTGTAGAAAGTCAGAGATAACTGCCACTTAACCGTGACCTTCAAAATGAGCAAGATCCCATGCTCCCAAGTACCTAGATTAGAAATAAACTGATCTAAGTTGTGCTACCACCAGCACTCCATTCTGGATAAGTCTTTTACCAGGACACTTTCAAGATAAACATCATATGCTTCTAGTAACAACTTGAACACACCTGCTACACTCCAATACTCCTAGATCAGAAATAAACTGATCCAGGAACTATCCATCAAGATTATGATGTCTTCTTCTTCATCTTCCACATCAACATTGTCTAGACCAGTTTCTTGCCAGGAAACTATCCAGAGATTAGATGCTTCTGCCACACCAATTGAAGCAGATTCTTAGGTCACCACCTAAGATAAATATAACCAAAAGCTTATGCAGTACCCCTCCCATGATTTTGCAAGAACCAGATGAAGAGATGTTCCAACATCGTGTTGAACATCAGCAATCTTGATCTTCACATACAAGAATAATCAATTAAATACTTGTGAGTAACAAAAATAGAAATTGATCTTAAATCCTTATTCAATAACCCTGTTTCACTATTGAAGCCACACTCCACCAGATCACTTCATGAACACTTATCAAGTATTCAATCTTTTGCAAGTATCTTCTTTAACACACAACTTGTTGAAATACCAAGGCTGTCACCCTGGACTCAAGTAACTAAGATTCTCTCTGAACGAACCCTATTTACCTCAACAGTTCTGAAAAATCCATTTAGATTGGATCCACCCTTAGGATTAAGAGAGATGAATCCTTCCTTGCTGTTTTGGATAGTGAAAATAAATCACCTCCACTTTCTTCAAGTTGTGTTTCATAGAAACACCCTCTAGTCAGAAGATTAACTAGAAGACTCCAGATTCACGACTGAGGCGCCTTTATGAGTGGACTTGAGAGAATTCTCAAGTATCTTTGACAACCTAGCCGATCAATAATTTATTAAACTCCCAGAGCAAGCACTTGATAAACCTAAACTCAACTCCTCTCCTCTTCAACTGACTTCAAACTGCACCATGGAACCAAGCTTCCAAGTACCAAGTCACCATAACAGACATCTTCTAAACAAATCTTTCCATTCCATTACTCCCGACTTTGGAATAAAAGATGCAGATATCTTCACATATAGAGGCCGACATTTGAGATCTTCCACCATTTGTCTTCAGCAACAACTCCAGAATCCCATAATTCCATAGCTCTTCCATCAGAAACATATGCAGCGGAACCACCAAGGAACAAATTCTGCTTGCCCTAATAAGATGTCAGAACATCTTATGAGACATCCCAATTAGAGAACTAGCCACTTCTCCTGCAGTTGTTGTAGAACCTCCTCAGCAACATGAACAACCACCAGGTTGTTACCTTCGATCCAGAACATCCATCTCATCCATTAATACCCTTGAGTATGTTTGAGTTGATTGATCTGATCTTCAAAACTCCTCCTTGTTTAAACGCCAGAAAGTATCTCCCAAAGATCTCATCCAGAAACAGACAGGATGCCTGCTCTGATACCAATTAAAATTCTGGCATTAAAGACAACAGATGTTTTAATACATGTCAAGACATTGTTCTGCATGAACATTTAAACACAGAGGCATAACAGCAGAGTGATACCTTGAATATCAGAACTACAGCAACACAGATGTTACGACATCTGATCCAACATGTTTATTATGAATACTAACAAAATAATTAAATCTGCAGAATGATAAAAGACATAACAATTCTTAACCCAGTTCGGTACAATTCACCTACATCTGGGGTATACCAATCCAGGAAGAAGACTCCACTATCTGTAGAATTATCACAAAGCTAAACTCCCTCGTTTACAACTTTATATCCTAATATCTACCCTATGAAGACTTTATCAAAGAACATCCTCTTTGATATGAGATACACCCACTCATTTCCTTTAATCACAACCTATGATGTTTACATTATCACTGTCAATACAGAATTCTGTCAAGCATTTTTTACCAACACGCTAACTTGGATTTGCTTTAAAGCTTCATCCAAGAACAATACACAATCCATTACCTAAAGGCTTCTGGATATGTATGATACCTATGTCTTCCACAATGTATCATACTGATACAGAGGGAGACTTACAAACCTAGAGCCTACGACTTTCAAAACCATAAACCCTTATTTTTACACAAGAGAACTAGGTTACAATTCTTACATTCAAGGTATATCCCAAACCCTACGACTAAGCCTCCTTTTATATTCTTCATTTGGGCTTCAAATCTTTCCT
The DNA here is from genome assembly GCA_022829125.1 of Lathyrus tuberosus. Taxonomy (NCBI): domain Eukaryota; kingdom Viridiplantae; phylum Streptophyta; class Magnoliopsida; order Fabales; family Fabaceae; genus Lathyrus; species Lathyrus tuberosus. The sequence goes on from JALAZF010000237.1 coordinate 1,052,777, forward strand.
TGATCCACTCCTGAGTGCGCCTAGGATCTTTGAACAAATTTGAAACAGATTTAAAATAATCTGTTATAACAGTCCAGAATGTCGAGTCTTCAAGTTGAGACATCTTCTTCAACATCTTTTTTCTTAGGCATTGTAATACCCCAAAATTTGCCCTCTCATTTTTCATATCATTTAGCATATACTTTCATTGCATTGCATTGCATTCAATTCATACAAATAAAACATTCATCATTGGTTCAGCATAGGGCATGTGATCAGTTGATTTCAGAGTATTGATCATCCAAAGCAAGAGAGCTAGAGCCACAGGTCTCCCAACAAGCCTCAAGGGTCTCTTATATCAGATGACATCCCATTTAATCCCACAAGTCACTGGAAGATGGGAATTCATCAAGAAGATTGGGCAGTTCATCATCTCCTAACAAAGGCAGTCAAAATTAGGGTTTTGGTTTCAAGAAGTCTCCTGATGAAATTTTGGTTCAAACTTGATCTCAATGTTTTCTACATGATGTCAAGTATCTAATAATGGAAGATTGCCCATTGGTTTATTTCAGAAGAGGTTCAATTGATCAGTTGCTTGAGAATCAAGAAATTGGGGAAAAAGTCAACTGTACAGAGGAAAAAGTCAACTCCTAACTTTTTGGGTCAAATTCATGAAATTCAAGTCACATATGTTCATTGGGCAAGATTTGATCAAGAAATGATGGAGGAATCATCCAAAATCAAGAATTGTACAAAGTTGCCAAATTTAGAAACTTAGGGTTTCTAAAAATGGCAAGTTTGGACCATTTTGCACTCAATTCCAAAGCATTATTTCTTCAAGATAAAGGCTTCAAACTTTAGGCCTAAGTTGAGCCAATTAAAGATCACATTCTAAGCTTCAAATCCATACAAAAAACTCTTCCATTGGATCAAAATTGAAGGAGTTATGATCAATCAAAGTTGAGCAAAATCAAGGCAAATTGGTTGGGTAACTAAGTCATGGGCGAGCCAGATGCCCTGCATTTTATCAAACAGGTGGTGTGCCAAATGTCAAGCTATTTTTCTCCCTCAAGAAGGCTTCAAATGAAAAATTGTTGAACACCAATCTTGTTCATCTCCATGTCCTCTACAATGTTCATGTTTACCATTTTTTCATATGATCAAGGGATTAAGAGATGTGGTGGCTCAAAGTAGGGATGATCAAACTGAATTTTCATAGGTATGTGTCTAGGCACAATGCAACTTGCCTCGCCCAAAACTTCAGTCATAAACCATGTTATTTAGTGACACTTTTGAATGATTTAGAGGCTTCAATTCTTGTTGGTATGAACACCAATGTTGTTCTACATTATTCCCTCTTTCATTTGCACACAAAATCTCATCAAATCACACACCATACATGATGCAATTCCTTCTCAAAGTCATCAACTTGAACATGAGGTTAGGGCTGGCAAAATAGAAAGGGATGGCCTTTGTTCTTGTTGTTATTGATTCAGGTCGCATCATGTACATATCAGTCTCATTACCTCATTTGGACAAACCACAATTATTACACATGCATGCCATACATGTTCCCATGCATCAAGAGGGAAAGTTTCAAAAGCAAACTTGTATGACAAGTTTATGTGGCTGTATCTTACATCATCACCACCACTGATCACTAAACCTCACCATAATTATCATGAGCTTTCTCCACATGAACAACACAACACACGAGCCTCTCCCTCTGATTTTTGAGTTTGCTTAGTTCACCCTCTCATTGCTTCACACCACCACAGTTAACTCAACCATAGTTCTAACTGTCAACTAAGACAGTTAGAAGCTAACCACACTTATAAAAGCTTCTCTAACAGAATTTGCAAGGGAACTCTTCATTTCTTACATTTCACAAACCAGAACTCTGAAATTCTCTTTGAATTCTCTCTCTCTCTCTCACTGCACGAATTCATCATAGTCTTCCTCAATATTCATCATCCAGCAATATTGAATCACTGAAGCATTGAAGAGTTCAAGCATATTCACTTTCAGATCCATTTCTTCCTCATTTTCAAGTTCCTTAGCATTTATTTTGCTCAGATCAAGCACAAGAAGTTCAGGATCCTCCTCTCTGGCTTTCTTTTGATCTCAAGATTCATCAATTTTTAGGTTTCAGTTCAAACTTTTCTTGCACGAATGCACTGATTCTATGGTTGTTTTATGTTGATTTGAGCTTAATAGAAGTTGTGGAAACTCTGGCTAGTTGATAGAGCTTGTTAGAAGCTTAGACTAATTTTTAGGGCTAACTTTCTCCCTTCGATTCTCTCTGATTGTGCATTATTTGTGAATTCTTTTGCTGGATTTGTGATCTCCATGACTTCCTGAAAATTTTGATGTGCATTTCTAGAGACTTTGTTAATTTGTAGTCACCGGAGGTTGGCCGGAGAAGATGACCGGAGGTCCTTCTCCGGCCGGTGGAAGTTTTCAGTTAGGGTTTTTGACTTTAAGTCGCAGCCGTCAGATTTTGTTTGATCCTAAGGCTTACCTTGTGACAGCGCATAAATGAGGATGATGCTCCTCACGTGACTTTCTTTTTCTCTTTGTTGACTCTGACCAAGGTTGCATGTGTGTGCATGCGTGGTAATTATGGTGTTTGTGCATTGTGATTCATTGGATTTACTTACTTTTGATGATTGATCTATTTGACTGCATCATGTGGCTGTGAATGAGTCAACTTTTGACTAAGGTGCACCATATTCTCATACACACATGCGCCTTTGGATCAGGCTCTCAGATTGCTATCTGCACACCCATATTTTGAGCCCAATTATTTTTTAAACTAGCATTTTACTCACGTTGCACCCCCCTAGTCTATTTCTTTCTCTTTTTCATTCTATGTTCTATACATGTTTCATTTTTTTTATTAAAAATACTAAAACCTTTACAAATATTCCATAAAAATTCACTTAACATTATAACACTTTTAACTAATTTTCCACGTTTTTTAATTCTGATTTTAATACTTTTTGCATATTATTTCACAATTTTCTTTTAATTTCTTTTTCAATGTTCATCCTTCTTAATACATGTCCATTTGTGAATTGATTGACATAGTTTGGTTCTGATTTTTGACTTGGAATTTGGTATGTGTGTTCATGGCATCTTAATGTGTTTAATTCATATTTTTTTCAAATTTTAGAAGCATTCCATATTAGGTTTTGACATGCATCATTGTGCATCATTCCATTTTACCTAAGGTGACTTTGTGAACTTGTTTGAACTAGTTTCTTTGTGAATTTTTGCATGAGCCTTTTCCACTTGACTTGTTTCTGACTTAATTGTTTTGTGCTTGATTTTCATAAATTTTACAAGTCCTTTGCTAATTGTTTGATGCTTGTTAGAATAGGTAACTTTGTGTGATCCTTTCTTAACTTCTAACTTTGTGTGATTATGAGGCACTTGTGCCATCATATTAGAACTTATTTGTGCACCATTTTAGGTCCCCATTAGAATATTATAGGTCCTTTTGCTTAGAATTATAGGTCATTTACTTCCATATCTCATAACTTGTACATATTTGTTTCAACTTGTGTCATTACTTGATTTTGTTTGACCTAAACTTGTTTATCTTCTCTCTTGGTTGTTAACATGACTTGTGTTTGAATCATAAATGCCCATTCATGCATCTCATTTGAATTTCACATTGAATATGTTACTGACCCATAATCATTTAATGCATTCAAATGATCATTCATCTCAAACTTGTATACTTGTTCATGTTTGACACAATTCATCTTTCTTTCTTAACTAGTTTCAAAGTGGCTTGCATATGCATGTTATATGATCAATTCTTGTATTCTAATTGCATCTTAAAAATAATTTGGTACTGATCTATAATCCATGGTAATTCATCTTTGATTTTCAACTTTGATTTGCATTCCAAATTATTCTTTTCATTATGTGAAACTTGTTTCTCTTCTTCTCACTTCTTCTTCATCTATTTTCTTATCTTGAATATCCATTCTCACAAATTGTATGCTCATTCATAGGCATTATAAGACATCCAAATATGAGGTTTGATTCTGACTTGCATCCATTTGAATTTATTTTCATGTTCTTTTCAACTTTGACTTGTGTTACAAGTTTCTTCTTTTCTTACTTGAACTTGAACATTGTTTGCTTCTACTTGCTACATCTTCTTAAATCATTTCACCCATGCTTTGTATGTTCATTCATTGACTTCCATATGCATTATAACATGTCATTCAATTCTGATCTTGAGGTTCACTCATGCATTTATTCATGTTTGTATGTCATACACATTCATATTTCATCCATGCTTCATAACTTGAACTTGTATGAATCTTTGGCATCTTTCTTGACATAGTTTGATCTCATTAGGTATCTTAGCCTTAATAGAATATCATTAGACATAACTACCGACTTTAGAAGTCCTTGGACACTTAGGATCATTTACCTTTAGACTTAGGCTTTGTTTGAACCCTAGTTTCATTTTATAGGTTGTTTGATGCCTAATTGTCTTCCTTCTTTCATTTATGCTTTCATATTCAATTGTTTTGCTAACATTTTCAGGGGCTAATGGTAAGTCAAGTGTATGGGTGTGCTCCCACATACAATATCTTCTCTTATCTTTTTAAGTTTTCAACTTGTGATTGTGATAAGCATTCAATGCTTTCTTTGACACTTCACTTCTTTCATCCCTTTGAGTTCTTAACTTAACTTCAATCTTTGAAGTAAGTTAGAACTTGTTCTTCTTCTCTCTTCTAAAACAAACCAAAAACGTATTTCCTTCGGGAATTCTCTTCTCATCTCACTCACTCTCAACGTGCGAACGTGCTTCTCCTCGTTCTCTTGCAATACGGTAACGCACTCGATTCAGCGAGCCTGCAACACCTGAGCTAGAACATTAGTCGTTCCCTAAAAAACACAAGCAATTTTCTTAGTCAGGGGAACTACGTCGCTCTGATTCTCATGTTCCAGATGAGATACGTAGGCAGTGGGGTAGGGCCCATTAGAGCACTTCTTTTATTTTCCCTACATTTGTTTCTCGTTCTCTCTCAGTTCTTTTTCGTTTATCACCCTTTGAGCAGTACTTCAAGCGTGGATCCCGTCGAGTACGACGGACGTGAAGGGGTGCGATAACCTTCCCTTCACGTAACCGACTCCCTTACCTATTTTCTTTGGTTTACTAGACCTCGTTCTTTACTTTCTCCCGGGTTTGTGCAGCATTACCCTTCCCTTTCTTTGGGATAAAAATACCTGGCTGGCGACTCTCTTTCTTTCTTCCGCGCCACTTTCGCGTTTGTACCTGGATGAAAATCCTGGGAGCGACAGGCATAAATCTTCAGCTTTGGTCTTCATGTTAAAACATCTTCTTCAGCGCTGAGTTTTACCAAAATTTGTCCAAAACATTTGAGCTTTCACAATCGACCTTTGTTCTTACCATTCTTGTACATGTATGAAATCATAACACCATTGCATCCACACCTTTTCACTCCACGGTTCATCACACTCTTCGAATAGTACTAAACTACTTTGCTTAACCTTGATGAATACGACATATTTCTGAGATGGAGGAGGGAGACGAATAATAAGAAGAAGAACGAATAGCAATGGTTGAATGTGAACAATTGCAGGAATGTGGTGTTATGGAGGAAAACGGTGAACAAAAGGATTAGGGTTCACTCAGTTTGGCTCTACTATTTATGATGATAAAAAAATTATTCCAAACCAAACTAACGTGGCCATGACAAGGATCCCCGTGGCATGTCACATCAGCCTCCGTTAGAGGAAACTAACGGGAGGGACCATTTTTATAGACGGAAAACTTTGTGAGGACCATTGTTTGAAGAAAATTTTTGGAGGGACTAAACTTGAAAGTTGGCATATTTATAGGGACCTTAGACATATTTAATCCTAAAAACTATAACTAAATTTCCAAGTTAAAAAACTCAATAAAAACCATAACAAAAGTTCCAAGTTAAAAATCTCTACAATTTCATTCTAAAAAATTGTAAAAAAAAAGTTCCAAGTTATAAAACTCAATAATTTCACTATAAAGACCATAAAAAAAAGTTTCAAATAAAAAAACTGAACAATTTCACTATAAAAACCATAACAAAAGTTCCAAGTTAGAAATTTCAACAATTTCACTGTAGTATATGTTCCTTTTAAGGAAGCAAAATGACTAAGAAAAAAGGGTGGATGCAGACACATACATGTTTCTCGCTCAACTGTTTCTCTCTTTGACTCAGGTACTCCAATGGTATGGAGAGTATGTAGGAAATTTTGTGACCCTTGATCACATGTATGAGTCAATTATTTATTCTATTTACAAAGTAACGGTCGACAACGGTTATTACCACTAGGAGATTTGTTACATTTGCTCCACGTTCAATCTTTCAAGTTCCCACTAGTGCGTTTACGTGTCTTCCAAGATGCTATCTGCTTGTAACCCATATTGAGTGGTAATTGCCTTCCACTTCTTCACGAACCTTCGACGATAACTGCTCCAACGTGTTTTCGACACTGCATATCAAGGACTCAAAACTTGTAAAATTACTAAGTCTTTTATACCATGTTGTTTAGTCGACTGGTCCTTTTTGATGGAATGAGGGCTTCTGTCGATTGTCCTTCTGGAGATTCTGAACATATGTATTTGTTGACTGTCATTTTCAAGATTTTGGACATGTTTCCCAGCGATCTGGGTTTTGGGTATTTATCTCTGAGAGTCCTCCAAATCGTGTCTCGTTGTGTTGATGGCTCGGTCGACCCTTCATCGTTTATTTGTCGATGACTTACCATTAATGCTTCGTTAAAGACACCATTAATATTTTCTCACATTAAACGTCTTTTCATTGACATTCTTTGTTGACTTTCTAGTAGTTAAAAATCCAAGTGTAACATATTTTAAAATATCGATTATAAGGAAAAATTAATGTTTATTTTAATTTAAAAATAATATTTTTTTAAATAAAAATTATATTTAATTTACTTTCTATTTCATTTACATTTTTTCATAAAACAGAAAATAAGGTTTAACCCAAATGTTTTGGCTAAGATTTTCTAAGTTTTTGAGAAATGCATGTTTATGCAATTTTTGGACTATAAGAAAAAGAAACAGTTAAAAATTTTGAGAAAAAAAATATCGATTTTAGTTTAAAAATAATATATTTCAAAAATAAAAATTTCATTTAATTTGCTTTTTATTTCCTAAAGCATATTTTAAATAAAGTAAAAAAATGGTTTTCCTTAATAAATTTAAAATAAAATTTATTTTTATTTATAAGTAATGTGATTTAAAACTAAAAAAAAAGTACTCATAGTAATAAAAAGAAAAAAAATGAAAAGACACAAACTCCGAAAATATCGGAATGTTTGTTACCAAACTTCGAAAATCTTAAAAAATCATTAATGTTGTAATACAGATACACGTGGCACATGGTTATATATACGTAAGTATTACAGATGTCCCAATAGACTGACTAAACCCTGACTTATTCAAAAGAAAACCAGAAACAAGATTCTTCCTAAGTTCAGGAACATGCATGACATCCTTCAAGATTAAAGTTTTTCCTGAGTTTAAGTTTAGCTCAACGTCTCCAATTCCAGCAACATCAGTGGTGTGAGAATCTCCTAATAACACTTTCTTATCTTCAACACTCGTGTATGTCTTGAACTTAGCACGATCATAGCAGGCATGGAAAGAGGCGCTAATGTTTATCCACCAACCATCACTTCCACCAACCATTTTGATTTCAGTTATCATAACAATGAATTGCTCATCAACCAAGTTAACCTGTGCATTAGAGCCAACAGGTTTGGGCCTGCTCTTACATCTTTTAGCCATATGACCCGGTTTTCCACAATTAAAGCAAGTGAAACCTATATCATCTTTTCTTTGAGTTGATGGCTGCTGTCTAGCAATCGGAGCAGATAGACTCATTCTTAATTCGGTTCACAACATTGCAGTTCTGATTCTTTAATGGTTTACGGTAGGCATTAGAACCACACCAAATCTCTTTTTTTTTTTGTTAAAAACAACTAAGACTTCATCCTTATGATCTTGTGTTCTAGCTTCCTCTTCAATTCGGAGGCGAGTGATCAGACTCTCGATTGAAAAGCTCTTTTGTTTTATGTCGAAGCACATTTTTGAAATCTTTCTAACTAGGGGGCAGTTTGTCAATTATAACAGCAATCTAAAATTGTTCATCGAGGGGCGCGCCTTCAGTTATGATTTCATGAGCGATCTTCTGAATTTCGTGGCTTTGAGCTTCCACGGACTTTTCATCCACCATCTTATAGTTCAAGTAGCGGCTGACAACATATTTCTTTACACCTGCTTCCTCAGTATCATATTTCTTCTGCAGAGTTTCCCATACCTGTTTAGCAGTCTCATAATTATCATAGTAATCATACAGTTCATCAGAGAGACTGTTCACAATGTGGTTCTTGCAAAGATAATCATTATCCTTCCAAATGAGTATTTTCTTTTTGAGCTGTAAATCATCTGCTTTAGCTTTCGCAGAAGGAAGTGATTTAGAAGTAATATCGTCTGAACTCACAACAGTCTTACCACTAGTCTGTTCGGTTGATCCAGAAGGAGCAACATGCTTATCCTTATTCAGAACGTGGGCAACCTTCTTTAGGGTCAAGAAAATTTTCATATTTTTTTGCCAACGTTTGAAGTGAGAGCCCTCAAATTTAAATGGTTATTTGAGACAACAGCGGCCACCACTACAACAAAAGTAAGTTATAACATCGCACCTTAGACAGCGCTTTAATACAAAAGCGCTGCTATAAGTTAAAAACAAGGAAACTATTCATTTAAAAAAATAAAAGCGCAAAAAAATATAAGACCTTAGACAGCGCTTTGGTCAAAAGCGCGTTATAAGGTCTTATAAATTTAAAAAAAAAATTTAATGGAAAATATTAGACAGCGCTTTAGTTAAAAGCGCTTTCTAAAGTCTTATAAATTTTAAAAAAATATAAGACCTTAGACAGCGCTTCGGTATAAAGCGCTTTCTAAAGTTTTATTAATTTAAAAAAAAATTAAAGGAAAATATTAGACAGCGCTTTCCTTAAAAGCGCTTTCTAAGGTCTTAAAAATAAAAATAAAATAAAATCAAAAGCGCTGTCTAAGGCCCATATGAGAAAATCCATATCTCTATTATCGATTTTCTTCCAGTCTAGCGAAAAGAGAAGAGGTTTTGCGTTGAACCCTAACCGTAAAGAACCTCAAATCCATGGCACACCGTTTTCTCAGAGATCACGAAGCTGACGGCTGGGAACGTTCCGACTTCCCCATCATCTGCGAATCATGTCTTGGTGACAGCCCCTATGTTCGAATGGTTCGTCCTCTCTCTTGTTCCTTTTCTATTCACCGTCGTTTTTTAGGGTTATAATTAGCTTACAAGTGATTATTTTGAACACAACTTTTTTGTTTTTGCCCTTCAAATTCGTTTAGTTGAGTTGTTGTGGAAAATGAAGTTGAAATCAGATCTGTGAATTTTGTTTTGTTCCACGCTTTGTTAAACCTTATCTATGACCTTCTAACAAGAATTGTCAAGTACAGTTTTCAATAATTTGTTGCACGTTGTGAAGTGTTATTACATTGAGGATTGAATAGTTATCATAGATACAAAGGTTTTGTTTATGTGCCTTAACCTAACTAATGTATTGTTGAAGCTAGATTAGTGTTATGAAAGACTAGTGTCATGGGTGGTTATTAATATGTATATTATTATTCAGCAATTTTCATGTATCAGCATGTTTCATCATGTATGAATAGTGGGTTTTCAATTGTTTATGTTGTATTTATTTATCTTTTGTTTATTGTGGATGCAGACAAGGGCTGAATATGACAAAGAGTGCAAGATTTGTACAAGGCCTTTTACTATTTTTAGATGGAGACCTGGTCGAGATGCAAGATATAAGAAAAGTGAGATCTGTCAGACATGTAGTAAGTTGAAAAATGTTTGTCAAGTATGCCTTTTGGATCTAGAATATGGACTTCCGGTTCAAGTCCATGATACAGCTCTTAGTATCAGTTCCAATGATGCCATTCCAAAGAGTGATGTTAATAGGGAGTATTTTGCTGAAGAGCATGACCGCAAGGTATGTATTTGTATAATCAGTCGTTATCATACTTATAGTTGATAATATTTTGTTTTGAAGTTTTATTTTAATATTTTCAAATTGCTAATTGTTTGCTCGTATGGTTGTGGTTATTCTTTCAACTTTATTAAAAAAAACCCAAATAAACAAATATCTCATATTTTATTTTTAAGATTGAAATTTTGGATACGCATGCATCTGCTATGCATTAAGTTCACTCATGTTTGATGGATCAAATTTTGCTAATATATTGATGAACTTTGGCAAAATTTGGATACACATGCATCTGCAATGCAGCAAGTTTACTCAGGACTGGAATTTGTCATCATGTCCTTTACTTTTGAATTTAGATACGACATGGACGAGGATGTCGACGGGTTCTCCGCGGAGGAGTGGGAGGTGGCCGAACCTGCCGAGCATGACCGCAAGGTATGAGTAGTTTAGATTAGTGTTATTGTAGTTTAGGTTAGTTTAGGTTATTGTTATTTGTAGTTTAGGTTAGTTTAGGTTAGTGTTAATGTTGCTCTACATTGTTATTGCTATATAATGTGTTAGTTTAGTTTAGGTTAGTGTTAGTGTTAGTGTTAATATTGCTCATTATTTTAATATTGTAAATCCTTAAGGTTGTTGTTCTAAAGAGTTATTGCTAAACTCTTTTTAGCTAATGTGAGTGACATTAAAAAAATAGATTATGTAACTAATAACTATTGCTTACATTTATTAAAATACTTACCTATTTTCTCTCAATATAACAGGATGTGCAATGGCTAGGTGTCCGTGAAATCGATCCTAATGAGTAAGAGAATAAATAATTCTTTGTTCTATTTTTACAAAATCTCTGTTAGTGTTACTAAAAAAAGTAGAAATAATTTATCATATGTTTTTCTAATGATCAGGTATGATGTAGCAAAACTTGTGGATGGAATCTGCTTCATTTCAAACATAAACTGCGGAGACGTAATCACATTGTTCACAGGTACTTTGTTATTAATGGAAAGATGAGAAAATTTCACTTAACCTTTTTTATGTACATTGTAAGATTTATTAACACAATTATTGATATTATTTTTGTAGGTCCAAATTGCTTCAACTTATGACATGACCAAAATTCCAAAAGAATTCCCACTTTTTATAAGCTATGGAGGGAAAGATTATCTATCTGATGTACAAGATGTGAAGGTTTTGCTCAATGATCTTAGTAATCATGATGCTGAAAAGCTGGTGGTATTGTATAAAGATGAATATGCACATCTTGTTTTTATTGGAGCTTTTGATGCTAAGCAAGTCATTTATGATCCCATGATAGCTTTTTATGACTCTAATTGATTTTACAACTAGTATTAGTATTAATATGCCTCTAGTGTTTTCTTTAGTTTTTTTTGGCAAATTATTCACTTGTTGTATATAAATATGAAAGATCGTTCTAGAATTCACTTGAGGCTGTTTAATATTGGTTGTTGGTCGCAATTAATCCTAGCAGAGAAGTGGTGTATTATCTGGATTCGTTAGGAAATGATTGGACAACATACCCGGATATGAAGAAATGTATTGACACGTAAGTGAGATTGTTCTAAATATGAATGTGTATATTTATTTGTTTGTTTATTTATTTATGTGAATTGTTCTAAATATTCATTTATATTTTATTAGCGTTATACAAGCTTTCCGAGCACTACGAGATGACCAAGTACCAAAGAGGAGAGTCAACCCCATTACATGGAATACAGTGAAGGTATATTAATTATCACATATTTTATTATATTAGGTATAATATTGTACTCTTACTTTAATTGATGAGAATTTAAATATGTGTAACTTTCTAACTATAGACATTATTGATGTATTCTTTTAATTGAATTACAATCTTTGTGTTCTTTCAGGACCTATGTAGATTTGAAGCAATGCTTTGGTTGGATGCAAAAGTACTAGTATAAGTAATATGTACATTTGTAGAAAAAATGTAATGATTTGTAATTATAAATTGGTGTGTATATATATATATATATTGGTTTGAATTGCCAATTGTTTTGGATATATAATTTTGGTGTAAATTGGTACATTTAAATAGGCCAAATTGGATTGATTTGAATCTCCAAATTGTGGTATTTTTCTGGAAAAAAATTGGTTGAAAAACAGGTCAAATTCTGGTTGAAAAACCTGGTAAAAATTGTGGTTTAAAAAAATTTATATAAAAATTTTTGTATACCTTAGACAGCGCTTTACACTAAAAGCGCTGTCTAAGGTGGGGCTTAGAAAGCGCTTTTTGTGAAAAATGTGGGTCTTAGACAGCGCTTTTTGTGAAAGCGTTGTCTAAGGTATACCTAAAAAATGTCAAAAAGGTGGGGCTTAGACAGCGCTTTTACCAAAAGCGCTGTCTAAGGTATACCTAAAAAATGTCAAAAAACGCTGTCTAATGGTACCATAGACAGCGCTTTTCATTAAATATACCCCCTTTTAGACAGCGCTTTTGGTATTACCCAAAGCGCTGTCTAAGGCCAAAAAAAGCGCTGTCTAAGGTCTTGTTTGGCGTAGTGCACAGTAGTACCAATAATTTCCTCAGTAGCCATGACAGGTAAAGAAAGCGTCTTAAAATTGTTGTTGTTTTGGTTTATAAATAAATTGCCAAGGAGGAAGTTATCGGCTCAGTCGCGGATCGATACGCTTTCTTTAAAACGTTTTGCGGTACGGCTAAAATTTATGCAAAGCAGCTTTTAATAACCATGACGCCTCTAGAATAAAAAAACTCTTTAAAAAAAATATTACGATTATCACTTGCACTGTAATGAATCGTTCGAAGAAATACACCTTCAGATAGTGTTTAAACCACTCGTAGTATCTGGAAAAAAAATCCATTCGTTGACGGCACAATAAGCCAGTCGTAAAATAAAGAAGAATAGAAATAATTTGAGATGAAGAGAATAAAGAGGGAGAAGAGAGATTCCAAAAATTCATAAATCTGGAGTAATTTTCAACTGAACTGAGGAACCCTATTTAATGGATTCAACTGAGGGGAGAGAAAATAGTGGGAGGGAGTTACTCAGTCAAGACTAGGTTTTGATGAGTGACACATTATAATTATTAATTAATAATTAATTAATATTAATTAATTAATTTCCCACTTAAGTAAAGAACATCAATTTTCCCTCTAAGCCCGTCAATTTTGGAATTTCCCAAGATGCTCATGTGTGCACAAAAGTAGGTCGAAGACCTGGCCGACCTAATGCTTGACCTGATCGACCTAATGTCTCTGACAGGTGTGACTTCTACATAAGTCCACTTACGATTGCTTAACTTAACACTAAATTTTCCCGAGTCAGTTGAATCCTCATTAACACTAACATTGACATATTAATTGTGCTAACATCTAACTTTTACTTTTATGCTCTTTACTTTTATGTCATTACATTCTTGCCTTTTACTTTTACTTTTTACTTTATGCCTTTTATTACTTTCTTATTTCAAAAGAGAAAAAAAAACATTATAAAATGGCTAAAACCCTACAAATTTCAATATGATTTTTGGACTTTGTGTTACTATCCCTTACTTGAGGATTATTTTGAACTTTGGACCTTAGGACTTAGTGCTTTCCTTGCTTGGAGTGGTATCTGAGACTTTTTTATTCATCTAAGACCTTGTGATTCCTCTGGACCCTCTGATATTCAGTTCAAGATTTGGATGTTCTTTGTGGCTTTATGAATTATTTGTTCATCTGGATCTTTTGATATTCACCTGCTCATGTGCTTGTTCATCTTGTGGCTCAATCCAAAGGGAACATAATGCTTGTTTTGACCAATATCAAATTCTTGCTCTACCTTGTGGTTAGTACACTTGCACACACAAAGGCTTTCTCTTGGGCTACCTTACAACGAGACCTTTTATTTCATGTCATTTACTTTATGCTTTAGGATAGTCTCTTCATCTCCTTCCCACTTCTTCAAATTTCAAAACTTCTCTCTATTTCAAAAACTTCTTATTTTTAAACTTCACACCTTTTTCTTAATGAACCTTAACTTTGTCAAGTGATCCAGAAAATCTTTTTCAGAATAAATGCTAAAATACTTAAGCATATTCAATCTCTTTTCTCCAACTTCTAAAAAAGACAAACCTCATCAAACTTCTTTTTATACCTTTGTGCACTTTTCTTTAAGAGCTTTTTTTTAAAGATTAAATAGTAGTCTATTCTTGTAGTGATGCAAACCACTATACTTGTACAATATGTTGAGAAGTGATTGACATTTACCACTTGAATGTTGATATGTGCTTGTGAGAAAGTCCAAGTGAAAGTTCTCCATATCAAGATGATGCAAATGCTCATTTCCTCATACTTGTGGGTATTAAGTTGAGTTTTCCACTCGAATACGATGACATGTTTTTTCAAATTAAAATTAATCAATAAACAACCTACCTTTTTCATAAACACATATTTGCAAGTGGTTCCTATGGAGTACCATAGATATGAGGGGTGCCAATACCTTCCCTTCGCATAACCAACCCCCGTATCCAGATTTCTCTTTTGTTTTACTTTTGAGGGTTTTATTCGATCTCTCTCTCCGTTCCCTTTAGAAACAATAAAGTTTGATGGCGTCTCTTGCTTTGCGAGTTAAGTTAATCAATAGCTTAATCTCAAATTTTCCTGCCGCGACACTGTTGTTTTTTCAGTTTATGAATAAATTACAACCGAGGAAGTAATCGGCTGAGTCGCAGATCAGTACACTTTCTTTAAGACGTTTTGCGGTACTGCCAAAATTTATGCAAAGCAACTCTCAATAACCATGACGCCTATAGGATAAAACATCACATTAAAAAAAAGATTAGGATTAACACTTGAACTGTAATGAATCATTCGAAGAAATACACCTTCAGGTGGTATTTAAACCACTCGTAGTAACTGAAAAAAATTCAGTCGTTGATGGCATAATAAGCCACCCGAAAAATAAAGAAGAATATAAATAATTTGAGATGAAGAGAATAAATAGGGATAAGAGAGATTCCAAAAATTCAGAAATCTTGAGTAATTTGCAACTGAACTGAGGAACCTTATTTATAGGTAAGGGATTCAACTGAGTGGAGAGAAATTAGTGGGAGAGAGTTACTCAGTCAAAACTAAGTTAAAACTAGGTTTTGATGAGTGACACATTATAATTATTAATTAATAATTAATTAATATTAATTAATTAATTTCCACGTAATCAATTAGTAATTAACTTCTATTAGTTAATACGGATGACCCTTTCAAATTCACATCAAATTTTGCAACAGACACACTTCTTCACGAACTTTCGACGGGGAACTGCTCCAACGTGTTTTCGACACTGCTTATCAAGGAATCAAGACTTGTAAAATTACTAAGCCTTTTATACCATGTTGTTTAGTCGACTGGTCCTTTTTGATGGAATGAGGACTTCTGTCGACTGTCCTTCTCGAGATTTTAAACATATATATATATATATATATATCGACTGTCCTTTTCGAAATTTAGGACATGTTTCCTAACAATCTGGGTTTTAGGGATTTATCCCTAAGAGTCCTCCAAACCATGTCTCGCTCTGTCGACCCTTCGTCATTGGTTTGTCGACGACTTACCATTAATGCTTTTTCAAATACAACATTAATGTTTTTTCACATTAAACATCCTTTCTTTGTTTACTTTCTAGTAGCTGAAAATATAAGTGTAACATATTTTAAAATATCGACTATAAGGAAAAAATTAATGTTCATTTTATTTTAAAAATAATATTTTTTAAAATAAAAATTATATTTAATTTATTTTCTATTTCATTTACATTTGTTCATAAAACATAATATAAATAAAACACAAAATGAGGTTTAACCCAAATGTTTTGGCTAAGATTTTCTAAGTTTTTGAGAAATGCATGTTTATGGAATTTTTGGAATTTTTGGACTATAAGAAAAAGAAACATAAGTACAAATTATGAGAAAAAAAATCGATTTAGTTTAAAAATAATAACTTCTTAAAATAAAAATTACATTTAATTTGCTTTCTATTTCCTAAATCATAATTTAAATAAAACAAAAAAAATGGTTTTTCTTAATAATTTCTATTTTTATCTGTAAGTAATGTGATTTAAAACAAAAAAAAGTACTCCTAGTCATAAAAAGAAGAAGAAAACTGAAAAGACAATTTTAAATAAAAAAACTCCTAAAATCCTGTGATTAAAAAAAAGATTATTAATGTTGTAATAAAAACTGGTTACACGTGGGACGTGGTTATATATACACGTAAGTATTACTACTATGTCATGTCTTGGTCCATTGTTAATCTCTGTCTCTTGCAGTTTAGTTTGTTGTTGACTTTTCAGTTTTCATTTTCTTTCATTCTAGTCACACATGGCGGCGGTGGTCCCACAAACTTAATGGTGTTGTGAATTTTGTTATGAATTACAACAAAATTTTATATCAATTTGTTAGGCAAAGAATAATAGCAACTAAAATAAATAATTTTTAGTAATAATAATTCGTACATAGATAATATAACAGAATAAGGCAAGAAAAAACAGAAGGTTTGTTTACGCAGTTCAATCAAACGATTTACTTTGGGGAGAGAGCAGCTCTCCAATTCACAATACTCAAAATATTGTTACAAGAGATTACAGATGAGTTACAAGAAAACAGTTTTCGCCTTCAGGTTCCCAAAAACAACTCTATCTTCTACCCAAGTGTTTCCCAACCTCTCCAAGTCTCAATATATAAATCATTCAAACCCGATGTGTAACAGTGTTTCACAATAACCTTAAACAACTCCAAAGTTTCCCTAAACCTTAGAAAATCTAAGGTTTTCCTTGTGAATAGCTGAAACCCTATGTTATGCCTTTAAACCCTTGCTCTCCCTGTTTGGTGTAAATTCTAAGATTGTCACACACCAAGCATATAAGAGATACATATTTATAATATCAAATACTCAACAAACAAAGTCCAAAATCACATGGATCCATGGACAGAATAAAAAAGCTCAAAAACTCGAAAATACTATTCACCGTACGGACATCACTACTCATCTGTACGGGAGTCACTATTCGTACGGACGACACTATTCACCGACCGATTTTTCGTACGGACGACACTATTCACCGACCGATTTTTTTCTCGACTATTCGTCTGAATTTCTAAAACTTTCGATTTTCGCGGTAAATGCAACCTCCAAAATATGTTTTCTTTCTCTTCATCAACAAAGGTTTTAAGGCACATTTACAATGGGAAATCGTGCGAGATGAGTCTGATTTTCATTTAACTTTTTCTCTCGCAACGTGTGTGCGTTATTTCCCACTTAGGGATTTAAATGAGAGCCACGTTGACGACGAAGGAACTTTTAATATACAAGATATTATGATGCATCACTACCAACCCTCTTTCTTGTGCGAGATTATAGATATCAATTTTATGGTCGATGCAAAGATCGAGGAAGTGTTTGCCATTATCACTCTCACTCCTGGTGGTGACAACTTTCCGCGGTGTCTTTCTAATGCCCGCGGAGTTGAATATGAAGGGGCTCCTATACGTGCTTATTTTTAAAAACATTAACTTCTGCTGATTTTAAAAACCCGAAGCTACATCTCAACATAAACACCAGAGAGGTGTTTCCCAATCATCAAGAGATGATGCCCATTGAAGTGAATGATTTAATCGGGAACAAGTGGTCTTTTGGTCATACGAGAGTAAAGGATAATCAATTCATTCTTCGGAAGGGTTGGGCAGAATTTAGGGAAGCCAAAAATCTCAAGAATGGAGATGTGCTAGTTTTCATGGTTGGCTATTTTGGAACATATAGTGTGGGAATTCGGAGGGTATACAAAGAGTCTGCAACAGTTGGAGTGAATGGGTCCTTAGTCTAGAGCTATGGTGGCGGCCTTACTGTTGAGAATGCCATCAATGCTCTCATGCATGGTGAAGATTTTTCAGTGGTCTTGCATCTCACCAAGTCGAGTTTCATTGTTGATTGCAGTTTATTTGATGTGCTCAAGAAATTCAGTTTTTAGAAGGGATGAATGTCATTTATAAGAACAAACTAGTAAAAAACTCGTGTTATCGCACGGGGTCCGTCTGGATTCACATCACATGTCTATCAAATCATTATTTGTAAAGTTTGAATTCATTTTTCAATTGGTTCGTACTTACAATAATATGCTAATAATATGCACAAACTTTTAAGCATTGAATCGTACTTACAATAAATCGTACAACTGATTCTCTAACTTCAATTATATAAAACAGCAGCAAGAGAAATATTTAAAAGATTACCATTAAAATGAAGGATGAATGTCATTTATAAGAACAAATTAGCCAATGTGACTCGAGTTTTAAGAACTGTGGCTGATATTGAGAGCGGGGCCCAAACGTCACCTCATAGAAAATGATTCTGGTAAGATAATAAATTGTTTTTTTTTTTCTTTTTTGTAAGTTTTTGTTTATTTAAAATCTCACGGTTATAATATATATATATATATATAAAATTAGGTTTCTCCGGGTGATGGAGAAGATAATGTTTGGCTAAATTCATGGGATGTTATGTTAGACCAGTTGCTTGAAGATCTATGGTGATGAAAGAGTAAACATAATTTAGCATGTTTCATCATGTGAACACTTTGATGAAGAAGTGAACATGATTTTGATTCAAATCATTTTGTAAAAACTCTGTTATATTCTCTTTCCGTTTACAAGGTTATTATATTCTGTTTTTTCTTTTTTCGTAATGCAGTCAATTGGGTTTTAACGATACGTCACCAATCTATGTTTGATTTTGTTGCTGGAAATTCCATATTCTAGTACCCACACGATATTCAAACCTAGACCTATAGATGCAAGAATCGAAATAATATTAGTAGTACGTAGTATTAAGAGTATATAGCAAATTTGATGAATCCTATGTCCACATAGACAAAAAAAAAAAAGTTGTTGGTAAAAATTGATATTTCAATGTAGGCATAGTTTATCTAAATTTTATTTCAAACTTAAAAATGCATTGTTAAGGGCTTAGCTACACTAGGAGAGACACGGTTACACGTATTTTTTTTCTTCCCCAAATTAATACAATTTTTTGGATTGGATAGGATGGATGATAGATGATGGATCATGGATGATTGGAACTGGTACTTATATATTTATTGCTATTTAAAAAAAAATTGATAATTGATACAGGACTATTATGATAGGATCTTCACTCTTGTTTCACCCAATATTAATATTAGTGATTATTAATATTATTATGCAAATGTATAAGTTCTCAAACAAGTTTAGAACATTATAAAAAAATTTGTTTGAAAAAAGTTTAAAATTTAGTTTATAAATTTAATTTTTTTCTTGGGTTTTTGGTGTATAAAAACTTGAAATTTTATTCATTCCACATTAAAATATTCTAATTTTATGGGAAAATATATATTTTTTAATGATATTCTCATCATACTTAAAAAAATATATGTTAACGTATTATTAAAAACTGAAATTAGTTGTGTGGTAGTTTTATAGGACTGGAAAGTAGAGATTTTTTCCCTGGATAATTTTTTTTATAGAACTAAAACCACATTTCACTTTTTAAATGTAAACATACATTTTTAAAAAGCAAAAATAAATATTTGAAATTAAGAGTTTGCTTGATTTAGTTTTTTTAAACTTTTATGTTTTTAAATATAATAAATATTATATTATAAATATTTTGAACTATATTTAAATTAAATAATATTAAAACAAAATTTCTATAAAAAAAATAAAAACACATAAAACAAGTTTCACATTATTTAATTTTTTAAATATATTTTGATATTAAATAAATCAATTATTTTTTGTTTGTTTATCTTTAAATAAGTTTTGATAATAATATTAACAAATATATTTTACTTTTTTCCTTTTTAAAAGAATTTTATTAAAATATATTTTGAAAATTCGAAAAATAAAACTTAGATAAATGTGTTTTAAATAATTGTTTATCTTCCATTTCACCTAGTCCCCACCATAATAAATTAAACAGTAAAAGTTAGATATAACTTTATCATGTAATTTTACTCAAATTCTATTCTCATGTAACAAGTGCGGGAACTCAAGAATAAAAATCAAATGATCTATCCTAAATGTGAGAAATGAAAGGCTTATTGCATTTTGAGATTTTGTCGTACCATGCTTAGTTGTACTTGACATCTCTCAATTTTATATAATATTTAAAATATCTTTGTTAATATTTTAGTAAAAAATATAACACAAAAAATTCGATAGTGTAATTAGAGAACTCATGATCTGCATTGAACCGAACTATATTTATGATTTCGTTCAACTTACAATAAATATTTTAATAAAAATTCAGTTAACCGATAAAATGATTACAATTTAATTTAAAACTAATATAAAAATAATTTATATATATAAACTAGTTTATAATCAGTTTACAATTTAAAATCAATTATATATTTTGAATAATTTTAAAATCAAATTTTTTAACTTCATAAAAATTTAAATATTTTATATTAAAAAAAATATTCTCTAAAATATTTATTTTTTAAAATTTATTTTGAAAAAAAAAACTATTTTTTATTTAAAAAAAATATTTTCACTTTTTTTAATTTTCATATTTTGTATTTTCGAAAAAAAATGTTTTCTCTTTTTTCCCAAAAAAAACTTGATTTTTTCATATTTTTGAAAAAAACTCGTTTTTGACTTTTCTAAAAAAAATTGAATTTTCGTGTTTTTAAAAAACCCAATTTTTTGTATTTTAAAAAAAAATACAAAAAACATGACGTTTTCATATTTTCGTAAAAACTTGATTTTTTCTGGAAAAAAATCGATTTTTTCTGGAAAAAAATGGATTTTTTCGTATTTTCGAATAAAACATGACCTTTTCATATTTCCGTAAAAACTTGATTTTTCCAAATTTCTGAAAAAACTCGACTTTTTCATATTTCCGAAAAAATTCGACTTTTTTATATTTCCGAAAAAACTCGACTTTCTTATATTTTTGAAAAAAAACTAGATTTTTTCATATTTCTAAAAAAACTCGGTTTTTTCATATTTCTGAAAAAACTCGATTTTTTCATATTTTCAAAAAAATTCGACTTTTTCATATTTTCAAAAAAACTAGATTTTTTCATATTTCGGAAAAAAAAAAGCGACTTTTTTCATATTTCCGAAAACATTTGATTTTTTTTTCATATTTTCGAAAAAACTCGACTTTTTCATACTTCCGAAAAAACTTGACTATTTTCATATTTATTAAAAAACTCAATTTTTTAATATTTCCGAAAAAACTCAATTTTTTCATATTTCCGAAAAAATTTACTCTTTAATATTTCCGAAAAAACTCGACTTTTTTCATATTTCTGAAAAAACTCAATATTTTTCATATTTCCGAAAAAACTCGACTTTTTCATCTTTTCGAAAATACTACTTTTTCATATTTCTGAAAAAAACTCGACTTTTTTCATATTTCTCAAAAAACTCGACTTTGTCATATTTCTGAAAAAACTCTACTTTTTCACATTTTTGAAAAAACTCGATTTTTTCGTATTTTTTAAATAAAACTCGATTTTTTCATATTTCTGGAAAAAAACTCGACTTTTTCATATTTCCAAAAAAAACTCAACTTTTTTATATTTCCGAAAAAACTCGACTTTTTCATATTTTCGAAAAAACTCGATTTTTTGTATTTCTGAAAAAACTATATTTTTTTCGTATTTTTGAAAAAAAAATCAATTTATTGTATTTTCGGACAAAATCGATATTAGTTTTTTTCAGGAAATAAAAAATATATTTCAGGATTTTTTTTTTAATTTTCAGAAAAATTATAATTTTTTTATTTTCAAATTTTTCTTTACTCTCAGTTAATTTTTTATTCTTTTTATTAAGAACTAATTAATTTTTATAATTAAACCAGTTTTTAAAAGAATATTGGTTCTGAATCGGTTTTAAACTGAATTTGAATTGTTTTAATTAAACGGTTCAGTTCATTAACGATTTAAGTGATTCAGTTTTTTTATAGTGCAATACAGTTCAATTCACGTATACAATTCAGTTAAACATATTTTTGAAAGAAAAAACAGTATGATTGTAAAAATAAAGTAGGTTATTCTAAAAGTTCGGTATGCTTTTCTACTCATTTTTATAAATAAATAAAAAACAATGAGTGGAAAATATACCGGATTTAAAAAAAAACCATGGACGATCAGTTTATTCCAAAATGTTAAAAATTATGGTACTTTAAAGTCATTAGTTTTTTAAAAAGCTCATGCATTTACCGGATATTTAGCAGGCCTATGAAATATTCGATAGTTTAAATTTTTATGGTTTAGATTTCGTCGACAGTTTTGTAAGGTTGTGATTGCACTGACAGTTGTGTGTGGTCTAGAATGCATCCAAACTTGTATAAATAGGGATCATATATTGTTAAAAGAACGTCTTAGAATGTCTCAATATTCGTATATAGCAGTTTTGTCCTTCTACGACGTGAAACCTCTTGTAAATTTTTGGCTCCCTGAGGACACCATTACTCTCGATGTTCTGAGATCAAAATTGGATAATCTGTTTCCCCACATCGAGAACAAAAAGGTAGGTAAAATCGAGTTTCGTGCAACATAGATTGATACTGGGTGTAAGATGAAATAAAACAACATTGAGCTGAAGATTGATGGATATTTGAAAGTTATGCGGAGAATGTAACACCCCCAATTATACCCCCAATCAATTAAAGCAGTAAAAGAAAATTCAAAATTTCGTCAGAGTATATCTAAATTATCATGGCATAGACCGAGGGGTCACATCAAATTGAAACAATACATACAACACCTGCTCATAAAGATATGCAACAGTGGGGTAGCAATCAACAGAGGAACTCAGTTCCTTACACCCACATTTCAGAATTTAGAATAAAAGCGGAAAATCTAAAACTGAATAACAATATATATATATATATATATATATATATATATATATATATATATATATATATATATATATATATATCATGCAAAGTTCGTCATACATCAAGTTGTACATGCACAACCAAAGGATATATATACATAATACACAATAATCACAAACGACCTCCCTAACTACCCGGTGTCACATATCAGAGCCGACCGACAAAAGAATGAAGACACAAAGCTTCACAAAAATACCTCCAGCAACTCTAATCTGCAATGCCTCATAGAGCATTATAAAACAACAGAAGGGTGAGAAAAACAACCATAATATAATTGCATACAATCATATATAACACAAAAATACACATATATACATTTCTCACCACAACTCACACCATAATTCCAACACAATGCAACACAAGGTATAATTCATATTTCCATCACCAACACATATCCATATATCAATTCTATCCACAACTCCACGCATGAAACAACCATAATGATTTATGCAATGCAAGAGACCGATACAACGACTCCATGCATATGCACATGCGGTACCGACTTCCATTGTTTCTCATCACTAGTTCACTCAGGAACTCTGCTGGAATCATCGCTCGTTACATCACTGTAACTCCCCGTCGGGCATACGATGTTCCCCGTCGCTCACACCCCACATGGGCACACGACGTTTATGGATCGCTCACACCCCACACGGGCACACGACCCGATCGCTCACACCCCACATGGGCACACGATCGTCTATAATCATTGCTCACACCCCACATGGGCACACTACATTATAGCGAATTCCCTCTGGAATCCAAACCGTCACTCAGGACGTCTCAACAATGCATATCATGATGCTTGGCACACAATGACTCATGACATTTAATATACACACATAAATACATTCATTTACAACGACAAAATCACACTTTGCACTTATGCCCAAAACAATGCATTTAATTTCCATACGGCTACAAATCATCACAACCCCGTCTAAACACATACATTTACCTCATACAACAACACCTTGCTTAATACATATCAATTACGCACAGTCATAACGACAAAAGTCGACAACCGACACTATTCCCAATATTCCGACATAATTAAATCGGCTAACAATTTCCAAACCATCATAATAAGAAAGTACAGTTCAATAGCTGCACAACGATACCAAGAATGTAAAAATCGGATAAACGGAACCCAAGTTACGAAAGAAAACGAAAAACGATATTTTGAAAAGTCCCATTTTACAATTGTCCTGTCCATACGCGTATCACCATTCTCATACGCGTACAACCCTGATTCCTCGCCATTCACATACGCGTATTACCAGGACCCCTACGCGTATGGGCAGAAGTCATTTTCCCCCCAAAATTCACGTTTAAAAAATCCATACGCGTATGCCCAACACCATACGCGTATCACCAGATGGCCGGGAAAAGTCACATTCCATACGCGTAATGGCCCAAAACAAAGCCAATGATACGCGTAACGCCTAGGCTCATACGCGTATGAACATGCCCCATACGCGTACGGCCAGGGCAAATGCAGAAAAATTCTGCAGAACTTGGTTATGCATTTTTCACCCAAACTCCTACTAATTCATCATCCAAATACAGAAAAACACCATTTTGAGGTATAACAATACATATCCAACATGTATAAACAACAAAGAACACAATCAACATGAGTTTAGACACATTTGAATCAATTCTAATCAATTTGGCACAATATGGGTTTTACTAAATATTTTCATTTCAATCCAACAAACACCACAAATACACATACATAATCATACACAATCATACAATAATTGAGTTTCGCACCCTTACCCGATTAAATCGATTCTAGGAGTTGATTTCTTTGATTTTCCAAGTTTTCTTACTATTTCTCTTCTTCTACTCTTTTCTCCTCTTTTTCTTTCTTCTCCTTTTCTTTCTTTCTCTTTTTCTCTCTTCCTATTTCCCCTTCTATTCTAACTTAACACAATTTTGTGAAATGCCCAAAATACCCCCACACTCAAATATCTCACAAACGTTCCCAAAACCCGATAAAATATCATAACATCGAAAAATAATGTAATTTCAGATAAAAGTCAAAAATAAAATAAAATAATAATAAAATAATCAAACGACTCGATTAAATAAAACTCACACAAAACTGGGGCGTTACAGAAAATATATCACCGTAGGCAGCAAAATGACAATTCGAGTTTAATTCGACAATTGCCAGATCTATCGACGATATAATCAAGATGTTGAAATGTCCATAATCATCTAGTAGTGTCTAAGTTTTGTTATTTATTATTTGTTAGTTCCTGGATTGGCTGGAATTTTGGTAAAACAAAGTATGTTCAATGTTGATGTCAAGGTGTTGATGTTGCAACATTGAAGTCTTAACACTGGGCTGTGTTAAGTATTTAATTGCTGAAGTTGGATGTCTGATGTCACACAGGTGATGTTGTAACATCAGATCTGCAGAATCATTAACATCGGGTTGTGATGTTTTAAGGTTGCGTATTAGCTGGAATTGTGGAGAGCAAGCTGGCACATTGGATGCGAATATCTTGGGATAGATATTGGCTGCTGCATAGGAGATCTGCTGCAGATTTGTAGGAGATTTAAAAGGTTGAAGATTTAAAAAGATTTTAGGAGAAAATCTATTTTAATATTCAGTTTTAAATAACAAATCTGGGAGATATTGTAGCAAGTCCAAGACCAATTCAAGGAGCTATATAAAGCGCACAAGACCAAAGGAAAAAGTACAGAAAACATTCAGAAGATCAAGAGCTGGAGGCTTAGTGTCTAGAGTTTGTTTAGAGTGCTTGTATTTACACTATTCTAGGGTTTGAATAGGTGTTGAGTTTCTGTCCTCTCTAGAAGCTGTGAAGCAATAGAGAGTGGTTGATTGATCGAAGCTGTGAAGTAAGATCAAGGGTACTCAAAGTGGTTTCTTTGAGTGTTTGTAAGGGATTGAGTGGTGTTCTCATACCTAAGTGGTTTCTTAGGTAGGAAGTCATTAGTAGAGTATAAGTTTAGGAGATTGTCAACGGGTTGTTGAGTCTGTAAATTATATCTACAAGTAGTGAATTCCATCCCTGGCTTGGTAGCCCCCAGAGTAGGTTGGTTGTAACCGAACTGGGTCAACAATTCTTGGTGTTATTTTACTGTTATTGTTGTCCATTGTGCAGAGTGTGTTGTTGTGACATCACACCTTAACATCACACGTCTGATACCAGAATTTCAATTGGTATCAGAGCAGGCATCCTGTCTGTCTCTGGGTGAGATCTAGGGAAGTTACTTTCTGGTGTAAAGATGGACAAAGAAGTTGGAGGATTCGTCAACAGACCCCCTATTTTGGATGGATCCAATTATGACTATTGGAAGCCAAGGATGACCACCTTCTTAAAATCCTTGGACAGTAGGGCTTGGAAGGCTGTTATTAAAAAGTGGAAAGCACCTGTTGTATGTGAGAAGGATGATGCTGGTAAAGATAAAGAAGGCACCTCTAAGCCAAAGTCTGAAGAAGAGTGGACCAAGGAGGAAGACGAGCTTGCCCTTGGAAATTCCAAAGCTCTAAATGCCATCTTCAATGGAGTGGATAAGAATATCTTCAGGTTAATCAATACCTGTGAAGTGGCTAAGCAAGCATGGGATATCTTGCAGGCTACTCATGAAGGAACATCTAGAGTCAAGATGTCAAGACTTCAGATTTTAACATCAAAATTTGAAAGCCTGAAGATGAAGGAAGATGAGACTATTCATGATTTCCACGTGAGTGTTCTTTAGCTGGCCAATGCATCTAGTGCTCTTGGAGAGAAGATGTCAGATGAAAAGCTTGTGAGGAAGATCCTTAGGTCCCTACCTAAGAAGTATAAGATGAAGGTTACTGCCATTGAAGAATCACAAGACATCAGCAAGATAAGAGTTGATGAGCTCATTGGATCTCTTCAAACCTTTGAGCTTGGGTTGAATGAGGAAGAACCAGAAAAGAAGCCAAAGAGTATAGCCTTGGTGACAAATGGTGAAGAAGAGAAAGGGAAGAGATCTGAATCCCAGGAGGATCTATCTCAGGCCATAGTGATGTTGGGAAGACAGTTCACCAAAGTATTCAAGAGAATGAATAATAACTCCAGGCCTAATGTCAAGAACATGACTTCTGACACCAGCATGAAGGATGAAGAGAAAACTGCCCAAGATAAAGGAGTGCAGTGCTTTGAGTGTGAAGGGTATGGACATGTCAAGAAAGAATGTCCCACCTTCTTGAAAAAGCAGAAGAAGGGCATGACAGTTTCCTGGTCTGACTCAGATAGTGAACGTGAAGGTGAGTCAGCAAAGCATGTTAGAGCCCTAACAGGAGCTGTTGTATCTGATGATGATTCTAGTGATGGAGAAGTAACTTATGAGGAGTTAGCTTCTACCTATCAAGAGCTGTGTTTAAAAAGTGCTGAGATTTATCAAGAAAACAAGTGCCACAAACAACAAATTGCTCAGCTAGAGAATGAAAAGACTGATCTGGAAAATGAAGTGGTGCTAGTTATAGCTCATCTTGATCAAATGACCAAGTCTGTTAGGATGCTGAGCTGTGGTACAGACACACTTGACAAGATTCTTCAGTCAGAAAAAGCTGCTGGAGACAAAGCTGGGATAGGTTATGTGGCTGAGGATAAGGGAACTTCAGAAGAAAGCACTTCAGGTTCAAAGAAGGAAGTGTCACAACTTTCATCTCAACATCAGCCAAAGAAGCAGAATCCTACCCCTAAGAAAGCTGATGTTTCACAACCTAAGAAGATTGAGAAGAAGACTGGTCCCTATCAGAAGAGAAAGCAGCCACAGGGAGCTAGCCAATATATGTCCCCACAATACCATGAGAGCATGCAAGCTGCTCAGTTCAAACAGCACATGTCTCATCAGGTGTCTCAACATCAGGACAACTGGTATGGTTATGGTTATGGATACACCAATGTTGTTCCTTATATCTATGGAAGAAGAAAGCCACACCATCATGGGAGACAATCCAGGAAACAGCAGTCTCAGCTGTCTTATAGGAGAAGATACCAGCATAATAGATGGCAGGGCAGTTATGGTAGGAGGAGACCACATTATGGATGGCAGCATAAGCAATCTCATCTTGGCAGAAGATTCAGAGATGAAAGGGTGAGATGCTATTATTGTGGAAGGTTTGGACATATGCAATACTCTTGCTACAAGCTGCATGGATACCCTCAACCTCAAAACAGATGGAGAGAGCACAAGCCCAAAGTTGTTAAACAATGGGTACCTAAGGAGAAGGTGAAGTGCTTGTTGGCTCACTTGGATGACAAAGAGGCTAAAGAAGGAACATGGTATTCTGCTGGAATCATCGCTCGTTACATCACTGTAACTCCCCGTCGGGGATACGATGTTCCCCGTCGCTCACACCCCACATGGGCACACGACGTTTATGGATCGCTCACACCCCACACGGGC
Organism: Lathyrus tuberosus; assembly: GCA_022829125.1. Taxonomy (NCBI): domain Eukaryota; kingdom Viridiplantae; phylum Streptophyta; class Magnoliopsida; order Fabales; family Fabaceae; genus Lathyrus; species Lathyrus tuberosus. The sequence continues at coordinate 1,081,203 of JALAZF010000237.1, forward strand.
ACACGACCCGATCGCTCACACCCCACATGGGCACACGATCATCTATAATCATTGCTCACACCCCACATGGGCACACGACATTATAGCAAATTCCCTCTGGAATCCAAACCGTCACTCAGGACGTCTCAACAATGCATATCATGATGCTTGGCACACAATGACTCATGACATTTAATATGCACACATAAATACATTCATTTACATCGACAAAATCACACTTTGCACTTATGCCCAAAACAATGCATTTAATTTCCATACGGCCATAAATCATCACAACCCGGTCTAAACACATACATTTACCTCATACAATAACACCTTGCTTAATACATATCAATTACGCACAGTCATAATGACGAAAGTCGACAACCGACATTATTCCCAATTTTCCGACATAATTAAATCGGCTAACAATTTCCAAACCATCATAATAAGAAAGTACAGTTCAATAGCTACACAACGATACCAAGAATGTAAAAATCGGATAAACGGAACCCAAGTTACGAAAGAAAACGAAAAACGATATTTTGAAAAGTACCATTTTACAATTGTCCTGTCCATACGCGTATCACCATTCTCATACGCGTACAGCCCTGATTCCTCGCCATTCCCATACGCGTATTACCAGGACCCCTACGCGTATGGGCAGTAGTCATTTTCCCCCAAAATTTAAAAAATCCATATGCGTATGCCCAACACCATACGCGTATCACCAGATGGCCGGGAATAGTCACATTCCATACGCGTAATGGCCCAAAACAAAGCCAATGATACGCGTAACGCCTAGGCTCATACGCGTATGAACATGCCCCATACGCGTACGGCCAGGGCAAATGCAGAAAAATTCTGCAGAACTTGGTTCTGCATTTTTCATCCAAACTCCTCCTAATTCATCATCCAAATACAGAAAAACACCATTTTGAGGTATAACAATAGATATCCAACATGTATAAACAACAAAGAACACAATCAACATGAGTTTAGACACATTTGAATCAATTCTAATCAATTTGGCACAATATGGGTTTTACTAAATATTTTCATTTCAATCCAACAAACACCACAAATACACATACATAATCATACACAATCATACAATAATTGAGTTTCGCACCCTTACCCGATTAAATCGATTCTAGGAGTTGATTTCTTTGATTTTCCAAGTTTTCTTACTATTTCTCTTCTTCTTCTCTTTTCTCCTCTTTTTCTTTCTTCTCCATTTCTTTCTTTCTCTTTTTCTCTCTTCCTATTTCCCCTTCTATTCTAACTTAACAAAATATTGTGAAATGCCCAAAATACCCTCACACTCAAATATCTCACAAACGTTCCCAAAACCCGATAAAATATCATAACATCGAAAAATAATGTAATTTCAGATAAAAGTCGAAAATAAAATAAAATAATAATAAAATAATCAAACGACTCGATTAAATAAAACTCACACAAAACTGGGGCGTTACAGAGAATATATCACCGTAGGCAACAAAATGACAATTCGAGTTTAATTCGACAATTGCCAGATCTATCGACGATATAATCAAGATGTTGAAATGTCCATAATCATCTAGTAGTGTCTAAGTTTTGTTATTTATTATTTGTTAGTTCCTGGATTGGCTGGAATTTTGGTAAAACAAAGTATGTTCAATGTTGATGTCAAGGTGTTGATGTTGCAACATTGAAGTCTTAACACTGGCCTGTGTTAAGTATTTAATTGCTGAAGTTGGATGTCTGATGTCACACAGGTGATGTTGTAACATCAGATCTGCAGAATCATTAACATCAGGTTGTGATGTTTTAGGGTTGCGTATTAGCTGGAATTGTGGAGAGCAAGTTGTCTCATTGGATGCGAATATCTTGGGATAGATATTGGCTGCTGCATAGGAGATTTGCTGCAGATTTGTAGGAGATTTAAAAGGTTGAAGATTTAAAAAGATTTTAGGAGAAAATATGTTTTAATATTCAGTTTTAAATAACAAATCTGGGAGATATTGTAGCAAGTCCAAGACCAATTCAAGGAGCTATATAAAGCGCACAAGACCAAAGGAAAAAGTACAGAAAACATTCAGAAGATCAAGAGCTGGAGGCTTAGTGTCTAGAGTTTGTTTAGAGTGCTTGTATTTACACTATTCTAGGGTTTAAATAGGTGTTGAGTTTCTGTCCTCTCTAGAAGCTGTGAAGCAATAGAGAGTGGTTGATTGATCGAAGCTGTGAAGTAAGATCAAGGGTACTCAAAGTGGTTTCTTTGAGTGTTTGTAAGGGATTGAGTGGTGTTCTCATACCTAAGTGGTTTCTTAGGTAGGAAGTCATTAGTAGAGTATAAGTTTAGGAGATTGTCAACGGGTTGTTGAGTCTGTAAATTATATCTACAAGTAGTGAATTCCATCCCTGGCTTGGTAGCCCCCAGAGTAGGTTGGTTGTAACCGAACTGGGTCAACAATTCTTGGTGTTATTTTACTGTTATTGTTGTCCATTGTGCAGAGTGTGTTGTTGTGACATCACACCTTAACATCACACGTCTGATACCAGAATTTCAATTGGTATCAGAGCAGGCATCCTGTCTGTCTCTGGGTGGGATCTAGGGAAGTTACTTTCTGGTGTAAAGATGGACAAAGAAGTTGGAGGATTCGTCAACAGACCCCCTATTTTGGATGGATCCAATTATGACTATTGGAAGCCAAGGATGACCACCTTCTTAAAATCCTTGGACAGTAGGGCTTGGAAGGCTGTTATTAAAAAGTGGAAAGCACCTGTTGTATGTGAGAAGGATGATGCTGGTAAAGATAAAGAAGGTACCTCTAAGCCAAAGTCTGAAGAAGAGTGGACCAAGGAGGAAGACGAGCTTGCCCTTGGAAATTCCAAAGCTCTAAATGCCATCTTCAATGGAGTGGATAAGAATATCTTCAGGTTAATCAATACCTGTGAAGTGGCTAAGCAAGCATGGGATATCTTGCAGGCTACTCATGAAGGAACATCTAGAGTCAAGATGTCAAGACTTCAGATTTTAACATCAAAATTTGAAAGCCTGAAGATGAAGGAAGATGAGACTATTCATGATTTCCACGTGAGTGTTCTTGAGCTGGCCAATGTATCTAGTGCTCTTGGAGAGAAGATGTCAGATGAAAAGCTTGTGAGGAAGATCCTTAGGTCCCTACCTAAGAAGTATAAGATGAAGGTTACTGCCATTGAAGAATCACAAGACATCAGCAAGATAAGAGTTGATGAGCTTATTGGATCTCTTCAAACCTTTGAGCTTGGGTTGAATGAGGAAGAACCAGAAAAGAAGCCAAAGAGTATAGCCCTGGTGACAAATGGTGAAGAAGAGAAAGGGAAGAGATCTGAATCCCAGGAGGATCTATCTCAGGCCATAGTGATGTTGGGAAGACAGTTCACCAAAGTATTCAAGAGAATGAATAATAACTCCAGGCCTAATGTCAAGAACATGACTTCTGACACCAGCATGAAGGATGAAGAGAAAACTGCCCAAGATAAAGGAGTGCAGTGCTTTGAGTGTGAAGGGTATGGACATGTCAAGAAAGAATGTCCCACCTTCTTGAAAAAGCAGAAGAAGGGCATGACAGTTTCCTGGTCTGACTCAGATAGTGAAAGTGAAGGTGAGTCAGCAAAGCATGTTAGAGCCCTAACAGGAGCTGTTGTATCTGATGATGATTGTAGTGATGGAGAAGTAACTTATGAGGAGTTAGCTTCTACCTATCAAGAGCTGTGTTTAAAAAGTGCTGAGATTTATCAAGAAAACAAGTGCCACAAACAACAAATTGCTCAGCTAGAGAATGAAAAGACTGATCTGGAAAATGAAGTGGTGCTAGTTATAGCTCATCTTGATCAAATGACCAAGTCTGTTAGGATGCTGAGCTGTGGTACAGACACACTTGACAAGATTCTTCAGTCAGAAAAAGCTGCTGGAGACAAAGCTGGGATAGGTTTTGTGGCTGAGGATAAGGGAAATTCAGAAGAAAGCACTTCAGGTTCAAAGAAGGAAGTGTCACAACTTTCATCTCAACATCAGCCAAAGAAGCAGAATCCTACCCCTAAGAAAGCTGATGTTTCACAACCTAAGAAGATTGAGAAGAAGACTGGTCCCTATCAGAAGAGAAAGCAGCCACAGGGAGCTAGCCAATATATGTCCCCACAATACCATGAGAGCATGCAAGCTGCTCAGTTCAAACAACACATGTCTCATCAGGTGTCTCAACATCAGGACAACTGGTATGGTTATGGTTATGGATACACCAATGTTGTTCCTTATATCTATGGAAGAAGAAAGCCACACCATCATGGGAGACAATCCAGGAAACAGCAGTCTCAGCTGTCTTATAGGAGAAGATACCAGCATAATAGATGGCATGGCAGTTATGGTTGGAGGAGACCACATTATGGATGGCAGCATAAGCAATCTCATCTTGGCAGAAGATTCAGAGATGAAAGGGTGAGATGCTATTATTGTGGAAGGTTTGGACATATGCAATACTCTTGCTACAAGCTGCATGGATACCCTCAACCTCAAAACAGATGGAGAGAGCACAAGCCCAAAGTTGTTAAACAATGGGTACCTAAGGAGAAGGTGAAGTGCTTATTGGCTCACTTGGATGACAAAGAGGCTAAAGAAGGAACATGGTATTCTGCTGGAATCATCGCTCGTTACATCATTGTAACTCCCCGTCGGGCATACGATGTTCCCCGTCGCTCACACCCCACATGGGCACACGACGTTTATGGATCGCTCACACCCCACATGGGCACAAGATCGTCTATAATCATTGCTCACACCCCACATGGGCACACGACGTTATAGCAAATTCCCTCTGGAATCCAAACCGTCACTCAGGACGTCTCAACAATGCATATCATGATGCTTGGCACACAATGACTCATGACATTTAATATGCACACATAAATACATTCATTTACATCGACAAAATCACACTTTGCACTTATGCCCAAAACAATGCATTTAATTTCCATATGGCCATAAATCATCACAACCCCGTCTAAACACATACATTTACCTCATACAACAACACCTTGCTTAATACATATCAATTACGCACAGTCATAACGACGAAAGTCGACAACCGACACTATTCCCAATTTTCTGACATAATTAAATCGGCTAACAATTTCCAAACCATCATAATAAGAAAGTACAGTTCAATAGCTACACAACGATACCAAGAATGTAAAAATCGGATAAACGGAACCCAAGTTACGAAAGAAAACGAAAAACGATATTTTGAAAAGTACCATTTTACAATTGTCCTGTCCATACGCGTATCACCATTCTCATACGCGTACAGCCCTGATTCCTCGCCATTCCCAAATGCGTATTACCAGGACCCCTACGCGTATGGGCAGAAGTCATTTTCCCCCAAAATTCACGTTTAAAAAATCCATACGCGTATGCCCAACACCATACGCGTATCACCAGATGGCCGGGAAAAGTCACATTCCATACGCGTAATGGCCCAAAACAAAGCCAATGATACGCGTAACGCCTAGGCTCATACGCGTATGAACATGCCCCATACGCGTACGGCCAGGGCAAATGCAGAAAAATTCTGCAGAACTTGGTTCTGCATTTTTCATCCAAACTCCTCCTAATTCATCATCCAAATACAGAAAAACACCATTTTGAGGTATAACAATACATATCCAACATGTATAAACAACAAAGAACACAATCAACATGAGTTTAGACACATTTGAATCAATTCTAATCAATTTGGCACAATATGGGTTTTACTAAATATTTTCATTTCAATCCAACAAACACCACAAATACACATACATAATCATACACAATCATACAATAATTGAGTTTCGCACCCTTACCCGATTAAATCGATTCTAGGAGTTGATTTCTTTGATTTTCCAAGTTTTCTTACTATTTCTCTTCTTCTTCTCTTTTCTCCTCTTTTTCTTTCTTCTCCTTTTCTTTCTTTCTCTTTTTCTCTCTTCCTATTTCCCCTTCTATTCTAACTTAACAAAATATTGTGAAATGCCCAAAATACCCCCACACTCAAATATCTCACAAACGTTCCCAAAACCCGATAAAATATCATAACATCGAAAAATAATGTAATTTCAGATAAAAGTCGAAAATAAAATAAAATAATAATAAAATAATCAAACGACTCGATTAAATAAAACTCACACAAAACTGGGGCGTTACAGAGAATATATCACCGTAGGCAACAAAATGACAATTCGAGTTTAATTCGACAATTGCCAGATCTATCGACGATATAATCAAGATGTTGAAATGTCCATAATCATCTAGTAGTGTCTAAGTTTTGTTATTTATTATTTGTTAGTTCCTGGATTGGCTGGAATTTTGGTAAAACAAAGTATGTTCAATGTTGATGTCAAGGTGTTGATGTTGCAACATTGAAGTCTTAACACTGGGCTGTGTTAAGTATTTAATTGCTGAAGTTGGATATCTGATGTCACACAGGTGATGTTGTAACATCAGATCTGCAGAATCATTAACATCAGGTTGTGATGTTTTAGGGTTGCGTATTAGCTGGAATTGTGGAGAGCAAGCTGTCTCATTGGATGCGAATATCTTGGGATAGATATTGGCTGCTGCATAGGAGATTTGCTGCAGATTTGTAGGAGATTTAAAAGGTTGAAGATTTAAAAAGATTTTAGGAGAAAATATGTTTTAATATTCAGTTTTAAATAACAAATCTGGGAGATATTGTAGCAAGTCCAAGACCAATTCAAGGAGCTATATAAAGCGCACAAGACCAAAGGAAAAAGTACAGAAAACATTCAGAAGATCAAGAGCTGGAGGCTTAGTGTCTAGAGTTTGTTTAGAGTGCTTGTATTTACACTATTCTAGGGTTTGAATAGGTGTTGAGTTTCTGTCCTCTCTAGAAGCTGTGAAGCAATAGAGAGTGGTTGATTGATCGAAGCTGTGAAGTAAGATCAAGGGTACTCAAAGTGGTTTCTTTGAGTGTTTGTAAGGGATTGAGTGGTGTTCTCATACCTAAGTGGTTTCTTAGGTAGGAAGTCATTAGTAGAGTATAAGTTTAGGAGATTGTCAACGGGTTGTTGAGTCTGTAAATTATATCTACAAGTAGTGAATTCCATCCCTGGCTTGGTAGCCCCCAGAGTAGGTTGGTTGTAACCGAACTGGGTCAACAATTCTTGGTGTTATTTTACTGTTATTGTTGTCTATTGTGCAGAGTGTGTTGTTGTGACATCACACCTTAACATCACACGTCTGATACCAGAATTTCAATTGGTATCAGAGCAGGCATCCTGTCTGTCTCTGGGTGAGATCTAGGGAAGTTACTTTTTGGTGTAAAAATGGACAAAGAAGTTGGAGGATTCGTCAACAGACCCCCTATTTTGGATGGATCCAATTATGACTATTGGAAGCCAAGGATGACCACCTTCTTAAAATCCTTGGACAGTAGGGCTTGGAAGGCTGTTATTAAAAAGTGGAAAGCACCTGTTGTATGTGAGAAGGATGATGCTGGTAAAGATAAAGAAGGCACCTCTAAGCCAAAGTCTGAAGAAGAGTGGACCAAGGAGGAAGACGAGCTTGCCCTTGGAAATTCCAAAGCTCTAAATGCCATCTTCAATGGAGTGGATAAGAATATCTTCAGGTTAATCAATACCTGTGAAGTGGCTAAGCAAGCATGGGATATCTTGCAGGCTACTCATGAAGGAACATCTAGAGTCAAGATGTCGTGACTTCAGATTTTAACATCAAAATTTGAAAGCCTGAAGATGAAGGAAAATGAGACTATTCATGATTTCCACATGAGTGTTCTTGAGCTGGCCAATGCATCTAGTGCTCTTGGAGAGAAGATGTCAGATGAAAAGCTTGTGAGGAAGATCCTTAGGTCCCTACCTAAGAAGTATAAGATGAAGGTTACTGCCATTGAAGAATCACAAGACATCAACAAGATGAGAGTTGATGAGCTCATTGGATCTCTTCAAATCTTTGAGCTTGGGTTGAATGAGGAAGAACCAGAAAAGAAGCCAAAGAGTATAGCCCTGATGACAAATGGTGAAGAAGTGAAAGGGAAGAGATCTGAATCCCAGGAGGATCTATCTCAGGCCATAGTGATGTTGGGAAGACAGTTCACCAAAGTATTCAAGAGAATGAATAATAACTCCAGGCCTAATGTCAAGAACATGACTTCTGACACCAGCAAGAAGGATGAAGAGAAAACTGCCCAAGATAAAGGAGTGCAGTGCTTTGAGTGTGAAGGGTATGGACATGTCAAGAAAGAATGTCCCACCTTCTTGAAAAAGCAGAAGAAAGGCATGACAGTTTCCTGGTCTGACTCGGATAGTGAAAGTGAAGGTGATCAGCAAAGCATGTTAGAGCCCTAACAGGAGCTGTTGTATCTGATGATGATTGTAGTGATGGAGAAGTAACTTATGAGGAGTTAGCTTCTACCTATCAAGAGCTGTGTTTAAAAAGTGCTGAGATTTATCAAGAAAACAAGTGCCACAAACAACAAATTGCTCAGCTAGAGAATGAAAAGACTGATCTGGAAAATGAAGTGGTGCTAGTTAGAGCTCATCTTGATTAAATGACCAAGTCTGTTAGGATGCTGAGCTGTGGTACAGACACACTTGACAAGATTCTTCAGTCAGAAAAAGCTGCTGGAGACAAAGCTGGGATAGGTTTTGTGGCTGAGGATAAGGGAACTTCAGAAGAAAGCACTTCAGGTTCAAAGAAGGAAGTGTCACAACTTTCATCTCAACATCAGCCAAAGAAGCAGGATCCTACCCCTAAGAAAGCTGATGTTTCACAACCTAAGAAGATTGAGAAGAAGACTGGTCCCTATCAGAAGAGAAAGCAGCCACAGGGAGCTAGCCAATATATGTCCCCACAATACCATGAGAGCATGCAAGCTGCTCAGTTCAAACAGCACATGTCTCATCAGGTGTCTCAACATCAGGACAACTGGTATGGTTATGGTTATGGATACACCAATGTTGTTCCTTATATCTATGGAAGAAGAAAGCCACACCATCATGGGAGACAATCCAGGAAACAGCAGTCTCAGCTGTCTTATAGGAGAAGATACCAGCATAATAGATGGCAGGGCAGTTATGGTAGGAGGAAACCACATTATGGATGGCAGCATAAGCAATTTCATCTTGGCAGAAGATTCAGAGACGAAAGGGTGAGATGCTATTATTGTGGAAGGTTTGGACATATGCAATACTCTTGCTACAAGCTGCATGGATACCCTCAACCTCAAAACAGATGGAGAGAGCACAGGCCCAAAGTTGTTAAACAATGGGTACCTAAGGAGAAGGTGAAGTGCTTGTTGGCTCACTTGGATGACAAAGAGGCTAAAGAAGGAACATGGTATTCTGCTGGAATCATCGCTCGTTACATCACTGTAACTCCCCGTCGGGCATATGATGTTCCCCGTCGCTCACACCCCACATGGGCACACGACGTTTATGGATCGCTCACACCCCACACGGGCACACGACCCAATCGCTCACACCCTACATGGGCACACGATCGTCTATAATCATTGCTCACACCCCACATGGGCACACGACGTTATAGCGAATTCCCTCTGGAATCCAAACCGTCACTCAGGACGTCTCAACAATGCATATCATGATGCTTGGCACACAATGACTCATGACATTTAATATGCACACATAAATACATTCATTTACATCGACAAAATCACACTTTGCACTTATTCCCAAAACAATGCATTTAATTTCCATACGGCCATAAATCATCACAACCCCGTCTAAACACATACATTTACCTCATACAACAACACCTTGCTTAATACATATCAATTACGCACAGTCATAACGACGAAAGTCGACAACCGACACTATTCCCAATTTTCCGACATAATTAAATCGGCTAACAATTTCCAAACCATCATAATAAGAAAGTACAGTTCAATAGCTACACAACGATACCAAGAATGTAAAAATCGGATAAACGAAACCCAAGTTACGAAAGAAAACGAAAAACGATATTTTGAAAAGTACCATTTTACAATTGTCCTGTCCATACGCGTATCACCATTCTCATACGCGTACAACCCTGATTCCTCGCCATTCCCATACGCGTATTACCAGGACCCCTACGCGTATGGGCAGAAGTCATTTTCCCCCAAAATTCACGTTTAAAAAATCCATACGCGTATGCCCAACACTATACGCGTATCACCAGATGACCGGGAAAAGTCACATTCCATACGCGTAATGGCCCAAAACAAAGCCAATGATACGCGTAACGCCTAGGCTCATACGCGTATGAACATGCCCCATACGCGTACGGCCAGGGCAAATGCAGAAAAATTCTGCAGAACTTGGTTCTGCATTTTTCATCCAAACTCCTCCTAATTCATCATCCAAATACAGAAAAACACCATTTTGAGGTATAACAATACATATCCAACATGTATAAACAACAAAGAACACAATCAACATGAGTTTAGGCACATTTGAATCAATTCTAATCAATTTGGCACAATATGGGTTTTACTAAATATTTTCATTTCAATCCAACAAACACCACAAATACACATACATAATCATACATAATCATACAATAATTGAGTTTCGCACCTTTACCCGATTAAATCGATTCTAGGAGTTGATTTCTTTGATTTTCCAAGTTTTCTTACTATTTCTCTTCTTCTTCTCTTTTCTCCTCTTTTTCTTTCTTCTCCTTTTCTTTCTTTCTCTTTTTCTCTCTTCCTATTTCCCCTTCTATTCTAACTTAACAAAATATTGTGAAATGCCCAAAATACCCTCACACTCAAATATCTCACAAACGTTCCCAAAACCCGATAAAATATCATAACATCGAAAAATAATGTAATTTCAGATAAAAGTCGAAAATAAAATAAAATAATAATAAAATAATCAAACGACTCGATTAAATAAAACTCACACAAAACTGGGGCGTTACAGAGAATATATCACCGTAGGCAACAAAATGACAATTCGAGTTTAATTCGACAATTGCCAGATCTATCGACGATATAATCAAGATGTTGAAATGTCCATAATCATCTAGTAGTGTCTAAGTTTTGTTATTTATTATTTGTTAGTTCCTGGATTGGCTGGAATTTTGGTAAAACAAAGTATGTTCAATGTTGATGTCAAGGTGTTGATGTTGCAACATTGAAGTCTTAACACTGGGCTGTGTTAAGTATTTAATTGCTGAAGTTGGATGTCTGATGTCACACAGGTGATGTTGTAACATCAGATCTGCAGAATCATTAACATCAGGTTGTGATGTTTTAGGGTTGCGTATTAGCTGGAATTGTGGAGAGCAAGCTGTCTCATTGGATGCGAATATCTTGGGATAGATATTGGCTGCTGCATAGGAGATCTGCTGCAGATTTGTAGGAGATTTAAAAGGTTGAAGATTTAAAAAGATTTTAGGAGAAAATCTGTTTTAATATTCAGTTTTAAATAACAAATCTGGGAGATATTGTAGCAAGTCCAAGACCAATTCAAGGAGCTATATAAAGCGCACAAGACCAAAGGAAAAAGTACAGAAAACATTCAGAAGATCAAGAGTTGGAGGCTTAGTGTCTAGAGTTTGTTTAGAGTGCTTGTATTTACACTATTCTAGGGTTTGAATAGGTGTTGAGTTTCTGTCCTCTCTAGAAGCTGTGAAGCAATAGAGAGTGGTTGATTGATCGAAGCTGTGAAGTAAGATCAAGGGTACTCAAAGTGGTTTCTTTGAGTGTTTGTAAGGGATTGAGTGGTGTTCTCATACCTAAGTGGTTTCTTAGGTAGGAAGTCATTAGTAGAGTATAAGTTTAGGAGATTGTCAACGGGTTGTTGAGTCTGTAAATTATATCTACAAGTAGTGAATTCCATCCCTGGCTTGGTAGCCCCCAGAGTAGGTTGGTTGTAACCGAACTGGGTCAACAATTCTTGGTGTTATTTTACTGTTATTGTTGTCCATTGTGCAGAGTGTGTTGTTGTGACATCACACCTTAACATCACACGTCTGATACTAGAATTTCAATTGGTATCAGAGCAGGCATCCTGTCTGTCTCTGGGTGAGATCTAGGTAAGTTACTTTCTGGTGTAAAGATGGACAAAGAAGTTGGAGGATTCGTCAACAGACCCCCTATTTTGGATGGATCCAATTATGACTATTGGAAGCCAAGGATGACCACCTTCTTAAAATCCTTGGACAGTAGGGCTTGGAAGGCTGTTATTAAAAAGTGGAAAGCACCTGTTGTATGTGAGAAGGATGATGCTGGTAAAGATAAAGAAGGCACCTCTAAGCCAAAGTCTGAAGAAGAGTGGACCAAGGAGGAAGATGAGCTTGCCCTTGGAAATTCCAAAGCTCTAAATGCCATCTTCAATGGAGTGGATAAGAATATCTTCAGGTTAATCAATACCTGTGAAGTGGCTAAGCAAGCATGGGATATCTTGCAGGCTACTCATGAAGGAACATCTAGAGTCAAGATGTCAAGACTTCAGATTTTAAAATCAAAATTTGAAAGCCTGAAGATGAAGGAAAATGAGACTATTCATGATTTCCACATGAGTGTTCTTGAGCTGGCCAATGCATCTAGTGCTCTTGGAGAGAAGATGTCAGATGAAAAGCTTGTGAGGAAGATCCTTAGGTCCCTACCTAAGAAGTATAAGATGAAGGTTACTGCCATTGAAGAATCACAAGACATCAACAAGATGAGAGTTGATGAGCTCATTGGATCTCTTCAAATCTTTGAGCTTGGGTTGAATGAGGAAGAACTAGAAAAGAAGCCAAAGAGTATAGCCCTGGTGACAAATGGTGAAGAAGAGAAAGGGAAGAGATCCGAATCCCAGGAGGATCTATCTCAGGCCATAGTGATGTTGGGAAGACAGTTCACCAAAGTATTCAAGAGAATGAATAATAACTCCAGGCCTAATGTCAAGAACATGACTTCTGACACCAGCAAGAAGGATGAAGAGAAAACTTCCCAAGATAAAGGAGTGCAGTGCTTTGAGTGTGAAGGGTATGGACATGTCAAGAAAGAATGTCCCACCTTCTTGAAAAAGCAGAAGAAAGGCATGACAGTTTCCTGGTCCGACTCAGATAGTGAAAGTGAAGGTGAGTCAGCAAAGCATGTTAGAGCCCTAACAGGAGCTGTTGTATCTGATGATGATTCTAGTGATGGAGAAGTAACTTATGAGGAGTTAGCTTCTACCTATCAAGAGCTGTGTTTAAAAAGTACTGAGATTTATCAAGAAAACAAGTGCCACAAACAACAAATTGCTCAGCTAGAGAATGAAAAGACTGATCTGGAAAATGAAGTGGTGCTAGTTAGAGCTCATCTTGATCAAATGACCAAGTCTGTTAGGATGCTGAGCTGTGGTACAGACACACTTGACAAGATTCTTCAGTCAGAAAAAGCTGCTGGAGACAAAGCTGGGATAGGTTTTGTGGCTGAGGATAAGGGAACTTCAGAAGAAAGCACTTCAGGTTCAAAGAAGGAAGTGTCACAACTTTCATCTCAACATCAGCCAAAGAAGCAAGATCCTACCCCTAAGAAAGCTGATGTTTCACAACCTAAGAAGATTGAGAAGAAGACTGGTCCCTATCAGAAGAGAAAGCAGCCACAGGGAGCTAGCCAATATATGTCCCCACAATACCATGAGAGCATGCAAGCTGCTCAGTTCAAACAGCACATGTCTCATCAGGTGTCTCAACATCAGGACAACTGGTATGGTTATGGTTATGGATACACCAATGCTGTTCCTTATATCTATGGAAGAAGAAAGCCACACCATCATGGGAGACAATCCAGGAAACAGCAGTCTCAGCTGTCTTATAGGAGAAGATACCAGCATAATAGATGGCAGGGCAGTTATGGTAGGAGGAGACCACATTATGGATGGCAGCATAAGCAATCTCATCTTGGCAGAAGATTCAGAGATGAAAGGGTGAGATGCTATTATTGTGGAAGGTTTGGACATATGCAATACTCTTGCTACAAGCTGCATGGATACCCTCAACCTCAAAACAGATGGAGAGAGCACAGGCCCAAAGTTGTTAAACAATGGGTACCTAAGGAGAAGGTGAAGTGCTTGTTGGCTCACTTGGATGACAAAGAGGCTAAAGAAGGAACATGGTATTCTGCTGGAATCATCGCTCGTTACATCACTGTAACTCCCCGTCGGGCATATGATGTTCCCCGTCGCTCACACCCCACACGGGCACACGACGTTTATGGACCGCTCACACCCCACACGGGCACACGACCCGATCGCTCACACCCTACATGGGCACACGATCGTCTATAATCATTGCTCACACCCCACATGGGCACACGACGTTATAGCGAATTCCCTATGGAATCCAAACCGTCACTCAGGACGTCTCAACAATGCATATCATGATGCTTGGCACACAATGACTCATGACATTTAATATGCACACATAAATACATTCATTTACATCGACAAAATCACACTTTACACTTATGCCCAAAACAATGCATTTAATTTCCATACGGCCATAAATCATCACAACCCCGTCTAAACACATACATTTACCTCATACAACAACACCTTGCTTAATACATATCAATTACGCACAGTCATAACGACGAAAGTCGACAACCGACACTATTCCCAATTTTCCGACATAATTAAATCGGCTAACAATTTCCAAACCATCATAATAAGAAAGTACAGTTCAATAGCTACACAACGATACCAAGAATGTAAAAATCGGATAAACGAAACCCAAGTTACGAAAGAAAACGAAAAACGATATTTTGAAAAGTACCATTTTACAATTGTCCTGTCCATACGTGTATCACCATTCTCATACGCGTACAACCCTGATTCCTCGCCATTCCCATACGCGTATTACCAGGACCCCTACGCGTATGGGCAGAAGTCATTTTCCCCCAAAATTCACGTTTAAAAAATCCATACGCGTATGCCCAACACCATACGCGTATCACCAGATGGCCGGGAAAAGTCACATTCCATACGCGTAATGGCCCAAAACAAAGCCAATGATACGCGTAACGCCTAGGCTCATACGCGTATGAACATGCCCCATACGCGTACGGCCAGGGCAAATGCAGAAAAATTCTGCAGAACTTGGTTCTGCATTTTTCATCCAAACTCCTCCTAATTCATCATCCAAATACAGAAAAACACCATTTTGAGGTATAACAATACATATCCAACATGTATAAACAACAAAGAACACAATCAACATGAGTTTAGACACATTTGAATCAATTCTAATCAATTTGGCACAATATGGGTTTTACTAAATATTTTCATTTCAATCCAACAAACACCACAAATACACATACATAATCATACACAATCATACAATAATTGAGTTTCGCACCCTTACCCGATTAAATCGATTCTAGGAGTTGATTTCTTTGATTTTCCAATTTTTCTTTCTATTTCTCTTCTTCTTCTCTTTTCTCCTCTTTTTCTTTCTTCTCCTTTTCTTTCTTTCTCTTTTTCTCTCTTCCTATTTCCCCTTCTATTCTAACTTAACAAAATATTGTGAAATGCCCAAAATACCCCCACACTCAAATATCTCACAAACGTTCCCAAAACCCGATAAAATATCATAACATCGAAAAATAATGTAATTTCAGATAAAAGTCGAAAATAAAATAAAATAATAATAAAATAATCAAACGACTCGATTAAATAAAACTCACACAAAACTGGGGCGTTACAGAGAATATATCACCGTAGGCAACAAAATGACAATTCGAGTTTAATTCGACAATTGCCAGATCTATCGACGATATAATCAAGATGTTGAAATGTCCATAATCATCTAGTAGTGTCTAAGTTTTGTTATTTATTATTTGTTAGTTCCTGGATTGGCTGGAATTTTGGTAAAACAAAGTATGTTCAATGTTGATGTCAAGGTGTTGATGTTGCAACATTGAAGTCTTAACACTGGGCTGTGTTAAGTATTTAATTGCTGAAGTTGGATGTCTGATGTCACACAGGTGATGTTGTAACATCAGATCTGCAGAATCATTAACATCAGGTTGTGATGTTTTAGGGTTGCGTATTAGCTGGAATTGTGGAGAGCAAGCTGTCTCATTGGATGCGAATATCTTGGGATAGATATTGGCTGCTGCATAGGAGATTTGCTGCAGATTTGTAGGAGATTTAAAAGGTTGAAGATTTTAAAAGATTTTAGGAGAAAATCTGTTTTAATATTCAGTTTTAAATAACAAATCTGGGAGATATTGTAGCAAGTCCAAGACCAATTCAAGGAGCTATATAAAGCGCACAAGACCAAAGGAAAAAGTACAGAAAACATTCAGAAGATCAAGAGCTGGAGGCTTAGTGTCTAGAGTTTGTTTAGAGTGCTTGTATTTACACTATTCTAGGGTTTGAATAGGTGTTGAGTTTCTGTCCTCTCTAGAAGCTGTGAAGCAATAGAGAGTGGTTGATTGATCGAAGCTGTGAAGTAAGATCAAGGGTACTCAAAGTGGTTTCTTTGAGTGTTTGTAAGGGATTGAGTGGTGTTCTCATACCTAAGTGGTTTCTTAGGTAGGAAGTCATTAGTAGAGTATAAGTTTAGGAGATTGTCAACGGGTTGTTGAGTCTGTAAATTATATCTACAAGTAGTGAATTCCATCCCTGGCTTGGTAGCCCCCAGAGTAGGTTGGTTGTAACCGAACTGGGTCAACAATTCTTGGTGTTATTTTACTGTTATTGTTGTCCATTGTGCAGAGTGTGTTGTTGTGACATCACACCTTAACATCACACGTCTGATACTAGAATTTCAATTGGTATCAGAGCAGGCATCCTATCTGTCTCTGGGTGAGATCTAGGGAAGTTACTTTCTGGTGTAAAGATGGACAAAGAAGTTGGAGGATTCGTCAACAGACCCCCTATTTTGGATGGATCCAATTATGACTATTGGAAGCCAAGGATGACCACCTTCTTAAAATCCTTGGACAGTAGGGCTTGGAAGGCTGTTATTAAAAAGTGGAAAGCACCTGTTGTATGTGAGAAGGATGATGCTGGTAAAGATAAAGAAGGCACCTCTAAGCCAAAGTCTGAAGAAGAGTGGACCAAGGAGGAAGATGAGCTTGCCCTTGGAAATTCCAAAGCTCTAAATGCCATCTTCAATGGAGTGGATAAGAATATCTTCAGGTTAATCAATACCTGTGAAGTGGCTAAGCAAGCATGGGATATCTTGCAGGCTACTCATGAAGGAACATCTAGAGTCAAGATGTCAAGACTTCAGATTTTAAAATCAAAATTTGAAAGCCTGAAGATGAAGGAAAATGAGACTATTCATGATTTCCACATGAGTGTTCTTGAGCTGGCCAATGCATCTAGTGCTCTTGGAGAGAAGATGTCAGATGAAAAGCTTGTGAGGAAGATCCTTAGGTCCCTACCTAAGAAGTATAAGATGAAGGTTACTGCCATTGAAGAATCACAAGACATCAACAAGATGAGAGTTGATGAGCTCATTGGATCTCTTCAAATCTTTGAGCTTGGGTTGAATGAGGAAGAACTAGAAAAGAAGCCAAAGAGTATAGCCCTGGTGACAAATGGTGAAGAAGAGAAAGGGAAGAGATCTGAATCCCAGGAGGATCTATCTCAGGCCATAGTGATGTTGGGAAGACAGTTCACCAAAGTATTCAAGAGAATGAATAATAACTCCAGGCCTAATGTCAAGAACATGACTTCTGACACCAGCAAGAAGGATGAAGAGAAAACTGCCCAAGATAAAGGAGTGCAGTGCTTTGAGTGTGAAGGGTATGGACATGTCAAGAAAGAATGTCCCACCTTCTTGAAAAAGCAGAAGAAAGGCATGACAGTTTCCTGGTCCGACTCAGATAGTGAAAGTGAAGGTGAGTCAGCAAAGCATGTTAGAGCCCTAACAGGAGCTGTTGTATCTGATGATGATTCTAGTGATGGAGAAGTAACTTATGAGGAGTTAGCTTCTACCTATCAAGAGCTGTGTTTAAAAAGTGCTGAGATTTATCAAGAAAACAAGTGCCACAAACAACAAATTGCTCAGCTAGAGAATGAAAAGACTGATCTGGAAAATGAAGTGGTGCTAGTTAGAGCTCATCTTGATCAAATGACCAAGTCTGTTAGGATGCTGAGCTGTGGTACAGACACACTTGACAAGATTCTTCAGTCAGAAAAAGCTGCTGGAGACAAAGCTGGGATAGGTTTTGTGGCTGAGGATAAGGGAACTTCAGAAGAAAGCACTTCAGGTTCAAAGAAGGAAGTGTCACAACTTTCATCTCAACATCAGCCAAAGAAGCAAGATCCTACCCCTAAGAAAGCTGATGTTTCACAACCTAAGAAGATTGAGAAGAAGACTGGTCCCTATCAGAAGAGAAAGCAGCCACAGGGAGCTAGCCAATATATGTCCCCACAATACCATGAGAGCATGCAAGCTGCTCAGTTCAAACAGCACATGTCTCATCAGGTGTCTCAACATCAGGACAACTGGTATGGTTATGGTTATGGATACACCAATGCTGTTCCTTATATCTATGGAAGAAGAAAGCCACACCATCATGGGAGACAATCCAGGAAACAGCAGTCTCAGCTGTCTTATAGGAGAAGATACCAGCATAATAGATGGCAGGGCAGTTATGGTAGGAGGAGACCACATTATGGATGGCAGCATAAGCAATCTCATCTTGGCAGAAGATTCAGAGATGAAAGGGTGAGATGCTATTATTGTGGAAGGTTTGGACATATGCAATACTCTTGCTACAAGCTGCATGGATACCCTCAACCTCAAAACAGATGGAGAGAGCACAGGCCCAAAGTTGTTAAACAATGGGTACCTAAGGAGAAGGTGAAGTGCTTGTTGGCTCACTTGGATGACAAAGAGGCTAAAGAAGGAACATGGTATTCTGCTGGAATCATCGCTCGTTACATCACTGTAACTCCCCGTCGGGCATATGATGTTCCCCGTCGCTCACACCCCACACGGGCACACGACGTTTATGGACCGCTCACACCCCACACGGGCACACGACCCGATCGCTCACACCCTACATGGGCACACGATCGTCTATAATCATTGCTCACACCCCACATGGGCACACGACGTTATAGCGAATTCCCTATGGAATCCAAACCGTCACTCAGGACGTCTCAACAATGCATATCATGATGCTTGGCACACAATGACTCATGACATTTAATATGCACACATAAATACATTCATTTACATCGACAAAATCACACTTTACACTTATGCCCAAAACAATGCATTTAATTTCCATACGGCCATAAATCATCACAACCCCGTCTAAACACATACATTTACCTCATACAACAACACCTTGCTTAATACATATCAATTACGCACAGTCATAACGACGAAAGTCGACAACCGACACTATTCCCAATTTTCCGACATAATTAAATCGGCTAACAATTTCCAAACCATCATAATAAGAAAGTACAGTTCAATAGCTACACAACGATACCAAGAATGTAAAAATCGGATAAACGAAACCCAAGTTACGAAAGAAAACGAAAAACGATATTTTGAAAAGTACCATTTTACAATTGTCCTGTCCATACGTGTATCACCATTCTCATACGCGTACAACCCTGATTCCTCGCCATTCCCATACGCGTATTACCAGGACCCCTACGCGTATGGGCAGAAGTCATTTTCCCCCAAAATTCACGTTTAAAAAATCCATACGCGTATGCCCAACACCATACGCGTATCACCAGATGGCCGGGAAAAGTCACATTCCATACGCGTAATGGCCCAAAACAAAGCCAATGATACGCGTAACGCCTAGGCTCATACGCGTATGAACATGCCCCATACGCGTACGGCCAGGGCAAATGCAGAAAAATTCTGCAGAACTTGGTTCTGCATTTTTCATCCAAACTCCTCCTAATTCATCATCCAAATACAGAAAAACACCATTTTGAGGTATAACAATACATATCCAACATGTATAAACAACAAAGAACACAATCAACATGAGTTTAGACACATTTGAATCAATTCTAATCAATTTGGCACAATATGGGTTTTACTAAATATTTTCATTTCAATCCAACAAACACCACAAATACACATACATAATCATACACAATCATACAATAATTGAGTTTCGCACCCTTACCCGATTAAATCGATTCTAGGAGTTGATTTCTTTGATTTTCCAATTTTTCTTTCTATTTCTCTTCTTCTTCTCTTTTCTCCTCTTTTTCTTTCTTCTCCTTTTCTTTCTTTCTCTTTTTCTCTCTTCCTATTTCCCCTTCTATTCTAACTTAACAAAATATTGTGAAATGCCCAAAATACCCCCACACTCAAATATCTCACAAACGTTCCCAAAACCCGATAAAATATCATAACATCGAAAAATAATGTAATTTCAGATAAAAGTCGAAAATAAAATAAAATAATAATAAAATAATCAAACGACTCGATTAAATAAAACTCACACAAAACTGGGGCGTTACAGAGAATATATCACCGTAGGCAACAAAATGACAATTCGAGTTTAATTCGACAATTGCTAGATCTATCGACGATATAATCAAGATGTTGAAATGTCCATAATCATCTAGTAGTGTCTAAGTTTTGTTATTTATTATTTGTTAGTTCCTGGATTGGCTGGAATTTTGGTAAAACAAAGTATGTTCAATGTTGATGTCAAGGTGTTGATGTTGCAACATTGAAGTCTTAACACTGGGCTGTGTTAAGTATTTAATTGCTGAAGTTGGATGTCTGATGTCACACAGGTGATGTTGTAACATCAGATCTGCAGAATCATTAACATCAGGTTGTGATGTTTTAGGGTTGCGTATTAGCTGGAATTGTGGAGAGCAAGCTGTCTCATTGGATGCGAATATCTTGGGATAGATATTGGCTGCTGCATAGGAGATTTGCTGCAGATTTGTAGGAGATTTAAAAGGTTGAAGATTTTAAAAGATTTTAGGAGAAAATCTGTTTTAATATTCAGTTTTAAATAACAAATCTGGGAGATATTGTAGCAAGTCCAAGACCAATTCAAGGAGCTATATAAAGCGCACAAGACCAAAGGAAAAAGTACAGAAAACATTCAGAAGATCAAGAGCTGGAGGCTTAGTGTCTAGAGTTTGTTTAGAGTGCTTGTATTTACACTATTCTAGGGTTTGAATAGGTGTTGAGTTTCTGTCCTCTCTAGAAGCTGTGAAGCAATAGAGAGTGGTTGATTGATCGAAGCTATGAAGTAAGATCAAGGGTACTCAAAGTGGTTTCTTTGAGTGTTTGTAAGGGATTGAGTGGTGTTCTCATACCTAAGTGGTTTCTTAGGTAGGAAGTCATTAGTAGAGTATAAGTTTAGGAGATTGTCAACGGGTTGTTGAGTCTGTAAATTATATCTACAAGTAGTGAATTCCATCCCTGGCTTGGTAGCCCCCAGAGTAGGTTGGTTGTAACCGAACTGGGTCAACAATTCTTGGTGTTATTTTACTGTTATTGTTGTCCATTGTGCAGAGTGTGTTGTTGTGACATCACACCTTAACATCACACGTCTGATACCAGAATTTCAATTGGTATCAGGGCAGGCATCCTGTCTGTCTCTGGGTGAGATCTAGGGAAGTTACTTTCTGGTGTAAAGATGGACAAAGAAGTTGGAGGATTCGTCAACAGACCCCCTATTTTGGATGGATCCAATTATGACTATTGGAAGCCAAGGATGACCACCTTCTTAAAATCCTTGGACAGTAGGGCTTGGAAGGCTGTTATTAAAAAGTGGAAAGCACCTGTTGCATGTGAGAAGGATGATGCTGGTAAAGATAAAGAAGGCACCTCAAAGCCAAAGTCTGAAGAAGAGTGGACCAAGGAGGAAGACGAGCTTTCCCTTGGAAATTCCAAAGCTCTAAATGCCATCTTCAATGGAGTGGATAAGAATATCTTCAGGTTAATCAATACCTGTGAAGTGGCTAAGCAAGCATGGGATATCTTGCAGGCTACTCATGAAGGAACATCTAGAGTCAAGATGTCAAGACTTCAGATTTTAAAATCAAAATTTGAAAGCCTGAAGATGAAGGAAGATGAGACTATTCATGATTTCCACATGAGTGTTCTTGAGCTGGCCAATGCATCTAGTGCTCTTAGAGAGAAGATGTCAGATGAAAAGCTTGTGAGGAAGATCCTTAGGTCCCTACCTAAGAAGTATAAGATGAAGGTTACTGCCATTGAAGAATCACAAGACATCAGCAAGATGAGAGTTGATGAGCTCATTGGATCTCTTCAAACCTTTGAGCTTGGGTTGAATGAGGAAGAACCAGAAAAGAAGCCAAAGAGTATAGCCCTGGTGACAAATGGTGAAGAAGAGAAAGGGAAGAGATCTGAATCCCAGGAGGATCTATCTCAGGCCATAGTGATGTTGGGAAGACAGTTCACCAAAGTATTCAAGAGAATGAATAATAACTCCAGGCCTAATGTCAAGAACATGACTTCTGACACCAGCAAGAAGGATGAAGAGAAAACTGCCCAAGATAAAGGAGTGCAGTGCTTTGAGTGTGAAGGGTATGGACATGTCAAGAAAGAATGTCCCACCTTCTTGAAAAAGCAGAAGAAGGGCATGACAGTTTCCTGGTCTGACTCAGATAGTGAAAGTGAAGGTGAGTCAGCAAAGCATGTTAGAGCCCTAACAGGAGCTGTTGTATCTGATGATGATTGTAGTGATGGAGAAGTAACTTATGAGGAGTTAGCTTCTACCTATCAAGAGCTGTGTTTAAAAAGTGCTGAGATTTATCAAGAAAACAAGTGCCACAAACAACAAATTGCTCAGCTAGAGAATGAAAAGACTGATCTGGAAAATGAAGTGGTGCTAGTTAGAGCTCATCTTGATTAAATGACCAAGTCTGTTAGGATGCTGAGCTGTGGTACAGACACACTTGACAAGATTCTTCAGTCAGAAAAAGCTGCTGGAGACAAAGCTGGGATAGGTTTTGTGGCTGAGGATAAGGGAACTTCAGAAGAAAGCACTTCAGGTTCAAAGAAGGAAGTGTCACAACTTTCATCTCAACATCAGCCAAAGAAGCAGGATCCTACCCCTAAGAAAGCTGATGTTTCACAACCTAAGAAGATTGAGAAGAAGACTGGTCCCTATCAGAAGAGAAAGCAGCCACAGGGAGCTAGCCAATATATGTCCCCACAATACCATGAGAGCATGCAAGCTGCTCAGTTCAAACAGCACATGTCTCATCAGGTGTCTCAACATCAGGACAACTGGTATGGTTATGGTTATGGATACACCAATGCTATTCCTTATATCTATGGAAGAAGAAAGCCACACCATCATGGGAGACAATCCAGGAAATAGTAGTCTCAGCTGTCTTATAGGAGAAGATACCAGCATAATAGATGGCAGGGCAGTTATGGTAGGAGGACACCACATTATGGATGGCAGCATAAGCAATCTCATCTTGGCAGAAGATTCAGAGATGAAAGGGTGAGATGCTATTATTGTGGAAGGTTTGGACATATGCAATACTCTTGCTACAAGCTGCATGGATACCACAACCTCAAAATAGATGGAGAGAGCACATGCCCAAAGTTGTTAAACAATGGGTACCTAAGGAGAAGGTGAAGTGCTTGTTGGCTCACTTGGATGACAAAGAGGCTAAAGAAGGAACATGGTATTCTGCTGGAATCATCGCTCGTTACATCACTGTAACTCCCCGTCGGGCATACGATGTTCCCCGTCGCTCACACCCCACATGGGCACACGACGTTTATGGATCGCTCACACCCCACACGGGCACACGACCCGATCGCTCACACCCCATATGGGCACACGATCATCTATAATCATTACTTACACCCCACATGGGCACACGACATTATAGCGAATTCCCTCTGGAATCCAAACCGTCACTCAGGACGTCTCAACAATGCATATCATGATGCTTGGCACACAATGACTCATGACATTTAATATGCACACATAAATACATTCATTTACATCGACAAAATCACACTTTGCACTTATGCCCAAAACAATGCATTTAATTTCCATACGGTCATAAATCATCACAACCCCGTCTAAACACATACATTTACCTCATACAACAACACCTTGCTTAATACATATCAATTACGCACAGTCATAACGACGAAAGTCAACAACCGGCACTATTCCCAATTTTCCGACATAATTAAATCGGCTAACAATTTCCAAACCATCATAATAAGAAAGTACAGTTCAATAGCTACACAACGATACCAAGAATGTAAAAATCGGATAAACGAAACCCAAGTTACGAAAGAAAACGAAAAACGATATTTTGAAAAGTACCATTTTACAATTGTCCTGTCCATACGCGTATCACCATTCTCATACGCGTACAACCCTGATTCCTCGCCATTCCCATACGCGTATTACCAGGACCCCTACGCGTATGGGCAGAAGTCATTTTCCCCCAAAATTCACGTTTAAAAAATCCATACGCGTATGCCCAACACCATACGCGTATCACCAGATGGCTGGGAAAAGTCACATTCCATACGCGTAATGGCCCAAAACAAAGCCAATGATACGCGTAACGCCTAGGCTCATACGCGTATGAACATGCCCCATACGCGTACGGCCAGGGCAAATGCAGAAAAATTCTGCAGAACTTGGTTCTGCATTTTTCATCCAAACTCCTCCTAATTCATCATCCAAATACAGAAAAACACCATTTTGAGGTATAACAATACATATCCAACATGTATAAACAACAAAGAACACAATCAACATGAGTTTAGACACATTTGAATCAATTCTAATCAATTTGGCACAATATGGGTTTTACTAAATATTTTCATTTCAATCCAACAAACACCACAAATACACATACATAATCATACACAATCATACAATAATTGAGTTTCGCACCCTTACCCGATTAAATCGATTCTAGGAGTTGATTTCTTTGATTTTCCAAGTTTTCTTACTATTTCTCTTCTTCTTCTCTTTTCTCCTCTTTTTCTTTCTTCTCCTTTTCTTTCTTTCTCTTTTTCTCTCTTCCTATTTCCCCTTCTATTCTAACTTAACAAAATATTGTGAAATGCCCAAAATACCCCCACACTCAAATATCTCACAAACGTTCCCAAAACCCGATAAAATATCATAACATCGAAAAATAATGTAATTTCAGATAAAAGTCGAAAATAAAATAAAATAATAATAAAATAATCAAACGACTCGATTAAATAAAACTCACACAAAACTGGGGCGTTACAGAGAATATATCACCGTAGGCAACAAAATGACAATTCGAGTTTAATTCGACAATTGCCAGATCTATCGACGATATAATCAAGATGTTGAAATGTCCATAATCATCTAGTAGTGTCTAAGTTTTGTTATTTATTATTTGTTAGTTCCTGGATTGGCTGGAATTTTGGTAAAACAAAGTATGTTCAATGTTGATGTCAAGGTGTTGATGTTGCAACATTGAAGTCTTAACACTGGGCTGTGTTAAGTATTTAATTGCTGAAGTTAGATGTCTGATGTCACACAGGTGATGTTGTAACATCAGATCTGCAGAATCATTAACATCAGGTTGTGATGTTTTAGGGTTGCGTATTAGCTGGAATTGTGGAGAGCAAGCTGTCTCATTGGATGCGAATATCTTGGGATAGATATTGGCTGCTGCATAGGAGATTTGCTGCAGATTTGTAGGAGATTTAAAAGGTTGAAGATTTAAAAAGATTTTAGGAGAAAATCTGTTTTAATATTCAGTTTTAAATAACAAATCTGGGAGATATTGTAGCAAGTCCAAGACCAATTCAAGGAGCTATATAAAGCGCACAAGACCAAAGGAAAAAGTACAGAAAACATTCAGAAGATCAAGAGCTGGAGGCTTAGTGTCTAGAGTTTGTTTAGAGTGCTTGTATTTACACTATTCTAGGGTTTGAATAGGTGTTGAGTTTCTGTCCTCTCTAGAAGCTGTGAAGCAATAGAGAGTGGTTGATTGATCGAAGTTGTGAAGTAAGATCAAGGGTACTCAAAGTGGTTTCTTTGAGTGTTTGTAAGGGATTGAGTGGTGTTCTCATACCTAAGTGGTTTCTTAGGTAGGAAGTCATTAGTAGAGTATAAGTTTAGGAGATTGTCAACGGGTTGTTGAGTCTGTAAATTATATCTACAAGTAGTGAATTCCATCCCTGGCTTGGTAGCCCCCAGAGTAGGTTGGTTGTAACCGAACTGGGTCAACAATTCTTGGTGTTATTTTACTGTTATTGTTGTCCATTGTGCAGAGTGTGTTGTTGTGACATCACACCTTAACATCACACGTCTGATACCAGAATTTCAATTGGTATCAGAGCAGGCATCCTGTCTGTCTCTGGGTGAGATCTAGGGAAGTTACTTTCTGGTGTAAAGATGGACAAAGAAGTTGGAGGATTCGTCAACAGACCCCCTATTTTGGATGGATCCAATTATGACTATTGGAAGCCAAGGATGACCACCTTCTTAAAATCCTTGGACAGTAGGGCTTGGAAGGCTGTTATTAAAAAGTGGAAAGCACCTGTTGCATGTGAGAAGGATGATGCTGGTAAAGATAAAGAAGGCACCTCTAAGCCAAAGTCTGAAGAAGAGTGGACCAAGGAGGAAGACGAGCTTTCCCTTGGAAATTCCAAAGCTCTAAATGCCATCTTCAATGGAGTGGATAAGAATATCTTCAGGTTAATCAATACCTGTGAAGTGGCTAAGCAAGCATGGGATATCTTGCAGGCTACTCATGAAGGAACATCTAGAGTCAAGATGTCAAGACTTCAGATTTTAAAATCAAAATTTGAAAGCCTGAAGATGAAGGAAGATGAGACTATTCATGATTTCCACATGAGTGTTCTTGAGCTGGCCAATGCATCTAGTGCTCTTAGAGAGAAGATGTCAGATGAAAAGCTTGTGAGGAAGATCCTTAGGTCCCTACCTAAGAAGTATAAGATGAAGGTTACTGCCATTGAAGAATCACAAGACATCAGCAAGATGAGAGTTGATGAGCTCATTGGATCTCTTCAAACCTTTGAGCTTGGGTTGAATGAGGAAGAACCAGAAAAGAAGCCAAAGAGTATAGCCCTGGTGACAAATGGTGAAGAAGAGAAAGGGAAGAGATCTGAATCCCAGGAGGATCTATCTCAGGCCATAGTGATGTTGGGAAGACAGTTCACCAAAGTATTCAAGAGAATGAATAATAACTCCAGGCCTAATGTCAAGAACATGACTTCTGACACCAGCAAGAAGGATGAAGAGAAAACTGCCCAAGATAAAGGAGTGCAGTGCTTTGAGTGTGAAGGGTATGGACATGTCAAGAAAGAATGTCCCACCTTCTTGAAAAAGCAGAAGAAGGGCATGACAGTTTCCTGGTCTGACTCAGATAGTGAAAGTGAAGGTGAGTCAGCAAAGCATGTTAGAGCCCTAACAGGAGCTGTTGTATCTGATGATGATTGTAGTGATGGAGAAGTAACTTATGAGGAGTTAGCTTCTACCTATCAAGAGCTGTGTTTAAAAAGTGCTGAGATTTATCAAGAAAACAAGTGCCACAAACAACAAATTGCTCAGCTAGAGAATGAAAAGACTGATCTGGAAAATGAAGTGGTGCTAGTTAGAGCTCATCTTGATTAAATGACCAAGTCTGTTAGGATGCTGAGCTGTGGTACAGACACACTTGACAAGATTCTTCAGTCAGAAAAAGCTGCTGGAGACAAAGCTGGGATAGGTTTTGTGGCTGAGGATAAGGGAACTTCAGAAGAAAGCACTTCAGGTTCAAAGAAGGAAGTGTCACAACTTTCATCTCAACATCAGCCAAAGAAGCAGGATCCTACCCCTAAGAAAGCTGATGTTTCACAACCTAAGAAGATTGAGAAGAAGACTGGTCCCTATCAGAAGAGAAAGCAGCCACAGGGAGCTAGCCAATATATGTCCCCACAATACCATGAGAGCATGCAAGCTGCTCAGTTCAAACAGCACATGTCTCATCAGGTGTCTCAACATCAGGACAACTGGTATGGTTATGGTTATGGATACACCAATGCTATTCCTTATATCTATGGAAGAAGAAAGCCACACCATCATGGGAGACAATCCAGGAAATAGTAGTCTCAGCTGTCTTATAGGAGAAGATACCAGCATAATAGATGGCAGGGCAGTTATGGTAGGAGGACACCACATTATGGATGGCAGCATAAGCAATCTCATCTTGGCAGAAGATTCAGAGATGAAAGGGTGAGATGCTATTATTGTGGAAGGTTTGGACATATGCAATACTCTTGCTACAAGCTGCATGGATACCACAACCTCAAAATAGATGGAGAGAGCACATGCCCAAAGTTGTTAAACAATGGGTACCTAAGGAGAAGGTGAAGTGCTTGTTGGCTCACTTGGATGACAAAGAGGCTAAAGAAGGAACATGGTATTCTGCTGGAATCATCGCTCGTTACATCACTGTAACTCCCCGTCGGGCATACGATGTTCCCCGTCGCTCACACCCCACATGGGCACACGACGTTTATGGATCGCTCACACCCCACACGGGCACACGACCCGATCGCTCACACCCCATATGGGCACACGATCATCTATAATCATTACTTACACCCCACATGGGCACACGACATTATAGCGAATTCCCTCTGGAATCCAAACCGTCACTCAGGACGTCTCAACAATGCATATCATGATGCTTGGCACACAATGACTCATGACATTTAATATGCACACATAAATACATTCATTTACATCGACAAAATCACACTTTGCACTTATGCCCAAAACAATGCATTTAATTTCCATACGGTCATAAATCATCACAACCCCGTCTAAACACATACATTTACCTCATACAACAACACATTGCTTAATACATATCAATTACGCACAGTCATAACGACGAAAGTCAACAACCGGCACTATTCCCAATTTTCCGACATAATTAAATCGGCTAACAATTTCCAAACCATCATAATAAGAAAGTACAGTTCAATAGCTACACAACGATACCAAGAATGTAAAAATCGGATAAACGAAACCCAAGTTACGAAAGAAAACGAAAAACGATATTTTGAAAAGTACCATTTTACAATTGTCCTGTCCATACGCGTATCACCATTCTCATACGCGTACAACCCTGATTCCTCGCCATTCCCATACGCGTATTACCAGGACCCCTACGCGTATGGGCAGAAGTCATTTTCCCCCAAAATTCACGTTTAAAAAATCCATACGCGTATGCCCAACACCATACGCGTATCACCAGATGGCTGGGAAAAGTCACATTCCATACGCGTAATGGCCCAAAACAAAGCCAATGATACGCGTAACGCCTAGGCTCATACGCGTATGAACATGCCCCATACGCGTACGGCCAGGGCAAATGCAGAAAAATTCTGCAGAACTTGGTTCTGCATTTTTCATCCAAACTCCTCCTAATTCATCATCCAAATACAGAAAAACACCATTTTGAGGTATAACAATACATATCCAACATGTATAAACAACAAAGAACACAATCAACATGAGTTTAGACACATTTGAATCAATTCTAATCAATTTGGCACAATATGGGTTTTACTAAATATTTTCATTTCAATCCAACAAACACCACAAATACACATACATAATCATACACAATCATACAATAATTGAGTTTCGCACCCTTACCCGATTAAATCGATTCTAGGAGTTGATTTCTTTGATTTTCCAAGTTTTCTTACTATTTCTCTTCTTCTTCTCTTTTCTCCTCTTTTTCTTTCTTCTCCTTTTCTTTCTTTCTCTTTTTCTCTCTTCCTATTTCCCCTTCTATTCTAACTTAACAAAATATTGTGAAATGCCCAAAATACCCCCACACTCAAATATCTCACAAACGTTCCCAAAACCCGATAAAATATCATAACATCGAAAAATAATGTAATTTCAGATAAAAGTCGAAAATAAAATAAAATAATAATAAAATAATCAAACGACTCGATTAAATAAAACTCACACAAAACTGGGGCGTTACAGAGAATATATCACCGTAGGCAACAAAATGACAATTCGAGTTTAATTCGACAATTGCCAGATCTATCGACGATATAATCAAGATGTTGAAATGTCCATAATCATCTAGTAGTGTCTAAGTTTTGTTATTTATTATTTGTTAGTTCCTGGATTGGCTGGAATTTTGGTAAAACAAAGTATGTTCAATGTTGATGTCAAGGTGTTGATGTTGCAACATTGAAGTCTTAACACTGGGCTGTGTTAAGTATTTAATTGCTGAAGTTGGATGTCTGATGTCACACAGGTGATGTTGTAACATCAGATCTGTAGAATCATTAACATCAGGTTGTGATGTTTTAGGGTTGCGTATTAGCTGGAATTGTGGAGAGCAAGCTGTCTCATTGGATGCGAATATCTTGGGATAGATATTGGCTGCTGCATAGGAGATTTGCTGCAGATTTGTAGGAGATTTAAAAGGTTGAAGATTTTAAAAGATTTTAGGAGAAAATCTGTTTTAATATTCAGTTTTAAATAACAAATCTGGGAGATATTGTAGCAAGTCCAAGACCAATTCAAGGAGCTATATAAAGCGCACAAGACCAAAGGAAAAAGTACAGAAAACATTCAGAAGATCAAGAGCTGGAGGCTTAGTGTCTAGAGTTTGTTTAGAGTGCTTGTATTTACACTATTCTAGGGTTTGAATAGGTGTTGAGTTTCTGTCCTCTCTAGAAGCTGTGAAGCAATAGAGAGTGGTTGATTGATCGAAGCTGTGAAGTAAGATCAAGGGTACTCAAAGTGGTTTCTTTGAGTGTTTGTAAGGGATTGAGTGGTGTTCTCATACCTAAGTGGTTTCTTAGGTAGGAAGTCATTAGTAGAGTATAAGTTTAGGAGATTGTCAACGGGTTGTTGAGTCTGTAAATTATATCTACAAGTAGTGAATTCCATCCCTGGCTTGGTAGCCCCCAGAGTAGGTTGGTTGTAACCGAACTGGGTCAACAATTCTTGGTGTTATTTTACTGTTATTGTTGTCCATTGTGCAGAGTGTGTTGTTGTGACATCACACCTTAACATCACACGTCTGATACCAGAATTTCAATTGGTATCAGAGCAGGCATCCTGTCTGTCTCTGGGTGAGATCTAGGGAAGTTACTTTCTGGTGTAAAGATGGACAAAGAAGTTGGAGGATTCGTCAACAGACCCCCTATTTTGGATGGATCCAATTATGACTATTGGAAGCCAAGGATGACCACCTTCTTAAAATCCTTGGACAGTAGGGCTTGGAAGGCTGTTATTAAAAAGTGGAAAGCACCTGTTGCATGTGAGAAGGATGATGCTGGTAAAGATAAAGAAGGCACCTCTAAGCCAAAGTCTGAAGAAGAGTGGACCAAGGAGGAAGACGAGCTTTCCCTTGGAAATTCCAAAGCTCTAAATGCCATCTTCAATGGAGTGGATAAGAATATCTTCAGGTTAATCAATACCTGTGAAGTGGCTAAGCAAGCATGGGATATCTTGCAGGCTACTCATGAAGGAACATCTAGAGTCAAGATGTCAAGACTTCAGATTTTAAAATCAAAATTTGAAAGCCTGAAGATGAAGGAAGATGAGACTATTCATGATTTCCACATGAGTGTTCTTGAGCTGGCCAATGCATCTAGTGCTCTTAGAGAGAAGATGTCAGATGAAAAGCTTGTGAGGAAGATCCTTAGGTCCCTACCTAAGAAGTATAAGATGAAGGTTACTGCCATTGAAGAATCACAAGACATCAGCAAGATGAGAGTTGATGAGCTCATTGGATCTCTTCAAACCTTTGAGCTTGGGTTGAATGAGGAAGAACCAGAAAAGAAGCCAAAGAGTATAGCCCTGGTGACAAATGGTGAAGAAGAGAAAGGGAAGAGATCTGAATCCCAGGAGGATCTATCTCAGGCCATAGTGATGTTGGGAAGACAGTTCACCAAAGTATTCAAGAGAATGAATAATAACTCCAGGCCTAATGTCAAGAACATGACTTCTGACACCAGCAAGAAGGATGAAGAGAAAACTGCCCAAGATAAAGGAGTGCAGTGCTTTGAGTGTGAAGGGTATGGACATGTCAAGAAAGAATGTCCCACCTTCTTGAAAAAGCAGAAGAAGGGCATGACAGTTTCCTGGTCTGACTCAGATAGTGAAAGTGAAGGTGAGTCAGCAAAGCATGTTAGAGCCCTAACAGGAGCTGTTGTATCTGATGATGATTGTAGTGATGGAGAAGTAACTTATGAGGAGTTAGCTTCTACCTATCAAGAGCTGTGTTTAAAAAGTGCTGAGATTTATCAAGAAAACAAGTGCCACAAACAACAAATTGCTCAGCTAGAGAATGAAAAGACTGATCTGGAAAATGAAGTGGTGCTAGTTAGAGCTCATCTTGATTAAATGACCAAGTCTGTTAGGATGCTGAGCTGTGGTACAGACACACTTGACAAGATTCTTCAGTCAGAAAAAGCTGCTGGAGACAAAGCTGGGATAGGTTTTGTGGCTGAGGATAAGGGAACTTCAGAAGAAAGCACTTCAGGTTCAAAGAAGGAAGTGTCACAACTTTCATCTCAACATCAGCCAAAGAAGCAGGATCCTACCCCTAAGAAAGCTGATGTTTCACAACCTAAGAAGATTGAGAAGAAGACTGGTCCCTATCAGAAGAGAAAGCAGCCACAGGGAGCTAGCCAATATATGTCCCCACAATACCATGAGAGCATGCAAGCTGCTCAGTTCAAACAGCACATGTCTCATCAGGTGTCTCAACATCAGGACAACTGGTATGGTTATGGTTATGGATACACCAATGCTATTCCTTATATCTATGGAAGAAGAAAGCCACACCATCATGGGAGACAATCCAGGAAATAGTAGTCTCAGCTGTCTTATAGGAGAAGATACCAGCATAATAGATGGCAGGGCAGTTATGGTAGGAGGACACCACATTATGGATGGCAGCATAAGCAATCTCATCTTGGCAGAAGATTCAGAGATGAAAGGGTGAGATGCTATTATTGTGGAAGGTTTGGACATATGCAATACTCTTGCTACAAGCTGCATGGATACCACAACCTCAAAATAGATGGAGAGAGCACATGCCCAAAGTTGTTAAACAATGGGTACCTAAGGAGAAGGTGAAGTGCTTGTTGGCTCACTTGGATGACAAAGAGGCTAAAGAAGGAACATGGTATTCTGCTGGAATCATCGCTCGTTACATCACTGTAACTCCCCGTCGGGCATACGATGTTCCCCGTCGCTCACACCCCACATGGGCACACGACGTTTATGGATCGCTCACACCCCACACGGGCACACGACCCGATCGCTCACACCCCATATGGGCACACGATCATCTATAATCATTACTTACACCCCACATGGGCACAAGACATTATAGCGAATTCCCTCTGGAATCCAAACCGTCACTCAGGACGTCTCAACAATGCATATCATGATGCTTGGCACACAATGACTCATGACATTTAATATGCACACATAAATACATTCATTTACATCGACAAAATCACACTTTGCACTTATGCCCAAAACAATGCATTTAATTTCCATACGGTCATAAATCATCACAACCCCGTCTAAACACATACATTTACCTCATACAACAACACCTTGCTTAATACATATCAATTACGCACAGTCATAACGACGAAAGTCAACAACCGGCACTATTCCCAATTTTCCGACATAATTAAATCGGCTAACAATTTCCCAACCATCATAATAAGAAAGTACAGTTCAATAGCTACACAACGATACCAAGAATGTAAAAATCGGATAAACGAAACCCAAGTTACGAAAGAAAACGAAAAACGATATTTTGAAAAGTACCATTTTACAATTGTCCTGTCCATACGCGTATCACCATTCTCATACGCGTACAACCCTGATTCCTCGCCATTCCCATACGCGTATTACCAGGACCCCTACGCGTATGGGCAGAAGTCATTTTCCCCCAAAATTCACGTTTAAAAAATCCATACGCGTATGCCCAACACCATACGCGTATCACCAGATGGCTGGGAAAAGTCACATTCCATACGCGTAATGGCCCAAAACAAAGCCAATGATACGCGTAACGCCTAGGCTCATACGCGTATGAACATGCCCCATACGCGTACGGCCAGGGCAAATGCAGAAAAATTCTGCAGAACTTGGTTCTGCATTTTTCATCCAAACTCCTCCTAATTCATCATCCAAATACAGAAAAACACCATTTTGAGGTATAACAATACATATCCAACATGTATAAACAACAAAGAACACAATCAACATGAGTTTAGACACATTTGAATCAATTCTAATCAATTTGGCACAATATGGGTTTTACTAAATATTTTCATTTCAATCCAACAAACACCACAAATACACATACATAATCATACACAATCATACAATAATTGAGTTTCGCACCCTTACCCGATTAAATCGATTCTAGGAGTTGATTTCTTTGATTTTCCAAGTTTTCTTACTATTTCTCTTCTTCTTCTCTTTTCTCCTCTTTTTCTTTCTTCTCCTTTTCTTTCTTTCTCTTTTTCTCTCTTCCTATTTCCCCTTCTATTCTAACTTAACAAAATATTGTGAAATGCCCAAAATACCCCCACACTCAAATATCTCACAAACGTTCCCAAAACCCGATAAAATATCATAACATCGAAAAATAATGTAATTTCAGATAAAAGTCGAAAATAAAATAAAATAATAATAAAATAATCAAACGACTCGATTAAATAAAACTCACACAAAACTGGGGCGTTACAGAGAATATATCACCGTAGGCAACAAAATGACAATTCGAGTTTAATTCGACAATTGCCAGATCTATCGACGATATAATCAAGATGTTGAAATGTCCATAATCATCTAGTAGTGTCTAAGTTTTGTTATTTATTATTTGTTAGTTCCTGGATTGGCTGGAATTTTGGTAAAACAAAGTATGTTCAATGTTGATGTCAAGGTGTTGATGTTGCAACATTGAAGTCTTAACACTGGGCTGTGTTAAGTATTTAATTGCTGAAGTTGGATGTCTGATGTCACACAGGTGATGTTGTAACATCAGATCTGCAGAATCATTAACATCAGGTTGTGATGTTTTAGGGTTGCGTATTAGCTGGAATTGTGGAGAGCAAGCTGTCTCATTGGATGCGAATATCTTGAGATAGATATTGGCTGCTGCATAGGAGATTTGCTGCAGATTTGTAGGAGATTTAAAAGGTTGAAGATTTAAAAAGATTTTAGGAGAAAATCTGTTTTAATATTCAGTTTTAAATAACAAATCTGGGAGATATTGTAGCAAGTCCAAGACCAATTCAAGGAGCTATATAAAGCGCACAAGACCAAAGGAAAAAGTACAGAAAACATTCAGAAGATCAAGAGCTGGAGGCTTAGTGTCTAGAGTTTGTTTAGAGTGCTTGTATTTACACTATTCTAGGGTTTGAATAGGTGTTGAGTTTCTGTCCTCTCTAGAAGCTGTGAAGCAATAGAGAGTGGTTGATTGATCGAAGCTGTGAAGTAAGATCAAGGGTACTCAAAGTGGTTTCTTTGAGTGTTTGTAAGGGATTGAGTGGTGTTCTCATACCTAAGTGGTTTCTTAGGTAGGAAGTCATTAGTAGAGTATAAGTTTAGGAGATTGTCAACGGGTTGTTGAGTCTGTAAATTATATCTACAAGTAGTGAATTCCATCCCTGGCTTGGTAGCCCCCAGAGTCGGTTGGTTGTAACCGAACTGGGTCAACAATTCTTGGTGTTATTTTACTGTTATTGTTGTCCATTGTGCAGAGTGTGTTGTTGTGACATCACACCTTAACATCACACGTCTGATACCAGAATTTCAATTGGTATCAGAGCAGGCATCCTGTCTGTCTCTGGGTGAGATCTAGGGAAGTTACTTTCTGGTGTAAAGATGGACAAAGTAGTTGGAGGATTCGTCAACAGACCCCCTATTTTGGATGGATCCAATTATGACTATTGGAAGCCAAGGATGACCACCTTCTTAAAATCCTTGGACAGTAGGGCTTGGAAGGCTGTTATTAAAAAGTGGAAAGCACCTGTTGTATGTGAGAAGGATGATGCTGGTAAAGATAAAGAAGGCACCTTTAAGCCAAAGTCTGAAGAAGAGTGGACCAAGGAGGAAGACGAGCTTGCCCTTGGAAATTCCAAAGCTCTAAATGCCATCTTCAATGGAGTGGATAAGAATATCTTCAGGTTAATCAATACCTGTGAAGTGGCTAAGCAAGCATGGGATATCTTGCAGGCTACTCATGAAGGAACATCTAGAGTCAAGATGTCAAGACTTCAGATTTTAACATCAAAATTTGAAAGCCTGAAGATGAAGGAAGATGAGACTATTCATGATTTCCACATGAGTGTTCTTGAGCTGGCCAATGCATCTAGTGCTCTTGGAGAGAAGATGTCAGATGAAAAGCTTGTGAGGAAGATCCTTAGGTCCCTACCTAAGAAGTATAAGATGAAGGTTACTGCCATTGAAGAATCACAAGACATCAGCAAGATGAGAGTTGATGAGCTCATTGGATCTCTTCAAACCTTTGAGCTTGGGTTGAATGAGGAAGAACCAGAAAAGAAGCCAAAGAGTATAGCCCTGGTGACAAATGGTGAAGAAGAGAAAGGGAAGAGATCTGAATCCCAGGAGGATCTATCTTAGGCCATAGTGATGTTGGGAAGACAGTTCACCAAAGTATTCAAGAGAATGAATAATAACTCCAGGCCTAATGTCAAGAACATGACTTCTGACACCAGCAAGAAGGATGAAGAGAAAACTGCCCAAGATAAAGGAGTGCAGTGCTTTGAGTGTGAAGGGTATGGACATGTCAAGAAAGAATGTCCCACCTTCTTGAAAAAGCAGAAGAAGGGCATGACAGTTTCCTGGTCTGACTCAGATAGTGAAAGTGAAGGTGAGTCAGCAAAGCATGTTAGAGCCCTAATAGGAGCTGTTGTATCTGATGATGATTCTAGTGATGGAGAAGTAACTTATGAGGAGTTAGCTTCTACCTATCAAGAGCTGTGTTTAAAAAGTGCTGAGATTTATCAAGAAAACAAGTGCCACAAACAACAAATTGCTCAGTTAGAGAATGAAAAGACTGATCTGGAAAATGAAGTGGTGCTAGTTAGAGCTCATCTTGATCAAATGACCAAGTCTGTTAGGATGCTGAGCTGTGGTACAAACACACTTGACAAGATTCTTCAGTCAGAAAAAGCTGCTGGAGACAAAGCTGGGATAGGTTATGTGGCTGAGGATAAGGGAACTTCAGAAGAAAGCACTTCAGGTTCAAAGAAGGAAGTGTCACAACTTTTATCTCAACATCAGCCAAAGAAGCAGGATCCTACCCCTAAGAAAGCTGATGTTTCACAACCTAAGAAGATTGAGAAGAAGACTGGTCCCTATCATAAGAGAAAGCAGCCACAGGGAGCTAGCCAATATATGCCCCCACAATACCATGAGAGCATGCAAGCTGCTCAGTTCAAACAGCAAATGTCTCATCAGGTGTCTCAACATCAGGACAACTGGTATGGTTATGGTTATGGATACACCAATGTTGTTCCTTATATCTATGGAAGAAGAAAGCCACACCATCATGGGAGACAATCCAGGAAACAGCAGTCTCAGCTGTCTTATAGGAGAAGATACCAGCATAATAGATGGCAGGGCAGTTATGGTAGGAGGAGACCACATTATGGATGGCAGCATAAGCAATCTCATCTTGGCAGAAGATTCAGAGATGAAAGGGTGAGATGCTATTATTGTGGAAGGTTTGGACATATGCAATACTCTTGCTACAAGCTGCATGGATACCCTCAACCTCAAAACAGATGGAGAGAGCACAGGCCCAAAGTTGTTAAACAATGGGTACCTAAGGAGAAGGTGAAGTGCTTGTTGGCTCACTTGGATGACAAAGAGGCTAAAGAAGGAACATGGTATTTTGACAGTGGGTGTTCCAAACACATGTATGGATGTAGACCCATGTTTGCTGAACTTAGACCTTGCCCCTCTCATGAGGTCATATTTGGCAATGGAGAAAAAGGTGTTGTTGCAGGAGTTGGGAAAGTGCAAGGTGATGGTAGACCTGAACTTGACAATGTTCTGTTTGTCAGTGGCTTAAGTGAAAATTTGATCAGCATAAGCCAGTTGTGTGATGAAGGTTACAAGGTAAACTACACTAAGCATGAGTGTGTGGTTTCTGATGAGCATAATCAGATTGTTATGAAAGGTGCAAGAACCAAAGACAACTGCTATCAGTGGACCTCTCTTGAAGGAAATTCAACTAGTGATGTTATAACATCAGACTATGACATCAGGATGCTGAAAGGTCACTCAGAGTTAATGAGTCCTGATGTAAATTGTTTAAAAGGAACGATGTCTGTCCCTTCCAGGAACTCTGAGCAGGTACAAACTAGGGTTTCTTCCAAAGAACTCATTTCTATTGCTCTTCCCGAGTCAGGTAACCCTAAACCCTCAACCACGGTAAACAAACCTGAAGCTAGGTCATCATCCTCTCAAGCTGTTGAGGAGAAGTTTGATGTAGACATGCATTTGGAATAGCTTGCCACCAAAATCCTTGAGAAGGGGATACGGGTGAAAGGGATCTCTGTCCCTCTAAGGTAAATGCCTGCTGAACAAGTCGACTCTCAAGGTAAGGACAAAAATCTTCAAAGACAGGCCCTTAGTCAAGAAGCTGAAGGTGAAGATCCTGATGACACTGATGTCAGTCTTGATGTCAGAACATCGTCCCCTAGGAATAAAAGCCACAGGGGTAAAGGAAAGGAACAGGTTGAGGTTATAGAGATTGAGGACTCATCTGATGATGATAGAATTGGAAAAAGGAAGGATAAGAAAAGGACGTCAGTTACAGACTCTCCCAAGTCGTGGAGCAAAGGTGCCAAGTCTGGCAAGAAGAGGAGAATCAGGGAAGAGTCAGATTCTGAGTGTGATGCTCAAGACATCAACCCTGCTACAAATCAAGTGCCTGATAACATCTCATCTCACAGTGCTAGAAGTGCATCCTTGTGGAAGTGTGTGAGACTAAGAAAGGTAGCTCTGGAAAGAGAGGTAGTAGCAAAAGACTTAGAATCTACTGAAATTATTGACCTAATTAAGCTTGCTGGTCTCATAAGGACTATGTCAGGGTTGGCTGATTGCTATGATAGACTGGTCAGGGAATTCATAGTTAATATATCTGAATCGATAAATGACAGCAAGAGCCGAACTTTCAGAAGAGTTACCATCAGGGGTAAGTGTGTCTGGTTCTCTCCTGAGATGATCAATGCCTACTTAGGAAGAAATGAGGAAGATTATGGGGAATTAGAAGCCTCCAACAATGTTATATGCAAAGAAATCACTGCTGGTCAGGTAGATGTTTGGCCCGTAGAAGGAAAGCTGTTAGCCAGTTTGTTGAGTGTCAAATATACTTTTTTGGACAGAATAGGTATTGCCAACTGGGTTCCTACTAGTCACAAGACCACAATTTCTGTTGAATTGGGGAAGATAATTTATGCAGTGGGGACAAAGCAAAGAATTAACTATGGCTCCTACACCTATAATCATACTATTAAGCATGCTGCTACAAATGCTGTAAAGATGCCCATTGCTTTTCCCTCTCTCATTTGTGGGATTGTCTTGTCGCAACATCCTGGAATTCTACAGCATTCAGATGTTGCTTGCAAAAGGAAGCCTGCCTTGTCACTCCATCACAAGTTGAAACCTGTTCCTTACAGTGTTAAGACATCTGCTTCAACATCACAACAGTCACCAGCCAAGACTGGGTTGATTACAGAACTAGAGGAGGCTTGCAAGGAGTTAGATGAAGTCATAAGAGTTAGTACTGAAAGGAAACAAAAATTTGAAAGACTTGTCATGGCTCTGAGATTGGTAACAAAGGAAGGTGAAGCTGTCAACACAAGGAAGGATGCTGTTGATGAAGACAATAATGATGATCTCAACTCAGAAGATTCAAGCTTTTAATGATTGCCTTCTATTTTAGTAGGGTTAGCTTTATTTTCTATCTTTGTTTGAGCACTTAATGTGCTTGGTTTTGTAATTTGAATATTGTGCTGTTTTATGCACTGGTTATGTTTTAGTTTCCTTCTATGATTTGTTTTGCCTGTTTACTAACTGTGAGGCTAACAATGAGAGCTAGGGTGTACTGACTATAGTTAATAAGGTTTGCCTAATTATGGCTAAAAAGGGGGAGAAAATAGCCAAAAATAGCCAAGATAGTCAAGAGTATTATTGCCATATGCTGCCAGTGTGATGCAGATATTAAGGGGGAGTTATTGACAGTTGCTATGCTGAGCAACATTGTTGAATGCAACATTGTTAAAAGTTGTTGCTGCATTGAGGAGGAGTTTTGACTGAGCTAGTGAAGATTTCATAACATTTGAAGAGTGCAGCCAAGCAGACATCAAGGGGGAGAGAAGTGCTGCACATTGTGAGATACTGAACAGCTGTGATGCTGGTTCATGTTTTCAAGGGGGAGCACCAATTGGCTGTTGTCAATAATGAAGATGGTGCTGCAGCAGATCAAGTAATGAAGACTATGAAGATTGTCAAACTGCTGCTGATTGAGAGTTTCAAATTTCTGAAGATTATTCCCCTGCTGAAATCTATGAAGGTGCAGAGTGCAGAAGTTGATTGCAGAGTGCAGAGAGTGTTTTAGCCAAAATTAGCCAAAGGGGGAGATTGTTAGTTCCTGGATTGGCTGGAATTTTGGTAAAACAAAGTATGTTCAATGTTGATGTCAAGGTGTTGATGTTGCAACATTGAAGTCTTAACACTGGGTTGTGTTAAGTATTTAATTGCTGAAGTTGGATGTCTGATGTCACACAGGTGATGTTGTAACATCAGATCTGCAGAATCATTAACATCAGGTTGTGATGTTTTAGGGTTGCATATTAGCTGGAATTGTGGAGAGCAAGCTGTCTCATTGGATGCGAATATCTTGGGATAGATATTGGCTGCTGCATAGGAGATCTGCTGCAGATTTGTAGGAGATTTAAAAGGTTGAAGATTTAAAAAGATTTTAGGAGAAAATCTGTTTTAATATTCAGTTTTAAATAACAAATCTGGGAGATATTGTAGCAAGTCCAAGACCAATTCAAGGAGCTATATAAAGCGCACAAGACCAAAGGAAAAAGTACAGAAAACATTCAGAAGATCAAGAGCTGGAGGCTTAGTGTCTAGAGTTTGTTTAGAGTGCTTGTATTTACACTATTCTAGGGTTTGAATAGGTGTTGAGTTTCTGTCCTCTCTAGAAGCTGTGAAGCAATAGAGAGTGGTTGATTGATCGAAGCTGTGAAGTAAGATCAAGGGTACTCAAAGTGGTTTCTTTGAGTGTTTGTAAGGGATTGAGTGATGTTCTCATACCTAAGTGGTTTCTTAGGTAGGAAGTCATTAGTAGAGTATAAGTTTAGGAGATTGTCAACGGGTTGTTGAGTCTGTAAATTATATCTACAAGTAGTGAATTCCATCCCTGGCTTGGTAGCCCCTAGAGTAGGTTGATTGTAACCGAACTGGGTCAACAATTCTTGGTGTTATTTTACTGTTATTGCTGTCCATTGTGCATAGTGTGTTGTTGTGACATCACACCTTAACATCACACGTCTGATACCAGAATTTCATTATTGTTTTGTTAAGTTATGTAATTGTCTATTTTAAGTTATTTAATTGTCATATGTTGAGTTATGTTATTCCCACAATAATGAAAGTGATAAAGTGTTATCTAATAAATTGTAAATTTAAAATATTAGTAATATACCAATAATATATGAATAATATAACCCCCAAGGGGTTGGCCTAGTGGCGAAGGCTTGAGTCTTGAGAGTGTGCTCCTCTCAAGGTCTCTAGTTTGAATCCTTCTAGGTGCAATCAATCCTTGTGTTGGGCCAGTCCATACGAATTAAGTTAATGATTTTTTGAGTTTGATCCCTGTAATTTTTTTTTGTCTGAGTCCCTATATCTCACTTTTTGCGTGTGGTTTAGTCCCTAAAGCCAAAATCCGCAGGAAAATCTGCACTGCGGATTTTGGCTTTAGGGACTAAAACACACGCAAAAAGTGAGATATAGGGACTCAGACCAAAAATAATTACAAGAACTAAACTCAAAAACTCGCTAACTTACAGGGACTAAAAGTGCATTTAAGCCAATAATAAAATATACACATGACCCCACAGGCTTTGTGTGCTATATGCATTGCCAAAGTATAAATCTCACCATCTGGGTTAACCAAAATCATGAGATTATCTGTAATCAGTGTTATCATCTGCAGACGTTGTCGGTCAGCCACACCAGGTGCCTCGTAACGCCCCGATAATTATAATTTGTTTGATTGATGATTAATTGTGTTTAATCTCGTGTATTTGTGATTTACGTGATATGTGGTGTGTTTTGATATGTTCATGTGTTGGGTGGTGTAGGATTATAGGAGTATTGTGGCTTATTCTTAATTTAAATAATTTAAATTAGATAATATAGATTTAAAAACAATTAATTGAAATTTTAGTACTAATAATTGGATAATTATTTTATTTAAACAATTTAGTTGGAATTATTTAGATTTAAAATAATCAGTTTAATTATTTTATTTATATAAAAATTGGATAGTAGGAGTAGAAGAATAAGGAGGGCAAAGTGGGTTATTCATGAGGATTAGTAAGGGTAAGGAAGGAAAACCATATTAGGGGTCTAAGGGTTATAGTAGGAAAGAAGAAAATTGGGAAAGGGAGAATCATTGTGAATGATCGTATTTTTGGAGAAAAGAGGAACGGAAGAGAGAAGCAGAGCTAGGGCTTAGAGAGCATTTGAAGAATCATCACTAAGGTAAGGGTGAGGTTATTTGATCACTTAAGGGATGAATAATATATGTATGAGGGTGGGTAAATCGTTAGGTTCATCTCTATGCATCTCTCTAATTGTTTTGGTTGTTTTGGTTGTTTTCGGTTGCGTGTCGGAGTCCGTGATAACATGTAAATGGTGTACATTGACTGTTGGATTATGGTTTTTGTGTTATAGGAAGTTCTAATTGAATGTGTACTATTATTGTATGATAATCATGTGATTTACATGCATTCTAGACTGTATGATATTGAACTCGCAAGAAATTTGGGGGTCTGGACTATGCAGAATCGCAACTGCAAGGTTGCTGATTCGTACATTTTCGTCGGGCGAATGAGGTGTCTCGCCGGGCAAAGCGATCTCGCTCGGGGGTCGCCGGGAGAACTGAGAAGCGAGCAAATGGTTGAAAATTAGGTGCTACTGGAATTTATATGGGGGAGGAATTTCGCTTCTACTTCACTAGGCGAGCCTTAGGCGAAAGGGAAATTCCGTCGGGCGAATGGGGATTTCGTCGGGCGAAGGTGAGTTCGTTGGCGTCTCATTGGGCGAACATCAGGCGAGCAGAAACAGTATTTGTTTGCCACTGGAACGAATAGAATTTTCTAAAACTTTAACAATTCATATCTTGTGATCCGTAGGTCCGTTTCAGTCGTCCTTCGAATCGTTGGAACGCTGGTTTCGTATACTTTCTGTTAAAATTATTTTCAATGCCAGAATTCCAACTATTCG
The DNA here is from genome assembly GCA_022829125.1 of Lathyrus tuberosus. Taxonomy (NCBI): domain Eukaryota; kingdom Viridiplantae; phylum Streptophyta; class Magnoliopsida; order Fabales; family Fabaceae; genus Lathyrus; species Lathyrus tuberosus. Next base: position 1,124,750 of record JALAZF010000237.1, read on the forward strand.
ATGTGTTTCCGTGTACGTTGTGATGTGTTGAACGTTGAGATGTTGAGTTCGGTTGTGCGAATGTGTGTTGTAGCTGTGTATTGCAATTGTTGCATGTTTTGGCAGGTATATGCTGCGTGTTGGACAGTTGTGGTGTGATGTATTGGCTGTATGATAGTCATATGCATTGGTCGTCATTGTTTGTTGTCGTTGAATGCATATCATGTTGCATAAGTGCATGGTAAGTCGTGTGCCCATGTGGGGTGTGAGCGCCTTATCCGGATTCTTTGAAATAGAATTGTATTGTTGTTGTTATTTAGGTAATCGTGTGCCCATGTAGGGTGAGAGCGATTACGATTGTTCGTGTGCCCATGTGGGGTGTGAGCGATCACGGATGTCGTGTGCCCATGTGGGGTGTGAGCGACTTATATGGAAATTCCGACGGGAATTATGATCATGAAAAAGGGAACGAATTGGTACCACATGCATTGAGTCGAGTTGTGAGTCTCATTGCATTGCATTGTGTTATGTTGTGTTGTTGATTACATGATTGTCTGCTTGTGTGGGAAATTGTAATCGTGTTGATGATTTGATGATAGGGTGAATTGTATAATGATTATATGCTTTTATATTTATATTATGCATTTCTTTTGTTGATTGAGAATATCACCTTTCTGTTGGAATGATGCTTTATACGGCATCGTGCAGATAATCAAGGATAGTGCAGAGTCGAAGTTAGTGAAGATGAAGTCTTCTACTTTATTTTATTTGAGTCGGCGCCTGCTCTGATGTGTAACACTGGGATATGGAACGCTTGTTGTTATTTATTTCATTAGCCGTTATTACTTTGGTTTAATTGATGTTAGTTACGTGGTTTAAACATATTTCGTTTCTAGTCATTATTTCGAAGGAGTTTCCGCTGCTATATGAGAAGAATATTTAAGTATGATTTTGTTGGTACCGTTAATGATAATTATGTGTTACATGTCGTATGCATGAGCAGGTGTATGTTGGAGAGTAACATCCTATGTGCTGAATTTTTATGAATTTTACTCTGATAATTGTATAATTTCACGCGGGGGTTTTAGGTTGTTACATAGTGGTATCAGAGCAGGTCGGTTTGTTCGGCCAAGTTGTCGAGTCGTTGTCATGTGATAGTTGATTACTGTCGATGTCGTTCCCTTAACCATTGTGTTATGTTGTTGATGCGTAACAAATTTAGAATGGCTGGAAGGAACGATGCTGCTATTGCTGCTGCTTTGTAGGCTGTTGCTCAGGCGGTACAGAACCTGCCTCATGCTGGTGAGAATGATGAGTTTCGGAAAAATAGACTACCTACCTTCAGGGGAAGATATGATCCGAATGAGCGCAAGCTTGGATCAAGGAGATCGAGAGAATATTTTGAGTTATGGAATGTTCTGAAGCACAGAAGGTGCGGTTAGGTACTCACATGCTGGCTGAGGAGGCTGATGACTAGTGGGTTAGCACTCATCAATTGTTGGGACCAACAGGAGGGGTAATCACTTGGGTTGTGTTCAGTAGGGAGTTCTTGAGGAAGTATTTTCCTGAAGATGTCCGAGGGAAGAAAGAGATTGAGTTTCTGGAATTGAACCAGGGTTACGTGTCGGTTACGGAGTATGCTGCCAAATTCTCAGATCTGGCTAAGTTTTACCCTCACTACAGTACGGCAACTGCTGAGTTCTCAAAGTGTGTCAAGTTTGAGAATGGATTGAGACCTGAGATAAAACAGGCAATTGGTTATCAGAAAATCAGAAGGTTTCCAGATTTGGTGGATTGTTGTAGGATCTTTGAGGAAGATAGCAGGGCTTGATCGGCTCACTATAAAGGGTTGGCCGAGAGGAGGGGAAAACAATTGATGAACCATGGGAAGCCTTATGCAGCTCCAGCTAAGAAAGGTAAACAGAAATACGCTGATGGCAAGAAGCCGAGTGGGGGAGGTGCCCCTTCTCCTCTTAAGTGTTACAGGTGTGGTGAGCTAGGTCATCGTGTTCATGACTGCACGAATGATGTGAAGAAATGCTTTAAGTGTGGACAGGCAGGACATCTGATTGCTGAATGCAAGTTTAAGGTGGTGACTTGTTACAAATGTGGAGAACATGGCCATATTAGTACTCGTTGCCAGAAGCCAAAGCAAGCTTCAACTGGGGGAAAGGTGTTCGCTTTGACAGGGACTCTAACTTCCAGTGATGACAGACTGATCAGAGGTATATGTTACATTAATAACATGCCTTTGATTGCTATTATTGATACTGGTGCTACTCATTCTTTTATTGTTGCTGATTATGTGGTAAGGCTATGCCTTGTTGTTTCTTTTATGAAAGGAGAGATGGTTGTCGAAACTCCTGCAAAGGGATCGGTGACCACTTCCCTAGTTTGTTTGAATTGTCCATTATCAATCTTTGGTAAGGACTTTGGTGTGGATCTAATTTTCTTGCCGTTGGGAAATCTTGATGTGATCTTGGGTATGAACTGGTTGGAGTTCAATCATGTTCATATTAACTATTTTAACAAGTCGGTGTGATTTCTTGCTCCTGAGTAAGAGGAAGAAGATGAATTTTTATCCGCCAGAGAGTTGAGAGAGCTCTTAGAAGAAGACGCTCAAGTGCTTGCATTGTTTGCATCCTTGTCAGTGGAGAGTGTGTTGGTGATTATGAATTTTTGGTAGTGCATGAATTTCCAAAAGTGTTTCCGGATGATATTGCTGATGTACTGCCAAAGAGAGAAGTGAAGTTTACTATTGATCTTATCCCTGGTACCAGACCTATTTCTATGGCACCATACAGGATGTTGGCATCAGAATTAATAGAGCTGAAGGAGCAACTGGAAGAGTTGTTAGAAAATAAATTTTTGAGACCAAGTGTATCGCCTTGGGGCGCTCAAGTGTTGTTGGTGAAGAAAAAGGATGGCAGTATGTGGTTATGTATCGATTACAGACAGTTGAATGAAGTGACGATTAAGAACAAGTATCCACTTCCAAGAATAGATGACTTGATGGATCAGTTAGTGAGTGCCCGTGTGTTTAGCAAGATTGACTTGAGGTCGGGTTATCATCAGATACGAGTAAAGGATGAAGATATTCAGAAGACAGCTTTTAGGACCCGATATGGACATTATGAGTATGTAGTGATGTCGTTCAGAGTTCCTAATGCACTTGGTGTATTCATGGAGTATATGAATCGGATTTTTCATGCTTACTTGGATCAATTTGTGGTTGTCTTTATTGACGACATTCTAATCTATTCTAAGTCAGAAGAGGAACATGTTGAGCATTTGCGGGTCGATGCTAAGTTATCTAAGTGCGAATTCTATTTGAGAGAGTTAAGTTTTCTTAGTCATGTTATTTTAGGTGAAGGTATTGATGTGGATCCATCCAAGGTAGATGTAGTTCTACAGTGGAAGGCTCCGAAGTCGGTAACCGAGATTTGAAGCTTTTTGGGTTTGGCTGGTTATTACCGTAGGTTTATTGAAGGCTTTTCAAAGTTGGCACTTTCGTTGACTCAGTTGACTTGCAAAGGTAAAGTGTTTGTGTGGGATGTTTACTGCGAGAAGAGCTTCATTGAGTTGAAGAAGAGATTGACTACAACTCCAGTTTTGATTCTACCTGGATCAAATGAACCGTTTGTGGTGTATTGCGACGCTTATTTGATGGGTTTAGGAGGTGAGTTAATGCAGGATGGTAAAGTTGTGGCTTATGCTTCACGACAGTTAAGGGTCCATGAGAGGAATTATCCAACTCATGATTTGGAATTAGCTGCAGTGGTATTCATATTGAAAATTTGGAGGCACTATCTTTATGGTTCCAGATTTGAAGTGTATAGTGATCATAAGAGCTTAAGGTATCTGTTTGATCAGAAGGTGGCTAGAATTCTTAAAGGCTTATGATTTCGACTTGAACTATCATCCTGATAAAGTTAATGTCGTGGCTAATGCCTTGAATCGGAAGACCTTGCCTATGTCTGCTATGATGGTTAAAGAGTTGGAATTGATTGAGTAGTTCAGAGATATGAGTTTAGTTTACGAACAGACACTGCATAGTGTGATGTTGGGTATGCTGAAGATCAACAATGAATTTCTTAATAGTATCAGAGAGGGTCAGAAATTGGATGTGAAACTGGTGGATTTGATGATTGGAAATGAACAGATAGAAAGTAACAAATTCAGAGTGGATGAACAAGGTGTGTTGAGGTTCCGTGATAGGATTTGTATTCTCGATGGTTATGAGTTGAAAAGAATGATTCTAGAAGAGAGTCATAGGAGTAGCTTGGCTATCCATCCAGGAGCTACAAAGATGTATCAAGACTTGAAGAAGGTATTTTGGTGGCCTGGATTTAAGCGTGATGTGGCTAAGTTTGTATATTCTTGTTTGACTTGTCAGAAGGCAAAGGTGGAACATCAGAAACCTGCTGGTTTGATGCAACTGTTAGATATCCTAGAGTGGAAGTGGGACAACATTTCTATGGATTTTGTGACTGGGTTGCCTAATACTCCGAGATGGCATGACGCCATTTGGGTAGTGGTGGATAGACTGACAAAGTCAGCACTTTTTATTTCGATTAATATCAGTTTTCCTTTGCAGAGGCTGGCAGAGATTTATATTCGGGTGATTGTGAAGTTGCATGGAGTTCCATTGAGTATTGTGTTGGATAGAGATCCAAGGTTCACTTCCAGATTTTGGGAGAGTTTGCAAGAAGCTTTGGGGTCGAAACTGAGATTGAGTTCGGCTTATCACCTGCAGATGGATGGACAGACGGAGAGAACTATACAATCTTTGGAGGATTTGTTGAGGACTTGTGTACTTGAGCAGGGAGGTGCTTGGGATAGCCATTTGTCGTTGATTGAGTTCACTTACAATAACAGTTATCATTCCAGTATTGGAATGGTGCCTTTTGAAGCTTTGTATGGTTGAAGGTGTTGGACGCCTTTGTGTTGGCATGAATATGGTGAGAGTGTAGTACTTGGACCTGAGATTGTTCAACAGACTATTGAAAAGGTGAAGCTGATTCGGGAAAAGATGAAAGCTTCACAGAGTAGGCAGAAGAGCTACCATGATAAGAGGAGAAAATATCTTGAGTTTCAAGAAGGAGACCATGTGTTCTTGAGAGTCATTCCGGTGACCGGTGTTGGACGTGCATTGAAGTCGAGAAAGCTTACTCCTCAATTTATTGGTCCATATCAGATTTCTGCAAGAGTTGGACCTATGTCATATGTGTCACAACTTCATAAGTATGTTCCAGATCCGTCACACGTGATCTTGATGGATGATGTAGAAGTAAGGGATAACCTTACGGTTGAGGCTTTACCAATACGAATCGAAGACCGCGAAGTGAAGCAATTGAGAGCTAATGAGACCCCTCTTGTGAAGGTAGTGTGGAGAGGCACTGCCGGTGGAAATATGACTTGGGAGTTAGAGAGCAGGATGCGAGAGTCGTATCTGAAGTTATTCGTATGAGGTAAATTTTCGAGGACGAAAATATTCTAAGTAGGGGAGAGTTGTAACACCCCGATAAATATAATTTGTTTGATTGATGATTAATTGTGTTTAATCTCGTGTATTTGTGATTTACGTGATATGTGGTGTGTTTTGGTATGTTCACGTGTTAGGTGGTGTAGGACTATATGAGTATTGTGGCTTATTCTTAATTTAAATAATTTAAATTAGATTATTTAGATTTAAAAACAATTAATTGGAATTTTAGTACTAATAATTGGATAATTATTTTATTTAAATATTTTAGTTAGAATTATTTAGATTTAAAATAATCAATTTAATTATTTTATTAATATAAAAATTGGATAGTAAGAGTAGAAGAATAAGGAGGGCAAAATGGGCTATTCATGAGGATTAGTAAGGGTAAGGAAGGAAACCATATTAGGGGTATAAGGATTATAGTAGGAAAGTAGAAAATTGGGAAAGGGAGAATCATTCTGAACGATCGTATTCTGGAGAAAAGAGGAACGGAAGAGAGAAGCAGAGCTAGGGCATAGAGAGCATTTGAAGAATCATTGCTAAGGTAAGGGTGGGGTTCTTTGATCACTTAAGGGATGAATAATATATGTATGAGGGTGGGTAAATCGTTAGGTCCATCTCTATGTATCTCTCTAATTGTTTTGGTTGTTTTCGGTTGTTTTCGGTTGCGTGTCGGTGTCCGAGATAACATGTAAATGGTGTACATTAACTGTTGGATTATGGTTTTTATGTTATAGGAAGTTCTAATTGAATATGTGTTGTTGTTGTATGATAGTCATGTGATTTACGTGTGTAGCGAGCGATTTTTGTCGGTGACGCGACCACCTTATCGCTGGGTTTTGGGTTTCTCCCCACAATGAGGAGGGGGTGCTACTTTCTGATTTCTTATTTATCCCATGAAGATGGAAGGGAAAGGGAAGCTATCTAAAACTAACCTTGCACGCGAATGTTTAACTGAACAAACGCTTAAAAGAGATTCGGGGAGTCAGGGTCAGGTTATACAATGGGGAGTTGTTAATTACCCATCCTATATGTGGTTATCCACAGGATATTAGCTTTAGGTTTTGCTTTGTAATTGATGGTGTTTATCCGTTAATGGGTTGGGAATGTTTCTTGGGAAGTATGAGTGAGTGAGTGATTTTTTGTTGATGTTCGGGTTTTCCCGATGTTTTTTTGGTAAGGTACTGGATCTAAGTTTTGATTGATATGTAAAGGTGCTGGACCTAGGGTTTTTAATTAGTATGCTCACAAAGATTTTGCAATCTTATGCCTACGTATTCTCGTTTAAATGAAACAGGGAAATCAAAACAATCGTAGTTCCTCCTATTCTATGGGAGGAAAAAGATGTTTTGGTGTCTTGTTCAAAGCCCAAGATTGAAGCTAAAAGGTTTAACTGAGGGAGAATTTGTCACCTCTATAGGGAAATGTTGATTTTTATGTGCCTTGATCAAAGCCCAAGGTTGAAGATAAGCAGTTGATTGACTCCACTGGGGAAGTCCTTATACAAAGCCTAAGAGGAGGCTGGAAGAGGTTGACTCAACAAGAGAGTTTATATATGTGTCTTGTACAAAGCCCAAGATTGAGGCTAAAAGAGGCTGACTCTTTGGGGATATCATCATACGAAGTCTAAAACGAGGCTTTGACCTTTCTGGTGAAATGTACTTTCTGTCTTGTACAAAGCCCAAGATTGAGGCTAAAAGGGATTTTACTCTGCTGGAGAGTATTATCTATCTTGTATAAGGCCCAAGATGGAGGCGGAAAAAAAATTGACTCTACTTAGGAATTATTTTTCGAAGTCTAAAAGAAGGCTCGGAGGAAATAACTCCGCTGGGGAAGATGTTTGTCCCAAGCTTAAGAGAAGGTTATGAAATTTTATGTCTTGTACAAAGCCCAAGATAGAGGCTAAAAAAGGGTTTGACTCAACAAGAGAGTTCTTTTATCTGTCCTGTACAAAGCCCAGGATTGTGGCTGAACAAGCTGGAGAAGTCATTATACATAGCTTGAGAGGAGGATAACTCCTGCTAGGGGAAATCATTATAAAAAGTCTAAGAGGAGGCTACTGACTCAACAAGAGAGTGTTTTTTATCTGTCTCGTACAAGGCCTGAGATTGAGGCTAAATGGTTGACTCAACAAGAGAGTACTGAAAGGTGATTGACTCAACAAGAGAGTCTAAAAAAGTGGTTGACTCAACAATAGAGTCTGAAAAGGTGATTGACTCAACAAAAGAGTCTGAAAAGGTGATTGACTCAACAAGAGAATCTGAAAAGGTTAGCTCCACTGGGGAGAATCATTTCTACAAAGCCCAAGAGGAGGCTGACTATATTGAGGAAAGATCATTATACAAAGCCTAAGAGGAGGCTAGCTTATGCTGGGAATTATTGAGATCCCGAGGCAGGTCCAAGTGGGGAATCAACTCTTGCCGAGGGTTTACAGTAGAGTTGAAGTATCAGATGCCTTGAGGTTCTGATTTGAGATAGTGTTATACTGATGATAAACTGATCCTGGTTTGGAGATTTTTAGGAGAGAGACTGGGTTTTAACCCAGTTGGGATTTATCCAGCATGACCAGGGTTTCTTCCTATGTTTGTAGGGAACTTGAGAATGTCTTTGAGAGTCAAGAGGGGGTCTAGACTGTCCAAGTCTACTGGTATCTAGACTGTCCAAGCATGACTGGAAAGGCCGCTCTATCAAAGAATGACTAAGTTCTGTCTTATACCTTTAAGAGGTCATCAGGGTCCTTGGATTAAGCCCAAGAGAAGGCATGAGAACTTCTAAGAAGCCGGAGGGTCCTTGTATAAAGCCCAAGAGGAGGCGGGGATGCTTTTAGGAAGCCTGTGGGTCCCAAACCAAGAAAAGTTCAAGAAATGCTATTCACCGAGAATAGATCATTTAGTGAAAGTTCTACGGTTTGAAGAAATTCAAGAGATGCTATTCACCGAGAATAGATCAACTCTGGGGAGTAGAATTTCTTTGACAATTTCTAGGGGTGATAGTCTGAGAAAAGGTTCACAAAGAATATTGCCTTTCTATTTGTTCCATATTGTCTAAGCCCAAGAGAAGGCAAGACTGTATCTGGAAATCCTATGGGGATCTATTTTTGACTATATTTGAAGAGTGACCAACATGGCTTTACCTAGTTCTAGACCTAGTTGTCGGGGAAAACTCTAAATAACTATACTAGTATATATACATTTTGATATATGACAAGTATTTAAAAGAGTATGAAAGAAGACTAACCGTGCGCAGCTTCCCATAATACAGTTATATATATATATATATATATATATGAAAGCGAGTAAATGAAAGCAAATAAAAACTTACAGGCAAGCAAGCTTCCATGCTGTATTGTTAGTGGTTCAAAGAAATTAAAGAAAGTTTTGATAACAACTTCATATTTGAATCTAAATAAAAAAGGGAAGTTGTTTTTGAAAAGACTGTTGGGGCTTATACTCAAGGAGAGGCCCAAGGTTTGACAGTGATCGCACCGTTGTTTTTGAACATCGCATCGGGACTTATACAACGACTGAGGCCCAAAAAAGGTTTTCTGTACAAAGGGATGGGTCTTACAACTCAAGGAGAGGCCCAAAAGTGTTTTGAAAAAGGAAGATGGGACTTATAACGCGAGGGGAGACCCAGATGTTTTTTGTTTTGAAGTGGCGATCGCGCCGAGATTTTTTTTTAACGCAGAGGGACTTATACAATATCTGAGGCCCAAAATGGTTCTGGTTAAAAGGGGGTTGGGTCTTACACTCTATTAGAGGCCTATGAGTGTTTGAAAAAGATTTGTTAGGGTGGACCTCAAAGAAACCCTAATTTTTGAATTAAAATGGAATTTTTCAAAGGTAATTTAAATAATAAATGATAAAATATCAATTATATTCAAAAAAACAAGTTGTACACTTTGGAAAATATTTTGGAAAATCAGGTTTAATCATATGAAAACTTAAAATCCAATTAATTTTGAAAGATCAAAGTGTGAATTTCACTTAAAAATGTTTTAAAACAATTAAAATGAAATTAATTACAAAAATTCTAATTATATTAAATAAATAATATAAATTGGATTTTTTTGTGGAATAAAATATTTTAACATTTTTGTGATTTTTGCAAAAAGAACCAATAAAAAATGATTAAAAGTGAGAGAGAAATTAATTTTCCAAATCATTAAAAATAATATGAAAAATATTAAAAAAGTGGAAAAAGTGGTAAAAAAGGGTCTGGGGCGAGGGGGATTCGAACCCCAGACCTCAAGGTTGCAGTGCGCGTCTTCTACCACTGGGGCGTTGATACATCCGTGTATCAAAGCCACCCTAGAAATACATAAGGCATGCCTTGTTTTAGGCCTGGCCAAGGCAAGGCAAGGCAAGGTTTTGGACCAAAAACGTAAATGCCATAACTTTCTCATGTCTCCATGGATTGGGACAAAATTTAGGTCTATCCTGCCTAGAATTTCACAAAGAATCCAATGGTGGTGGTGGTTTTTTCAGATGAGGTCCCTATTTAAAAACCCGATTGTGTTTTTGAAATAGGCCTATAATTGCATTTTCTATACTAACACATGGTACAGGCAAGAATTACACGGCAAATTAGTTCAAACACAACATATATAACATGTATGAGATGTTTATGATCAGTGGCCTTCAAAGCAATGCATAATTTAGAAAGTTCAAGTGATGATGCATTTACCTCTTGGAGCTTGTTGTGCAATCTGCCAAGTTTCTTGTGCCAGAAGTGATTTGATGCTTCAGACACTCTCAAATGATCCCTTAGAAGCTTTTAGAATTGTTAGAACCAGCTGGAATCCTCAGGAACAAGTTTGAGCTCTTTCTTGCAAAAGGGGCAAAAGTGACCAATATGGCAACTTTCTCAAATGGTGTTCCAGATGTGGGGAACCATTTGGGACAGTTCAAGGATGATATTTGGAGTGTGTTTGAGGCTTTATCTGGTTTTGAAAGTGACTGAATCAAGACATGGCTTGAAAAATGCAAAAAAGTCCAATTTTGAGGTTTTGAGAGGGGACTTTGTGATTTTGGTGTTACAGGTCACATATGAGAGTTTGGACAACTTAGATATGACATATTGGATGTGTTTGGATCATGAGCTATGATGGAAATGCTCTCTAACTCAAAAACTCAGAGATACCTTGCTAAAGAAGGCATTTTGGCCTAAAGAGAGGGATTTTGAGGAAAGCATTAGTTTGGTTGCTTTGGTGTACTCAAACTGAGCACAAATGAGCTCTATTTATAGTTGAGCAAGTTTGTTTTGCAAGCAATAGTGAATGGCAACTGCAGCAGGCCTTTGGCCAATGTTATGCAAAAGGAATCTCAAGTCTCCTCTAGCCTTTGACTTCAGATTAGGGCACAGGCCTATGGTTCTTTGATTCAGAGCTTATCCTTGACTCATTCAGTTAGGAATGTATCAGTCCATGCCACCTTGGTGTATCCATTAAATGCATTGCAACAAAATTGGAGTCTTAGCACCTTTTTAGCTCTTTTAGGTTTGGCATGCTACTTGTAGATTCTTGGACTTTGGAGGCTTAGAGATCAGATCATCCCCATTGGATTTGATCCTCAGATGTGTCCAAATTGATGACAAGGCTTGGATTTATCAGATTTGGACAAATCGAGCAAAATGCACAAAATCTGCCAAATCTGCCTTAAAAAAATCAGTTCATGATGCCATGTTTCAAGGGTTGTATCTCCTTGCTCAAATGGAATTTAGAGATGATCTGGTACTTGTTGGAAAGCCCTCATGGCATACTTTAACTTTGATGTCCACCCCTAGACCTGGTTTGACTTGGATCAAGGTGAAAAATGTCCCTACATTTTGGAAAAAGTAAGGCAGATTTTGACTTAGTGAAAATTTCACTAAGTGTTGGAAAAATGTCATTTTCATGTTTTCAGCCATTTTGATCACTCCATAAATTAAAATCCATGAGGAATTGGAATGATCTATAGTTGAAACTTTTAAAGTATCCCATGAGAGCTACAAATCCAGCTTTGGACCATCCAAAATGGTTGCTTGGATCTCAAGTTATGATCCTTGGAAGTTGGTACCCTAGCCACTTTGTTCCATAACTTAAAAAAATTCTAAGTTTTTTATGGTTACCCCTTTTACAAGTTAACTCACTTTCTTTGATTTTTCTTGATGAATGATGATTCCAATCACATATTAACATTGTTTTAGGGTCAAGGAACCATAATTGTGAAAAATCTCAAAAAGTCAAACTTGACTTTGATGCACAGTTGACTTTTTATCGGATGAATTCCAAACTGTGCGATCCTTGGTGAAATCAAGTCCTTGACCTAAATAAAATCTAATGGGCATATTCCATAGGTGTTATAGGGTGTATTGAATCATGTCCCAAGGTTTGGGAGCATGTCTGGGTCAAAAGTCAAAGGTACAATTGACTTTTCCCTCGAAACCCTATTGTGGTCCTGATGAAACTGAAGCTTGTGGATCAAGCTTCTTTGATCAATCCATCATTGCAAATGGATCAATGTAGTGTATTGAAGACCCTCAAATCATGTCCTGAGGTCTTGGCTCATGGTTTGTCCCAAAAGTTAACTTAGGGGTGAATTAGGTCAAGAAACCCTAATTCCTGATTTTTTATGAATGCATCCCTTGAGGCTAAATTGACTTGATGATTCGGTCCATAAGGTCCCTTGGAGTATATTGGGTTGTGCTTTGAAGCATTGGCTCATACCCAAATAAAAAATTCCATCTGGAGGCCTTGGTCGACCAAAACCCTAATTTGGTGACACTGGCGATCTTGAAGCTTAATCCACTTGGAATGTTGCAACCTTGTGCTTGATTCTTGATGTGGTAGTCCTGTTGATTCTTTATAGGCATTTGAGAGGTTAGACAATTTGAAGATCATGTCATTCCTTGATTGATCCTTTGTCTAAGGCTCTGAGAGGGCTTGAAACCCTAAGTCTTGGTTATAGTGAATGCTCAACAATCCTTGAGGAGATTGATGAGGCATGAAGGCACATCCATATTGTGATGATGGTTTGCAAAATGATGGGAAATCTTAGTGGTCAAAATTTGGGGTATGACAGATGCCCCTATTTAATCTTCTTGGACCCGAAGGTGTGAATGGCGAAGGTCTTCGGGCATTCAGGTTCAAGGATCCTTTTTATTAAAAGTAACAGAATCTGTCATAACAAAAAATCCCACAATATAATCCTATGAAAAACGCACGTGTGTGAATTAGAACACACTAAAAAATTATACTAAAAATACCAAAATAGACATGCCCTGGCTATTTGGTATAACATGTCATGGAACATGTCACAACATCATGCAGAACATGATGTCTGACTATCATGGCAGAACATCTGGTTTAACATTTTTCTAACAGCATGTTATTTTACCAAAATGCAGCCAATCCAAAAACCTTAGAACTTACAGCTAAAGTCTACAAGATTGCAAGGCTCAAGAAAGGCTGGCATGTTCTGCAGATGCCTGTTCCCAACGGCTCTATCAGTACAAAACCTCTTGAAGACTCAAAGGTTAAACGCGTTACACACTTGATTCAGAGTCTGTCGTGCATCCATCTTTAATGTCTCTTGTACTATGGAGTAAAAGCAAAGACACTTGATCAAGACACTTCTTCAACGACTAGTTTCTGCAAAGGCTATATATATGGCTGAAGATTCAAGTTTGAATCTTAACAAGGATTCTTTAGATGAAGGAGTAGCAAGATCAATAAATTATCAAACTCTAATGTAATATGCAGATTTTCTGTTTTAGGTTGCAATTGTAAAAGCCTTAAGATTTCTTACCATTGAATATCTTAGAAATCTTAAGAGCTTTAGGTCTTTGTTATGGTGATTTCCCGTACCTCTGATGCTTGCATCATGTACACCTTGTTCTCTATTCTGTTGAGCCTTCAGTAGTTTAGATTAAGTCTCTTGCTATGTGCTTAAGCAAAATTCTTGTCTCATTGGGATTCAAGCAACAAGTCTTGAGCCAAGATGCTTAAGCCACGTAAGTCTCATTGCTTAAGTGCTTGAGCTGTGAAAGTCTTATTCAGCTAGTCTGATTGAGCAGAAGGGAAGTGTAGTGCGGTTTTTGTGGTTTCGAATCACTATCGATTTGGTACTATAGTTCGATTCATTTTTTATCTTATTGAGCTAATTAAGGAAGAGAAATAGATGTCTCTAATTAACCCTGCTTGCAAACTGAGATTAAACAGTCAAAACTGTTGGTTTACAAATGCTATCAAGAGGGGGTTCTTCTTTAGGGTTATTTTGTTTAAGATCAGAATGTCTGGATTATTTACAGGATGTTAGGTCGGATGCTTTTCGATTGATGTATGAAGGTATGAGATTTTGGGTTTTTGATTAGTATGCTCGCTATGATTTCGTAATCTTATGCCTACGTATTCTCGACACAGGAAAATCAGAGCGATCGTAGTTCCTCCTATTCTAGGGGAGGAAAAAGGTGTTTTGGTGTCTTGTTCAAAGCCCAAGATTGAAGATAAAGGGGTGATTTGTATCTTATTCAAAGCCCAAGATGTGAAGCTGAAGGGTCTATTTGTATCTTGTTCAAAGCCCAAGATGTGAAGCTGAAGGGTTTATGTTGAGAGAGAATTTGTCGTCTCTAAAGAGGAATTGTTGATGTTTGTATGCTGTGAGCAAGGCACAACTTTGATGTTAAAAGGTTGATTGACTCAACCGGGGTTTTATTTATACAAAGCCTAAGAGGAGGCTAGAAGTTGACTTTTCCGGGGAAAATGTTCTCTCTGTCTTGTACAAAGCCCAAGATTGAGGCTAAAAGGGTTTGACTCAACAAGAGAGTCTGTCATACTCAATAAGAGAGTAATTTGGTGTCTCGTATGAAGCCCGAAACGAAGGCGAAAAGGGAAGATAGACTCAACAAGAGAGTCTGAAAAGGTGATTGACTCAACGAGAGAGTCTGAGAGTTTATTGACCCAACAAGAGAGTCTTTTATACTCAACAAGAGAGTGTTTTACTGTCTCGTACGAAGCCCGAGAAAGAGGCTAAAAGAAAATTAACTCAACAAGAGAGTCTGAAAGTTAATTGACCCAACAAGAAAGTCTTTTATACTCAACAAGAGAGTGTTTTATATGTGTCTTGTATGAAGCCTAAGACGGCGGCTAAAAGTGATTGACTCAACAAGAGAGTCTTTTATACTTAACAAGAGAGTGTTTTTCTATGTCTTGTACAAAGCCTAAGACGGAGGCTAAAAGTTGGTGACTCAACAAGAGAGTCTGAAAAGGTTAGCTCCGCTGGGGAGAATCATTTGTACAAAGCCCAAGAGGAGGCTAACTTACAGCTGTGGATTCTGGTGATCCTGAAGCGGGTCCAAGCGTGGGGAACTCTCATGAGAGAGACCGGGTTTATGCCTATGTTTGAAAGGGAACTTGAGAATGTCTTTGAGATTCAAGGGTCTTAGACTGTCCAAGTCTAGAGTTTTATCTTTTGTACAATGCCCAAGAGGAGGCATGGGCATTAAGGGATGAGTATCAACCCTACAACGGCCGGAGTTTTTTGACGCTGGAAACACTGCTCTAGCAAAGGATGACTAAGTTCTGTCTTATACCTTTAAGAGGTCGTCAGGGTCCTTGTATGAAGCCCAAGAGAAGGCATGAGAACTTCTAAGAAGCCGAAGGGTCCTTGTACAACGCCCAAGAGGAGGCGGGGATGCTTTTAGGAAGCCTGTGGGTCCCCAAACCCTGATAAGTTCAAGACATGCTATTCACTGAGAATAGGTCAAGCCAGGAAAGTCCGAGAATTTAGAAGAAACTCAAGAGATGCCATTCACGAAAAAAAGATCATCTCTGGGGAGTTAGAGTTTCTTTGACAATTTCTAATGGTGACAGTCTGAGAAAGGGTTCACCAAGAATGCTGCCTTTCACGTCTCCATATTATTTAACCCCCAGAGGAGGGAAGACTGTATCTAGAAATCCTATGGGGATCTAGTTTTGTTTGTATTTAAGAGTGACCAACAGGGCTTTACCTAGTGCTAGACGTAGTTGCCGGGGAAAACTCTAAATAACTATACTAGTATTACATAGTGGATATTTGACAAGTATATAAAAGTTTGTGAAAGAAGACTTACATTGAAACAACCCCAAAATACAGTTATATACATATGAAAGCAGTAAATGAAAGCGGATAAACACTTACCCGTTGTAGAGCTTCCATGCTGTTTGGTTAGTTGTTCAACAAAGAAAGTTTTAATAAAACATATTCAAAATCAAAGGAGAAAGTATTTTTGAAAAGATTGTTGGGGCTTACAGCTCAAGGAGAGGCCCAAGGTTTTAATGATGATCGCACCGCTGTTTTGAAAACTGTACAGAGGGACTTATACAATATGTGAGGCCCACAATATTTTAGTTTCAAAAAGGGGTTGGGTCTTACACTCTATTAGAGGCCCAAAGAGGTTATTTTTGTACAAGCGATGGGGCTTACAGCTCAAGGAGAGGCCCAAAGGTTTTTGTTAAAAAGGCGACGATCGCGCCAAACTTTTTGATGGTATCGGGACTTAAACAATACACTGAGGCCCAAATTATTTTGGTTTTAAAAAAGGGTTGGGTCTTACACTCTATTATAGGCCCAAAGAGTTGAAAAAAAATTTGTTTTAGGATAACAACCCCATAAAACCCTAATTTAATCATTTTAAAGTAATTTATTCAAGGAAAATTAATAAAATGATAAAAATACCAAATAAGTGCTAATAAATAACTTATGATTTATGGTTAAGGTTTGGAAAATGACGGATTAATCACAAGATGAATTAAAACTCATTTGGTTTTGATTTCCAAGATGAATATTCACTTTAAAAATGTTTAAAAACAATTAAAATGAATTTATTCATAAAAATACTAACTATATTAAATAAATAATGTAACTTTGATTTTTTTGTGGAATAAAATATTTCAATATTTTTGTGATTTTTTGCAAAAAGAACCAATAAAAAATAATTAAAATTGAGGGAGTTATTAATTTTCCAAATTATTAAAAATAATATGAAAAATAGTAGGAAAGTGGAAAAAATAGCAAAAAGAGGGTCTGGGGCGAGGGGGATTCGAACCCCAGACCTCTTGTGTACAGGGCGCGCACCTTACCACTGGGGTGGTGATACATCCGTTGATTGAAATACAACCACAAATATACAAGGTTTGCCTTGTTTTTGGCCTGGCCCAAGGCAAGGCAAGGCAAGATTTTGGTTAGAAACGTGAAGGCCATAACTTTCTCATTACTCCATGGATTGGGAGAAAATTTAGGTCTATCCTGCCTAGAATTTCACAAGGAATCCAATGGTGGTGGTGTTTTTTTCATATCATGCTCCTATTGAAAAACCCGATAGTGGTTTTGAAATAGGCCATGATTTACATTTTCTGTACTATCTCTTGTTACAGGCATGAATTACATGATGAATTGGTACAAACACAACACATATAACATGTATAAGATGTGCATGATCAGTGGACATCAAAGGAAATCATGATTCAAAGAATTCAGGTTGTGATGCTTACTTCTTTTTGGAGCTTTTGTACAATCTGTCAATTGCTTTGTTCCAGAAATGATTTGATGCTTTATACACCCTCAAATGATCTCTTAGAAGCTTTTAGGATGGTTAGAATCAGCTGGAAACCCCAGGAACAAGTTTGAGCTCTTTCTTGCAAAAGGGGCAAAAGTGGCCAAAATAGCAACTCTCTCAAATTGTGTTCCAGATGTGGGGAACCATTTGGGATAGTTCAAGGATGATATTTGGAGTCTGTTTGAGGTTTTATATGGTTTGGAAAGTGACTGAATCAAGTCATGGCTTGAAAAATGCACAAAAGTCCTATTTTGAGGTTTTGAGAGGTGAATTTATGATTTTGGTGTCACAGGTTACTTGTGAAGGTTTGGACAGCTTAGATATGACATATTGGATGTGTTTGGATCATGAGCTGTGGTGGAATTGCTCTCTAACTCAAAAACTCAGAGTTACCTTGCTAAAGAAGGCATTTTGCCAAGAGAAAGAGATTTTGAGGAAAGCAAGTATTGTAGTGCTTTGGTGTACTCAAACTGATCATAAATGAGCTCTATTTATAGTAGAGCAAGTTTGTTTTGGCTGCAATAGTGAATGGAAACTGCTGCAGAGGTTTGGCTAATGTTGATCAATAGGAATCATAGTCTCCTCTAGCCATTGACTAGATGTTAGCGCACAGGCTGCTGGTTCCCTAGTTCTTGGATCATCCTTGAATGAATTCAGTTGGAAGAGGCTCAGTCCATGCCACCTTGGTGCATCCATTAAATGCTCCAAACCAAAATTGGAGTCTTGTCCCTCTTTTAGGCATTTCTAGGTTTGGCATGCTACTTTTGGTTCCAAAGACTTGGGAGGCTGATGGATCAGTGTTTGTCCCTCCTTGGTCCCCCCTTGAGGTGTTCAGATGGATAAATTTGCTTGTCCTTTGCAAAATTTGGGCAAATCGAGCAAAATCCCCAAATCTGCCTTGCCATGACAGTTTGCAGCAAGGCATATTGGCATGGTCCTATCTCATGATTTAAGTGGAGTTTCATGGAGTTCTTGGCCATTTTGGAAAACCCTCATATGATACAACATATGTGTGATCATAGTTTGTTTTGAAACTTTTTGGATCCAAGTGGAAAATGCCCCTACATTTTGAAAAAAGTGAAACAGATTCTGACTTAGTGAAAATTTCACTAAGTGTTGGAAAAAGTGACATTTCATGTTTTCAGCCATTTTGATCATTCCATAACTCAATCCATGATGAATTGGAATGAGGTGTAGTTGTAGCTTTTGTAGAGGGCCATGAGAGCTACAAATCCAGCTTTGAATGGGGAAAAATGGCCTTGTGGTTTAGGAGTTATGATCCTCCAAAGTTGGTACCCTAGCCACTTTGTTCCATAACTAAGAAAATTTCTAAGTTTTTTATGGTTACCCCTTTTACAAGTTATCCCACTTTTCTTGATTTTTCTTGATAAATTATGATTCCAATCACACATTAACATCATTTTAGGGTCAAAGAACCATAATTGTGAAAACTCTCAAAAAGTCAAAGTTGACTTTTGTGCACATTTGACTTTTTGTCAGATGAATTCCAAACTGTTCGAGCCTTTGTGAAATCAAGTCCTTGACCTAAATAAAACTTAATGTACATGTTCCATGGGTGTTATAAGGTGTATTGAATCATGTCCCAAGGTTTGGGAACATGCCTGGGTCAAAACTCAAAGGCACAGTTGACTTTTTCCGCGAATCCCTAACTGTGGTTCTGATGAACTTGAAACTTGTGAATCACGCTTCTTGGATCAATACATTGTTAAAAATGGATCAATTTATCTTATTAGAGACCCTCAAATCATGTCTTGAGGTCTTGGCTCATTTTTTGTCCCAAAAGTTAACTTAGGGGTGAATTAGGTCAAGAAATCCTAATTTTTGATTTTTTTATGAATGCATCCCCTGAGGCTAAATTGACTTGATGGTTGGGTTCATGATGTCCCTTGGAGCATCTTAGGTTGTGCTTTGAAGCATTGGCTCATACCCAAAGGAAAAATTCCATCTGGAGGCCCTGGTCGACCAAAACCCTAATTTGGTGACACTGGCGATCTTGAGGCTTGATCCACTTAGAATGCTGCAACCTTGTGCTTGATTCTTGATGTGGGAGTCCTCTTGATCCATTGTGGATGTTTGAGAGGTTTAGACAAATTGAAGATCATGTCATTCCTTGATTGATCTTTTGTCTAAAGGCTCTGAGAGGGCTTGAAACCCTAAGTTTGATTGTAGTGGATGCTCACCCATCTTTGGGGAGACTAATGAGGTATGATGGTACATCCATATTGTAATGATGATTTGCACAATGATGGGGAATCTTAGTGGTCAAAATTTGGGGTATGACAGATGTCCCTATTTAATCTTCTTGGACCCGAGGTGTGAATGGCGAAGGTATTCGGGCATTCGGGGTGCAAGAGGATTAAATATCGGAATACCCAAAATTTTGATGGTGGTTATGAATGGTAACTTGCACATTCATCTTCTTCTGCTAAGCGATAATGCTTAGAAAAGGTAAAACTTCCCCTCGATCCTAGTTTCCTACCAAGGAACTGGTCTCAGTTTCTGGAATAAACTTCCCCTCGATCCTAGTTTTCTACCAAGGAACTAGTCTTAGTTGCTGAAATAAACTTCCCCTCGATCCTGGTTTCCTACCAAGGAACTGGTCTCAGTTTCTGAAATAAACCTCCCCTCGATCCTGGTTTCCTACCAAAGAACTGGTCTCAGTTTCTGAAATAAACCTCCCCTCGATCCTGGTTTCCTACCAAGGAACTGGTCTCAGTTTCTGGAATAAACTTCTTGACAAAGGACGTTGTTCGTAGCGGTTTTCCTCAAACTTCTCACTGAATTTTCCTGGGGAGATGCCATTTGATGGAAAAATATCTGATGTCAGAGTTGCTGGGAAACCCAGCTGTCTGAGTTGTAGAGGTGTACAAACTTCTCTGTTGGAGATGCCATTTGTCGGTTCTACTGGGGAAAGCAGGTCTCTTGAGAGACTGCTATCGCTTGGGGGTATTACATCATACTTTTCTCGGGATCTTCTTGGAGAAATGCCATATGATGTGATCCAATTTTGAGGTGTTGATGACCTTTTCGTCAGCGAATTTTCCGAAGAAGAACTGTTGTATGGTCAAATCTTTGATTAAGAGGCTTTCTCTGGGGATTTTCCTTAATCCGGGAAAGCGAAGATATCATCTTCAAAGGCTAAGAGTGACGTTTGTCGAAAGCTCTCTGGCTTCTCAGAGGTTCAAGTTATCAAAGTGGTCAAGGGACCGCCTTCAATCCAGAAATAAACTGCAAGAGAGATTGTTCAACAGAATTGCCATCTTTATTTTAAAAGCAGAAAAAGTTTGACAAGTAAATTCATATTTGTTTTATTTCAAGAATCGTTGATCGTGTTAAAAAAACATCATTCTGTGAAGCTAAAACAAATAAGAATTGCAAACAAAAGCACAAGGGCTCAAATTTTATTGATAGGATGGAAATCAGCCAAACGCGTGATTCCATAGAGTATTTACAAAGTTTAGAAAACGGTAATTTAAGGGAAAAGGGCTACATTGAAACATGGCGACCGCTATCCTTCTATACCAACTTTAAATTCTGGACATCATGAGCTTCTGTCAAAGATGACCTTGATCGAGATTTCTGATGGACGACATAACTGCTACTGGGGAATTTGCCCCTGTTGGACGTAGTTAATTGCCATTATCCCTAATTTTTGCTTGGATTGTACTTTGAGATTTCCAATCCACCGGGATGATTTTTTATTATGTCTCTAATTTTTGCCTGGACCGCCCTTTCGGGTTTTCAATCCACCGAGACGTTTTTTCTCTTTTTTTTATTTTTTTATTTAGGCGAAGTATTTCTTGACTACGTCAACATTTGTGGGGTAGGCAAATTCCTCTCCATCCATGGTTGCGGTCTCAAGGAGCTGCCTGAGAAGGCTTTCTTAACCACATAGGGGCCGTCATAATTCGGAGTCCATTTGCCCCGAGAATCACTGAGGAATGATTGTATCTTTTTTAGCACAAGGTCTCCTTTCCTGAAGACGCGAGGTTGGACCTTTTTGTCGAAGGCCTTCTTCATACTCTTTTGATACAACTGGCCATGGCATAGTGCCGTTATTCACTTCTCTTCGATTAGGTTCAGTTCGTCGTGTCGACTTTGACACTATTCAGCTTTTGTTAGCTTAGCTTCCATCAATACCCGGATTGATGGGATCTCTACTTCCACGACGGGGAGCACTGCCTCTATGCCATATACTAGAGAGAAAGGGGTTTCCCCTGTTGAAGTGCGGATAGATGCACGATAACCGTGAAGAGCAAAGGGTAGCATCTCGTGCCAATCTTTGTAGGTTACAACCATTTTTTGAACAATCTTCTTGACGTTCTTGTTAGCCGCTTCTACCGCTCCATTCACCGCACAACTCTTTCATCGTCTTGTTGTTCAAGTTAGATCCATTATCCGTAATGATCTGGCTTGGAACACCATAACGACAGATGATATTGTTTTTGATAAAGAGGACCACAACTTGTCGGGTTACATTAGCGTACGACGCTGCTTTGACCCACTTGGTGAAGTAATCAATGGCTACTAGGAGGAACCGATGTCCGTTTGAAGCTTTAGGTTCGATCATGCCAATCATGTCGATTCCCCACATGGAAAAAGGCCACGGGGAAGAAAGAACTTTGAGATGCGTCGGTGGTACATGGATTTTGTCTGAGTATATCTGACACTTGTGACACTTCCTCACGTACTTGTAGCAATCAGATTCCATTATTAACCAATAATACCCTGCTCTTAGAATTTTTCTCGCCATTGTGTGTCCGTTGGCATGAGTGCCAAAGGATCCTTCGTGAATTTCCTTTATCAGCATGTTTGCTTTCGATCTGTCTACACATCGAAGCAAGACCATGTCAAAGTTCCTTTTATAGAGTGTATCACCGCTCAAAAAGAAGCTGGCTGCTAACCTTATGAGGGTTTTTCTGTCCTTTTTGGATGCCCCAGGAGGGTACTCTTGTTTCTGAAGGAAGCATTTGATATCGTGATACCAAGGTTTGTCGTCTATGTCTGCTTCAATCGTGAAGATGTAAGCGGGCCTTTCAAGGCGCATTATGTCGATCTTAGGTAGGTCATTCCATTAATCTACACTAATCATGGAAGAGAGAGTGGCTAGTGCATTAGCCATGTGATTCTCTTCACGAGGGATGTGATGAAACTCGATTCTGTTGAAGAAAGGTAACAACCTTCTTGCATAGTCTTTGTAAGGAATCAGTCCTAATTGGTATGTGTTCCAATCTCCTTTGATCTGATTGATAACTAGGGCTGAGTCGCCATATACATCCAAGTTTTTGATCCTTAAGTCGATCGCTTCCTCGAGACCCATAATACAAGCTTCGTATTCGGCCTCGTTGTTTGTACACTTGAACGTCAGCCAGGCGGTGAAAGGAATGTGGGGTACCCTGAGGTGTTATGATAATTGCCCCAATTCCATTTCCATGATGATTGACAGCTCCGTCAAAGATTAGTCCCCATTGGGAACCTGGTTCTGGCCCTTCACTGGGTAGCGATTCATCGTAATCTTTCATCTTTAGATACATAACATCTTCGTCTGGGAAGTCAAACCCGACTGATTCTTGATCGTCAATCGGTTGATGAGCCAAATGATCGGCTAAAATACTTCCCTTAACAGCTTTTTGAGCGTGGTATTCTATGTCATATTCTGATAACAATATCTACAAACGGGCAATCCTTCCCGTAAGAGCAGGTTTTTCAAAGACGTACTTGATTGGATCCATTTCAGAGATTAACCAAGTGGTGTGACGAATCATGTACTGGCGAAGACGTTTGGCTGCCCAAGCCAGAGCGCAGCAAGTTTTCTCAAGCATAGTGTCCTGAGTCTTGCAGTCGGTGAATTTCTTGCTCAAATAGTAAATGGTAGACTCTTTCCTTTTGGTTTCGTCTTGTTGGCCAAGTACACACCCCATTGAGTCTTCCAAGACTGTGAGGAGAATGATCAGTGGTCTTCTTTCCACCGAAGGTGATAGAATCAGTGGGGTCAACAGATATTTCTTAATACTGTCAAAGGCGATCTGGCAGTCTTCTGTCCAAATGCAATCCTGATTCTTTTTGAGTAATTTGAAAATTGGCGCGCACGTCACGTTCATGAGGAATATGAATCTGGAAATGTAGTTCAAACGTCCTAGGAATCCCCTGACTTGTTTTTCAGTCTTTGGAGAAGGCATTTCTTGAATGGCCTTAACCTTGTCAGGATCAACCTCAATTCCTTTCTGGCTAACGATGAACCCTAAAAGCTTCCCTGAACGGACACTGAATGTGCACTTATTGGGATTCAAGTAGATTTTGTACTTTCTCAGATGCTCGAATAGCTTTGACAGGTGGGTCACATGCTCCTCTTCTGTTTTAGATTTTGCAATCATATCATCGACATATACCTCGATTTCCTTGTGTATCATGTCATGAAAAAGAGTAGTCATGGCCAGTTGATAGGTTGCCCCGACGTTCTTCAGACCGAACGAAATTACTTTGTAACAAAAAGTACCCCATGGGGTGATGAAGGAAGTTTTCTCCATGTCTTTCAGCGCCATTTTTATCTGATTATTGCCCGATAATCCATCCATGAAGGAGAAAACTTTGAACTTTGTTGTACTGTCAACCAGCATGTCAATGTGTGGTAAAGGAAATTTGTCCTTTGGACTGGCTTTGTTCAGATCCCTATAGTCTACACACATTATGACCTTTTCGTCTTTTTTCAGAACTGGTACGATGTTGGCAACCATTGAGGATATTATGATGTGGCGAGGAAACCTGTGTCAATCTGTTTCTGTACTTCCTCTTTAATTTTGATGGCCATATCTGGATGAGCCCGTCTCAACCTCTGTTTGACTGGCGGACATTCTGATCTTAATGGTAGATAATGTTCCACGATGCTGGTATCCAACCCTAGCATGTCCTGATAGGACCAAGCGAACACATCGGGAAACTCTTTAATAAGCTTTATCAAACTTTCTTTAACAGTTGGACTGAGTAGTGCCCCAATCTTGACTTCTTTTCTCTCTTCCTCTGAGCCCAAGTTGACCGTTTCCAACGGCTCTTGGTGAGGTTTAATGGACTTTTCCTCTTGTCTGAGTAGTCGTGAGATATCCTATGGAATTTTTTCATCATCTTCTTCTTCAATCTCAAATACCGGGAATTCAAAGTTGGGAAAATGCATCAGATCGTGTGTTTCAACGGGGTTTAAAACAAGCAATCTGCATGATGTGATGATTTATGTTTAGAAGAGATATAGAAAATGAAAGAGTGTGTGCAGCGTATTTTATTATTATTATTATTATTTTGAATTGTTTTTTAGGATTGCCATTTTCTAAAAAAACGAAAAGAGAAAACAATAATTAATGCGGAAATTACAGAACGACGTTTATTTATTTATGAACAAGTCGATTCTTGAAACTACAACCCTATAAAACAAAACTTCGTCGCTTTGGGCGAAGCGAAGAGGGACATTTACAGAAAGTGAGCCATATCAAAACATCTATTTCACCTGGGCAGGGTGAAAGGTTAAAGACGACAATTACTTAGACTTATGAACAATCTTCGGAACATCGACTGCAACCCATTGGCGGCGAACTCCTCGGTGAATCACAAAGTCTGGTACCTTCCTTGATTTGTCTTCAGAAATAACGCTGATTTCTGGTGGAGCAGGATCATTGGAATCTGTGTCTCAGGCAGAGTTGTCATAGGAGGATTCCTCAGTTGTATTTTGTAGAGTATTTATGCTCTCGGGTGGATCTCCCCACCCATTTGGCTGAATGTCTTCGAGCCTGATGCGAGAGCTTTTAAGAGCGGTGTATTTGACCATGAAGTCGTATTTTCCACTCGGTTGTCCCAAGGTGTCCCACACCTCTTTGGAATTGGAGGAGTCATCCCTTTCGATGATGTTGACCTCAGGAAAAGCGTAGTTGATGAACTCTAGCCCTGCGAGCTTTGCAAATTCATCGTCGTGCTGGATATTTTCAGAATGCCCCGAGTAATGATCTCATGACATGGTGGGGACACAGGTATTCTTTTCAATGATGCTCAATTGATTTTCATTGTTTGGCTGATTTTCTTGCCCCAAGTCCCCTGGGTACGGTTGCCAGATAGGCAGACCATCCATCGGGCCATAATAGTCGTGGTCAAAGTTGTCTTTCATCAGAGTGTCTTCCTCTAATGAGTTTGGTGGAGCATGACATCCTTCTGGATCACAATCTCTGTATATCATTTCGACATTTGACCTTGGTATAAATCTCGGACTTTGCGCGGGATAGCAAAATGGCGTAGGCACCTCTTCCTGAGAGATATAACCGTCCTCATTAAGATAGGACTTCCACTCTTTATCTGTGTCGGAGGACTTTCCCTTGTTGATAGTGTGTACTTCTTGGGACACTGGGTGAAGGAAACCTCCACTATGGAAGAAGTTCTGAATGGGATGAAGACTTCCATCGTTAGAAGCAGTCCGGGTACAGGTTGTAGAAAAACCAAGACCCTTCTTTGTTTTATTATCAGTAGGAATGATAAGCTGTCCCCATCCTTTTGCGTTGTTACTCTTGATTACTTTGAGAGCATCTTTGTATGAGGAAAACGATGTTCCCTTCTCTAACTGATTTTTATTGCTCACCGAAAGTGCTTGTAATTGAGTTCCAACAACCTCCTTGGGTTCTACACAAGTAGATAATGAAAGGTTACTCACGTTCAAGTCTTGCTCTCCACAGACCGTGACGAGTTGGTCATTCTTGACAAACTTCAGCTTCTAGTGAAGTGTCGAAGTTACTGCCCCAGCCTAGTGTATCTAAGGTCTTCCTAATAAGCAATTGTATGTTGCCCGGATGTCCATGACCTGGAAAGTGATTAGGAAAGTGTGAGGACCGATAGTTATGGGAAGGTCAACTTCACCGATAACCGTTTTCCTGGATCCGTAAAATGCTTTGACGACGACCTCACTGCCTCTCATTGGAGCTCCTTTGAATGATAGTCGAATTAGAGTGGACTTCGGTATAACGTTGTGAGACGATCCAGTATCTACCAGTATGCTGGCTAAGGCATCGTCCTGGCAGTTAACTATGATATTGAGCGCCATGTTGTGACTTTTGCCTTCTTCTGGAAATTCCTCATCACTAAACCCCAAGTTGTTGCAGGAAGTGATGTTAGAGACGATGCTATCGAATTGTCGTATTGACACATCCTGTTCCACAAAGGCCTGTTCTAAGACTTTCTGTAGAGCCTCTCTGTGGGCTTCAGAACTGAGTAAAAGTGATAGCACTGAGATCTTTGAAGGACTTTGTAACAGCTAATCAACAATGTTGTATTCACTCCTTTGGATGAGCTTCAACAACTCATCATCGTTCTTTAAAAGGTCGGGATCATTGGACTGACCGACTGGTGGATTAGGAACTTTTGTTTGAAGTTTCTTTTCTCTATTGGGTTCTCCAACTCCTCTGTTGAAGATCCTACCGCTCCGTGTTACTCGACTGATGTCTGCAATATTCACGACGGAGGGTAATGGAATTTCCTTCCCATTCTCAACTGTTGTTGCACCACATTTGTAATGGATAGCCTTAGCTGATTCATATGGCAACGGTCCTGGTAGATAGATAACTACAGGAGCCTTCTGACTTCTCTGACTTTCGTAAGTAACTTCAATCAATTCTTGGTTAAGAACCTTCGATTCGTCCAGTAGAGTGATGATGGCGCAAATGTAACACCCCAATTCCCATCGCGGATAAATAATACATAAATAAATCAGAGTGAATTAAAATTTATTCTTAGACAGAAACAAGGATGCGACATTTAAAGAAAGAAAACACAATCCCTGCTCATAAATTTGATACATAACACAAAATGGAATAAACATAAAAGGGAAACTTTTTCCAACAAAAGGAAAGTTCAGTTATGGAATAAAGCGGAAAGATCCATAACTAACTTGTTTTACAAAATAAATTTTTTTATAACATCAAAATATTCATACAAAGGTAATACAAAATAGATCCAACAAATGTATACATATATAACAAAAGCGTTCCCCGACTCCCGTGTTACGTATCAGAGCAGACAGACCGACAAAAGGATGGAGAACTAATCTTCACAAAAGCCTCCAAGATACTAATCTGGAATTGCCTCATAGGGCATCAAACCACAGCAGAAGGGTGAGAAATAACAACTAAATCAAGATTGCATAATAATATGCAAACACATATAAATTCACATGCATAATTATTCTCACCACAAGCATCACATACTAATACATATAGCATGCCACAGATACATAACATATTTCTAATAATCTAACCACATAGCATATATCAATTATACCAACATAATCACATATTCACACATAAGGCATACCAAAGTTATGACATATGGAAACACACCACCACATCACATATATTCATATATAGCATATCATAGATAATTAATACAATCATTGTAATGTACAACATCCCCACAAAACATAGCATATGTCTATACATAAAACATATCATCCATAACCAATGCATATCAAATTACCAATGCTATCACGAGCTCAACACATAATCAATCAACTCACAATTTCCCACACATAATCAATCCATTCACAATTTCCCACACATAATCAATCCATTCACAATTTCCCACACATAATCAATCCATTCATGATTTATGCAAATGCACAAAGACCGACACAACGACTCTATGCATGCGGTACCATTCCATCCATCATTCTCATCATCATTAATTCACTCAGGAATTATTGGAATCATCGCTTGTTACTTAGTGTAACTCCCCGTCGGGCAAACGATGTTCCCCTTCGCTTTAGGTCTTCTTTGTATAAGACACGCGACGTTTATGGATCGCTTTAGGTCCTCTTTGTATAAGGCACACGATCCGATAGCTTTAGGTCCTCTTTGTATAAGGCACACGATCGTCTATAACGTCGCTTTAGGTCTTCTTTGTATAAGGCACACGACTGTTACAGCAGATTCCCTCTGGAATCGTTTTGTCGCTCACACCCCACAAGGGCACACAATATCACATGGTGCATATCATGATGCATGGCATACCAATGACTCATGACAATCAAATGCATATACATATATAACCATGTGAACCATCTCAACATCAATAATCATGCATTGCAATCAAACCCAAAACAAGGCATTTATTTGCCATAAGGCCACAAACCATCATCACATGCATTCACATCATATAACAGCACACAAGCTATACGTTATATATCAAAAGCATATCGCATGATAACACATCAATCGCACACAATTACGACGGTAAAAGTCGACAAAACGACACGTTTCCAAATTCCCGACATAATTAAATCGGACACTAATCTCAAAACCATTTTTATAAGAAAGAACATCTCATTAGCTTTCCAACGGTACTAAGAACGTCTCGATCCGAGTTACGGATCAAAAGTTATGAATTTTCAAAGAAAATAATTTATTGAAAAACTGCCAGATTCGCCTAGCGACTTAGGATTTCGCCTGGAGAATCCCCCTTCGCTAGCACTTCGCCTGGCGAACTAGTGGCGAACCACAATTTTAGAAAAAATCCAAGAGTTCCAGTAGCTAACACATTTCTGTCTCCCCGTTTTCGCCTGGCGACTTATGATTTCGCCTGCGAATCCCTCTTCGCCAACACTTCGCCTGGCGAACTAGTGGCGAGACCTAATTCGCCTGGCGAATCCCAATTTGCCTGGAGAATAGCATCAGAACCAGAATTTTTCTGCTGCGGGTTACACGTTTCCAAACCCCAAAATCCAACTTTCTCCAACCAAAACGTTTTCAATCAATCAAAACAAGTATCAACAATGTTCATACATGTAATACGATCATACTATGTGATTCATATCGATTTCCAACCGTGAAAACATCAAATTTATCGAAATGATCACAATTCCAATCAAGTGGAAAACATATATTTTTCAACCAAACATTCAAACAAATACATACATATACATATACAAGCAAGATATAATCGAAACTTCTCACCCTTACCCGATTAATCGCGCTTGAAACGGAGTATTGAAGATTTCCTCTTCTCCTCTCTTTCTCTCCTCTCCCTTTCTTTCCTTTCTCTTTCTTTCTTTCCTTTCTCTTTCTTTTCTCTCCTTTTCTCTCAAGTCTCTATTTATAAAAATATCTAATTTTTTCTAAAATATCTAACCCCTCAAAATGACCATTTTACCCCTCAGCTCAAATATCTCGCAAACGCTCTCAAAACGCGATAAAACATAATAACGATGAAAAATAATATATTGTCAAATAAAATTCAAGAATAAAATAATATAAAAACAAAAATAATTAAATCGACTCGATTAAATAAATCGGACAAAACGGGGCGTTACAGCAAACATCCTTGGTCCTTTCATGATCAGATATCACAACAACATCCTTAATCTGATCAGCGAAATAGTCCGACGTCCAGTTGATAGACCCCGAAACTGAATATTGTTGGATTTCTTTGCGGTCCAGCTGACTCTGAAGGGCTGCTCGCACGAGGTAACATCCTTGATTATTTTCCGAGCAGACTCTACAGCGCTCGTAATTGTGTTGTGGCACCTGGCCACGCCCGCTTTGAATGCAGTGTAACCTCACTAGATCTGTTTCTGTAGATCGGACATCCTGACTTTGATACCGAGTAGGGTTCCCGTCAACCACACTGATTTGTTGCGTGTCTTCATCCATATAGATTGGAAGCCACCAGTGGTTTAACAAGTGTTGCAAAGTTCTTTGAACGAGAGCGCACCTTTGGTTACTCTCACAACATACTTTACAACTCAGATAATCATGTGAAGTGAGAAAACCGAGTTGGACTTGCTTGGCGTGTAACTCTACCAAGCTAGTATTCATCAAACGAGTATCGAAGATTTGAACCATGTTGATCTGATAGGGATTTCTATCATAGTAGTCCTGGATCCATCCAAGATCCATCTGACGCTGGAGGGCCTCTTGCACAAAAGAGCATCCCTGTTTGTTTATTGAGCAAGTCAGACAGGAATTGTAATCGTGCCGCGGCAGATTATGATACTGGCTTTGCCTTGAGTGCATTACCACTAAGTTGACATTCATTGCACAGATGTCGTGGTTCTGAATGATATTGGAATTCGCATAAGTCATGTTGACACCACGAATTCGGTGTTCCTGGATCCATCCCAGATCCAATTGTTCCTATAGAGCTGCTTGCACCACAGAACATCCCTGATTATTTTTAGAGCAGATATAACACTGGTGATAATTATGAGGTGGCACATGGCCGTATCCACTCTGTCTACAATGCATCTTGACGCAAACGTGAGATTCGTAGGTAAGAAGAATGCGTTAAGTGAGAATGATGAATGATATGCAATGATTATATTAATTGTATATTTTTTTTGTTCAAAGTAAACTTCGACACTTGGATTGCAAATATCAAACAGTGGGGAAACCCCATTTTATTGAATTCAAGGGATTGCAGAAATGAAAATACAGTAATTTACATAGTGCTGCGAAAGGAAATCTAAGCTAATGGATCCTAACTCCTCTAGGAGGAGAGCTCAGGTGCTGGTTCTGGTACTTTCCTTTTCTTTGACCAGGGCACTTGAGCCGTTTTCGAGTTGTCATTCCTTTTCCAAGTGAAAGGAGTGAGCAAATTCCTTTGGTCTTCTTGATTCTCTACAGCATGTTGCTCTAAAATCTCAATCAGAGCATCCTTTTCTTTTAACAGTTGTTGTATTTTCTTGCATTCCACATTGAGAATACAATACTTGTTCCTCCAAGACCTCTTCTCCTGCTGAACTTTGCTGAGAGTAACCTGAAGTTTTTCCGTCTTAGACATAAAATAAAGGGAAGAGTCCCTTAATGGAAGAACTTCCTGGCGAGGGTAAGGTATCCTCAGCTTGAGAGCTCTAGTTCGTACCCAGTGGAGATAAGGCTCCACCGAGACACAGTCTGGTTTTCCTAGAGACTCTCTTCCTTTCCTGTGAATGTGTTTCCAGGCATGCACTATTTCCATCTTTAGTGCCCCGTCATTTTCTCCTTCCTTGAAGAAAAGACGTTCCAGATGAGCATTACGCGGGATATGCCTCATTGGGTATCCAAATTGACGACGAACTAAAACTGGATAATAATTGATTCCTCCCTTAGTTCTTATAAGGGGTACATTTGGGAAATTTCCACAACGGTCAATGATTCTGATCCCGTCATAGATTCGATTGTACCAATCGATGTCAGAGTTGGTAAGAGACATGATTCTCTGTGACCAACGTAAAGTATTCTTAGGATCCCAAAATGCAGCAGACTTGGGCAAGTGGGAAATGAACCATTTGTACAACAGGGGTACACAACAGGTGATCATTCCTCCGCTATACAAATTCCTTAAGTGTACCGAATGATAAGCATCTGCGAGAAAAGTCGGTACGAGGTTTCCGATCAGGAAAAATCTTAATGGCGTTGATATCTACGAAGTTATCAATGTTGGGAAACAAAAATAACCCATAGGTGAGCAAAACAAAGATGCCCTCGAAAGCGGCCACATTCCCTATACTAGCAAAATATAGGGCTTTCTTTGTCAAGAACTTGGCTGGCAAACCCTAGATTCCACCCTTAGTGGTCATGTGAGTCCTGACTTCTAACTCGTCCAAATAAATTGCCCTTGCAAGGTTTGATCCTTTGGAATTTCTTCCAGTCCAGAAAATGGAGCTTGATCAGTAATGTGCAGATTAGTCAGGTGAGAGTACTCCTCCAGTGTTGGTGCAAGCTGATAATCCGGGAATGTGAAACAGTGATAAATCGAATCGTAGAACTGGATTAATCTAGACAGGATTCCTTTGATTACATGAACCCTTAACAGAGATAGCAGCCCTCCGTACTTGGCTCTGAAAGCCTCGTGGTTGGTGATCATTCTCGCCAGACCTCTTAAATCCTCTAATTTTGGAACCTTGAAGGTGTACTTAGGAGTTTTCCTTCTACCGAAATCCATTAGCGCAATCTCCTTTCTCTGACATTTGCAATCATAGTCTTAGTTTAATTTGAAAAAGAGAGACTAGAAGAGAAGATTTTTTTTTGTTTTAATGTTTTTTAGATGAATGCATGAATGCAGCACACAAAAACATAGAAAGAACATGGGGTCAAAGGGTCGGTGTCATGAAGTCAAGGCTCTACCCCCCCCCCCCCCCAAAGGTTTATACTGGTGATTTTTTGTACCTTCCCGCAAAATCATTGACCCCTCTTGGGATAACAACAACAAGCAGATCACCAGCGAGCTGATGTATCCTAGAGCGATCTCAGATGAGGGTAGTATCCCGTGACAACTATTTCCGATAGCTTCGGCACTACAAAATGGTTTAAGTCTACTAAAAACCCTAGCTTCTCAGATAACCCAGTCGACCACACTACTTTCAACAACCGAAGTCGTATAGGCAATGTATCTGCAAAGGGAGTCTCCACTGAGTTTAATGGTCGATCAGGGACTCTTAACTGGGATTCACTCCCCGCAAGATTACCCGCATTACCATCACCTGTCTTAGGTGTATACTCAATCTTTCCACATGCGGCATCATAAGCATTCCCATTAACAGAAAAATAAACACAGATATCAATTAGGAAAAGCAGTATATATATTTGTCTTAATCATCCTAGACCTCTAGTCTTATGATCCTATACAGACAATGACTCCCCAGCAGAGTCGTCATTTCAGTGACATTTTGTTGAATTTAAAGGTTTTCACCCTAAAAGAGACTAGAAAGAATGTCTCCCACTGTGGTCACCATTTTTCTGTAGCGCGGTTTTTGTGGTTTCGAATCACTATCTCTTTGGTACTACATTTCGATTCATTTTTTATCCTATTGAGCTGATTAAGGAAGAGAAATAGATGTCTCCAATTAACCCTTCTTGCAAACTGAGATTAAACAGTCAAAACTGTTGGTTTACAGTGCTATCAAGGGGGGGTTCTTCTTTAGGGTTATTTTGTTTAAGATCAGAATGTCTGGATTATTTGCAGGATGTTAGGTTAGATGTTTTTTTATTGATGTATGAAGGTACGGGATTTTGGGTTTTTGATTAATATGCTTGCTAAGATTTCGTAATCTTATGCCTACGTATTCTCGACACAGGGAAATCAGAGCGATCATAGTTCCTCCTATTCTAGGGGAGGAAAAAGGTGTTTTGGTGTCTTGTTCAAAGCCCAAGATTGAAGATAAATGGGTGATTTGTATCTTGTTCAAAGCCAAAGATGTGAAGCCGAAGGGTCTATTTGTATCTTGTTCAAAGCCCAAGATGTGAAGCTGAAGGGTTTATGTTGAGAGAGAATTTGTCATCTCTCAAGAGGAATTGTTGATGTTTGTATGTTGTGAGCAAGGCACAACTTTGATGCTAAAAGGTTGATTGACTCAGCCGGGGTTTTCTTTATACAAAGCCTAAGAGGAGTCTAGAAGTTGACTTTTCCAGGGAAAATGTTCTCTCTGTCTTGTACAAAGCCCAAGATTGAGGCTAAAAGGGTTTGACTCAACAAGAAAGTCTATCATACTCAATAAGAGAGTAATTTGGTGTCTCTTATGAAGCCCGAGACAGAGGCGAAAAGGGAAGATGGACTCAACAAGAGAGTCTGAAAAGGTTATTGACTCAACGAGAGAGTCTGAGAGTTTATTGACCCAACAAGAGAGTCTTTTATACTCAACAAGAGAGTGTTTTGCTGTCTCGTACGAAGCTCGAGATAGAGGCTAAAAGAAAATTGACTCAACAAGATAGTCTAAAAGTTAATTGACCCAACAAGAGAGTCTTTTATACTCAACAAGAGAGTGTTTTATATGTGTCTTGTATGAAGCCCAAGATGGAGGCTAAAAGTGATTGACTCAACAAGAGAGTCTTTTATACTCAACAAGAGAGTGTTTTTCTATGTCTTGTACAAAGCCCAAGACGGAGGCTAAAAGTTGGTGACTCAACAAGAGAGTCTGAAAAGGTTAGCTCCGCTGGGGAGAATCATTTGTACAAAGCCCAAGAGGAGGCTAACTTACCGCTGTGGATTATGGAGATCCTGAAGCGGGTCCAAGCGTGGGGAACTCTCATGAGAGAGACCGGGTTTCTGCCTGTGTTTGAAAGGGAACTTGAGAATGTCTTTGAGACTCAAGGGTCTTAGACTGTCCAAGCCTAGAGTTTTATCTTTTGTACATTGCCCAAGAGGAGGCACGAGCATTAAGGGATGAGTATCAACCTTACAACGGCCAGATTTTTTTGACGATGGAAAGACTACTCTAGCAAAGGATGACTAAGTTCTGTCTTATACCTTTAAGAGCTCGTCGGGGTCCTTGTATGAAGCCCAAGAGAAGGCATGAGAACTTCTAAGAAGCTGAAGGGTCCTTGTACAATGCCCAAGAGGAGGCGGGGATGCTTTTAGGAAGCCTGTGGGTCCCCAAACCCCGATAAGTTCAAGACATGCTATTCACCGAGAATAGATCAAGCCAGGAAAGTCCTAGAATTTAGAAGAAACTCAAGAGATGCCATTCACGGAGAAAAGATCATCTCTGGGGAGTTAGAGTTTCTTTGACAATTTCTAATGGTGATGTAGCGAGCGATTTTGGACGCGGTTCTTAAGTGCTGGTCGCTCTCTGCGGTTGAGCTTAAAACTACAGGTCGATTCATTTTTTATCCTATTGTGAGCTGAATAAGGAAGGGAAATAGATGTCTCCAATTAACCCTGCTTGCATACTGAGTTTAAACAGCGGTCTGTTAGGTTACGGATGCTATCAATGTGGGGGGGCCTTTGTACTGGTTATTCGTATTTCGCCAATACGGGTTCTTTCTTTCTTTTTTCTAGGCAAAGGGTTTCTGGCGGGGAACAAGGATTAGGATGTTAGGACTGAAGCTTTTGAATTACTGCTTTTAATTGATGGAGATATGGGATTTGGGTTTTTTGTTGATTGCGCTCGCTAAGATCTTTTCTTTCGATCTTATGCCTACGTATTCCCGTTTACCGAAACAGGGAAATCAGAGCCTTCGTAGTTCCTCCTATTCTATGGGAGGACATGGTGTTTTTGGTGTCTTGTTCAAAGCCCAAGACGTGAAGCAAAAGGTGGTTTGTATCTTGTTTAAAGCCCAAGATGTGAAGCTGAAAGGTCTATTTGTGTCTTGTTCAAAGCCCAAGACGTGAAGCTGAAAGACCTCGACTTTAGAGAGAATTTGTCATCTCTAAAGAGGGGGAAGGAGAATTACTTTAACTGGGATACGCGGATCCGAGCAATGCCATAATTTCCGAAGAAAGGGTTTTAACCTGAAGGAGAAGACTTTAACTCAGTGCAGAGCAATGCCATCTTTCCTTAGGAATTTCTCATGCTAAAAGAGGGACAGTGGCATGGATATAGATGATCCAGAGGCTTGCCGCTTACAACGATTAGATGGAGGGAAAGGAGTTGTTGATGTTTGTGTATTGTGAACGAGGCACAACTTTGATGCTAACAGGTCGATTGGATCAACCAATGGTTTTCTTACACAAAGCCTAAGAGGAGGCTAATTTCCGCTAGGAAAATAATTATACAAAGCCTAAGAGGAGGCTATTTTGTGTCTCGTACAAAGCCCGAGAGAGAGGCTAAAGGTTTTGACCCAGTGGGGCATATCGTTATACAAAGCCTAAGAGGAGGCTAGCAAAGAGTTCGACTCTTGCTTAAGGGATTTATATCTCGTACGAGGCCCGAGATGGAGGCAAAAAAAGGGGTGATTGACTCTACGAGGGAATCTTTTGTGTCTCATACAAAGCCTGAGAGAGAGGCGAAAAGTTTGTTTTGACTCCACTGGGGAGAATTTTGGTATCTCGTACAAAGCCCGAGATGGAGGCTATTGTAACTGTTTCAGTTGAGTGACAGATCCAATATACTGATTTAAAAGAGAAAATCAGTTCTTATATGAGCAACACTGTACTCAGGGATTTAATTTGAGGATCAGGGATATTTAATTTTCTTTGAGGAAACGGGAAATCCAAAGGGTATTGAGACTATCCGAGTCTGCGGGTTTCCTTCCTATTTAACGAAGGGTGCTTGAGAATGTCTTTGAGACTCAAGGAAGTTAGACTGTCCAAGTCTAGAGTTTTATCTTTTGTACTATGCCTTGATAAACAGTAGTAGACTCTATGAAAGGACTGTTCTATGAGGATGACTAGGGTCTGTTCCTATACCTCTAGGAGGTCGTCGGGACAATTTGTACGAAGCCCAAGAGGAGGCTGGAATCTTTTAAGAAGCCAACGGGTCCTTGTACGAAGCCCAAGAGGAGGCTATCATTCCCGGAGGAAGAGATCATTATACGAAGCCTAAGAGGAGGCTGTGAATACTTCTAAGAAGCCGTAGGGTCCTTGAATAATGCCCAAGAGGAGGCGGGGTTGCTTTTAGGAAGCCTGTGGGTCCTTGTATGATGCCCAAGAGGAGGCCGATGCTTTTAAGAAGCCCGTGGCTCCCAAACCAAAGAAAAGTTCAGGAAAACTCTTTTAGAGTTAAAACCACTGGTAAACGTGCGAGGTTTACTATCCAGTGACTTTAACTTTTAGAGAGAGTCTGAACCGTTCGGCGGTTTGAAGAAATTCAAGAGAAGTTTCACCGAGAATAATTCATCTCTGGGGGATAGAATTTCTTGACGATTCCTAAGGAGGACAGCCGAAGAGAAGACTGTATCTGGTGCTCCTATTGGGGATCTAGGCGTCTATTTCTACGAATAAATGAAACGGCGTCACTTAGTTCTAGACGTAGTAGCCGGGGAAACTCGAAATATCTATACTATTATTACACAGTAGATATGAGTTTATGAAAGGAGACTTATAGTGAGCAGCCCCACAATACAGTTTATAATATGAAAGCAGTAAATGAAAGCGATAACCACTTACTCGGTTGTAGTGCTTCCATGCTGTTTGGTTAGTTGTTCAACAAAGAAAGATTAAAAACAACAGTATATTCAAAATCAAAGGAGAAAGTGCTTTGAAAAAGAAAGATTTGGGGCTTACAGCTCAAGGAGAGGCCCAGGGTTTTATCAGTGAGCGCACTGTTGAATTTGTACAGAGGGACTTATACAAGTGACTGAGGCCCAAAAAGGTTTTCTGTACAAAGGGATGGGTCTTACACTCTCTCAGGAGGCCCAAAAAAGGTTTAAAGAAAAGAGAGGGGCTTATAACACGAGGGTAGGCCCAGATGGTTTTTAATTTTAAACGGGCGACGATCCCGTCGTTTACTTGTACAGAGGGACTTATACAATGAGTGAGGCCCAAAAAGTTTTTTGTACAAGGGGGGATGGGTCTTACACTCTCTCAAGAGGCCCAAAAAGGTTTAAAGAAAAATAAATGGGTCTTACTACTCGAGGGTAGGCCCAAATGATTTTTGAAAAGGCGACGGTCGCGCCGTTTATTTTTTGACGGTATCGGGACTTATACAATAAGTGAGGCCCAAAGATGATTTGGTCAAAAAAAGGGGGTTGGGTCTTACACTCTAATAGAGGCCCAAGTGTTTTGAAAATGATTTATGAGGGTTGAATTAATCCAAAACCCTAATTTGTTTTCAAAAATGTATTTAATTGAATAAAAATTCAATTAAAATGATCAAAAATTGTTTAACACATGGAAAACAAATTGTGATCTTGGATTAATGCTTCAAAAATTAAGTATTGACCTACAAAATAATTAGAAAGCATTAAAAGTTGCAAAATCAATGTAGAAAAAATATTTAAAATGCCAAAAACAATCAAAATATTAATTCTTTACAAAAATATCAATTATATGAAATAAATAATATTTTTGGGATTTTTTGTGAAAATAAAATATTTTAACATTTTTGTGAATTATTAAAAAAAGAATCAACTCAAAATCATTAAAACTCAGAGAGAAATTAATTTTTGAATCAATTAAACAAAATCACAAAATTCAAATATTCAAATATATGAAAATGGCGCCAAGAACAACACCAAGAACACGCGCATTTTTCAGTTTGCCCAGATTTGCATTTTTTATCCAATCTCCATGAATACGTAACCATATCATGCAATCCACATATCATTATGCTCGCCTCAACCTCACGATCATGTCTATGTACTTTAATTTCATTTAAATTAAACATACAACAAGAAATCACGAAGAGACCTCAAGAACCCTATTTTCTGCATGAAGGCTAGGATTTTTGATACACGATTCAAACAATGCAATTAATTGAGGGAAAACATTCCATGCATGATTATGAACATATGGTCAAATTATTGTGCGAGGAAATATGCATAGATTGAGAGATGACCAAGTTTAGGCTTACCTCCAAGTCGTGACAGCAAGTTTAGATGTGATTTTGAGTTGGAGGTGTTACAGACAAGTTGTGATGATCTGGACAGCTTCCCTACACCATATGGAGTGTGTTAGAACACTTGGATTAAATTGAAATGGACTGGATCAGTTTATGGCATCTCAGCTGCAACTTCACTTCAAACTTGTGTGGATGGCAAGTGATTTTGTGAAATTGATGTTTCAGATGTTATGTGAGTGTTTGATCAGCTCATATGTGATGTGTGTGAGGTGTGTGAGTGATTGGTTTGTGCAGAATTGCTCTCAAACTCAAAACCCGATAGCTACCTTGCTAAGAAAGGCATTTTTGCCAAGAGAAAGAGATTTTGAGGAAAGCATCTGTTAGATGGCTTTGGTGTACTCAAACTAACCACAATTGAGCTCTATTTATAGTAGAGCAAGTTTGTTTTGCAAGGAATAGTACATGGCAGCTGGTAAGTAGGTTTCCTCAATGTTGGCCAATGGAAATGAAAGTCTCCTCTAGCCATTGACTAGAGGTTAGGGCACAGAGCTTTGGTCCCCTTGGTCTTGGATAAGTCTTGACTGATTTCAGATGAGAATGACTCAGTCTATGCCACCTTGATGGTTCCATTGAATGCCTCATTCCAAATTTGAAGTCTTGTCCCTATTTTGGCCATTCTAGGTTCAACATGCTATTCCTTGTTCCTTGGACCTTGGAGGCTTTGCTCAGTGATTGTCCCCTTTGGATTCAATCCTCTGAGGTGTCTAAGTGGATTGGAGCAATTGCAATTGGCTGATTTTGGCAAATCGAGCCAAAATGCAAATTCTGCCTTGCTTTGACAGATTTCAGCAAGGCAACTTGCCAATGTTGTATCTCATGGTGTAGGTTGAATTTGGCAATGTTCTTGGCCATTTTGGAAAGCTCTTACATGATACAACAACTGTTTGAACAAGTTTGGTTTTGATCTCTTTTGATTCCAAGTGAAAAATCCCCCTACATTTGGCAAAAAGTGAAGCAGAATTCTGACTTAGTGAAAATTTCACTAAGTGTTGGAAAAAGTGACATTTTCACTTTTCAGCCACTTTGATCACTCCATAACTCAAAATCCTTAATGAATTGGAATGGCTTGTAGTTGAAGTTTTTGTAGGTGATAATGAGGGCTACAAATCCATCTTTGGATGAGAAAAAATGGCCTTGTGGTTTAGGAGTTATGGTCCTCCAAAGTTGGTACCTTTGCCACTTTATTTTTAACTTAGAAAAATTTCTAAGTTTTATGGTTACCCCTTTTACAAGTTATCTCACTTTTCTTGTTTTTTCTTGATGAATGATGATTCAAATCATACATTAACATCATTTTAGGGTTAAAAATCCATTTTGGTGAAAAATCTCAAAAAGTCAAAGTTGACTTTTGTGCACAGTTGACTTTTTATCAGATGAATTCCAAACTGTGCAATTCTTCAGGAAATCATGTCCTTGACCTAAATCAAACTTGATGGACATGTTCCATGGGTGTCATAGGGTATATTCAATCATGTATTAGGGTTTGGGAGCATGTCTTGGTCAAAAGTCAAAGTTACAGTTGACTTTTCTCTTAAAACCCTAATTGTGGTGCAGATGAAAATGAAACTTGTTGCTCAAGCTTCTTGGATCAATCCATTGTTCCAAATGGATCAACATGGTGTATTAGAGACCCTCAAATCATCTCTTGAGGTCTTGGCTCATGGTTTGTCCCAAAAGTCAACTTAGGGGTGAATTAGGTCAAGAAACCCTAATTCCTGATTTTTGATGAATGCATCCCCTGAGGCAAAATTGACTTGATTCATGGATTCATGAGGTTCCATGAAGTATATTAGGTTATGTTTTGGATCAATGGCTTGTGCCCAGATGAAAATTTCCATCTGGAGGCCCTGGTTGACCAAAACCCTAATTTGGTGACACTGTCGATCTTGAGACTTGATCCACCTAGAAGGGAGCAGCCTTGTGCTTAATCCTTGAAGTGGGAGTCCTTTTTGATCCATTGTGGATGTTTAAGAGATTAGACAAGTTGAAGATCATGTCATTTCTTGATTGATCCTTTGTCTAAGCACTCAGAGAGGGCTTGAAACCCTAATTTTGCTTGTAGTGGATGCTCACCCATCTTTGGGGAGACTGATGAAGCATAAAGGTTCATCCATATTATGATGATGATTTTCACAATGATGGGAAATCTAAGTGGTCAAAATTTTGGGTATTACAGATGCCCCTATTTAATCTTCTTGGACCCGAAGGTATGAATGACGAAGGGATTCGAGCATTCGGGGTGCAAGAGAATTAAATATCGAAATATCCGAAATTTTGATGGTGGTTATGAATGGTAGCTTACACATTCATCTTCTTTAACTAGTCAATGATGCTTAGAAAAGGTAAACTTCCCCTCGATCCTGGTTTTCAGCCAAGGAACTGGTCTCAGTTTTCTTTTGAAATAAACCTCCCCTCGTTCTTGGTTTCCTACCAAGGTACTGGTCTTAGTTTCTGATTTAAACTTCCCCTCGATCCTGGTTTCTTACCAAGGAACTGGTCTCAGTTTCTGATTTAAACTTCCCCCTCGATCCTGGTTTCTTACCAAGGAACTGGTCTCAGTTTCTGATTTAAACTTCCCCTCGATCCTGGTTTCTTACCAAGGAACTGGTCTTAGTTTCTGATTTAAACTCCCCCTCGATCCTGGTTTCTTACCAAGGAACTGGTCTAAGTTTCTTTTGTCAATAAACTTTATTGACAAGGGACGCTATTCATAGCGGCTTCCCTCAAACTTCTTGCCGAATTTTCCTGGGGAGATGCCATTTGAGTGGAAAAAGTTTGGATGTCAGACTTGCTGGGGAACCCATTCGTCTGAGTTGTAGAGTTGTACAAACTTCTCTGTTGGAGACGCCATTTGCTTCTACTGGGGAAAGCGAGTCTCTTGAGAGACTGTTTTCGTTTGGGATCTTTCATCATACTTTTCTCGGGATCTTCCCGGAGAAACGCCATATGATGGGGTCCAATTTTGAGGTGTCGATGACCTTTTCATCAGCGGTCCTTTCGGAGCAAAACTGGCATGCTGCCGAATCTCTGATCACGAGGCTTTCTCTGTGGATTTTCCTTAATCCGGGAAAGCAAGGATATCATCTTCAATGGCGAAGAGTGATGTTTATTGAGAGTTTTCTCTGGCTTTTCAGAGGTTCAAGTTATCAAAGTGGCCAAGTGCCGACTCTGATCTAAAGATACACTGGTGGCGAGATTGTGCAGACGCAACACTTCCTGACGAGGAAAGAACTGACAAACTCGATTGAGAAAACTGTTTATCACTAGGGGACAAGACCGACTCAAGTGATAGTGATGCAATATGAAATGTGAATGCAAATAAAAAATGCATGAAGTATGTATGTTTATGCTGACAAAACAGACGCGACATACAGACTAATGGATGAACATAATTGGATACTCGGCCATCGCGGGGCGAAGAAGTACCGTTGATTCAAAATAGCAATTCCACCTTGCTTAGGAGAGATAGTCCACGCGGGGAGCTATGTTGATCGGGCTTAGGAGATGAGAACTTGGCCGAGGCGTGTCAGACGAAACAAGGTCTCTGACACAGTTGATCCCTTCATTCAGGCATACTGGCTTA
Source organism: Lathyrus tuberosus (assembly GCA_022829125.1). Classification (NCBI taxonomy): domain Eukaryota; kingdom Viridiplantae; phylum Streptophyta; class Magnoliopsida; order Fabales; family Fabaceae; genus Lathyrus; species Lathyrus tuberosus. The sequence goes on from JALAZF010000237.1 coordinate 1,166,669, forward strand.
GAAGGAGTACTTTGATTCTGCACTTTGAAATTCGCTTACTTCGGGAGAAGCAATCGATATTCTTCTGATGTTCAACAGTCAAAAGAAATGCCATCTTTAATTTAAAAGCAGAAAAAGTTTTTAACAAGTAAATTCATTTTCGTTTTATTTCAAGAATCGCTGATTAAGTTTAAACAACGTCGTTCTGTAAAGCTAAAGCAAGTTAAGAATTACAAACAAAAGCACAAAGGCTCAAATTTTATTGATAAGATGGAGATCAGCCAAACGCGTGATTCCAAAGAGTATATACAAAGTTAGAAAATGGTAATTTACAGGGAAAAGGGCTACGTTGAAACATAACGACCACTATCCTTCTACCAACTTTGAGTTCGGGACATCCTGAGCTTCCGTCGAAGATGACCTTTGACTGGAGATTTCCTCCGATAGATGATGTTGTAACTACTGCTTAGGGACTTGCCTCTGTTGAACATAGTTACTTGCCATTATCCCTAATTTTTGCCTGGATTGTACTATGAGATTTCCAATCCATCGGGATGATTTTTTTTCCATGTCTCTAACTTTTGCCTGGACCGCCCTTTCGGGTTTTCAATCCACCGAGACTTTTTTTTTTTTTTTTTTAGTTTAGGCGAAGTATTTCTTGACTACATCAACATTCGTGGGGTAGGCAAATTCCTCTCCGTCCATGGTTGCAAGTCTCAAGTCGCCGCCTGAGAAAGCTTTCGTGAACACATAGGGGCCATCATAATTCGGGGTCCATTTGCCCCGAGAGTCAGTGAGAAATGATTGTATCTTCTTGAGCACGAGGTCTCCTTTTCTGAAAATACGAGGTCAGACTTTTTTGTCGGACGCCCTTTTCATTCTCTGTTGATACAACTGACCGTGGCATAGTGCCGTGATTCTCTTCTCTTCTATCAGGTTCAGTTCGTCGTGTCGACTTTGACACCATTCAGCTTCGGTGAGCTGAGCTTCCATCAATACCCTGATTGACGGGATCTCTACTTCTATGGGAAGCACTGCCTCCATGCCATATACTAGAGAGAAAGGGGTAGCCCCTGTTGAAGTACGGACAAATGTGTGATAACCATGAAGAGCAAAGGGTAACATCTCGTGCCAGTCTTTATAGGTTACAACCATCTTTTGAACAATCTTCTTGATGTTCTTGTTAGCTGCTTCTACCGCTCCGTTCATCTTGGGTCGGTAGGGAGATGAGTTATGGTGTTCGATCTTGAACTCTGCACACAACTCTTTCATCATCTTATTGTTCAAGTTAGATCCATTATCAGTAATGATCTCGCTTGGAACACCATAACGGCAGATGATATTGTTTTTGATAAATCGGACCACCACTTGTCGGGTTACATTGGCGAATGACGCTGCTTCGACCCACTTGGTGAAATAGTTAATGGCTACCAGGATGAACCGATGTCCGTTTGAAGCCTTGGGCTCAATCATACCAATCATGTCGATTCCCCATATGGAAAAAGGCCACGGGGAAGAAAGAACTTTGAGATGTGATGGCGGTACATGAATTTTGTCGGAGTATATCTGACACTTGTGACACCTCCTCATGTACTTGTTAGTACCCGGCCCTGAGAATTTTTCTCGCCATTGTGTGTCCGTTGGCATGAGTGCCAAAGGATCCTTCATGAATTTCTTTCATGAGCATGTCTGCTTCTGGTCTGTCGACGCATCGGAGCAAGACCATGTCAAAATTTCTCTTATAAAGAGTGTCACCGCTCAGGAAGAAGTTTCCAGCCAATCTTCTGAGGGTTTTCCTGTCTTTTCTGAGTGCCCCAGATGGGTACTCTTGTTTCTGAAGGAAGTATTTGATATCGTGATACCAAGGTCTGTCGTCTATGACTGCTTCAATCGCGAAGATGTAAGCGGGCCGTTCAAGGCGCATGATGTCGATCTTAGGTATGTCATTCCATCGACCTACACTAATCATGGAAGAGAGAGTGGCTAATGCATCAGCCATGTGATTCTTATCACGAGGGATGTGATGAAAGTCGACTCTGTTGAAGAAGGGTAACAACCTTCTTGCATAGTCTTTGTAAGGAATCAATCCTGATTGGTATGTGTTCCAATCTCCTTTTATCTGGTTAATAACCAAGGATGAATCGCCGTATACGTCCAAGTTTTTGATCCTTAAATCAATCGCTTCTTCGAGACCCATGATACATGCTTCGTATTTGGCCTCGTTGTTCGTACATTTGAACGTAAGTCTGGCAGTGAAAGGAATGTGGGAACCCTGAGGGGTAACAATGATTGCCCCAATTCCGTTTCCATAATGATTGACTGCTCTGTCAAAGATAAGTCCCCACTAGGAACCTGGTTCTGGCCCTTCACTGGGTAGCGGTTCATCGCAATCTTTCATCTTTAGATACATGACATCTTCGTCTGGGAAGTCAAACCCGATTGATTCTTGATCGTCAATCGGTTGATGAGCCAAATGATCGGCTAAAATACTTCCTTTAACGGCTTTCTGAGCATGGTACTCTATGTCATATTCTGATAATAACATCTGCCAACGGGCAATCCTTCCCGTGAGAGCAGGTTTTTCGAAAACGTACTTGATTGGATCCATTTCGGAGACCAACCAAGTAGTATGACGAATCATGTACTGGCGAAGACGTTTGGCTGCCCAAGCCAAAGCGCAACAAGTTTTCTCAAGCATTGTGTACCGAGTCTCGCAGTCGGTGAACTTCTTGCTCAGATAGTAAATGGCAGACTCTTTCCTTTTAGTTTTGTCTTGTTGGCCAAGTACACATCCCATTGAGTCCTCTAGGACTGTGAGGTAAATGATTAGTGGTCTTCCTTCCACTAGAGGTGATAGAATCGGAGGATTCAACAGGTATTCCTTAATACTGTCGAAGGCAGTTTGGCAGTCTTCTGACCAAACGCAGTCCTGGTTCTTTTTCAATAACTTGAAAATCGGCGCACAAGTGGCGGTCATAAGGAATATGAATCTGGAGATGTAGTTCAAATGTCCCAGGAATCCTCTGACTTGTTTTTCAGTTTTCGGAGAAGGCATTTCTTGAATGGCCTTGACCTTGTCAGGATCAACCTCAATCCCTTTCTGGCTGACGATGAACCCTAGTAGTTTCCCTGAACGGACACCGAAGGTGCACTTGTTGGGATTCAAGCGGAGCTTGAATTTTCTTAGACGTTCGAACAATTTTGACAGATGTTCAACGTGCTCATCCTCTATTCTTGATTTTGCAATCAAATCATCGACATATACCTCGATCTCCTTATGTATCATGTCATGAAACAGAGTAGTCATGGCCCTTTGATAGGTTGCCCCGGCATTCTTCAAACCGAACGACATTACCTTGTAATAAAAGGTACCCCATGGGGTAATGAATGAAGTTTTCTCCATGTCTTTCGGCGCCATTTTGATCTGGTTATAGCCCGAGAATCCATCCATGAAGGAGAATACTTTGAACTTTGCTGTGCTGTCAACCAGCATGTCAATGTGTGGTAAAGGAAAGTCGTCCTTTGGACTTGCCTTGTTCAGATCTCTGTAATCAACACACATTCTGACCCTTCCGTCCTTTTTGGGAACGGGTACGATGTTGGCTAACCATTGAGGATATTCAGATGTAGCGAGGAAACCCGCGTCAATCTGTTTCTGTACCTCCTCTTTGATTTTGATGGCCATGTCCGGGTGAGTGCGTCTCAACCTTTGCTTTACTGGCGGACATTCTGATCTCAACAGTAAGTGATGTTCCACGATGCTGGTATCCAACCCTGGCATATCCTGATAGGACCAAGCGAATACATCGGGAAATTCTTTGAGAAGCTTTATCAAACCCTCTCTGGTAGTTGGACTAAGCAATGCTCCGATCCTGATTTCTTTTTTCTCTTTTTCTGACCCCAAGTTTACCGTTTCCAACGGTTCTTTGTGAGGTTCAATGGACCTTTCCTCTTGTCTGAGTAGTCGGGAGATTTCTTCTAGAATTTCGTTGTCATTTTCTACTTCAGCCTCGAATACCGAGAACTCAAAGTTGGGAGAAGGCATCGGATCGTATGTTTCAACGGGGTATAAAACAAGCAATCTGCATGACGTGATGATTCGTGTTTAGAAGAGATAGAGAAAATGTAAGTGTGTGCAGTGTTTTGATTTACTGCTTGTTTTTATTATTGAATGTTTTTTAGGATTACCATTTTCTGAAAAAGCAAAAAGAGAAAACAACAATTAATGCGGAAATTACAGAACGACGTTATTTTATTAATGAACAAGTCGAATCTTGAAACTACAGCCCTATAAAACAAAACTCACTCGCTTTGGGCAAAGCGAAGAGGGAAATTTACAGAAAGCGAGCCCTATCAAAACATCCGTTTCACCTGGGTAGAGTGGAAGGCTTAAAGATGGCAATTACTTTGACTGATGAACGACCTTCGGAACCTCGACAGCAACCCATTGGCGGCGAACTCCTCGGTGAATCACAAAGTCTGGCACCTTCTTTGATTTGTCTTCAGAAATGACGCTGATTTCTGGTGGAGCAGGATCATTAGAATCTGTCTCCCAAGCAGAATTGTCGTAGGAGGATTCCTCTGTTGCATTTTGCATAGCATTTGTGCTCTCAGCTGTATCTCCCCATCCAATTGGCTGGATATCTTCGAGCCTGATACGAGAGCTTTTGGGAGCGGTGTACTTGACCATATAGTCGTATTTTCCACTCGGTTGTCCCAAGGTGTCCCAAACTTCTTTGGAACTGGAGAAGTCATCCCTCTCGATGACGTTGACCTCGGGAAAAGCATAGTTGATGAATTCAAGTCCTGCAAACATTGCGAATTCATCTTCATGTTGAGTAGTTTCTGAATGACCTGAGTGTTGATCCCATGATGTGGTGGGGACACAGGTATTCTGTTCAATGACGCTCAGCTGAGTTTCATTACTCGGCTGACTTTCTTGCCCCAAGTTTCCTGGGTAAGGCTGCCACATTGGCAGACCATCCATTGGGCCATAGTAGTTGTAGTCAAAATTGTCTTTCATCAGAGTGTTCTCCTCTAATGAATTTGGCGGAGCACCGCATCCTTCCGGATCCCAATCCCCGTAGATCATTTCGACATCTGATCTTGGTATAAATCTCGGACTTTCTGTAGGAAAGCAAAAAGGCATAGGCACCTCTTCCTGAGACATATAGCCGTCCTTGTTAAGGTAGGACTTCCATTCTTCATCTGTGTCAGAGGTATCTTCCTCATTGATAGCATGAACTGTCTGAGACACTGGGTGAAGAAAACCTCCACTGTGGAAGAAGTTTTGAAGGGGATGAAGACTTTCATCGTTGGCGGCTGTCTGGGTACAGGTCACAGAAAAACCAAGACCCTTCTTTGTTTTATTGTCAATAGGAATGACAAGCCGTCCCCGTCCTGTCGTATCGGTACTCTCGACCGCTTTGATAACATCTTTGTATGAAGAAATTGAAGTTCCTTCTTCGGATTGATCGTTCTTGCTCACCGATAGTGCTTGGAACTAAGTTCCAATAACCTCCTCGGGTTCCACACAAGTGGATGATGATAAGTTGCTCACAAGCAAGGCTTGTTCCCCACAAACCGTGACAAGTTGATCGTTCTTGACGAACTTTAGCTTTTGGTGGAGGGTTGAAGTAACCGCTCCAGAATGATGTATCCAAGGTCTTCCTAATAAACAACTGTATGTTGCCCGGATGTCCATGACCTGGAAAGTGATTTGGAAAGTGTGAGGACCAATAGTTATAGGAAGATCAACTTCGCCGATAACTGTTTTTCTGGATCCGTCGAATGCTTTGACGACGACCTCGCTGACTCTCATCGGAGGGCCCTTAAATGATAATTGCGTCAAAGTGGACTTCGGCATAACATTCAGGGCTGACCCTGTGTCTACCAGTACGCTGGCTAAAGCATCGCCCTGACAGTTAACCGTAATGTTGAGCGCCATGTTATGACGGCGACCCTCTTCAGGTAATTCTTCATCACTAAATCCCAAATTATTGCAGGAAGTGATGTTAGAGACAATGCTATCGAACTGTCTAATTGTTACATCCTGTTCCACAAAGGCTTGCTCCAAGACTTTCTGTAGAGCCTCTCTGTGGGCTTCTGAACTGAGTAACAGCGATAATACTGAGATCTTTGAAGGAGTCTGTAACAGTTGATCAACAATGTTATATTCACTCCTTTGGATGAGCTTCAACATCTCATCATTGTCTTTTGAAAAGTCTGGATTACTAGATTGACCGACTGGTGGATCAGGAATTTCCGCCTGAAGTTCCTTTTCTTTGTTGGATTCTCCAACCCCTCGGTTGAAGATTCGACCGCTCCGTGTTACACGACGGAGGGTAATGGAATTTCCTTTCCATTCTCGATTATTGTTGCACCGTATTTGTAAGGGATCGCCTTAGCTGATTCATACGGTAGTGGTCCCGGTAGATAGATGACTATGAGAACCTTCTGATTTTTCTGACCATCATAAATAATCTCGATTCGTTCCTGGTTGGGAACTCTAGATTCGTCAAGTAGAGGAATGATGGCAAAAACATCCCTGATCTGGTGATGACCAGAGATCGTGACAACATCCTCAACTTGATCGGCAAGGTAGTTCGGCGACCAAATGATGGGTCCAGAACCCGGATATGGACGAATTTCTCCATGATCGATCTGACCCTGAAGAGCTGCTCTCACAAGGTAACACCCTTGGTTACTTTCCGAACAGACGCTACAACTGTCATAGTTGTGTGGTGGCACCTGGCCACGCCCACTTTGAATACAATGTAACCTCACTAGGTTGCCTTCCATTGATCGGACATCCTGACTTTGACGACGAGTGGGATTCCTGTTATTGATACTAATCTGCTGAGTATCTTCGTCCATATAGAGTGGCATCCACCAGTGATTTAACAAGTGCTGAAGTGCCTCCTGGACAAGGGTACAACCTCGATCGTTTTTGCAACCCGCTTTACAGCTTTGATAGTCATGTGATATTAAGAATCCAAGTCGGACCTGCTCAGCATGTAACTCTACCAGGTTGGTATTCATTATGCGGATATCGAAGATCTGAACCATATTGATTTGATAGGAGTTCCTATCATGGTAGTCTTGGACCCATCCAAGATCCATCTGACGCTGGAGGGCCTCTTGTATGAAAGAGCATCCCTGTTTATTTATCGAGCAAATCAGACAGAAACTGTAATCGTGCCGCGGCAGATTATGATACTGGCTTTGCCTTGAGTGCATCGTCACCAAGTTGACATTCATCACACGGATGTCGTGGTTTTGAATGACGTTGGAATTCGTGTAAACCATGTTAACTCCACGAACTCGGTGCTCTTGGATCCATCCGAGATCCATCTGTTCCTGCAGAGCTGTTTGCACCACAGAACACCCTTGGTTATCTTTAGAGAAGATATCACACTGGTGATAGTTATGAGGTGGCACATGGCCATATCCACTCTGTCTACAATGCATCTTGACCAGATTGGTCCCCAATAAGAGTACATCGTGAATTTGATAGACATTGTTAGTCTCTTTCTCAATCAGATTGACTGCAGCTTTCTCATGTTGAGGCAGCGGGTTCGTAAGAACATTAGGATTCGTATCCTTGAAAGATAAGAGCCCGCTCCTAACAAGCTTTTGCACGTCGGATTTGAAATTGAGACAAGTCTCAATGTTATGCCCTGAACCTCCTTGATGATAAGGGCACGTTTGATCCGCTTTAAACCAAAAAGGTGGATTTTCTGAAACTGAAAGGGGAGACTTAGTCTGAATGTGCCCCTTAGCCAGCAGTAACGGAAACAACTCTGCGTACGTTACGGGTATAGGATCAAATCTTGATGGCCGTGTTGTACGGTTGTTGTTATATGGAGGACGAGCCTGCTGAAGAGGCTGTTGTGTCCTTTGTTGGTCAGGTTGGCTTTGCGCAACCTGAGGTTGGTACGTAGGAACAGGCGTGGGGCCGATAGCAGGAGTAACAGCTGCCACTGGCTGATAACGTCGCCTTTGCTTTCCGAGAGAGATATTCCCAATATCTTGCTCTTTTTTCTTAGGGAGAGCACTACCGTATTTTTTAGTACCGCTCGTCGATCCAGTGTCTTTTACCAAACGTCCTTCTCGGACGGCTTCCTCAAGACGTACACCCATGCCAACCATTTCGGTGAAATCACTGGGCGCACTGGCAACCATTCGGTCATAGTAAAATGAGCTTAAGGTCTTTAAGAAGATCTTTGTCATCTCTTTTTCCTCAAGAGGTGGACAAATTTGAGCGGCAATTTCACGCCACCTTTGAGCATACTCCTTAAAGGTTTCCTTGTCCTTTTGTGACATTGATCTGAGTTGATCTCTGTCGGGTGCCATGTCCAAATTGTACTTGTATTGTTGGACGAAGGCAGTACCAAGATCTCTGAATGTATTGATCACAGTACGGTTTAAACCCATGTACCATTTGAGTGCGGCACCGGTTAAACTATCCTGGAAGTAGTGAATCAGCAGGTCCTGATTCTCCGTCTGAGCTGACATCCGCCGAGCGTACATCACCAGATGGCTCTGAGGGCAAGAGTTACCCTTGTATTTTTCAAAGTCGGGCACTTGGAACTTGTGCGGGACTTTTACATTTGGGACCAAGCAGAGGTCTGCGGCGTCCTTTCCAAATAGATCCTGACCGCGAATGGCTTGCAGTTCCTTCTGCATTTCCAGGAACTGTTCCTGGAATTCATCCATTCTGTCAAACATAGTTTCCTTCTTACCAGAAGGTGTTTGTGGAATCTGTCCTTCCGGGACAGTGTGCACCACAGGGGGTGGTACCGTGACTACGGAAGTAAGTCTTGGCGCCTCCCGAAGTTTGTAACCTTCAGGAGTCTTGAGTATGACCCTGGCATCTTCGATTTCCCGAAGTTTGTAACCTTCAGGCCCAGCGGCTTTTGTTGCGATTCCCTGATCTTCAGTGATCGGCGGAACATATCCTTCCGGGATATAGTTAACAGGCATGCCCCAAGGACGATCTTTCGGTATCTGATACCTAGGATCATACTTTTCTATGATGGACGTTGAGGTGATCTCTGAGATCACAGTTCTTTGTAGCTGAGCTTCTACCATGGCTTGCATGTCGTTACGAAGCTTTCTCATATCCTCTCTCAGAGCGTCGATCTCTTCTTTCAACTCTCTGTTTTCTTCCTCAAGATCATCCATCTTTTTCTGACGATTGGCCCGAGTATTATACGAATGAGACAGTTTGACTCTAGAATCGAGACATAAACGTGAGATTCGTAGGTAAGGAGAATACGCGATGTGAGAATGATGAATGCAATGATTATATTAATTGTTGTTTTTAGGTTTAATCAAAATAAACTTCGACAATTAGATTGCAAATATCAAACACTGGGGAAACCCCTTTTTATTGAATTCCAAAGGATTGCAGAAATGGAAATACAGTAGATTACAAAGTGCAGAAACATAAACCTAAACTAATGGGTCCCGAGTCCTCTTCTTTGACCGGGGCGCTTGGCCCGTTGTCGGGTTGTCATTCCTTTGCCAGGTGAAAGGAGCGAGCAAATTCCTTTGGTCATCTTGATTCTCTATAGCATGCTGCTCCAAAATTTCAATCAGAGCATCTTTCTCTTTTAGTAGTTGCTGTATTTGGATACACTCTACGTCGAGGGTGCGGTACTTGTTCTTCCAAGATCTTCTTTCCTTTTGAACTTTGTTGAGAGTAACCTGAAGCCTTTCAGTTTCCGTCATGAAGTACATGACAGTTTCCCTCGGTGGAAGAATTACGTAACGAGGATAAGGCATCTTTAGCTTGAGAGCTCTAGTTTGTACCCAGTGGAGATAAGGCTCCTCCGAGACACAGTCCGGTTTTCCCAGAGACTCTCGTCCTTTCTTATGAACCTGTTTCCAAGCATGCACTATTTCCATCTTTAGTGCTCTGTCGTTTTCTCCTTCTTTGAAGAAAAGACCTTCCAGATGAACACCCAGTGGGATGTGTCTCATCGGGTATCCAAATTGACGAAGAACTAATATCGAATGATAGTTGATTCCTCCTTTAGTTCCTATGAGGGGTACGCTGGGGAAGTTTCCACAACGGTCAATGATTCTGATTCCCTATTAAATCCAATTACACCAATCTATATCAGAGTTGGTGAGGGACATGATCTTCTGCGACCAATGTGAGACACTCTTGCAATCCCAAAAAGCGGCAGACTTGGGCAAGTGAGAGATAAACCACTTGTAAAGCAAAGGTACACAGCATGTGATCTCCCCTCCGCTGTACAAATTTCCTAAGTGTACAGAATGATACGCATCTGCAAGCAAAGTCGACACAGGGTTTCCAATGAGAAAAACCTTAATAGCGTTGATATCGACGAAGTTATTGATGTTGGGAAACAAAAATAATCCGTAGGTGAGCAAGACAAAGATGCTTTCAAAAGCAGTCTCGTTCCCTATACTAGCAAAGTACAGAGCTTTCTTTGTCAAGAACTGGGCTGGCAAACCTTGGATGCCACCCTTAGTGGTCATGTGAGTCCTGACCTCAGACTCGTCCAAATGAATTGCTCTTGCAATAGTCTGATTTTTTGGAATTTCTTCCAGTCCAGAAAATGGAGCTCGATCAGTGATATGTAAATCAGTCAGATGAGAATACTCATCCAGCGTTGGTGCCAGCTGGTAATCCGAGAATGTGAAACAATGATAAACCGAATCGTAGAACTGAATGAGCGCGTCCATGATCCCCTTAATCACATGGACTCTTAACAGTGGTAGCAAACCACCGTGCTTGGCTCTGAAAGCCTCTGGGTTAACGATCATCCTCGCTAACTTTCTCAAATCCCCTAGTTTTGGAACCTTGAAGGTATACTGGTGAGTTCTCCTTCTACCGAAATCCATTAGCGTAATCTTTTTCTCTGATATTTGCAATCACAGTCTTAGTTTAATTTGAAAAACAGAGAGACTAGAAGAGAAAGTTTTTTGAATGTTTTAATGTTTTATTAAATGAATGCATGAATGCAGCACACAAAAACATAGAAAAAACATGGGGTCAGAGGGTCGTTGTCATGAAGTCAAGGCTCTACCCATCCCCAAAGGTTTATACTAGGGTGATTTTTGTACCTGTACTCATTATCATCAGCTCCTCCCAGGAAAGCAAGACAACAAGCGGATCGCCAGCGAGTTGTGTGCAATCTTAGAGTAAGTGCTATTCACCGAGAATAGATCACCAGCCTCAAATGAGGGTAGTATCGCGTAACAGCTATTTCCGATAGCTTTCGCACTACGAAAAAGGTTGGCTTTTCTTAAGTGTATACTCAATCTCACCACATGCGGCATCACATGCATTCCCAGTAGCAGAAAAATAAACACATATAGCAATTAGGAAAAGCAGTATATATATTTTTCCTAATCATCCTAGACTTATAAAGCTATGAATCTTAAGTTCCTGACAGAAATGGGTTCCCCGGCGGAAGCCCCAATCTGCGGTTCCCTGCCTAAGAGATGGACCAGCATAGGTCAATCTTTCTCTTCGGTAGATTCCCATTTTCCGTGGAAAACGGGGGTGATGCCCTAAGGCAGAAAAGGAGACTCCCCAGCAGAGTCGCCATTTACAAGGAAAACAGAAAGAAAGAAAGATCGGCCCCACGGTGGGCGCCACTTTTCTGTAGCGAGCGATTTTGGACGCGGTTCTTAAGCGTTGGTCGCTCTCTGCAGTTGAGCTTAAAACTACAGGTCGATTCATTTTTGATCCTATTGTGAGCTGAATAAGGAAGGGAAATAGATGTCTCCAATTAACCCTGCTTGCATACTGAGTTTAAACAGAGGTCTGTTAGGTTACGGATGCTATCAATATGGGGGGGCCTTTGTACTGGTTATTCGTATTTCGCCAATACGGGTTCTTTCTTTCTTTTTTCTAGGCAAAGGGTTTCTGGCGGGGAACAAGGATTAGGATGTTAGGACTGATGCTTTTGAATTACTGCTTTTAATTGATGGAGATATGGGATTTGGGTTTTTTGTTGATTGCGCTCGCTAAGATCTTTTCTTTCGATCTTATGCCTACGTATTCCTGTTTACCGAAACAGGGAAATCAGAGCATTCGTAGTTCCTCCTATTCTATGGGAGGAAATGGTGTTTTTGGTGTCTTGTTCAAAGCCCAAGACGTGAAGCGAAAGGTGGTTTGTATCTTGTTTAAAGCCCAAGATGTGAAGCTGAAAGGTCTATTTGTGTCTTGTTCAAAGCCCAAGACGTGAAGCAGAAAGACCTCGACTTTAGAGAGAATTTGTCATCTCTAAAGAGGGGGAAGGAGAATTACTTTAACTGGGATACGCGGATCCGAGCAATGCCATAATTTCCGAAGAAAGGGTTTTAACCTGAAGGAGAAGACTTTAACTCAGTGCAGAGCAATGCCATCTTTCCTTAGGAATTTCTCATGCTAAAAGAGGGATAGTGGCATGGATATAGATGATCTAGAGGCTTGCCGCTTACAGCAATTAGATGAAGGGAAAGGAGTTGTTGATGTTTGTGTACTGTGAACGAGGCACAGCTTTGATGCTAAAAGGTCGATTGGATCAACCAATGGTTTTCTTACACAAAGCCTAAGAGGAGGCTAATTTCCTCTAGGAAAATCATTATACAAAGCCTAAGAGGAGGCTATTTTGTGTCTCGTACAAAGCCCGAGAGAGAGAGGCTAAAGGTTTTGACCCAGTGGGGCATATTGTTATACAAAGCCTAAGAGGAGGCTAGCAAAGAGTTCGACTCTTGCTTAAGGGATTTATGTCTCGTACGAGGCCCGAGATGGAGGCAAAAAAAAGGGGTGATTGACTCTACGAGGGAATCTTTTGTGTCTCATACAAAGCCAGAGAGAGAGGCGAAAAGGTTGTTTTGACTCCACTGGGGAGAATTTTGGTATCTCGTACGAAGCCCGAGACGGAGGCTATTGTAACTGTTTCAGTTGAGTGACAGATCCAATATACTGATTTAAAAGAGAAAATCAGTTCTTATATGAGCAACACTGTACTCAGGGATTTAATTTGAGGATCAGGGATATTTCCTTTTCTTTGAGGAAACGGGAAATCCAAAGGGTATTGAGACTATCCGAGTCTGCGGGTTTCCTTCCTATTTAACGAAGGGTGCTTGAGAATGTCTTTGAGACTCAAGGAAGTTAGACTGTCCAAGTCTAGAGTTTTATCTTTTGTACTATGCCTTGATAAACAATAGTAGACTCTATGAAAGGACTATTCTATGAGGATGACTAGGGTCTGTTCCTATACCTCTAGGAGGTCGTCGGGACAATTTGTACGAAGCCCAAGAGGAGGCTGGAATCTTTTAAGAAGCCGACGGGTCCTTGTACGAAGCCCAAGAGGAGGCTATCATTCCCGGAGGAAGAGATCATTATACGAAGCCTAAGAGGAGGCTGTGAATACTTCTAAGAAGCCGTAGGGTCCTTGAATAATGCCCAAGAGGAGGCGGGGTTGCTTTTAGGAAGCCTGTGGGTCCTTGTATGATGCCCAAGAGGAGGCCGATGCTTTTAAGAAGCCCGTGGGTCCCAAACCAAAGAAAAGTTCAGGAAAACTCTTTTAGAGTTAAAACCACTGGTAAACGTGCGAGGTTTACTATCCAGTGACTTTAACTTTTAGAGAGAGTCCGAACCGTTCGGCGGTTTGAAGAAATTCAAGAGAAGTTTCACCGAGAATAATTCATCTCTGGGGGATAGAATTTCTTGACGATTCCTAAGGAGGACAGCCGAAGAGAAGACTGTATATGGTGCTCCTATTGGGGATCTAGGCGTCTATTTCTACGAATAAATGAAACGGCGTCACTTAGTTCTAGACGTAGTAGCCGGGGAAACTCAAAATATCTATACTATTATTACACAGTAGATATGAGTTTATGAAAGGAGACTTACAGTGAGCAGCCCCACAATACAGTTTATAATATGAAAGCAGTAAATGAAAGCGATAACCACTTACTCGGTTGTAGTGCTTCCATGCTGTTTGGTTAGTTGTTCAACAAAGAAAGATTAAAAACAACAGTATATTCAAAATCAAAGGAGAAAGTGCTTTGAAAAAGAAAGATTTGGGGCTTACAGCTCAAGGAGAGGCCCAGGGTTTTATCAGTGAGCGCACTGTTGAATTTGTACAGAGGGACTTATACAAGTGACTGAGGCCCAAAAAGGTTTTCTGTACAAAGGGATGGGTCTTACACTCTCTCAGGAGGCCCAAAAAAGGTTTAAAGAAAAGAGAGGGGCTTATAACACGAGGGTAGGCCCAGATGGTTTTTAATTTTAAACGGGCGACGATCGCGCCGTTTACTTGTACAGAGGGACTTATACAATGAGTGAGGCCCAAAAAGTTTTTTGTACAAGGGGGGATGGGTCTTACACTCTCTCAAGAGGCCCAAAAAGGTTTAAAGAAAAATAAATGGGTCTTACTACTCGAGGGTAGGCCCAGATGATTTTTGAAAAGGCGACGGTCGCGCCGTTTGTTTTTTGACGGTATCGGGACTTATACAATAAGTGAGGCCCAAAGATGATTTGGTCAAAAAAAGGGGGTTGGGTCTTACACTCTAATAGAGGCCCAAGTGTTTTGAAAATGATTTATGAGGGTTGAATTAATCCAAAACCCTAATTTGTTTTCAAAAATGTATTTAATTGAATAAAAATTCAATTAAAATGATCAAAAATTGTTTAACACATGGAAAACAAATTGTGATCTTGGATTAATGCTTCAAAAATTAAGTATTGACCTACAAAATAATTAGAAAGCATTAAAAGTTGCAAAATCAATGTAGAAAAAATATTTAAAATGCCAAAAACAATCAAAATATTAATTCTTTACAAAAATATCAATTATATGAAATAAATAATATTTTTGGGATTTTTTGTGAAAATAAAATATTTTAACATTTTTGTGAATTATTAAAAAAAGAATCAACTCAAAATCATTAAAAGTCAGAGAGAAATTAATTTTTGAATCAATTAAACAAAATCACAAAATTCAAATATTCAAATATATGAAAATGGCGCCAAGAACAACACCAAGAACACGCGCGTTTTTCAGTTTGCCCAGATTTGCATTTTCTATCCAATCTCCATGAATACGTAACCATATCATGCAATCCACATATCATTATGTTCGCCTCAACCTCACGATCATGTCTATGTACTTTAATTTCATTTAAATTAAACATACAACAAGAAATCACGAAGAGACCTCAAGAACCCTATTTTCTGCATGAAGGCTAGGATTTTTGATACACGATTCAAACAATGCAATTAATTGAGGGAAAACATTCCATGCATGATTATGAACATATGGTCAAATTATTGTGCGAGGAAATATGCATAGATTGAGAGATGACCAAGTTTAGGCTTACCTCCAAGTCGTGACAGCAAGTTTAGATGTGATTTTGAGTTGGAGGTGTTACAGACAAGTTGTGATGATCTGGACAGCTTCCCTACACCATATGGAGTGTGTTTGAACACTTGGATTAAATTGAAATGGACTGGATCAGTTTATGGCATCTCAACTGCAACTTCACTTCAAACTTGTGTGGATGGCAAGTGATTTTGTGAAATTGATGTTTTAGATGTTATGTGAGTGTTTGATCAGCTCATATGTGATGTATGTGAGGTGTGTGAGTGATTGGTTTGTGCAGAATTGCTCTCAAACTCAAAACCCGATAGCTACCTTGCTAAGAAAGGCATTTTTGCCAAGAGAAAGAGATTTTGAGGAAAGCATCTGTGAGATGGCTTTGGTGTACTCAAACTGACCACAATTGAGCTCTATTTATAGTAGAGCAAGTTTGTTTTGCAAGGAATAGTACATGGCAGCTGGTAAGTAGGTTTCCTCAATGTTGGCCAATGGAAATGAAAGTCTCCTCTAGCCATTGACTAGAGGTTAGGGCACAGAGCTTTGGTCCCCTTGGTCTTGGATAAGTCTTGACTAATTTCAGATGAGAATGGCTCAGTCCATGCCACCTTGATGGTTCCATTGAATGCCTCATTCCAAATTTGAAGTCTTGTCACTATTTTGGCCATTCTAGGTTCAACATGCTATTCCTTGTTCCTTGGACCTTGGAGGCTTGGCTCAGTGATTATCCCCTTTGGATTCAATCCTCTGAGGTGTCTAAGTGGATTGGAGCAATTGCAATTGGCTGATTTTGGCAAATCGAGCCAAAATGCAAATTCTGCCTTGCTTTGACAGATTTCAGCAAGGCAACTTACCAATGTTGTATCTCATGGTGTAGGTTGAATTTGGCAATGTTCTTGGCCATTTTGGAAAGCTCTTACATGATACAACAACTGTTTGAACAAGTTTGGTTTTGATCTCTTTTGATTCCAAGTGAAAAACCCCCCTACATTTGGCAAAAAGTGAAGCAGAATTCTGACTTAGTGAAAATTTCACTAAGTGTTGGAAAAAGTGACATTTTCACTTTTCAGCCACTTTGATCACTCCATAACTCAAAATCCTTAATGAATTGGAATGACTTGTAGTTGAAGTTTTTGTAGGTGATAATGAGGGCTACAAATCCATCTTTGGATGAGAAAAAATGGCCTTGTGGTTTAGGAGTTATGGTCCTCCAAAGTTGGTACCTTTGCCACTTTATTTTTAACTTAGAAAAATTTCTAAGTTTTATGGTTACCCCTTTTAAAAGTTATCTCACTTTTCTTGATTTTTCTTGATGAATGATGATTCAAATCATACATTAACATCATTTTAGGGTTAAAAATCCATTTTGGTGAAAAATCTCAAAAAGTCAAAGTTGACTTTTGTGCACAGTTGACTTTTTATCAGATGAATTCCAAACTGTGCAATTCTTCAGGAAATCATGTCCTTGACCTAAATCAAACTTGATGGACATATTCCATGGGTGTCATAGGGTATATTCAATCATGTATTAGGGTTTGGGAGCATGTCTTGGTCAAAAGTCAAAGTTATAGTTGACTTTTCTCTTAAAACCCTAATTGTGGTGCAGATGAAAATGAAACTTGTTGCTCAAGCTTCTTGGATCAATCCATTGTTCCAAATGGATAAACATGGTGTATTAGAGACCCTCAAATCATCTCTTGAGGTCTTGGCTCATGGTTTGTCCCAAAAGTCAACTTAGGGGTGAATTAGGTCAAGAAACCCTAATTCCTGATTTTTTATGAATGCATCCCCTGAGGCAAAATTGACTTGATGCATGGGTTCATGAGGTTCCATGAAGTATATTAGGTTATGTTTTGGATCAATGGCTTGTGCCTAGATGAAAATTTCCATCTGGAGGCCCTGGTTGACCAAAACCCTAATTTGGTGACACTGTCGATCTTGAGACTTGATCCACCTAGAAGGGAGCAGCCTTGTGCTTAATCCTTGAAGTGGGAGTCCTTTTTGATCCATTATGGATGTTTAAGAGATTAGACAAGTTGAAGATCATGTCATTTCTTGATTGATCCTTTGTCTAAGCACTCAGAGAGGGCTTGAAACCCTAATTTTGCTTGTAGTGGATGCTCACCCATCTTTGGGGAGACTGATGAAGCATAAAGGTTCATCCATATTGTGATGATGATTTTCACAATGATGGGAAATCTAAGTGGTCAAAATTTGGGGTATTACAGGTGACATTCTGAGAAAGGGTTCACCGAGAATGCTGCCTTTCACGTCTCCATATTGTTTATCCCCAAGAGGAGGGAAGAATGTATCTGAAAATCCTATGGAGATCTAATTTTGTTTGTATTTAAGAGTGACCAACAGGGCTTTACCTAGTGCTAGACGTAGTTGCCGGGGAAAACTCTAAATAACTATGCTAGTATTACACAGAGGATATTTGACAAGTATATAAAAGTTTGTGAAAGAAGACTTATAGTGAAACAGCCCTACAATACAGTTATATACATATGAAAGCAGTAAATGAAAGCGGATAAACACTTACCAGTTGTAGAGCTTCCATGCTATTTGGTTAGTTGTTCAACAAAGAAAGTTTTGATAACAACATATTTAAAATCAAAGGAGAAAGTATTTTTGAAAAGATTGTTGGGGCTTACAGCTCAAGGAGAGGCCCAAGGTTTTAACGATGATCGCACCGCTGTTTTGAAAACTGTATATAGGGACTTATACAATATGTGAGGCCCACAATATTTTGGTTTCAAAAAGGGGTTGGGTCTTACACTCTATTAGAGGCCCAAAGAGGTTATTTTTGTACAAGAGATGGGGCTTACAGCTCAAGGAGAGGCCCAAAGGTTTTTGTTAAAAAGGCGACGATCGCGCCAAACTTTTTGATGGTATCGGGACTTATACAATACACTGAGGCCCAAATTATTTTGGTTTTCAAAAATGGTTGGGTCTTACACTCTATTAGAGGCCCAAAGAGTTGAAAAAAAATTGTTTTAGGGTAACAAACCCATAAAACCCCAATTTCATCATTTTAAAGTAATTTATTCAAGGAAAATTAATAAAATGATAAAAATACCAAATAAGTGCTAATAAACAACTTATGATTTATGGTTAAGGTTTGGAAAATGAGGGATTAATCACAAGATGAATTAAAACTCATTTAGTTTTGATTTCCAAGATGAATATTCACTTTAAAAATGTTTAAAAACAATTAAAATGAATTTATTCATAAAAATACTAACTATATTAAATAAATAATATAAATTTTATTTTTTTGTTGAATAAAATATTTCAATATTTTTGTGATTTTTTGCAAAAAGAACCAATAAAAAATAATTAAAATTGAGGGAGTTATTAATTTTCCAAACTATTAAAAATAATATGAAAAATAGTAGAAAAGTGAAAAAAATAGCAAAAAGAGGGTCTGGGGCGAGGGGGATTCGAAACCCAGACCTCTTGTGTACAGGGCACGCGCCTTACCACTGGGATAGTGATACATCCATTGATTGAAACAAAACCACAAATATACAAGGCTTGCCTTGTTTTTGGCCTGGCCCAAGGCAAGGCAAGACAAGATTTTGGTTAGAAACGTGAAGGCCATAAATTTCTCATTTTTCCATCGATTGGGACAAAATTTAGGTCTATCCTGCCTAGAATTTCACAAGGAATCCAATGGTGGTGGTGTTTTTTTTAGATCATGCTCCTATTGAAAAACCCGATAGTGGTTTTGAAATAGGCCATGATTTGCATTTTCTGTGCTATCTCTTGTTACATACATGAATTGTATGATGAATTGGTGCAAACACAACACATATAACATGTATAAGATGTGCATGATCAGTGGACATCAAAGGAAAGCATGATTCAAAGAATTCAGGTTGTGATGTTTATCTCTCTTTGGAGCTTTTGTGCAATCTACCAAGTGCTTTGTTCCAGAAATGATTTAATGCTTTGGACACCCTTAAATGATCTCTTAGAAGCTTTTAGGATGGTTGGAATCAGCTGGAAACCCCAGGAACAAGTTTGAGCTCTTTCTTGCAAAAGGGGCAAAAGTGGCCAAAATAGCAACTCTCTCAAATGGTGTTCCAGATGTGGGGAACCATTTGGGACAGTTCAAGGATGATATTTGGAGCGTGTTTGAGGTTTTATCTGGTTTGGAAAGTGACTGAATCAAGACATGGCTTGGAAAATGCACAAAAGTCCTATTTTGAGGTTTTGAGAGGTGACTTTGTGATTTTGGTGTTACAGGTTACTTGTGAAGGTTTGGACAGCTTAGATATGACATATTGGATGTGTTTGGATCATGGGCTGTGGTGGAATTGCTCTCTAACTCAAAAACTCAGAGTTACCTTGCTAAAGAAGGCATTTTTGCCAAGAGAAATAGATTTTGAGGAAAACAAGTGTTGTAGTGCTTTGGTGTACTCAAACTGAGCACAAATGAGCTCTATTTATAGTAGAGCAAGTTTGTTTTGGCTGCAATAGTGAATGGTAACTGCTGCAGAGGTTTGGCCAATGTTGATCAATTGGAATCCAAGTCTCCTCTAGCCATTGACTAGAGGTTAGGGCACAGGCTGCTGCTTCCCTAGTTCTTGGATCATCCTTGACTGAATTCAGTTGGAAGAGGCTTAGTCCATGCCACCTTGGTGCATCCATTAAATGCTCCAAACTAAAATTGGAGTCTTGTCCCTCTTTTAGGCATTTCTAGGTTTGGCATGCTACTTTTGGTTCCAAAGACATGGGAGGCTGATGGATCAGTGTTTGTCCCTCCTTGGCCCCCCTTGAGGTGTTCAGATGGATAGATTTGCTTTTCCTTTGAAAAATTTGGGCAAATCGAGCAAAATTCCTAAATCTGCCTTGCCATGACAGTTTGCAGCAAGGCATATTGGCATGGTCCTATCTCATGATTTAAGTGGAGTTTCATGGAGTTCTTGGCCATTTTGGAAAGCCCTCATATGATACAATATATGTGTGATCATAGTTTGTTTTGACACTTTTTGGATCTAAGTGAAAAATGCCCCTACATTTTGGAAAAAGTGAAACAAATTCTGACTTAGTGAAAATTTCACTAAGTGTTGGAAAAAGTGACATTTCATGTTTTCAGCCATTTTGATCATTCCATAACTCAAAATCCATGATGAATTAGAATGAGGTGTAGTTGAAGCTTTTGTAGAGGGCCATGAGAGCTACAAATCCAGCTTTGAATGGGGAAAAATGGTCTTGTGGTTTAGGAGTTATGATCCTCCAAAGTTGGTACCCTAGCCACTTTGTTCCATAACTTCAAAAATTTCTAAGTTTTTTATGGTTACCCCTTTTACAAGTTATCCCACTTTTCTTGATTTTTCTTGATGAATGATGATTCCAATCACACATTAACATCATTTTAGGGTCAAAGAACCATAATTGTGAAAAATCTCAAAAAGTCAAAGTTGAATTTTATGCACAGTTGGCTTTTTGTCAGATGAATTCTAAACTGTGCGATCCTTTGTGAAATCAAGTCATTGACCTAAATCAAACTTAATGGACATGTTCCATGGGTGTTATAAGGTGTATTGAATCATGTCCCAAGGTTTGGGAGAATGCCTGGGTCAAAAGTCAAAGGCACAATTGACTTTTTCCGGGAAACCCTAACTGTGGTTCTGATGAACTTAAAACTTATGAATCAAGCTTCTTGGATCAATCCATTGTTTCAAATGGATCAATGTAGCTTATTAGTGACCCTCAAATCATGTCTTGAGGTCTTGGCTCATGTTTTGTCCCAAAAGTCAACTTAAGGGTGAATTAGGTCAAGAAACCCTAATTCTTGATTTTTTTATGAATGCATCCCCTGAGGCTAAATTGACTTGATGGTTGGGTTCATGATGTCCCTTGGAGCATTTTAGGTTGTGCTTTGAAGCATTGGCTCATGCCCAGAGGAAAAATTCCATCTGGAGGCCCTGGTCGACCAAAACCCTAATTTGGTGACATTGGGGATCTTGAGGCTTGATCCACTTAAAATGCTGCAACCTTGTGCTTGGTTCTTGATGTGGGAGTCCTCTTGATCCATTGTGGATTTTTGAGAGGTTTAGACAGATTGAAGATCATGTCATTTCTTGATTGATCTTTTGTCTAAAGGCTCTGAGAGGGCTTAAAACCCCAAGTTTGATTGTAGTGGATGCTCACCCATCTTTGGGGAGACTAATGAGGTATGATGGTACATCCATATTGTGATGATGATTTGCACAATGATGGGGAATCTTAGTGGTCAAAATTTGGGGTATGACAGGAAGTCTTCGCCTGAGGGGTGTGAGAAAGAAGTCTCAAGTGCGGCTTGAGCAAACTGAAGCCTCAGTCTAATGACCAGAAGAGAAGGTGGCTCAGTCATAGGGCGTGAGCAAGAAGTCTTAGACATGTGCTCTAAGCAAGGGGAAGTCTCAACCAGAAGACCTTGGAGCAGGTGGCTCGGTCAGAGGGTGTGAGCAGAGGGAAGTCTTAGACACGTGCTCTAAGCAAAGAAAGTCTCAGACAGTTGGTTTGAGCAGTTGTAAAAGACTTATGCAGAAGCATAAGCGATTGTAATCATGAAGTGGTTATAATGAAAATATCTTGTGAGGCAAGGGGACTGGAGTACTCTCAGTTATGGGAGAAACCAGGATAAATCTTTTAAGTCTTTTGTTGTTATTTATTTACTTATGTTATATCCGCTGCTATTGAATTAAGACAGAATTTGAACACCAGTTCTGATTCTGAAACTCTGATAAAAAATTAAATTAAAGAAAAATGTGAAACACAATTCAACCCCCCCTTCTTGTGCAGTTTTCACATCTTCACACTGTGCTCTCATCATCTTCTTGTATTGCAAATTGTGCTTCAGTTTTTTGTGGATCATTTGTGTTGGCATGAAATTCACGAGCAAAATGTCCAAGCTTTTGAAAATTCTAACATTGGACATTGCTCTTGTCATTTCTCCATCTTAATTCCTCATTTTCCTCTATTGTTTCCACCTTTGTAATTGCTTGATCCACCACATTTGTTATTGTTCCATCACCCTTTTGAAATGTTAAATTGTTGGAATTTCAGGAGTCTCTCCCACCAATATTGTGGTAGCTTCCTTTACCTCTACTCGTGGACCACTTTACCTTCATTTTTTTTGTCCATTCCAACGAAACGAGCTTGCAAAGCAACTTCAGCCTTTGCTTTGTCAACATTCATCTCCTCCATTCTCTACTCATGAGCTTCAATGGAACTTTGCAACACTTCTTTGCTTATGGTTGAAATATCCTTAGACTTTTCAATGGAAACCACTACGTTATTGAATCTTGACGTCAACGATCTCAAGTTTTTACTAACCACATACTGCTCAGTGGTTGTCTCTCTGCAAGATTTCCCTTGATTCGCCAATCTTGTTATTCTTGTAGTAAATTCACTAATGGTTCCTTCTCCTTCATTTGAATGAACTCCACTTGCCTCTTGTAAGTTTGTAACCTCACAATCTTTGCGTTATCAACTCCTGTTACTTTTTCTCTAAGATTGCTCAAGTTTCCTTTGAGGATGTGTAGTCACCAAACTTCTCAAAATTATCAGCATCAATACATTGATGAATGGGATACAAAGATTTGAAATCTTCCATCTTCTCTTCCTTGTGTGTAGTTCTTTGTGCAGCTGATGCACCTTTTACAAGTGCATTAACATCGTTTTTTGATCACTTCAAAAACATCTTGATAATCAAACAACACCTTCATCTGTTTGCACCACTTGTCATAATTTCTTGCATCGAAAATTTGGAGATTTGCAGGGATATGATCATTGGAGATGAAAAATAGTTTCCCACACTAAGTGTTTGGTCAATTAGAGAGAATGGGTGAATTAAAGAGAATTCTGATTAAAATATGGTGTTACTTCATTAATGACCCAACATGGGTATTTAAATAATAATACAAAACAATCTAGCTAACCAACTAATGAGAAAAATTAACTTTCTAGACATGTAACTGATTACACATATGGTGTAATCGGTTACACTATATCCCTGTTTGATTTTGAGCGCTACTGAAAGGGGGTGTAATTTGTTACATACCTGTTATAACCTATTACACCAACTTAAATTACACCATTTTCTTAAGAGTGGTCACACAAGCGTTGTGTTTCTCTCTAGCAATACCATTAACATCAAAACACTAAATATATTAAAATGAATATTCACCCTTTGTGCGTGAGAAAATTACTCATGGGCAAATTCATGTGTTACATATCTATTCACAATACCAAATGGTTTACATCTTCACCAAAAACCGCTCACAACAACTCTTTGATGATTATCTAGTTAGTCTCAATATCCGATAACCTTTAATTTCGACTAATATATATATATATATATATATATAGAGAGAGAGAGAGAGAGAGAGAGAGAGCTATGTGATAGAAAGAGTGAGCCTATGCCCCCCACTATCATAATTATAATACTAGTTTTTAGTATTATAAATAATAGGGTTAATATCATTTTACCCCTGCCATATAGGTGACTTCTGGTTTACGTCCATGTAAATTTTTTTTTTTGCAAATTCCCCCTTGTCATTCCAAGATTCCATCAATATACATCATTGAGAGAAATGACACATGCCAGATGCATATGTGGTAGGCTGAATGACTTTTTCTTTTATTTTTTTAAAATGACAACTAAGCTTATTTGGATGGCTTAGTTGACATTTTTTATTATTATTTATTTTTTAAGTGGCCTTTGAAGTGTTGAAGCCAAGACCTTTTACATTAAAAACCAATGTCTTACCACTTAGCCACATGTATCTTCTGTTTATTAATTTGCATCAAAATTATATATTACTTAACATAAATGTTAGTTAGTTAGTATATTTATATATTACAGTATTATAAAATTATAAAATTATAAGTATTATTACAGGATTATATGTTACAGTATATATATATATATATATATATATATATATATATATATATATATATATATATATATATATATATATATATATATATATATATATATATATATATATATATATATATATATATAATCAATATCATTAACTAAAAAATCACCGATACGATTTATTATTTATTAACGTTCTTAATAGTGTAAAACAATGAAATATGCAAGAAAACATGAAAAGAAAAAGTGTTACTCCCCCCGTTCCAAATTATAAGACGTTTTGGGCGTTTCACACAAATTAAGAAACTTAATTATTACTTTATGGGAAAGACAAATTATGTATAACTTTACAGTAATGTCTCTCATAATTATATAGGAGAGAGAAATTAAAAGAGTTGAAAGAATAAATAATAATAAATATTTGAGGGTATATTAGGGAAGATGTCATTTATATTGCATTGGGAATGTAAGGTGACTTATAATTTGAGACAAATTTTTTTAGCAAAGTGACTTATAATTTGAGACGGAAGGAGTACTATATATTTATATAATCTCTCTTGTGGTGAGGATACCGTATAGGCTTATTTTATATATATAATTTTGCGTACACAGAAATAATCACGGTCATCATAAGTGACCAATCACAGAAAACAATAATCACACATAAAAATATCGTAAGCAAGAACGCAATAAAATACTCCCTCCGTCCCAAATTATAAGACGTTTTGGGCGTTTCACATAAATTAAGAAACTTAATTATTACTTTATGGAAAAGACAAATTATGTATAACTTTACAGTAATGCCCCTCATAATTATATAGGAGAGAGAAATTAAAAGAGTTGAAAGAATAAATAATAATAAATATTTGAGGGTATATTGGGGAAGATGTCATTTATATTGCATTGGAAATGTAAGGTGATTTATAATTTGAGACAAATTTTTTTAGCAAAGTGATTTATAATTTGGGACGGAGGGAGTAGAAACTATGGACAACCTTCTTTCAATCAAAAGAAAATAATTAATACAGACAACCTCGTTTGAGCTAATAGTCTGTTGTTCTGTTATGAGTGATGTAGCCAACAGCCCCAATATCAGAAAAAGTATGATTACACCAATTCGAAAACCCATGTTGTTATATATATGTTTTTGTGATATACTCCCTCCGTCCCAAATTATAAGACGTTTTGGGCTTTTTACACAAATTAAGAAACTTAATTATTACTTTATGAAAAAGATAAATTATGTATAACTTTACAGTAATGCCCCTCATAATTATATAGGAGAGAGAAATTAAAAGAGTTGAAAGAATAAATAATAATAAATATTTGAGGGTATATCGGAGAAGATGTCATTTATATTGCATTGGGAATGTAAGGTGACTTATAATTTGGGACAAATTTTTTTGACAAAGTGACTTATAATTTGGGACGGAGGGAGTAGAAGACTTCGTCTAAGCTAAATAGCTTGTTGTTCTGTTTTGTGATCTAGAATGTTGATTAAAATATGATTCCTCCAAATAAATGGTTTGTAGGATAATTGATTTGTGTAAAGTCAAAGTGCATAATAGGGGGTATATATAGTGTGATATTGCTTGTGTTTTCTTAACGAACGTGGTGACTGGTGTGTGATTAATTATTAGTCAAATAAAATAAAAGACTACTACTTGACAAATAATGATAATAATAATAATAATAATAATAAAGATAATAATAATAATAAATAAAAGGCTACTTTTCCTTGTCTTATAATTTTTCCTTTTTTGGATGCAATTTTCTTTTTTCAATGAATATTTTCTTTTGATTTTTTACGAGGACGCTTGTGTGGTGTGACTTTTGAGTAGTAATGGGTCAAATAAAATAAAAGACTACTTTTCCTCATTCGTTAAAAGATTTTGTTCGCAATTTTGTTTTGGAAACTTCTATGGAAATTTAATTAAAAAAACTATTTTTATTTGACAAATTTAATTTTTCAATTGAAATTCTTAGATTCATAAATCCCTAATTAATCTATTCGTTGTCCATCTTCTTCGTCCCTCTCCCAGATCATCATCTATCTTCCTCCAACTATGCAGACTGAAATCTTATCCGTCCTCTTCCCTCACCCACTTTCGTATTCGTACTCTTGTTTGATTTATAGTTTTTAGATCAAACGTTCACCTGCTCCGTATTCGTTGTGTTGTGCATCCAATGATATCAACATTTTCCATCTTTGTTGATCAATTCTCTCATCCAATGGTTTAAAGTTATTCCCTCTTTTCACAAGTAGTTGTTCGTACCCAAATCTTTATATTTTCTCAAAATCAATTTAATTTAAGTTATTACCCAGAAACGTTCGATTTGGGTAGTAGGGTTCGTATTTTGAGTTGAAGTTGATTTCAATTCTTTCCTAGAAACGATTGATTTGGGGATTAAATTTTGTATTTTAAGTTGATGTTGATTTGAATTCTTACCTATAAACGATCAATTTATGGATTAAGGTTTGTATTTTAAGTTGAAGTTGATTTGAATTCTTACCTAGAAACGATCGATTTGTATTCTTACGCAGGAATTATGGAATTAGGAGTTAGGGTTTGTATTTTATGAAATTCTTAAATTCTGAAAATTGCATTTGCATTGAATTGTAAGATAGTGAAATAATCTTCATTCAATTGAATCTTTAGGGTTTCAAATGAATTGTTAGCCTTTCAGTTGCATAAATAGGAATTTATATTGTGATTGTAACACCCATATATAATACATGTCTAGAAATACATATTATACATAGTGTAATGTTGGTACTAAAATACATAAGCGCCTAGAGGCAACATTGTACATATTACATGCCAAAAAAAAAACTACAATTATCGCATAATATATAAAAGGGTACCTAAAATAAAAGTAGGAACTAGATCATTCTCATAGTAATATCTAAATAAACATCCACACAGTGGAAATGTCATCCAAAATGCTAAGTAAGCAAGGACATAAAGCCATCTTGTCCTTACCCTTCACCTGCTCAGAACTTTCTGAGAATAATCAACAAATATGGGGTGAGATAATAATCTCAGTGGGTTCCTTATCTAATGAGTCCACCGACTCTACAAGGTTCTAATCAAATCCTAACTCAAGTCACACAGGGGAAAAAATTTAAGTAACGGGAAAACTTACAATGTATGGCAACATTGCTCTTGAGTTCATTAACTTAACAATCAATAATCGGAAATCAAACCAAGGTATCTTTCCCTGTCTAACCCTACGTCTAGGATTATCGACACAAGTCACAGATCCTTGTATCATACTTCGACTTACATGTGGATTTCAGATTCCAAGTGATAACAATCACTTCAAGAATCACCGCTCACTATGGGACTCCAAACCCATTTTGAGCCTTTTCCTCGTATGTGACTCTAACCCACTTTGAGGTCCACCTTTTATGGGACCCTAACCCATTTGGTTGAGCGAAATATTGGTGCGTACATCCCAATTCTTACTTTATATAAGTACCATAACTTGGGACGACACAATAAAAGGGTTGTTTCTGACTATGTGACTAGATAGAAACACAACATGATTGTATTCGACAACTACAAGGTGATCACAGTCACCCTAATAACATAACAATACTACATGTTGAAGGTGAGAAAAATACATAATAAGGGGGTTGAATTGTATTTTTTCGTTTCTTTAGTTTGCGTCTGATCATAGTTCAAAATCTAAACTGGTGTTCAGATTCTGATTATTCGTTGCAGGGGATGTTAACATAAGCAAATAAGTAATAACATAACACACAAAGATTTATATTGGTTCCTCCCAAATAAGAGTAGTCCAGTCCCCTTGCAGCACAAGAGATATTCACTATAATCGAAACATGATTACAACCGCTTATGCACTTAAGCATAAGACTTTTCTTTGCTCAGACCCTCAACCCGAGACTTCCTGCTTAAAACCCTTAGGTCCAAGACTTCTGCACAGGTTCCACGAACCCAAGACTTCCCTGCTTAAGTCCCTCAAACTCAAGACTTCTGCTTAGACCCTCGGTCCAAGACTTCCCTTCTTAGATTCCATGAATCCAAGACTTCTGCTCAAGCCTCTCAGGCGCAAGACTTTCTTCCTTAGAATCACAGTCCACGACTTCCTTGCTTAAATCCCACGGATTCAAGACTTCTGCTCAATCAAGTATTGATTAAGACTTTCAATGTTCTAGTACATAGCAGGAGACTCACTTGGCTCAAGCTTCTCAACAAGAGACTTTGTTGCTCAAGCACATAACAATAAACTTTATCTAAACTACTGAACAATCATGTTTAGTAGAATAGGGAATAAGGTGTACTTGATACAATTATTAGAGGTACAGGGTAATCAACTTAACAAATACCTCTAAGAACTTGATATTTCTAAGATATTCAATGTTTAAGAAATCTTAAGGCTTATTAAAATTTACAGCATATAACAGAAAATCTGCAAACTCGATTGTGTTGCTTATTGTATGGTCTTGTTATTCCTCTATCCAGAAAAAAGTGTATAACACTTTTATCCTTCTTGGCTTTCCTTCTATATTTGCCCTTTTGATTGCTTCCTTGTTTGAAGACTTCAGTTTGAATCTTCAGTAGCTTATATAGCAGTTGTAGAAGATTAGTCGTTGGAATAGATAACTTGAACAAGTATCTTTATTTCTCCATAGTATAAGAGACGTTCAAGAGAGATACACCAAAAGATCTTAATCCATTGTGTAACATGTTTCACCATTGTGTCTTCCATGTAATCTTGTACTATAGAGTTGTTGAGTGTAGATATCCGTAAAGCATGTCAACTCTTCTTGAACCTTGTGAATTTAGAATCTAGCTGACAAAGTGATTTGACAATGCAGCTTGCTTTCAGCAATACAGATAGTTTTATCTTTATCACTAATTCTAAATGATCACCAGAAGCTAATTACATTCACCAAGTGTAGAGACAATATGTTGCTTCTTCTGATGCTGAGACCTCCAGCTTCAGAGTCTACGTCAGACATCACTTAGAGAGTGTTCTTCAGATTCTGCACCACCAGATGCTAGTAATTTAGGTTCTCTCAAGTGCGTCCTTAGATATCAGATTTTAAATATATAACTTAAGCATTATAATCTACATACTTGGAACACACATTAGATAACACCATTGTTCTTTTAATACTTTGTTATCATAAAAACCCAAGGAATATATGTCATGAACAAATCTTGTTCTAACAATCTCCTCATTTTTTATGATGACAAACATAAGTATTTAAAGGACAATGTTGGGTTATTCTAATTTTCTTAGTTTCATCAGAGTCTGAGGTATGTAAGCTCCCCATAAGTTTGATAGTTTAAAAGGTTGAGGTTTGTAAGCTCCCCCTAAGTTCTATCTTTAAAAAAACTAAAATATATCTTAATTTTCTTGGAAATATCAATGTACGAGGTTTGTAAGCTCCCCCTGAGTCTAATAGTCTAAGGTTAAGTTCTGTAAACTCGCCAAACTACTATATTAAAAAAACTAAAATATTTTAACTTTCTTGGAAACATCAGAATCCGAGGTTTGTAAGCTCCTTCTGAGTCTAGTAGTCTAAGTTTGAAGTTTGTAAGTTCCTCCTCAGAACTATTTTTAAGAAAGCTAAAATATGTTTCCCGGGTAACATAACCAAAATAACATAAATTTAAATAACATAAATTTAAAATAGACAATATGTTTTAAATGAATGGGTTCAGTTTCTAATTAAATACTACTATATCTTTTCTCCCCCTTTTGTCACATCAAAAATAATAAAAGAGAGAGAAAAGAATTAAAGTCATAATTGCGTAGCAGAGCATCATCACGTGATCCGTTCCCAAGGAAGAGAAATCGACCAAGAAATAGGGATAATTAAGAATTGTATAGTGTATGCAAAATATTTATTGGTCGTAACAGTTCCAAGAATCAAGCAAAAGATTTTATTCCAACATTTAGGATACCTAGAATCCACTATAAAAGCAACCGAAACCAAGATCATTTTCATCAACATCCATCAAAATATCATGGAGTCCTCAGCTGAGAGCGAAAAAAAATATCTGTTGTGACAGAAGTCACAGAGAATTCTACAAGTTTGAAAAACCCAAGACCTTCAGAAGCCAGTGGTTTCTGAAGCATTTGCAACTGGGCCTATCTCTTCTACACTGAACACTTCAGACGAATCTTCATCCTTAGCACCTCAAAGACCAACAGAAGCAGGTCCATCAGCTGCTATTTTGAAGCCAAGGAAGAAGTCCATGAAGAAGACGAAGAAGAGGAGGACAAACGAGATGTTTTATCACACTACTAGAAAATTCAATTTTAGATACTGAATTAGAGACTGATAAAATTCGGTCACTATAGCGACTGAATTAGCGACCAAAAAAAATATCTTATAAATGGGGTTTTGTTAGCGACCAAATTAGAGACCAAAACATTAGTGACCAGAATTATGGTCTCAAATACATTGTAGTTAATGCTCCACTGTACCTGAGTTTTAATATTTATTTTGTAAAAAAAGTTAGCGACCGAAATGTCGGTCACAATTAAAAATATAAAATATTTATTATTTTAAATAAAATAAACGGATTGAATTTTGGTTACTAGTTAAAATATTATTAATTTTGTTTTCTCTTCCCATCTTTAAATTATTATTATTAAAGTTTTAATTCTCTCTTATTTTTCAATCGCTTTTTACTACTATTTTAATTTTTTTCAAACTTTTAGATAGCTACAAATTAAAATATAAGATAATTATAAATTTAAAGTATCAGAATAACTACAAGTTTATATATAATTTATAGATAGCTAAATTTACAAATTTTCAACTCTCTAATATTCTAACGTATTTGCATATATAACTAAATTTAAAGTATCAGACTAATTATAAATTTATGGGTTAATACCCCTTTTGCCCCCTGCCATATAGGCGAAATCCCAAAAACAACCCTGTAAAAAAAACACAGATTCCATCTCTGCCATTTGTAGATTCCCTCTTTTTGCCCCTGAGTAGATTTGGTCAACAAAATTGATGACATGGCTGCTTAGTTGGAAATTTATTTATTTTTTCTATATATTTAAATTACACGCGTGGCATTTAATTATTATTTTAATATTTGATGTTGAAATGCTTAAAATTCAAACATTCAAAAAATTGCCCACTACAAGGATTGAACCCACCCACTTTTGTTTCAAAGCTTAAACACCTACCACTAGTCTAGGGTCTTTATCTTGTGTTTTAATTGCTTTTAAACATACATATTATATGTTTGCATAGTTGTTTTCATTTTCATCAATTATTATTAGAATATATTGTAACTATATTATATATACTATGACTATTATTAGAATATAGTTAAATAACATATTGTAAATATTATACTGTAACTATAATTGTTTTACATATTATACATATTGTAACTATATTGTAGCTAAATTCTAAATATTTACTAAGTATTAATATTAAAACACATTTACTAAATTATTATTTATATTTTAATAATTATTAATTACAGTAAATAATAATTAAATATTTATAAATAGTAATTACTGTAAATAAAAGCTAAATATTTATAAATAGTTAAGATATTTGTAAAAAATAATAACTATTTGTAACTAAAATATTAACTAAATTAATAATAACTAAATAATATTTATAGTTAAAATAAATACAGTAAATAATAATAATTAATATTTTAAAAAAACTGTTATTTAAAAAAAACTGCTATTTTAAAAAAACTGTTATTTTAAAAAACTCTTAATAAAAAACTAAATTAAATAAATAAATATAATAGTAGTTTTAATATTAGTAATTACTAATAAACTGAAAATAAAAATATTAGTAATTAATAGTAAACTGAAAATTAAAAGATTTCTAATTAAAATAACAGTTTTTTATATTAATAATTAATAACAAACTGAATTTTTTTTAAAAATTAATTATAACGTTAAATAAAAATAAATAATTTAGTTTTTATGATATAGATTTGAAATAAAATAAATAAATAAATAATTTTTAAATAATAGCATTAAATAATTTTAGAAAAAATTATTCATTAGTTCAGTTAAAATTATTTAACGTTAATAATTTCATTAGTTAAAAAATTATTAAATAAAAATTATTCATTTATTTAACGCTAATAATTTAGTATTAATTAACGTTTTAATATTAAATAATTCAGTATTAAAATTAATATTAATATTAAATTTACAGTAATTAATTAATTAACGTTTTATTTTAGTATTAATATTAATATATAATTCATTATTAATATTTAGATTAATAGTTCAGATTAATAATTCATAATTAATCCTAGTTCAGATTTATAATGTAATATATAATTTTCAAAAGGATAATATAACAAAACAATCAAGATGGCCTAGTGGTGGAAGGCGCCCCATGTAAGCTTTAAGTCATGGGTTCGATTCTCATGAATGACAAAATTTTGATATTTTGACATTTTAACATGCAATCAATAAAATATTAATAAAAATGTCACGCGTGTAATTAAATAAAAAAAATAAAAAAAAACCAACAAAGCAGCGCCATGTCATCAATTTTGTTGACCAAATCTACTCATGGGCAAAACGAGGGAATCTACAAATAGCAGGGATAAAATCTGTGTTTTTTTTTACAGGGTTGTTTTTGGGATTTCGCATATATGGCAGGGGGTAAAAGGAGTATTAACCCTAAATTTATTTAAAAAACACAAATAAATATAAAAAATTAAGAAATTTTAACTATCTTCTTTTCCCCATAATATGTGTTCACGTGCCAATTTTTTTGGAAGTAAAACAAAATAAGATTATTTATTAAAAACTAAATAAATAAGTAATATTTAGTCTGTCCTTTCATATCTAAATTAAGCGCTAACTAAAATTTTAACTCCCCCTTTATCTCAAAATTAGGCGCCCAGTAAATAAAAAATGTAAAACAACAGAGTAAAATTGTAACTTCCTCCCCAAAACCCTAAGTTGGAATACTCTCCTCTTCTACACCCTACCTCACCGTCCGTACATCACAAAAAATCAAGACTTGCTTCTCTCTTGTTCATCCTAAATCAATATTTGTCCTCTGCTTCAAATCATGGAAACTACATAAATCATCATCTTCACCTTTTGTTCTCTCTTGTATTTGTAAATCAAGCATACAAAGGTATTTTAATATTTCCTATATGAAATTAATGTTAGCAACTATTTTGTCTTTTCGAATTTCAGATGTTGGATTGCTCAATGTGATGTAGTAAAATGGTCAATTTCTACATATTGTTTTAGATTTGGGTAGAAGAAAACAAAACAAAAGTTTCTCAATTTCTTCAATTTGTTTTAGTTTATAGATAGATTCAATTGTATTTATTTTGAAATTTGATTTCTAACATGTTTATAGTGGCAGAAACGAATCTACAAAATTATTAAACAAAGGGGAAAATTATTCTATATTCAAAATCTAGATCTTTCTCTATTTGTTATTTTATAGATGAAACTTTTCAGTTGCTACTTTCACTTTGATGCTACTTCTTTATCTTTTTTTATTCAATTTCTAGGAAACTAGCAAACAAATAACAACCGTATATATTTATCTACATTTTACAATTAATTTTAAAATTCTTCATATTCCTCTTTCACTTTGGGGCTGTTTGAATTATTTAATTGATGAGAAATCTAATGCATTTTAGAGAAATGTATGCTGATTTCTCAACTGCGTACACTAGAAAATAATTCATTTGATCCACTTTGTTTAAAGATATGTAAAATTATGAAACATTCCTTTATTAACAAGTTTATGTTAGACAAATGTCTAATAATTTAACCATTATTACTACTGTTTACATTTCACAAGTTCAACTACTCCCACATTTGAATTTCAATATCAAATTGTTATTATTTTTTATTGTATATTAACTCATTATTTATACATACAGAAAAGGTTTACTATTTGTCCACCAGATGATGTGTGGGCTAGAAAGAATTTTGAAATACGAGGTGCAACAGTAATGAAAAACAATTTAAACAAGGTTCGTACTACAATGAATAAGCCAAAATGGATTTGGTCCGAAAGTGTGGAATTCATTGTGTGATCATTGGGGAACTCAAAAATTTAAAAAGAAAAGAATACAGGCAAAAACAAATCGAGCATCTGATTGTGGTGGTTTTGGAGGATCCCTTCACACATGTGGCTCTATCACCTCATCCCAACATAGAGGTATATGGTAAAATTTCCTTGCTTTTATATATATTATTGTTTTGGAATGTTTAGATATTATGTTAAGTTCGTTAAATGTTATTAAGGTTGTTTATATTCTTAAAAAAATAGTCTTAACATTAATATTTAAGAATGTTCGTAATATTTTTGTGCCTCATATATGAGTGGACTTGGGATTCACTAAGTTGTTTGGCTAAGAGGGTTAGGTGTGTTGAGGATGTGTTATTCTTTTGTATAGAAACATTAATTTAGTTTAATGATAATTTATAATATAACTGATCATCTTTATTAAAAGTTTATTAGAATGTGATTTGATATTGGATTTTTTAACTGTTCACATTTATGAGTGACATTGTTAATTATATGCTTGTGCTCAAGATCCTGATACTGTATATATATAGAATTTTTTATGTTAGATAATTATATAAATCACATGTGCCTCATTTATATATTTGAATTATTGCTAACATGTTTTTAAATTATATTTATCATCGTAGACTGAAAAGAATGACACTCCTCCTAATTCTTCAGAATTGTTTCTTCATACACACCAACACCGCAAGAATAACACCTGGGTCGATATAAGATCGGAATTTGTGCATGTAATAAGTTCTCAACTTTAACTTGTATATCCTTTATTATTATTTTAATATCAATTTATTTTATTGTCTTACAATATTAATTAGCCTTTTATACTTTTGTTATTAGAAAAAATTTACAGAAAGATGGGAAAAATTGATCCAAGAATCATCTCAGCAAGGAAACGCCCCACCTATTGAATTAAATGTGTGGTGTGATGTTGCAGGAATAAGAAAAGGAAGAATATACGGTCTTGGAATGGAATCTACCGTAATAGCAGGGAAGCCTACTTATCGTGGTTCATGTTCCTCGTCAACTGAGTGGGTTCAAAGACATGAATTTGAAGAAATGAGAAGTGAAAGGGATCAACTTCGTGAGGAATTAGCTAACACAAATAGAACGGTTGAGTATAACAATTACAAGCTAAAGCAATTGATGGATAGTTTGAATTTTCAACCGAAGCCATATTCTAGAGATCAAGTTCATGATGACGAGGTTGGTGATAATGATGATGAAGCTGCGGGTGAAGTTGGTGATGAAGAGATGGACTTAGAATAACAAATGAATAGGAAAATAATGTGTTACGTTTTATTATGATAACTATTATTGTTTAGTTAAAACAAATTTATAGTATTATTTTATGAATTCTTATGAATACTTTATATTGTGGTCTTCTGTTAAATTGAATACAATTGAAAACTGAAGTTTTTGTTTATTTGTTAAATTTTGGATTAGTATTTAGTAAGTTTATATACATTTTTTAATACTTTTTTGAGTATTTAATTTGTTAAATATAATAAATATTTCATGTATTTAAAATTTTTATTCAAAAATTATAAAAGGTATTAAGAAAAATAATTTTGTTAAAAATAATTTTTTTAATAGCTTAAAAAATTAGAGACTGATTAGTCACTAAAAAAATATAAAATCTAGTCACTACTAATAAAGTGGAAAAAGTAGCAAGAAGTTAAATTTGGTCACTAAATAAAGCTTCAGTCACAAACTCCGTCAAAGAAATCGGTCACTAATTTGGTCACAAAATCAGTCACAAAATCGGTCACTAATTTTTGGTCTCTAAATTCGTCGCAAGTAGTTAGCGACTAGCTCTTTTCCAACCGAGAAATGGTAGTCGCTTTATCGGTCGCTAAGTCTTATAGTGACCGATTTTAAGGATTTTTTGGTCTCTAATTTGGTCTCTAAAATCGAATTTTCTAGTAGTGTCAACTTGTCATCCCAGAAGCAAAAGAGGAGGATGTCCATGAAGATGGACCTGATATCAGTTGGGATAACTAAATGTATTACAAGGCCATGGATGATTTAGATTGGTTTAATCTTTAGTTCAATCCAATCCTTTTTTGTAATCCTTTTAATACTTGATCAATGAAAAAGTGATTTTGACAATTTCATATTATGCAGTCGTACAATCACTATATTTTACCTTTAGATTTTATGACAAAAGAATTAATGAACAGAAACAGAAGTTAACTTGTTAACAATAAAATTTACAATTGTTAAGAGGATCTTAATAGGTCAGAATACTAGACAACATTTCCAAGAGTCAGTATTTAAAAATTGATTTGACTTAATCAATATTAAAATAATGAATACTCAAGGTAATGAATGTAAAGATTCTATAAAAACACTTAGCAGACTCCCTTTCATAATCACTTAATCTTTTGACACAAAGATGTATAAACAAAAACAAATTTAGGGTTTCAAAGAGAGATTTCAGAAAGACAACCATGCTAAATGCAGCAGCTCAAGAAAACAAAAGTAATGCAGCAACTGAAGGATCTACAAGCAAGAAAATAACTTCAAAAGAGCATACTTCTTCAGCAACCTTCGTTGAGACACAAAGAAGAAGAAGAACTCCCAGGTTAAAACGCAGAAACCAACTGAGAAAGGAAGCTGTAGAGTTTACAAAGGAAGAGTGGAAAGATTATTTAAATCTAGATATGTCGGATTATCCTAGGGAATACCTTAGGGCAAATCCAAATTCCTAGAGAGTTTTAACAATTTGTAATATCTTCCATTTTAATGAGAATGTTGCATGTTTTGAGTTTTTAATTCTATTCAACTTATCCTCTTGAACATATATATATATATATATATATATATATATATATATATATATATATATATATATATATATATATACTCACAAGAGCATGCACAAAATCGATAACAAGATTGCTTAGTACACAAAGTTTTAACAAATACAATGCATAAATCTACAGAAGTCTAACATCAGAAACTCTCATAGATAGCTTCAAACTTTTCTCTCCAAAATTTAGAAAAATCATCCTCAAGACTTATGATAACTCCCTGTTGGACTAGTAGTTATGAAAGAACTCGTGTATAAGGAATGAAGAAAGTATTTCCCCTGTGAAAGGATGAAAGAGTCTCCTTCGGATAGTCAAACATAACTTGAGGAAGATCAATTTGCAAGTCTGAGTTAAGAAGAAAGTAGAAAATCTTTTTCACTAGGGTGCACAAGGTCTAGATCCTCGTCTTTAGGAAGCAAGTTTGAGTCCAGAATCTGATTCTATACAATTGCATCAAGATGAAGATTTGAGACCAGAGATGTGTTAGATGGATCTACAAAAGTACACAAAGTAGGAAGATAGTGTTCCAAAATAAGATTTCCTGGGATTTATCCAATCTCCTAACAATTGATCACATTAGCAATCAATTTAGAGGTTACTGTTATAGAAACACCAGACACCTTAGAAAGAATAACACACTCAGAATTCAGCTCAATAATGGAAGCATTAATCCAAAACTCTATGACAAGCCTTGGATAAGTGAAACCACATAGCATCTTAAAGCATCTATTCCAAATTTGTTCAAACACAGTCTTCCAAAAGTTAAAACCTAGCTTAAGCAATTCTTCGAATTCTATAAACTTTTCATTGATGAAAATTAGATGATTCAAAGGAGAATTGACTAGAGAATTCATTTCAGGTTTGGTTTGATCAATACACACACACACACACCACCTAAGAAAATAAAAAGAAAAGAAAAGAACCGAACAAGATTCCAATAGAATAAGAATCTTGTCAGAAAAAGGACACAAAATGATGTTTCACAAGACAAGGGATAGAAATAATAATAGTATATAAAAAGAAAAACACCATTACCCAAAGTTTCTTACCCAACAGATTTCCTAAATACATTAGATGATTTTCAACTTCATGAAATTTAAGTAATAAAACAATTTAGAGAAACTTTTTTACTTAAACTGCTTAATCAGAAGTAAATAATCATTTTCAGAATCTCAGAGACTGATAATTTTCAGAAGCTATCATCCATCATAGTCTAGTCGATCTAGACTACGAGAGATATATCTTTTGTCAGTCATCAGTCTTTGATATTCTATTCAGAATCAAGCTTTTTCTCCTGAAACTAGAGTTAATGAATATTGAATTGGTTTCTTTAATACCTAACAAGCAGCAGTATCATCACAAAAAGTGAGGAAACTATTTCCATAAATATGACCATCATCTAGCTAATGATATATTCAGTATAGAAAAATACAACATAGTTTTTTCTTAAAAATTTCTTAAGATTCTTTTTACAAAAGAATTTCTCTAGAGATCTAACAGAGACTTTGTATTTACTAAGACATAAATATCTCATTGAATCAAGAACTGAGCCAGGAAGAACATACATACCTTTTTTTTTGGTTATTTTCTTGGTTAGACTCCAGATGAGTATTCAGATTTGACCATAGAATCTGAATACTGTATTGAGTGGATACTGATTTAATGGCTGTTAAACCATTGGCTCCACTTTTTTCACCAAACTCAGTGCCTTCAGCTCTTGAGTCTGGGATGTAGGCTCTTCTTCCGTCAAATGTTGTAAACAACCTTTGATAAAGTACCATCGAAGATATATTTTCTCCTTTCTTCGATATTTGTAGCAAATAAATTTTGAATAATGGCACTCATGTTTCTATGAGTCAGAAATGTTAGTCCTGATAGACTTTTCTTTGCCTTATGCCTTAATCTGATAGCAGTACCATGATTCATTCCAGAGTATGAGTCTAGGATGAGTTATGGTATGAACAAGATCTTATTCTTAGGAGAGTCACTGATTTCATTGTCTTGAATTAAATCTTTTGACTTTGAAATCTTTGACAAGCATAGAACCAGATAATGTTTGCTATTAGCGATTGGTATAAAACAAATAAAGAGCATTGTCATAGTATTGCTGGCAGAACACGAAGAATTGAAGGTTTCTCATGAAATTGTCCTTTAACACAAATTCAATGACGACCTTCAATTTTTAGGAGCAATGGAGTCACATAAGATATCATCTTGAAGACCAGACTCCTTATTATCAATATTGAAGCAAGATAGATTTGACATTATCTCTTTCTCTTCAATAATTGACTTTTATTCTATGACTCAGAAAGTTCTTCAGAAGCAGTAATGACCAGCAAAGCCATATTACATTTTCTTCTAAATCCTTCCCTATGTCAGCTTCATTTTGGAGTCATACCTCGAAAAATACGATCCTTCGCGATAAAAGCGGAAAAAAATCGAATAGAGTCCCTACCGTGTTAGAACAAGATTTATTCTTGATATTTTCTCATTAGTTTTGATGATAACAAAAGTATTAAAAGTATAATAGTTTATTTGATGTGTGTTTTATTTATGCAGGTTCTTGTCTTGTACAGAAATCATCAGAATCTGTTTTACTTAAGATAAACTTGAAGTTGCTTCATTTCTAGGTTTTGGTGGCAGAGTCTGAAGAACAATTTCTAGTGTGGTTTGACTAAGACTCAGAACTGAAGGCCTTAGCATTCAGATGAGTTTCTTCACATAGTAATTGTATATTAGCATCTAGTACTATTCAGAGTTGGTGATAAAGTTATGGACTATCCGTACTACTGAAAGCATGTTGTATTGTCTTATCAGCCTGTCAACTCGAGTCTACAAGATTGCTAGGCTCAAGAAAAGTTGGTACGCTCTATGGATGTCTACTCCCAATGGCTCTATTAGTACAGAACCTCTTGAAGACTCAAACATTAAACATGTTACACAATGGATTCAGAAATCTGTTGTGCATCCATCTTCAACGTCTTTTGTACTTTGGAGTAAAAGCAAAGACACTTGATTAAGTAATCTTCTCAATGACTAGATTTTGGAAAGCCTATATATACGGATGAAGATTCAAGCCTGAATTTTTAACAAGGATTCTTCTGTTGAAAGAGTAGCAAGATTAAGCAATTATCAACTCTATGTAATATGTAGATTTTCAGTTTTAGGTTGTAATTGTAAAAGCCTTAAGATTACTTACCCATGCATATATTTAAGAAATCTTAAGTGCTTTAGGTGTTTGTTATGGTGATCTCTCGTACCTTTGATGCATGCATCATGTACACCTTGTTCTCTATTCTGCTGAGCCTTCAGTAGTTTAGATTAAGTCTCTTGCTATGTGCGTGAGAAAAAATTCTTGTCTCATTGGGATTCAAGCAACAAGTCTTGAGCCAAGATGCTTAAGTCACATAAGTCTCATTGCTTAAGTGCTTGAGTTGTGAAAGTCTTATTCAGCTAGTCTGACTAAACAAGGTTAAAGTCTTAGACACGAGCTCTAAGCAAGGTAAAAGTCTTAGACACGAGCTCTAAGCAAGGTGAAGTCTTAGGCAGATGGTCTAAGCAAAGAAGTCTTGGTCAGGAGCTGATTGAGCAAAGGGTAAGTCTTAGACATGCGCTCTAAGCAAGGGAAGTCTTGGACAATTAGTCTAAGCAGTTGCAAAATTCTTATGAAGAAGCATAACTGATTGTAATCATGAAGTGGTTATAATGAAAATCTCTTGCGAAGCAAGGGGACTAGACTACTCTCAGTTAAGGGAGGAACCAGTATAAATCTTTTGTGCCTTCTGCTGTTATTTTATTTACTTGTGTTGTATCCGAAGCTAAATAATAAGAAAATATGAAGCACAATTCAACCCCCCTTCTTGTGTACTTTTCACACTTTCAATTGGTATCAGAGCCTGGTCTGTGCTTAACACTTAACAGTGGTGTAGATATTGATCCAATAAGAAAAGTATATTTCTTCTTCAAGAAGGAATCAAGTGCCACATGAAAATATCATACAGCTTTTCCTATCATATTCAAATGAATGATTCCATTGAATTTAAATGATGGAAAGGCTAAACATATTTTTAACTCATTGGACTTGATAAATGGTTACTGAAGGACTATAGAATATCCTTGAAAAAGGTATTATTATAGAAGTTGATGGTGTTATAGATGATCTATTTGAAAATCTCTTTCACCAACTCAGAAGATACATATTGAATATCTTCAGAGGTAGATGCATTCTGGTAGATGCACTATCTCACTTCTAAGTATATCAACATCATTGATATGTCTGATTCTTGGACTATCTTTGAAGTCTTGTGCTTGGGTTTTTGGAATCCGTTTTTGAAGCTTGAAGTAGTTACACTTCATCTAATCTTTTCAAGCAAATTCTGAGAGGATTGTTTCTTGACTTAAATCTAAAGTCACAGTTTTTTTATGTTTACATCCTGAATCTGCTATGTTCTGAAGGTTTGACTTCTAGTATTTAAAGAAAAGAAATGAAGTTGGATGATGAAAAACTATTCAATAGATCCCTTTCTCTTTTTAGCTTAAGTTCTTTGGAATAACTAATGATGAGAAACCTAGGTTTCTTGTCAGAAGAACTTCCATATTGGTTGAATGGATTGTGATATCTGTTGATAGAAGAGTAACTTTAAGAGCTTCTGAAATATTTGTATTTCAACTGTTTTCTCAAATCTGAAAGCATGAAGTAATTTCTACCAGAACCTAATATCAAATGCTTGTCAAAATTTAATCGTTTGAAGCTGATATTAGTGTAGGATGCAGATGAAGAGAAGCATCTGTGTTCTGAAATAAAAAATCAAATATTGAAAAGCAAGAGATGTTGTTAAAGCTATCTTGTTTCACAATATTTGATTATATAGAG
Source organism: Lathyrus tuberosus (assembly GCA_022829125.1). Lineage (NCBI taxonomy): Eukaryota > Viridiplantae > Streptophyta > Magnoliopsida > Fabales > Fabaceae > Lathyrus > Lathyrus tuberosus. The sequence continues at coordinate 1,208,616 of JALAZF010000237.1, forward strand.
TTTGTTCTTTAAGGTGATATTGATAACACTATTTTAGTGTGTTACTTTAATCCATTTTCTGTGGCATTTTCTTCTAGGATTTGGTGATTTAATGTGAATTTAGCTTGTTTCTGTATGATTTAGCTTTGAGAACGCGAGGTGCTCTTTTTATGGTTTTCAATGTGTTTTTGTCTAAAAAGGAAGTCAGTTGATGGCAAGTAGAGGCGTGACTCTGAGAGACGGATTTTGGAACAGAATGGAAAGCTGAAGAAAAGGAAGTGGTTGATAAATTAATCACTTACGTCATCAAGAGGATTGGAGAATAAAGTTACTAGGGCTCACGTGGCATTATTTTGAAGAGCAATGAAGCAAGAGAAGTGGGATAAGATCAAGGAAGCTAGAAGACAAATGATAGTATGGTGGGGACCATGCTCTGCACTGCTCTACCACTCTGCTACAGCAGCCTGCAAAAGCAACTTTGTCTCCCACCAACATCTGTACCAGATAACTTGCAAAGGAAGGGTTGAGGGACAGCTGGTCCACTTTCGGATTTGATATGGGCCTAACCTTAATTTTATCAAGAAGCCCATGATCCAAGAAAGTAGCAACTCTCACTCCCACTCACCTCTATATAATGAAGACTTGCGCATTGAAGAAAGAGAGCTGGATTTGGAGATTTACACACAACAAGCATTTTTCAGTCTTAGTTTATTTTCATTTTAGAGTTAGAGTAATTGTAGAGAGTCTTCTCTTCTCATCCAGTCTTGTGCATTCTGCTGTAAGCTGTCGTGACTGAAGAAAGTTGTTGTTGTTTATCCAACGCAAGAGATCTTCAAGTTATTATTAGGTTACATTTCTTTACTTGTTTTTGTAAGAACATGTCTGCTCTTAGTTTCACTTTAGTAGTTTGTACTCAGTTCACTATGAGCTAAACCCTTGTTTGATGAGCTTAATGAAGTTAGTATAAAAGTTGTTTTATGTTGAAATGGTGTGATGCTTAGTGTCTTGTATTATTATGTGTTTTTATGCTATACACTTGATTCTTAGAGTGATCAACTAAGAAAAAGGTAAAAGCTTGTTGTTGAGAGAGATCCAACAAACAAGTGGATTTCATAACAAAAGTGGTTAATAAAGTAGGATAGAGATATTCACTTAATTCAACTTGCTTAGAGATAAGAAGTTGGGACCATACAGAATTTCAGAATTAAAACCAAACGTATTTTAGGGCTACAAGTGAGACTTAGAGATTTGTTCCCTTGCCCTAGTTATGCATGTTTTTGACGTTATAGGGATACACCATTGGATCACGTTCTGACCTTTTGAGTCACGGCACTTCACATCATGAAAGCATTTTAGCAACAACTATACTAATGGATTTTAGCTCATCAACTGCTCTCTGATATTTTAACTCCTTTTTATTTACCATCTTTATCTTAGTTAATTGTGTGTTGCTCCTGCCATTTATTATTATTTTATTACCTAGCTCATAATTTCTCTTAAACAAAGAAACTAATACTTATAGTTCAAATCTTTTATCACTTCCTGTGGATTCGACCTTTACTTTATCACTTGTTGCATTATCAAGCATGTATACTTGCATGTGACACCCTTGCTTTAAAACCATATAAAACGAAGCACTAGATATAAAGCAACAAGTTTTTGGCGTCGTTGCCGGGGAAGTGTATAAAAGTTTGAATTATTGTATTTATTTTTTTTTTCTTAAGAAAGATTGTATTTAAGCCTTTAACGTTTGCTATGATTTGGTGTTACGACAGGCTTAAGCTATTGCATGCGCAGGTCGTTACAACCAGTTTACAGTGGTTATCCTAAACCAGAAATAATTCTTAGCACACGAAGGAGATTTTTACATACTCAGCAAATATCTGGAGATTCCTCAAACTCAGTCGTGGCTGAGCCTGAAGGAGTAGTGCACGAGGTGGACACAGACAAAGAAAGTTCATCGTCATCATCAGAAGAGTCACTATACGAGGTGAACATTACGGAGCCAGACATCATTGGTATTGCCAATGACCAAGCGCGCAAAATCAGGGACTATGCTGTCTTTGATCCTAATGCTATGAATATTGGCATTGCTAGACCAGCCATCACAGCACCACAGTTCAAGTTCAAGCCTATGATGTTCCAAATGTTGCAAGCTGTTGGTCAATATTCAGGCTCTCCCCATTAAGATCCACACCTGCATTTAAAGCAATTTCTGGATGTTGCAGACAATTTTAAGATCCTTGACGTGCCTGTCGATACCTTTAGGTTAAGGTTGTTTCCATACTCTCTAAGGGATAAAGCCAAGAGCTGGCTTAATTCTTTGAAACCAAATTCCATTACTACATGGAACACTTTGGCGGAAAAATTTCTGGCCAAGTATTTTCCTCCTTCTAAGAATGTAAAGATGAGAAATGAGATCACTTCATTTAGGCAAGGAGATGATGAATCGTTGTTTGATGCATGGGAAAGATTTAAAGAGTTGTTGAGACAATGTCCTTATCTTGGGATTCCCATCTGCATACAACTTGAGACTTTCTACAATGGATTAATTCCATCCTCAAGGAATATGCTAGATGCATCCAGTGGTGGAGCTCTTTTGTCTAAATATTATGATGATGGTTACAAGTTAATTGAGAGCATTACTGCCAACACTTTTCAATGGACAGTCACTAGGGCCACTGTAAGTTTAACTAAAAAGAAACCTGCTGGAGTGCATGAAGTCACTGAGACCACAACTCTTGCTGCTCAGGTGGCTCAGATCCACCAGATAATGAAGAATCTGATGACTCCTGAAGTGACAAAGCCTGAACCAATTAAGGTGGTTCCTGACGCTACGGAGGCTTCCTGTATCTACTGTGGAGGACCACATTTGTTTGAAGAATGTTTTGTAAATCCCATTTCTGTTAACTATGTTGGCAATCCCAACAACAACAACAGATACAATAATCCTTACAGCAACACTTACAACCCAGGATGGCGCAACCATCCTAACTTTTCATGGAGTAACAATCAAAGTCAACCAAAGCCACAAGCAACAACACCACAAGTCCCACCTGGTTTTTCTAACCCTAACTATGTTGGGGTTAATTAAGGAAACAACCATCTGGAGAATGTTCTTAAGTCCTTTATTTAAGAAGCAAAGAATCAATTCCAATCACAATGGGTGAGTATCAAGAACTTGGAAAATCAAGTAGAGCAAATTGCCACTGCTTTGAGCTCAACAAAACTTGGGAACTCTCCCTAGCTATACTGAGACTCAAGTACACAAGCTGGAGCGAAGAATGTTGAAACCTGCCAAGCCCTTAAACTTAGAAGTGGTAAAGAAATAGAAGAGGCCCCTACAAAGAGCAAAGAGGCAAGCACTTATCTGTCTATGCCAGAAAGTTCTGGAGCAAGAAACCAAGTTGGTGAAGAACCTTCTTCATCAGGGCAACAGAAGCACAAAGACGATGTACCTACTGCAGACCTCATTCCTCAAGAGAATCAAGAAGTCATTACTGAATCCAACAGAAAGCAAAAGTTTGTTCAAGAAATGCCACCACCTCCTTTTCCACAAAGGATCAAAAAGGCCAAGGAAGAGCAACAATTTGCGAAGTTTATGGAGATCTTAAAGCAGTTTCACATCAACATACATTGATTGAGGCTATTCAACAGATCCCAAATTACTCGAAGTTCATGAAGGATGTGCTCACCAAGAGAAAAAGGGTAGGAGAATTTGCTACGTTTGCACTCACTCAAGAGTGTAGTCAATTAGTTCAAGGCAAGTTCCTTCCCAAACTGAAGGATCCTAGAAGTTTCACTATTCCATGCACCATTGGAGATACCTTTTGTGGAAAGGCACTTTGTGATTTAGGGGATAGCATTAATCTCATGCCCTTATCCATTTTCAAGAAGCTAGGGATAGGCGTTGCCAGGCCTACAACTATCACCTTGTAGCTGGCAGATAGAAGTATTTGCAACCCACAAGGAAAGATAGAAGATGTGCTGGTGAGGGTTGAAAAATTTGTCTTCCCTGCTGATTTCATTATTATGGACTTTGAGGCAGATGAGGAAACACCCATCTTGTTGGGAAGTCCATTCCTAGCAACGGGTAGAACCTTAATTGATGTAGAAAGGGGAAAACTCACTATGAGAGTGAACGGGCAACACGTAGTGTTCAACATACTCAATGCCTTGCAATACCCAGAAGAAGAGGTAGCTGACTGTTCCATGATATCTATTTGGGAAAGTTTAATTCATAAAAACCTCCTAAAAGCTAGTGATGTATTGAAAATTGAGCTAGGAAAATTGGAAGATGAAGGACTAGAAGATGGGATCATTTATGGTCCAATGAAGAAGCAAGAGAAAGAATCTGTGGAAGTGATAGAATCTACCATTGTTGCTCACAAGCAGCAGCTGCCTTCCATAGAGGAACCTCCTAAATTGGAGCTTAAGCAACTGCTGGAGCATTTATAGTATGCATATCTGGAGGCAGAACAGAAGCTGCCAGTTATCATTGCTACAGATCTGGAAGAAGAGCAGAAGGAGCAACTAATTTCACTACTTGTCATACCCCAAATTTTGACCACCAAGATTCCCCCATCATTGTGTAAATCATCATCACAATATGGATGAACCATCATGCCTCACTAATCTCCTTAAAGAGGGGTGAGCATTCACCACAACCAAGAATTAAGGTTTTGAGCCCTCTCTAAGCACTTAGACAAAGGATGAATAAAGAATTGACATGATATTCAACTTTTCTAAACTCTCCAACACCTATAAAGGATCAATAGGACTCCCACATCAAGAACCAAGCACAAAGTTGCTACATTCCAAGTGGATTAAGCCTCAAGATCGCCAGTGTCACCAAATTAGGGTTTTGATCGACCAAGGCCTCCCGGTGGAAATTTTCCTCTGGGCATGAGCCAATACTTCAAAACATAACTCAAGATACTCCAAGGGACCTAATAGACCCAATCATCAAGTCACTCTAGCTTCAGGGGATGCATTCACCAAAAATCAGGAATTAGGGTTTCTTGACCTAATTCACCCCTAAGTTGACTTTTGGGACAAAACATGAGCCAAGGCCTAAATAAATGATTTTAGGGTCTCTAATACACTACACTGATCCATTTACAACAATGGATTAATCCAAGAAGCTTGATTCACAAGTTTTAATTTCATCTAAACCACAATTAGGGTTTTGAAGAAAAAGTCAACTGTATCTTTGACTTTTGACCAAGACATGCTCCCAAACCTTGGGACATGATTCAATACACCCTATAACATCTATGGAATATGTCTATTAAGTTTGATTAGGTCAAAGACTTAATTTCACGAAGGATAGCACAATTTGAATTTCATCTGATAAAAAGTCAACTGTATAAAAAGTCAAAGTTTGACTTTTTGATTTTGTGGTCTACCAAGGTTCCTTAACCCTAAAGCAATGTTAATGTGTGATTGGAATCATCATTCATCAAGAAATATCAAGAAAAGTGAGTTAACTTGTAAAAGGGGTAACCATAAAAAACTTAGAATTTTTCTAAGTTATGGAACCAAGTGGCTAGGGTACCAACTTCCAAGGATCATAACTTGAGATCCAAGCAACCATTTTGGATGATCCAAAGATGGATTTGTAGCCCTCATGGCATACTTTAAAAGTGTCAACTATATCTCATTCTAATTCCTCATAAGTTTTTAGTTATGGAGTGATCAAAATGACTGAAAACATGAAATGCCACTTTTTCCAACACTTAGTGAAATTTTCACTAAGTCAAAATCTATCTTACTTTTTTTCAAAATGTAAGGGCATTTTTCAGTTGGATCCAAAAAGTTTCAAGACAAACTATGATCACACATGTGTTGTGTCATATGAGGGCTTTTCAAAATGCCCAAGAACTCCATCAAACTCCACCTGAGCTAGGGGTTATGACAACTGCAACATGCCTTGCTGCAAACTGTCTTGGCAAAGCAGATTTGTGTATAAGGGCTCAATTTGATCAAATTGTGCAACAAAAAGCATGGTTATCCATCTGCACACCTCAAGGGGGAATAAACAAGGGACATGCACTGATATATCAGCCTCCCAAGTCCAAGATTCCACAAGCAGCATGCGAAACCTAAAATGCCACAAAGATGTCAAATATCTAATTTTGTTTCCAAGCATTCAATGCACACACCAAGGTGGCATGAACTGAGCCTATTCCAACTGAATTCAGTCCAATTTTATCTTTGAATCAAAGAACCATAGGCCTGTGCTCTAACCTCAAGTCAATGGCTAGAGGAGACTTGAGATTCCATTTGATCCACATTGGCCAAAGGCCTGCTGCAGTTGCCATTCCCTATTGATGCCAAAACAAACTTGACACACTATAAATAGACCTCATTTCTGATCAGTTTGAGTACACCAAAGCCCTATAACACTTGCCTTTCTCAGAATCACACTTTCACTCCATTTTTTTCCTTCTAAACCAAGTCACTATCGGGTTTTGAAATTGAGAGTGATTCAAACCAAACCAATCATTCTAACACTTCATAAACATCATATGTGAGCTTATCAAACACTAAACCAACAACTGGAACACCAAATTCATGAAATCACCATCCAATTGCTCAAGTTCTTGACAGAGTTGTAGTTGAGGTACCATCTCAAGTTCTAGCTTGTTTCAAACCACTCCAAGCATTCAGACACATCACTTGGCACCTAAGGAAGTTGTCCAGATCATTGGAACCAGCTTGTAACACCTCTAACACAAAACACGATCACCAGCTGCAAGAGGTAAGCCTGAACTCTTCAAACTCCATGATGCATGCATATTTTAGTGCACAATAATTTTGCCATATGTTCAAAATCATGTATAGAGTGTTTACCCACAATCAATTGCTTTGTATAAATCGTGTATGGAATTTCTGAGCCTTCATGCAGAAATTAGGGTTCTTGAGTTTTTATTTTGATTTCTCATTCCATGCTTAAAATAAATGAAATTAAAGACCATAAACATGACCGTGAGTTGAAAACGAGCAGATTGATATGTGGATTGTGTGATTTCATCAAGTATTTAGTGAGATTGATGAGAAAATGCAAATCAGGCAAAAATCAGAACACGCGCGTGTTCTTGGTATGTTCTTGGCGCCTTTTTTTGAAAATTTGAATATTTGAATTTGGTGATTTTATTTAATTGATTTAAAAATTAATTTCTCTCTGAATTTTAATGATTTTGAGTTGATTCTTTTTTTAATAATTCACAAAAATGTTAAAATATTTTATTTTACAGAAATTTCACAAAAATATTATTTATTTCACATATTTAATATTTTTGAAAAGAATTAATTTTTATTTGTTTTTTAACATTTTGAAAATTTTCTTTCTCTTGATTTTCCAAACTTAAATGGTTTTCAATCATTTTGTTGACAAAAACATGATTTTAGAAACATTGATCCAAGATCACCACTCATTTTTTACATGTTTTCCATAATTTTTATTAATTTTTTAACAAAATTAATTTCATTTTTAAACAAAATTAGGGTTTTGGTTGATTCCACCCTCATCAATCTTTTCCAAACACTCATGGGCCTCTAATAGAGTGTAAGACCCAATCCCTTTTTAACCAAAACCATTTTTGGGCCTCAGGTATTGTAAAAGTCCCAACACATTTTCAAAAACCTCGGCGCGATCGCCAGTTCAAAAATTAAATAACCTAGGCCTCCCCTCATGTTATAAGTCCCATCTTTATTTTTCAAAACAATCTTTGGGCCTCTAATAGAGTGTAAGACCCAATCCCTTTGTAAATAAACCATTTTGGGCCTCACTTATTGTATAAGTCCATCTGTACATTTTCAAAACAACGACGCGATCGTTGCCTTTTTAACAAAATTATCTGGGCTTATCCTTGAGCTATAAGACCCATATTTATTCATTTTCAAACTCTTTGGGCCTCTCCTTGAGTTGTAAGACCCATACCTTTGTACATAAAACCTTTTGGGCCTCAGTCATTGCATAAGTCCCAGTACAATCTTATCAAAACAACTTCCCTTTTGATTTAGGTTCAAATGTACAATTGTTATCAAAACTTTCTTTAATTTCTTTGAACAACTAACAATACAGCATGGAAGTTTGCTCACTTGTAAGTTTTATCCGCTTTCATTTACCTGCTTTAATATATATATATATATATATATATATATATATATATATATATATATATATATATATATATATCTGTATTGTGGGAAGCTGCACACTGTGAGTCTTCTTTCATTCTTTTAAATACATGTCAAATATATATACCTGTATTGTGGGAAGCTGCACATGGTTAGTCTTCTTTCATACCCTTTTAAATACCTGTCATATATCAACTGTATATATACTAGTATAGTTATTTAGAGTATTCCCCGACAACTAGGTCTAGAACTAGGTAAACCCATGTTGGTCACTCTTTAAATACAGTCAAAATTAGATCCCCATAGGATTTCCAGATACAGTCTTGCCTTCTCTTGGGCTTAAACAATATGGAACAAAGAGAAAGGTAGTATTCCTCGTGAACCTTTTCTCAAACTGTCACCCCTATAAATTGTCAAAGAAACTCTACTCCCCGGAGTTGATCTATTCTCGGTGAATAACATCTCTTGAGTTTATTTAAACCTCAGAACTTTCACTAAATGATCTATTCTCGGTGAAAAGCATTTCTTGAACTTTTCTTGGTTTGGGACCCACAAGCTTCCTAAAAGCATCCCCGCCTCCTCTTGGGCTTTGTACAAGGACCCTTCGGCTTCTTAGAAGTTCTCATGCCTTCTCTTGGGCTTAATACAAGGACCCTGAAGACCTCCTAAAGGTATAGGACAGAACTTAGTCATCCTTCGTTAGAGCTGTCTTTCTAAAAAGGAGTCAAAACCTCAGACTAATATTAGGGTTGATACTCATCCCTTAAAAGAGTTGGCCTCCTCTTGGGCATCATACAAAATAAAATAAAACTCTTCCACACCAATAGACTTGGACAGTCTAAATCCCCTCTTGAGTCTGAAAGACATTCTCAAGTTCCCTACAAACATAGGAAGAAACCCAGGTCATTCTGGATAAATCTCCAACAGAGCTAAAACCCAATCTCTCTCCTAAAATCCCCAAGCTAGGGTTGGTTTATCATCATCATAACACTATCCCAAATCAAAACCTCAAGGCATCCGATATCTCAACTCTTCTGTAACCCTTAGCAAGAGTTGATTCCCCACTTGGACCTGCCTCGAGATCTCAATAATTCCCAGCAGAAGATTGCCTCCTCTTAGGCTTTGTATAATGATATTTCCTCAGCGAAGTCAGCCTACTCTTGGGCTTAGTACAATGATTCTCCCCAGTGGAGCTAACCTTTTCAGACTCTCTTGTTGAGTCAATCACCTTTTTAGACTCTCTTGTTGAGTCAACCACTTTTCAGACTCTCTTGTTGAGTCAATCACCTTTTCAGACTCTCTTGTTGAGTCAACCACTTTTTAAACTCTCTTGTTAAGTCAATCACATTCCAGACTCTCTTGTTGAGTCAACCCTTTAGCCTCAATCTTGGGCTTTTTACAAGATAGATAAAAATACTCTCTTGTTGAGTCAATCTTTTCCAGCCTCCCTTTGGCTTGGTAAAAAGATTTCCCCAAGCACAAGTTAGCCTCCTCTTAGGCTTTGTATAATGATTTCTCTAGGTGTTCAGCCACAATCCTGGGCTTTGTACATGACAGATAAAAGCACTCTCTTGTTGAGTCAAACCCTTTTAGCCTCAATCTTGGGCTTTGTACAAGACATAAATCATCATAACCTTCTCTTAAGCTCAGGACAAATAACTTCCCCAGCAGAGTCAATTCCTCCCAGCCTTATGTTAGGCTTCGAGGAATGATTTCCCAAGCAGAGTCAAACTCATTTCAGCCTCTATCTTGGGCTTTGTACAAGACACTTAAAATATCCTCATCCGAGTCAGTAAAGTCTCTTTCAGCCTCAATCTTGGGCTTTGTACAAGACATATAAAAATTTCTTTCCCGCAGAGTCAGTCTTCTTTTTAGCTTCTATCTTGGGCTTTTAACGAGATACATACAAACCTCCCCAGCGGAGTAAAAATCCTTTTAGCCTCAATCTTGGGCTTTGTACAAGACAGATAGAACATTTTCCCCGGAAAAGTCTCTTTCAGCCTCCTCTTAGGCTTTGTATAATGATATCCCCAAAGACTGAGTCTCTTGTTGCCTCAATCTTGGGCTTTATACAAGACACCAATATATACCCTCTCTTGTTGAGTTGGTCTTATCCAGCCTCCTCTTAGGCTGTGGGTAAGGATTTCCCCTGTGGAGGAAATCAACCTCTTAGCTTCAACCTTGGGCTTTGATCAAGGCACATAAAAATCAATAATGTCTCTTTAGAGATGACAAATTCTCTCTCAGTCAAACCTTTTAGCTTCAATCTTGGGCTTTGAACAAGACACAAATACTCACCCTTTCAGCCTTTGTCTTGGGCTTTGAACAAGACACCAAAATACCTTTTTTTCCTCCCTTAGAATAGGAGGAACTACGATTGCTCTGATTTCTCTGTTTCGTTTAAACATGAATAAGTCAACATAAGATTGCGAAATCTTAGCGAGCATACTAATCAAAAACCCTAGCTCCAGTACCTTCATACCAATCAATCCTTAGGTCCAGTACCTTACCAAAAACATCAACAAAAACTCAATCTCACTCTACCACATTTCCCAAGAAATTTTCTCAACCCATTAACGGATAAACACCATCAAGTAAAAAGTGAAACCTAAAGCTAATATCCTGTGGATAAACACATATAGGATGGGTAATTGACAACTACCCATTGTATAACCTGACCCCATACCCCCAATCTCTTTTAAGCATTTGTTCGATTAAGCATCCGCGTGCAAGGTTAGTTTTAGATAGCTTCCCTTTCCCTTCCAACTTCACAGGATAAATAAGAAATCAGAAAGTAGCACCCCCGTCTACCAGCGATAAAGTGGTCACTGTAACACCCTTCTACCCCACATACAATACGCGGTAAAATAATCATTTAAAATCAGAGTACAACATAGAAAGGCGTCATATTTTCGTCTTAAAACATCTTGATAACAATCCTGCTCTGTAGTACGGGTTTTTCAACAATTTAATTCAAAACATCGCAGCGGAATAACTTTATTCCAATCAAATTAAACTTCAAACATCTTAAAGAAAACGATAATATCATCCGTTAAACCAAGTAAAATAGAACTCAGAGCAAGGGTAGGCCCGATGTTACATAATCAGAGCAAGACACACCCTCTACTCAACTGAAAATGAAACTGACTCCAAAGCTACTCTTCACGCACCGCGAACTAATCTTGGTTATCTGCACGTTACCCACGTAGAGGAAACATTCGAACAGGCAGGGTGAGTAATCACAATTCAATATAAATCATATAAAGAAAAGACATTAACATGGCAACTGTTGTTTTATCAAATACTACATCGACTCACCCAAACAACATCACAGTGTATTCATAGTGTCCGTACCTCGTCCTGAAAGCCGTCTTCGGAATATCATCAGGCTTAACTCGGAACTGATGATATCCCGACCTCAAATCAATCTTGCTGAACACACAGACACCTACTAGCTGATCCATCAAATCGTCGATTCTCAGTAGCGGATACTTATTCTTGATAGTCACCTTATTCAGCTGCCGATAATCAACACACAACCTCATACTTCCATCTTTCTTCTTCACTAACAACACAGGAGCACCCCACAGAGAAACACTCGGTCGAATAAACCTCTTATAAAGCAACTCCTTGAACTTTTTCTTCAATTCACTTAGCTCAGAAGCTGACATTCGATAAGGAACCATCGACATTGGACTTGTACCTGGTATTAAGTCCACTGCAAACTCTACCTCATGCTCTGGAGGCAAATGACTGATGTCATCTGGAAACACATATGGGAATTCACAGACAACGGGCAACTCCACACTCGCAGCTTCACGATCAATTTGCAACGATGCAAACATTGCAAACACCAAAGCTTCATCTTCTTGAAGGTCGTCTACTTGCTTAGCAGACAAGAACATCAACTCCACACTATTATCAATCTCAAGAAACTCTACAGTCTTGTTAATAATTGATATGAACATGGTTGAACTCCAATCAATTCATTCCAAAGATCACATCAATCTGGTGCAAGGGTAGGCACACCAAATCCATTACAAAACTCTTCTCAAAAATCGTCACAGGAGATCTCAAACACACAAGGGTAGTAGTAACAGAACCATTAGCTGGAGTTTCTATTACCATATTCCCCTTCATATAAGATAACTTCAAACTCAATCTATTTGCACATTCAAGCGAGATAAAAGAATGAGCAGCACCAGTAACAATAATAGCAACCAACTCGATAGTATTAATAAAACAAGTACCTCGGATCAGGTTGTCCTTCTCTGGAACTTCTGCACCACTCAAAGCAAATACACAACCACTGGTCTGGGCAGCAGTAGCAGTCTTCTTCAGTTTTTGACATTGAGTACTGATATGGCCTTTCTCACCACAATTGAAACAGGTCGGACCTTCATCTTTGCAGTCAGTAGTTCTATGTCCCTTCTGGCCACATCGATAGCACCTCACCATAATATTGGTGCACGCATCAGCAAGGTGACCTTGCTCACCACACTAATGACACTTTCCAGAAGCGGGAGCTGCTCCCCCACTTGTCTTTTTCCCATCTGAAGCCTTCTGCTTCCCTTCGTCAGGTGAAGTTGTATAAGGCTTACCCCTATACTGCCCTTTCTTCTCACTCAACTGCTTGTAGTGGGCAGATCGAGCTCGGCTGTCCTCATCGTAGATTCTGCTCTTGTCCACCAACTCAACGTACCTGCAGATCTGCTGATACCCAATACCATGCTTAATCTTTGGTCTCAGCCCATTCTAGAACTTGAGACATTTGGACATCTCAGCATCAGCACGATTGTAGTGCGGACAAAACTTAACCAACTTCTCAAACTTCGCGACATACTCTGCCACAGTCATATCTCCTTGCTTCAGCTCAAGGAATTCCACTTCTCTCTTGCCACGAGCATCCTCTGGGAAATACTTTCCAAGAAACTCTTGCCTAAACACAGCCCAAGTTATCACAGTGCCAACATCCGTAAGTCTCTGACGGATGTTATCCCACCAGTCCTCAACCTCTTCTTCCAGCATATGCGTTCCGAACTGAACCTGTTGCTCATCAGAACACCTCATCACCTGGAAGATCTTCTCGATCGCCTTTAGCCACTTGTGAGCACTTGTTGGGTCATACGTACCCACAAAAGTCGGTGGATTGTTCCTTTGAAACTTCCCCAAAGCACGAAACTCATCAAGAGCTCCACCATTTGGATTCAGCTGCGCCACCACATTAGCAACCGATTCCAACGCATCAGCAATCGCACAATCATTTCTTCCAGCCATCCTGCACACCCCCAACAAGGTTAGAAGAACTAAAACATCGACAATGTACACACACTCGTCGACTGAAAGGGATATACATCAAGTAAAAACTTGGCCGGACGGACCAACCAGGCTCTGATACCACTAATGCAACATCCTTCTACCCCACATATAATACGCGGTAAAATAATCATTTAAAATCAGAGTACAACATAGAAAGGCGTCACATTTTCGTCTTAAAACATCTTGACAACAATCCTGCTCCGTAGTACGGGTTTTTCAACAATTTAATTCAAAACATCGCAGCAGAATAAATTTATTCCAATCAAATCAACCTTCAAACATCTTAAAGAAAACGATAATATCATCCGTTAAACCAAGTAAAATAGAACTCAGAGGTTCACAATGTTCCCGACCCGATGTTACATAATCAGAGCAAGACACACCCTCTACTCAACTGAAAATGAAACTGACTCCAAAGCTACTCTTCATGCACCGCGAACTAATCTTGGTTATCTGCACGTTACCCACTTAGAGGCAACATTCAAACAGGCAGGTTGAGTAATCACAATTCAATATAAATCATATAAAGAAAAGACATTAACAGGGCAACAATTGTTTTATCAAATACTACAGCGACTCACCCAAACCATCATATAAAACATCACGTCACCAATATCACTCATATGCAATCATGCAATGCCACCAAGAATGAAAAGCAACATCACAATAATGCATGTGGTACCAAATCGTCATAATAATGGACACCAAACCATCAACCCTCCACAAGGGAGCACGTCACAAAATACTCCAATCCGCACAATGGGATTGAATCCACCAAAATAACGGACTGAAGTCCCATCATAGAATGCCATGAATGCATGATGCAACAACATCGTCATAATCATCATTAAAATCATCATTTGCATCATCATTCATACCAATATTCCTCGTACTCATCAATACAACATTTATTCAATCAATCACATAATTCATACTAGCTACAAGTTCTCACGTATCCTACTTCCGTCATCATTTTCATCATTAAATAATCATCATATAACACGTCAACACATAGCAGCAATTTACAGCAACGTCACAACATTAATATAATATAAAACAGATATTTTCCATGAATTTTAAGTCAATAAAAACCATATTTTTCAGTCCCAGGTCGCGCTAAGCGAGCCCCACCCGCGCTAAGCGCGCAGCTCTTTGCCTCGAAGAGGCGAAATTCCTTCAGACCGCGCTAAGCGCACTAGGCCGCGCTAAGCGCCCTCTGCGATTTTGGTAGAAAAACCCTGCGATAACAACACTTCTCCATCTGCGATTCAACACCCCTAAACCAGATTTTATCCTTAAATTACCACAGATTATGTTATTATAACCTATAACTATCACATATACGTTAATAACAACAATCATCACATAGCAAATCATCAAAATTCATCATCCCTAACCTCCAATTCCTAGGTTTTCCCCCAAAACCCCAATTACCCACCAACACCAAATCTTTATACCAAAATATTGCAAAGTGATACTCCCCATACCTTAGAGTCTTGATTCTTTCGATCTTCTCTTGAAGTTTCACCGGAAATCCCTCTATGCCCTAGCCTCCTCCACTCTTCTTATGTTCTTTATAGCACTCTTTTCTTTCTTTCAACCAAAATAACACTAATAATGAAAACTCCCCTCACTATTCCTTGTTTTAACTCAAAATACCCCTAATTGTGCTCTTCCCATCTTACCCTCACTTATCCCTTACCCATGACCATCATACCCTCAAGGCTTCTAACAATCTTATTTTAAATAATAATAATAATTTGAATAATGTGATACAATTATTCTTACCATCAATATTATTAATATAATTCCACCACAATGCTCATGAAACACAACAACATGTCATCAAATTACCTTATATTCACAAATAATTAATAATTAACTAAATATGAATTTAGGGCGTTACAGTCGCGTCACCGAAAAAAATCGCTCGCTATAGAAAAATGGCGACTCTGCTGGGGACATCGTTGATCTGTTAGGATTATAGGCTATAGCTCTTAAGAGGTCTAGGATGTTAGTTTTAGGAATATATATATATATATATATATATATATATATATCGCTTTTCCTACTTGATATCCGTGTTTATTTTTCTGCTAATGGGACTGCGGGTGATGCCGCATCTGGAAAGTTTGAGTGACACCTAAGATAAGTGATGGCACTAGACGAGTAATCTTACAGGGAGTGACTACCAAATAAGAGACCCTGGTCGACCATCGAATCAGTGGAGACACCCTTTGCGGATTCAATGCCTATACGACTTCGGTTGTTGAAAGCAGATTGTTCGATTGTGGTTGTCCATGAAACTGATTATTTAGTAGGCTGAGACCTTGTTACTATTTTGTAGTGCGGAAGCTATCGGAAATAGTTGTCACGCGATACTACCCTCATTTGAGATCACTCTAAGATACATCAGCTCGCTCGGGTGAACCAACCTGCTGTTGTTATCCCAACAGGGGTCAATGATTTTGCGGACATGTACAAAAAATCACTAGTATAACCTTTGGGGATGGGTAGAGCCATGACGTCATGACACCAAACCTTTGACCCCGTGTTTTTTCTATGTTTTTGTGTACTGCATTCATGCATTTATTTCATTAAAAAACATAAAACAAAGAAAAATTTTCTCTCAAACTCTCTCTTTTTTCAAATTAAACTGAGACAATGATTGCAAATGTCAGAGAGAAAGATTGCGTTATGGATTTCAGTAGAAGGAGGACTCACAAGTACACCTTCAAGGTTCCAAAACTAGAGGATTTAAGAGGATTGGCAAGGATGATCACCAACCCTGATGCTTTCGGAGCTAAGTACAGAGGACTGTTGTCTCTGTTAAGGGTCCATGTAATTGAAGGAATCCTGTCTACACTCATCCAGTTCTACGATCCGGTTTATCACTGTTTCACATTCCCTGATTATCAACTAGCACCAACACTAGAGGAGTACTCTCACTTGACTGATTTATCCATTACTGACCAAGCTCCCTTTTCTGGTCTGGAAGAAATTCCAAAGTATCAGACCATTACAAGAGCAAATTATTTGGACGAGTCAGAAGTCAGGATTCACATGACCATTAAGGGTGGAACCCAAGGTTTTCCAGCCCAGTTCTTGATAAAGAAAGCTCTGTACTTTGCTAGTATAGGGAAAGTGGCTGCTTTCGAGAGCATCTTTGTACTACTCACCTACTGGTTATTTCTGTTTCCCAACATTGATAGCTTCATTAATATCAATGCCATTAAGATATTTCTAATTGGAAATCATGTACCAACCTTGCTCGCAGACGCTTATCATTATGTACACTTAAGTAATTTATACAGTGGAGGAATGATCACATGCTGTGTACCCCTACTATACAAATGATTCACTTCCCATTTTCCCAAGTCTTCTACTTTTTGGGATCATAAGAGTACTCTGGGTTGGTCGCAGAGAATCATGGCTCTTACCATCTCTGACATAGACTGGTACAATCGAATCTATGACGGGATCAGAATCATTGACCGTTGTGGAAACTTCCCTAATGTACCCCTCATAGGAATTAAAGGAGGAATCAACTATCATCCAGTTTTAGTTTGTCGTCAATTCGGATACCCGATGAGACATATCCCACGTAATGTTCATCTAGAAGGTCTTTTCTTCAAGGAAGGAGAAAATGACAGGGCACTAAAATAGAAATAGTGCATGGTTGGAAACATGTTCACAGGAAAGGAAGAGAGTCTCTAGGAAAACCAGACTGTATCTATGTAGAACCTTATCTCCATTGGGTACAAACTAGAGCTCTCAAGCTGAGGATGCCTTACCCTCGTCAAGAAGTTCTTCCGTTAAAGGAATATATCCTTTATTTTATGTCTGATACGGAAAAACTTCAGGTTACTCTCAGCAAAGTTCAACAGGAGAAGAAATCTTGGAAGAACAAGTACCGCATTCTCAATGTGGAGTGTAACAAAATACAACAATTTTTAAAAGAAAAAGATGCTCTGATCGAGATTTTAGAGCAATATGCTGTAGAAAATCAAGAAGACCGAAGGAATTTGCTCTCTCCTTTCACTTGGCAAAAGGATGACAATCCGACAACGACTCAAGAGCCCCGGTCAAAAAAAAGGAAAATACCAGAACCAGCACCTGAGCCCTACTCAGAGAGGACTCAGGATCCATAAGTTTAGACATTACCTTTTACAGCACTTTTTAAATTACTGTATTTCCATTTCCGCCATCTTTGAATTCAGTAAAACAAGGTTTCCCCCACTGTATGATATTTGCAATCCAATTGTCAAAGTTTCTTTTGATTAAATAACAAAAAATTAATCAACATAATAATTGCATATCATTCATCATTCTCACCTAACGCATTCTTCTTCCCTACGAATCTCACGTTTGTGTTTCGATTCTAGAGTTAAACTGTCTCATTCATACAATACTCGGGCCAATCGACAAAAGAAAATGGATGATCTCGAGGAAGAGAACAGAGAGTTGAGAGAAGAAATTGACACTCTGAAAGAAGATTTGAGGGGACTTCACAATGACATGCAATCTCTGGCAACAACCCAGATACAACAACAAAGGACTGTGATCTCAGAGATCACATCTACGCCCTGGGAAAGTATGATCCTCGGTATAACATGCCTAAAGATTGTCCCTGGGGCATGCTACCCAACTATATCCCGGAAGGATTATTCCGCCGATCATGGAAGATCCAGAAACTGCAGTAGGAGCCGCTGGGCCTGAAGGTTACAAACTTCAAAAAAGCGAGGATGCAAGGGGCATGACAGCAACTCCTAAAGGTTATAAACTTCGGGAAAGGGAAGCACCAAGTGCCACTGCCGTGATGACTATACCACCACCCGTGGTACACACTGTCTTGGAAGGACAGATTCCACAGATACCTTCTGGTGGAAATGAAAGTATGAACGAAAAAATGAAGGAATTCCAAGAACATTTCCTGGAGATGCAGAAGGAACCGCAAGCCATTCGCAGTCAGGATCTATTTGGAAAGGACGCCGCAGACCTTTGTTTGGTCCCCAATGTGAAAGTTCCGCACAAATTCAAGGTGCCAGAATTTGAAAAGTACAAGGGTAACGCTTGCCCTCAAAGTCATTTGGTGATGTACACTCGGATGATGTCAACACAGACAGAGAACAAACAGCTACTGATCAATTACTTCCAGGATAGTTTAACCGGTGCCGCACTCAAATGGTACATGGGATTAAACCGCACTAAGATCGTCACTTTCAGAGATCTTGGCACTGCCTTTGTTCAACAATATAAGTATAATCTGGACATGGCACCGGATAGAGATCAACTCAGAGCCATGTCGCAGAAGGATAAGGAAACCTTTAAGGAATATGCTAAGAGATGGCGTGAGATTGCCGCCCAAATTTGTCCACCTTGTCATACCCCAAATTTTGACCACTTAGATTTCCCATCATTGGGAAAATCATCAACACAATATGGATGAATTATTATGCCTCATCCTTCTCCCCAAATATGGGTGAGCATTCACTACTATCAAAGATTAGGGTTTCTAGCCTTCTCAGAGCCTTTAGACAAAGGATCAATCAAGAAATGACATGATCTTCAACTTGTCTAACATCTCAAACATCTTCAAAGGATCAAGAGGACTCCCACTTCAAGGGTTAAGCACAAGGTTGCTCCCTTCTAGGTGGATTATGCCTCAAGATCGCCAGTGTCACCAAATTAGGGTTTTGGTTGACCAAGGCCTCCAGATGGAAATTTTCCTCTGGACATGAGCCATTGCTTCAATGCACAACTTAAGATGCTCCAAGGGACACCATGAACCCAATCATCAAGTCAATTTTGCCTCAGGGGATACATTCATAAAAAATCAGGAATTAGGGTTTCTTGACCTAATTCACCCCTAAGTTGACTTTTGGGACAAAACATGAGCCAAGACCCCAAGGGAGGATTTGAGGGTCTCTAATACACCACACTGATCCATTTGCAATAATGGATTGGTCCAGAAAGCTTGATTAACAAGTTTCAAGTTCATCAGAACTACAATTAGGGTTTTGAGGAAAAAGTCAACTGTACCTTTGACTTTTGACCCAGGCGTGCTCCCAAACCTTGGAACACGATTCAATACACCCTATAACACCTATGAAATCAATCCGTCAAGTTTGATTTAGGTCAAGGACTTGATTTCATAGTGGATCGCGCAGTTTGAAGGTCATCTGACAAAAAGTCAACTGTGCATAAAAGTCAGCTTTGACTTTTTGAGATTTTTCACAATTATGGTTCTTTGACCCTAAAATGATGTTAATGTGTGGTTGGAATCATCATTCATCAAGAAAAATCAAGAAAAGTGGGATAACTTGTAGAAGGGGTAACCATAAAAAGCTTAGAAATTTTCTAAGTTATTAAACAAAGTGGCTAGGGTACCAACTTTGGAGGATCATATCTCCTAAACCACAAGGCCATTTTCCCCCATTCAAAGCTGGATTTGTAGCTCTCATGGCCCTCTACAAAAGCTTCAAACACAACTCATTCCAATTCTCCATGGGTTTTAAGTTATGGAATGATCAAAATCACAAAAAGTGAAAATGTCACTTTTTTCCAACACTAAGTGAAATTTTCACTAAGTCAGAATCTGCCTTCACTTTTTTTCCAAATGTAGGGGAATTTTTCATTTGGATCCAAAAGTTATCAAAACCAACTATGATCAAACAGTTGTTGTATCATATGAGGGCTTTCCAAAATGGCCAAGAACTCCATCAAAGTCCACTTGAGCCATGAGATATGACAATGGCAATATGCCTTGCTGAAAACTGTCAAAGCAAGGCAAATTTGTGCATTTTGCTCGATTTGCCAAATTTGTGCAAATGACAAACACACTTATCCATCTGAACACCTCAGGGGGATACCAAGGAGGGACAAACACTGATCCATAAGCCTCCCAAGTCTTTGGAACCAAAAGTAGCATGCCAAACCTTGAAATGCCTAAAAGAGGGACAAGACTCCAATTTTGGTTTGGAGCATTTAATGGATGCACCAAGGTGGCATGGACTGAGCCATTTCCAACTGAATTCAGTCAAGACTTATCCAAGACTAAGGGAACCAGCAGCCTGTGCCCTAACCTCTAGTCAATGGCTAGAGGAGACTTGGATTCCCATTTATCAACATTGGCAAACCTCTGCTGCAGTTGCCAATCACTATTGCTCCCAAAACAAACTTTCTCTACTATAAATATAGCTCATTTCTTATCAGTTTGAGTACACCAAAGCCATCAAACAAATGCTTTCCTCAAAATCACCTTCTCACTTCCAAATTTTCCTTCCAAAGCAAGTCACTATCGGGTTTTGAGTTTGAGAGCAATTCCAACCAAACCAATCACACACACACACCTCATAAACATCATATAGAGATGATCCAAACACTCACAAGTGACCTGTAACACCAAAATCACAAATTCACCTCTCAAAACCTCAAAATAGGACTTTTGTGCATTTTTCAAGCCATGTCTTGATTCAGTCACTTTCCAAACCAGATAAAACCTCAAACACACTCCAAATATCATCCTTGAACTGTCCCAAATGTTTCCACACATCTGGAACACCATTTGAGGGAGTTGCTATTTTGGCCACTTTTGCCACTCTTGCAAGAAAGAGCTCAAACTTGTTCCTGAGGTTTCCAGCTGATTCCAACCATCCTAAAAGCTTAAGAGATCATTTGAGGGTGTCCAAAGCATCAAATCATTTCTGGAACAAGGTACTTGGCAGATTGCACAAAAGCTCCAAAAAGAGGTAAGCATCCCAACTTGAATTCTTTGAATCATGCTTTCCTTTGATGTCCACTGATCATGCATCTCTTATACATGTTATATGTGTTGTGTTTGCACCAATTCATCATGTAATTCACACCTGTACCAAGAGGTAGCACAGAAAATGCAAATCATGGCCTATTTCAAAACCACAATCGGGTTTTTTAATAGGAGCATGATCTGAAAAAAACACCACCACCATTGGATTCCTTGTAAAATTCTAGGCAGGATAGACCTAAATTTTGTCCCAATCCATGGAGAAATGAGAAAGTTATGGCCTTCACGTTTCTAACCAAAATCTTGCATTGCCTTACCTTGGGCCAGGCCAAAAACAAGGCAAACCTTGTATATTTGTGGTTGTGTTTCAATCAACGGATGTATCACCACCCCAGTGGTAAGGCGCGCGCCCTATACACAAGAGGTCTGGGGTTCGAATCCCCCTCGCCCCAGATTCTCTTTTTTACCACTTTTTCATGTTTTTTTCATATTTTATTATTTTTCATTTTATTTTTAATGATTTGAAAAATTAATAACTCCCTCAATTTTAATTATTTTTTATTGGTTCTTTTTGCAAAAAATCACAAAAATGTTGAAATATTTTATTCCACAAAAAAATAAAATTTATATTATTTATTTAATATAATTTGTATTTTTGTGAATCAATTCATTTTTAATTGTTTTTAAACATTTAAAAGTGAATATTTATCTTGAAAATCAAAACCAAATAAGTTTTAATTCATCTTGTGATTAAAACCTCATTTTTTAAACCTTAAACAAAAATCAAAAGTGGTTTATTCAAACTTATTTGGTATTTTTTATCATTTTTTATTGATTTTCTTTAAATATTTACTTTTAAAGGAAAACAAGATTAGGGTTTCTTTGATTTTCACCCTCACAAATCTTTTTCAAACACCTTTGGGCCTCTTGGTAGAGTGTAAGACTCAATCCTTTTGTAAATAAACCTTTTAGGGCCTCACACATTGTATAATTCCCTCTGTATATTTTCAAAAGTACGGCGCGGTCGTTGCCTTTGTAACGAAACCAAATGGGCATCTCCTTGAGTTGTATGCCCTATCTCCTATACAAAAATCACTTTTGGGCCTCTAATAGAGTGTAAGACCTAATCCCCTTTTAACCAAAACCTTTTTGGGCCTCACATATTTTACAAGTCCCTCCGCGTTAAAAGAAAAATCTCGGCGCGATCTCCATTTCAAATCAAACCATCTGGGCCTACCCTCGTGTTATAAGCCCCATTTCTTTTCTTTAAACATTTTTTGGGCCTCTCCTTGAGCTGTAAGCCCCACCGCTTGTATAAAAACAAACCTTTGGGCCTCTTGAGAGAGTGTAAGACCCATCCCTTTGTATAGAAAACTTTTTGGGCCTCAGTCACTTGTATAAGTCCCTGTACAATTTCAATTTCAACAGGGCAATCATTGATAAAACCTTGGGCCTCTCCTTGAGCTGTAAGCCCCAACAATCTTTTCAAAGCACTTTCTCCTTTGATTTAGAATATAATATTGTTATCAAAGCTTTCTTTGTTGAACAACTAACAAAACAGCATAGAAGCTCTACAACCGGGTAAGTGTTTACCCGCTTTCTTTATCTGCTTTCATATATATATATATATATAACTGTATTGTGGGGCTGTTTCACTGTAAGTCTTCTTTCACAAACTTTTATATACTTGTCAAATATCAATTGTGTAATACTAGTATAGTTATTTAGAGTTTTTCCCAGCAACTACGTCTAGCACTAGGTAAAGCCCTATTGGTCACTCTTAAATACAAACAAAACTAGATCCCCATAGGATTTCCAGATATAGTCTTCCCTACTCTTGGGGTTAAACAATATGGAGACGTGAAAGGCAGCATTCTCGATGAACCCTTTCTCAGACTGTCACTCTTACAAATCGTCAAAGAGACTCTACTCCCCAGAGTTGATCTATTCTCCGTGAATAGCATCTCTTGAGTTTCTTCCAAATTCAAGAACTTTCCTGGCTTGATCTATTCTCAGTGAATAGCATGTTTGAACTTCTCTTGGTTTGGGGACCCACGGGCTTCCTAAAAGCATCCCCGCCTCCTCTTGGGCGTGGTACAAGGATCCTTCGGCTTCTTAAAAGCTCTCATGCCTTCTCTTGAACTTAGTACAAGGGCCCAAAGACCTCTACAGGTATAGGAACATAACCTAGTCATCAATTTGCTAGAGTTGTCTTTCTGAGTCAAGTGTCAGACCAATTAATGGGTTGACCTTCATCCCTTAACATACCAGCCTTCTCTTGGGCATCATACAAAGATTGTTCACTTATCTAAGAATCGATTTCTCAAAAACACCAGTAAACTTGAACAGTCTCAATACCCTTTGGATTTCCCATTTCCTTAAAGAACGGGAAATAACCCTGATCCTCTGATCAGTACCAAAGCACAGCCTTACCTTTAATCGTTCCCTTCATAAGAACTTATTTTCTCTTTTATCCAACATACTGGACCTGTCACTAAACTGAAACAGTTGCCAGCACATTTAGCCTCCTCTTAGACTTTGTACAATGATTCTCCCCAGCGGAGCTAACCTTTTTAGACTCTCTTGTTGAGTCACCCACTTGTAGCCTCCATCTCGGGCGTCGTACGAGATAGTAAAACACTCTCTTGTTGAGTATAAAAGACTCTCTTGTTGAGTCAAACCTTTTTTAGCCTCTATCTCGGGCTTCGTACGAGATACAAAAATACTCTCTTATTGAGTATAAAAGACTCTCTTGTTGAGTCAACCCTTTTAGCCTCCGTCTTGGACTTCGTACAAGACACATAAAAATCACTCTCTTGTTGAGTCAACCATAGCCTCTATCTCGGGCTTCGTACGAGACAGATAAAAAGCACCATCTTGTTGGGTAAATAGCCTCCTCTTAGGCTTTGTATAAGGAAAACCTCGGTTGAGTCAATTAACCTTTTGGCATCAAATATGTGCCTTGCTCACAACATACAAACATCAACAACTCCTTTTCCTTCATCTAATTGCTGTAAGCGGCAAGCCTCTGGATTATTTACATCCACGCCACTGTCCCTCTTTTAGCATGAGAAATTCCTAAGGAAAGATAACATTGCTCTACACCGAGTTAAAGTCTTCTCCTTCAGGTTAAAAATCCCCTATAAAGGAAATTATGGCATTACTGGATTCACATATCCCAGTTAAAGTAATTATCCTTTATAATCAGTCACCCAACAATTGTGATAAAAAGGCCAAATATCCCTCTTTAGAGATGACAAATTCTCTCTAATCCTAAACCCTTTAGCTTCACATCTTGGGCTTTGAACAAGATACAAATCACCTTTAGCTTCATGTCTTGGGCTTTGAACAAGACACCAAAACACCTTTTTCCTCTCGTAGAATAGGAGAAACTACGATCACTCTGATTTCCCTGTTTCGTTAAACGAGAATACGTAGGCATAAATTCAATTAGTGAACCATTAAGCTAAACAATTAGTGCACTTAAGCAAAAATCAATTAATGCGATTAAGCAAACAATTCGATTAGTGCGATTAAGCAAAAATTCAATTAGTGAACGATTAGACAAAAATCAATCATTCAAAACGATTAGCAAAATCTAAACCTAATTATCCCAAATTCTAACCAAAATCATTACACATTTAATCGACTAATAAACTATTTAAAAAGGTCAATTAAGAGCATGGTTAATTTCTAATTCGAACCAAATTCTAAACCAAGAGCTACTTCTAAAAATCTATTTCTAGTTAAAAGTGAAACTAACTAAGATTTAAGATTACAAACTAACCTCAATTCCAAATTAATCTAGTTCTAAAGTTATAAACCAATCTTAACCCTAAAATTAAAATCTAATCTAAAATTCTAATTAAATGAGGATCAAAAGCTAATCACAATTAAAAAAACTCTAAACACAACCATCAAAAAAAGTCATTATCAAAATACAAAAACTCTAAATGAAACAATGCTAAAAAATCTAAAATAAAACACAACGTTACAGGGGAGGTGTGGCAGTGGAAACGGTGTGTGTGTAGATCAATTACATGGTGTACGTGGCCTGATTCACACTCGCGGGCCTGGGTCTCAACATTGATGCATAGAAACCCTAGTTTCTTTCTTTCTTCTTCATAACCATGCCGCCGACATTCTCCACACACCGCCACCGCTCTCGTTAACATCCTCTTCATCCAACCTCCAATGCCGTTTTCACCATCTTCTCCGTCCGCTGTCTCAAAACTCATCGTCCCCGATCGGACAAATCGAAAGACCCCGGCGAATCCAATCTTCTAACTCTCTCCTTAACGTTCTTCAAATCCGCCGCAGCAACAACTTCCTCGCAGACAAATC
Organism: Lathyrus tuberosus; assembly: GCA_022829125.1. Classification (NCBI taxonomy): domain Eukaryota; kingdom Viridiplantae; phylum Streptophyta; class Magnoliopsida; order Fabales; family Fabaceae; genus Lathyrus; species Lathyrus tuberosus. The sequence goes on from JALAZF010000237.1 coordinate 1,234,168, forward strand.
ATCGCGACTTCTTCACAGTGAACCATGTCGGCGTCGCAAATTCATCAACATGACGTACTCGGGCTCAACGGCAACGATGCGAATCCCTTTCGGCTGATTCGGAGCTAAACTAGGTACGCGTCAAATCTTTGCCTTCGGAATCATCTTCTTCTCATCGATCTCTGGATCGCTTTTTCTTTTTTCCTTCTGCATGAGTTACTCATTTGAATCCGTTTTCGAAACCGTTGTTATCGCTGCGAATTCCTCTTCCTCTTGTTCAATATTCTTCTCCTTCTCTTCTCGCTGCGAACTGAGTTTGTTATTGTGAGTCGACGAGATCGTTTTTGCTTCGATTTGGTGTCGTTGTTGAGTTCCGGATTTGTGTTGATGTTGATGTGTTCTTGATTTTTGTTCTTGCTGGCTTGAAGATGTTGAAGCTTTTGACGATTGATGGTGAAATCGGTTACGAATTGCAGATCGGATGCGCAGAGGAGTTTCTGCAGGTGATATGAGTTTCGAATCGAAGATGATGAAGGTTAAAACTCCTTGATGATGATTGAAGAAGTAATTCGAATTTGGAGCTTGAAGGTAGATTGAATCGGGAAAGAAATCGGGAAAGAAATTGAAGTTTGTGGCGCTTATTGATGCTCAGCGTTGTTTGAGAGGAAAATTGAAGATGATGAAGGGAAGAACAATGGACAATTGGAGCGAGTGAGGAAGAAGACAGGGTAGAAATCTGTTGTGATTTCTGTTAGAGATTGGAAGTTTTCTGTTATGAGGTTAGAAATTCGGTTCTTGAAGTTAGGAAAATGGTGAACTGTTATATATTTTCTCTTGGTATGCTGCTATTATATTTTTCTGCTGCTATGAACTCTCACTCGGCCGTGTGTATTTTCAGCTGCTATGAACTTTACTTTGCTGAAGTTATGCTCTGTACGTACTCCATAATGAATCAACCGTGTATATTCTCCATTTCTTTTTCACTTTTTCTCACGAAATTCTGCTGAAGCTCTTTGTTGTAATTAAAATCAGGTCCCTTTACTGCTACATTCTTCAAGTTATCAGTCAATGCTGGGTGGACCTTCTATGTAATTTGCCTCTTTTAATCAATGTTGTGCATCTTTTCTTTTTCTGTAATGAGTTTCTTCGCTATGTAACTTCCCCCTGGACTGCACTTATTTTCCTTTCTTTGGTTGCTATATTCACCTGTGTAATTCATTTTCCAATGGTAAAGTATTTTGAGAAGCGAGACATTCACTTTCGAAAACATCACGCATGGTGCCTTTTTTACAAGAATATAATATGGGCGTTACTGCATGATAATTCACAGCCATCTCACAAAAGTGGTTTGAAATGGATATAGGAGTTAGTTTAGTTTCAAGATGGATATGGATTTCAACAAAATGGATATGGATTGGGAATGTGAAGTTTGGAATAGAATTGGATTATGATTGGACAAATTAAAATCTAGATGAGTATTGGATTTGAAATGAAGTTAAAATGGATTTGAAAATGTAGGCAAAATGGATTGAAATAAAATGTGGGTTAAGAAATGGATAAAAATAGAAATGGATTATAAAAATGGATATTTGGAATTTTAAATGGAAATGGATTTAAGAATTGGATAAAGGAAAATGGAAATGAATAATGGATTTATGGTAGAAATTTGAATTTCAAGTAGCCTACACAACTAATCTCGACACGCCCAATTCTACACCAAACTCATATCTTCAATGAATTCCCATAATTCAATCAGTAAGCTCCATCAACCATGACCAATGATTTGCAATTCAATCCACAGATATCCTGTCTTTATAACCAAGAATCTCAATACAAGAACAATTCCCCGAGAACAACTTGAAAATGAAGACAAGTCATGAACCGGAAAGAACATGATCAACCGGAGGTCCTTGATGCTCACTGATAATATTCTGAAAGCTCAAACCAAAGGAAAATGCCTTGATCACATGTCCTGTGCTGAATGTAATGCTTTATGTTTTATTTTTCTATGCTAAAGATGCAATGCAATGCTAATGAGATGGATATGATATGATATATGCTAATGCTATGCTATGATGCCAAAAGGGAGAGCAAATTTTGGGGTATTACAGCTGCCCCTATTCAATCACTGTAGACCTGAACGGATGATAGCGATTGCTTTCAGACTTTCAAGGTATATAGTGATTGAATACCAAATATAACCAAAAATTTGCTCTGGATGATGAAGAACAAAAGGGATATAAACCCAACAAGCCTGCTGGATTGATTCTTCAATGAAATGCCGTCGGATAGATCTGTCTTTTGAACGACGCCAGATGACTACTGGCTTTCCATACCGTCGATGGACTTTCAACAATGTCTTTTTGAACGACGCCAGATGACTACTGGCTTGCCATACCGTCGATGGACTTTCAACAATGTCTTTTGAACGACGCCAGATGACTACTGGCTTGCCATACCGTCGATGGACTTTCAACAATGTCTTTTGAACGACGCCAGACGACTACTGGCTTGCCATACCGTCGATGGACTTTAGCTGCTCTTTTACCAATTCGTGTTGGATTTTTGCCAATCTATCGTTGGACTTTTACCAATTCGTGTTGAATTTTTGCCAATCCGTCGTTGGAATTTTACGATTACCAAACCCGCTTTGGAATCTCAAACTTGCCATCTTCAGATGGACTTTTGCAGCTTTGCCAAACTGTCGTTGGACTTTCACCAATTCGTGTTGGATTTTTGCCAATCCGTCGTTGGACTTTAGTGCTTACCAAACCGGCTTTGGAAGCTTTGCCAAATGATCACTCCACCGGCTGGAACAACCACCTGCAAGATTTATCCCACCTGCTGGAATAATCTCAATAAACTTGTATATAATGATCATCCCACCTGCTGGAATAATCATCTGCAATACTATCCCACCTGCTGGAATAATCTGAATAAATTTGTATATAATGATCATCCCACCTACTGGAATAATCATCCGCAATACTATCCCACCTACTGGAATAATCTGAATAAACTTGTATATAATGATCATCCCACCTGCTGGAACAACCATCTGCAACACTACTCCACCTGCTGGAGTAATATGAACGAACTGTATATAATGATCGCCCCACCTGCTGGAACAACCATCTGCCATACTATCCCACCTGCTGGAATAACATGAACAAACTGTAATATAATGATCATCCCACCTGCAGGAACAACCATCTGCCATACTATCCCACCTGCTGGAATAACATGAACAAACTGTAATATAATGATCATCCCACCTGCTGGAATAACCATCTGCCATACTATCCCACCTGCTGGAATAACATGAACAAACTGTAATATAATGAACATCCCACCTGCTGGAACAACCATCTGCCATACTATCCCACCTGCTGGAATAACATGAACAAACTGTATGCCAAAAATAAATTGGACTTTGAGTTGTAAATGAGCAATGCTGAGAATTACACCACCTGCTGGGTAATATCATATGCTGACACCTTGCTGAGGAACAATAATCAATGATTTGATCTCGGAGACTCCTGAAAGGATAATATCTCTGCTGGAAAATGAATGAATAATCCGTCTGTTTCGAACTGTCAGACTTGCCAAAAATGAATTGGACTTTGGGATATGATGGGAGTGATGTTCCTGCCAGGAATTATTTCCTCTGCTTGGGGATGAATTCTGGTCACAGCAACTCCGCTGGGGATGAGATTTTTTGAATGACGTCCTGCTAGGGAAGAAAAGTCATTAAAACTCTGCTTGGGGATCCACTAAACCCGAGATCCTTGCGGGGAGAATCAACCTGCTAACCCGGCTGGGGAAAGAATGTACTTACACTCTGCTGAGGTAGAGGTTCTGTTGACCTGCTAAACTTTTGCAGGGAAGAAAACAACTCAGCTGGGGAGTATTGCTGACAAGATTCAATTCTGAACTCTGTGGGGATACCACTATCAGAGATACGATCTTGTTGGGAATCAGGGTTACTTTTCCGGGGATATGCAAATCCTGGCTAGGACATTTCACTGCAACTTGCTAGAAAAGAGTCCCTAGAAATCTGCTGGGAAACCCAAAGCAACTCCACTATAATCTGCTGAGGAATACGACTGTCAACCTTAGGATAAGTACCACAACGCCCCATGTTAGGCGAGCTTTCTGTTTGACGATTCCGTTGGGGGTAATGAGTTTATAACAAACTCTGCTGGGGAGAACCGCTTTCAAGCGTCTCGTGCTGGGGAATACCTCTTGAGAGGATTTTACAGAAGACCAAACGTCTTCAAACTCTACTGGGGATAATAGATTTGGAACACCTCCTGCAGGGGAAATTCCAGATGCCCCACGCTTGGGAGGGTCAACAACTTGCTTTTTGCCCCAAGATTAATCTGAAGAAATTGTTATAAGAGGATTTTACAGAAGATTAAGCATCTTCAAACTCCTGGCAACTTCACTGGGGATTGACCGTCAACTTCAATGTCGGCGAAGCAACTCTACTGGGGAATTTGCAACTGTTATCGACACAGAAAAGCTCGCAGCTGTTGGAAGTACTGAATGAGAGAATCGACTTAATAAGATCCAACGATACCCAGCTGAACCCAATTCACCGATATCGAAACGTCATGACCGACCGTCAACCAGATGATGGACTCGATCAGTAAACGTTGTGACAAAAGGGTGACAAGTGAACCCTTCCATGCACATGATTGCCTCAGTCTTTTGCGTGGGGATAAGTGATTACTCGTCTAGGAGAAATTGGCCCATGCTCTTGAAAAGGCTTCAATCTTGCTTTTGAGCCTAGTACGAGGCTGCTACTTGCAAACAAAAGGATATGCATACATGCCCCAGGCTGGATATGACTTCTGCAACCGAGAAAATCTAACTCTGAACCACCACTTGTTGGGGAGAAAGGTTTTGCTACATCTCTTGCTGGGAACATTATTAATGAAGCCTGCTGAAGACGGGGACCACAAATGCCTTGGATTGGAATGCCCCTTTTTGTTTCAAACCTTCTGGCTGATTGACTGCATATGCGTGAACAACAGTTTTTCTTTCTTCACTTGCCCCAGACCAACATGGTCCACCGAAGAAATTGTCTCAAGAGGATTTTACAGAAGACTTGACATCCAAAACGCCTTAATGTCTTCAAAATCTTGAAGAGATTCACCGGATCTCGAAGTAACTGCCCCAGACTGCATGGATTACAGAGAAGAAGTCATCTCAAGAGGATTTTACAGAAGACTTGGCATGCTCAATGCTTCAGTGTCTTCAAACTCTTGGAGAGATTCAATGCATCTCAAATTAGCTGCTTCAGATTGTATGGTCTACAGAGAAATTCGCCTCGAGGAGATTCATAACCAATCTCATATCCCCATAAGATATTCTGCCCCAATACCCTGAATCCTGGATAGGCTGATCAATCGTCTAGATGGACTACCTTCTCATGCCCTTGGGATAGCCTGTCCCAGTAGAAACCTTGAAGTAGTCTCGCCCTTGATTACTGACCTTCGAAGGAAGACCAATAATGCCTGCATTTGTAGGGGTTTGAATCTCGAAGTAATTGCCCCAGTTTGGCTGAACCCTACATGATTGGCTCAGATAAGCTACACCTTAAAGAGATGGTTCAACGTGATTGCCCCGGATCGACTACGTCTTAGCACAACTTGTTGGGAAAACTCCTGTTCAACAAAGCTTCCTGAGGAAGTACCATTAGATGTGGATGCCCTTCGGGAGTTTCAGGATTCTCAACTCGGCAAGATTAAGCTTCTGGACTGAATTTCCATATGTAAACTTCTTTTGATGTCAGACAAATGTATGCAAGCAGAAAATTTTTTATTCTGAGAATGAAAATTCTAATGCAACACACATGTTAATCTTGAAGTCTTACTGAAAAGATGTCGCAAACCCTTTTGTGAGTGAATCACGGGTTAGAATACGACATTAATTTTTGAATGAAAGAATGCAATGCACATGCAACACCAACAAAGATCTTTTTATCACAACTCATAGGAGTCAGGAACACTATCTCTTAGTAGTATGCTTTCGAAATAACCCTGTTTCAATTAGGGCTTTTGAGGGTTGTATCGTGGCCTGGTTCACGGTTTTGAGAAAAATGGTTTATGGCTCAAAGTTTATTGGTGCCCACCCACTCTTCGTGATGTTCTCCAGTCCTACATTCAGCTAATTTGCACCAGCGTTCGCCTCTCAAAAAGATTTTGTGATCTTTAAGGAACCCATGCATCTGATGGTTTGACACCCAATGAGGCTTTGGAGTGACAGTCACCCCTTTGTCTTTTGTTCATAGTCACACGACTTTGTTCTTGCTCGAGGATTTTCTTTTGTAATCCTTTTCGCATTTCACTTTCACATTCTTTTGCTTATCCCTAACTTTTATCTGGACAGATTCTTTTGAATCTTTGATTTCGGAGTCCAGCGAGATGCCCTAACTTTTGCCTAAGTTGCTTGTTTTCAAGTTTCAACTTAGCGGGCTTTTCATTTCTTTTTTTTTTATTCTCTCTTCTTTGTTGTTTTTTTTTTGAACACGTCATGTGACACTAGCTTGTCTTGACTTTGTTGAAAGGGTTGTGACTGCCTCACTCTTTGATTGCTGATGGATAACCATTGTGGTTTCACATCTCTTGACCTCTTGATGGTGGAATAGAAGGTAATGGATCCTCAGATGCACACTCCTTTGGAAATTTGAACGCTCGGTCAAATTAACTGATGCCTACCCTGCCCCTGGGTTAAATGTGAGGGTTTTTTCATACGAAAGAATCTCATACTTCAAGGCTCAAAGGGGTTAACGAGGGTCTATCTCCCTTATATCTCCAGTGTTTGGGGATTCAAAACAATGCCTGTACATCCTCAACAGGGTTTTATCCAAAAGCACACAATTAGATATTTTTGCGTTCTCAAATCATCATCCTCCCTTAGAGAGTTTAAGCAAGAAAATTGGTATTGCCATGCACATATACAAACTCATGAGTGAATACGAATGGATCACTTCAAGAAAAACATGCTTATTGTATTATGATTAACATAAAAAGAAAAACAGATTTCATGCATGCATACAAATGTTTTGACAAACATAAAAAGCTACACACGAGAATGCAGTAAAGAAGCTAAATGATTGTCCTTGTTGAGGAGGCTTGACTCCGTCTGGACTTGTTGCTTCTGAAGATGTTTTTGCAATCAGAATCGGATCAAACTTCTTTTCAAGCTTTTCTGGACTAAGACCCTCAAGAAACAGTTGGTGATGAAAAAGCTCTGACGGTGGAGAGGATTCACAAGGCAATCCATGGTCTAGAGGATACCCCAAAGAAATAGGAGGAGTGAGAACCTCTGCCGCGGAAGCGGGCACTTGATTGTCTTCCTTTCTTAACACTTCATTCAGAATTTCCATAACTCGGACCATCAGAGTCTTTATCCGGTTGACTTCTTCTCTCAGCAGTTCCTGACCTCGGGACAACGCTTGAATGTCCACCATAAAATGCCCCAGTCGGGCCTTCATCTCAGTCACCTCCGTTCGGAGTTGTTCCATATCTGAACCCTGATTGTGGTGAATCCCGTAGTTGGAAGAAGTCATGTTGGCCGTTTCTGCAGAGAATACCCAGTCAGAATGATAAATTGGCTCTGGAACACCTGTTATGCATATGAATATGAGAATGCCATGCAGAATGCCATGTTCGAATATTTCCAAGGGATCGTTATGCTTTGATTCGAAAAATATTTTTTAGAAGAAACGTAAGAAATGGATGGAAATGCTCAGTGGCAAGTCTCAAAGTTAATATCCCTTGGAAATACAAGAACATGTATGCGAAAATGATGATGCAGATGCAACAGACATGGGGTCAAGGCTTCCATATAATTTGGATAACTGCTGTGCTGGTGACCGAATAAGTTCATAGGTTGGCTCTGAAGAGAACACCGGAGTACCAGAATATCCGACCAATTAGAATACCAGGATGCCGGGATATCGGCATAATCAGAATACCAGAATAAACCGAACACCGGCGTGATCAGAATACGAGAATGCCAGAATATCGGCATAATCAGGGTGCCGGAATAATCGAAATACCATAATACCAGGCTGATGAGTCCACACTGATAAGAGAACCAGAATACCAGGTAGGATGAAAGTCAAGGTTACCTGCAAACCTGTAAACAACCTGCCCCTCTCACATGTGGGTGCTAGGATGTTCAGTATCCCGGGCTCTCAGGTCGAGAAATGATGATACGTTCACCATTTCTGGTTTGGCATCATCATCAATCGAGGAGGCCTCAACTGATTCTCCAAAACGAAAGATCCTCAGCTTCTGGCACTGAGGTTGAGAAGCAATAGTACATTCATCCCTCGGGGTACAGTACTATCGCCAATCGAGGAGTGCCTCCACTGATTCCCTTTCAAAAAGGATGTCCTATGCAAATTCCAAAGTGGGCCCTCGGGTGCGAATGGATTTGCCACAGAATGTGGTCTGCCACTGTCACCACTAAAGAGGGATGTTTCCACTAAGGTCCTCATGATCGGTCACTAGAGTCGACAGCTCTCTAGATCGACATCCTGGAATGCGCAAGATGCATACGCCATGATGGGTCCCAAGATAGCCTCGTTTAGCTGTGAATTTCGTGATTACCCAACGTACACAGATGGCACGTAGGTCCCACTACTCTCCACTCTAAATCTAAGGGTATACTCAAGCCTGTGTACTGGGCTCATCTCTCAGAAATCCCATCCCGCCAAACAGACAGAACAGTACAACACAGTATAATATATGAAATGTAAATGCTAACATGCTGTAAATATGGTACAAGTAATAAAATACAGTAAACAGCAAATACAAGATAACAGTAAACACCCAATGAAAGAAAAGCAAACAAGCGCTAGGATTGACTCACTTAGGATGGACCAACAATAGGTCAACCTGTCCCCAGTAGAGTCGCCAGCTATCGCTCCCGGGATTTTCATCCTAGTACAAACGCAAAAGTGGCACCGAAACAGAGTCGCCAGCAATGTGTATTTATCCCAAGAGAGGGAAAGGAAACACCGCATAAACCTGAAGGAAGGAAAAAGCATGGTCTTGCGACCAAGAGAATTGGGTAAGGGAGTCGGTTACGCGAAGGGAAGGTATTAGCACCCCCACGCGTCCATCGCACCCGATGGGATCCACGCTTGCTTGTCTCAATCAAAGGGTGTAAGGAAAGATGCTGGAAAAAGAATTGGAAAAGGAAGGGAAAGAGAAAGAGGAACAAATGTAGGGAAAATAAAATAAGTGCTCGAATGGGCCCTACCCCACTGCCTACGTATCTCATCGGGAACATGAGAATCAGAGCGACGTAGTTCCCCTCACTAGGGATGGATTGTTTGTGTTTTTTAGTGGAATACGTCAATGTTCGCGTCCTAGCAGTTTAGGTGTTGCAGCTCGCTGTATGGAGACTTAGGCGTTACCTGTTTGCGGTAGAACGGAAATGACGCATCCTTAAGGAATGATTGAAGGAGACGAGGAAAGAATTCCCGAAGGAAAGACGTTATTGTTTGTTTTTGTCTTTTAAGAGTTTTTTCCATTTGTTTGCATATGATAGTGTATCTGAATCTTAGTCATTGGAATGTGTACCTTCTCACATTCCAAGATGGAATGGGTAAGAAAGTACACTAAGGGTGAAGAAGACCCCCACACTTAATTCCAATTGTTAAGGTTCAAACACACTAGCATACTTGTGTTTATTAAATGTTTTTGTTGATTATGAAATGAAGGAGTGATTTTTATTTGTATCTTCAACAAGTATTGCATTTAAGTCCCTCATACAAGATCAAATGCTTAACACATTGACCCAAGATGGGCTATATGCTACACATTCTAAGATTACAAGAGAAGACCCGTTATAATCTTTTCTTTATATGAAAGGCCTAAATGCAATAAATGCCTACCTTTATTAAGTATTTTTTACTTTTATTATAAGATGAGAGAGAAGAGACTCAAGAGAGAAGTAAAGGTGAAAACTAAGGGGAGACTAAGACACACCCTAGTGTTAGCATGCTCGGAGATCCTATGGTTAATGTGGTTTAAGGAATCTAATCCTAAAAGAGAAAGAAGGAAGTCTACCTAATGTTAGCATGCATGGATTGCTTTCCTAATGTCTCTCCTACCTCCGACTTAATAAAAAATTAAGCGGAGCTAGGAATCCTACGGGATCATGTCATCAGACAAGTAAACACAGGATAAATCAATCACGAAACGAACTAAAAACAACGAAAGAGTAAACAGTGTCAGTCAACAACGATGTCACGCAATCAAAGTAAAAGAGGGAGCTTTAGCCAAGGGGTCATATCAACCGAGGCAAACAAGCTAGCTGTGGGGAGTAAGTGTGCTCGCCCAATGGTATCAAGAACCATGGAGAGCAGAGTGAGAAAGCGGAAGATGTGAGTCAGATCACATAAGCATCAGCATTAGTCAATGCGAGCTATAGACAAGGTGTGGGGGTTTGATTACTAAACCCTTCTTCCACTGACGGACTCGATAACAAGAGCAAGATATGTTCAAATCTTTAATCATGTAATGAGAGCTAAGAATGACTCAACTAGAATAACGGGGGTCGATTGCGAACCCTAACTTCCGTCAATTGCCTTCTTAGAGGTCTTACCAGGGGAAGGGGAATGGGATGCCTCATAGAGGTCTTCAGGCACAATATTAAACAATCACAAACAGAGCCTCCTTTGAGGACTTCCATCATTGTCGGCCAAGTGGCACGGACTCCCAATCCTACTTCTCATGGCATAAAAAGGAAAAAATGCGGAATTAGTAAAAGAGAAGAGAAGTGATACCGAACGAATATCAATCCGTAGCAACGCAAGCAAAGTGTAAGCAAACCGGCACACTTCTAGTAACCTAGTATAAACGAGCAAAAGTGTTAGAAAGTGGAATGGATCCGTGAAAGGCATGGAACTAAATGCTCTTCAAAAAATAATAAAACAAGGCCATAAGCCATAAACAACAGCAACAACAGCGCTCCAGCACCTGCATAGCTGTAAAAACTAGCAACAAGTAAAAACAGTCTATAACAGCTACTATTTCCAGAACAGAAAGGGTGTATATGCAGCCTGCCAGGATAACAATATTCTACAACACTCTTTGTTCACAGCAGCTATGTATACAGCAGCTTCTACATTTAGCTAATCAAGTGTAAAACACTACAAAACAAACTCAAAGGTTACTCAAAATTCAAATGGAAATAACCAAAGTGAGCAACTAAGATCAAAAGGAAATGTCAATAAGAAGTAAATGAAATCAATACTAAATGTAGACCACAATTAGCCACGAATCTATGTAAAGCATATTAAAGGCTATTAAAAAAATTAACTAATGAGACTATTAGGAATTTTAGTTGATATTAGCATTAAAATCAAAACATAGTCAATGTTAGAAATTAGTTTCTAATTCTAAAACAATTAGTGAGCACTTAAGCCAAAAACAATTAATGCCATTAAGCCAAAAATGAGTAATGCAATTAAGCAAAAACAAATAGTGCAATTAAGCAAAAACAAATAGTGCAATTAAGCGAAAATGATTATTAAGCAATTATGCTAAAAACAATTATCAAACAATCAAGGTAAAAACGATTAGTGAACCATTAAGCTAAACAATTAGTGCACTTAAGCAAAAATCAATTAATGCGATTAAGCAAACAATTCAATTAGTGCGATTAAGCAAAAATTCAATTAGTGAACGATTAGACAAAAATCAATCATTCAAAACGATTAGCAAAATCTAAACCTAATTATCCCAAATTCTAACCAAAATCATTACACATTTAATCGACTAATAAACTATTTAAAAAGGTCAATTAAGAGCATGGTTAATTTCTAATTCGAACCAAATTCTAAACCAAGAGCTACTTCTAAAAATCTATTTCTAGTTAAAAGTGAAACTAACTAAGATTTAAGATTACAAACTAACCTCAATTCCAAATTAATCTAGTTCTAAAGTTATAAACCAATCTTAACCCTAAAATTAAAATCTAATCTAAAATTCTAATTAAATGAGGATCAAAAGCTAATCACAATTAAAAAAACTCTAAACACAACCATAAAAAAAAGTCATTATCAAAATACAAAAACTCTAAATGAAACAATGCTAAAAAATCTAAAATAAAACACAACTTTACAGGGGAGGTGTGGCAGTGGAAACGGTGTGTATGTGTAGATCAATTACATGGTGTACGTGGCCTGATTCACACTCGCGGGCCTGGGTCTCAACATTGATGCATAGAAACCCTAGTTTCTTTCTTTCTTCTTCATAACCATGCCGCCGGCATTCTCAACACACCGCCACCGCACTCGTTAACATCCTCTTCATCCAACCTCCAATGCCGTTTTCACCATCTTCTCCGTCCGCTGTCTCGAAACTCATCGTCTCCGATCGGACAAATCGAAAGACCCCGGCGAATCCAATCTTCTAACTCTCTCCTTAACGTTCTTCAAATCCGCCGCAGCAACAACTTCCTCGCAGACAAATCATCGCGACTTCTTCACAGTGAACCATGTCGGCATCGCAAATTCATCAACATGACGTACTCGCTCTCAACGGCAACGATGCGAATCCCTTTCGGCTGATTCGGAGCTAAACTAGGTACGCGTCAAATCTTTGCCTTCGGAATCATCTTCTTCTCATCGATCTCTGGATCGCTTTTTATTTTTTCCTTCTGCGTGAGTTACTCCTTTGAATTCGTTTTCGAAACTGTTGTTATCGCTGCGAATTCCTCTTCCTCTTGTTCAATATTCTTCTCCTTCTCTTCTCGTTGCGAACTGAGTTTGTTATTGTGAGTCGACGAGATCATTTTTGCTTCGATGTGGTGTCGTTGTTGAGTTTCGGATTTGTGTTGATGTTGATGTGTTCTTGATTTTTGTTTTTGCAGGTTTGAAGATGTTGAAGCTTTTGACGATTGATGGCGAAATCGGTTACGAATTGCAGATCGGATGCGCAGAGGAGTTTCTGCAGGTGATATGAGTTTCGAATCGAAGATGATGAAGGTTGAAACTCCTTGATGATGATTGAAGAAGTAATTCGAATTTGGAGCTTGAAGGTAGATTGAATCGGGAAAGAAATCGGGAAAGAAATCGAAGTTTGTGGCGCTTATTGATGCTCAGCGTTGTTTGAGAGGAAAATTGAAGATGATGAAGGGAAGAACAATGGAGAATTGGAGCGAGTGAGGAAGAAGACAGGGTAGAAATCTGTTGTGATTTCTGTTAGAGATTGGAAGTTTTCTGTTATGAGGTTAGAAATTCGGTTCTTGAAGTTAGGAAAATGGTGAACTGTTATATATTTTCTCTTGGTATGCTGCTGTTATATTTTTCTGCTGCTATGAACTCTCACTCGGCCGTGTGTATTTTCAGCTGCTATGAACTTTACTTTGCTGAAGTTATGCTCTGTACGTACTCCATAATGAATCAACCGTGTATATTCTCCATTTCTTTTTCACTTTTTCTCACGAAATTCTGCTGAAGCTCTTTGTTGTAATTAAAATCAGGTCCCTTTACTGCTACATTCTTCAAGTTATCAGTCAATGCTGGGTGGACCTTCTATGTAATTTGCCTCTTTTAATCAGTGTTGTGCATCTTTTCTTTTTCTGTAATGAGTTTCTTCGCTATGTAACTTCCCCCTGGACTGCACTTATTTTCCTTTCTTTGGTTGCTATATTCACCTGTGTAATTCATTTTCCAATGGTAAAGTATTTTGAGAAGCGAGACATTCACTTTCGAAAACATCACGCATGGTGCCTTTTTTACAAGAATATAATATGGGCGTTCCTGCATGATAATTCACAGACATCTCACAAAAGTGGTTTGAAATGGATATAGGAGTTAGTTTAGTTTCAAGATGGATATGGATTTCAACAAAATGGATATGGATTGGGAATGTGAAGTTTGGAATAGAATTGGATTATGATTGGACAAATTAAAATCTAGATGAGTATTGGATTTGAAATGAAGTTAAGATGAATTTGAAAATGTAGGCAAAATGGATTGAAATAAAATGTGGGTTAAGAAATGGATAAAAATAGAAATGGATTATAAAAATGGATATTTGGAATTTTAAATGGAAATGGATTTAAGAATTGGATAAAGGAAAATGGAAATGAATAATGGATTTATGGTAGAAATTTGAATTTCAAGTAGCCCACACAACTAATCTCGACACGCCCAATTCTACACCAAACTCATATCTTCAATGAATTCCCACAATTCAATCAGTAAGCTCCATCAACCATGACTAATGATTTGCAATTCAATCCACAGATATCCCATCTTTATAACCAAGAATCTCAATACAAGAACAATTCCCCGAGAACAACTTGAAAATGAAGACAAGTCATGAAGCAGAAAGAACATGATCAACCGGAGGTCCTTGATGCTCACTGATAATATTCTGAAAGCTCAAACCAAAGGAAAATGCCTTGATCACATGTCCTGTGCGGAATGCAATGCTTTATGTTTTATTTTTCTATGCTAAAGATGCAATGCAATGCTAATGAGATAGATATGATATGATATATGCTAATGCTATGCTATGATGCCAAAAGGGAGAGAAAATTTTGGGGTATTACAAATTATATCCAACTTACATCAATAAACAAGTCTCAAAGATCATGCAAAACATCTCAAGTAAGCATGCAAAGGTAATCATGAAAGAATGCAAGCATACTTATATGAAATGCACAATTAAGCACCAATGAACTTCATATCAAGATGAAATGAGAAAAATAAGATGAAGATGAAAGCAAGTCAGAATCAAGATCATACCATCATCAACAATTCTCATGTGCAAGAGAAGATCAAAACATGAATCATTATGCACCAAAGAAAGTCCACAAAAGGAAGTCAAAGTACAAGCACTTAAAGCATATCCAAACATGATCCACAAATTGAAAAATTTGGTTATAAGGGACCTCAACCAGGGGTAAACATCATATCAAATAATCATGCAAAGAATCCAAAAGAAATTCAAACAATTAGGCATGGCAAAACAATTAGGGTTAAGAGATGTCAAGAGATGATCATGCATAATTCACTTAAGCACAAATAATCAAACATATATTAAATGACATTCAAAAATTGTGAAATTAAAACCCAAGTGACCTAATTCAGAAGCTAGCAACATGCCAAAAGATCACACAAAAATTCACAGGTTAAGTACCTCAAACAATGCTTCAAAGTTGCATAAGAACAAAGAAGAACAATGCACAAATAGAGGGACTAAAATGCAATATGAAATGAGTTTAAAAATATGATAAAAATGCTTTTAATGACCTCAAGATGTCTTCTGAAATATGAAAAAGGAATCGGATGCAAATCATACACCAATGATGAGATAAAAAATCAACAAGCCAAGGTGTGCACAATTGAGACAATTCCAAAGGAAATTAATCAAACAATTAATTCAGATGCACAAAATAAAATAAAACGGAAAAATAAAATTTGAAATTTTTTTATAAAATTCCAAAGATGCTTCATGATTTTTTTGGTGATTTTTAGATGCATAAATCTAATTTTAAAAAATTAAAAATGAGAATGAAACAATTAAAAAAATAAAAAGAAAAATGAAGAAACCGGAGGTGCAACATAAGCAATTTCCACGTTCACAAATAGAATGGGCTCATATAAAGGGGGTGGGAAAAGCAAACAGAGGCCCAACCCAAACCCAGCTCAAGTCAACACATTCATACAAGATCCAGTCAACAACCTTGACTCACACACACCCTCAGATTGATCCAACGTATGATATTCAATCAATCACACACAAAGTAAGCAACATCAATGGTCAGGATCACGCGCACACCACAACACACATAGGGAAGCACACAAACTGATTAAAATGAAAAAAAAAGCACGTGAGAAGCATGTGATTTTTTAATGTGTTGGCAAGCCATAAACCATCAGATCAATCTAACGCACCAGATCAAGTTAACAGATCACGAAATCATGCAAGATGAGTGGTCAGATTTGTGTGTGCATAATAACAACCATGGATTAGCACACACACACACACGTGAAAATTAAATGAAGTGGCTAAACATGAACCATCAGATCTGGACCACCAACGGTCCAGATTTCATCTCCAACCTTGAAACTCAGATCACCTGCAAAATAACCAAGTGCCAGAGCCCTAGCTCCGGTCACCTTCTCCGGCGAACACAAACTCAAAAATTCCCAGAAATAAAAAACTCCACCATCATTCAACTCAGAATTTCACAAGGATCATGAATATCACACTCAAATCAACAGATCATGCATAGATTAACCAAATCGAAGGAAAAAAGTTTGAACTCAAAAACTTCAAATCCACATTACAACCATAATACACGTGCAAATCAAGATCTAAACACACCAGGATGATCAACAAAGCATAAGTATCATTAAGCACACAAGAAAACTGAGTTCTATGATCAAGAAAATCACACTAACCTGAAACTTGTAGAGCTCAAAATACACCAAGAAAACCTTCAGAAAGCTGCAAATCTACTCCTTGGAACTTCTGATTGCAAAATAAATGCAATATGAGGCTTGAATCAGGCTGGATCTTGAAGTTTGAAAGTGAACAACTCAAATTCGAATCTGATGAAAACCTTGCTTAGAGCTTCAAACAATGGTTGATTCTTGTTCTATGGAGTATGTGGATCAAGAATAAGGAAAAAGTTCTTCAGAAACCCTTGTGAGGAGCGAGTTTCGAAGAAGGAAAGTTTTGAGTGAAAAATGAAATTCAGAGCAAATGAGAGTGCATGAGGTGTGAATGAACGTGTGAGTCCCTTATATACACTTGGTTAGAGCTCTGAGCATGATTAGGGTTTGATTAATCCATTGATTAAGGCTATCCAAAGTGATTTGCAAAAATGCAAGTTGTGATGAAACCACTTAATCACACGCGTGTGGGTCATGAAATAAGTATGATTCATCTCCATTTTACTTGCTGATCATAATGGAATTGGGTTTGGGCTTTGTAGTGGTCTGATTTGTGAGATTCAATCCATCTTGCAAATTTGCATTTTGTGAAATTCATGAAGTACATGGTACGGATTGGAGTGATTCAAGGGTCAAAAATGGTCCTCATGGAGTGTACTTGAATGTTGCAATATGACTTGAAGCATTAGAGGTCAGTACAATTCATTTTGAACCAAAATGCAAAAGGTGGAAAAATGGATACATGTGAAAACCTTAAAAACACTTTGCCTTCTTTTGGTCATATCTTGAGTTTCACAAATGGTATGGAGATAATCTAGTACTTTTTGGAAAGGGGAGAGAGAGATCTTCAACTTTCATGTTTGAGGAAAATTCATTTGAAGCTTCTTTGATGATGAAAAGTCAAGTTGAAGATGGTTTGAAAAGTTGCCAAAAATGGAAGTTTCACATTATAGGTCATTTTCCAAAAATAGTAACTTTTGCAAAAAATCTTGACTCTTGATGAATGGTATGAATCCTAGCCTTTGAGGACCATATGAGGGCATAAGACCTTAAAAATCATGAAGAGGACCTCAAAATTCCATGGTTGACTTTCCTCCTTACAGTTGACTTTTCTTGGTTCACAAGCAACTGATCCACTGAACATCTTCCACAATGAACCACTAGCCAAGCCTTCCTCTATGAGTGTTTGGGAGCATATAGAACACATGACAGCATGCTTGAATCCATAAAGTTCTTCAAGAAGTCCTTTGGGTCAAAAACCCTAATTTGGTCCCTCTGGTTAGGAGGGAAAGATTCACTTGAAATCCTCTGCCATTCTTGATCTTATGAAGATATGATGACCTCCACAATACACCTTGAGGCTTGAGACTCCTCTGAGATGAACCAAGTACCTTGATCCCATGCTAAGAACCAATGCTATGCACAAATGCTAATGCAAGAGATGCAAAGAAACATAAGCCAGTTAGCTTCAAAACAACAGGGCAAATTTTGGGGTGTTACAGCTGCCCCTATTCAATCAACTTGGTCTTGAAGGTATGATAGTAACGACTGTCATGCGTTCAAAGGATTCACGGAGATTGAATACCAAAAGAAACCTGAAATTTGCAATCCTCAAAGGAGGGACGACTCCACTGGGGAACAAGCAATAAGTGCTGCACTGTCACAACACGGACGAGTGTTAGCTATGCTGGGGATAAACACGGATGGGTGTAAAGGAATCAAAGATATCAGATACGGACGGGTATCGAAAAGATACACGGACGAGTGTAAAAAGGGTTCAATACGGACGGGTATCGAAAAGATACACGGACGGGTGTAAAAGGGTTCAATACGGACGGGTATCGAAAAAAATATACACGGACGGGTGTAAAAAGGGTTCAATGCGGACGGGTATCAAAAAAATACACTGACGGGTGTGAAAAGGGTTCAATACGGACGGGTATCAAAAAAATACACGGACGGGTGTAAAAAGGTTCAATACGGACGAGTATTGAAAAGATACACTGACGGGTGTAAAAAGGGTTTCAATACGGACGGGTATCGAAAAGATACACGGACGGGTGTAAAAAGGGTTTCAATACGGACGGGTATCGAAAAGATACACGGACGGGTGTAAAGAGGTTCAATACGGACGGGTATCGAAAAAATATACGGACGGGTGTAAAAAGGGTTTTAATACGGACGGGTATCGAAAAAAATACACGGACGGGTGTCAAGGTAAAAACCTTGAAGGGATGAATCCAAAGACCACCTGGACGGAAGGGGTGAAAAGAGATCATGGGTTCACAATCCTGGCAAAACACTCTGCTGTGGGACTGTCAAACATTGCCTTGAATGACTAAACCCAACACTTATGGAGTAAAGTCGAATGATATTTTCCTGAAATTCGGCTTTCCTGACGAAGGAAAACCCAAACCTGGCTTATGCTTCGGATGCATATGTTTGAATTTTGCCGTAATGCTCCACAAGAAGTGGAAATGCTACACATTTAGGAGGATGCCATGTAAAAATGCTTATGCAATGTAAAAAGACCGTCCCAGCGAAATAAACACCGAGAACAGAAGCAACTCCACTGAGGACGATAAACTACATTGTCATCAAACCAAAGAAATCATGCTGAGGAAAACTTCATCCTGCTAGGGAAGATCACAATCACCAATTCTACTGGAGATGGATGAATCTCCGAGAGAAAACCCACTCAATCGGGGAGGAACTGAAAACTGAAGATGGAAACTCCTCCGCCGGGGATGACCAAATGTTTCAGAACCTGGATTCAAAACCTGCTGGGGACACTAACTGCCAACAAACTCTACTTGGGGATAACCTGAAAGAAACTTTGAGGAAAATAGATTGCCCCATGCTCAGTGGGGAAACACTGTCTTTAATCAATGAGGACACTCTATCAGACTCTTGCAGGAGAGGCTGTAAAAATAACAACTTCTGGCTACCTGCTGAGGAAAGATGAGCCAAATCACAACTCTGACTGGGGGTAAACCTCTTATATCCTGCGGAGGGGGACGATCCTCAACAACTTTGCTTGGGGAATCACTTCTTTATACTCTGTTGAGGAAGACGATCCTCTATACTCTGATTGGGGAGAGCAACAAACTGCTGAGGATGATCAGACTTCAAAGTTGGGGAGTAAATCTACTGGAGAAGTACACCTGTCATTCTGCAAAACCAACAGAAAGGTCTACGTGCAAAAATGATTACTTTGATTATCGTCATAGTGACTGTCGTCTAAGCAATTGCCACTGTTTTCCAACTTGTTTCACAAAGCTCAACATTTTAGCATGTGATGTTTATCAAAAATATCAGACATTTTCACAAACAAAACAGGTAAAACAATAAACAAAAGCTCTTTGACTGAAATGCAAACTTTATTGAATGATCAGCCTATAAATAGGCATTTACATTTGGAAGCAATTCCTGAAAAGAGGTAATTGCGCAAAAAGTAAAAGAAAATATTCATGTCGGCAATGTGGGGAACAGACATCCACCATGACTCGACTCAGCTAAAACCCATATGACTTGTTTATCCGCAGATGCTTTGGCCTTTCAGGATGACTGACTGAACTGATTCCTTTCCTTCGAATTTTCCAAGTGTGAATAGTGATCACAGATCGAACGTGGACTGTAGCCTTTGCTTTTAAATCCCTAACTTTTGCCTGGATCGCCCTTTTCGGGTTTTCAATCCACCGGGATACCCATTTTTGCGAAAGTTGCCTTTTCAGGTTTTCAACCTTGCGGGTTTATTTCTTCTTCCTTTTTATCCCTAATTTTTTCCCGAACCTTTTCTTTTTATGGTTCGCCAGGATGCCCCATTTTTTCCTGAACCTTCTTTTTATGTCCAGCGGGTCCTTTTTTATGCAAAGTATTTTTTTACTACATCCGCGTTCACAGGGGACGTAAAATCTTTGCCATCCATAGTTGAGAGTAATAAGGCTCCACCAGAGAAAACCTGTCTTACTACATATGGCCCTTCGTAATTCGGAGTCCACTTGCCCCTGTGATCTGTTTGAGGGGGAGTGATCCTTTTCAGGACTAATTCACCAGTTTGGAAACACCGAGGACGCACTTTCTGATCAAATTCTTTTTTCATCCTGCTTTGATACAATCGGCCATGCGCAATAGCTTTCAATCTCTTCTCTTCAATGAGGTTCAGTTCATTCAGCCGGGAACGCACCCACTCAGCTTCATCAAGCTTCACGTCTGTCAGAATTCTCAAAGAAGGAATCTCAACTTCTAATGGCAGAACTGCTTCCATACCATACACCAGGGAGAAAGGGGTTGCCCCAGTTGATGTGCGTACCGAAGTACGATATCTGTGCAAAGCGTAAGTGTAAGTTCCTGGATTGGCTAGAATTTTGGTAAAACAACAAGGTGTTCAATGCTGATGTCATGGTGTTGATGTTGCAGCATTGAGTCTTAGTACTGGGCTGTACTAAGTTGTGAAGGTTAACTATGTTTGATGTCATGGGCTTGATGTCATAACATTGCACTTAACACTGGGCTGTGTTAAGGTTGCTAGTTGCTGAAGTGGATGTCTGATGTCACATAGGTGATGTTGTAACATCAGACCTGCGGAACTGAAGCTAATGACAGCATGGGCTTGTTGTTATTAGGGTCGCGTATTAGCTGGAATTGTGGAGAGTGTTGACTCGTTGGATGAGAATATCTTGGGCTAGATATTTTCTGTTACATGGGAGATTTGATTGCAGGTTTGTTGGAGAATTAAAAGGTGGAAGATTTAAAAAGATTTTGGGGATAAAATCTGTTTTAAAAGATTCAGTTTTTAATTAACAAATCTGATCAAATATTGTGACAAATCCAATCCAAATTCAAGGAGCTATATAAAGCGCACAAGACCAAGGAAGAAGGTACAGAAAACAGATTGAAGATCAAGAGCTGGAGGCTTAGAGTCTAGGGTTTGTTTAGAGTACTTGTAATCACACTATTCTAGGTTGAATAGGTGTTGAATTTTCTGTCCTCTCTAGAAGCTGTGAAGTAATAGAGAGTTGTTGATTGATCGAAGCTAGGAAGCAAGATCAAGGGATCTCAAAGAGGTTGTTCTTTGAGTGTTTTAGGGGATTGAGTAGTGTTCTCATATCTAAGTGGTTTCTTAGGTAGAAAGTCACTAGTAGAGTATAAGTTTAGGAGATTGTCAACTGGTGTGTTGAGTCTGTAAATTATATCTACAAGTAGTGAATTTCATCCCTGGCTTGGTATCCCCCAGACGTAGGTAGTTAGACCGAACTGGGTGAACAATTCCTTGTGTTTTCCTGTTGCTTATTCTGTCCATTATTGCAGAGTGTGTTGTTGTGACATCGCACCTTAACATCACACGTCTGGTACCAGAATTTCAGTAAGGAAACATCTCATGCCAGTCCTTGTATGTCACTACCGTCTTCTGTACAATCTTCTTTATGTTCTTATTAGCCGCTTCAACAGCCCCATTCATCTTCGGGCGATAGGGAGAAGAATTGTGATGTTCAATCTTAAAGCTCTGGCATAGCTCCTTCATCATCTTATTGTTCAAATTTGAACCATTGTCAGTAATGATCCTCTCCGGGACTCCATACCGGCAGATGATGTCCTTCTTAATAAACCAGGCTACCACTTGTCTGGTGACGTTGGCATACGATGCTGCTTCTACCCACTTCGTGAAATAATCAATAGCCACCAGGATAAAATGATGTCCATTCGAAGCAGTCGGCTCGATCTTCCCAATCATGTCAATGCCCCACATGGCAAAAGGCCAAGGTGACGACAAAACATTCAGAGGAGTAGGCGGTACGTGCACCTTATCAGCATAAATCTGGCATTTATGACATTTCTGAGTGTATTTAAAACAATCAGACTCCATAGTCATCCAATAATACCCCGCTCTTAACAATTTTCTTGCCATAGCATGCCCATTGGCATGAGTAACAAAGGAACGTTCATGAACTTCTTCCATTAACAGGCCTGCCTCGTGTTTATCAACACAACGTAGCAAGACCATGTCAAAGTTTCTCTTGTATAACACATCGTCTTTGTTCAAAAAGAAGTTCCCTGATAACCTCCTCAATGTCTTTTTATCCTTGGGAGATGCCCCAGCTGGGTATTCCTGATTCTTCAAAAAGACTTTGATATCATGATACCAAGGCTTGCCATCTGATACACCTTCAACCGTAAATACAAAAGCAGGTCTGTCCAAGCGCATGATTCTGATTGAAGGAGTTTCATTCCAACGATTCACTTGATACATCGATGACAACGTCGCCAACGCATCACCCATTTGATTCTCTATCCGGGGAATGTGATGGAAGTCCACTCTGTCAAAGAAAGGTAACAACTTTCTCACATAGTTGTTATATGGAACAAGATTCGCTTGACGAGTCTCCCATTCACCTGTAATCTGATTAACCACCAACGCAGAATCACCAAAAACATCGAGGTTCTTGATTCTCAAATCAATCGCTTCTTCTAACCCCATGATGCATGCTTCATATTCTGCCTCGTTGTTGGTGCATACGAATGCCAATCGGGCAGTGAAGGGTATATGAGAGCCCATTGGAGTCGTAATGATTGCCCCGATTCCGTTACCATATGAATTAACAGCTCCATCAAAAACCATCTTCCACTGAGATCCAATCTCAGGTCCTTCATCAGGCAAAGGTTCTTCACAATCCTTCATCTTCAGATACATGATATGCTCATCCGGAAATTCAAACTTCATCGGTTGATAATCCTCAATTGGCTGTTCGGCAAGATATTCTAACAAAACACTTCCCTTAATGGCCTTTTGGGAAACATA
The DNA here is from genome assembly GCA_022829125.1 of Lathyrus tuberosus. NCBI lineage: Eukaryota > Viridiplantae > Streptophyta > Magnoliopsida > Fabales > Fabaceae > Lathyrus > Lathyrus tuberosus. Next base: position 1,257,390 of record JALAZF010000237.1, read on the forward strand.
CTGAATATCGTATTCCGTCAGAACCATCTGCCAGTGGGCTATTCTACCAGAAAGTGCTTGCTTCTCAAACACATACTTGATCGGATCCATCTTTGAAATCAAAAGGGTTGTGTGGTTTAACATATACTGTCTCAAACGCTTAGTGGCCCAAGCGAGTGCACAACATGTTTTCTCCAGCATTGAGTACCTTGACTCGCAATCAGTAAACTTTTTACTCAGGTAGTAGATGGCGTGCTCCTTTCTACCTGACTCGTCTTGTTGACCGAGCACACAACCCATTGAATTCTCAAGAACCGTGAGATACATAATCAAAGGTCGTCCTGGCACTGGTGGTATAAGGACCGGAGGTTCCTGCAAGTATTCTTTAATCTTTTCAAACGCCTTTTGACAATTTTCATTCCACCTGACCGCTTGACCTTTTCTTAGCAACTTGAAGATTGGTTCACACGTGGCTGTGAGATGCGAGATGAACCTAGCAATGTAGTTTAATCTCCCTAAGAAACCACGAACCTCTTTTTCTGTTTTTGGCACAGGCATTTCCTCTATGGCTGTTACCTTTGCAGGATCAACCTCGATACCTTTTTCACTAATAATAAACCCCAGCAATTTTCCTGATCTCACCCCGAAGGTGCATTTGTTTGGATTCAACCTCAGTCTGAATTTTCTCAATCTTTCATATAGCTTCTGAAGATTCACCAGATGTTCTTCCTCCGTCTGTGACTTCGCAATCATGTCATCAACATAGACCTCAATCTCTTTGTGAATCATATCATGAAAGAGAGTCACCATCGCCCGCTGATAAGTTGCCCCTGCATTTTTCAATCCAAAGGGTGTCACTTTGTAGCAAAAAGTTCCCCACGGTGTTATGAATGTTGTTTCCTCCATGTCCTCTGGGGCCATATTGATTTGGTTATACCCAGGGAAGCCATCCATGAAGGAAAACACCGAATACTGAGCAGTATTGTCAACTAACACGTCAATGTGAGGGAGCGGGAAATCGTCCTTTGGGCTTGCTCTGTTCAAATCCCTGTAATCAACACACATCCTGACCTTCCCATCCTTCTTAGGTACAGGTACAATGTTTGCAACCCATGGAGGATAATTTGTTACGGCAAGAAAACCGATATCTAGCTGTTTCTGAACCTCTTCCATGATTTTGACAGACATCTCCAGTTTAGTTCTTCTCAACTTTTGTTTGACCGGAGCACAACCTTCTTTAAGTGGTAGCCGGTGTACAACAATATCAGTATCGAGCCCAGGCATGTCTTGGTAAGACCAGGCGAAGATGTCCACATACTCACGGAGCATTTCAATCACTTTTCCCTTAACAATGTCTTCCAATGCAGCCCCTATCCTTACTTCCTTTCTGGCATCCTCGGTTCCCAGATTCACAATCTCAATTTCCTCATGATGAGGTAGGATGACCTTCTCCTCTTGCTTTAACAATTTGGCCAACTCTTCGGGCAGTTCACAATCTTCGTCAGTCTCTTCTTCAGCCTGATAGATTGGATTGTGAAAGTCATACCGAGCTATAGCTGAGTCATGATCAGTGTCATCTGAACAAAGAGACCTGCATGATTGATGAGGTATGTTTTATTATGTATGCAACAAAAGAAACACATTGCCATTTTGGTGTGGGTTTTCAATGCATAAAAATAAAAGAGAAAGTCAGAGATCAAAATATTTGAGTGTGAAAAGTCCTTTATTGATGATAAAGCAAAACATGCAATAGTTAAAAGCCCTACAAATAAAATCACTACGTCTTGGCCAGAACACAGGATTGACATAATAGGAAAACAAAGCAATTACTCGAAGCCAGTCACTTGAATGACTTATTCAGAAGACCAGTTGCACAGACTTTCTCCTGGGACGCAAGGGCGGATCCAGCTATCCATATCACAATCACTGTCCCCTTCTTCCTCAATGGCATTAACTCTGTCGAAGAAAACACCGACACTCGTGAAACGGACTGGGCCATAGAATTTGGGAGGATCTCTGGCTCTCCTGGGTGGCTTGTATCCCAATCCATAGGTATTCCCTTTCGGATGAACTTTAATCACTTGGCCCCACCTCTGTGAGCTACCAGCTTCGACTATAGCCTTGGCGTCTTTAAACAAAGACATAAAAACCTCAGGTTGATCTGCCACTGCGGGCTGCTCTGTGGTCTCGGACTGATCCTCAAACTGAATAACCTCTTCAGACACCTTCACTTTTTCAAACCCCTGACACAGCATCTCATGGATTTCACCATCCACTTCCACGTATTTAAAGGTTGACAGCTGACTAATCATTATGTCCTCCTCTCCGCACACTGTCACCACGTGACCATCTACCATGTATTTCAGCTTTTGGTGCAAAGTGGAGGTTACAGCGCCTGCACCATGGATCCAAGGACGACCCAACAGACAGCTGTATGCTGGCTGAATATCCATTATATAAAATGTTGCATCAAAGATTTCCGGCCCAACCTTGATCGGAAGCACAATCTCACCAAAGACAGATCTCTTCGAGCCATCAAAAGCTCACACCACCAAGTCGCCTGGTGTACAAATAAGTCCCCTGGTATCTAACTTCATTAATGCTTTCTTTGGCAATACATTCAACGATGATCCAGTATCAACCAACACATGTGACATTAGTGAACCACGACACTCAATCGAAATATGCAGGGCATTATTATGATTCCTCCCAGTGGGAGTCAAATCAAGATCTGTAAAGCCCAAGCCATTACCCGTATTCACGTGCGCTACAACCCCTTCAAGTTGATTAACAGAAATCTCTTGAAGAGCATAGGCCGCATTCAAGACCTTCAGAAGCGCATTTCTGTGAGCTTCAGAACATAACAGCAAAGACTGAATGGAAATCTTCGACGGGGTTTGATGTAGTTGGTCCATGATCTTGTAATCACTCTTTTGGATGAGCCTCATAAACTTCTCTACATTTTCAGAAAAAGCATCATTACCGACTTTACTGTAGAATCAAAAATCACTGGAGGCTGCACAGAACCATCAGCTACCTATTTTCCCCTATCTTTCCTAGAAGTACCGGGTTGATCATTAACATGAGTAAGCACTCTACCACTTCTCATTATAGCATCAACTTCAACCTTAGCCTCAGGACTAGAACTCACTGATGAAGTTTCCATTAATTCTTACTTTTGTCCATTGACAAACACCTCTGCGCCGTAATTCCATGGAATAGCCTTAGTGCTCTCATACGGAATAGGTCCATCCCTTGTGATAATAACTGGTGGTGGCCTTGCCGGACCTGAAATAGTAATCGTCTTGAAAGGAATGGTGATGGTAGCAACCTTCTCACTGACGACTTCTTCTTGTTGATTACACCGATCAAACTGTAAACAGCCCTCATTAATCAAATTCTGGATACCCATCTTCAATGAATCACAACCATTATCCTTCGTCAAACAATCTGAACAGTTCTCATCACAACCCGGATAGACGCCACCCTTCAATAACCTGTTTTTAACCACAGCCATCGGAGTCTTCAGCTCCTCAACATCCATGATCAAATTCAAAGCTTCACATTCCTCAATTATCGCATTCACCCTCGGCCCATTGTGACCAGGCATTGGGTTCTGAATAACATTGGGCCCATCATTCGAGAAATTGATAGCCTTGGAGTCTACAAGGTCTTGCACCTTGTGATGAAATGCCCTACATTTCTCCACAGTATTCCCCGGAGCACCAGAGTGAAAATCTCAGCGTGCGTTAGCATCGTAGCCTCGTGGGAGTTCCCTTGTTGCTGGAACCAGGGTACGGAGCTCAACTTGACGCAACTGCAGCAAATGTTGCAACAACTGTGCATACGACATCGGTGGTTGCTCAAAATGCCTCTCTGCATTTCTTTGTCTATTTTGATACTGGCCCTGCTGCCTGTTCTGATTAACATTATTCCTTTGTTGCTGTGGTGGAGGTAACGTTGATGGGATAGTTACCGATGCTACTTGTTGATTATTGCTCTGGTGCTGTTTCCCTTTTCCCTTGTAAGATGATACAGCATTGGCCTCTCCTTTCTTCTTATAACCATCAAATGGCTTCTTTCCATGCCCGGAGGACGATCCGTCACCACTAGAAACTTTTCCAGCCTTAATTCCAACCTCTACCTTCTGTCCGATCGCAATCACATCTGCAAACTTGCCTAGTGAACAAGGCAATAGCTTTTCATAATAGTGCTTAGGCAGTGTGTCCATAAACATATCCAACATCTCCTTCTCCAGCATTGGTGGCTGTACCCTAGCCGCCAATTCACGCCACCTTTGCGAGTATTCTTTGAAACTTTCATCATTTTTCTGGGACATGCTCAACAGCTGAGTTCTGTTGGGAGCCATGTCTGTGTTGTATTGGTAATGCTTGATAAAAGTTGCAGCTAACTCTCTCCAAGTACGAACATCTCTACTTTCCAGTGCCATATACCATTCCAAAGACGCGCCAGACAGGCTGTCTTGGAAAAAGTGCATCATTAGCTTTTCGTCCTTGGCATGGGCAGCCATCTTCCTGGTATACGCCTTTACATGAGTTCTCGGGCAGGTAGAACCATTATACTTCTCCAGTGTAGGAATCTGAATCTTGTGCAGAATGACAATATCAGGGACCAACCCTAGGTCGTCCAAATCTATTCCCAGATCATCCTGCTTCACAACCCCTTTGAGTTGCGCCTCGATTAAACGGATCCTCTCATCACTGACCACAGGAGGGCCAGCGTTCAAGCTTCTGACTGAAAAACATCATCCTGTTGATCATCAAAACGATGGCATGGATAGCTCGAATAGTGCTTCCTTCTCCAACCACTTAAGGAATTCCACCCTGTCCACCAGCACCAGGGATAGGAATGTTGGTACCAACACCACCTCCGCCCGAAGGGATAACACGATTAAGAAGACCACCGTGTAAGATACCATTTTCATCAACCTGCGCCACCAAAGGCTGAACTAGAGTTCTGAATTCATTCTGGCTCTGCACCACACCTTGCATCATCTCCATGAATTGATCGATGCGAGCTTGCATAGCTGCCATGTCTGCCTGAACTTTGTCCATCACTCTGCTTTGATTAAGCCTGGTAGAATACCGATGAGCTGGTTGATCAATCCTGACTGTCAAAAAGAGAGAGCATAAGATATCCAGAGAATCCGAGATAACCTGTTACGCAAAATGAGATGCTTATGCAAATGCAAATGCAAACATGTATGAACATTATCAAGGCGATCTATCCCTTGATTCCAGTTTTAGCAACAGAAGAGAACTGAATTCCTGATCATATAAAGAGAATAAGCATCTGTTACAACACAAGTCTAAAAAAGCATAAACAAAGACCCCGACCAACAAGCCTGGCAGTGATCCCAAAAATACAAAGAAAACAGTAGCAAGGAAACTAAGGCATGTCATCAAGACTCAGCCGTGCTAGAATTCCCCATTCGTCATTCTTTTTGCACCAATTCTGCACTTCTTTGAGAAGCTTCTTGGTATTAGGATGCCCTGGTCTCTGAATCAACTCCTGAATCAAAAGATCCCTCCTGTGCAAGATCCCTGTTAAATAACGACTATGCAATTCCCAATCATCTTCTCCAGAAGCTCCACTTGAACTTGGACCTTTGCTTATGGCTCTTTTCACTTCGGCTTGGATCTTCAGCTATTCCATATCTGCCATGGTTTCCTTGAGCTTTTCCTCAATTTCTCTCCTCTCAAAGATCCCTGATAAAATCTCCTTATCCTTTTTCCGAAGCTTTGTCTTCAAACCTTCAATCTGCTCCAGATACTAGTCCTCTTTCAGCCTGTTGGCAGTAATTGCTGTATTCCGACGATCACGGAACCTGTGAATTCTTGACATAGCATAAGCCAACTCTTTCTTTTTGGACGAAAGGACCTTGCTAACACTTTTTAACGCTTGAGCCACTTTCTCTCTGGTTGTGGCTTCTTTAGACAATTCTTTCTCCTTCACAGCCAAAAGTTCTGATTTCAACCTGGCAACATGGATAGCTTCACCTTTTTCGTGCTTCAACTGACCAACCTCTCTGCCCAGCTCATGGTTCTCCTCTCGGAGTTTCTCTTTCTCAGCCCATAACTTATCATACTTCTCTATATCAATGGTCGTGGGAGCCTCGATCATCAAAGGATACAAAGGTGGTTCCACCAGGAAAGGAAGAAGTTCCTCTTCTGCTCTTTTCTTAATCCACTCTTCATAGGAAGGAAATGCCCAGTTATTACATTTCCCGAATGAAGTTTTTCCCTTCTTGGTCACCTGTTTCCAAGCATTCACAATCTTCCTTATCATCTCTTGATCCCCAGTACCATTGAAGAATAAGGACTCTCTGATATCTCGCTCTTCGGGTGGACCTCTCAAAGGATAACCAAACTGCCTGATAACAAGGGAAGGATTATAGTTAATTCCACCTCTTCTCCTTATCAAGGGTACATTAGGGAATTCTCCGTACTTGCAAATAATATCCATCCCTAGCAAGTCATGGTTGAACCAAACAATGTTGTCAGCAGTCAAGCCCATTAACCTCTTTGACCACTTCAGAGAATCTCTCGTATCAACGAAAGCGCCAGCTTCAGGCAGATGACTCAGAAATCTAGTAGATAAGAGTGGTGCACATCAACTCACAGTTTTTCCACGCCTATTTTCATTCTTGTAATGGACTGAGTGATACACATCACCTAGCAAGGTAGGTATAGGATTCTTTGAAATAAAGATTCTGACAGCATGCATATCCACCAGATCAGGAACATTGGGAAACAGGACAATCCCATAGATGCACATAGCCAGAATAGCTTGGAAAGCAGTCCAATTCCTCTCCTTAACATGTATGCAAGCTTGATCAAACAAGAACTTCAATAAGAAACCCTTAGCTCCTTGTTTCACCACAATATTACTGCTCAGAGCGGATTCACCAATATGAAGAGCAATGGCCATTTCTTTTATCCCGGGGCGTTCTTCAGAAAAGAATACTATGTCATGCCTGATGGGGATTCCCAAAATAAATGAGAACTCCTCCAACGTTGGAGCCAAGATATAGTCTGGGAAAATGAAGCAACGCAAAGCCGGATCATAGAACTGAAGAAGTGTATGAATGGCATCCTTCTCATACTTGGAGATACTGTAGATAAACTTCAGAAGTGTCCCATACTCTCCACCGAACTCTGTACGAACTCCGAGACCAACCATACTAATCAGCTTGTGAATCAACGTCAAGTTCGGGTCTGGGAACTAATAAGCAACAGTCTTCTTTCTCTGGACATCCATGTTAAGGCAACCTCAGAAAACCGGAATCAAGAGTAAGATGCAAGCCCTGAAAAATGTCAAACATGTTAGAATGCAAGAAAAATGATATGCACATGCAAGCATGGGATCAAGGCATCACTGCTGGATGTGCTGTGCTGTCAACTGGACGAGAACCACAACCCAGAAAACCACAGTTCTAGAATACCGAACCACTGAGATAACCAGAAACCCAGATAATCAAACACTGATGAGAAATCCAGAAAACCGGGTAGGTTGAAGGTTTCGGTTTCCTGCAAGCCTGTAAACACCCATCCCATCTCACATGAGGGTTCTAAAAAAACTGAGGATCTTCAATATCACGGGCTCTCAGGTCGAGAAATGATGATACGTTCACCATTTCTGGTTTGGCATCATCATCAATCGAGGAGGCCTCAACTGATTCCCCTAAAAAATAAGGTCATCCTATGCGAGTCCCTCAGCATTGGGTCCTCGGATCGACAAGTGTAATGGGTTTTCCATTTCTGGTCTGCCATTATCACAGGTCGGGAGGAGAGGCGCAACTGAGGTATTGGAGAAACGGTCACCAGAGTCGACAGCTCTCTAGATCAACACACTGAAATGCGCAAGACACACACATCAGAATGCGTCCCAAGATAGCCTCGTCTGGTTGTGAATTTCGTGAACACACAAACGCACCAAGATGGCACGTAGGTCCCACTACTCTCCACTCTAGTCCTAGGGTGTACTCAAGCCTGGGTATTGGGCTTATCTCTCAGAACAACCCAACCTACCAAACAGAAACCAGCCAGCACAACACAGCAATATCCAGTATGACAGTAGTAAAATGAAATGCAATGCAATAAAAGCTGTAAAACAGTAATATACAACATAATAAAGAACAACAAATAAACACCCAACGAACACAACAAACAAGCGCTAGGATCGACTCGCTAAAGGGGATGGACCAGCAAGAGGTCAACCAGAGTCCCCAGCAGAGTCGCCAGCTGTCGCTCCCGAAAGATTCGCATCCAACGGTACAAACGCGAGAGTGGCGTAGAAAACACAGAGTCGCCAGAAATGTGTATTTATCCCAAGAGAGGGAAAGGAAACACTGCATAAACCTGAAGAGAAAGGGGGAAAGACATGGTCATCGCAACCATAGTCCGGGTTCGGGAGTCGGTTATGCGAGGGGAAGGTGTTAGCACCCCACGCATCCATCGTACTCTGTGGGATCCACGCTTGTTGTCTAAACGGAGGGTGAGCTGTCCTACTATATATGGCTGAACAAAAGAAAATGGGGATGAGGGTGACTAAGACGGACTCGGTAGGACATATTCGATGCCCTAGGCCTACGTACTCCCTCAGTGCAATGGGAAAGTCAGAGTCAACGTAGTTCGGACGGGAACTGTGGGGGAAGGTTACTCGCCAAGACAATCGCTGTCTTGTGCCTACATATCCTCAATCGTACGAGAGAGAGGAATCGGAGCTAATGTAGTTTGTGCGTACGGCCACTGATAGGTAAGTGTTTTTTACGTGAGCGACGAGCTCTTCTGATAATGAAATTTGAAACCCAACAATCCCAAAGGATAAAAAGATTTGAATTTGTTTTTGTGTTTTTTAGACAGAAGTGTTTTGATTAAGTTAGTTCATAACTTGCATTGCACCAAAGTCTAGGGCACAGGGACAAATACTTAACGAATCGTCCCAAGACAGGATGCCCGCTAAGCACTCTAGAAAGATGAGAGGAAGCCCCTCATTTCTCATTCCCCACGCTTAAGGCTCGTGCGCAATACACTTTATCTTTATTAAGTGTTTTCAAGAAGTTTTGAGATGAGAAGAGAGAAGACCCAAAGGAAACTCTAAAGGGAAACTAAGAGTCCTAATGTTATCATGCATGGGTGACCTATGGTTAGTGAGACTTAGGAGGGACAACTACCTAAAACCTAATGCTAATCCTACTCCAAGCTTAATCAAAAATTAAGTTGGACTAGGTACCTCTAAAGGGAGAGAATCCAAGACTTAAACAAGTCTTGAGATTCATGGGAGAAAGAGAGTGAAAGAGAAGAATGAGAAAGTGAAGAACGGGATAAGAAACAAGATAGGGCAGCAAGTACATCATATCAAGTATATTCAACTTACATCAATAAACAAGTCTCAAAGATCATGCAAAACATCTCAAGTAAGCATGCAAAGGTAATCATGAAAGAATGCAAGCATACTTATATGAAATGCACAATCAAGCACCAATGAACTTCATATCAAGATGAAATGATAAAAATAAGATGAAGATGAAAGTAAGTCAGAATCAAGATCATACCATCATCAACAATTCTCATGTGCAAGAGAAGATCAAAACATGAAACATTATGCACCAAAGAAAGTCCACAAAAGGAAGTCAAAGTATAAGCACTTAAAGCATATCCAAACATGATCCACAAATTGCAAAATTTGGTTATAAGGGACCTCAACCAGGGGTAAACATCATATAAAATACTCATGCAAAGAATCCAAAAGAAATTCAAACAATTAGGCATGGCAAAACAATTAGGGTTAAGAGATGTCAAGAGATGATCATGCATAATTCACTTAAGCACAAATAATCAAACATATATCAAATGACATTCAAAAATTGTGAAATGAAAAACCAAGTGACCTAAGTCAGAAGCTAAAAAAATGCCAAAATATCACACAAAAATTCATAGGTTAAGTACCTCAAACAATGCTTCAAATTTGCATAAGAACAAAGAAGAACAATGCACAAATAGAGGGACTAAAATGCAATATGAAATGAGTTTAAAAAAATATGATAAAAATGTTTTTAAGGACCTCAAGATGTCTTCTGAAATATACAAAAAGAATGGGATGCAAATCATACACCAATGATGAGAACAAAAATCAACAAGGCAAGGTGTGCACAATTGAGACAATTCCAAAGGAAATTAATCAAACAATTAATTCAGATGCACAAAATAAAATAAAATGGAAAAAAAAATTTGAAATTTTTTTATAAAATTCCAAAGATGCTTCATGATTTTTTTGGTGATTTTTAGATGCATAAATCTAATTTTAAAAAATTAAAAATGAGAACGAAACAATTAAAAAGAAAAATGAAGAAACCAGGGGTGCAACATAAGCAATTTCCACGTTCACAAATAGAATGGGCTCATATAAAGGGGGTGGGAAAATCAAACAGAGGCCCAACCCAAACCCATCGCAAGTCAACACATTCATACAAGATCCAGCCAACAACCTTGACTCACACACACCCTCAGATTGATCCAACGTATGATATTCAATCAATCACACACAAAGTAAGCAACATCAATTGTCAGGATCACACGCACACCACAACACACATAGGGAAGCACACAAACAGATTAAAATGAAAAAAAAACAAAGCACGTGAGAAGCATGTGAGATTTTAATGCGTTGGCAAGCTATAAACCATTAGATCAATCTAACGCACTAGATCAAGTCAACAGATCACAAAATCATGCAAGATGAGTGGTCAGATTTGTGTGTGCACAATAACAACCATGGATTAGCACACACACACACACACACACACACGTGAAAATTAAATGAAGTGGCTAAACATGAACCATCAGATATGGACCACCAACGGTCCAGATTTCATCTCCAACCTTGAAACTCAGATCACCTGCAAAATAACCAGGTGCCGGAGCCCTAGCTCCGGTCACCTTCTCCGGCGAACACAAACTCAAAAATTCCCATAAATCAAAAACTCCACCATCATTCAACTCAGAATTTCACAGGGATCATGAATATCACACTCAAATCAACAGATCATGCATAGATTAACCAAATCGAAGGAAAAAAGTTTGAACTCAAAAACTTCAGATCCACATTACAACCATAATACACGTGAAAATCAAGATCTAAACACACCAGGATGATCAGCAAAGCATAAGGATCATTAAGCACACAAGAAAACTGAGTTCTATGATCAAGAAAATCACACTAACTTGAAACTTGTAGAGCTCAAAATACACCAAGAAAACCTTCAGAAAGCTGCAGATCTACTCCTTGGAACTTCTGATTACAAAATAAATGCAATATGAGGCTTGAATCAGGATGGATCTTGAAGTTTGAAAGTGAGCAACTCAAATTCGAATCTGATGAAAACCTTGCTTAGAGCTTCAAATAATGGTTGATTCTTGTTCTATGGAGTATGTGGATCAAGAATAAGGAAAAAGTTCTTCAGAAACCCTTGTGAGGAGTGAGTTTCGAAGAAGGAAAGTTTTGAGTGAAAAATTAAATTCAGAGCAAATGAGAGTGCATGAGGTGTGAATGAGCGTGTGAGTCTCCTTATATACACTTGGTTAGAGCTCTGAGCATGATTAGGGTTTGATTAATCCCTTGATTAAGGCTATCCAAAGTGATTTGCAAAAATGCAAGTTGTGATGAAACCACTTAATCACACGCGTGTGGGTCATGAAATAAGTATGATTCATCTCCATTTTACTTGCTGATCATAATAGAATTGGGTTTGGGCTTTGTAGTGGTCTGATTTGTGAGATTCAATCCATCTTGCAAATTTGCATTTTGTGAAATTCATGAAGTACATGGCACGGATTGGAGTGATTCAAGGGTCAAAAATGGTCCTCATGGAGTGTACTTGAATGTTGAAATATGACTTGAAGCATTAGAGGTCAGTACAATTCATTTTGAACCAAAATGCAAAAGGTGGAAAAATGGATACATGTGAAAACCTTAAAAACACTTTGCCTTCTTTTGGTCATATCTTGAGTTTCACAAATGGTATGGAGATAATCTAGTACTTTTTGGAAAGGGGAGAGAGAGATCTTCAACTTTCATGTTTGAGGAAAATTCATTTGAAGCTTCTTTGATGATGAAAAGTCAAGTTGAAGATGGTTTGAAAAGTTGCCAAAAATGGAAGTTTCACATTATAGGTCATTTTCCAAAAATAGTAACTTTTACACAAACTCTTGACTCTTGATGAATGGTATGAATCCTAGCCTTTGAGGACCATACGAGGGCATAAGACCTTAAAAATCATGAAGAGGACCTCAAAATTCCATGGTTGACTTTCCTCCTTACAGTTGACTTTTCTTGGTTCACAAGCAACTGATCCACTGAACATCTTCCACATTGAACCACTAGCCAAGCCTTCCTCTATGAGTGTTTGGGAGCATATGGAACCCATGAAAGCATGCTTGAATCCACAAAGTTCTTCAAGAAGTCCTTTGGGTCAAAAACCCTAATTTGGTCCCTCTGGTTAGGAGGGAAAGATTCACTTGAAATCCTCTGCCATTCTTGATCTTAAGAAGATATGATGACCTCCACACAACACCTTGAGGCTTGAGACTCCTCTGAGATGAACCAAGTACCTTGATCCCATGCTAAGAAAAAATGCTATGCACAAATGCTAATGTAAGAGATGCAAAGAAACATAAGCCAGTTAGCTTCAAAACAACAGGGCAAATTTTGGGGTGTTACACCCGGTCAAAGAAAAGGAAAATACCAGTACCAGCACCTGAGCTCTCTGAACGAGCGAGAAAGACACAAGAAAGGGGTGTTTAAATTATGAATTTACTCTTCTAAAAACTTTTCGTATTTTGTTAAAGAGACGCTCAAGAACTTTCAATGTTCGTTGAAAGATTCTGATCTCTTAACTATGGAGCATGAGAACCATATAGGTTTTGATCATAAGATACGCTACTCAGAACTTGCAGTGCTAAAGCTTATCAGAGATAGGCTACAAGGTTCTGACTTTGCTTAATATGAGGTTCTGATATTCAATGCAGAAACATAAATAGAGATACTAAGCAAGAGAGTAAAGGACACACGATATATCCTGGTTAACCACGCGGGCTAATCCAGTCCACCCTCCTCAGGTTATTTCACCTTGAACACAAGGAGTTAATCCACTATAAGCAAATCATGATTACACTTGTACGGGGAATGCCGGTGACTAACTACTTGCACAGTCGCACTGTGACTAATAACCCAATGAACCGTTCAGGGATACAACAGGATATAACGTTCATTGACCTAGAAGACCCACTACTGGGATTTCACAGCTAGCCATTCAGGGATTCATCACAATGAATATAACGCTACTGACCATATTTTAGGATTTTCCACAATGATCCTCAGCCATTGTCATCTCAAGTAACTAATCACCACATGATCTATCAAGGGCCTCAACTTACAACTGAACTGTTCAGGGATCCATTCAGGATATAACGTTCACTGGAGGAGTCTCAATTCCTTTAGTTGAATTGGCAAACTGGAGATTACAAATCGTGCTTCTTAATAAGCAAGTTTCTCCTAAGTTTAAGTACAAAGAACACACACATGTGTTCAAGCAAGATTTGAGCAACAACTCCTTACTTTCCTAAGAAATTACAAAGATGTATTTGGATATTACAATTGTTAACATCTTGTAGATCTTCTTCTTCTTCATCTTCTTGGTTAAGCAAGCTTTGAGCAGCAAATCCTTGCTTCAGATCTTCAATGTAGTCCTGACGAGAAGGTAGGTTGATGACTTGACTGATTTGCAACGTTGTCTTCTTCATCAATAACTTCTATACCAATTCATTGTTGTTGTGTTGAATGATGATCTTTGAGCTTCAACAACAATGGCCATGTGTAAATAGTGATAGCTTTGGATATTCTAAGTGTTACAATGAGAACTCATCATTGTCACTATCTTCACACAATGACTTGATCAATTCACCTTTTTTTTTGTGGAATCAATCGATTCTCTCAGAAGCGAGAAATCTTTCCTTTAAATAGCCAAGTGGAATATAGCCGTTTGAGAATACTGTTGGCTGTTTGGAAAAGAGACACTGTGATATAATGAGTTGTACTGACACATCTCCTTTTTACAGAGGGAGAAGTGACCGGACATCTTTTCTTGGACAGTGTGTACATTTAACTCACATCGGTAATATCTAGATTTCAAAACTTCAGTGGCTTCTGATTTTAATTTGATGAAGCATGAGTAGAGTCTTCTTAACAGAATATCTGATGCTTCAAGTCTTCAGTCGATTGAAGAAGTCCATTAGGAATCAGTCTTCAGAACTTCAGCACTTGGTCTTTAAGAATGTTATTCTTTTCTGCTTCAAGTCTTCCGAATCTTCAGAACCTGTCTTCAGAGTCTTCAGAACTTGATATTTGAAACCTTGATCTTCAGAACCCATAAGTCTTCAGATTCATTCTGCACTTAGTCTTCAGCGCCTTCAGCCATCAGAACTTCAAGTCATAGGAGTCTTTCGCACTTTGGTTCTTTCAGAGTGTACTTCTTCAGTAGCTTCGCTATCTTTATAATCTCAATCACTTTCAGAGAGCATCCACAAGAGCATTGCAACAGCAATCTTGGCATCCTTGGATCTGGATGATCATGACTAGATAAAGAAGCGTTCTTGCTTCTCGCAACTTTAGTCACACATAGTAACTTCGCATATGTATATATTCAATCATAGAACATCTAGCTGGTGCATGTTGGTTCTGATGTCTTTAGTTCTTATGATCTGCACACAACACACGTTAGTCCATAAAATGGTTCTTTCACAAATACTTATTATTATCTTCAAAACATAGATTGACTTGTAGAGACAATTCTTGCTCTTACAATCTTCCCCTTTTTGATGATGACAAAACCAAGTATTTTGATTGAACATTTTATACAAGGTAATCACCAAAGCAAATAAATTTAGAGTTTGGAACAACAACTCCCCCTGAATGAGTTATCCTCAAAGCTTTATCTGAGATCATCTAGGATTTTATATAATCCAAAGATATACAGAGTAACAACTTGAGTTGTCAGAACAGGAATAGAAAAGAATTACTTCTCTATCTTGTCTTTAGGAAAACGAAGAGTCTTTAACATCTGGACTAGTTCATCAGAACTTCCATCTTCAGATCTTCAGAACCCAGTTTTCTTTGTTGTCGTATCAGAGCATATTATCTTCAGAGACATCTGAAGCATTTCTACTTTTCAGCAGATTCCATTAAGCATAAGATCAGAACAGTTCTTGACTGATAGTCATAGCCTTGTTATCTATCAGAGACAGACACTGTCTTTAAAGGAAACTCCCCCTGAGTTTTAGACTATATAAAGATTTTTGATTTTATAATTTCATCTTCTGGGTAGTCTCCCCCTAATTACCATAAGTCATATATTGGAATCTTCAGAATCGAGATTCAGAGTTGTAAGATTTTAATCACCAATGTGGAGCATGACTTTTCAGAGTTTGACATTTGACCATAGGTTCTTATCTTGTTAATGTCACATCTCAAAGGTTTATCAAGGCTTGATTTCTGATCAGATACCAATTTCTGGTTAATTTATGTGATCGATCAACGCTTGATTTTGAATCTGGTACACCTTATTTTGTGCTGATATAACGTGATGTGTTGACTGAAGAAGTTCTTTTGACTTGACGGGTAGTTCTTTGATGTTCAGGGAATGGATACCAATGAAGGTATTTGATAATAATCCACAGCTTTGTTCTGATACATGAGTCTGATACTTGTCTTTGTGTACAGAGTCTGATTACCAATTATTGATTTAGTCTGATACCAAATCGTTTTCATTTCAAATGGTTCCTGGTAAACATCATAATGGCTTCTTTCTTGGATCTTCAATCCAGATCTTCAGACAGCTCTTGGCTTCTGATTTGCACAGTTCCTCTGAGTAAGCATCTTGAGAATGTATACTTTGTCTTGACTGCTTTCTGAGTTTTCTTACTGATTCTGATTCTTAGACAACTTCTATTATATGATCAGAGTTCTTCTTCTTGGCCTATTCCTGTCTTTAGAATGCCTAGTGAATTTGTTTAGAGTTCCTCGGATAACATCAATCAACAAATGTTAGTAGTAACACATTTTTATACTTTGTTTGAGTTTTGCATTCTTTCAGATTTCCTGATCTCAATCAAAATCATTATATTTCTCCCCCTTTTTGACATCATCAAAAAGTGTCAGGGCATATGAGAAATTAAGCATAATCAATTAAAATCAAGTATATGAATGATATCAATTGAAGGTAATGGAAGCCAATTGTGAAGGTCATGAAATTTGTGTTCAGGTACTTTAAGAGCAATATAACTAATTAGGTTCATTTTACTAATTTTTTTTTGTTATGGCATAATTAATCTGAAGGACAATTATAACTAACCAACAAGGAGCTTATTAAAAAGATTAAATGCATTTAAACATAGAAGTTCATAGATTAAATTAAAGTGTAAAAAAAACATATATTGTATTACAGACGGATTTCATCAAAACATACAGATCTAGACTAGAAGAAAACAGGTTCTTATAAGAGAAAACTTTTAGAGTCACGTATTTCTGTGTTATGAAGGATTGAGATATTCCTCAATAGTTTATCAATCGAACGGCTGTATGCGTATTTCAAGAGAATTGAACGACTGAGAAATTTCTAGTAAGAAATAAGGGAGTAGCCTTTTGTACGCAATTTCCTAGATGGGGTAAATTAATGAGATTCTTTTAATTTAGCCATTATGATTTCTAATACTGGTTGAATTATCTAAAGGACTCTATGAGAAAGAGTGAAGGAGTTAAGCTTTTAAAATTTTCATATGAGGCTAATAAAGCATTTCCATTAATTCAAGGGTGATTGTACATTAAACACGAAATATTAAGGACGTTAATTTTTAAAACATAGCAACTGCTAGAAGATCATAAGTTTAATCATCAGAATCCTCAATACTGTCCATGTTTTCACAACTGATTTCAACATGAGAAGTACCAGGTTCAATCCTGATAATTAAATCCCAGGCCTTTTTTTGTAGAAGTATTTCCGATATTATTCTTCCATACAGAATAAAGGCCTGCACTTTGTTTCTAGAGACTTTGATAGAATGTTTAATATGGTTAAAAATGGTTTTAGGGAGATCTATTGTAACATGATGTGTTAGAAGAAAGATAAGGATTCTGTCGTTGTGCGTTAAGATGTTTTCAGGAGCCATACGAGGACGGAGGTTGGTCAAGGAAAATTTGAACCATGTTTTTGAAAAATGGAGAAGCCTCTCAGGGTTGTTTGGTTCGTAAGGGACTGAGTCGTCAAATAAAATTTTGCACTGATCCACCAAGCTTAGGTTCGATTGATAGTCATCAATAGTAGCTCCAGAGGAGACACATCCGGTGATTTTCTCTATCGAGGAGACAGAGACATCAATGGGTTGAAGGTAGACTTCCGACCAGATGGTTTTTTCATCGTTGCTAATTCTAGCATATTTCCAGAACTCTTTGACAAGGTTTGGATAGACGAGGCCATATAGGAGAGCATAATAGCCCTGCCAAGACTGGGCTTGCATACTTCTGAGTATCTCCAAACCATTGTCTCCGGGATGAGAAAGGTTGAGTTTCTTCTCAGGAATAAGGTGAAGATTTTCTTTGTTTCCAAGGAAGGTTGGTCCATTTCTTTGAGAGTTCATTGTTCTAGTGAGAGGATAGTATTAAGAAAGTATAAACAATCCTAGTATTTATAGACGAGTTAGGATGAATGATCTTAGTGTAACGGATCTGATTTACTATTTTCTAGATATGTTATGATTAGTTGAGTATACAAACGGATGTAATCGTGTGTGAGAAGGAATCAGAGTAGTTACTTCTTTATTAGGAAGAGTGAAAAGTTAGTAGCTGCTTTGCATTTATTTATCATAAGATTTAATATATTCATGATGATTTCGTGAGCTGTAAAACAGTTTTAATGATAGTGACAGGACATTTTATGTTTAATTAGAATTTTTAATTTTGGTAAACTGATAGTATTCAGAGAGATTCCTTTTTAGTATGACTATGTGAACTGGAATTAACAGAACAATAGAAAAAATAACTATTTCGACGGAAAAGAGATTTGAGCTAGTTACAAAATTCAGACAGAATTTGAACAGTTTCCTAGCTACCAAAGGATTCGCAATTAATCTTCAACAAGCAGTTTTCTGGAGGATATCAGACCCATCTTCCTCAATTCTTCCTTTGATCATATCAACGATCTCATCCCTGAAGAAAATCTCAGACAAAACTCTTCCATAAGGGATGTAGGACTTTGCGAGATTCCAGGATTCAGAGATAGTCTTCCAGAGACAGTTGAAGATGGTGTATGGTAAATTTATTCGAAAATCATTCATAAGAAGGTAAATAAACTCATGGTCATGAAACCTGATTTTGTCAGTACTTTCTCCTCTGGGAAGAAAATTTGTTAGCATAAGTTTGTACCAAGCTTTGGGAATAGGTAAAAGATTTTCAGGATTGTAAGGAATATATCTGGAGGTTAGATCATGAAGGGAGGAAAAAAATTTAGCAGGAAAGAATTTGTGTATGTCAAAATTAACATGAATTCCAACATCCTCACATCCAGTTGTAAGGATTACTGAGAATAGGTTGATGACAATTGGGATATCAAAAACATAAAAAGTGATGCATTTGCTTTCAATATCAAGATCAACATGTTTCCAGAAATCTTTGACCATGTTTACATAGATAGGCTTTTCTAGCATCATGGAGTACCTGGTCCATTGTTGAGTATATAAGATATCTGCTATACTACAAACAGTGCCTCTTGAGAGTGAAGAAGTAATGAATGAGAACCGTTTCTCAGGAATGAGTTCAAGAAGATTTGGATTACCGAGAAAGGTTAGTGGAGGCATGATAATGGATGGAGAAAGAAGCTTAGAACTTTAGGTTTTTGAGCATAAGATGTATGAAAAAGAGATGTGATTTTATAGAATAAGTAGGTAGAATTATGCCTTGTCTAGGGAAGATATAGGTTAGTCCAAAGGATTTTAATGAGATTTAGCTATTAGAGATATGTTGTGTTTTCAAAAGATTCGCATTTATTATGGTGTTCCTTTGCGTGTAGATTTTGTTAAAGGATTTTCTTTTATCTAGCAATTTCTTACAGCTAAATTTTTTAACAGATATTCTTTTAGTGCAAAAATTTTCTTAAAGAGGTATGTAATGAGTACTAAACATTTAACTAGTAAGATATGTCAAGAGATAGAGAAAGTGTACCTTAGGGATGCTTAACTTTTGAAGAGAATCTTTTAGCTAAACCTTTTCTTGAAAGCATTCCTTTCTGACTTCTGAATCTTTGAGCGTCTTTCTGATTCTGCCTATTTCCGAGTAAGCTGCAGATGTTTCTTGGGTTCTTCAAGATATGCTTGTGTTCTGACTTCTGAAGAGAATGAATATTTTCTTGGAATGTGATCCTGGTTGAATTAAGGCTTTCTCTCTTTTCTTGTTCAACCTTGTCCATCAACTCTCTAGGTTATAGTAACCAAAATTAGGACTTAACATGATCAGAGTGACCACTTCATCCAAACTTAGCCAATTACATGCAATCCTTTTGGTAAGGCGATGTAATGAATGTTCTGAGGGAAAATTGACACTCATATGCTTGGGAGCAGTACTTAGTGAACAATAAATTCTATTTGCTGACCCCATTCATACGCATCAGATTACATCTATTTTTGATTGCTTCTCACTTCTCATTTCCTTGATCCATAGAACCTGTTTGGTTCTAATACAGTTCTTAAGTTATGGATCAGAATCTTAAGCGACAAACTTTGAGAATTGGTTGAGTTCTCCTTTCATAGCCTGAATTCAGTTGCGTTTGTGAGAATTTCTTTTCTTCGAAAGATGGTTGATTTCACAAGATTAGTGAGAACCTTTGAGAGATTATGCAAAGAAGAATTAACATATCAGTATCTGACTTTGTTCCTCAAGGTTGTTTCAGAACTTGTTCAGAACCAAAACATCATCACGCCACATGTGCTCATCACTAGACATGGTTTGCATGAAACTTCTTGTTCTCACAATGCTGATCAACTTATTTGGGTTTGGTCATGCATATCAGTTGGAGAGCCTAGATGTCTGAATTAATAGCTTCTAATTTCATAGCTCAAGTGGTTCTGAGAACACTTGATCTGACGAAAATCAGATTATCAACCTTTGATTTCACAAGGGTAATCTCAAGTTGTTAGAGATTGATTTCTGAATCAATTAAGGCTTAAGAGTTCATTCAGAATCTTTTCTAATAATTTGAATTTTTCAGATTCTAACTTTAACAGATTTCATTATGTAATTCAAAGTCTTAGAACAACAAACTCTCTTCTTTACATGAAGAGATTCAGAATGAGTTTTAAACGAGAAAGTCAAGGGTGGACCTAATCCGTTTCTTGAAAACATCTCAAAAACTCATAAAGAGGTAATCTTCAGCAAACAAGATTTTTTACTTTCTGATGATTCATCTTTTAAGCATATACGTGGTTTTATCCACACGTATTTTCCAGGATGAGCATTCAACAGATACAGTTTCTTATCGGATGAATTTATCTTATCAGCTGATTCTTTAATTTAATGAGACTTTATCCAGAATCAGTGAATTGCTCAAGAAGTAATCAGATTGATTACAATTTTATACACAGTCAAGTGCTGAACTGTTACAGAAATTGTAAGTGGATTTCAATCTCACCCATAGTACTTCTACGCACCACATATGGATCTTTTTCTGACACTGTTAAGTGTTTGATGTAAAGCAAAAACAGAACCGGGGCTCTGATACCAATTGAAGGTGCGAGAAAGACACACGAAAGGGGGGTTTGAATTGTGAATTTACTCTTATAAAAACTCTTCGTATTTTGTTAAAGAGACGCTCAAGAACTTTCAATGTTCGTTGAGAGATTTTGATCTCTTAACTATGGAGCATGAGAACCATATAGCTTCTGATCATAAGATACGATACTTAGAACTTGCAGTGCGGAAGCTTATCAGAGATAGGCTGCAAGGTTCTGACTTTGGTTAATACGAGGTTCTGATTTTCAATGCAAAAACATAAATAGAGATACAAAGCAAGAGAGTAAAGGACACAAGATATATTCTGGTTCACCACGCGGGCTAATCCAGTCCACCCTCCTCAAGTGATTTTGCCTTGAACCCAAGGACTTAATCAACTATAACCAAATCATGATTACACTTACACGGGCGACGCCGGTGACTAACCATTTGCACTATCGCACTGTGACTAACTACCTGCACAGCCGCACTGTGACTAACAACCCAATGAACCATTTAGGGATCCAACAGGATATAACGTTCATTGACCGAGCAGACCCACTGATGGGATTTCACAGCTAGCCGTTCAGGGATTCATCACAATGAATATAACGCTACTGACCATATTTCAGGATTTTCCACTATGACCCTCAGCCATTGTCATCTCAAGTAACTGATCACCACATGATCTACTTAAGGGCCTCAACTCACAACTGAACCATTTAGGGATCCATTCAGGATATAACGTTCACTGGAGGAGTCTCAATTCCTTTAGTTGAATTGGCAAACTGGAGATTACAAATTGTACTTCTTAATAAGCAAGTTTCTCCTAAGTTTAAGTACAAAGAATACACACATGTGTTCAAGCAAGATTTGAGCAACAGCTCCTTGCTTTCCTAAGAAACTACAAAGATGTATTTGGATATTACAATTGTTGACATCTTATAGATCTTCTTCTTCTTCGTCTTCTTGGTTGAGCAAGCTTTCAGCAACAACTCCTTGCTTCAGATCTCCAATGTAGTCCTGACGAGAAGGTAGGTTGATGACTTGACTGATTTGCAATGTTGTCTTCTTCATCAACAGCTTCTATATCAATTCATTGTTGTTGTGTTGAATGATGATCTTTGAGCTTCAACAACAATGGTCATGTGTAAATAGTGATAGCTTTGGATATTCTAAGTGTTACAACGTGAACTCATCGTTGTCGCTATCTTCACACAATGACTTGATCAATTCACCTTTTTTGTGGAATCAATCGATTCTCTCAGAAGCGAGAACTCTTTCCTTTAAATAGCCAGTAAGAATATAGTCGTTTGAGAATACTGTTGGTTGTTTGGAAAAGAGACGTTGTGATATAATGAGTTGTACTGACACATCTCTTTTTTGCAGAGGGAGAAGTGACCAGACATCTTTTCTTGGACAATGTGTACATTTAACTCACAACGGTAATATCTAGATTTCAAGACTTCAGTGGCTTCTGATGTTAATTTGATGAAGCATGAGTTGAGTCTTCTTAGCAGAATATCTGATGCTTCAAGTCTTCAGTCGATTGAAGAAGTCCATTAGGAATCAGTCTTCAGAACTTCCACACTTGGTCTTTAAGAACGTTATTCTTTTCTGCTTCAAGTCTTCCGAATTTTCAGAACCTGTCTTCAGAGTCTTCAGAACTTGATATTTGAAACCTTGATCTTCAGAACCCATAAGTCTTCAGATTCTTTCTGCACTTGGTCTTCAGCGCCTTCAGCCATCAGAACTTCAAGTCATAGGAGTCTTCCACACTTTGGTTCTTTCAGAGTGTACTTCTTCAGAAGCTTCGCTATCTTCAGAATCTCAATCACTTTTAGAGAGCATCCACAAGAGCATTGCAACAGCAATCTTGGCATCCTTGGATCTGGCTGATCATGACTAGATAAAGAAGCGTTCTTGCTTCTCCTGACTTTAGTCACACATAGTAACTTCGCATATGTATATATTCAATCATAGTACATCTAGCTGGTGCATGTTGGTTCTGATGTCTTTAGTTCTTATGATCTGCACACAACACACGTTAGACCATAAAATGGTTCTTTCACAAATACTTATTGTTATCATCAAAACATAGATTGACTTGTAGAGACAATTCTTGCTCTTACACTCTCCTTAGAGAGGACTCAGGATCCATTAGTTTAGATTTCCTTTTTCAGCACTATGTAAATTACTGTATTTCCATTTCCGCAATCCTTTGAATTTAATAAAACGGGGTTTCCCCACTCTTTGATATTTGCAATCCAATTTTCGAAGTTTACTTTGAATAAACAAAAAAATAATAATTAAAAAATAATCATTGCATTCATCATTCTCACGTAACGCATTTTTCTTACCTACGAATCTCACGTTTGCGTCTCAATTCTAAAGTCAAACTGTCTCATTCGTATAATACTCGGGCCAATCATCAGAAAAAGATGGATGATCTCGAGGAAGAGAACAGAGAGTTGAGGGAAGAGATCGACACTCTGAAAGAGGATCTGAGAAAGCTTCATAACGACATGCAGGCTCTAGCAAAAGCTCAAATGAAACAACAAAGGACTGTGATCTCAGAGATCACATCAACGCCCATAGTGGAGAAGTTTAATCCTAGGTACAAAATGCCGAAAGATCGTCCCTGAGGCATGCCTATTAACTATATCCCGGAAGGATATATTCCGCCGATCATGGAAGATTCGGAAACTGTAGCAGGAACTGCTGGGCCTGAAGGTTAGAAACTTCGAGAAAGCAAAGATACCAGGGGCATGACAGCAACTCCTGAAGGTTACAAACTTCGGGAGGCACCAAGAGTCTCTGCCATAATGACTATACCACCGCCTGTGGTACACACTGTCCCGAAAGGACAGATTCCATGGATACATTCAGGTGGAAATGAAAGTATACTCGATAGAATGAATGAGGTCCAGGAATAGTTCTTGGAAAAGCAGAAGGAACTGCAAGCCATTTGTGGTCAGGATTTATTTGGAAAGGATGCCGCAGACCTTTGTTTGGTCCCCAATGTGAAAGTTCCGCACAAGTTCCAAGTGCCTGGTTTTGAAAAATACAAGGGTAACTCTTGCCCTCAAAGCCATTTAGTGATGTACGCTCGGCGATTGTCAGCTCAGACAAAGAACCAGGAGCTACTAATTCACTACTTTCAGGACAGTTTAACCGGTGTCGCACTCAAATGGTACATGGGTTTAAACCACGCTACGATCAACACATTCAGAGATCTTGGTGCTGCCTTCGTTCAACAATATAAATACAATCTGGACATGGCACGGGACAGAGATCAGCTCCGATCGATGTCCCAAAAGGACAAGGAAACCTTTAAAGAATATGCTCAGAGATGGCGTGAAATTGCCGCTCAGATTTGTCCACCTCTTGAGGAAAAAGAGATGACAAAGATTTTCTTAAAGACCTTGAGCTCATTTTACTACGACATAATGGTCGCCAATGAACCCAGTGATTTCACCAAAATGGTGGGCATGGGAGTTCGTCTTGAGGAAGCCGTCCGAGAAGGACGTTTAGTTAAAGACGTTGGATCATCAAGTAATACAAAAAGATACGGTAATGCTCTCCCTAAGAAAAAAGAACAGGATATTGGGAATATCTCTCTCGGAACACAAAGGCGACGATACCAACCAATAGCAGCTGTAACTCCTGCTATCAACCCCGCACCTATCCCTACGTATCAACCTCAGGTTACGCAGTGCCAACCTAATCAACAGCAACTTCAGCAAAGAACACAACAGTCTCTTCAGCAGGCTCGTCCTCAGTACAACAACAACCGTACAACGTGACCACCAGGGTTCGACCCTATACCCATGTTGTACGCAGAACTGTTTCCACTTTTACTGGCCAAGGGGTACGTCCAAACCAAGTCTCCTCTTACGGTACCAGAAAATCCGCCTTTTTGGTTCAAAACGGATTATACTTGTCCTTACCATCAAGGAGGACCAGGGCATAACATAGAAAACTGTCTCAGTTTCAAATCTGATGTGCAAAAGCTTCTTAGGAGCGGGGTCTTATATTGCAAAGATATGAATCTGAATGTTCTCACGAACGCGCTGCCTCAACACGAGAAAGCTGCAGTCAATTTGATAGAGGGAGAGTCTAACGACAACTATCAAATTCACGATGTAATCTTATTAAGGGCCAACTTGGTCAAGATACATTGTAGACAGAGTGGATATGGCCATGTACCACCTCATAATTATCACCAGTGTGATATCTACTCTAAAAACAATCAGGGATGTTCTGTGGTGCAAGCAGCTCTACAGGAACAATTGGATCTTAGTTGGATCCAAGAACACCGAATTCGGGGGGTCAACATGACCTATACGAATTCCAACATCATTCAGAACCACGACATCCATGCGATGAATGTCAACCTGGTGACAATGCACTCAAGGCAAGGCCAGTACCATAATCTGCTGCGGCATGATTACAATTCCTGTCTGACTTATTCGGTAAACAAACAGGGATGCTCTTTTGTACAATAGGCCCTCCAGCGTCAGATGGATCTTGGGTGGATCCAAGACTGCCATGATATAAATCCTTGTCGGATCAACATGATTCAAATCTTTGATATTTGTCTGGTGAATACCAGCTTGGTGGAGTTACACGCCAAGCAAGTCCAACTTGGTTTTCTCACTTCTCATGATTATCTGAACTGTAAAGTATGCAGTGAGAGTAACCAAGGGTGCACTCTCGTTCAAAGAACTTTACAACACTTGTTAAATCACTGGTGGCTTCCGATCTATCTGGATGAAGACACGCAACAAGTCAGTGTGTTTAATGGAAACCCTACTCGGCGTCACAGTCAGGATGTCCGATCTATGGAAACAGACCTAGTGAGGTTGCACTGCATTCAAAGCAGGCGTGGCTAAATGCCTCCACACAACTATGAACGTTGTAGAGTCTGCTCGGAGAATAACCAAGGATGCTAACTTGTGCGGACGGCTCTTCAAGGACAGTTGAATCGTAAAGAAATTCACCCATGTCCGAGTTTTGAGCCAATCAACTGGACGCCAGACTACTTCACTGATCAAATCAAAGACGTTGTCATAATCTCTGATCATCAATAGATAAAGGATGTTTGTACCATCATCCCTCTACTGGACGAATCAAAGGTTCCTAGCCAGGACATGATTGAAGTTACCTACGACAGTCAGAAAAATCAGAAGGCTCCTGTAGTTATTTATTTGCCGGGACCATTACCGTATGAATCAGCTAAGGCGATCCCTTACAAATATGGTGCAACAATAATTGAAAATGGAAGGGAAGTTCCATTACCCTCCGTCGTGAATATTGTAGACATCAGTCGAGTAACACAGAGTGGTCAAATCTTCAACCGAGAAGTTGGAGAACCTAACAAAGAAAAGTAACTTCAAAGAGAAGTTCCTAATCCACCAGTCGGTCAATCCAGTAATCCCGACCTTTCGAACAACAACGATGAGATGTTGAAGCTCATCCAAAGGAGTGAATACAACATTGTTGATCAGCTGTTACAAACTCCTTCAAAGATCTCGGTACTATCACTTTTACTCAGTTCCGAAGCCCACATAGAGGCTCTACAGAAAGTCTTAGAGCAGGCTTTTATGGAACAGGATGTGTCATTACGACAGTTCGATAACATCATCTCTAACATCACTTCCTGCAACAACTTAGGATTCAGTGATGAGGATTTTCCAGAGGTGGGTAAAAGCCACAACATGGCGCTCAATATCACAGTCAACTGCCAGGAAGATGCTTTAGACAGCGTACTGGTAGATACAGGATCGGCCATCAACATTATGCCAAAGTCCACTTTAATGCGACCTCATTCAAAGGGTCCCCGATGAGGGGCAGTGAGGTCATCATCAAAGCCTTTGACGGATCTCAGAAAGCAGTTATCGGCTAAGTCGACCTTCCCATAACTATCTGTCCTCACACTTTCCTAATCACCTTCCAGGTCATGGACTTCCGGGCAATATACAGTTGCTTATTAGGAAGACCTTGGATACACCAGGCTGGGGTAGTCACTTCGACGTTGCACCAAAAGCTGAAGTTCGTCAAGAACGATCAACTCGTCACGGTCTGTGGAGAACAAGCCTTGCTCGTGAATAATTTGTCATTATCTACTTGTGTAGAACCCGGGGAGGTTGTTAGAACCCAGTTCCAAGCACTGTCGATGAGCAATGAGAATCAATCAGAAAAAGGAACATCAATTTCCTTATACAGAGATGCTCCCGAAGTGATCAAAAGTAACAATACAAAGGGATGGGGACAGCTTGTCATTCCTACTGATAATAAAACAAAGAAGGGTCTTGGTTTTTATGCAACCTGCACCCAGACAGCTGCTAACGGTGAAAGTCTTCATCCCATTCAGGACTTTTTCCACAGTGGAGGTTTCCTTCACCCAATATCTCAAGTGGTCCATACCATCAACGAGGGAGATTTCTCTGATACGGATGAAGAGTGGAAGTCCTATCTTAATGAGGATGGTTATATCTGTCAGGAAGAGGTGCCTATGCCATTTTACTATTCCGCACGGAGTCTGAGATTTATACCCAGGTCAGACGTCGAAATGATATATGGAGATTGTGATCCGGAAGGATGTCGTGCTCCACCAAACTCACTAGAGGAGGACACTCCGATGAAATACAACTTTGACCAAGGCTACTATGGCCCAATGGATGGCCTGCCTATCTGGCAGTCGTACCCAGGAAACTTGGGGCAAGAAAATCATCCAAACAATGAAAATTAGCTGAGCATCATTGAACAAAATACCTGCGTCCCCACCATATCATGGGATCAACACTCAGGTCATTCAAAAAATATCTAGTACGACGATGAATTGGCAAAGCTTACTGGACTAGAATTCATCAATTATGCTTTTCCTGAGATCAACGTCATTGAGAGAGATGACTCCTCCAGTTCCAAAGAGGTGTGGGACACCTTAGGACAACCAAGTGGAAAATACGACTATATGGTCAAGTACACTGCTTCTAAGAGCTCTCGTATCAGGCTCGAAGACATCCAGCCAACTGGATAGGGAGATTTACCAGAGAGCACGAATACTATGCAAAATACAACTGAGGAATCCTCATACGACAACTCCGCCTGGGAGACAGATTCCAATGATCATGCTCCATAAAAAATTAGCGTTATTTCTGAAGACAAATCAAGGAAGGTACCAGACTTTGTGACTCACCGAGGGGTTCGCCGCCAATGGGTTGCTGTCGATGTTATGAAGATCGTTTATAAGTCAAAGTAATTGCAGTCTTTATCTTAACCTTTCACTCTTCCCAGGTGAAACAGATGTTTTGATAGGGCTCACTGTCTGTAAATTTCCCTCTTCGCTTCGCCCAAAGCGATAGATTTTTGTTTTATAGGGCTGTAGTTTCAAGAATCGACTTGTTCATGAAAAAAATAACTTCGTTCTGTAATTTCCGCATTAATTGTTGTTCTCTCTTTTTTTTTGCTTTTTCAGAAAATGGTAATCCTAAAAAACAATTCAATAATAAAAATAAGCAGTTTTCCAAAGAAAATAAACTGCACACACTCTTGTTTTAAACCCCGTTGAAACATACGATCCGATGTCTTCTCCCAACTTTGAGTTCCCGGTATTTGGGGCTGAAAAAGAAGCTGATGACGAAATTCCAGAAGACATCTCCCGATTACTCAAACAGGAGGAAAGGTCCATCGAATCTCACAAAGAGCCGTTGGAAATGGTAAACTTGGGTTCAAAAAAAGAGAGAAAAGAAATCAGGATTGGGGCATTGCTCAGTCCAACTGCCAAAGAGAGTTTGACAAAGCTTCTCAAAGAATTTCCCGATGTATTCGCTTGGTACTATCAGGATATGCCAGGGTTGGATACCAGCATCGTGGAACATCATTTACTGTTGAGATCAGAATGTCCGCCAGTAAAACAAAGGTTGAGAAAAACTCACCCGGACATGGCCATCAAAATCAAGGAGGAGTTACAAAAACAGATTGACGCGGGTTTCCTCGCCACGTCAGAATATCCTCAATGGTTAGCCATCATCGTACCCGTTCTGAAAAAGGACGAAAAGGTCAGAATGTGTGTCGATTATAGAGATCTAAACAAGGCTAGTCCAAAGGACGACTTTCCTTTACCACACATTGACATGCTGGTAGACAGTACAACAAAGTTCAAAGTTTTCTCCTTCATGGATGGATTCTCGGGCTATAACCAAATCAAAATGGCGCCGAAAGACATGGAGAAAACTTCGTTCATTACCCCATGGGGTACCTTTTGTTACAAGGTAATGCCGTTCGGTTTGAAGAACGCCGGGGCAACCTATCAAAGGGCCATGACTACTCTTTTTCATGACATGATACATAAGGAAATCGAGGTATATGTCGATGACATGATTGCCAAATCTAGAACAGAGGAGGAGCATGTGACCTGTAACACCCCAAAATTCATATTTAATTACTTAATTAATTATTTATGATTATGGTGAATGATTGTGAATTATATAACACATTGGGTGATTTTAGTGATGTATGTTGTAGAGTTATTTAGATTTAAATAATTTAATCATATTATATGTGAAGTTATAATAATAATAATCATAATATATATGGCATTATTTAAATTATTATTTTAAATAAGATGAGTAATAATAAGGGCAAGGTGGTCTTTTGTAAAGGAAAAGTGAGGATATAATTGGGAAACCATTATTAGGGGTATTTGGACTTAATAAGAAAATAGAAGTGAGAAGTTATTCTGATTGATCGTAACTTTTGTGAGAAGTGCTCTGAGGAAAAAGAGGGAGAAAGCTAGGGCTCTGGAGGGATTGCTACAGAACTCAAGAGAAAGAATTTAGAAAAAAATCAATTACAAGGTATGGGGAGTATAACTTTCATTATGATTGATGTAAAAATCTGAATATAGATAGGTTGGGGTTTTATGGGGTTTTGGATTTATGATGAATTCTTTATGAAATAGATAGAAAGTGATGAATTTAGGATGTATGCTTTGATTTAGAATGATGTATGTATGAGGGTAGATAAATTGTTGGGTTTTTATCCATGTGTTTGTCGATTGTTTGGTGTTTCCGGTGAGAAGTTTGAGTTACGTGCCGGTGATAATAAAAATGCTCGAATTGTGTAAATTGCTTGGTTGAATTGTTATTTTTAGTGTTATAAGAGTTTCTAATGAATGTGTATTGTTGTATACTGATGTAGAAATCCGAGTTCTGTGATAAATAATGTCTGGGGATGTTGGGATGGGTTAAATAAGTGATTTTTCGCACAAAAATACGGCAGAAAAGTGATTGTGTAACAGAGTAACCGGTTACCCTAATGCAGTAACCGATTACCCTAGGACATATTTGTTTTAGAACTTCAAAAATTCGTATCTTGAGCCTCGGGTGTCCGTTTGACTCGCCGTTCGAACCTGTGGAAAGCTAAGACAGTGTAATTTCCTGTAAAAATGGTTCCAAGTCCTGAAATTAAAATTAACTAGCGTGTAATAAGGTTTTATGGTGTCAGTGTAAGATGTCAGTGTCGGTGTTTGTTGAAAAACTTTGAAAATTCATAACTTTAGTTCCGGGAGTCCGATTCGCACACCGTTTGAAGTTGCGCGAAGCTGAGATAATGTAATTTCATTTAATAATAGTTTTGTGTTGCTGGAAATAATTTGGATGACATGCATTAATGTTGGCATGTGTGTAATTGTATGTTGAGCTAATGATGTTTTGCTATAAATGATGAAACTTGCGTGTTATTGCTAGGATACTACTGTGATGTTATTGATGATACTGTTTTAATGTTATTAATGACACTGTGATGATGTTTTAATGATGTGCATGTTCATATATATACATGCTATGTGATGACGATTATGTGTTGATGATTCTATAATGATGATTTTTGACTTGTGTTAGTGATGCTATACTATGATTTTATGATGATTTAAATTGATGATATACATGTTGATGTTATACATACTACGTGAAGTATTATGATGAATTTTTATGAATGATGATGCAACTTTGACGAGCCATGATGGTGATTATTATGTCGTTTTGCATCATGCATTCATAGCATATTTTAGGACTTAGGTCCAGTGACGATGTTAGGACTTCGGTCCAGTGATGATGTTAGGACTTCAGTCCAATGGTGGCTTCA
Organism: Lathyrus tuberosus; assembly: GCA_022829125.1. Classification (NCBI taxonomy): domain Eukaryota; kingdom Viridiplantae; phylum Streptophyta; class Magnoliopsida; order Fabales; family Fabaceae; genus Lathyrus; species Lathyrus tuberosus. The sequence continues at coordinate 1,288,350 of JALAZF010000237.1, forward strand.
ATTCCATTGTGTGGATTGAAGTGTTTATGACGTGCTCCGGTTCCTATACGGGAATCGATCCTATTGGTGGGGATCTTTGGAGGGTGATGGCCCAGTGTCCATCAAATATGATGTTTTGGTACCACATGCATGAGTCTATGTGTTTGCATTCATATTAAGTGGCATTGCATAATTATGACTTAAGTGATGTATTGGTGACGATGTGAACAAAATGATATTTTGTGAATGATGATCGATGATGTTGTGATTTAAAAATGATGTTGTGACGATAATAATGACTGTTGTCCTATTTATATCTTTTCTTTATATCTCGTATAATGAATTGTGATTACTCACCCTGCCTGCTTGGAAATGTTGCCTCTATGGTGGATAACTTGCAGGTGATCAAGATTAGCTTGTAGACGTATAAAGATTTAGCTTTGGAGTTATTTTACTCTATTTTCGTTAATAATAGAGGTGTCTTGCACTTATATGTAACATCGGGTGGGGAACACTTGAGTTGAAGTTGTGTTGTTTTATAAAACATATTTTATGAGTCTTCTACATGTTGAATTTATTTGACGATGACTTTTGACAATGACTAAAAGGTCTTTTATGTTTGATGAAATAAATGAAGTTATTTTGAGACTATGATTCCGCTGCGAAGTTTGAATTTATTTATTGATGTTATTGAGGAAATTATTATTATAAATGTTTGAAAACCTGTGTTACGGAGCAGGAAGTTTATTATGATGTTTTTATGAAGCATGTGACACCTTTTTTGGTGATTTTACTCTGATTTACTGATGTATCATTGTTGTGAATATTCTTTGGGTAGAAGGGTGTTACATTAGTGGTATCAGAGCAGGTCGGTCTGTCCGACCAGGTTGTCAAATTTTGTTTGTTCCTTAGTACGCGACATGTGTGTGAAACAGTGTCGGTACTTGTTTGTTTTCTAACCGTTGTCTCCAGGATTTGGTTTGAAACAAGTGGGGGAGAAGTCGCTGCTTCCCAGAGGTGTTTGGTTGCAAGGTGTGAACAATTAGTACAGTATGCCATGGATTGCAACAGTACAATTGTTGGTGAGACTGTGTTGTTCCAGATTTTGAAGGAAATACTTAGACAAGACTTAATGCAACTAAGAATTTATGGCTTGAGTAGCTTAGTGCACAAGATGCAAGGAACGCTATTGTAGTTGGTAAATATGGTTTATACCCCATCATGATTGTCGGCTATCTATTGGCAAATTGAGGATCTGATCACCCTTAATCTCTTGTTTGTTATTTCTTTGATTTTGTGGTTGGCATTTATTTTGCTAAAACTATTCTAGAAGCAAGATGTTGAAACAAGATGTTCTAATATTCTGCATTAAACATGTCGGATAAAGATGTCCCATCCTGGATCATAGGACATCGCGTCTGTTATTGGATTAAAAGGAAGATTCTGTTAGTTGTTATTTGTTATTGAATATTCTGTGAATATTTAGTTATCCTGTGTGGTGTCCAAAGTAATTGAGTTGAGATTTTGTGCTGGTTTTCAGATTTTCACTACTTTCTAAATATGGAGACATATTAGGAAATATTTGATTGAAGACCTATTATGTTGCAAAAGTTTCTGCTGATTTGTAGCAGCTTATTTGCTGTGATTTGAAGCCCAAATCCAGTTGGGATGTAGGTTATAAATAGGAGTGTTTGTAACCTAATTTGGTAACGATTCCAAGATGTAAAATTATTAGGGTTTCGTTCTTGTGAACCACTTTCTAGGAGAGTTGGTATGTGTGAACCACTCGGATTGTGAGATGGTCACTGTACTCCTCGAAGCTTTTAAGCAAGAGTGAGTGTTGTTCTTAGAGGAAGCTGTTAAGCAACTCTGAGTATTGTTCTTAGTCATGTGTGTCATGTCTAGGTATTGTTATTGAAGTGTGTCTTCTATTTTTCTGTGATTGAAGAGCTGTTGGAAATCAAGTTATTGATGCAGTGGCTGAGGTGTTGACTGCTAGACATCATTGCGATGATTGGAAGTGAGATGGAGTCTCTTACCTAGGGAGGACTTAGGTAGAAGGGTCAATGGGTAGTTATTAAATTAGGAGATTGTCAACTTGGTTGTTGAGTCTGTAATTTGATACTGCTAATAGTGGACTTCCTTCCTGGCTTGGTATGCCCCCAGATGTAGATTGTTAGATCGAACTGGGTGAACAAATTCTGTGTGTGGTTTATGCTTTTTTGTACTGGTTTTAATTGTTTATACCTTGCCATGCTGTTCTATTCAGATCAGATGTCCAGACATTCTATAGGACATCTGTAGTCTGATATACCAGAATTCCATTGTTGATAGTGGACGGGATCATGTTGTATGGGATAGACACATCTTGCCAGCTGGGAAAGGGTGATCTACAGGAATGAACAATAGGATGTTTCAAAAAGATTGTTCTCTTGGTAGTTTGCGGGAGCTGCAGGAAGGAGAAGATGTTACATGACCATGGCTTAGGGAGTCTAAGTGTGTTTGCTTTTGAGCAATTGGAACATGTGACTTGAAGATCAAGTTTCCTTGGTGTATCAGTATATCTTTGTGAGAGTTCTGACAAACGTGAAAAAGATCAAAATGTGGCATTTGGTTGTTTTCATATGAGGATTCATGAATGAGGTGATGAAACTGTGGCATTTGGTTGATCTCAGAAGTGGATTCCAAGAATCAAGATAATCAGAGTGTGGCAGCTGGTTATTATTGAGGATTGTCTTAGAACAAGTTACTTTTGGGTAGAAGGGTGATGAGTTGAAGACTCAAGGAGATTATTCTTCTTGAAGGTGGATGAGAGTTTATTTCTCTAGTTCTTTGGATTACTATGCTATAGTAAGTCCAGTTGGTGGAGCATATCAAGAATCATGGTGATGATGTCTTGGTGTGTGGCAGATGTTCTAACTTGGTGTTGGAACATTATTTGGGTTGGATTTCCTTGGTGAAGGATGATTGTGGTCTGGTTCAGGAGCTTGGTGCCTAAAGGAGCATCTACATAGTCATACGGGAGAATGATGAAGTAGAAGGTCTGCCTTGGATGGAGAATGTAGAGAAGACTGAAGCAGATCAGGTATTGATTGCTTGGAAGTATGAAGGTGAAGATACTCATCAACTGATCAGGAGTATTCCAAATTATCATACGGGAGAATAATAGGGAATGATTGCCTGTGGAGAGTTGGGGCCTTGCTAAGGCCAGTTGAAAAGCTTGGGGAGAGAGTACTGCTCTTGTGTTATTGTGATCTTCTGTGATGTGATGGGCTGTGATGTGTTTTTTTTTTGTGGATGTGAAGTTTTTGTGTCTCTCTGGTTGTTTCTGGTCCCTTGGCTTGAGGGGGAGCTTTAGCTTGTTTGAAGGAGGATGGTGATCCTTATGTTCCTCACGTATAGCATGATGTAACTTCATGTGTGAGTGACTACTTTTTCTTGTCAGAAGGGATTGTGGTGCCAAAATGAATGTGCTTCAGCAGGTGGCTGGACTGGGAGTGAGCTCTTGAAGACATGAAGATGTGTCTTATGTTTTCCATTCAGGTGCACTAGTTATCCACGTAAGGGGAGTAATACTACTGTTTTTTTTTGTTTGGCATATTATGGCTAAAAAGGGGGAGAAGTAAGTAGTAGTAGTCAGTGTCCTTGGTTGTTTCCTTGAGGAGGAGCTGGTTGTGTTATCCAAAGGTTGTATGGATATTGCTCTGGTGTGCTATTTCTTTGTCAAATATGGGGAGAGTGTGTGATTGCATGATGTGCTGATATCTGATGTCCCATATGATGTTCTAACATTTATTTGTGATTGCTAGTGTGAGTGGTGAGCTAGTGTGAGATGTTGGTAAATGTTGTTGTGAAGTTTCTGCAGTTGAAGGGGTGTGAATTTTTGCTGCTATGCTGTGTTTTGTGTTGGTGTTATGGTGTGTTTTTCGCTGCTGTCTCTAATATTGATGTTTTGCTTGTGTTATCTTTGCAAGAGTGTTTGGTGTGTAGTATTAGCCAAAATAAGCCAAAGGGGGAGATTGTTATTTCTTTGATTTTGTGGTTGGCATTTATTTTGCTAAAACAATTCTAGCAGCAAGATGTTGAAACAAGATGTTCTAATATTCTGCATTAAACATGTCGGATAAAGATGTCCCATCCTGGATCATAGGACATCGCATCTGTTATTGGATTAAAATGAAGATTCTGTTAGTTGTTATTTGTTATTGAATATTCTGTGAATATTTAGTTATCCTATGTGGTGTCCAAAGTAATTGAGTTGAGATTTTGTGCTGTTTTTCAGATTTTCACTACTTTCTAAATATGGAGACATATTAGGAAATATTTGATTGAAGACCTATTATGTAGCAGAAGTTTCTGCTGATTTGTAGCAGCTTATTTGCTGTGATTTGAAGCCCAAATCCAGTTGGGATGTAGGTTATAAATAGGAGTGTTTGTAACCTGATTTGGTAACGATTCCAAGATGTAAAATTATTAGGGTTTCGTTCTTGTGAACCACTTTCTAGGAGAGTTGGTATGTGTGAACCACTCGGATTGTGAGATGGTCACTGTACTCCTCGAAGCTTTTAAACAAGAGTGAGTGTTGTTCTTGGAGGAAGCTGTTAAGCAACTCTGAGTATTGTTCTTAGTCATGTGTGTCATGTCTAGGTATTGTTATTGAAGTGTGTCTTCTGTTTTTCTGTGATTGAAGAGCTGTTGGAAATCAAGCTGTTGATGCAATGGCTGAGGTGTTGATTGCTAAACATCATTGCGATGATTGGAAGTGAGATGGAGTCTCTTACCTAGGGAGGACTTAGGTAGAAGGGTCATTAGGTAGTTATTAAATTAGGAGATTGTCAACTTGGTTGTTGAGTCTGTAATTTGATACTGCTAAGAGTGGACTTCCTTCCTGGCTTGGTATGCCCCCAGATGTAGATTGTTAGTTCGAACTGGGTGAACAAATTCTGTGTGTGGTTTATGCTTTTCTGTACTGGTTTTAATTGTTTATACCTTGCCATGATGTTCTGTTCAGATTAGATATCCAGACATTCTATAGTACATCTGTAGTCTGACATACCAGAATTTCATTGTTGATAGTGGACGAGATCATGTTGTATGGGATAGACACATCTTGCCAGCTGGGATGGTATGTACCGTGAATTGTTCGGAGTTTAAGCCAAGTGCTTACGAGTTGTTTTGATTAGTTGATGCAGATCCTTACATCTGAAGATGAGGTGGATTCGAGGTTTTTGTATGTCGATCAGGTATTGTTGATGGTTGCTTCTCATAGAGTAGAGAGTGAACTTAAATTCAACAAAGGTGAAGGGTCGAGGTTTATATCCGCTAACTAAGTAGAAGAACCCTTAGGAAATGAGGCTTAGATGTTTTCCATGATTGCAATGACTATGTTCTGGAAATTGACATGAAGTCACAATGAAGGACCGCCAGTTGTGCGTGAGTTCCATTAGTTAGAAACTTTGGGGTAGAGATTGGTGGAAAAGAAATTGGGGTTTAAGGTTTATGTGAATATGTGATGGATGGATTGATGAAATGCATGTCTTATTGTGTTATAACATGTTAACTTGGGTTGCTAAATGCATTGTGATCATTGGGGCTGAAGGAGTATGGTTTAGAAGTGTTTTGGAATGAAGAAAAATGTAATTTTTGGCTCTATTACAGTAGTAGCCGATTACCCTACTGAGAGTAACTGATTACCCTTGGAAAAATGATGTTTCTGGGCTGTTTTCGAGCCAGTAACCGGTTACCCAATTTGAGTAACCGATTACCTCTGTTGTGTAAAAAAATTCAGAAATTGAATCGGTCATAACTTGAGTTTCGTAACTTCGTTTGACGCTCGGTCGGAAGCGTTAAAAAGATAATTTTATGCTATATGTGATGGTGAGGTATGAACATGGTTATATTCCATGGATTGATAATACAAATATAGAAATGTAATGTATATAATTATCATTTTCTTCGAAATTCATGAATCGAGAATCCGATTGACATGGGACTTGAAGCATTAGATTGACATGGGACTTGAAGCATTAGAAAGATGATCAAATGAGGGAGTAAATGGAAATGTGAGACCATGATTTAACCAAGAATGTTGGGTAGAGAATAGTAGTGGCTAGTATTCCTTAAGGTGTGTGTGGAGAATATGAATAGTATATTCCATACTTATTTGGATAAGTTTGAAGTGGTGTTCATTGGGGGATGTTCTGACCTATTATAAAATCAAGAGAAAAGCGTGTAGAGTATTTGAGAATTGAGTTACAAGTATTGAAAAAGATGAAGTTATGTGCTAAGTTATCGAAGTGTGATTTTTGGTTAGTAGATGTTAGTATTCTTGGTTATGTTATTTTAGATGAGGGTATTGTTGTGGATCCATCCAAGATAGATGTAGACCTACAATGAGGAAGCTCCGAAGTGGGTTAAGGAGATTAGAAGATTTTTGGACTTAGTTAGTTATTATCGCATGTTATGGAAGGCTTTCTCCAAGTTAGCCCTTCCATTATCTCAGTTAACTTACGAGGGTAACGCGTTTGTGTAATATATTCACTATGAGAAAAGTTTCATTGAACTGAAGAAGAGGTTGACTACAGCTCCAATTTTGACTTTACCTAAATCGGATGAACCATTTCTGGTGTATTGCGACACTTCTTTGATGGGTTTGGGTTGTTAATGCAGGATGGTAGGGTTGTGGCTTATGCTTCATGACAGTTGAGAGTCCATGAAAGGAATTATCCTACACATGATCTAGAATTGGCAGTCGTGGTATTCGTGTTGAAAATTTGGCGGCATTATCTTTTTGGCTCTAGACTTGAAGTGTTTAGCGATCATAAAAGTTTAAAGTACTTGTTGATCAGAAGGAGTTGAATAGGAGGCAGAGAAGATGGTTAGAATTATTGAAGGATTATGATTTTGATTTGAGTTACCATTCCGGTAGAGCAAATATGGTTGCAGATGCTTTGAGTAGGAAGTCACTGCACATGTGGATGCTTATGGTAAAGGAACAAGAGATGATCGAATAGTTCAGAGACATGAGTTTGCTATGTGAGACTACATCAGACAGTGTGAAGTTAGGTATGTTAAAGCTAACTAATGATATTTTGGAAGAAATTTGAGTGGGTCAGAAATCTGACTTGAGGTTGGTTGATCAGATGACTTTAATTAACCAAGGTAATGGAGGTGAATTCCGGATTGATGAGAATGGTGTATTGAGGTTCCGTGACAGAGTCTATGTTCCAGATGTTCCAGAAATTAAGAAGAGTATTTTGGAGGAAGGACATCAAATTGGACTGAGTATCCATCCCAGTGCTACAAAGATGTATCAGGATTTGCAGAAGTTGTTTTGGGCGGCCGGGTATGAAATAAGACATTACTGAATTTGTGTATGCATGTTTGACTCGCCAAAAGTCAAAGATCGAACATCAGAAGCCTTTGGGTATGATGAAAACCATTGGATATTCCAGAATGGAAATAATATGTGAAAGGTTTATATGTTATTCATGTTACTGCCATGTCAATAGACATATCGAATTATATGTCGATTGAGGAGTCACATCATTGCAGTACTAATGTTGCGTGACAGAGTTGTCAGTATTATGGTTATATTGATGTTCTTATGATGATGTTGACGGCGATAGTAACGACCTTGTTGTGTTCCGGTTCAAGAGCAAATGAGATCCTAAGGTGATGAGACAAAGAGTGAAATGAATCGGTGGGTACATAACTCGGTAGCATTGCATCTTGTTGGATTGTTGTAGGTAACAGTAGGGAATTTGGATTAGTGGTTTTCGAATTGTTGTCAAAATCGTCGTGGGAGTCGGAGGGAAGGATGCGAGGGTCGTATCCAGAGTTGGTTACATCAGGTAATTTTCGAGGATGAAAATTCTTTAAGTGGGGGAGAGTTGTAACACCCCAAAATTCATATTTAATTATTTAATTAATTATTTATGATTATGGTGAATGATTGTGAATTATATCACAATCATGGTAGAGTTATTTAGATTTAAATAATTTAATCATATTATATGTGGAGTTATAATAATAATAATCATAATATATATGACATTATTTAAATTATTATTTTAAATAAGATGAGTAATAATAAGGGCAATGTGGTCTTTTGTAAAGGATAAGTGAGGATATAATTGGAAAACCATTATTAGGGGTATTTGGACTTAATAAGAAAATAGAAGTGAGAAGTTATTCTGATTGATCGTAACTTTTGTGAGAAGTGCTCTGAGGAAAAAGAGGGAGAAAGCTAGGGCTCAGGAGGGATTGCTGCAGAACTCAAGAGAAAGAATTCAGAAAAAAAATCAATTACAAGGTATGGGGAGTATAAATTTCATTATGATTGATGTAAAAATCTGAATATAGATAGGTTGGGGTTTTATGGGGTTTTGGGTTTATGATGAATTCTTGATGAAATAGATAGAAAGTGATGAATTTAGGATGTATGTTTTGATTTAGAATGATGTATGTATGAGGGTAGATAAATTGTTGGGTTTTTATCCATGTGTTTGTCGATTGTTTGGTGTTTTCGGTGAGAAGTTTGAGTTACGTGTCGGTGATAATAAAAAGGCTCGAATTGTGTAAATTACTTGGTTGAATTGTAATTTTTAGTGTTATAAGTGTTTCTAATGAATGTGTATTGTTGTATACTGATGTAGAAATCCGAGTTCTGTGATAAATAATGTATGGGGATGTTAGGATGGGTTAAATAAGTGATTTTTCGCACAAAGATACAACAGAAAAGTGATTCTGTAACAGAATATCCGGTTACCCTAATGCAGTAACCAATTACCCTGGGACAGATTTGTTTAAGAACTTCAAAAATTCGTATCTTGAGCCTCGGGTGTCCGTTTGACTCGCCGTTCGAACCCGTGGAAAGCTAAGACAGTGTAATTTCTTGTAAAAATGGTTTCAAGTCCTGAAATTAAAATTAACTAGTGTGTAATGAGGTTTTATGGTGTCAGTGTAAGATGTCAGTGTCGGTGTTTGTTGAAAAACTTTGAAAATTCATAACTTTAGTTTCGAGAGTCCGATTCGTGCACCGTTTGAAGCTGCGTGAAGCTGAGATAATGTACTTTCATTTAATAATAGTTTCATGTTGCTAGAAATAATTTGGATGACATGCATTAATGTTGGCATGTGTGTAATTGTATGTTGAGCTAATGATGTTTTGCTATAAATGATGAAACTTGCGTGTTATTGCTACGATACTACTGTGATGTTATTGATGATACTGTTGTAATGTTATTAATGACACTGTGATGATGGTTTAATGATGTGCATGTTCAAATATATATACATGCTAAGTGATGACGATTATGTGTTGATGATTCTATAATGATGATTTTTGGCGTGTGTTAGTGATGTTATACTATGATGCTATGATGATTTAAATTGATGATATACATGTTGATGTTATACATACTACGTGAAGTCTTATGATGAATTTATAGGAATGATGATGCAACTTTGATGAACCATGATGGTGATTATTATGACGTTTTGCATCATGCATTCATAGCATATTTTAGGACTTCGGTCCAGTGACGATGTTAGGACTTCGGTCCAGTGATGATGTTAGGACTTTGGTCCAGTGGTGGCTTCAATACCATTGTGTGGATTGAAGTGTTTATGACGTGCTCCGGTTCCTATGCGAGAATCGATCCTATTGGTGGGGATCTTTGGAGGGTGATGGCCCAGTGTCCATCAAATATGATGTTTTGGTACCACATGCATGAGTCTATGTGTTTGCATTTATATTAAGTGGCATTACATAATTATGACTTAAGTGATGTTTTGGTGACGATGTGAACTAAATGACATTTTGTGAATGATGATCGATGATGTTGTGATTTAAAAATGATGTTGTGACAATAATAATGACTGTTGTCCTATTTATATCTTTTCTTTATATCTCGTATAATGAATTGTGATTACTCACCCTGCCTGCTTGGAAATGTTGCCTCTATGGTGGGTAACTTGCAGGTGATCAAGATTAGCTTGTAGACGTATGAAGATTTAGCTTTGGAGTTATTTTACTCTATTTTCGTTAATAATAGATGTGTCTTGCTCTGATATGTAACATCGGGTGGGGAACACTTGAGTTGAAGTTGTGTTGTTTTTTAAAACATATTTTATGAGTTTTCTACATGTTGAATTTATTTGACGACGACTTTTTACAATGACTAAAAGGTCTTTTATGTTTGATGAAATAAATGAAGTTATTTTGAGACTATGATTCCGCTGCGAAGTTTGAATTTATTTATTGATGTTATTGAGGAAATTATTATTATAAATGTTTGAAAACCCGTGTTACGGAGCAATGTTTATTATGATGTTTTTATGAAGCATATGACACCCTTTTTGGTGATTTTACTCTGATTTACTGATGTATCATTGTCGTGAATATTCTTTGGGTAGAAGGGTGTTACATGACCCACCTGTCAAAACTATTTGAGCAGTTGAGAAAATACAAACTCCGCTTGAATCCCAATAATTGCATATTCGGTGTCCGCTCAGGGAAACTCTTAGGGTTCATCGTCAGCCAGAAAGGAATTGAGGTTGATCCTGACAAGGTCAAGGCCATTCAAGAAATGCCTTCTCTGAAAACTGAAAAGCAAGTCAGAGGATTCCTGGGACGTTTGAACTACATCTCCAGATTCATATTCCTTATGACCGCGACATGCGCGCCGATTTTCAAATTACTAAAAAAGAACCAGGACTGCGTTTGGACAGAGAACTGCCAAACTGCCTTCGACAGTATTAAGGAATACCTGTTGAACCCACCGATTCTATTACCTCCAGTGGAAGGAAGACCACTGATCATCTACTTAACAGTCCTAGAGGACTCAATGGGTTGTGTACTTTGCCAACAAGACGAAACAAAAAGGAAAGAGTCTACCATCTACTATCTGAGCAAGAAATTCACCGACTGGGAGACTCGGTACACTATGCTTGAGAAAACTTGTTGTGCTTTGACTAGGGCAGCCAAACGTCTGCGCCAGTACATGATTCGTCACACTACTTGGTTAATCTCCGAAATGGATCCAATCAAGTATGTCTTTGAAAAACCTGCCCTCACGGGAAGGATTCCCGTTGGCAGATGTTGTTATCAGAATATGACATAGAGTACCACGCTTAAAAAGCCATTAAAGGAAGTGTTTTAGCCAATCATTTGGCTCATCAACCGATTAACGATCAAGAATCAGTCGGGTTTGACTTCCCCGACGAAGATGTCATGTATTTAAAGATAAAAGATTGCGATGAACCGCTACCCAATGAAGGGCCGAAACCAGATTCCCAATGGGGACTTATCTTTGACGGAGCCGTCAATCATTATGGAAATAGAATTGGGGCAATCATCATAACACCTCAGGGTACCCACATTCCTTTCACTGCCAGACTTAAGTTCAAGTGTACGAACAACGAGGTCGAATACGAAGCTTGTATCATGGGTCTCGAGGAAGCGATCGACTTAAGGATCAAGAACTTGGATGTATATGACGACTCAGCCCTGGTTATTAATCAGATCAAAGGAGATTGGAACACATACCAATCAGGACTGATTCCTTACAAAGATTACACGAGAAGGTTGTTACCCTTCTTCAACAGAATTGAGTTCCATCATATCCCTCGTGAAGAGAATCACATGGTTGATGCATTAGCCACTCTCTCTTCCATGATTAGTGTAGGTCAATGGAACGACCTACCTAAGATCGACATAATGCGCCTTGAAAGGCCCGCTTACATCTTCGCGATTGAAGCAGTCATAGACGACAAACCTTGTTATCACGATATCAAATGCTTCCTTCAGAAACAAGAGTACCCACCTGGGGCACTAAGGAAGGACAGAAAAACCCTCAGAAGACTGGCAGGAAGTTTCTTTCTGAGCAGTGATACTCTCTATAAGAGAAACTTTAACATGGTCTTTCTCTGATGCATAGACAGACCAGAAGCAAACATGCTGATAAAAGAAATTCACTAAGGATCTTTTGGCACTCATGCCAATGGACACACAATGGTGAGAAAAATTCTAAGAGCAGGGTACTACTGGTTAACCATGGAATCTGACTACTACAAGTACATGAGGAAGTGTCACAAGTGTCAGATATACTCCGATAAAATCCATCTACCGCCAACGCATCTCAAAGTTTTCTCTCTTCCCCGTGGGCTTTTTCCATATGGGGAATCGACATGATTGGCATGATTGAACCAAAGGCTGCAAAAGGGTATCGGTTCATCCTGATAGCCATTGATTACTTCACCAAGTAGGTCGAAGCAGGGTCATACGCCAATGTAACCCGACAAGTGGTAGTCCGCTTTATCAAAAAACATCTCATCTGCCGTTATGGTGTTCCGAGCCAGATCATTACAGATAATAGATCTAACTTGAACAATAAGATGATGAAAGAGTTATGCACAAATTTCAAGATCAAACATCATAACTCGTCTCCCTACCGACCCAAGATGAACGGGACGGTAGAAACAGCTAACAAGAACATCAAGAAAATTGTTCAAAAGATGGTTGTAACCTACAAAGATTGGCACGAGATGCTACCCTTTGCTCTTCACGGTTATCGCACATCTATCCGCACTTCAACAGGGGCATCCCCTTTCTCTCTAGTATATGGCATGGAGACAGTGCTCCCCATAGAAGTAGAGATCCCATCAATCCGACTATTGATGGAAGATAAGCTAACAAAAGCTGAATGGTGTCAAAGTCGACACGATGAACTGAATCTGATCGAAGAAAAACGAATAACGGCTCTATGCCACAGTCAGTTATATCAACAAAGGATGAAGAAGGCGTTTGACAAAAAGGTCCGACCTCGCGTCTTCCGGAAAGGAGACCTCGTGCTCAAAAAGATACAATCATTTCTCACTAATTCTCGGGGAAAATGGACTCCGAATTATGATGGCCCCTATGTGGTCAAGAAAGCTTTCTCAGGCAGCGCCTTGATACTTGCAACCATGGATGGAGAAGAATTTGCCTACCCCACGAATGTTGACGTAGTCAAGAAATACTTCGCCTAAATAAAAAAAAAAACGTCTCGGTGGATTGAAAACCCGAAAGGGCGGTCCAGGCAAAAATTAGAGACAGGATTAAAAATCATCCCAGTGGATTGGAAATCTCAAAGTACAATCCAGGAAAAAGTTAGGGATAATGGCAAGTAACTATGTTCAACAAAGGGGCAAATCTCCCAGAAACAGTTACACCATCCATCGAAAGAAAACTCCAGTCAGGGTCACCTTCGACAGAAGCTCAGGATGCCTAGAGTTCAAAGTTGGTAGAAGGATAGCGGTCGTTATGTTTTAATGTAGCCCTTTTCCCTTACAATACCATTTTCTAACTTTGTAAATACTCTATGGAATCACGTGTTTGGCTGATTTCCATCCCATCAATAAAATTTGAGCCCTTGTGCTTTTGTTTGCAATTCTTATTTGTTTTAGCTTTACATAATGACATTTTTAACATGATTGCCGATTCTTGAAACGAAACAAAAATGAATTTACTTGTTAAAACTTTTCTGCTTTTAAAATAAAGATGGCATTTCTTTTGACTGTTGAACATCGAAAGAACGTCGCTCACTTCTCTAGAAGTAAGCGAACTTTAAAGTTCAGAATCAAAGTATTCCTTCTAAACCAGCACGCCTGAATGAAGGATAAGTTGTGTCAGATGTGAATGTTCTGTCTGACACCCCCCGACAGAGTTCTTACCTCCTAAGCCAGACCAACGGTTGTTCCCCATAGGGACTATTTCTTTTAAGCAAGGTAGAATTGCTATCTTGGACCAAACGATACTTCTTCGTCCCTTGCAGTGGCCGAGTATCCAGTCGTGTTCATCTATTAGTCTATATGTTGTGTCAGTTTTGTCAGCATAAACATACATACATAATGCATTATTGATTTACATTCGCATTCATATTGCATCACTATCACTTCAGTCGGTCTTATCCCATAGTGATAAAAGTCCTCTCAATCGAGTTGTTGGCCATTTCCTCATCAGGAAGTGAACCATCTAAACAATCTCGCCTCCAGTTTATTTCTGGATACAAGTTGGTCCCTCGACCACTTTGATAACTTGAACCTCTAAAAGACCAGAGAACTTTCGACAAACATCACTCTTAGCCATTGAAGATGATATCCTCGCTTTCCCGGATTAAAGAAAATCCCCAGAGAAAGCCTTTTAATCAGAGATTCGACAATGCAACAGTTTTTCTCCAAAAAAACCGCTAACGGAAAGGTCATCAGCACCTCAAAATTGGATCACATCATATGCATTTCTACGTGAAGATCTCTGAGAAAAGTATGATGCAATATCGCCAAGCGAAAGCAGTCTCTCAAGAGACTCGTTTTCCCCACTTTTACCATCAAATGGCATCTCCCTAGTGTCGCCCCCGAGATTTTCATCCAAGTACAAACATGAAAGTGGCACCGAAACAGAGTCGCCAGCAATGTGTATTTATCCCAAGAGAGGGAAAGGAAACACTGCATAAACCTGAAGGAAAGGAAAGAGCATGGTCTTGCGACCAAGTGAACTGGGTTCGGGAGTCGGTTACGCGAAGGGAAGGTGTTAGCACTCAACACGTCCATCGTACCCGATGGGATCCACGCTTGTTGTCTCGATCAAAGGGTGATAAAAAAGATACTGGAAAAGGAGAGGAAAGAGAAAGAGAAACAAATGTAGGGAAAATAAAATAAGTGCTCCAATGGGCCCTACCCCGCTGCCTACGTATCTCATCGGGAACATGAGAATCAGAGCGACGTAGTTCCCCTCGGCCAGGGTTACTATTTGTGTTTTTTAGGGAACGGCTAACATTCTAGCTCAGGTGTGGCAGACTCACTAAATCGAGTGCGTTACCGTTTTGCAAGAGAACTAGGAGATGCACGTTCGTACATTGAGAATGAGTGAGATGAGAAGAGAATTCCCAAAGGAGAGACGTTATCGTTTGTTTTTGTCTTTTAGAAAGAAGTATTTTGGTTGTTTTGTGTTTACAACGTGTATTGCATTCGAGTCTATGATATAGGATCAATGCGTCGCATGGTCGTCCTAACAGGACATATGCTAAACATTCTAGGAAGGTGGAGAGAAACCCCCCTCCTTCAATTCCCCATGTTATAGGCTCACATGCAATATGCGTTAATCCTTTATTAAATGTTTTTTTTTACTTTTTGTTTTAAGATGAGAGAAGAGACTCAAAGGGCAAAAGGTGAAAACTAATGAGGGGAACTAAGACTCAAACCCTAAAGTTGTCATACATGGATATTCCTATGGTTAATGTGGTTCAAGAAACCTAATTCTAAGAGAAAGGAGAAGAAGAATGAATTAAACAACTCACTTCTAAAGTAGAAGATGAGTTATAACTCAAAGGGAAAGAAGGAAGTTATTCAAGGAAAGCATATAAATGCTTATCATGATCACAAATTGAATTATTACAAGAGATAAGAGAAGATGAAGGAAGGAATTGTATGTGGAAGCATATCCACACACCTACTTACCCTTAGCACCTACATGAAAAGGTTAGTTCAAAAACTATTTACAAGAAATCCTAAGTAAAAGAACTTGGTCAAACAAGCAAATGGAAGGAAATAATGAAAACAGCAGCTATTACATCCCACATGCAACAGAACAGCAGTAAATTCAGCATCATATACCAAACAGCAAACAACAGCTCATGTTCAGCATACAAAATGGGTGTAACAAGCATTTGGCAGCACATAATACAACACATATGTGTTCAGGCAGCAGTGGAAGATTAGAGACAGCATGCATTGACAAACAATTTCAATCATGAACAACAATTATCATGCATCAAGCCTTGCACATTCATCAAATAAACATGCTCACAATCACATTACAAAACATGGTGAACTAGCCTTGAAATCCAACATGGTATAATGCACATTACAACAGAATACACATTGTCAAGAATATGAGCAAGTTAAAAACAAGTATACATCTCTCGAGATGGAAAGCAAATGAACATGCGCATAGTAATTCCAGCAACATAACATCAATTAGCAGATAATAAGCTCAAAGTGTGTGCATCGTGTGTTCATTACATCAATTAATCAACAACGCCAACATTACGTTCAATGATGAAAAACAAAGGCACGCGTGTCGTAAAATCAAGTTCATACTGTGGTGTGAGTTAAAATAGCTCAAAAATAATCCACCAATCATCAATGCATTGATCCATGAAGTTTAAACATGTTAAGGATGTCAAACAAGCAAGAAAATGCAAGAAAATAACATTCTGCAGCAGTGTTAATCGGTTAACAAACGGTGAGTAACCGGTTAACAGTTCAAAATCAACCAAAATATGCAAAAAATACACATGTTAACCGGTTAACATAATTACACTGTTTTTGTGTTAACCGGTTACTCTGGGACAGAGTTCAAAAAAACCAGTTCCAAAAGCACTTTTCAGCAGCAAATCACTTATTCAAACTTCCAAACGAACATGCAATCAATTAAGCACGAAATTGCATTGAATTACAGCCAATAAACATCAATTGGATTCAATTAATAACATCAAGAGTCATATTCAAGCACATGGATCCAAATTGAAAATACACAAAGATCTACATCGAATAAGTTGCAAATAAGCTAAAAACAGTGTAGATTTAGGGAAAACCAACCTACAAAGCGGAGACTTGCTTTGGTAATTGTTGCAAAGTAATCTTGGTGCAGAAAATGAAAGAAAACCAGATATTCATCAATCGATTGCCAAAACGCGTCGAAACCGAACGAAATCTCGAAAATCCACCAAAATCCAACTTGCACCAAAATAAATGGTGAGAAACCCTTGGGTTGAAGAAGAACAAGCTGACATTCCAGAAAATCCAACCAATGCAAACCAAGAGATGAAGTTCAGCTCAAGAATTAATCACTTTTCAATGTAAAAAGTGATTATTCTTCAAGAAATAAGAGCTTTTGTGTGTGGTTTTGGAAGAGATAAGTAGAAGTTGTAGCAAAGTGAGAGAGAATTGAGAGTGAAATGTGAGAAATATGAGAAATGGTTCAAGAGACCTTGAAAAATGAGTGAAGCCTTGCTTAAACAGATTTTAGGTTTGGAGTGTAGGAGGCTTGGAATGAGGTTTGGTTTTTACTTTGGGTTTGGAGTTAGGCTTGGAGTTAGTTGGACTCAACTCACCGAGTCAAGGTAGTTAACTCGGTTAGTTAGGATTAACTCGGTAACAATCCCAAGGTGAACATCCAAAGGTGGAGATGCTTAGAAAACAAGGAAACACAACTGGTGTATAGGTGTGTGACTTGGGCTGCAAGCAAGGCCTTGGTGCCTAAGGAATTTTTAGTGTGAGACCACCATGTATGAGCCCTCGTATGACCTTCATAATTTGTTCAAATGAAAAAATGCCCAACATCAAAGTTAAAAAGGACATGGAGATGAACAACTTTGATGTTCAACAATTTTTCATTTGAAGCCTTCTTGACGGAGAAAACCAGCATGACATTTGGCACGCCAAGTGTTCGATGAAATTATGGCCTGGAGGCCTGAACTTGCCTTGCCATGACTTGAAATTTGCCTTGATTTTGCCAAACTTTGATTGATCATAACTCTCTCAATATTGATCCAATGGAAGAGTTCTTGGTATGGATTTGAAGCTTAGAATATGAACTTTAATTGGCTCAATTTGGGCCTGAGGTTTGAAGCTTTTATCATGGAGAAAGGGGTCCTCAAAGTATGGTGCAAAATGGTCCAAACTTGCCATTTTTGGAAACCCTAGGTTTCTAAAAATGGAAACTTTGTGCAATTCTTGATTTTTCATGATTCCTCCATCATTTCTTGATCAAATATTGTCCATTGCACATATGTAACATGAATTTCATGAATTTGACCTTAAAAAGTCAGGAGTTGACTTTTTTCACTGCACATTTGACTTTTTCCCCAATTTCATGATTCTCAAGCAAATGATCAATTGAAACCCTTATGAAACCAATCGATGGGCAATTGTCCATACCTATACACTTAGGAACATGTAGAATACCATGAGATCAAGTCTTACCCAAGAAATCAGAAATAAACTACTTTCATGGAAAACCCTAGTTTCAAACCCTCAGTCTAGGAGAAAATAGCACATCCTCCAATTCCAAATTCCTCTGAATATGATGTATATCATGTCAAACAAAGATGAGATATGACATTTAGAGGTGATAAAAAATCAAAGTCCTTGTCCATTGGGGCATTCCACTCAAGCATTCCAAAACCCTAGTTTTGCACTGAGTAGGAAGATGTGATTCCCTGCATGCTTTTGTCAAGCTTGATCATAGGATGAGGTGAGGACCCAATTAAGACCTCTTGAGGCTCAAGGCTCCATGCATTTGGTTTAGACATCCTGATCCCATGCCAAAGAACCAATGAAATGCAAATGAAATGATGACTATGCCAAAATGCAATACAGCATAAGCCAGTAAAAGCTAAAAGCAAGAGGGCAAATTTTGAGGTGCTACACCCAAGAAAATTCGGCGAGAAGTTTGAGGAAAATTGCTACACATAGCGTCCCTATTCAAGAAAGTTTATTGACAAAAGAAACTTAGACCAGTTCCTTGGTAGGAAACCAGGATCGAGGGGAAGTTTATTTCAGAAACTTAGACCAGTTCCTGGGTAGGAAACCACGATCGAGGGGAAGTTTACATCAGAAACTTAGACCAGTTCCTTGGTAGGAAACCAGGATCGAGGGGAAGTTTATTTCAGAAACTTAGACCAGTTCCTTGGTAGAAAACCAGGATCAAGGGGAAGTTTATTTCAGAAACTTAGACCAGTTCCTTGGTAGGAAACCAGGATCGAAGGGAAGTTTATTTCAGAAACTAAGACTAGTTCCTTGGTAGGAAACCATGATTGAGGGGAGGTTTATTTCAAAAGAAATCTGAGACCAGTTCCTGGGTAGGAGACCAGGATCGAGGGGAAGTTTACCTTTTCTAAGCATCATTGCTTAGAAAAAGAAGAAGGATGCGTGAACTACCATTCCTAAACACCATCAAAATTTCGGGTATTCCGATATTTAATCCTCTTGCACCCCGAATGCCCGAATACCTTCGCCATTCACACCTTCGGGTCCAAGAAGTTTAAATAGGGGCATCTGTCATACCGCAAATTTTGACCACTTAGATTTCCCATCATTGGGCAAATCATCACCACAATATGGATGAATTATTATGCCTCATCCTTCTCCCCAAAGATGGGTGAGCATTCACTACTATCAAAGATTAGGGTTTCTTGCCCTCTCAGAGCCTTTAGACAAAGGATCAATCAAGAAATAACATAATCTTCAACTTGTCTAACCTCTAAAACATCAATAAAGGATCAAGAGGACTCCCACTTCAAGGATTAAGCACAAGGCTGCTCCCTTCTAGGTGGATTATGCCTCAAGATCGTAGTGTCACCAAATTAGGGTTTTGGTCGACCAAGGCCTCCAGATGGAAAATTTCCTCTGGACATGGGCCATTGCTTCAATGCACAACTTAAGATGCTCAAAGGGACATCATGAACCCAATCATCAAGTCAATTTTGCCTCAGGGGAAACATTCATAAAAAATCAGGAATTGGGGTTTCTTGACCTAATTCACCCCTAAGTTGACTTTTGGGACAAAACATGAGCCAAGACCTCAAGGGAGGATTTGAGGGTCTCTAACACACCACATTGATCCATTTGCAACAATGGATTGGTCCAAGAAGCTTGATCAACAAGTTTCAAGTTCATCAGAACCACAATTAGGGTTTTGAGGAAAAAGTCAACTGTACCGTTGAATTTTGACCCATGCATGCTCCCAAACCTTGGGACATGATTCAATACACCCTATAACATCTATGAAATCAATCCATCAAGTTTGATTTAGGTTAAGGAATTGATTTCATAGAGGATCGCACAGTTTGGAGTTCATCTGACAAAAAGTCAACTGTGCACAAAAGTCAACTTTGACTTTTTGAGATTTTTCACAATTATGGTTCTTTGACCCTAAAATGATGTTAATGTGTGGTTGGAATCATCATTCATCAAGAAAATCAAGAAAAGTGGGATAACTTGTAAAAGGGGTAACCATAAAAAACTTAGAAATTTTCTAAGTTACGAAACAAAGTGGCTAGGGTACCAACTTTGGAGGATCGTATCTCCTAAACCACAAGGCCATTTTTCCCCATTCAAAGCTGGATTTGTAGCTCTCATGGCCCTCTACAAAAGCTTTAAACACAACACATTCCAATTCTCCATGGATTTTAAGTTATGGAATGATCAAAATCACAAAAAGTGAATATGTCACTTTTTTCCAACACTAAGTGAAATTTTCACTAAGTCAGAATCTGCCTTCACTTTTTTCCAAACGTATGGGGAATTTTTCACTTGGATCCAAAAGGTATCAAAACCAAATATGATCAAATAGTTGTTGTATCATATGAGGGCTTTCCAAAATGGCCAAGAACTCCATCAAAGTCCACTTGAGGCATGAGATATGACAATGGCAATATGCCTTGCTAAAAACTGTCAAAGCAAGGCAGATTTGTGCATTTTGCTCGATTTGCCAAATTTGTGAAAATGACAAACACACTTATCCATCTGAACACCTCAGGGGGAGACCAAGGAGGGACAAACACTGGTCCATAAGCCTCCCAAGTCTTTGGAACCAAAAGTAGCATGTCAAACCTAGAAATGGCTAAAAGAGGGACAAGACTCCAATTTTGGTTTGGAGCATTTAATGGATGCACCAAGGTGGCATGGAATGAGCCATTTCCAACTGAATTCAGTCAAGACTTATCCAAGACCAAGGGAACCAGCAGCCTGTGCCCTAACCTCTAGTCAATGGCTAGAGGTGACTTGGATTCCCATTGATCAACATTGGCTAAACCTCTGCTGCAGTTGCCAATCACTATTGCTCCCAAAACAAACTTTCTCTACTATAAATAGAGCTTATTTGTGATCAGTTTGAGTACACCAAAGCCATCAAATAGATGCTTTCCTCAAAATCACCTTCTCACTTCCAAATTTGCCTTCCAAAGCAAGTCACTATCGGGTTATGAGTTTGAGAGCAATTACAACCAAACCAATCACACACACACCCCTCATAAACATCATATAGAGATGATCCAAACACTCACAAGTGACCTGTAACACCAAAATCACAAAGTCACCTCTCAAAACCTCAAAATTGGACTTTTGTGCATTTTTCAAGCCATGTCTTGATTCAGTCACTTTCCAAACCAGATAAAACCTCAAACACACTCCAAATATCATCCTTGAACTGTTCCAAATGGTTCCACACATCTGGAACACCATTTGAGGGAGTTGTTATTTTGGCCACTTTTGCCCCTCTTGCAAGAAAGAGCTCAAACTTGTTCCTGAGGTTTCCAGCTGATTCCAACCATCCTAAAAGCTTCTAAGAGATCATTTGAGGGTCTCCAAAGCATCAAATCATTTCTGGAACAAGGTACTTGGCAGATTGCACAAAAGCTCCAAAAAGAGGTAAGCATCACAACTTGAATTCTTTGAATCATGTTTTCCTTTGATGTCCACTGATCATGCATCTCTTATACATGTTATATGTGTTGTGTTTGCACCAATTCATCATGTAATTCACACATGTACCAAGAGGTAGCACAGAAAATGCAAATCATGGCCTATTTCAAAACCACTATCGGGTTTTTCAATAGGAGCATGATCTGAAAAAAAAACACCACTACCATTGGATTCCTTGTAAAATTCTAGGCAGGATAGTCCTAAATTTTGTCTCAATCCATGGAGAAATTAGAAAGTTAGGCCTTCACGTTTCTAACCAAAATCTTGCCTTGCCTTGCCTTAGGCCAGGCCAAAAACACGGCAAGCCTTGTATATTTGTGGTTGTGTTTCAATCAACGGATGTATCACCACCCCAGTGGTAAGGCGCGCGCCCTATACACAAGAGGTCTGGGGTTCGAATCCCCCCCGCCCCAGATTCTCTTTTTTACCACGTTTTCATGTTTTTTTCATATTTTATTATTTTTCATATTATTTTTAATGATTTGAAAAATTAATAACTCCCTCAATTTTAATTATTTTTTATTGGTTCTTTTTGCAAAAAATCACAAAAATGTTGAAATATTTTATTCCACAAAAAAATAAAATTTATATTATTTATTTAATATAATTGGTATTTTTGCAAATAAATTCATTTTTAATTGTTTTTAAACATTTAAAAGTGAATATTTATCTTGAAAATCAAAACCAAATGAGTTTTAATTCATCTTGTGATTAAAACCTCATTTTTCAAACCTTAAACAAAAATCACAAGTGGTTTATTCAAACTTATTTGGTATTTTTATCATTTTTTATTGATTTTCTTTAAATATTTACTTTTAAAGGAAAACAAGATTAGGGTTTCTTTGATTTTCACCCTCACAAATCTTTTTCAAACACCTTTGGGCCTCTTGGTAGAGTGTAAGACTCAATCCTTTTGTAAATAAACCTTTTAGGGCCTCACACATTGTATAAGTCCCTCTGTATATTTTCAAAAGTAAGGCGCGGTCGTCGCCTTTGTAACGAAACCAAATGGGCCTTTCCTTGAGTTGTAAGCCCCATCTCCTGTGCAAAAATAACTTTTGGGCCTCTAATAGAGTGTAAGACCCAATCCCCTTTTAACTAAAACCTTTTTGGGCCTCACATATTGTATAAGCCCCTCCGCGTGAAATGAAAAATCTCGGCGCGATCGCCATTTCAAATCAAATCATCTGGGTCTACCCTCGTGTTATAAGCCCCATTTCATTTCTTTAAACAATTTTTGGGCCTCTCCTTGAGCTGTAAGCCCCACCGCTTGTATAAAAACAAACCTTTGGGCCTCTTGAGAGAGTGTAAGACCCATCCCTTTGTACAGAAAACTCTTTGGGCCTCAGTCACTTGTATAAGTCCCTATACAATTTCAATTTCAACAGTGCAATCACTGATAAAACCTTGGGGATCTCCTTGAGTTGTAAGCCCCAACAATCTTTTCAAAACACTTTCTCCTTTTATTTAGAATATAATATTGTTATCAAAGCTTTCTTTGTTGAACAACTAACAAAACAGCATGGAAGCTCTACAATCGAGTAAGTGTTTACCCACTTTCTTTATCCGCTTTCATATATATATATATAAAACTGTATTGTGGGGTTGTTTCACTGTAAGTCTTCTTTCACAAACTTTTGTATACTTGTCAAATATCAACTATGTAATACTAATATAGTTATTTAGAGTTTTCCCCGGCAACTACGTCTAGCACTAGGTAAAGCCCTGTTGGTCACTCTTAAATACAAACAAAACTAGATCCCCATAGGATTTTCAGATACAGTCTTCCCTCCTCTTGGGGTTAAACAATATGGAGACGTGAAAGGCAACATTCTCGGTGAACCCTTTCTCAGATTGTCACTCTTAGAAATCGTCAAAGAGACTCTACTCTCTAGATTTGATCTATTCTCCGTGAATAGCATCTCTTGAGTTTCTTCCAAATTCAAGAACTTTCCTGTCTTGATCTATTCTCGGTGAATAGCATGTCTTGAACTTATCTTGGTTTGGGGACCCACAAGCTTCCTAAAAGCATCCCCGGCTCCTCTTGGCTGGGGTACAAGGACCCTTCGGCTTCTTAAAAGCTCTTATGCCTTCTCTTGGGCTTAGTACAAGGACCCAGAGACCTCTACAAGTATAGAAACAGAACCTAGTCATCAATTTGCTAGAACTGTCTTTTTGAGTCAAGTGTCAGACCTGTTAATGGGTTGACCTTCATCCCTTAACATACCAGCCTTCTCTTGGACATCATACAAAGATCGTTCACTTATCTGAGAATCGATTTCTCAAAAACATCAGTAAACTTGAATAGTCTCAATACCCTTTGGATTTCCCATTTCCTTAAAGAATAGGAAATAACCCTGATCCTCTGATCAGTACCAAAGCACAGCCTTACCTTTAATCGTTCCCTTCATAAGAACTGATTTTCTCTTTTATCCAACATACTGGACATGTCACTAAACTGAAACAGTTGCCAGCACAGTTAGCCTCCTCTTGGGCGTTGTACAATGATTCTCCCTAGCTGAGCTAAGCTTTTCAGACTCTCTTGTTGAGTCACCCACTTGTAGCTTCCATCTCGGGCTTCGTACGAGATAGCAAAACGCTCTCTTGTTGAGTATAAAAGACTCTCTTGTTAAGTCAAACCATTCTTAGCCTCTATCTCGGGCTTCGTACGAGATACAAACATACTCTCTTATTGAGTATAAAAGACTCTCTTGTTGAGTGAACCCTTTTAGCCTCCGTCTTGGGCTTCGTACAAGACACATAAAAAGCATTATCTTGTTTAGTCAGCCCTTTTAGCCTCTATCTCGGGCTTCGTACGAGACAGATAAAAAGCACCCTCTTGTTGGGTCAATAGCCTCCTCTTAGGCTTTGTATAAGGAAAACCTCGGTTGAGTCAATTAACCTTTTGCCATCTAAACTGTGCCTTGCTCACAGCATACAAACATCAACAACTCCTTTTCCTTCATCTAATTGCTGTAAGCGGCAAGCCTCTAGATTATTTACATCCACGCCACTGTCCCTCTTTTAGCATGAGAAATTCCTAAGGAAAGATAGCATTGCTCTACACTGAGTTAAAGTCTTCTCCTTCAGGTTAAAAATCCCCTATAAAGGAAATTAATGTATTACTGAATTCACATATCCCAAGTAAAGTAATTCTCCTTTATAATCAGTCACCCAACAGTTATGATAAACAGGCCAAATATCCCTCTTTAGAGATGACAAATTCTCTCTAATCCTAAACCCTTTAGCTTCACATCTTGGGCTTTGAACAAGATACAAATCACCTTTAGCTTCATGTCGTGGGCTTTGAACAAGACACCAAAACACCTTTTTCCTCCCGTAGAATAGGAGGAACTACGATCGCTCTGATTTCCCTGTTTCGTTAAACGGTAATACGTAGGCATAAGATTGGAAAAAATCTCAGCAAGCATACTAATCAAAAAAACCCAAAATCCAGCATCTCCACCAAATCAACACAAAAGCATCAAATTTAAACACGTTACCAAAAACCTCACCAATAGTCCAAACACCGTGTTCTCAGTCAAAATAACTAAAGATTGGGCCCCACTCCCACATAGCATTTGTAACCTAACAGACCGCTGTTCAAACTCAGTATGCAAGCAGGGTTAATTGGAGACATCTATTTCCCTTCCTTAATCAGATCAATAGGATAAAAAATGAATCAAACGGTAGTACCCAAGCGATCGTGACTCAGGACCACAAAAATCGCACTACACACCTCTTGAGGAAAAAGAGATGACAAAGATCATCTTGAAAACCTTGAGCTCATTTTGCTACGACCGAATCGTTGCAAGTGCGCCCAGCGACTTTACCGAGATGGTGAACATGGGAGTTTGTCTTGAAGAAGCAGTCCGAGAAGGACGTTTAATTAAAGATACTGGACCATCAAGCAGTACCAAAAGATACGGTAGTGCTTTCCCTAAGAAAAAAGAGCAAGATATTGGTAATATCTCTCTCAGAAAGCAAAGGCGATGTTACCAACCAGTAGCAGCTATAAATCTTGCCATTAACCCTGTGCCTGTTCCTGCGTATCAACCTCAGGTTGCTCAGAGCCAACCGAATCAACAACAATATCAGCATAGGACATAACAGCCTCTTCAGCAGGCTCGTCCTTAGTACAGCAACAACCGTACAACGCGACCACCGGGGTTCGACCCTATACCAATGTTGTATGCAGAACTGTTTCTGTTACTAATGGTCAAGGGGCACGTCCAGACCAGGTCTCCTCTTCCAATAATGGAGAATCCGCCTTTTTGGGTTAAAACGGATCAGACTTGTCCTTACCATCAAGGAGGACCAGGGCATAACATAGAAAACTGTCTCAACTTCAAATCCGGTGTGCATAAGCTTGTCAGGAACGGCGTCTTATTCTTCAAGGATACAAATCCAAATGTTCAGACGAACCTGTTTCCTTAACACGAGAAAGTTGCGGTAAATTTGATAGAGGAAGAATCTAAACACAACTATCAAATTCATGATGTACTCTTATTAGGAACCAACCTGGTCAAGATGCATTGTAGGAAGTGTGGATACGGTCATATACCGTCTCATTACTATCACCAGTGTGATATCTGCTCGAAAGACAGACAAGGATGTTCTGTGGTGCAATCCGCTTTATAGGAACAGATGGATATCGGATGGATCCAGGATCACCGAATTTGTGAGGTCAACATGACTTACACCAATTCCAACATCATTCAGAACCACAATATTCTGGCGATGAATGTCAACTTGGTGGCAATGCACTCAAGGCAAAGCCAACATCATGATCTGCCACAACACGATTATGATTCCTGTCTGATTTGCTCGGTAAACAATCAGGGATGCTTTTTTGTACAAGAGGCCCTCTAGTGTCAGATGGATCTTGAATGGATCCAGGATTACCGTGACAGAAGTCACTATCAAGTTAATATGATTCAAATCTTCGATATTCGTTTGATGAATACCAGCTTGGTGGAATTACACGCTAAGCAAGTCCAGCTCAGTTTTCTGAATTCGCACGACTATCAGAACTGTAAAGTGTGTCGGGAGAGTGACCAAGAATGTGCACTCGTTCAAAGGACACTTCAACACTTGTTAAACCACTCGTGGCTTCTGATCTATCTAGATGAAGACACACAACAAGTCAGCATGACTAACGGGAACCCTACTAGGCATCAAAGTCAGGATGTTTGATCAATGGAAACAGACCTACTAAGGTTACACTGCATTCAAAGCAGACGGGGTCGGGTGCCCCCACACAACTACGAGCACTGTAGGGTCTGCTCGGAGAATAATCAAGGATGCTACCTCGTGCGAGAAGCCCTTCAAAGTCAGTTAGACCATAAGGAGATTCAACCATGGTCAGGCTCTGGTTCAACGTCTGACTATCTTCCCAATCAAAGCAGGGATGTTGTCTTGATTCCTAAATGAGAAATGGCCAAAGATGTGTGCACCATAATCCCTTTACTCCATGAATCAAGAGTTCCTCTTGAGGGTAGAAGGATTCTCAACCTCGAACCAATTGAGGCTGGATATGATGGTCAGAAAAATCAGAAGGCTCCTGTAGTTATCTATCTGTCGGGACCAGTACCGTACAAGTCTAATAAGGCTATCCCTTACAAGTACAGTGTAACAACAGTTGAGAATGGAAAAGAAGTTCCCTTACCCTCCGTCGTGAATATTGCAGACATCAGTCAAGTAACACGGAGCGGTCAAATCTTTAACCAGGAGTTGAAGAACCTACCAGAGAAATAGAACCTCAAACCGAAGTTCCTAATCAACCAGTTGGTCAGTCCAGTGATCCCGATCTTTCAAAGAACAATGATGAGATGCTGAAGCTCATCCAAAAGAGTGAGTACAACATTGTAGATCAACTATTGCAAACTCCTTCAAAAATCTCTGTGTTATCTCTTTTACTTAGTTCCGAAGCTCATAGGGAGGCTCTACAGAAAGTCTTAGAGCAAGCCTTTGTGGAACAAGATGTGACAATAAGACAATTCGATAGCATTATCTCCAACATCACTTTCTACAACAACTTGGGGTTTAGTGATGAGGAATTGTCGAAAGAAGGCAAAAGTCACAACATGGCACTCAACATTATAGTCAACTGCCAGGACGATGCTTTAGCCAGCGTACTGGTAGACACCGAATCATCTCTAAATGTTTTGCCGAAATCCACTTTAATGCGACTATCATTCAAAGGATCTCCGATGAGGGGCAATGAGGTCATCGTCAAAGCATTTGACGGATCTCGAAAAATAGTTATCGGCAAAGTCAAACTTCCCATAACTATCGATCCTCACACTTTCCAAGTCACTTTCCAGGTCATGGACTTTCGGGCAGCATATAGTTATTTATTAGGAAGACCTTGGATACACCAGGCTGGGGCAGTCACTTCGATACTTCACCAGAAGCTAAAGTTCGTCAAGAACAACTAACTAGTCATAATTCGTGGAGAACAAGCCTTGATCGTGAGTAACTTATCGTCGTCCACTTGTGTAGAGCCAGAGGAGGTTGTTGGAACCCAGTTCCAAGCACTTTCGCTGAGCAATGACAAATCAGAAAAGGGAATGTCGATTTCCTCGTACAAAGATGCTCTTGAAGTGATCAAAAGTAACAATGCAAAAGGATGGGGACAACTTGTCATTCCTACTGATAACAAAGCAAAGAAAGGTCTTGGTTTTTCCTCAACCTGTACCCAGACTGCTATTAACAATGAAAGTCTTAATCCCATTCAGGACTTCTTCCACAGTGGAGGCTTCCTTCACCCACTGTCTCAAGAAGTACATACCATCAACGAGGGTGATCCCTCCATACAGATGAAGAGTGGAAATCCTATCTTAACACAGACAGTTATATGTCTCAGGAAGAGGTGCCTACGCCATTTTGCTATTCCGCGCAGAGTCTGAGATATATTCCAAGGTCAGATGTCAAGATGATATACGGAGATTGTGATCCGGAAGGATGTTGTGCTCCACCAAACTCATTAGAGGAAGACACTGATGAAAGACAACTTTGACCACGACTATTATGGCCCAATGGATGACCTGCCTATCTGGAAGCCGTACCCGGGAGACTCGGGGCAAGAAAGCCAGCCGAATGATGCATATCAACTGAGCATTATTGAAAAGAATACATGCATCCCCACCATGTCATGGGATCATTATTCAGGGTATTCAGAAAATATCTAGCACGACGATGAATTTGCAAAGCTTGCAGGACTAGAATTCATTAACTATGCTTTTCCTGAGGTCAACATCATCGAAAGGGATGACTCCTCCAGTTCCAAAGAAGTGTGGGACACCTTAGGACAACCAAGCGGCAAGTTTGACTTCTTGGTCAAATACACCGCTCCTGAAAGCTCTCGTATCAGGCTCGAAGACATCCAGCTAACTGGATGGGGAGATTTACCTGAGAGTATAAATATTATACAAGATACAACAGAAGAGTTCGTCTACGACAACTCTGCCTGGGAAACAGATTCCAATGATCCTGCTCCACCAGAAATCAGCGTTATTTCTGAAGACAAGTCAAGAAAAAAGGTACCAGACTTTGTGATTCACCGAGGAGTTCTCCGCCAATGGGTTGCTGTCGACATTTCGAAAGTCGTTCATAAGTCTAAGTAATTGTCGTCTTTATTTTAACCTTTCACCCTGCCCAGGTGAAACTGATGTTTTGATAAGGCTCACTTTTTGTAAATGTACCTCTTCGCTTTGTCCAAAGCGACAGAGTTTTGTTTTATAGGGTTGTAGTTTCAAGAATCGACAAGATCATAAATAAAATAACGTCGTTCTGTAATTTCCAAATTATCGCGGCCGGCAAAATTATTCGAGTCGCCGCCATATTTTTTAAGGAAAATAATGATAAACCTAAAAATCCTTAATCCCAAGGGCAGAGATTCCTAAGGTCCGGGAGTCGGTTAAGTGAAGGGAAGGTGTTAGGCACCCCTCACCTCCATTGTACTCAATGGGATCCTCCTTAGATTTTAGGGTATGCTTGTTTGTTTGTCTAAATGATTTATTTACAAAAGAATCCTAAGTTTTTTATTATTGTACTCGCTAGGTTTTACAACCCTATGCCTACGTACCTTCAATTTTGAAGGATTAGGGTAACCGTAGTTCACCTCCCCTATTCCTATCCCCTAATCCTATTCCTAACCTTAATCCCAAACTTAATCCACTATTTATACTCTTCGATAAAGAGTTTTATCGCCACATCTATTGTTTATACTCCTAGATAAGGAGTTCTATCCCTTTATCTATATTTATACTCCTAGATAAGGAGTTTTATCCCTTAATCTATATTTATACTCCTAGACAAGGAGTTTTATCCCTTAATCTATTATTTATACTCCTAGATAAGGACTTCTATCACGTAATCTATTATTTATACTCCTAGACAAGGAGTTCTATCCCTTAATCTATTATTTATACTCCTAGACAAGGAGTTCTATCCCTTAAATCCCGATCCATTTATTTATACTCTCGGAGGAAGAGTTTTATCCCTTATCCATTGTTTATACTCTCGAATGGAGAGTTCTATCCCTTATCCATTGTTTATACTCTCGGATGGAGAGTTATATCCCTTATCCATTATTTATACTCTCGGGTGGAGAGTTCTATCCCTTATCCATTGTTTATACTCTCGGATGGAGAGTTCTATCCCAAAATCTCATCCCTTATTTAGGCTCTCGGACCAATAGCTTTATCCCTTGATTTTATATCCCAAAAAGAACTCCTTTTTTATTTTTATATTTACCAACAAAAAACAAAATTCCATGAATAAAAACCCAAAATACCATTTAGTGCTAAAGAAAATAAATCTCAAATTAGTCCAAAGTGATTTCTAGATTTTCAATAATCCTAAAAAAACAATATTTTAATCCCCAAAAAATAAATTAAATTTGTTTCAGCCCCAAAAACCCAAATTTTCCAAATAAAAACCAATACTAAAATAAAACTCAATTCCTATTTTCTTTAAAGAAAAAAAACCAAATATGTTGAATATATGAAATATGAATTCAAATCCAACCCCAAAACTCCTTAATAAAAATCCTAAAAAAAATTAGATCCCCATTTAAAAATATATTAAACTATTTATTAAAACCCTAATAAAACCTAATTTAACAATTAAATTAAGTTATTAATTTAATTGATAAAAAACCCTAAAAATTAACCTAACAAAACAATTAAATTAAGTTATTAATTTAATTGTATAAAAAAAACCTAAATAAAAAATTAACGCAATTAAATAATTAAGTTATTAAATTAATTGATAAAAAAACCCTAATAAAACCTAATTAAACAATTAAATTAAGTTATTAATTTAATTGTACAAATTAACCCTAAAACCCTATTATTTATAAATCCTAATTAGTATTAAAGTCCTAATTTATTAATTAAATTAAATAATTAACTTGACTAATAAATAAAAACAAACAGGGGGTGTATTTTCACTGAATTTAGTAATGGGCTTGGTGAAGCAGAGGTGTGGATAGCGTTAGGGCGCAAGGCCCAACAATTAGAATCCAGTTAGGAAAAAAACCAAAAAAACATGAGGGAGAAAGTCTGTTCACTGACCCTCCCATCACTGTTTGATCATGATCCTATGGTTCCAAAGGCTTGAAATCCTAGCCTTAGATTGTGATTACCAGTCCAAGTAATTCAATCCAACGGTTATCACGCCAGGTCAATTGAAAGAATACGGTGTCCCCACACCTACTGAACTGCTCAAGTCAAACAATCCAGTGGACTGTGAGGGGCCTCGTGTTGCGATCGTGTAATACCACAAATTTTGACCACTTAGATTTCCCATCATTGTGAAAATCATCATCACAATATGGATGAACCATCATGCTTCATCAGTCTCCCCAAAGATGGGTGAGTATCCAATACAATCAAAATTAGGGTTTCAAGCCCTCTCTGAGTGCTTAGACAAAGGATCAATCAAGAAATGACATGATCTTCAACTTGTCTAATCTCTTAAACATCCACAATGGATAAAAAAGGACTCTCACTTCAAGGATTAAGCACAAGGCTGCTCCCTTCTAGGTGGATCAAGTCTCAAGATCGACAATGTCACCAAATTAGGGTTTTGGTCGACCAGGGCCTCCAGATGGAAATTTTCATCTGGGCACAAGCCATTGATCCAAAACATAACCTAATATGCTTCATGGAACCTCATGAACCCATGCATCAAGTCAATTTTGCCTCAGGGGATGCATTCATCAAAAATCAAGAATTAGGGTTTCTTGACCTAATTCACCCCTAAGTTGACTTTTGGGACAAACCATGAGCCAAGACCTCAAGAGATGATTTGAGGGTCTCTAATACACCATATGGATCCATTTGGAACAATGGATTGATCCAAGAAGCTTGAGCAACAAGTCTCATTTTCATCTGCACCACAATTAGGGTTTTAAGGGAAAAGTCAACTGTAACTTTGACTTTTGACCAAGGCATGCTCTCAAACCCTAATACATGATTGAATATACCCTATGACACCCATGGAACATGTCCATCAAGTTTGATTTAGGTCAAGGACATGATTTCCTGAAGAATTGCACAGTTTGGAATTCATCTGATAAAAAGTCAACTGTGCACAAAAATCAACTTTGACTTTTTGAGATTTTTCACCAAAATGGATTTTTAACCCTAAAATGATGTTAATGTATGATTTGAATCATCATTCATCA
Source organism: Lathyrus tuberosus (assembly GCA_022829125.1). Lineage (NCBI taxonomy): Eukaryota > Viridiplantae > Streptophyta > Magnoliopsida > Fabales > Fabaceae > Lathyrus > Lathyrus tuberosus. Next base: position 1,320,553 of record JALAZF010000237.1, read on the forward strand.
AGAAAAATCAAGAAAAGTGAGATAACTTGTAAAAGGGGTAACCATAAAACTTAGAAATTTTTCTAAGTTAAAAATAAAGTGTCAAAGGTACCAACTTTGGAGGACCATAACTCCTAAACCACAAGGCCATTTTTTCTCATCCAAAGATGGATTTGTAGCCCTCATTATCACCTACAAAAACTTCAACTACAAGTCATTCCAATTCATTAAGGATTTTGAGTTATGGAGTGATCAAAGTGGCTGAAAAGTGAAAATGTCACTTTTTCCAACACTTAGTGAAATTTTCACTAAGTCAGAATTTGCCTTCACTTTTTGCCAAATGTAGGGGGATTTTTCACTTGGAATCAAAAGAGATCAAAACCAAACTTGTTCAAACAGTTGTTGTATCATGTTAGAGCTTTCCAAAATGGCCAAGAACATTGCCAAATTCAACCTACATCATGAGATACAACATTGGCAAGTTGCCTTGCTGAAATCTGTCAAGGCAAGGCAGAATTTGCAACTTTGGTCGATTTACCAAAATCAGCCAATTGCAATTGCTCCAATCCACTTGGACACCTCAGAGGATTGAATCCAAAGGGGACAATCACTGAGCCAAGCCTTAAAGGTCCAAGGAACAAGGAATAGCATGTTGAACCTAGAGTTGCCAAAATAGGGACAAGACTTCAAATTTGGAATGAGGCATTCAATGGAACCATCAAGGTGGCATGGACTGAGCCATTCTCATCTGAAATCAGTCAAGACTTATCCAAGACCAAGGGGACCAAAGCTCTGTGCCCTAACCTCTAGTCAATGGCTAGAGGAGACTTGGATTCTCATTGGCCAACATTAAGCAAACCTACTTACCAGCTGCCATGTACTATTCCTTGCAAAACAAACTTGCTCTACTATAAATAGAGCTCAATTGTGGTCAGTTTAAGTACACCAAAGCCATCTAACAGATGCTTTCCTCAAAATCTCTTTCTCTTGGCAAAAATGCCTTTCTTAGCAAGGTAGCTATCGGGTTTTGAGTTTGAGAGCAATTCTGCACAAACCAATCACTCACACACCTCACATACATCACATATGAGCTGATCAAACACTCACATAACATCTGAAATATCAATTTCACAAAATCACTTGCCATCCACACAAGTTTGAAGTGAAGTTGCAGCTGAGATGCCATAAACTGATCCAGTCCATTTCAATTCAATCCAAGTGTTCAAACACACTCCATATGGTGTAGGGAAGCTGTCCAGATCATCACAACTTGTCTGTAACACCTCCAACTCAAAATCACATCTGCTCTTGCTGTCACGACTTGGAGGTAAGCACATACTTGGTCATCTCTCAATCTATGCATATTTCCTCGCACAATAATTTGGCCATATGTTCATAATCATGCATGGAATGTTTTCCCTCAATTAATTGCATTGTTTGAATCGTGTATCAAAAATCCTAGCCTTCATGCAGAAATTAGGGTTCTTGAGGTCTCTTCGTGATTTCTTGTTGTATGTTTAATTTAAATGAAATTAAAGTACATAGACATGATCGTGAGGTTGAGACGAGCATAATGATATGTGGATTGCATGATATGGTTAAGTATTCATGGAGATTGGATAGAAAATGCAAATCTGGGCAAACTTAAAAATGCGCGTGTTCTTAGTGTTGTTCTTGGCGCCATTTTCATATATTTGAATATTTGAATTTTGTGATTTTGTTTAATTGATTCAAAAATTAATTTCTCTCTAAGTTTTAATGATTTTGAGTTGATTCTTTTTTTAATAATTCACAAAAATGTTAAAATATTTTATTTTATCAAAAAATCCCAAAAATATTATTTATTTTGTATAATTGATATTTTTGCAAAGAATTAATATTTTGATTGTTTTTGGCATTTTAAATATTTTTTCTACATTGATTTTGCAACTTTTAATGCTTTCTAATTATTTTGTAGCTCAATACTTAATTTTTGAAGCATTTATCCAAGATCACAATTTGTTTTCCATGTGTTAAACAATTTTTGATCATTTTAATTGAATTTTTATTCAATTAAATACATTTTGAAAACAAATTAGGGTTTTGGATTAATTCAACCCTCATAAATCATTTTCAAAACACTTTGGGCATCTATTAGAGTGTAAGACCCAATCCTTTTTTTGACCAAATCATCTTTGGGCCTCACTTATTGTATAAGTCCCGATACCGTCAAAAAATAAACGGCGCGATCGTCGCCTTTTCAAAAATCATCTGGGCCTACCCTCGAGTAGTAAGACCCATTTATTTTTCTTCAAAACTCTTTGGGCCTCTTGAGAGAGTGTAAGACCCATCCCCCCTTGTACAAAAACATTTTGGGCCTCACTCATTGTATAAGTCCCTCTGTACAAGTAAACGGCGCGATCGTCGCCCGTTTAAAAATAAAAATCATTTGGGCCTACCCTCGTGTTATAAGCCCCACTCTTTTCTTTAAACCTTTTTTTTGGGCCTCTTGAGAGAGTGTAAGACCCATCCCTTTGTACAGAAAACCATTTTGGGCCCCAGTCACTTGTATAAGTCCCGCTGTACAAAGTCAAACAGTGCGCTCACTGATAAAACCCTGGGCCTCTCCTTGAGCTGTAAGCCCCAAATCTTTCTTTTTCAAAGCACTTTCTTCTTTGATTTTGAATATACTGTTGTTTTCAATCTTTCTTTGTTGAACAACTAACCAAACAGCATGGAAGCACTACAACCGAGTAAGTGGTTATCGCTTTCATTTACTGCTTTCATATTATAAACTGTATTGTGGGGCTGCTCACTGTAAGTCTCCTTTCATAAACTCATATCTACTGTGTAATAATAGTATAGATATTTCGAGTTTCCCCGGCTACTACGTCTAGAACTAGGTGACGCCGTTTCACTTATTCATAGAAATAGACGCCTAGATCCCCAATAGGAGCACCAGATACAGTCTTCTCTTCGGCTGTCCTCCTTAGGAATCGTCAAGAAGCTCTACTCCCCAAGATGAATGTATTCTCCGTGAATGACATCTTTGAGTTTCTTCCCAATTCTCGAACTTTCCTGACTTGATCTATTCCTTGTGGATAGCTTGCCTTGAATGTCTCGGGGTTTGGGTACCCACTACGGTCATAATCTTGGACCTTAACTAAGGAACCCTCTTTAAAAGTTAAAAGTCGCTGGATAGTAAACCTCGCATGTTTACCAGTGGTTTTCATCTTTAAAAGAGTTATCTCTCCTAATGGAAAGGAGATGATAGACCCACGGGCTTCTTAAAAGCATCGGCCTCCTCTTGGGCATTATTCAAGGACCCTACGACTTCTTAGAAGTATTCACCGCCTCCTCTTAGGCTTCGTATAATGATCTCTTCCTTCGGGAATGATAGCCTCCTCTTGGGCTTCGTACAAGGACCCGTCAACTTCTTAAAAGTTTCCAGCCTCCTCTTGGGCTTCGTACAAATTGTCCCGACGACCTCCTAGAGGTATAGGAACAGAACCTAGTCATCTTCATAGAACAGTCCTTTCATAGAGTCTACTACTATTTCTCGAAGCATAGTACAAAAGATAAAACTCTAGACACGGACAGTCTAACTTCCTTGAGTCTCAAAGACATTCTCAAGCACCCTTCGTTAAATAGGAAGGAAACCCGCAGACTCGGATAGTCTCAATACCCTTTGGATTTCCCGTTTCCTCAAAGAGAAGGAAATATCCCTGATCCTCAAATCAAATCCCTGAGTACAGTGTTACTCATATAAGAACTGATTTTCTCTTTTAAATCAGTATATTGGATCTGTCACTCAACTGAAACAGTTACAATAGCCTCCATCTCGGGCGTCGTACGAGATACCAAAATTCTCCCCAATGGAGTCAAAATAACCTTTTCGCCTCTCTCTCGAGCTTTGTACGAGATACAAAAACACTCTCTTACTGAGTATAAAAGATTCTCCAACTGAGTCAACTCTTTGCTAGCCTCCTCTTAGGCTTTGTATAACGATATGCCCCACTGGGTCAAAAACTTTTAGCCTCTCTCTCGGGCTTTGTACGAGCCACAAAATAGCCTCCTCTTAGGCTTTGTATAATGATTTTCCTAGCGGAAATTAGCCTCCTCTTAGGCTTTGTATAAGAAAACCACTGGTTGATCCAATCGACCTTTTAGCATCAAAACTGTGCCTCGTTCACAGTACACAAACATCAACAACTCTTTCCCTTTCATCTAATTGCTACAAGCGGCAAGCCTCTGGATCATCTACATCCATGCCACTGTCCCTCTGTTAGCATGAGAAATTCCTAAGGAAAGATGGCATTGCTCTACACTGAGTTAAAGTCTTCTCCTTCAGGTTAAAACCCTTTCTTCGGAAATTATGGCATTGCTCGGATCCGCGTATCCCAGTTAAAGTAATTCTCCTTCTCCCCTCTTTAGAGATGACAAATTCTCTCTAAAGTCGAGGTCTTTCGCTTCACGTCTTGGGCTTTAAACAAGACACAAATAGACCTTTCAGCTTCACATCTTGGGCTTTGAACAAGATACAGATCACCTTTCGCTTCACGTCTTGGGCTTTGAACAAGACACCAAAACAACCATTTCCTCCCATAGAATAGGAGGAACTACGAACGCTCTGATTTCCCTGTTTCGGTAAACGGGAATACGTAGGCATAAGATCGAAAGAAAAGATCTTAGCGAGCGCAATCAACAAAAAACCCAAATCCCATATCTCCATCAATTAAAAGCAGTAATTCAAAAGCATCAGTCCTAACATCCTAATCCTTGTTCCCTGCCAGAAACCTTCTGCCTAGATAAAAAGAAAGAAAACCGTATTGGCGAAAATACAAATAACCAATACAAAGGCCCCCCACATTGATAGCATTCGTAACCTAACAGACCGCTGTTTAAACTCAGTATGCAAAGCAGGGTTAATTGGAGACATCTATTTCCCTTCCTTAGCCAGCTCACAATAGGATAAAAAATGAATCGACCTGTAGTTTAAGCTCAAACCGCAGAGAGCGACCAGCGTTTAAGAACCGCGTCCAAAATCGCTCGCTACAGAAAAGTGGCGCCCACCGTGGGGCCGTTCACTGACTTTCTTAAAATTTAAGGTGAAAACCTTGGACGAATCTTTTTCATGGCGGTGGCCACCACAAAAAAGTGGCGCCCACCGTGGGGCCCGTTCCTTTCTTTCTGCTTCTCTTGTGTGAAAAATTACACAAATTGCGACTCTGCTGGGGAGTCTCCATTTCTGCCTTAGGGCATCATCCCCGTTTTCTACGGAAAATGGGAACTCTACTGAAGAGAAAGATTGACCTATGCTGGTCCATCTCTTAGGCAGAGAACCACAGATTGGGGCTTCCGCCGGGGAACCCATTTCTGTCAGGAACTTAAGAATCGTAGCTTTATAAGTCTAGGATGATTAGGACAAATATATATATACTGCTTTTCCTAATTGCTATACATGTTTATTTTTCTGCTACTGGGAATGCGTGTGATGCCGCATGTGGTGAGATTGAGTATACACTTAAGAAAATCCAACCTTTTTCGTAGTGCGGAAGCTATCGGAAATAGCTGTTACGCGATACTACCCTCATTTGAGGCTGGTGATCTATTCTCGGTGAATGACACTTACTCTAAGATTGCACACAACTCGCTGGCGATCCGCTTGTTGTCTGCCTTCCTGGGAGGAGCTGATGATAATGAGTACAGGTACAAAAATCACCCTAGTATAAACCTTTGGGGATGGGTAGAGCCTTGACTTCATGACAACGACCCTTTGACCCCATGTTTTTTCTATGTTTTTGTGTGCTGCATTCATGCATTCATTTAATAAAACATTCAAAAAACTTCTCTTCTAGTCTCTCTATTTTTCAAATTAAACTAAGACTGTGATTGCAAATATCAGAGAAAAAGATTGCATTAATGGATTTCGGTAGAAGGAGAACTCGCCAGTATACCTTCAAGGTTCCAAAACTAGGGGATTTGAGAAAGTTAGCGAGGATGATCGTTAACCCAGAGGCTTTCAGAGCCAAGCATGGTGGTTTGCTACCACTGTTAAGAGTCCATGTGATTGAGGGAATTATGGATGCGCTCATTCAATTCTACGATCCGGTTTATCACTGTTTCACGTTCCCGGATTACCAGCTATCACCAACGCTGGAGGAGTACTCTCATCTGGCTGATTTACATATCACTGATCGAGCTCCATTTTCTGGACTGGAAGAAATTCCAAAGAATCAGACTATTGCAAGAGCAATTCATTTGGACGAGTCTGAGGTCAGGACTCACTTGACCACTAAGGGTGGCATCCAAGGTTTGCCAGCCCAGTTCTTGACAAAGAAAGCTCTGTACTTTGCTAGTATAGGGAACGGGACTGCTTTTGAAAGCATCTTTGTCTTGCTCACCTACGGATTATTTTTGTTTCCCAACATCAATAACTTCGTCGATATCAACGCTATTAAGGTTTTTCTCATTGGAAACCCTGTGCCGACTTTGCTCGCAGATGCGTATCATTCTGTACACTTAGGAAATTTGTACAGCGGAGGGGAGATCACATGCTGTGTACCTTTGCTTTACAAATGGTTTATCTCGCACTTGCCCAAGTCTGCCGCTTTTTGGGATTGCAAAAGCGTCTTACGCTGGTCACAGAAGATCATGTCTCTCACCAACTCTGATATAGATTGGTGTAATAGGATTTATGAGGGAATCAGAATCATTGACCGTTGTGGAAACTTCCCCAGCGTACCCCTCATAGGAACTAAAGGAGGAATCAACTATCATCCGATATTAGTTCTTCGTCAATTTGGATACCCGATGAGACACATCCCACTGGGTGTTCATCTGGAAGGTCTTTTCTTCAAGGAAGGAGAAAACGACAGAGCACTAAAGATGAAAATAGTGCAAGCTTGGAAACATGTTCATAAGAAAGGACGAGAGTCTCTGGGAAAACCGGACTGTGTCTCGGTGGAGCCTTATCTCCATTGGGTACAAACCAGAGCTCTCAAGCTAAAGATGCCTTATCCTCGTTACGGAATTCTTCCACCGAGGGAAACTGTCATGTACTTCATGACGGAAACTGAAAAGCTTCAGGTTACTCTCAACAAAGTTCAAAAGGAAAGAAGGTCTTGGAAGAACAAGTACCGCACCCTCGACGTAGAGTGTATCCAAATACAGCAATTACTGAAAGAGAAAGATGCTCTGATTGAAATTTTGGAGCAACATGCTGTAGAGAATCAAGATGACCAAAGGAATTTGCTCGCTCCTTTCACCTGGCAAAGGAATGACAACCCGACAACCGCCCAAGCACCCCGGTCAAAGAAAAGGAAGATACCAGAATCAGCACCCGGTTTCTCCTCAGAGAGGACTCGAGACCCATTAGTTTAGGTTTCTGTTTCTGCACTTTGTAATCTACTGTATTTCCATTTCTGTAATCCTTTGAATTTCAATAAAAAGGGGTTTCCCCACTGTTTGATATTTTCAATCTAATTGTCGAAGTTTATTTTGATTAAACCAAAAAACAACAATTAATATAATCATTGCATTCATCATTCTCACATCGCGTATTCTTCTTCCCTACGAATCTCACGTTTGTGTCTCGATTCTAGAGTCAAACTGTCTCATTCGTATAATACTCGGGCCAATCGTCAGAAAAAGATGGATGATCTTGAGGAAGAAAATAGAGAGTTGAAAGAAGAGATCGACGCTCTGAGAGAGGATATGAGAAAGCTTCGTAACGACATGCAAGCCATGGCAGAAGCTCAGCTACAAAGAACTGTGATCTCAGAGATCACCTCAACGCCCATCATAGAAAAGTATGATCCTAGGTATCAGATACCGAAAGATCGTCCTTAGGGCATGCCTGTTAACTATATCCCGGAAGGATATGTTCCGCCGATCACTGAAGATCAGGGAATCGCAACAGAAGCCGCTGGGCCTGAAGGTTACAAACTTCGGGAAAGCGAAGATGCCAGGGGCATACTCAAGACTCCTGAAGGTTACAAACTTCAGGAGGCGCCAAGACTTACTGCCGTAGTCACGGTACCACCCCCTGTGGTGCACACTGTCCCGGAAAGACAGATTCCACCAACACCTTCTGGTAAGAAGGAAACTATGTTTGACATAATGGATGAATTCCAGGAGCAGTTCTTGGAAATGCAGAAAGAGCTGCAAGCCATTCGCGGTCAGGATCTATTTGGAAAGGACGCCGCAGACCTCTGCTTAGTCCCAAATGTGAAAGTCCCGCACAAGTTCCAAGTGTCCGACTTTGACAAATACAAGGGTAACTCTTGCCCTCAAAGCCATCTGGTGATGTACGCTCGGCGGATGTCAGCCCAGACGGAGAATCAGGACCTGCTGATTCACTACTTCCAGGATAGTTTAACCGGTGCCGCACTCAAATGGTACATGGGTTTAAACCGTACTACGATCAGTACATTCAGAGATCTTGGTACTGCCTTCGTCCAACAATACAAGTACAATTTGGACATGGCACCCGACAGAGATCAACTCAGATCAATGTCGCAAAAGGAAAAGGAAACCTTTAAGGAGTATGCTCAAAGGTGGCGTGAAATTGCCGCTCAAATTTGTCCACCTCTTGAGGAAAAAGAGATGACAAAAATCTTCTTAAAGACCTTAAGCTCATTTTACTATGACCGAATGGTCGCCAGTGCGCCCAGTGATTTCACCGAAATGGTCGGCATGGGTGTACGTCTTGAGGAAGCCGTCCGAGAAGGACGTTTGGTAAAAGACACTGGATCAACGAGCGGTACTAAAAAATACGGCAGTGCTCTCCCTAAGAAAAAAGAGCAAGATATTGGGAATATCTCTCTCGGAAAGCAAAGGCGACGTTATCAGCCAGTAGCAGCTGTTACTCCTGCTATCGGCCCCACGCCTGTTCCTATGTATCAACCTCAGATTGCGCAGAGCCAACCTGACCAACAAAGGACACAACAGCCTCTTCAGCAGGCTCGTCCTCCATATAACAACAACCGTACAACACGGCCACCAGGATTTGATCCTATACCCGTAACGTACGCAGAGCTGTTTCCGTTACAGCTAGCCAAGGGGCACATTCAGACTAAGTCTCCCCTTTCAGTTCCAGAAAATCCGCCTTTCTGGTTTAAGGTGGATCAAACATGCCCTTATCATCAAGGAGGTCAGGGCATAACATTTAGACTTTCCTCAATTTCAAATCCGACGTGCAAAAGCATGTTAGGAGCCGACTCTTATCTTTCAAAGATACGAATCCTAATGTTCTTACGAACCCGCTGCCTCAACACGAGAAAGCTGCAGTCAATCTGATTGAGAAAGAGACTAACAATGTCTATCAAATTCACGATGTATTCTTGTTAAAGACCAATCTGGTCAAGATGCATTGTAGACAGAGTGGATATAGCCATGTGCCACCTCATAATTATCACCAGTGTGATATCTGCTCTAAAGATAACCAAGGATGTTCGGTAGTGCAAACAGATCTACAGGAACAAATGGATCTCGGATGGATCCAGGAGCACCGAGTTCGTGGAGTTAACATGGTCTCTACGAATTCTAACGTCATTCAAAACCACGACATCCGTGTGATGAATGTCAACTTGGTGGCGATGCACTCAAGGCAAAGCCAGTATCATAATCTGCTGCGGCACGATTACAGTTCCTGTCTGATTTGCTCGGTAAACAAACAGGGATGCTCTTTCATACAAGAGGCCCTCCAGCGTCAGATGGATCTTGGATGGATCCAAGACTACCATGATAGGAACTCCTATCAGATCAACATGGTTCAGATCTTTGACATCCGCGTGATGAATACTAATCTGGTAGAGTTACATGTTGAGCAGGTCCGACTTGGATTCTTAATATCACATGACTATCAAAATTGTAAAGCGGGTTGCGAAAACGATCGAGGTTGTACCCTTGTCCAGGAGGCACTTCAGCACTTGTTAAATCACTGGTGGATGCCAATCTATATGGACGAAGATACTCAGCAGATTAGTATTAATAACAGGAATCCTACTCGTCGTCAAATTCAGGATGTCCGATCAATGGAAGGTAACCTAGTGAGGTTACATTGTATTCAAAGTGGGCGTGGCCAGGTGCCACCACACAACTATGACAGTTGTAGCGTCTGTTCGGAAAGTAACCAAGGGTGTTACCTTGTGAGAGCAGCTCTTCAGGGTCAGATCGATCATGGAGAAATTCGTCCATATCCAGGTTCTGGACCCATCATTTGGTCGCCGAACTACCTTGCCGATCAAGTTGAGGATGTTGTCACGATCTCTGGTCATCACCAGATCAGGGATGTTTTTGCCATCATTCATCTACTTGATGAATCTAGAGTTCCCAACCGGGAACGGATCGAGGTTACTTATGACGGTCAGAAAAATCAGAAGGTTCCCATAGTCATCTATCTACCGGGACCATTACCGTATGAATCAGCTAAGGCGATCCCTTACAAATACGGTGCAACAATAATCGAGAATGGAAAGGAAATTCCATTACCCTCCGTCGAGAATATTGCAGACATCAGTCGTGTAACACGGAGCGGTCGAATCTTCAACCGAGGGGTTGGAGAATCCAACAAAGAAAAGGAACTTCAGGAGGAAATTCCTGATCCACCAGTCGGTCAATCTAGTAATCCCGACTTTTCAAAAGACAAAGATGAGATGCTAAAGCTCATCCAAAGGAGTGAATATAACATCGTTGATCAACTGTTACAGACTCCTTCAAAGATCTCAGTATTATCACTGTTACTCAGTTCAGAAGCACACAGAGAGGCTCTACAGAAAGTCTTGGAGCAAGCCTTTGTGGAATAGGATGTAACAATCAGACAGTTTGATAGCATTGTCTCTAACATCACTTCCTGCAATAATTTGGGATTTAGTGATGAGGAATTACCTGAAGAGGGTCGTCGTCATAACATGGCGCTCAACATTACAGTTAACTGCCAGGGCGATGCTTTAGCCAACGTACTGGTAGACACAGGGTCAGCCCTGAATGTTATGCCGAAGTACACTTTGATGCAATTATCATTCAAGGGCCCTCCGATGAGAGTCAGTGAGGTCGTCGTCAAAGCATTCGACGGATCCAGAAAAATAGTTATCGGCGAAGTGGATCTTCCCATAACTATTGGTCCTCACACTTTCCAAATCACTTTCCAGGTCATGGACATCCGGGCAGCGTACAGTTGTTTATTAGGAAGACCTTGGATACATCAGGCTGGAGCGGTTACTTCGACCCTCCACCAAAAGCTAAAGTTCGTCAAGAACGATCAACTTGTCACGGTTTGTGGGGAACAAGCCTTGCTTGTGAGTAACCTATCATCATCTACTTGTGTGGAACCCGAGGAGGTTATTGGAACTCAGTTCCAAGCACTATCGGTGAGCAAGAACGATCAATTCGAAGAAGGAACTTCAATTTCTTCATACAAAGATGCTATCAAAGCGGTCGAGAGTACCGATACGACAAGATAGGAACGGCTTGTCATTCCTATTGACAATAAAACAAAGAAGGGTCTTGGTTTTTCTGCAACCTGTACCCAGACAGCCGCCAACGATGAAAGTCTTCATCCCCTTCAAAACTTCTTCCACAGTGGAGGTTTTCTTCACCCAGTGTCTCAGACAGTTCATGCTATCAATGAGGAAGATCCCTCTGACACAGATGAAGAATGGAAGTCCTACCTTAACAAGGACGGCTATATGTCTCAAGAAGAGGTGCCTATGCCTTTTTGCTTTCCTATAGAAAGTCCAAGATTTATACCAAGATCAGATGTTGAAATGATCTACGGGGATTGTGATCCGGAAGGATGCCGTGCTCCGCCAAATTCATTAGAGGAAGACACTCTGATGAAAGAAAACTTTGATCACAATTACTATGGCCCAATGGATGGCCTGCCAATATGGCAGCCTTACCCAGGAAACTTGGGGCAAGAAAGTCAGCTGAGTAATGAAACTCAGCTGAGCGCCATTGAACAGAATACCTGTGTCCCCGCCCCGTCATGGGATCAACACTCAGGTCATTCAGAAGCTACTCAACATGAGTATGAATTCGCAACGTTTGCAGGACTAGAATTCATCAACTATGCTTTTCCCGAGGTCAACGTCATCGAGAGGGATGACTTCTCCAGTTCCAAAGAAGTTTGGGACACTTTGGGACAACCAAGTGGAAAATACGACTTTATGGTCAAGTACACTACTCCCGAAAGCTCTCGTATCAGGCTCGAAGATATCCAGTCAACTGGATGGGGAGATACAGCTGAGAGCACCAATGCTATGCAAAATACAACAGAGGAATCCTCCTACGACAATTCTGCTTGGGAGACAGATTTCAACGATCCTTCTCCACCAGAAATCAGCGTTATTTCTGAAGACAAATCAAGGAAGGTGCCAGACCTTGTGATTCACCGAGGAGTTCGCCGCCAATGGGTTGCTGTCGAGGTTCCGAAGGTCGTTCATCAGTCAAAGTAATTGCCATCTTTAAACCTTTCACCCTGCCCAGGTGAAACGGATATTTTGATAGGGCTCGTTTTCTGTAAATTTTCCTCTTCGCTTTGCCCAAAGCGACAAAGTTTTGTTTTATAGGGCTGTAGTTTCAAGATTCGACTTGTTCATTAATAAAATAACGTCGTTCTGTAATTTCCGCATTAATTGCTGTTTTCTCTTTTTACTTTTTCAGAAAATGGTAATCCTAAAAAAAAACATTCAATAATAAAAACAAGCAGTAAAATCAAAACACTGCACACACTTGCATTTTCTCTATCTCTTCTAAACACGAATCATCACGTCATGCAGATTGCTTATTTTATACCCCGTTGAAACATACGATCCGATGCCTTCTTCCAACTTTGAGTTCCCGGTATTCGAGGCTGAAGAAGAAAATGACAACGAAATTCCAGAAGAGATCTCCCGACTACTCAGACAAGAGGAAAGGTCCATTGAACCTCACAAAGAACCGTTGGAAACGGTAAACTTGGGTTCAGAAAAAGAGAGAAAAGAAATCAGGATCGGAGCACTGCTCAGTCCGACTGCCAGAGAAGATTTGATAAAGCTTCTCAAAGAATTCCCCGATGTGTTCGCTTGGTCCTATCAGGATATGCCAGGGTTGGATACCAGCATCGTGGAACATCACTTACCGTTGAGATCGAAATGTCCTCCAGTAAAGCAAAGGTTGAGACGCACTCACCCGGACATGGCCATCAAAATCAAAGAGGAGGTACAGAAACAGATCGACGCGGGTTTCCTCGCTACATCTGAATATCCTCAATGGTTAGCCAGCATCGTACCCGTTCCCAAAAAGGACGGAAGGGTCAGAATGTGTGTTGATTACAGAGATTTGAACAAGGCAAGTCCAAAGGACGACTTTCCTTTACCACACATTGACATGCTGGTAGACAGTACAGCAAAGTTCAAAGTTTTTTCCTTCATGGATGGATTCTCGGGCTATAACCAGATCAAAATGGCGCCGAAAGACATGGACAAAACTTCGTTCATTACCCCATGGAGTACCTTTTGTTACAAGGTAATGCCGTTCGGTTTGAAGAATGTCGGGGCAACCTATCAAAGGGCCATGACTACTCTGTTTCATGACATGATACACAAAGAAATCGAGGTATATGTTGATTATTTGATTGTAAAATCAAGAACAGAGGATGAGCACGTTGAACATCTGTCAAAATTGTTCGAACGTCTAAGAAAATTCAAGCTCTGCTTGAATCCCAACAAGTGCACCTTCGGTGTCCATTCAGGGAAATTACTAGGGTTCATCGTCAGCCAGAAAGGAATTGAGGTTGATCCTGACAATGTCAAGGCCATTCAAGAAATGCCTTCTCCGAAAATTGAAAAACAAGTCAGAGGATTCCTGGGACGTTTGAACTACATCTCCAGATTCATATTCCTCATGACCGCGACATGCGCGCCGATTTTCAAATTACTCAAAAAGAACCAGGATTGCGTTTGGTCAGAAGATTGCCAAACCGCCTTCGACAGTATCAAGGAATATCTGTTGAATCCTCCGATTCTATCACCTCCAGTGGAAGGAAGACCACTGATCATTTACCTCACAGTCCTAGAGGACTCAATGGGATGTGTACTTGGCCAACAAGATGAAACTAAAAGGAAAGAGTCTGCCATTTACTATCTAAGCAAGAAATTCACTGACTGCGAGACTCGGTACACAATGCTTGAGAAAACTTGTTGCGCTTTGGCTTGGGCAGCCAAACGTCTTCGCCAGTACATGATTCGTCATACTACTTGGTTGGTCTCCGAAATGGATCCAATCAAGTACGTTTTCGAAAAACCTGCTCTCAAGGGAAGGATTGCCCGTTGGCAGATGTTACTATCAGAATATGATATAGAGTACCACGCTCAGAAAGCCGTTAAAGGAAGTATTTTAGCCGATCATTTGGCTCATCAACCGATTGACGATCAAGAATCAATCGGGTTTGACTTCCCAGACGAAGATGTCATGTATCTAAAAATGAAATATTGCGATGAACCTCTACCCAGTGAAGGGCCAGAACCAGGTTCCCAGTGGGGACTCATCTTTGACGGAGCAGTCAATCATTATGGAAACGGAATTGGGGCAATCATTGTTACCCCTCAGGGTTCCCACATTGCTTTCACCGCTAGACTTACGTTCAAATGTACGAACAACGAGGCCGAATACAAAGCATGTATCATGGGTCTCGAAGAAGCGATTAATTTAAGGATCAAAAACTTGGACGTATACGGCGATTCAGCCCTGGTTATTAACCAGATAAAAGGAGATTGGAACACATACCAATCAGGATTGATTCCTTACAAAGACTATGCAAGAAGGTTGTTACCCTTCTTCAACAGAATCGAGTTTCATCACATCCCTCGTGATGAGAATCACATGGCTGACGCATTAGCCACTCTCTCTTCCATGATTAGTGTAGGTCAATGGAATGACATACCTAAGATTGACATAATGCGCCTTGAACGGCCCGCTTACATCTTCGCGATTGAAGCAGTCATAGACGACAGACCTTGGTATCACGTTATCAAATGCTTCCTTCAGAAACAAGAGTACCCATCTGGGGCACTCAGAAAAGACAGGAAAACCCTCAGAAGATTGACTGGAAACTTCTTCCTGAGCGGTGACACTCTTTATAAGAGAAATTTTGACATGGTCTTGCTCCGATGCGTCGACTGACCAGAAGCAGACATGCTCATGAAAGAAATTCATGAAGGATCCTTTGGCACTCATGCCAACGGACACACAATGGCGAGAAAAATTCTCAGGGCCGGGTATTATTGGTTGACCATGGAATCCGACTGCTACAAGTACATGAGGAGGTGTCACAAGTGTCAGATATACTCCGACAAAATTCATGTACCGCCATCACATCTCAAAGTTCTTTCTTCCCCGTGGCCATTTTCCATATGGGGAATCGACATGATTGGTATGATTGAGCCCAAGGCTTCAAACGGACATCGGTTCATCCTGGTGGCCATTGACTATTTCACCAAGTGGGTCGAAGCAACGTCATACGCCAATGTAACCCGACAAGTGGTGGTCCGATTTATCAAAAACAATATCATCTGCCGTTATGGTGTTCCAAGCGAGATCATTACTGATAATGAATCTAACTTGAACAATAAGATGATGAAATAGTTGTGTGCAGAGTTCAAGATCGAACACCATAACTCATCTCCCTACCGACCCAAGATGAACGGAGCGGTAGAAGCGGCTAACAAGAACATTAAGAAGATCGTTCAAAAAATGGTTGTAACCTATAAATATTGGCACGAGATGCTACCCTTTGCTCTTCATGGTTATCGCACATCTGTCCGCACTTCAACAGGGGCTACCCCTTTCTCTCTAGTATATGGCATGGAGGCAGTGCTTCCCATAGAAGTAGAGATCCCATCAATCCGGGTATTGATGGAAGCTAAGCTCACCGAAGCTGAATGGTGTCAAAGTCGACACGACGAACTGAACCTGATCGAAGAAAAGAGAATCACGGCACTATGCCATAGTCAGTTGTATCAATAAAGAATGAAGAGGGCGTTCGACAAAAAGGTCCGACCTCGTGTCTTCAGAAAAGGAGACCTCGTGCTCAAGAAGATACAATCATTTCTCACTGACTCTCGGGGCAAATGGACCCCAAATTATGATGGCCCCTATGTGGTCACGAAAGCTTTCTCAGGCGGCGCCTTGAGACTTGCAACCATGGACGGAGAGGAATTTGCCTACCCCACGAATGTTGATGTAGTCAAGAAATACTTCGCCTAAAAAAAAAACGTCTCGGTGGATTGAAAACCCGAAAGGGCGGTCCAGGCAAAAGTTAGAGACATGAAAAAAAAAGAATCATCCCGATGGATTGGAAATCTCATAGTACAATCCAGGCAAAAATTAGGGATAATGGCAAGTAACTATGTTCAACAGAGGCAAGTCCCTCAGCAGCAGTAGTTACATCATCTATCGTAGGAAATCTCCAGTAAAAGGTCATCTTCGACGGAAGCTCAGGATGCCCTGAATTCAAAGTTGGTAGAAGGATAGTGGTCGTTATGTTTCAACGTAGCCCTTTTCCCTGTAAATTACCATTTTCAAACTTTGTATATACTCTTTGGAATCACGCGTTTGGCTGATCTCCATCTTATCAATAAAATTTGAGCCCTTGTGCTTTTGTTTGTAATTCTTTACTTGTTTTAGCTTTACAGAACGACGTTGTTTAAACTTAATCAGCGATTCTTGAAATAAAACAAAAATGAATTTACTTGTTAAAACTTTTTCTGCTTTTAAATTAAAGATGGCATTTCTTTTGACTGTTGAACATCAGAAGAACATCGATGGCTTCTCCCGAAGTAAGCGGATTTCAAAGTGCAGAATCAAAGTACTCCTTCTAAGCCAGTATGCCTGAATGAAGGGATCAACTGTGTCAGAGACCTTGTTTCGTCTGACATGCCTCGGCCGAGTTCTCATCTCCTAAGCCCGGTCGACATAGCTCCCCGCGTGGACTATTTCTCCTAAGCAAGGTAGAATTGCTATTTTGAATCAACGGTACTTCTTCGCCCCGCGATGGCCGAGTATCCAATTGTGTTCATCCATTAGTCTGTATGTCGCGTCTGTTTTGTCAGCATATACATACATACTTCATGCATTTTATTTGCGTTCGCATTTCGTATTGCATCATTATCACTTGAGTCGGTCTTGTCCCCTAGTGATAAACAATTTTCTCAATCGAGTTTGTCAGTTCTTTCCTCGTCAGGAAGTGTTGCGTCTGCACAATCTCGCCACCAGTGTATCTTTAGATCAGAGTCGGCACTTGGCCACTTTGATAACTTGAACCTCTGAAAGATCAGAGAACCTTCAACAGATGTCACTCTTCGCCATTGAAGATGATATCCTCGCTTTCCCAGATTAAGGAAAATCCACAGAGAAAGCCTCGTGATCAGAGATTTGGTAGTACATCAGTTTTGCTCTAAAAAACCGTTGATGAAAAGGTCATTGGCACCTCAAAATTGGACCCCATCATATGGCGTTTCTCCGGAAGATCCCGAGAAAAGTATGATGAAGGATCGCAAACGAAAACAATCTCTCAAGAGACTCGCTTTCCCCAGTAGAAACAAATGGCGTCTCCAACAGAGAAGTTTGTACAACTCTACAACTCAGACGACTGGGTTCCCCAGCAAGTCTGACATCAAAACTTTTTCCACTCAAATGGCATCTCCCCAGGAAAATTCGGCGAGAAGTTTGAGGAAAGCCGCTATGAATAGCGTCCCTTGTCAAGAAAGTTTATTGACAAAAGAAACTAAGACCAGTTCCTTGGTAGGAAACCAGGATCGAGGGGAAGTTTACAAAAGAAACTAAGACCAGTTCCTTGGTAGGAAACCAGGATCGAGGGGAAGTTTACCAAAGAAACTAAGACCAGTTCCTTGGTAGGAAACCAGGATCGAGGGGAAGTTTAAATCAGAAACTAAGACCAGTTCCTTGGTAGGAAACCAAGAACGAGGGGAGGTTTATTTCAAAAGAAAACTGAGACCAGTTCCTTGGTAGGAAACCAGGATCGAGGGGAAGTTTACCTTTTCTAAGCATCATTGCTTAGCTAAAGAAGATGAATGCGTAAGCTACCATTCATAACCACCATCAAAATTTCGGATTTTTCGATATTTAATCCTCTTGCACCCCGAATGCTCGAATACCTTCGTCATTCATACCTTCGGGTCCAAGAAGATTAAATAGGGGCATCTGTAATACCCCAAATTTTGACCACTTAGATTTCCCATCATTGTGAAAATCATCATCACAATATGGATGAACCATCATGCTTCATCAGTCTCCCCAAAGATGGGTGAGCATCCAATACAATCAAAATTAGGGTTTCAAGCCCTCTCTGAGTGCTTAGACAAAGGATCAATCAAGAAATGACATGATCTTCAACTTATCTAATCTCTTAAACATCCACAATGGATCAAAAAGGACTCTCACTTCAAGGATTAAGCACAAGGCTGCTCCCTTCTAGGTGGATCAAGTCTCAAGATCGACAGTGTCACCAAATTAGGGTTTTGGTCGACCAGGGCCTCCAGATGGAAATTTTCATCTGGGCACAAGCCATTGATCCAAAACATAACCTAATATGCTTCATGGAACCTCATGGACCCATGCACCAAGTCAATTTTTCCTCAGGGGATGCATTCATCAAAAATCAGGAATTAGGGTTTCTTGACCTAATTCACCCCTAAGTTGACTTTTGGGACAAACCATGAGCCAAGACCTCAAGATATGATTTTAGGGTCTCTAATACACCATATTGATCCATTTGGAACAATGGATTGATCCAAGAAGCTTGAGCAACAAGTCTCATTTTCATCTGCACCACAATTAGGGTTTTAAGGGAAAAGTCAACTGTAACTTTGACTTTTGACCAAGGCATGCTCCCAAACCCTAATACATGATTGAATATACCCTATGACACCCATGGAACATGTCCATCAAGTTTGATTTAGGTCAAGGACATGATTTCCTGAAGAATTGCACAGTTTGGAATTCATTTGATAAAAAGTCAACTGTGCACAAAAGTCAACTTTGACTTTTTGAGATTTTTCACCAAAATGGATTTTTAACCCTAAAATGATGTTAATGTATGATTTGAATCATCATTCATCAAGAAAAATCAAGAAAAGTGAGATAACTTGTAAAAGGGGTAACCATAAAACTTAGAAATTTTTCTAAGTTAAAAATAAAGTGGCAAAGGTACCAACTTTGGAGGACCATAACTCCTAAACCACAAGGCCATTTTTTCTCATCCAAAGATGGATTTGTAGCCCTCATTATCACCTACAAAAAATTCAACTACAAGTCATTCCAATTCATTAAGGATTTTGAGTTATGGAGTGATCAAAGTGGCTGAAAAGTGAAAATGTCACTTTTTCCAACACTTAGTGAAATTTTCACTAAGTCAGAATTTGCCTTCACTTTTTGCCAAATGTAGGGGGATTTTTCACTTGGAATCAAAAGAGATCAAAACCAAACTTTTTCAAACAGTTGTTGTATCATGTTAGAGCTTTCCAAAATGGCCAAGAACATTGCCAAATTCAACCTACATCATGAGATACAACATTGGCAAGTTGCCTTGCTGAAATCTGTCAAGGCAAGGCAGAATTTGCAACTTTGGTCGATTTGCCAAAATCAGCCAATTGCAATTGCTCCAATCCACTTGGACACCTCAGAGGATTGAATCCAAAGGGGACAATCACTGAGCCAAGCCTCCAAGGTCCAAGGAACAAGGAATAACATGTTGAACCTAGAGTTGCCAAAATAGGGACAAGACTTCAAATTTGGAATGAGGCATTCAATGGAACCATCAAGGTGGCATGGACTGAGCCATTCTCATCTGAAATCAGTCAAGACTTATCCAAGACCAAGGGGACCAAAGCTCTGTGCCCTAACCTCTAGTCAATGGCTAGAGGAGACTTGGATTCTCATTGGCCAACATTGAGCAAACCTACTTACCAGCTGCCATGTACTATTCCTTGCAAAACAAACTTGCTCTACTATAAATAGAGCTCAATTGTGGTCAGTTTAAGTACACCAAAGCCATCTAACAGATGCTTTCCTCAAAATCTCTTTCTCTTGGCAAAAATGCCTTTCTTAGCAAGGTAGCTATCGGGTTTTGAGTTTGAGAGCAATTCTGCACAAACCAATCACTCACACACCTCACATACATCACATATGAGCTTATCAAACACTCACATAACATCTGAAACATCAATTTCACAAAATCACTTGCCATCCACACAAGTTTGAAGTGAAGTTGCAGCTGAGATGCCATAAACTGATCCAGTCCATTTCAATTCAATCCAAGTGTTCAAACACACTCCATATGGTGTAGGGAAGCTGTCCAGATCATCACAACTTGTCTGTAACACCTCCAACTCAAAATCACATCTGCTCTTGCTGTCACGACTTGGAGGTAAGCACATACTTGGTCATCTCTCAATCTATGCATATTTCCTCGCACAATAATTTAGCCATATGTTCATAATCATGCATGGAATGTTTTCCCTCAATTAATTGCATTGTTTGAATCGTGTATCAAAAATCCTAGCCTTCATGCAGAAATTAGGGTTCTTGAGGTCTCTTCGTGATTTCTTGTTGTATGTTTAATTTAAATGAAATTAAAGTACATAGACATGATCGTGAGGTTGAGACGAGCATAATGATATGTGGATTGGATGATATGGTTACGTATTCATGGAGATTGGATAGAAAATGCAAATCTGGGCAAACTGAAAAACGCGCGTGTTCTTGGTGTTGATCTTGGCGCCATTTTCATATATTTGAATATTTGAATTTTGTGATTTTGTTTAATTGATTCAAAAATTAATTTGTCTCTGAGTTTTAATGATTTTAAGTTGATTCTTTTTTTAATAATTCACAAAAATGTTAAAATATTTTATTTTATCAAAAAATCCCAAAAATATTATTTATTTTGTATAATTGATATTTTTGCAAAGAATTAATATTTTGATTGTTTTTGGCATTTTAAATATTTTTTCTACATTGATTTTGCAACTTTTAATGCTTTCTAATTATTTTGTAGGTCAATACTTAATTTTTGAAGCATTTATCCAAGATCACAATTTGTTTTCCATGTGTTAAACAATTTTTGATCATTTTAATTGAATTTTTATTCAATTAAATACATTTTGAAAACAAATTAGGGTTTTGGATTAATTCAACCCTCATAAATCATTTTCAAAACACTTTGGGCCTCTATTAGAGTGTAAGACCCAATCCTTTTTTTGACCAAATCATCTTTGGGCCTCACTTATTGTATAAGTCCCGATACCGTCAAAAAACAAACGGCGCAATCGTCGCCTTTTCAAAAATCATCTGGGCCTACCCCTCGAGTAGTAAGACCTATTTATTTTTCTTCAAAACTCTTTGGGCCTCTTGAGAGAGTGTAAGACCCATCCCCCCTTGTACAAAAACATTTTGGGCCTCACTCATTGTATAAGTCCCTCTGTACAAGTAAACGGCGCGATCGTCGCCCGTTTAAAAATAAAAATCATTTGGGCCTACCCTCGTGTTATAAGCCCCACTCTTTTCTTTAAACCTTTTTTTTGGGCCTCTTGAGAGAGTGTAAGACCCATCCCTTTGTACAGAAAACCATTTTGGGCCCCAGTCACTTGTATAAGTCCCGCTGTACAAAGTCAAACAATGCGCTCACTGATAAAACCCTGGGCCTCTCCTTGAGCTGTAAGCCCCAAATATTTCTTTTTCAAAGCACTTTCTCCTTTGATTTTGAATATACTGTTGTTTTCAATCTTTCTTTGTTGAACAACTAACCAAATAGCATGGAAGCACTACAACCGAGTAAGTGGTTATCGCTTTCATTTACTGCTTTCATATTATAAACTGTATTGTGGGGCTGCTCACTGTAAGTCTCCTTTCATAAACTCATATCTACTGTGTAATAATAGTATAGATATTTCGAGTTTCCCCGGCTACTACGTCTAGAACTAGGTGACGCCGTTTCACTTATTCGTAGAAATAGACGCCTAGATCCCCAATAGGAGCACCAGATACAATCTTCTCTTCGGCTGTCCTCCTTAGGAATCGTCAAGAAGCTCTACTCCCCAAGATGAATGTATTCTCCGTGAATGGCATCTTTGAGTTTCTTCCCAATTCTCGAACTTTCCTGACTTGATCTATTCCTTGTGGATAGCTTGCCTTGAATGTCTCGGGGTTTGGGTACCCACTACGGTCATAATCTTGGACCTTAACTAAGGAACCCTCTTTAAAAGTTAAAAGTCGCTGGATAGTAAACCTCGCACGTTTACCAGTGGTTTTCATCTTTAAAAGAGTTATCTCTCCTAATGGAAAGGAGATGATAGACCCACGGGCTTCTTAAAAGCATCGGCCTCCTCTTGGGCATTATTCAAGGACCCTACGGCTTCTTAGAAGTATTCACCGCCTCCTCTTAGGCTTCGTATAATGATCTCTTCCTTCGGGAATGATAGCCTCCTCTTGGGCTTCGTACAAGGACCCGTCAACTTCTTAAAAGTTTCCAGCCTCCTCTTGGGCTTCGTACAAATTGTCCCGACGACCTCCTAGAGGTATAGGAACAGAACCTAGTCATCTTCATAGAACAGTCCTTTCATAGAGTCTACTACTATTTCTCGAAGCATAGTACAAAAGATAAAACTCTAGACACGGACAGTCTAACTTCCTTGAGTCTCAAAGACATTCTCAAGCACCCTTCGTTAAATAGGAAGGAAACCCGCAGACTCGGTTAGTCTCAATACCCTTTGGATTTCCCGTTTCCTCAAAGAGAAGGAAATATCCCTGATCCTCAAATCAAATCCCTGAGTACAGTGTTACTCATATAAGAACTGATTTTCTCTTTTAAATCAGTATATTGGATCTGTCACTCAACTGAAACAGTTACAATAGCCTCCATCTCGGGCGTCGTACCAGATACCAAAATTCTCCCCAATGGAGTCAAAATAACCTTTTCGCCTCTCTCTCGGGCTTTGTACGAGATACAAAAACACTCTCTTACTGAGTATAAAAGATTCTCCAACTGAGTCAACTCTTTGCTAGCCTCCTCTTAGGCTTTGTATAACGATATGTCCCATTGGGTCAAAAACTTTTATAGCCTCTCTCTCGGGCTTTGTACGAGACACAAAATAGCCTCCTCTTAGGCTTTGTATAATGATTTTCCTAGCGGAAATTAGCCTCCTCTTAGGCTTTGTATAAGAAAACCACTGGTTGATCCAATCGACCTTTTAGCATCAAAACTGTGCCTCGTTCACAGTACACAAACATCAACAACTCTTTCCCTTTCATCTAATCGCTACAAGAGGCAAGCCTCTGGATCATCTACATCCATGCCACTGTCCCTCTGTTAGCATGAGAAATTCCTAAGGAAAGATGGCATTGCTCTACACTGAGTTAAAGTCTTCTCCTTCAGGTTAAAACCCTTTCTTCGGAAATTATGGCATTGCTCGGATCCGCGTATCCCAGTTAAAGTAATTCTCCTTCTCCCCTCTTTAGAGATGACAAATTCTCTCTAAAGTCGAGGTCTTTCGCTTCACGTCTTGGGCTTTGAACAAGACACAAATAGACCTTTCAGCTTCACATCTTGGGCTTTGAATAAGATACAGATCACCTTTTGCTTCACGTCTTGGGCTTTGAACAAGACACCAAAACAACCATTTCCTCCCATAAAATAGGAGGAACTACGAACGCTCTGATTTCCCTGTTTCGGTAAACGGGAATACGTAGGCATAAGATCGAAAGAAAAGATCTTAGCGAGCGCAATCAACAAAAAACCCAAATCCCATATCTCCATCAATTAAAAGCAGTAATTCAAAAGCATCAGTCCTAACATCCTAATCCTTGTTCCCTGCCAGAAACCTTCTGCCTAGATAAAAAGAAAGAAAACCGTATTGGCAAAAATACAAATAACCAATACAAAGGCCCCCTACATTGATAGCATTCGTAACCTAACAGGCCGCTGTTTAAACTCAGTATGCAAAGCAGGGTTAATTGGAGACATCTATTTCCCTTCCTTAGTCAGCTCACAATAGGATAAAAAATGAATCGACCTGTAGTTTAAGCTCAAACCGCAGAGAGCGACCAGCGCTTAAGAACTGCGTCCAAAATCGCTCGCTACAGATCGTATGTGCTAAAGGAGGGGGTATAAAACCCCAAACCCTTCAGAAGTGGATCATTTGGATCCCTTCTTTCTCTCTCTTGTTCTCTCGCTCTCTCAGAGAGCTCTCTCCTCTCTCTAAATTTCCGTCGTCGGTGAGCCGTCCCGCCACCGTGCGACGCCTCATAACCCACCACAAATTCCCAGATTCCAGTTGAATGCCATTGAAAAATTCAAACCCTTATGAACCCTACCCCCTTTAAACCCAGAAAATAGCCCAGTTCTCTAGGGTTCATGAAGAACCCTAGGAACCCTAACCCACCTTCATCCCCAAAACCCAGGAATCAAATAAACCCCAAGAACCCTAACCATGAATAGATAAACCCTAACCATAATTATATGAACCCTAACCATAACTTTAGAACCCTAACCCTACCTGACGAACCCTAACCATACTTAACCCAAAAAACCCAACAATCAACACAAATCGCAACTAAAACGCAACGAGGCAAAAAATGAGAGCTAAGTCCTTACCTCTCCTGCAGTGATACTCGTCGTATTTTGTTATCTTTATCTTTCCCCGATTTCATTTCTAATCTTCTCTTTTGACTTGCAGGTACGCTCCTAGATTGAAGGCTCGTCGCCGCTGGGTTCCGTTCTCTCCTCGTCCCCCCCCCAAATTTTCTTTCTCTTAGCTTTTTATAGATTTAGCAATTAGGTTTAGAAATAAGTCCGATTAGATTCATTTTAGGAACTTTTTGATGTACTTTAATTACTTGATTTGATTTGTTTTGATTGTAAATGAGAGAATTGGATCTGATTGTAATATGGTTTTGAAAATAATGCAAGTTTTGATTTTCAGAAGATTATTCTGATCTGTTCCAATCCATGAAGCGTCATCTTAGGGTTTGAGGGTTGGGGGAGAAGACGACCCCACCTGGGTCAACTATTTTGACCAAATAAAACAAATAATAATAATCTAAAATTAATATAATATAACACTAATAACTATTTTTAAAACCCCAAAATCTTATTATTAAACTTAAATTAAAACACTCTGAGTATAATTGAAGACCGACCCTCCCCCTAATTATTAAAAATAAATCTTAATAATCCTATTAAAGTAAAATTAATCTTAATTTAAATGCTACTAATAATTTTCAGATTAATAATGTTCCAATAAAATAAATAATCAATAATAATGGTTTTAATTATAATCCTGATTAAAATTAAAACCTCAGTCTCCCTATTAATAAAATAATATAACTAAAACCAAAACTTAATATTTTAACTAAAAGTCTTAAATAATAATTATGTACTAATCATATCACCAATTTAATCCCTAAATAAATATCCTTCTCTAAACTTTTAATAATGAAATTAAAAGATAAGAAATAAATAACACCCATAAAAAAGTCCTTAACATCTCTTACTAAAATTAACCCTTAGCCCAAAATAGTATTACTTCAACAATACCTTAAAAATAAATTGACCCCCAAAAATAAATATAATCCTAAACTCCAAAATAAACCCTTAAACTAGAACGGGCCTATTTAATAAACCAAATGACACCCCTAGTAGTACAAAACCCAAAAATATTAATAAACCAATGGTCAAAATTTAGGGTACTACAGCTGCCCCTATTTAATCGTCTTCGAATCAGAAGGATGATGTCGATAAGTCTTCCTCCTTAAGGAGGAGACGATTAAATACAAGAAGAACCCTAATTTTGACTGCAGAACCCGATTGGTGCTAAGCTGATATCCTAAAATCCCTGGTAATAAACCCTTGGCGAAATATTCGGTTGAACCCCTCGATAAACTCACTGATGGAACCCCTTAATACTTAAATAAAAATTCCTTGATAGAATCCCCTGATAAAAATCCCTTGGTGAAATCCCTTTGGTAAATCCCTTTGATAAATCCCTTTGGTGATTACGAACCCTATGCATGTATGCATGTTTGCGTATGTGAGTGCATGTATGCGTGCTTTTATGTATGATGCATTATTTGGGCTAACGCCTCTTTCTATGTAATGCAATGTATGTCTTTGTCTAAAATAATGCTTTCCGTAACGTCCTGACTCCCTGGCCCTTGAAACCTTGATAATGTGTAGTAAGCCATGATACCCTTGATTCCTGTTTAACATGTCATTAAAGAATCTCCCATGTTGGTTAGATTGTAACGTATATTCCTGTTAGTGTATAGCCCTTATATCCTGCTTTGGAAGAATATGATCCCTTTGATGACTCCAAAAACCGAAGTAAAATCCATTTTCCCTTTTCAAAGCTTTTATTTATACCTGATATTTCAATGCATTATTTCACAATTAATCGACACTTTGTAATCAAGAGAAATAATTTAGGAGGCAAAGAAATGTATTTGGAAAGCAAATTTATTGAGAATTGGCCCGAAAATGGGCAATGATAAGTAAGGAGGGTAATTCTCATAAGGAGATATTACCGTAAATCCAGAAAAATGTAAACTGGCAATAAGAAAGCAAATTTATTTATGTCCCTATTCAACGTAACACCAGCTAATATCCCTAAGTCTCCAAGATCACGACACTTCGCTCCTGAAGATGACGGCTGGAATGATCACTCCCTTCTGAACTCCTGATACAGGGTGACTTGAGTGTTTTCAGTCATAGGCCTTTTGAATATCCCTAACTTTTGCCTAGACCACTCTTTTTAGAGTCTTAGTCCACCGGGATGATATACCATTTTTTCTACTAAGCCGCCTTTTAGGGTTTTCGACTTGTCGGGTATCATTTTTATCCAAGTCCATAATTTTTGTCTGGATTGCTCTTTCGAGTTTTCAATCCACCGGGATGCCCTAATTTTTGCCTAAGTCGCCCTTTAGGTTTTTCGACTTAGTGGGCTTTTATCCTATTTTTCTAGGCATAGCACTTTTGACCGAATCGGAGTTCACCGGTCGCGGTAAACTAGCTCTATCCACGGTTGTTAATATTAGTGCTCCGCCAGAGGAAGCACTCTTCACGACATATGACCCTTCATAGGGTGGGGTCCATTTGACGTGGTGGTCTTTATGGATGGGTAATATTTTCCTTAACCCCAAGTCTCCCCCTTCGCGTAGGCGAGGACGAATTTCTTTGTCAAACACTCTCTTAATTCCCTGTGGATATAACTGCTCATAGCCACACGTTTCCCTTATACGAGGTTTAGTTTATCGAGCCTAGTTGGCACCCATTCTTCCTTATCCAGTTTAGCTTCCTTTAAGATCCTAGACGATGAATTTTCACCCCAATTGATAGCCCCTCTTTGAAGCCCATATCCTTATGCAAATAGAAGTTTCCATCGAGCTCTAGGTCCAGGTCTTTCATAGGAGTCCGAAGTTTTGCAATCCATTGGATTCTCAAGTATTGTTAAGTACATGATGAGTGGTCTCCTTTGGACTGGTAGCACCAATATAGGTGGCTTTCATTTTGTCCTTTATTCCCTTTTGACTGACCATGGACCCTAATATTTTTTCGGATATGATTCCATACGTACACCTTGTAGGATTTAGTCGTGACTTGAATTTCCTTAACTGATCCAACAACTTTTGCAAGTTATTTATGTGATCTTCTTCCATATGAACCTCTATCTCCTTATGCCCCATATTACCATAGTCCTTTGATAAGTTACTCCTACGTTCTTTAACCCAACAGGCGTTACCTTGTGACAAAAAGTCGAATTGCTTCTTGACTTCTTCCCTGATCTGGAGGATCATATCTGATCTAGTCTTCCTCAACTTTTGCTTGATTGGCGTGCATTCTAGTTTGAGTAGTGGTTTGTGCTCGACGATGCTTGTATCAAGTCCTGGCGTAGCTTGGTATGACCATGCAAACACGTCGGAGTATCCTTGCAATAGCTTGATCAGTCTTTCCTTTATATCCTTATCTGGAGAAGCACGATTTTGACCTCTTTCCTAGCTTCCTCAGTTCCTAGATTGATCACATCCACTGGTTCCTAATGAGGTTGTATTTCCTTGTCCTCTTGCCTCAACAATCTGGCTAACTCTTCAGGCAGCTCACACTGGTCCTCATGACCCTCTTCTGCTTGGTTAATCGGTAATTCAAAGTCATTCAAGATTATAGCGGTGTCATTTTTAATAGGTTCATTTTTGAATTTGCATGGGGAAGAAGATTTTTTTGTATCCCTTTTGGAACGAAGTGCTAGAAATGAAAATATTGAAAGAAGGTATATTGCCATTTTGAATAAACAGAAAATGAAAGAAAAACAAGATCTTGATGGAAAACAAAATGCAATTTTATTGATAGAAATAATCCAATGAAATAAAAGGTAGCCCTACAAAGCTTTGTCCACTTACCTTGGACATAGCAAAGGACTTATTATTATTTTAAGGAAAACGTACATTACTTCGAAACAAAAATCATCTCAGAAATCCCGATGGTTCTCCAATTGTCGAAATTAGGCATTCTTTTCTTCCTCTTCCATTAAGGCCACATGATCCCAAATTCAAAATCCCTCACCATGGAAATCGCCTTCTAATCCTTCATTAGCTCGTTTGTAACCCAGCCCAAACAAATCCTTCTCCTCAGGTGACTCCCATTGTTTTCCCTAGTCTGTTATGCCTCCCTTATTAATAAGGAATCCATCCCCCATCTCTTCCATGGCATTGACTGTTGCCTCAATATGCCCCAGTAATACATTATTTCCCAAGTTTGGACCTTCAGGGCCAATAACACTGACATCATTTTTCTTTGAGTTGTACTCGGGATACCCCTTATTGTTATGTTGGTCGGAGGATGACTGCCCAATCTTTCCTGTCTTTAAACCGTTCTCAATCCTTTCTCCAATGATGACCAAGTCAGTGAATACCGTTGAGACTGCCCCAATCATCCTTTCATAGTATAGTCCTTACAGAGTTCCCATGAATGTATCTATTAGCTCGCTTTTCCACAATGGAGGTTGCACACGAGAGGCTAGCTCCCTCCATCTCTGGGCATACTCCTTAAAAGATTCGTTCCCTTTCTGAGACATGTTTTGTAATTGTATGCGATTAGGGGCCATGTCTACATTATATTGGTATTGCCTTATAAAGGCACTTGCCAGATCCTCCCAGTTCTTAATGTGAGTCCTTTCCAGTTGCATGTACCAATCCAAGGATGCCCCACTAAGGCTGTCTTGGAAAACATGCATCATCAACTTTTCATTTTTAGCATAAGCCCCCATCTTTCGGGAAAACATTCGGATGTGATTTTTGGGACAACTAACTCCTTTATACATCTCGCAGTTAGGTGCCTTAAACTTAGGAGGTATGACCACATCGGGCACCAGACACATTTCCAAGGCATCCACTCCAAAGATATTGAATCCCTCCACGATCTTCAACCTTTCCTCAAGTGATTTGTACTTATCGTCAATCCCTCTCCTTTCCATAATAGTGGTTCCTTTATTTTCGAGGGTCACTTGTTTCGGATTTTCACCCTCGTATGTGTAATTCTCACGTGGAATAGGTATGTAACTAGTACGAGGTGCCCTATTGGAAATAGGTGGAGAGACGGTTCCCTCGGGAGGTTGGTCAACAGTTTTTTGCTTAGCAGTTTTGGCCTCCTCACATTCCAGATCCTGAACAAACCCTAGTAGAGGGTTATTGTCCTCGACATGGGGGGGTGGGAGTAGGAACCTTCCTTTGACGACTTGACTCGGTTCCTCTGGATATCAAATTCTGGACGAAAAGTGTCAGTTGGTCAATCTAGCTTTTCATATCTTCCACGTTCTCCTTAATAGTATCCACTTCTCCTCTTAGAGTAACCATATCCTTCTCCATCCGATCCATAGCTTTCCTTTGGTACGCTCGAGTGCGAGGTCGGAAAGTCAGGTTGTTATGCTCAACGACTCTGAGACAAAGCTTGAAAAAGAAAATGATTTTTTTTTCTTTTTCCTTTGGTGATGAATGTATGAATATGCATGATGTATGCTAAATAATTTTTAAAAAATTATTTGGGGGGAATTCCAAAATCTATTATAGTTAGAGATGAATATATCCCAAGGATGAAACCCATACACATAGAATATATTAGCCAATCCCAAATCCAAAATGACTTCTAAACTTATAACAATAGTTCCTCGGGAATAACCCATAATAATCCCAAAAATGGAAAATCCTGAACTTAAGAAGCGTAAACTACATAGATGCCCCCAATGCCTTCTTCAAATGAGCTTTAAACTCCTCCAAGTATCCTTGCTTGAGCCCTTGCACTTCCCTATCCTCCTTGTGGTGAGATAATAGATCCTCAACAGACACAGCTAAGTCTTTAGGCTTGACCCTTTTCCCCTTTTCTGTTTTTCTTTCCTTTTTCCTTTTTTTATTCCTTTTTTCTTTTTCCTTATTTTTTCCTTCCCTTTTTTTTTTGCCCCCATGCCCCTTGTAAGGTTTTTTCCTTCTCCTTGTAAATCCAAGTAGTCCCGATTGTTCCAGCGTAAGAGCTAGTTGAAAATCCTTGAGGAGGAAGTCACATAGAGGAGGATCCTAAGATTGCGCAAAAGCAATTACGGACCCTACCTTCATAGGGATCCCTAAGAGATCGAGGATCCTTCCATACTTGTGTGTAAACATCCTTTGAGCAGATTTGGCACTAACTCTCAAAGGTCTTTGAGACTTTGTAAATCAACACTTAGCACTCTAATGCGTAGGGTAACCCTTTCGTTTGAATCCCTCTTTCCAATATTCCTACAACACATCTTGAAATTTCCCACAAAAATGCATATATGCAAAAAAAAAATTTTTAAATGCATGATGACATGGACACTTTGTTTTTTTTACTTGGTTAGGGTAAGGTGAAAATGCAAGCATGACCCTAACTAGGTAGGCTCCCTATAATAGGTTTAGATCTATGTTTGTCTACCCAATCCCCTCACATGTAGAATATAAAGTTTGGACAGCATAACGACCCTATAATGTACAGACTATACCCTTGTTTTACCATGAGAAGGAGCAAGCCTTCCTATGGTAATCCTTCGGGATAAGTCTCATCTGGGTAGGACCCTAGTAACAGCCCTTGAGGGTTGAATACATAGGGTCTCCATGAGTTGGCAAGGGGTAGGCTAAAAGTTCTCAGAGTCTCGGACCACATCCAAATCATCCTCTACGTTAGGGGCTAGCCCTTCCATGAGGACACCTTTGGAAGGATCTATTCTGAGTATGGCATCAATGAATTGTTGGGGATGTCACATCCCCCCCAAAAACATTTTCGTTCCACGTCCTAATCTAGGGTTATACTCCAAGCTTGGGTTTTAGTTTCACACATCATATGCCCCAATCCAATGCATGATGACAAAATAAAACAAAAGGGTCAAATATAATAAATAAACAAATATATAAAATAAACCTGAGAATAATAAAAACAAAAAACAAAAAAACCATAAACACCCAAGACAAACAAACAAAACCCTAAAGCCTAAAGTTAGGATGGACTCTCTTTAGGTGTCCCCAGCAGAGTCGCCAGCTGTCGCGGCCGGCAAAATTATTTGAGTCGCCACCATATTTTTTAAGGAAAATAATGATAAACCTAAAAATCCTTAATCCCAAGGGCAGAGATTCCTAAGGTCCGGGAGTCGGTTAAGTGAGGGGAAGGTGTTAGGCACCCCTCACCTCCATTGTACTCAATGGCATCCTCCTTAGATTTTAGGGTATGCTTGTTTGTTTGTCTAAATGATTTATTTACAAAAGAATCCTAAGTTTTTTATAATTGTACTCGCTAGGGTTTACAACCCTATGCCTACGTACCTTCAATTTTGAAGGATCAGAGTAACCGTAGTTCACCTCCCCTATTCCTACCCCCTAATCCTATTCGTAACCTTAATCCCAAACTTAATCCACTATTTATACTCTTGGATAAAGAGTTTTATCCCCACATCTATTATTTATACTCCTAGATAAGGAGTTATATCCCTTTATCTATATTTATACTCCTAGATAAGGAGTTCTATCCCTTAATCTATATTTATACTCCTAAACAAGGAGTTCTATCCCTTAATCTATTATTTATACTCCTAGATAAGGAGTTATACCCTTAATCTATTATTTATACTCCTAGACAAGGAGTTCTATCCCTTAATCTATTATTTATACTCCTAGACAAGGAGTTATATCCCTTAAATACCGATCCATTTATTTATACTCTCGGAAGAAGAGTTTTATCCCTTATCTATTGTTTATACTCTCGGATGGAGAGTTTTATCCCTTATCCATTATTTATACTCTCGGATGGAGAGTTATATCCCTTATCCATTGTTTATACTCTCGGATGGAGAGTTATATCCCTTATCCATTGTTTATACTCTCGGATGAAGAGTTATATCCCTAAATCCCATCCCTTATTTAGGCTCTCGGACCAAGAGCTTTATCCCTTGATTTTATATCCCAAAAAGAAATCCTTTTTTATTTTTATATTTACCAACAAAAAACAAAATTCCATAAATAAAAACCCAAAATACCATTTAGTGCTAAAGAAAATAAATCCCAAATTATTCCAAAGTGATTTCTAGATTTTCAATAATCCCAAAAAAACAATATTTTAATCCCCAAAAAATAAATTAAATTTGTTTCAGCCCCAAAAACCCAAATTTTCCAAATAAAAACCAATACTAAAATAAAACTCAATTCCTATTTTCTTTAAAGAAAAAAAAATCAAATATGTTGAATAAATGAAATATGAATTTAAATTCAACCCCAAAACTCCTTAATAAAAATCCTAACGGTTATCACGCCAGGTCAATTGAAAGGATACGGTGTCCCCATACCTACTGAACTGCTCAAGTCAAACGATCTAGTGGCCTGTGAGGGGCCACGTGTTGCGATCGTACGCACTAAGGGAGGGGGTATAAAACCCCAAACCCTTCAGAAGTGAATTATTTGGATCCCTTCTTTCTCTCTCTTGTTCTCTCGCTCTCTCAGAGATCTCTCTCCTCTCTCTAAATTTCCGTCGCCGGTGAGCCGTCCGGCCACCGTGCGACGCCTCACAATCCACCACAAATTCCCAGGTTCCGGTTGAATGCCATCGGAAAATTCATACCCTTATGAACCCTACCCCCTTTAAACCCAGAAAATAGCCCAGTTCTCTAGGGTTCATGAAGAACCCTAGGAACCCTAACCCACCTTCATCCCCAAAACCCAGGAATCAAATAAACCCCAAGAACCCTAACCCAGAATAGATAAACCCTAACCCTAATTATATGAACCCTAACCCTAACTTTAGAACCCTAACCCTACCTGACGAACCCTAACCCTACTTAACCCAAAAAACCCAACAATCAACACAAATCGCAACTAAAACGCAACGAGGCAAAAAATGAGAGCTAAGTCCTTATCTCTCCTGCAGTGATACTCGTCGTATTTTGTTATCTTTATCTTTCCCCGATTTCATTTCTAATCTTCTCTTTTGACTTGCAGGTACGCTCCTAGATTGAAGGTTCGTCGCCGCTGGGTTCCGTTCTCTCCTCGTCCCCCCCAAATTTTCTTTCTCTTAGCTTTTTATAGATTTAGCAATTAGGTTTAGAAATAAGTCCGATTAGATTCATTTTAGGAACTTTTTGATGTACTTTAATTACTTGATTTGATTTGTTTTGATTGTAAATGAGAGAATTGGATCTGATTGTAATATGGTTTTGAAAAAAAGGCAAGTTTTAATTTTCAGAAGATTATTATGATATGTTCCAATCCATGAAGCGCCATCTTAGGGTTTGAGGGCTGAGGGAAAAGACGACCCCACCTGGGTCAACTATTTTGACCAAATAAAACAAATAATAATAATCTAAAATTAATATAATATAACACTAACAACTATTTTTAAAACCCAAAAATCTTATTATTAAACTTAAATTAAAACACTCTGAGTATAATTGAAGACCGACCCTCCCCATAATTATTAAAAATAAATCTTAATAATCCTATTAAAGTAAAATTAATCTTAATTTAAATGCTACTAATAATTTTAGGATTAATAATGTTCCAATAAAATAAATAATCAATAATAATAGTTTTAATTATAATCCTGATTAAAATTAAAACCTCAATCTCCCTATTAATAAAATAAAATAACTAAAAACAAAACTTAATATTTTAACTAAAAGCCTTAAATAATAATTATGTACTAATCATATCACCAATTTAATCCTTAAATAAATATCCTTCTCTAAACTTTTAATAACGAAATTAAAAGATAAAAAATAAATAACACCCATAAAAAAGTCCTTAACATCTCTTACAAAAATTAACCCTTAGCCCAAAATAGTATTACTTCAACAATACCTTAAAAATAAATTGAACCCCAAAAATAAATATAATCCTAAACCCCAAAATAAACCCTTAAACTAGAATGGGCCTAAAAGTGTTAATCATCTCAGAAGCCCAACGACATCCAAATGACACCCCCTAGTAGTACAGAAACCCAAAAATAGTAACAAACCAATGGTCAAAATTTAGGGTACTACACACATTTATTGCTGTTTTCACTTTTAGTTTATTCAGAAAATAGTAATCCTAAAACAACTCAAATAATAAAAACAAGCAGTTATAAAAAAATACACTGCACACACTCTTGCATTCTCTCTATCTCTTCTAAAAACAAATCATCACGTCATGCAGATTGCTTGTTTTAAACCCCATTGAAACATACGGTTCAATGCCTTCTCCCAACTTTGAATTCCCGGTATTTGAGGCTAAAGAAGAAGGTGAAGAAGAAATTCCAGAATAAATCTCCCGACTACTCAGACAAGAGGAAATGTCCATTGAACCTCACAAAGAGCCGTTGGAAACGGTCAACTTGGGTTCAGAAGAAGAGAGAAAAGAAGTCAAGATTTGGCCACTACTCAGTCCAACTGTCAAAGAAGGTTTGATAAAACTTCTCAAAGAATTTCCCGATGTGTTCGCTTGGTCCTATCAGGATATGACAGGGTTGGATACAAGCATCGTGGAACATCATCTACCGTTAAGAATGGAATATCCGCCAGTAAAACAAATGTTGAGAAGGACTCATCCTTACATGGCCATCAAAATCAAAGAGGAAGTACAGAAACAGATTGACGCGGGTTTCCTCGCCACGTCAGAGTATCCTCAATGGCTAGCCAACATCGTACCAGTTCCAAAAAAGGACAGAAAGGTCAGAATGTGTGTGGATTACAGAGATCTAAACAAGGCCAGTCCAAAGGACGACTTTCCTTTACCACACATTGACATGTTGGTTGACAGTACAGCGAAGTTCAAAGTTTTCTCCTTCATGGGTGGATTCTCGGGCTATAATCAGATAAAAATGGCGCCGAAAGACATGGAGAAAACTTCATTCATCACCCCATGGGGAACTTTTTGTTACAAAGTAATGTCGTTCAGTTTGAAAAACGCCGGGACAACCTATCAAAGGGCCATGACTACTCTGTTTCATGACATGATACGTTTTTTGTGTTTTTTATTAGTAGACAAAAATAAAATGAATTAAATACGATGTCTTTGTGTTTTTTTATTTAAAAAGAAATATATTAATAAGCAAATAAAAATAAAATTAATTAAATAAATTTAAACTAAATATCTAAAATAAATTAAATGATTAAAAATAAAAATAAAATTAAAAAAATGACTAATAGGTCGGGCAATAAAATACTCGAAAATAAAATGAATGCACTAAAATGATCAGTGCGAAATAAGCATATTGGAAAAAATACAGCGTTTGGTCAAATTTAGAAACAAGTTTAGACTGATTTGTCTGTAAATCCAACAGGTTTATTTTAGCTGATAAATTGGGTATTATGCAAGATGAAGGACATGATATACTATGCAGATAATGCAAAAAGTCGTGGGATCTTAGAGTCAAAAATTAGGGTATGGCAGATGCTCCTATTTAAGTTTCTTCTATCCGGAGATATGGAGATTGAAATCTTCGCCTCGACGAGATAGGAGAGACTTAAATACAAACATACACAATTTTTGGCCCTAAGATACCACAAGATGCACATGATATGAAATGATATGAATGCAAGACAGAGATCATGTGACGGAAAAGATGCCACTAGGGAAAAGAGTTACAGTCATCAGAGGTTTTGTCAAAAATGCACTGAACAAAACTCTAGGAAAGTATAGCAACAACCATCAAAGACATTTAGGAGAGCATTGAATGAATTTGGAGCATATTAGAGACATTCAAAAAAGCATCGAATAAACTCCGGAATAACATCAGAGATATTCGGAAAAGCATCGAATAAACTCCGGAACACATCCAGAAAAGCATTGGATGGAAATTGGAAACAGACTTGAAAACAATCAACAGCTGTTAACCACATTCAGAAATAAATTGAAGACATCTAGAAGAGCATTAGATGAAAACAAACGATTCTGAAGATACATCCGAAACATTTAGAAAAGCATTAAATGTACGGGAAAAGGTTTTGAAGACATATCTGGAAGAACATCAGGTAAGCATCATCATATCTAGAAGAACATCAGATATACAAGGTCGTATCTGGAAGAACGTCAAATAGACACAAACGAGGTTCTGGAAAAGCATCAGAATCAAAGTCGTATCAAGAAGAACATCAAATAGGCACACAAGGAGTTATGGAAAAGCATTAGAACGAAAGACACATCTGGAAAAATGTCAGACGGACATATCCGGTAAAACTTCGGATAGATTTTGGTAGAGCATCAGAATCAAAAGGGTGTATCAGATAAATTGTGGAAGAACATCAGAACAAAAGACTCAATCTAGAAAAACATCAGAGAGAGAAACATATCTGGTAAAAATTAGGATAGATTCTGGAAAAGCATCAGAATCAAAGATAATATCTAGAAAAAAATCAGATAAGTTCTGGAAGAACATCAGAACAAAAGACTTAATCTGGAAAAACATCAGAGAGAGAAACATATCCAGTAAAACTTTAGATAGAGTATGGAAAAGTATCAGAATCAAAGGTGATATCTGGAAAAACATCAGATAAGTTCTGGAAAAACATCAGAACAAAAATACATATCCAGAAGAGCATCAGATAGGTACACAGGGGTTTCTGGAAAAACATCAGAAAAGTTTTGGAAGAACATCAGAACAAAAGACACATCTGGAAAAACATCAGACGCAAAGTCGTATCTGGAAGAACATCAGATAGACACAAAGGGGTTCTAGAAAAACATCAGAAATAAAGTCATATCCGGAAAAGCATCAGATAGACACAAAGGAGTTCTAGAAGAACATCAGAACAAAAAAATACATATCTGGAAGAGCATCAGATAGGTGCAATAATATCTGTTTGAGAGGTGCCAAGTTAGTTAGACTTTGACCACAAAGTAAGACGTGGACAACAAAACGACCTATGGAAAATGCAAATGAGGATGAAACACTCATGATATGCATATGTATATTAATTATGCAGATGATATATGATCAACTATAGATGTAGATTTCGATGACAGGGCTCGACTCTTCCGAGGAGAAGACAGGACTGGAAGATTGATTCCTTAACATAGAGATCACTGCCATTCTGTTTGGGACTAAATACGCTACTACTGAGCACACATCTTCCACACTGGTAAACTGTATCAAATTGATGATCCTTGTAGGAATGATGAAGAGTTGCTTGGGGATTCTTTCAAGTAAACTGCCCCATATTAGCTGACTGTTGTAGATGAGTTGATTATTGCTTCAGCTGGATTGATGCTGGAAATGATTGTTTCACTGTGCTCTTGGAAAGCTTGCACTAGTCTGAGTCTTGAAAAATCTTATGTATAAACCAATTCTGAGAAGGACTTGCACTGTAACAAACCTTGAACTAATTTTTAACAGGATCTGGAAAGAACTTGCCTCTGATAGAATCACCGACCAAGTTTCTTAACTGTTTGAAAATTCCTTGAGAGGAAATCCAGTTTGCAAACAAAAGTGTTCATACAAGCATAGTAAATGCAAAGTTCATGCAACTTTTGAAATCAAAATCATTTTTTTTAAGATACAAAGTATATGAGTCATTGGTCTGAACACGGTGGTTCAGACATCAAAGTGAAAAGTAAAGCAAAAGGTATTATACCAACACAAATTATCTGAAAAGATCTTTTGGAGTCAGTTTACGCAACCTTGTTATAGTATGCTTTCAAAATAACCTTGCTTCAGTTAGGTCTTTTGAGGGTTGTAACGTGGTCTGGTTAACGATTTAAGAAACAAAGGATAAAGGCTCAAAGTTTATTTGTACCCACCCAATATTTGTGATGATCTCCAGTCCTACACTTAGTTAACTCAGACTATGCACTCAAGTTCCCATAGGTTAGAAATTGCACTGATGATAATGAAGATGTTTCAGAAGTTAAGGGACTCTTGAGATGGCGGTCACTGCTTCCTTACAACTTTTGGTTGTCATACAAGCTTGTTCTTATTTTTCTTTATATAAGGTAAGGTCACGAGCTTCCCATCTTTCTTAGTTTTTGCCTCGAAAGGGACTCGACTCATTCTTTGAGTAAGGATTTCTTAACGATCCTTCTTCATTTATCACTTTGGGAACAACTTATGCAACATTTATTCATTTAATTTGGAAGAGTTGAAAAGTTATGAATGTCTGGCTTAATGATTATAGTGAACCATCATTGGCTTCCGATTTGAAAGACATCTTTGACACTTGCTTGCTGTGAGCGAAGGAAAACTGTGAATGTAAACTTTTGTTGAAAGGCGTCTTGTGTGAAACTCTTGTATTTGAATAAACAATCAAGTTAACTGAGAACTACCCATCCTAAGTTTAAGATTGTGGGTTTTTATTTGTAAAGAAAAGAAACTCCTACTTCAAGGCTCAAAGGGGTTGACGAGGGGTTATCTACCTTATTTCTCCAGTGTTTGGGGATTGAAACAATGCCTTACATCGTCAGTAAAATTTTGATTTAAAAGCATACAACATCAATTATGAGTTTTTTGTTTTCATCATCCTCCCTCCAATCTTTGCACAATCAAAAAAAGAAAGAGATAAAATATATTTTTATTTTTATTTTTCTTGAAAAGAAAGCATAAAGATGTAAATAATGGACAAAATGAATTGAATCAAAAGTTGCAATGCTCATTTTATTAATTATGAAAGTACAAACATAATTTGAATACAGACAACTAATACAAATAAGGAAATTCAAATAACAAGAAACATGACCTAGTGACTAATCAGAAATAAATATGAGATGTCCTGTCTGAAACACTGGTTTTTAGAAAGATAGTCTGCTGAAGTTGACTAAAGCTTCACTTGGCGTGCCCTGGAAGAGGATTTGTCTGGACATTAGGATTGGTGTCACGAAAGCTAAGTATTTCGACCTTAATCAAGTCACGCACTCTAGCCTTTAGTGCATAGCAATTTTCCAGATCGTGGCCTGCGACATCTTTATGGAATGCACAATGGAGATCAGATCTGAATCTAGCTGGAAGAGGATCTGGAGGATGAGGCAAAGTCCTTGTGGTAATCAACCCTTTTTGAACCAGACTAGGATAAAGTTCGGTGTATGTCATGGGAATATGATCAAATTGATTCCTATTACGGTACTGATTCTTTCCAACAGCTGGACCTTGAGGAGCTTGAGCTGGTCGTGGACCAGTAACCACAGGAGTAACAACAACAATATCATGGTGATTATCATGCTGAGGTCTAGGACGAGGCCTTCTCACTTCAAACATGACATCATTGGTATGATCTTCCCTCTTCTTTTGGAAGTTCCCATAGGATTTCTTCGGACCATTAGAAGATTCAGCAGCTTTGGACACTTTACCATTCTTGAGTCCTTCCTCGAGTCTTTGATTAATAGTAACCAAATCAGTGAAGTTAGAGGAAACACTGCCAATCATATTCTCTCAGTAGAATGGAGACAAGGTGTCCATAAACATTCCAGTTAATTCCTTCTCTGCCAAAAGAGGTTCAACTTGGGAAGCCAACTCTCTTCAGCGCTGAGCATACTCCTTAAAAGATTCCTTCTCATGTTGAGTCATGTTTTGAAGCTGGCAACAATCAGGAGCCATGTCGAGGTTATACTTATACTGCTTCATGAAGGCATTTGCAAGATCTTGGAAGCAGTGGATGGAATTTTGTTCAAGGCTCATATACCATTTGAGGGAAGCTCTACTCAAGCTGTCTTGAAAATAGTGGATAAGCAGTTTCAGATTATTGGTATAAGCAGCCATCTTGCGAAAGTACATGACCAAATGAGCTCTTGGGCAAGAATGACCTTTGTACTTCACAAACTCGGGAGTTTTGAGTTTAGCAGGCATAACAAGGTCAGAAACTAAGCACATGTTTTCTGCATCCACATTAAAGAAGTCATTACCCTCAACGGCTCGGAGTCTCTTGTCTATGGTCTGAAACTGT
This sequence comes from Lathyrus tuberosus, assembly GCA_022829125.1. Lineage (NCBI taxonomy): Eukaryota > Viridiplantae > Streptophyta > Magnoliopsida > Fabales > Fabaceae > Lathyrus > Lathyrus tuberosus. The sequence goes on from JALAZF010000237.1 coordinate 1,360,956, forward strand.
TCACGGACAACCTCAGGTTCAACAAAGTCTTCACGGTCTTCACCCTGAGCAATGTCAGCATTGTACTCATAGGGAGGGTTCTCAAAAGGAGCCCGGGTAATCTGAACAATAGGTCGATGCTCGGCAAAAACAGAAGCTTGAAACACTGGTTTGGCAGTTTAACCAATTATAGCAGTGGATGCAAGAGGTGAAGAATAATTATGGGGTAAACCAAACTCTGGCCAAGTTGAAGATGGCACCTGAACAGGCTGAGGATCAGAGCTTGAAACTTCTTGGATAATTATCCTTTGAGGTTGCTATCCTCTAGCAATCAAGACTTGAAGCATCTCAGTGAGTTTAGTCATACTTGACTTAAGGTCTTTGATCTCCATTTGGATCTCAGCATTGTGTGCTTCTTGTTCTGACATCTTGCGTCTGTAGTTAGCCCTAGTCCTGTATCTTTGTTGAGGAATCAGCTTGACGACTGACAGATGATGCTGGAAGATAGAGACAACTGGAGATGAGTTGTTGGACAAACAGATGTATGCAATTAATCATGAAAAGATGCAAATGATATGCAATGCAATGCAAATGCGAGCCAAATGGTTTCAAGGAATTCAAAAGCAAGTTGCAGATATTTTGGAAAAAACAAAAAGTTTCATTTTGTAATCCATGATTTCTATTGATTTTTGCAAAGGAAAGAACAACTAAATTTCTTGAAACCAAAGGGTAATTCATGAATGTATGGATAAATGTATGCACAAACACACATATGCAGATATTCACATATATGCGGACAAGTAAACGAGGGCCTAGGTTTGAAGACCATGAGCATGGATCCTGGGTAAAGGACCAACCACAGGGTGTGTACTAGGGTTCTTGTATCCGTAGAATAGAGTTCTAAAAAGCTCCCAGAGTCAACAACCCATCTTTCAGATATTATCGATTTTCCAAATGATTCAATAGTCAATAATATTCTCAAAAGAGTCTCGTCCGAGTGTAGTATCGCGTATCAACTATTTTGGGACCACTCTCTCATAGTTATCGCACTACGTCCTAAGAGGCCAAAGTGGGGTGAAAAGGTAACTAAGGTCATTAGTGTCATGGCCTCCTAGGTCGAAAGTAGCAATGTTTTCACGAATAACTCGTTCAACACGACTACTCCCAAGAGGGCCTCCACTGAGTGATGGTTTCTCAAGCCAACTTTTACGGGAATCAACTCCCTCAAAGTCTCCTTGAATATACCATCATCCTATCATAAGTGTACTCTCAAGTCCGGGTATATGACTTATTCTTACCACTCAAAGTAACATCCCAGCATATAGTGAACCCAAGCAGACAGATATATATATATATATATATATATATATATATATACAAATATACAATAACACATACAAAACAAGTTAGCGATAACCCTCTTAAGGTCATCCCCAGTGAAGTCACCATTTCTGTCGCGGTGAGAATTGAATACCATAGCTATTATATTAACAAGGTTCACAAATCTTAATTCACCACCGAACTTTGATTTATCCAAAGAAAAGGGTAAAGATCGAAAACCCTAATTGCAATGTAAAGACAATGCAAGAGATCTAAGGTTCGGGGTTTGGTTATACCTAGGGAAGATGTTAGCAGTCTAAGTATCTGTAGCACTCTACAGGAACCTCTTGTTAGTATTTGTGTTATTTATTGTTTGCTTGCTAAGGGAAATGTGCTAAGGTAAAGACTTAGGGGTTAGTTTACTAAGTATGTTCGCCAAAATATCGCATTTCGTGCCTATGTATCGTGACGGGAATGGAATCAGAGCATTCGTTTTTGATTTAGGAGTAGAAAACAGTTGAAAATGAATTATACTTGTTTGGAAATGAATTTTGAAATTGTGGAACGTTGGAATTGATTTTGAAATCGAATCAAATGTAAGTAAGATTATTTACATGAGTGAGTGAGGATATATAAAATAAAATGGATAGAGAGGACCTAATCAAAAGACTAAACAAATAAGAATTAAATAAGCAAATAGTTTACTTAATAATTAGAAAAGGAAATAACTAAGTAATTAAAATTTACTCAAACTAAACAAATAAAAAATCAATTATTAATTACTAATTTAATTAACTAAACTAATATAAATTAATAAAAAAAATAAAAGTAACGAAAAAAGAATTCTCAATATTGCATTAGAATTATACATCTATCTTTGTACCTATTAAAGGTGAACTTAAAATAAATTCTCAAAATAGTGGCACGGTCAGCTCACTCATGGAATATCATACTACTTCTTTTATTGAAAAATAGCACATCAACATATTGATTAAAATTGTGTGCATAATCAATTCACCACAGCACAATGAAATTAAGCAGCAAGCCCCATATTATGTACTACTTTCAAATACACATCAAAATATTAATTGGAAATTCAAATACAGTGTCGGTTCACCATTTCGTTGAAAAAATGACAATAAATGAGAGAAAACAAAAAAAATTAACTAAGAATAAATGTGGTATGAGTTTTTCTAATATTATACTAATAAAAAAACATTAATTAGACAAAACGGAAAAAAAAAATTAAGAGTGTCAATTTGGGTCCCCTCTTTTCTAATTCACTAATAATAATAATGAAATGATAAATGATAATGAAAAATGATACAAAAACTTAATCAAAGAATGAAACTATTTAAAAAAGCAAAAGGAGGAACTTTAACACAATGCCTCTTTGCTCTTCTATCCCACACAGACAGCAGCAGGAAGAAGAAAACTTTCTTCTTTCAAAAAAACTCAAACTCTCTCTCTTATGCTAACGTTATTCGCAACGACAAGAATGAAAACAATGCATCCAAAAGAGACACCATAAAGATAACAGATGAACATAACCATGGAAACAAAATAAGTATGACACAAGCTGAAAATACATTATTCAATCCAAGCTAGCAACTAATATTAAAGAAAAATATTGTCCGTAAAACAAAACAAAAGCGTATAAGGTAAGATAACAGTATGCACAACCAAACTAAACAAAAACTCGAAAGATCACAAAGAAAAAATTATATTTGGAACGTTACCGAAAGCGGGGCTACGATGTCGAGTTGCTTACGACGCTGCAGTGTTGAACATTTTGGAGGGTGATCGGTTGTGGATCTGTGGCAGCAAGGTTCTTTCCGGTTTCGATCGATTTTCTTGCTCTGTCCCCAGCTTTCACACCAACCATCTTCTTTCTCCCTCCACAATCATTCTCTCTACGATCATTCCACCTAGCAGAAGACACCAGCTTATGAAAATTCTGAGTTTGAAAATAATAGCTTACAAACAATAAGAAACACTTATGCATTTCAATAACAAAATATAATAAACCAATTAGTTGGTAAACATTACGAAATGATATCTAAGAATGTTCATAGTCTAAAAACTCTCCGATTAAAATTTTATATTGGAACATTTTGCTATACAAAGTTCATGTTAGTGATTTATTAAAATATTAAGTAATAATGTCAAATGGCAAGGATAAAAGCAAAGTAGAATCAATTGAATAAATAAAACGCTTAACGCAGATTGAACAAGAAAGGAATAATTATACAAGCAAAAAATAACTTAAGAGGAAAAGTGGGTGAAAGAAGTGATGTGTATTTAAGGTTGTCAATGAAAATTGGTGAAGGTTTATTTGAGAAGTTTTAATGGAGGTTAATGATAAAAGTGAGGTTGAATGAGAAAGTTTTGTTATGGTTTTATTTATGAAGTGAGGAAAATGTGTGAGGGGGGTTAGCGAAATTATTTGTGTGTAAGGGTTTAGGATTTTGTTTTTTTTTACTGTACGTGTAATGCGTGGGAGAATATCAGAGGGGTTATTTGTCTGTTCCAGGTTTCATGCGATCCATATATATAATAGGAGCTTGGACAGGAATATTTAAAAGAATTAAAAATAGTGTTTTTGTATTTTTATGAAAAAAGAAAAGAAAGACAAGAGTACTAAAATAAAAGTTTTTTGTGTTTTTTATTAGTAGACAAAAATAAAATGAATTAAATACAATGTCTTTGTGTTTTTTTATATAAAAAGAAATATATTAATAAACAAATAAAAAATAAAATTAATTAAATAAATTTAAACTAAATATCTAAAATAAATTAAATGATTAAAAATAAAAAATAAAATAGTAAAAAAATGACTAAAGGCCGGACACCAAAATACTCTGAAATAAAATGAATGCACTAAAATAATCAGCGCGAAATAAGCATATTGGAAAAAATACAGTGTTTGGTCAAATTTTGAAACAAGTTTAGACCGATTTGTCTGTAAATCCAACAAGTTTATTTCAGCTGATAAATTGGGTATTATGCAAGATGAAGAACATGATATGATATGCAGATAATGCAAAAAGTCGTGGGGTCTTAGAGTAAAAAATTAGGGTATGACAAAATGAAACAAATCTTACAAATGGAATAAATAGATATTGATCGTATCGGATCAGAAAAGGATCAGCAGCCAGCAACACGTCGTGAACATCTAATTCGCAAGTGGTGGAGAAGAGGAGGGGGTGTACCTGCAAGGCACTCCGATGCTAAAGTCAGTTTCAGCAAGAGAGAGAAGGCAAGTACATAAAGGTGTAGAATTCAGAATATCTGACCCTCTAGTGATAGAGGGTATTATAGTGATCCCCCATCGCTGGGCCAACGGTTACTTTGCATTGGGTTGGATTGCTAGGCCCAATACGAGTAACTTCCAGGGTCTACGTGGCGTTGGGAAGATCAACATGTGGTCTTCGTCCTAGGTCAACTGCCCCGTGATCTTTGGAAGGTGGCTGACCTGTTCTTTCAGATACAGGTAGTTGCCTGACGACGCGTCCCCGCGTGAGGGGCACGTGGAGACCGTGGGGGAGACGCGTGGATGCTCCCCGTATGACTTGATGAGTTGGTCCTTCGTTGGGCTCTCCCCGACAGGGAGATGGATTGGGTCGTGCCCGACATTGGGGCAGCCTCTGGCCCAGTCCAGAACAGATATCAACTCAAAGAAAGTGTCATAAAAATAAAACCATTATAAATAAAAGCCACTAATAGAATATACCAAAATTTCAAATACAAAAATATAAAATAAATTAAATTTTGACTGTTTAACAGAAAGCACTTGAAATCAAAATAATGGAATCACAAAACATAAGTAAGAATATAAGATGTCTAAAACTTCAAAACAATTAAATTGTGTGTTTTATCTAGTACTAAGAAAAATTAATGTTAGTTACCATTAACTTATATATGCACGAATTTTGAAATAAAGGATAATTTTTCAATTTCAAAAAGATAATGATAAAATAGTAATCTCTTAAAAGAGTATTAGTAAGAAATCAATGAGATTAAAGAAAAATTAGAAGAAAATTTGTGAGCAAAATAGATAAGAAAATTAAACATATAATAGAAACAAACAATTCAATAATTGTATCATCAAATAATTGATCCAATAATTGATAAATGCATTAAAATTGAAATCAAAAGAAGAAAAAATGAACATGTACGGGGATGTTCGACAACCGCGAAATTTAAATATATTGAATTTAAATAAATCTAAAGAAATAGAATATAAAAAATCAAAGTAAGAGTTATAACTAAATATTAATGTCATTAACATGTACTATGTAATTGTGGTCTTTAGGCCCTCTTTTGTTGGAGAAAAGAAAAACATTTACGAAATTGGAAAGAAAAGAAAACATCGAGTGTGTGACAACATGGGCATCATCTTCTCTCAATATCCATATGTTGAGGTTGTACACTAAAGACTCCATCTATTTTAAAAGTTGTTGGTGTACAAGGTGAATTAATGGATGAAAGGAAAAGAATATATTATAAAGAGAATGACGGCTACAAAAGGATAAAGTCTCTCTAATACAATGACATCTACCACTAGTCTATTTATAAACTAAAAACTAGGGCTACAAAAAACAACAAACAAAATACTAAAATACCCTCTAACAAACTTAATGACTAAGTTTGTAAATATAAATTATTATTTCTAATACCATCCCTTAATTTATATTTCCTCAAAACTAACAACACCAATTTCATCCCTTAAGCGAAGAAATTGATCAGTCTTGATAGCCTTCGTCAGAACATCTGCCAACTATTTCTGGGTGCTACAGTGCTCAACTTCTAATACTTCACTCTGAACCTGATTTCTCAGAAAGTGATACTTGGTCTCAATATGCTTGTTTCTCCCATGCAACACTGGGTTTCTGGAAAGATTGATTGCAGACTTGTTATCAATCATCATCTTCAGAGGCTTGTTTATCTTGATCTTCAGATCCTGCAGCAAGTTCAGAATCCACACAGCTTGGCATGCAGTAATAGCACCTGCAATATATTCAGCTTCACAGGTTGACAACGCAACAACAAGTTGCTTCTTGGAACACCAAGAAATATGGCCTCCCAGGAACTTGAACAAGTACCCAGAAGTACTTCTTCTATCAACTCTGTCTCCACACCAATCAGAATCTGAATAACTCAGAAGTTCTGATTCAATCTTTCTTCCAGAAGGGAATAACACTCCATACTTCAGAGTTCCCTTGATATACCTCAGAATCCTGACAGCAGCTTGGTAATGGGACCACTTGGGTTTACTCATGAACCTACTGACCATTCCAACTGCATAGCAGATATCAGGTCTGGTATTACACAGATATCTAAGTGAACCAACCAACTGTTTGAAGGTTGTAGCGTCCACATCCTCACCATCAGAATCTGAATCTAGTTTCTGATTTGTATCTGCAGGTGTGATAGCAGCCTTACAATTTCACAGCTTAAATCTCTTCAGAATCTCACGTTCATACTTCAGCTGATGCAAAATGATACCTTTCTTAGAGTATCTGAACTCCATCCCTAGAAAGTATGTCATTTTCCCGAGATCAGTCATTTCAAACTCATTCATCAGCACCTTCTTGAACATAGCTAATTCTTGTTCAGAACTTCCTGTCAGCAGTATGTCATCAACGTACAAACACACCAGAATCATATTGCCTTCAGAGATATGCTGAACATAAACACCGTATTCCATCTCACATTTCTGAAAACCCTGCTTCTTGAAAAATGAATCAATCTTCTGATTCCAGGCTCTGGGCGCTTGTTTTAATCCATACAAAGCTTTATGTAATCTGTACATCATCCCTTCCTGATTCTTTTTTACAAATCCAAGAGGTTGTAACACGTAAACTTCTTCTTGTAATGGACCGTTCAGAAAATGCAGATTTCACATCTAAATGCATCAGAGGCCAATTCCTGTTAGCAGCTATGGCAATCACAAGTCTGATTGTTTCATGTCTCGCTACAGGTACAAACACTTCAGAATAATCCAGTCCATGTTTCTGCAGAAATCCTCTTGCTACTAACCTCGCTTTATGTTTGCCAATTGATCCATCTGGCTTTAGCTTCTGCTTGAAAACACATCTGACGCTGATGGGTTTCTTGTCCTTTGGAAGTTCTGTCAGCTTCCAGGTCTTGTTTCTCTCTATGGCATCAAGTTCTTCTTTCATGGCCTTCAGCCAGACTTTCTGCTTAAGAGCCTCTTCTGTACTCACGGGTTCAGAGTCTACTAGCATGGCACACTGAATAATTTCTCCTTCAGAATCTACTTCAGTGTCTTGCAGCATGTCAAACTCTGTAAATCTTCTCGGAATGCTTCTGATTCTTTGTGGCCTCTGACCTTGGTCAGAATCTCGTTTGGATGCTTGAACCCCAGAAGTTTCTCCTTCAGAAGTTTCTCCTTCAGAAGCTCTTGCTTCAGAAGGTTGACTTCCTCTAGAACCTTGACCATCTTCAGAGTCTGGCATATTCCCAGAGTCTGAATCACCACCAGAATCAAGATCATCATCAGAATCTGGATCATCAGAGTCGCCTTCATCTTCTAAGTCTCCTTCAGAGTCAGAATCACCATCAATTTCAGAAACTCTTAGTTCAGACCTTTCTTCAGAAGTTCTCACATCAGAGTCAGATTGAGACTTATTCCAATTCCAAACTTCTGATTCCTTCACAATAATGTCTCTGCTGAATTCAACTTTATTAGTTTCTGGACAATAAAGCTTGTACGCACCTGTATTGTGGTACTCCACCAGTAACATTACTTTGCTTCTATCATCCAGCTTCTGTCTTCTGGCCTCTGGGACATGTTTGTAACAAACAGAACCAAACACCTTCAGATGACTAACACTTTGCTTTTCTCCAGTCCACTTCTGAATAGGAACTATTTCCTTCAGCTTCTTCGTTGGACATCTGTTGAGCACATATGCTGCGGTGGCAACAGCTTCTCCCCACAAGTTGTGAGGAAGCTTCTTCTCCTTCGGCATGTTTCTCGTCATATCAAGAAAAGTACGATTTCTTCTTTTAGCAAGACCATTGTGTTGAGGAGTATAAGGAGCAGTAACCTTATGCTCAATTCCATTCTCCTCACAGAACTTCTAAAACTCTTTGGAGTTATACTCACCCCCACCATCGGTTCTGAGAATCTTCAGAGTCTGACCACTCTGATTCTAAGCCTTCATTTTGAACTTCTTGAATTCAGCAAACACCTCGTGTTTGAACTTAATAAGGGATATCCATGTCATTCTCGTGAATTCATCAACAAATGACACGAAGTATTTATTCCCTCCGATCAATGCTACTGGAAATGGACCACACACATCAGAATGCACTACTCCCAAGGCATGTTTTGCTCTTGGAGCTACTTTTGACGCAAATGGCAATCTTGGTTGCTTTCCTTCCATGCACACTTTGCATGACTTCTCAGGCTTCTTAATTGCAGCAATTCCATGTACCAGCTTCTTCGAATTTAGATGCCCTAAACTTTTGAAATTTAGATGACCAAATCTTCTGTGCCACAGCTTACTTTCCTCCACAACACTTGTTGCACTGAGGCATTCAGAGTCTGCAGTTCTGAAATTCACCTTGAATGTTCTATTCCTTCCCTGTTCTGACTCTATAATCAACTTCTGATTACAGTCATACAGCTTCAGAAGATTGCCCTTCATGGTAACTGAAAAACCTTTCTCAATTAATTGTCCTACGCTCATCAGATTGCCTTTTATGCCAGGTACATACCACACTTTCTGAATCAATGCTGTTTTCCCATTGTTCAGAATGACTCTGACATTTCCCATACCTTCAGGGTTAAGATATTTGTCATCAGCACATCTGATCTTTGTCCTCTTTTCAGAGTCAAAATCAACCAGCCATTTCTTATTTCCAGTAAGATGATTTGAGCAGCCAGTGTCCATATACCACCAGTCTGTCAAATTCGTATCATCAGATTTAGAAGCCATCAATAGCACAGATTCATCATCAGAACTTCTGGCTATATTTGCTTCTTCTGACTTCCTTTCTTTGTTTGACCAACAATCTCTAGCAAAGTGACCAAACTTCTTGCACAGTAACATTGGATCTTCTTCTTGTCATACTTCTCTTTTCCCTTCTGAGCATTCTTTTGCCTATCAGAAGTTGAGGTTTCTGACTTCTGACCACCATCAGATCTTCTCCTGGCTTCTGACCAAGACTACTTCTGATGCTTCTTATCAGAAACTGCTTTCAGAGCCTGCTGTTCTACTTCCCTTTCAGAAGTTCTCTCAGTCAGACGCAACTCTTGCGCCTTTAGACTGCTTTGCAGCTCTTCAATTCTCATGGTGCTCAGATCCTTAGAATGTTCTATTGCTACCACAATGTAATCAAACTGAGGGGTAAGGGATCTCAATACCTTCTCAATGATTATTTGTTCAAAAAGGGTTTCTCCACACGCCTTCATCTCATTAGTAATCAGAATCACTCTGGAGATGTACTCAGAAACTTTCTCATTGTTCTTCATGTTGAGATTCTCATACTGCTTACATAGAGACTGAAGCTTCACCTTCTTCACTGATGCATCACCACCGTAACATCTGACCAGTGTGTCCCACGCAGCCTTTGCCTTCGTTGAATCAACGATTTTCTCAAACACATTTGCATCCACACACTGATGGATGTAAAACAATGCTTTCTGGTCTTTCTTCTTTGTATCCTTCAGTGCGTTCTTTTGTTCCTCCGTTGCATCTGCTGCTACTGGAACGTAACCTTCAGTGACAAGATCCAGAACATCTTGAGCACCGAACAGTACACGCATCTGAATCATCCAACGAGTCCAGTTTTTGCCATCAAATACTGGAAGCTTGGTGTTTATACCGCTGTTTCCGTTCATCTTCAACCTTGTACAGTCACTCAGATCTCACCAAACACAGTGTTTCCCAATCCCACAGAATCAGAAAATGTGATTCTGTTCAGATTTTTGTTCAAGATTCAACATGAATTCAAGAACCAGAAATCAATCACACAACTCCTCATGGTTCACTCGTGTTTCCCGTGTTTTCCTGTGGATCCGAACCGGAGCTCTAGATACCAATTGTTGGTGTACAAGGTGAATTAATTGATGAAAGGAAAAGAATATATTATAAAGAGAATGACGGCTACAAAAGGATAAAGTCTCTCTAATACAATGACATCTGCCACTAGTCTATTTATAAGCTAAAAATTAGGGCTACAAAAGCAACAAACAAAATACTAAAATACCCTCTAACAAATTTAATGACTAAGTTTGTAAATATAAATTATTATTTCTAATAAAAGCAACTGCACTGTTTTTGTCTCTAGAAAAATTAAAAAGTTAGTCCAACTGATACCATAATAATATTCATGTCTAACTAATGATTTCATAAATTTTAATAACAATTACTTTAAAAGTAAAAGAAAATAAAATACATAAAAAAGAAAAAAAATTGCAGAAAATTAAAGAACACAGTGATAGTGTGTGCAGGAAAAACATAAATGAAAAAACACAAAAAGGATAATCAATAAGAAAAGATTGGAATAATGCCCACATACGTGCAGTTTTTAAATTGTTCCGTCAACGATGAGAAGTTGACAATGAAGAAAACTAAGATAATCAAGTGTTTTGGATAGACTAAATATACTACATCAAAACAATATTTTAATTTTATATATTGTTATAGACATAAATAAATTTAAAAAAAAAACATTCAGAAAAAAAAACTGGCGTAGAGCATAATATGGGAGTTTTATTTTATTTTTAAAAAAGATAACAGAGAAAAAGATAAGGAGGAATATCTACCCCATGATTATGCACTGGTGTTCTCTACTATCATGTGGCACCCTACATGATTCCCATTGAAACTTCACTCTCCCTTCACACATTATCAATGGTAGTAAGTATTAAAATGCAAGATCAAGGTTGGAGTCTCAACTCTAAGAATCTTTAAAGCAAAGGCAAGTAAATAATTATGTCATAAAAATGGATCTTATAACTGATAAGAAATAAATAGTTAAAATAAAAATATGGAAGTAAGTAATTAGAAAGCATCTTCATAATTTTGTTAGTGACTTGAAGAAATTAAAATTAATAAACAAAAACACCAATCTTAACGCATATAAAGTTGGAGATTTCCTGTATGGATCAATTAGAATTTTTTATCAAAATAAATGATGATTAAAACCTGTATTTAGAAAGAAATGTGAAAAGAGAAGCTATCAATTTGGATTACAGGACCAAGGAAGAAAGCATTTAAATGTATTTATCTAAATATCTTGTTAATTACATCTACAATCACTACTACAAAACGCGCAAACAACAACGCCGGGTTTACAACGGATTTATCTAAACTGTTGTAATAGGTTAAAATTTCCGCGCCCAGTAAGTAGCCATATATACGTATAAACAAAAATATAATGACGGTTGTTTTAAAAGACCGTAGTAATAAATATTGGGCAGCACGCTTCGATTCCCAGCAGTTACACTTTTGTCATTTTTTAGAGTACATTAAGCGTTTGTCACTTAAGTCCATTATTTATAAAATAAATTGTAAATGATTTTACAACGGTTTATTAAACCAACCTTTGTTATAGGACTTAACTCCATTATTTTAAAAATAAATTGTAAAATAGTTAACAATGGTGAAGTAAAACAACCTTTGTAAGAGGTCTTCAATTCCACTACGGTTGTGTTTTCCAACCGTAATTAAATGGTTCACTGATAAATTAAAACAAAACTTATTCTGTATTATTTCTTTCAAAAGACGCCCTAGTTGAACAAGCGAGCCAGAGACGACAGTGGCGGCGTAAACTTTACCCTCTTCGTAGCTCAAATCTTCACACCATCTTCGTTCATTTGATTCTTCAGCTTCGAAGTACGGTATTCTTCAACATCTTCATTCCTTTTTTCTTTATTTATGTTGTATATGCTCAAGTCAGTATGTTTATGTTGTTTATGCTCAAGTCAGTACTAGAGTAAATGTTTTATACGCTTTAGGTTTAGATTTGAATATGCATTAAGTTTTTGGACTACATTTTGGTGTGTCATTCACATAATTATATGTGTATAAATTTCAGAAGTTGTTAGATCGTAGTTGGATGAAAGCCGATAGATTAGGTCCGGTTTATGAGAAGGGAGTTCTTGAATTTCTTGAATACGCTGATAAACATCTTCTCAAAAATAATGGTATCTTTTATTGTCCTTGTGTTCTTTGCGCGAATATAAAAAATTGTAGAAAGGATGAAATATTCCATCACCTTTGTTGTGATGGTATATGTCAAAATTATATAATATGGACGTGGCATGGTGAAGTGGAGGAAAGTCGTGCGTCACAAAGTCAAAGAGTCGATGAAGATGAATATATGGAAGATCAACTAGAGGATATGTTCCGTGATATTGGGGATTTTTTTTTAAGAATGCTCATATTTATGATACTTTATGTAGTGATAAAGACACCCCTTTATATAAGGGATCAACAGATTTTACACGGTTGTCGGCGGTGTTAAAGTTGTTTAATCTGATGGCAAAAAATGGATGGTCGGATAAAAGTTTCACGGAATTACTTGAACTACTAAAGGAAATGTTACCAAAAGATAAAAAATTGCTGGATCGTTGTTATGAGGCCAAGAAGATATTGTGTCCAATGGGTCTGGAGTATATCAAAATACATGTTTGCCCTAATGATTGCCTATTATACCGGAAAGAGTATGAAGGCTTGTATCAATATCTGAAATGTGGTGTGTCGCGTTACAAGCTGAAGGCCAACAGTGGTGATGACAATGTTAGTAGGAAGCATCCTCCTGCTAAAGAGTTATGGTACTTGCTAATAATTTCACGATTTAAGAGACTTTTTGCTAATTCGAATGACGCAAAGAATCTTAGATGGCATGCAGATGAAAGGACTTGTGATGGAAATATTCGCCATGTTGGTGATTCGTTGCTGTTGCACCCCAAATTTTACCCTCATTTTTCTGCTAGTTGATGTTTTATTTTAATTTAGTATTTATTTTAGTATTTTATTTATTTTATTTTTAATTTAATTTCAATATGTTTCTTAATTTTATTTATATTTTATTTGTCCTATTTTTATCAATTTATAATTAATCTCATTTTAATTTTTTGCATTAATTAATTTAGTTTACTATTTTACTTAACATTTTTATTAATAGTTATTATCATTTAGCATGTTAAAATTAATTTAAAGAAAGGGTTTTCATTTCCATAAGCCATCGTGACCAAATGATACAAAACATTGGATTTATTTTTCATAACCAAGGACCAATAGGAAATGAGTATGGTTGTGTTGACTTTTCAACTCATTTGCCAACCAATGAGGAAATAGCATGTGGCGTATAACAAAACCAAACGAACCAAGTTGTTCTTTTCCCTTGTCCATGCTCACGAATTCAGAATGGAAGAAGAAAAATTCAAGCAAATGCAAACACATCAAATCGTTCGAACCACCATTCAATCCGTTGGCGCGAATTCGCTATCGTGAACTTCCCACGCCCTTTCCTTTCCAAGCTTGACTGTGAAGATGCAGAAATAGTGCAGAGAAGACATACCTATTTCAGCATACAACTGCCGTTGTCTGCGAATTTTCTCACGTTATCTCCAACCTTTGCTTCATTTGTTATCTCTCTATATGACATCAAGTAAGGTATTCTGAAGCCATACACGAAATTGTGAATCAGCACTGTAATTCTGAAACTTGCACAGCGCAATTGTCTCCAAGACATGGACCGATTTTGAAATTTCAAAAGAGACGTTGACGCCTATTAAGCACACCACCTGTTTGATACTTGGACTTACCCAAGCCAACACTCTGCCTATATAAAGGAGTTCAGCCTCAGTGCAAATCACCAACAATTTTCACAAAGCACTCTAAAAGTTTCTGAGTTTTGAGTTTTCACGAGTAAAAGAGGAGAAGAGCTGCTTTGGAGTTTCTTTTTGCTAGTTCAGAAAGGAGAGTATTCAATCTCCTTGAAGGTGCAGTGGACATTACTCCACTTAGTAAATACACTTCCCCTTTTAATATTCATGTCATCATAGCATATCTCAATCATAACTATTATAATGTGCTTTATATTGTTTTTCACTCGTCTATAATGTGCTTTTGTGTATGTTCTGTCCATGGCTTGATATCTTGAAGTAGGATGATTCTGTTTGCTTTACTGAGATAGACATGTATGCTGCTCTTGTTTTAAGTTTTTGTGCTCGAGATAACATCATGTTGATTGTGCATTTGGTTTTGTCCATTAACTAGCTGCAAGCTTGTAAAGTTTCATGTTGATGTTGTATTGCCAAGTTAGATGATTTGAATTGATTAAAGTACACATGTGTATCTTGATGCATGATTGTCTTAGTCCACCCCTGTTTCTGGTATGCTCGTGTCTTTTATGGTTAAGTAAACTTATCTATCAATGCTTGTTTAACTGTTGCTAAGCTGTTTTCACTAATGGCACTGGTTTTATTTTTCTGTCATCATCAATGTATGATCATTTTGTATACTTAAAATCATGGCTTTGTTTTATGTTCAACCTTGTTATTATTGATGCTTGTTGTATTTAGGTGTTGACACTTTTGTTATTCATGTATTGATCCACATTTTGACATACTCTACTCTGCCACGACATAATATGTGTTGATTTAGGGGCTTGTCGTTTGGTGTTGAACTGTTAAAATGTTTGGTATTGACTTGTTTAACTTGAAATCTATTGCTACCTTTTAAGTTGAGTTTGATATTCTGACTTTGTGCTTGTAAACACTTCATCATTTGTTTGGTTTCGTGCATTATTTCATGACTGTTTTTGCTAACCTATTTTGATTGAAGTCTTTGAAGTGAATTTGGTTTGTAAAACTTGTTTGATGAACTAACATGATCATACCCTTCTGCACCTGTCTTATGGCATATACACTACTTTCACACACTCTAACAAATGTATTTGCACACAAAGGCACCTATCTGTGTTTGCATAAACCTGACTGGTAGGGTTTACAATTAGTCATATAGATACAGCCTGTATGTTCTGTTGATATAATCACTATGTTATTGCCCTGCTGCTATGACTAACCCTTCTGCCATCATACTTGACTTGTGCGTGCATAATGTTTAAATTTGAGGCATGCTAACTGTTGACATGATCTGTTCAAACATGTATCCAAGCTCATATTAATTTTAGGTCTGTTTGGTGGATACATGAGGTCAAGAACCTTTTTTTTGGGAGCCTGTCTTTGCTTTTACATTTACAGTGGTGTTATGTTTGCCAAATGATAGTAGTGATACTCTGTTAATCTGACTCTATTTGAGAATTCTATTTCTGAATGTTCGAGTTAGTGGTTTACCTTAATGCATATTAGACTCTAACCTCAAGTTATGACATCCCTCTTGCCTTATCATATTGCTATCAGTTTTGTATGATGTTCAGAATGCATAGTTAAAATGATGTGTATGCCATTTTTCTCATGTGCTTGTTTGTCTTATACTCAATGTTGTACAAATATCACTTTGATATATATATGTGTAAGCCTGTTGATAATGTTTTTGGTCTTTGCCCTGAAATTGTGTAAGGGGAGTTTCAAATCTTATCCTCAATACATATTTGTGTGCATTGATATCTAAATGAAAGCTCTTTAACTCATATTGTCATAATACTTCATTCATGCTTTGTTACAGTCTCTATTTCATTTGACTGCCTGTGTATGACTTTACTAACTTACCTTGCTGTTGACTTCTGTTGCTACTGAAAATTAACCTTATCATGCTGTTGTAATTTCCACCGTCTATATGTTGTTTATCAGCTGCGTCTAGACTGTATGTGTGGTATGCTATGTTACCATGTTTTGTTTTGAATCTTTAATGCTTGCCTGCTGCCATGGCCATGCGAAGTTGTTGACTTACATACTCTTGTTTTTATCTTGTGAACTGTAATTGTCTAAATGGCATGTTGCTTTGCTACTGACTGCTTTTAATGCTATCACCTTTATTGATATCTAGGAATTGTCATTAATAGTCAAGAATCTAATTGTCTTGATCTGCCCTGTACTTGTTTGACTACTTATTGTGGCATGCTTTGAGTTGTTAGTTGAACTTTGGAATGTATCGTTGGAACTAAATGTATCATGCCCTGACTGATCTTTTGCTTGCCAGCATTCTAACTCATAACCTTGCTAACTATGTGGTTTTAATTCTAATACACAAATACACCCTGTACCAAACTTGACTAAATCTTGAAGATGCCTTAATACACATTGAGCTAACCTCATTGCCATGCTAATTTAGGATCCATATGCCTGTTTGTTAAATATTCCATTAGACTTTCTTTTACCTGTTGCTGCAACGATTGTGTTAAGTTTCCTCACTTTATGTATTCAAATGATTGGTGTTTTATTGATAAGTATTTATTTGGTCTTTAATACATGTAGCCATTCTTGGTTTTGAACCGATAAATGCGTGTTTCTGCTTCAGTTTGGCAATGTTTTGATTGATAGCATGGTTTGAATATGCTTGTCGTGAACAGTTTGCATTTTGGTTGGTTTGTGTTTAATTTGGAAAACGCGTACTTGTTTACTTTATATATTTATGGAGTTAGGTTATGACCAGATGAAACACGCCGTCCCAACGGTCACACACATGCACATAACTACCTTGCCTACCCTTAGGACTGGGGTTCGAATCCCCCTCGCCCCAGTCCTTTTATTTATTTTCCTGATTTTTGCCTGTTTTCACATATATACACATTCGGTTCTTCCTTTATCAGCGTGCGCACCCTAGCCCAGTTGGTTACGTTTCATTTGTTTGGTTCAGGGGGGCGCGGGTTCAAACCTTTGTGGCTGCATTTCTCATCTTTTTTATCACTTAGTTTTCATTTCACTACTTTCTTCTAAAAAATATAATATTTTGTTTTTTTCTTTTGCTTCATTTTCTTTGCTAAGCCTTTTTTTTCATATAAAAGAGATTAGTAAAATAATTAACTTTTGAGGCCTTTATTCTTAATTAAGTTTAAATTGCTCATTATTGTTTTATTACATTTTTTTTATGCCATCTATTGTGATTGATCATTATGTGTTCAATTCTCATTTTTGCTTTGACATCTTGATATCACAATCTCATATTTGTATTCATGTCATCTTTGAATTTTTTTTGATATTGAAATATTATTAAATTGACTTGTTTAATTATTAAGACAATATATTCATGTTAATTGGCCATATGTTTGATTCTATATGAATATCATCATTGTTCTAAATATCATCTTTCATAAAACTTCTCTATGTTTGTCTTCATAAAGATTGAAACATTTTGATTTGTTCTTGTATGTCATCTTCATATGTTTGTCTTCATAAAGATTGAAACATTTTGATTTGTTCTTGTATGTCATCTTCATATGTTTGTCTTCTTAAAGATTGAAGCATATTTGATGTACTCTTTTATCACATCCATCTTATCCATATCTTTGTCATAAACATATTGCCATCCTCATGCTTATGTTGTTTTATCTATTGTATCAATGTCATATCTTATATCATGTTTTATTTTTATCAACTTTTTCCCCCTATTCCAAAGGAAGGTGAATAGTATTGACTCTTAAAGTCATAGCCCCCACTTAACCTAAGTAACCTCTTAGGAAGGAACCTTGTTTCTTGGCCTCATCAGAGCCATAGAAATCATAACTAGCTTTAGGAAGAGTTCTTCAACTCTTAGTGATATTCATCATAATGAATTTATCACTTCCCCTATTGACTAAACCTCAACATAGGTCCATTACAACTAGACTTAGAGAGTTCCTAAACTCTACAATGGGCTTGCACTCATTTCCCCTCTGAATATTGACCATAGTCAATCATTCAGTAGAAGTAGAACTACGCATACTCTGATTCTATTCCCGAGGATACGTAGGCGTAAAGTGCGATGCTTTATCGAGTATACTTAGATACTAACCCCTAGGGTTTCAACTTTTAGCATAGAACCTTTAGCAAACATAAGATAACATTAAACAAAAGGTTCCCGTAGAGTACTACGGACGTTTAGGGTGCTAATACCTTCCCTAAACGTAACCAACCCCCGAACCTTAGATCTTTTCCCTTTAGGTTTTTCTAACGATCTTGAACCTTTCCTTTGGATAAATCAAAATCGGTTGTAAAAGAAATATGATGCAAGTTAATTAATAGCTTGTTATCCAATTTTCACCGCAACAGAAATGGCGACTTCACTGGGGATAAGTAAGACCTATTGCTGGTCCTTTCCTAAGAGGGTTAAGCCTATTTTGCTTTGTGTTATTCATGTTTGCTTATATGTTTGTATGATTACCTGTCATATTTGTTCTATGCTCTGCTTATCCTGTTTGATGTGGGTTGATATCTTTGAGTGAGATAAATCCTATACCCGGATTTGAGTGTACACTTATTATAGATCGATGGTATTCAAGGAAGCTTTGAGGGAGTCGAATCCTGAAAGGTCGAATTGATAAACACCATCACTCAGTTGAGGCCCTCTCGAGTCTAGCTATGTTGAACGAATTCGTTTGTGAAAGCTTGCTACTCTCGACCTGGGTGCCCGGGATACTGAGAACCGTAGTTACCAAACCCAACTTAAGCCTTTTAGATGTAGTGCGGTGACCATGATGGAGTCTATTTCTGACTTGGTTGTCACGCGATACTACACTCAGACGAGATCCTCTTGAGAATTTTATCGACTACCAAGTTATCTGGGAAATCTTTAAAATCCGAAAGATGGATTGTAGACTCTGGGAACTTCTTAGAACCTTGTTTGGCAGGTGGAAACCAATAGAACACACCAATGGGAGGGGCGAACCTTTGGCTCCATGCTTAACCTTTTTTCCCCTTTTACCTTTGTGTGTTTGAGTCCTATGTGTGTTTGTTGCATCCATATAGCATAAGCATTCATGTTGCATCTGTTTCATGGAACTCAGACCTCTTTTCTTGTATCAGAGAGATATCATGGATGTCACAAGAAGAAACACTATCAAATACACTTTCAAAAGTCCCAAATTGGATGACCTAAGGAAGTTGGGAGATTCGTTAACAGACCCTGAGGAATTCCTAAGCAGATATGGAAAGTTGTGGGTCTTGCTAAGGAAGACTATTGATGAAGGACTTCTTTCAACCCTACTTCAGTTTTATGATCCAAGGTATCACTGCTTCACATTCCCTGACTATCAGCTCTTACCCACCCTTGAAGAATACTCTCAGATAGTTGGTTTGCCTATCAAAGATGAGTCCCCGTTTCCCATCTTTGAGAAGGATCCAAAAGAGGAAGAGATAGCAGAGAAGACTTATCTAGAGGTGGTGGACATCAAGAACAATTTGACTTCTAAGGGGGGAATCTTGGGGTTAACTGGCAAATTTTTGATTGAAAAAGCCAGATACTTTGCTAAAAATTCCAACAGAGATGCCTTTGAAGCTGTATTTTCCTTGCTCATCTATGGACTCTTCTTATTCCCGAATATTGACAACTTTGTAGACTTAAACGCCATCAAGATTTTCTTAAAGCAGAACCCAGTACCTACCTTACTTGTTTAAGCCTATCACTCAGTCCATACAAGAAATGCTCATAAAAATGGACAGATTATTTGTTGTGTCTCCATACTATATAGATGGTTTGTTTCCCACTTACCGAAGAAAGGTGCGTTCTGGGATTCCAAGGAAGGATGGTGGTCTCAGAAAGTTATGGCACTCTCCCACGCAGATATTGATTGGTATAATAGAGTGTATGATGGGATCTTGATTATAGATAGCTGTGGAGACTTTGGTAACGTGCCTTTGCTTGGCATCAAAGGAGGTATCAGTTACAACCCTGTGTTGGCACGACGCCAATTAGGGTACCCTCTGGAAGACAAACCCCTCAGTGCTCATGTGGAAAGTATATACTTTGAAACATATGACAAGAACAAAGGACAAAAGGAAATAATCTTGAAGGCTTGGGATAGCAAATTCAAAAAAGGAAGAAGCTCTTTAGGAAGACCTAACTGTGTGTCCTTGGAGCCCTACCTCCAATGGGTTAGAAGAAGAGCTATAGAGTTGAAAATGCCCTATAAAAGACAAGAACCAATCGCTTTGAAGAAGGAGCTTGTGTTATACTTCACACCAAGAGAAGAAGAATTGGAGATTTATCTGAGACAAGCCCGAAGGTCAGAAGAAGCCTGGAGGCTTAAATATCAAGTAGTCGTTGAAGAGAATCTGGAACTCCAGAAGCAGCTGCAGATCAAGAATGAAGAGCTAATCTCCTGTAATAAGAGAAAAGCCCAAGAAGATCCAAGTCCCTCAAACACTCAACCACCCGCTTGGAAGTCTATTCTTGACAACCTCGTCGCAGAAAGAGACCAGATGGAGAAGGAAATCAGAAGACTCAACACAAGACTTCTAGGAGAATTTTCTTAGGACTTTCTAGCTTTTATTTAGCTTATATTTAGGACTTTTTTAAAGTTGTATCATTTGTTGTAATTCACTTTTATTTTAATGAAATGAGATCTTTTGATATCTCTTGATATTTGGCTAACGTCTGGATTCCATGGAACTTTGCATTGCATTATACATCCATGCTAAACTATCAAGTTACTAACCTTGTCTCGCAGATTTTGTAGAAATGGATGCCGCGGGAAAAAGAGTTTGGCCTTACTGCTTCGAGTTGCCAGAGGTGGATCGTTTGCTATGGTTGGGAGAAATGATTGAAGACCAGTCAGCCTTTGCTGATAGATATGGGTGTGTCATACCCTTGATGAAGACACCAGTAACTATGGGACCACTTGAAGTTCTAGTCCAACTGTATCACCCAGCATACCGTTGTTTCTTGTTCCCTGAATTCCAGTTAGTACCAACCTTGGAAGAATTTTCAGCCATGATAGGGATCCCAATCAGGGATGCTCCTGTCTTCTCCGGAATTGAAGAAACACCTTCTGCCAGAGACATAGCCAGACTGACCAGAATCAGGTTATCTGATGTCCAAGCCAATTTGACCAATAAGGGAGGAAAGCGTGGGTTGCCAGCACAGTTCTTGATGGAGAAAGCTCTATACTTTAAGAACAGGGGAAATGAAGTTTTGTTTGAATCAAATTTAGCATTAATGATATACGGTTTGTTCCTGTTCCCAAACGCCAAGGATTTTGTAGACACCCAGGCCATTCAGCTGTTTGCAGTCAATAATCCAGTCCCGACACTGTTGGCTGATGTCTACCATTCCATACAGACCAGATATATGAGAGGCAGTGGGCTGATTGTTTGCTGTGTGGCCCTTTTCTACAAGTGGTTTATTTCTTATTTGCCGAAGACCCCAGCTTTCTGGGAAATTGAAGACTGCAAGGTGTGGTCTAAGAAGTTAATGGAACTGAAGCATACCGACATTGAATGGTATGATTCAACGGACGAGGGAATCACCATAATCGTTAGCTGTGGGGACTGCCCCAATGTACCTCTCATGGGAAGGAATGGTTGTATCAATTACAACCCCGTCCTCGCTCGCCGTCAGCTGGGTCATTTGAAGGAAGGAATCCCAGATGATGAAGACATGCAGATGATGTTTTATGACGAGAAGGAAGGATTCGAGATGAAGATGTGCTTGAGACGCACTTGGCGCCATATCAACAGGGAGTTGTGGAGGTCCGAATGCCCGGTCACAGAGTCTCATTTGCAATGGTCTTGTAGCATAGCCCAAGTAATGATGAAGCCACATCCCCGCCACGAGTCCCCTACTAAAACAAAGTAGAGGATGATGGAAGAATTGGGAGAGCTGGTTCTCGCCAAGAAAGAAACCAAGGAGCGCATCATCAAGATAATGAGGGTAATTAATGGAGAAGGGTCGTCAACCGGCGGATTCAATTTCTAAGTATTGTCGTTGACCTTTGTGTTGTTATTATATCTTTTCATTTTGTTGTACCTCTACTTATGTAATTGGAGTATGAGAATACCCTGCTCCAAATGTAATGTTTGCCAAACTCTTAATGAAGAAGTTGTTTTATCAAGGATTTATTCTTTATATTATCCACAAGATGTCTTTGGTTTCTTGATAGTTTAGCTTGCATTTGCATTTGCATCTCATTTGCATCTTTGCATACGCACGCGCATTCTTCTGTGTCTCATCGCCGTTTTGTCTTCTTCAGAACCAGCACCCTGATCTCTACATTTGTTGCAATATCCGGACCAGGCTTAAGGAGGAAAGATGTCTGATAATTGTGAGAATCTGGATCAAGTCAACGAGGAGCTCAATGAGTTAAGAGTAGGCATGGGACAGATTATGGAAGTTCTGCATGTTATACGAGCAAAAATGGATACTCAAGCTACTGTAGTCTCAGAAATCGTCACCACAACTGTTGAGCCGCCAGTCATACCTGCTGTGGACACTACTTTAGGGATACCGTTTGAGTTTATACGAGCCACAGCTCCTCAGTCCACTCAACAAGCTGCACCTTTGTTTGGTGAAAACCAACAAACTATCCCAGCTTATACTCCACCAGTGATTCAGACCCAGTTTCAACCCATCTTCCAGAATCAGCATCATCTTATTAATGACAACGTATCCATGGAAGGAGACGACAGCAACGAGAAATTGAGGGCCAGTAGGAGATTATGCAGAGAAAATTGAAGGCCATGGAGGGAGATAATGTCTTCAGCTCTAACTTAAGGGATATGTGTTTGGTTACTGACCTAGTAATTCCACCAAAGTTTAAACTACCAAGCTTCGAATTGTACTCTGGCGCTACGTGTCCAAAGGCACACTTGGTCATGTATCTCCGAAGAATGGCGGCATACATGGATAATGATAAGTTGATGATCCATTGTTTCCAGGATAGCCTGAAGGGCGCTGCCGCAAAGTGGTATTTAGGTCTAGATCAGTCTCAGATTAAGTGCTTTCAAGATGTTATGGATGTCTTTATAAAGCACTATAAGTATAACCTGGATCTAGCACCTGATCGTAGGCAACTCTTGACCATGACTCAGAAAAACACCGAGTTGTTCAAAGAATACGCTCAAAGGTGGAGAGAGACTGCGTCACAGGTTGAACCGCCGTTAACCGAGAAGGAGCTAGCCAATTGGTTTGTAGACACTGTGAAACCTGAATTCTATGAGAAGATGATTAGCAACATTGGCGCCAATTTCTCTGACATTATTGCAATCGGTATGAAGGTAGAGGCAGGTCTAAAAAGTGGAAAGGTGGCTAGTTTACCTAATAATGCTACCAGTACCAGCGTCAAAAAGTCTCCAAGCAATTTTCATAAGAAGAAAGAGGGCGAGACTAACGCTATCATGACAGGGAAGAAGCAGAGTCCTCGTTGGAAGCGAGCTCTTTTCCAACCACAGCCAGGTCCCAGCTTTCCCCAACAGCCAGTTTATGCTATGCAATTCCCCCAGCAACCATACGTGGCATCTGTTATGCCCACCTTCAATCATCCGGTAATGCAACAGGCTCCTGCTTCCCAACCACAAAATCAACAGCAGTGGCCAAGGAATCAGAACCAGAATTACCAGCAGCAGCGGCGGCCAGCGCCACAACAAAATACCCCGCCAAGAAAACAGGCAGTGACACCGAACTTTCCTCCTATACCAATGACATACACAGCATTATATCCTTCGTTGGTGGAGCAAGGGCTAATTATTACTAGGCCATTGGGGCCACCCTCTGAAAAGTCTATGCAGTTTTACAACCCTAATGCAACCTGTGCCTTCCATCAAGGAGGGGTAGGTCATGACTTAGAAGGGTGTTTGGCATTGAAGAATCTAGTAAAAGGCCTAATAGAGAAGAATGTTCTGTCTTTCGTCAATAGCCAACCAAATGTGAAAAACAACCCTTTGCCAAACCATGGGTCAACTAATGCTATTGAAAATGAGAATGACGAGGTAGTAATCTCAGATGTAGCACTGATTAAAACTCCCTTGAAATTGTTTCATGCCAAGCTATTCAGGGCCGGTTTGGTCGAAGCTTGCCATGATGATTGTGAAGAGTGTGATGGTGTTAGTGAAGGATGTTCATTAGTACAAGGTGATATTCAGCGCTTGATTAATGAAGGTTTCTTACAGGTTTTCAGGAAGGAAGACAGAATAGCGGTGATTGAGCCGGTATTCAACTTGCCAAAACAAGTACAGTTGTTTATTGAAGAAGAGTACCCCTCAGTAGTCCCTGTGTTCAACAATCCAAGGGCAAATACTGTGAGTCCTATTTTTAAACAATCAGTTCCGAGATTTAACAGGCCTGAAGCTGCTGTTCCTGTTAATCGTGTTAGGCAAAATAACTTCCCAAAACCAGTTCCATTCAGGTTCAGAGGAACCAAAGCAGTGCCCTGGATTTATGAGGATATCACAGGTGAAAGAAAGAAAGAAGAAATGACCCCAAGGAAAGAGGTGGGGGTCGTGATAGAAGAACCGGTCCCAAGGAAAGAGGTGGGGGCCGATGAGAAGAACGTGTCTAATATAGCAGGGGCAGGGAGAATGATGAGAAGTGGAAGGATTTGCCCCCCTGTGAACATGGAAACATCCAGAAAAGAAGGTGTTAGTCATGTACCTACCAACGTTAAAGGAAAAGAAGTAATCTCCAAAGAGGACGATGAAGAGTTCCTTAGAATAATAAAAAGAAGTGACTATAGGATTGTGGATCAGCTCCATCAAACCCCGTCAAAGATTTCTGTTTTGTCTCTATTGATTAATTCACCGGCTCACCGATCTGCGCTGCAGAAGGTTTTGGCTCAGGCTCACGTGGCTCAAGATATCACTACCGGACAGTTTGATCACATTGTTGCTAACATTACCGCCTGTAATACCCTCAGTTTCAGTGAGGAAGAGTTAACCCAAGTAGGCCGGAAGCATAATCTTGCTCTGCATATATCCATGACATGTCAAGAAGATACATTGGCTAGAGTACTCGTGGATACAGGGTCCTCTCTGAATGTCTTACCAAAGAGAACTCTTGATAAATTGGCATACAAAGGAGGAGTCATGAGACCCACTTCGTTGATTGTCAAAGCTTTTGATGGTTCGCGAAGGTCTGTTATGGGGGAGATAGAGCTCCCAGTGTTGATTGGACCTCAGGAGTTTAATATTTTGTTTCAAATTCTGGACATCAATCCTGCTTATAGCTGTTTGCTCGGAAGACCTTGGATCCATGAAGCAGGTGCTGTGACCTCTACGTTGCATCAGAAGATGAAGTTTGTAGCTGATGATAGGTTAGTTATCATACATGGTGAGGAGGATTTGATGGTCAGTAACCTGTCCTCATTTCGCTACATTGAGGCTGACGAAGATGCGTTGGAAACTTCTTTCCAAGCTTTGGAAATAGCCAATGCAGTTATGATCAACAACGAGAAGCCGGTAGTTCCAGAGTATCCATCGTTTGCTTCGTATAAGAGCATCCAGTCCGCCCTTCAGGAAGGCGTGCCTGCAGGATGGGGCGAAGTCATCAAGATCGAGAAGAGGGACCGACATCAGGGGTTGGGTTACAAACCAACTCCAGAAGATGAAGCTGCTTCAAGAATGAGAAGAAAGACGAAGACTGTGCAAGAGATATTTGTCAAAGGTGGACATCAGGTCCACGCAATCATTGGAAGCGCTGAAGAGGAAGAAGACATTGATCATCTGGTTTTTCGCCAAGAGGGTGCTTTGAGCAATTGGGAGGCTATAGAGATCCCAACTGTGTACCCGGAACCAGAGTAACTTGTTTTGATTTGTTGTTTTCATTTCCCTAGTCTTGCCTAAAGCTAGTGGATTATTTTGTATGGGCCTCCGTTTTCAATATTAATCAATGAAATGACTTTTTGCAATTTTCGCTGTCTTCACTTTACTGCATTCTTTTCTAAAAAATGGCAATCTTTTCAAACAAAACATCTTCATTTTGCATGTTTGTGAATTGTTGTACACTTTAGTAATACAAATCATTCTATTATGCAGAATGAATCGTAAACCCATTGTATTCAATGACCCTGCTATTACCATTGACTTTGATTCCTCTGTCTATCAAGCTGAAGAGGAGGAGAATTTTGAGGTACCCAAAGAGCTGGCAGACATGTGTGATTACCAGTATACAGATCTCCAGCCACATGAAGAGCAGGTGGACGTCATCAATCTTGGTTCTGAGGAAGAGAAGAAAGAAGTTAAGATTGGGGCATCTTTGAAACCAGAAATTAGACAGCAGTTGATTTCACTACTTAAAGAATATGTGGATGTGTTTGCTTGGTCCTACCAAGATATGCCTGGTTTAGATACAGATATTGTGGTTCATAAATTACCGCTCAAGCCCGAGTGCCCGCCGGTAAAACAAAAGCTTCGTAGAAGTCATCCTGATATGGCCCTCAAAATCCGAGATGAAGTTAAGAGGCAATTGGATGCCGGATTTTTAGCAGTCTCCAAGTACCCAGAATGGGTAGCTAATATTGTTCCTGTTATGAAGAAGAATGGAAAGGTGCGAATGTGTGTGGACTACAGGGATCTCAACAAAGCTAGTCCCAAGGATGATTTCCCTCTACCACATATTGACACGCTGGTGGAAAACACTGCCCGTTTCGCCATGTTCTCATTTATGGATGGTTTCTCAGGCTATAATCAGATTAAAATGGATTCGGTTGACATGGATAAGACCACTTTCATTACCCCGTGGGGCACTTATTGCTATAAGGTTATGCCTTTTGGACTGAAGAACGCAGGGGCAACGTACCAAAGGGCCATGGTGACTTTGTTTCACAATATGATCCACAAAGAGATAGAGGTGTATGTGGATGATATGATAGCCAAGTCTCAGAATAAGGAGGAACATGTAGATCACTTGCTGAAACTGTTCAAGAGGCTTCGGAAGTATCAGTTGAGGCTGAACCCTGCAAAGTGTACCTTTGGGGTCAGATCTGGGAAACTATTAGGTTTCATTGTCAGCCAGAAGGGTATTGAAGTAGATCCAGATAAAGTGCGAGCAATTCAAGAAATTCCAGCTCCGCAAACTGAGTCTCAAGTCAGGGGATTTTTGGGTCGTTTGAATTACATCTCTCATTTCATCTCCAACATGACTCCAATTTGTACACCAATCTTCAAATTGCTCCGTAAGAATCAGCCAGTAGAGTGGAATGCTGACTGTCAACAAGCTTTTGAGAAACTCAAAAGTTATCTCCAAGAACCTCCTGTTCTAATTCCTCCGGTATCCGAAAGACCTCTCATTATGTACTTAACAGTTTTGGAAGAGTTCATGGGCTGTGTCTTGGGACAGCATGACGAGACTGGCCGGAAAGAGCACGCAATCTATTATCTGAGTAAGAAGTTTGCAGATAGTGAAAGTCGTTACTCATTACTGGAAAAGACTTGTTGCGCTTTGGCTTGGGCCGCCAAACGCTTGAGGCAATACCTGATTTGTCATACTACCCTTTTGATTTCCAAGATGGATCCGATAAAATACATCTTTGAGAAACCCGCTCAATCAGGCAGACTTGCCCGTTGGCACATGTTATTATCTGAATATGACATTCAATATGTTACTCAAAAGGCCATTAAAGGATGTATCCTCTCAGAATATCTTGCTGATCGACCAGTTGAAGACTATGAACCACTCAAATTTGACTTCCCTGACGAGGACATTATGGCAGTAAAGGATGATGAAGAGCCAAGTTCTGAAGAAGATCCCAGGGCAGAATATAGGTGGAAGATGATGTTCGACGGTTCATCCAAGTGCAAGGGGCATGGAGTGGGTGTTGTCATAATTAATCCTGAAGGTGGCTACACTCCTTTTACAGCTAGGCTGGATTTTGGGTGTACAAATAATATTACTGAGTATGAAGCATGCATTCTGGGTTTGGAAGCTGCAATTGATCTTGGAATCTGTTTTCTCGAAGTTATGGGTGACTCCGCTCTAGTCATTTATCATATTAGAGGCGAGTGGGAGACCAAGGATGAGAAGCTTATCCCTTATCAGGCATATGCTCTGGAGCTTATTAAGTGTTTTGATGAGATAACATTTTGTCATGTACCACGTACAGAGAATCACGTGGCCGATGCATTAGCGACACTGGCTTCAATGTGGCAAGTCAGATTTATCAATGAAGATCCAGTGATCAGTATCAGAAGAAGGACTAAGTCGGCCTATTGCCAGGTCATCGAAGAAGAATCAGACAGCAAACCTTGGTTTCATGATATTTTAAACTTCCTGAAGAATCAAGAATATCCGGCCAATGCCTCCGCTCTTGATAAGAAGACTCTACGAAGGCTGTCAGCCAAGTTCTTCATCAGCAACGGTGTACTGTACAAGAGGAATCATGATATGGTTTTGTTAAGATGTGTCAATAGGAGAGAAGCAGATTTGTTGATCCACGATATTAATGAAGGAGCTTTTGGCACCCATGCCAATGGGCATGCCATGGTTAAGAAGATCTTGAGGGCTGGATACTATTGGTTGACTATGGAGACTGATTGCATCCAGTATGCTAGGAAATGCCACAAATGTCAGATCTATGCAGACAAAATGCATGTTCCTCCTACCCTGTTGAATGTACTGTCATCACCTTAGCTGTTCTCTATGTGGGGCATTGATATGATTGGGGAAATTGAGCCTAAAGCGTCTAATGGGCATCGCTTCATCCTGGTGGCCATAGATTACTTTACCAAATGGGTGGAAGCCGCCTCTTATACAAACGTAACTAAGCAAGTAGTTGCTCGTTTCATCAAGAACAATATCATTTGTCGCTATGGGACTCCAAGCAGAATCATAACTGACAATGGGACCAATTTGAATAACAGAACCATGAAGGAGTTGTGTGATAACTTCAAGATCGAGCACCATAATTCTTCACCGTATCGTCCGAAGATGAATGGAGCAGTCGAAGCTGCGAATAAGAATATCAAGAAAATCCTTCAGAAGATGGTCAAAACATACAAAGATTGGCATGAGATGTTGCCGTATGCACTACATGGATATAGGACGTCTGTCAGAACATCAACAGGGGCAACCCCTTTTTCGTTGGTATATGGAATGGATGTTGTCCTCCCCATAGAGGTGGAAATACCTTCGCTGAGGATATTAATGGAGACAAAGCTTGATGAAGCTGAGTGGATTCAAGAGAGATATGACCAGTTGAATTTAATTGATGAGAAACGCCTAACAGCTATGTGTCATAGTCAGTTGTATCAGAAAAAGATGAAGAGAGCATTTGACAAAAAGGTCCGCACTCGAGAATTCCGAGTAGGTGAGTTGGTACTTAAGAAGATCTTGCCGTCGCAAAGAGACGCCCATGGAAAGTGGGCGCCTAATTATGAAGGTCCATACATAGTTAAGACAGTATTTTCAGGAGGATCTCTTTTCCTCACGACTATGGAGGGTGAACAACTTGCACATCCTGTGAATGCTGACTCGGTGCGAAAGTATTATGCTTGAGGCAATGACACCTATGTGATATCCAGGAATCCCCAGAGAAGCTCAAGTTCTGCTACAACTGGAGTCCTTAGTCATTAGGATTATTGGTCATTGAATACGATGTAACCTTTGATGATTGCCATTTTGTTGCATTTGTAATATTTCATGGGACTCTGCTATTTGGTAAGTCACCATTTTTCAATGAATATCAGTTATTGAATCATTTTCGTGTTTGACACGTTATCTTTCCTTTTGCAAGTTTAGTCATTTTCACTTGATTTTCGAAAACGGAAATTTTGCAATATTTTGAGAAAACACAAAGATAAACTAAGTTTTACTCTGGAATTAAGACATTTTGGAATCAAGTTCGTACAAAAAGAGTCAGCAGTACTTTTTCCTTTTGGCATGGATCTGCCACTTCCAGTGAAAGAAGATTGCCCGGTTATCCTGGATGTTTGGGTTTCCGGGTGTTGGCTTGTGTTATCCTTTCTTCTTTCCTGTTTTGCGTCGTTCACATCGTTTCTAGCATATAGCTAAGCATATGCATCATACCCTAGCATCATTGCATTCTTGGTGCTTTGCTTTGCTTATGGTCCTGTGTTGGCGTCTGTCTTTATTTCCCCAGTGAAGCGAAAACATTCACGGTTTGCTTTATGTCGTGCTCATTCGGTCTTAACCTTTGCGCGCCAGATTTGCATCTTTAAAATCTTTTTCTGTTCCCCAAGAGGTTTAATTTTAAAAGATTTTGGAAAGTTGTTCTTGTTTGAATCGTGTCAAACCTGAACCGAGTCATTGTTCGAATCGTGTCGGACATTGCCTCTTAAACTGTTCTTGTTTGAATCATGTCAAACTTGAACCTCGACTTTGTTTGAATCGTGTCAAACATTGTCATTTGTGTTCTTGTTTGAATCGTGTCAAACCTGAACCGAGTCATTGTTCGAATCGTGTCGGACATTGCCTCTTAATTTGTTCTCGTTTGAATCGTGTCAAACTTGAACTTCGACTCTGTTTGAATCGTGTCAAGCATTGTCTTTTGTGTTCTTGTTTAAAGCATGTCAAATCTGAACCGAGCCTTTGTTCGAATCGTGTCGGACATTGCCTCTTAAACTGTTCTAGTTTGAATCGTGTCAAACTTGAACTTCGACTCTGTTTGAATCGTGTCAAGCATTGTCTTTTGTGCCCTCGTTTGAATCGTGTCAAACTTGGACTTCGTCTTTGTTCGAATCGCGTCGGACAATGACCCCCTTTTGTTTTAAAACCGTTCTTGTTCGAATCGTGTCGAACTCGAATTGGGACGCTGCTTGAATCGCGTCAAGCATCGTCTTTTGTTTTAAAACTGTTCTTGCCCGAATCGTGTCGGACATTGAACACCTTTTATTTCATTTCTTTCCTAAAAAAAAACTTTAAGTTAAATTTCTGGGAATATCTTTTATTTAACCCCATAAGACTCCTATCTGGTGCGCAGGGTTAGCCTCTGTCCTCTTGGCTTGTCGTGAAGATCCCACTTTGAACCCTTCAGTTTAGGTTCCCCAGGAAGTCCTTGCTTGTTTATCTGTACTTTTTTTTAGATTGATCCCCAGTGACCAAGTTCCTCTTTCTGGTTTCATGTTCAGGAGGAATGTAGGTTTGTTTTGCCCCCAGTAGTTTATCTCCCCGGATCTTTCCCCAGTGGAGATTGTCTGTGGTCTTTTCCCCAGTGTTTCTTTGGAGTCTCCCCAATGAGTCTCTTTTGTTGGTTGGTCGGTATCCCCAGTGAGCTTTTCTCATGGATACTGTACCTTTCGTCCTTCCCAGTGAAGTTCTGATTCTTCTTGCTTCCTGTTCGTCCCTTGGTGTCTTGTTGTGTCGGCATTTTCTGGCATCTTCTTGGCATCATGTTTGTTGCATTGCATGTGTGTGCATTTGAGGATAAAATTTTCGGTTATCTATATTTAAATATCCTTCACATTTGATTACATGAGGATCTTCATCTCTCATGTCATCAGGTGAAGATATTTAAATAGGGGCAACTGTTGCACCCCAAATTTTACCCTCATTTTTCTGCTAGTTGATGTTTTATTTTAATTTAGTATTTATTTTAGTATTTTATTTGTTTTATTTTTAATTTAATTTCAATATGTTTCTTAATTTTATTTATATTTTATTTGTCCTATTTTTATCAATTTATAATTAATCTCATTTTAATTTTTTGCATTAATTAATTTAGTTTACTATTTTACTTAACATTTTTATTAATAGTTATTATCATTTAGCATGTTAAAATTAATTTAAAGAAAGGGTTTTCATTTCCATAAGCCATCGTGACCAAATGATACAAAACATTAGATTTATTTTTCATAACCAAGGACCAATAGGAAATAAGTATGGTTGTGTTGACTTTTCAACTCATTTGCCAACCAATGAGGAAATAGCATATGGCGTATAACAAAACCAAACGAACCAAGTTGTTCTTTTCCCTTGTCCATGCTCACGAATTTAGAATGGAAGAAGAAAAATTCAAGCAAATGCAAACACATCAAATCGTTCGAACCACCATTCAATCCGTTGGCGCGAATTCGCTATCGTGAACTTCCCACGCCCTTTCCTTTCCAAGCTTGACTGTGAAGATGCAGAAATAGTGCAGAGAAGACATACCTATTTCAGCATACAACTGCCGTTGTCTGCGAATTTGCTCACGCTATCTCCAACCTTTGCTTCATTTGTTATCTCTCTATATGACATCAAGTAAGGTATTCTGAAGCCATACACGAAATTGTGAATCAGCACTGTAATTCTGAAACTTGCACAGCGCAATTGTCTCCAAGACATGGACCGATTTTGAAATTTCAAAAGAGACATTGGCGCCTATTAAGCACACCACCTGTTTGATACTTGGACTTACCCAAGCCAATACTCTGCCTATATAAAGGAGTTCAGCCTCAGTGCAAATCACCAACAATTTTCACAAAGCACTCTAAAAGTTTCTGAGTTTTGAGTTTTCACGAGTAAAAGAGGAGAAGAGCTGCTTTGGAGTTTCTTTTTGCTAGTTCAGAAAGGAGAGTATTCAATCTCCTTGAAGGTGCAGTGGACATTACTCCACTTGGTAAATACACTTCCCCTTTTAATATTCATGTCATCATAGCATATCTCAATCATAACTATTACAATGTGCTTTATATTGTTTTTCACTCGTCTATAATGTGCTTTTGTGTATGTTCTGTCCATGGCTTGATATCTTGAAGTAGGATGATTCTGTTTGCTTTACTGAGATAGACATGTATGCTGCTCTTGTTTTAAGTTTTTGTGCTCGAGATAACATCATGTTGATTGTGTATTTGGTTTTGTCCATTAACTAGCTGCAAGCTTGTAAAGTTTCGTGTTGATGTTGTATTGTCAAGTTAGATGATTTGAATTGATTAAAGTACACATGTGTATCTTGATGCATGATTGTCTTAGTCCACCCCTGTTTCTGGTATGCTCGTGTCTTTTATGGTTAAGTAAACTTATCTATCAATGCTTGTTTAACTGTTGCTAAGCTGCTTTCACTAATGGCACTGGTTTTCTTTTTCTGTCATCATCAATGTATAATCATTTTGTATACTTAAAATCATGGCTTTGTTTTATGTTCAACCTTGTTATTATTGATGCTTGTTGTATTTAGGTGTTGACACTTTTGTTATTCATGTATTGATCCACATTTTGACATACTCTACTCTGCCACGACTTAATATGTGTTGATTTAGGGGCTTGTCGTTTGGTGTTGAACTGTTAAAATGTTTGGTATTGACTTGTTTAACTTGAAATCTATTGCTACCTTTTAAGTTGAGTTTGATATTCTGACTTTGTGCTTGTAAACACTTCATCATTTGTTTGGTTTCGTGCATTATTTCATGACTGTTTTTGCTAACCTATTTTGATTGAAGTCTTTGAAGTGAATTTGGTTTGTAAAACTTGTTTGATGAACTAACACGATCATACCCTTCTGCACCTGTCTTATGGCATATACACTACTTTCACACACTCTAACAAATGTATTTGCACACAAAGGCACCTATCTGTGTTTGCATAAACCTGACTGGTAGGGTTTACAATTAGTCATATAGATACAGCCTGTATGTTCTGTTGATATAATCACTATGTTATTGCCCTGCTGCTATGACTAACCCTTCTGCCATCATACTTGACTTGTGCGTGCATAATGTTTAAATTTGAGGCATGCTAACTATTGACATGATCTGTTCAAACATGTATCCAAGCTCATATTAATTTTAGGTCTGTTTGGTGGATACATGAGGTCAAGAACCTTTTTTTTGGGAGCCTGTCTTTGCTTTTACATTTACAGTGGTGTTATGTTTGTCAAATGATAGTAGTGATACTCTGTTAATCTGACTCTATTTGAGAATTCTATTTCTGAATGTTCGAGTTAGTGGTTTACCATAATGCATATTAGACTCTAACCTCAAGTTATGACATCCCTCTTGCCTTATCATATTGCTATCAGTTTTGTATGATGTTCAGAATGCATAGTTAAAATGATGTGTATGCCATTTTTCTCATGTGCTTGTTTGTCTTATACTCAATGTTGTACAAATATCACTTTGATATATATATGTGTAAGCCTGTTGATAATGTTTTTGGTCTTTGCCCTGAAATTGTGTAAGGGGAGTTTCAAATCTTATCCTCAATACATATTTGTGTGCATTGTTATCTAAATGAAAGCTCTTTAACTCATATTGTCATAATACTTCATTCATGCTTTGTTACAGTCTCTATTTCATTTGACTGCCTGTGTATGACTTTACTAACTTACCTTGCCGTTGACTTCTGTTGCTACTGAAAATTAACCTTATCATGCTGTTGTAATTTCCACCGTCTATATGTTGTTTATCAGCTGCGTCTAGACTGTATATGTGGTATGCTATGTTACCATGTTTTGTTTTGAATCTTTAATGCTTGCCTGCTGCCATGGCCATGCGAAGTTGTTGACTTACATACTCTTGTTTTTATCTTGTGAACTGTAATTGTCTAAATGGCATGTTGCTTTGCTACTGACTGCTTTTAATGCTATCACCTTTATTGATATCTAGGAATTGTCATTAATAGTCAAGAATCTAATTGTCTTGATCTGCCCTGTACTTGTTTGACTACTTATTGTGGCATGCTTTGAGTTGTTAGTTGAACTTTGGAATGTATCGTTGGAACTAAATGTATCATGCCCTGACTGATCTTTTGCTTGCCAGCATTCTAACTCATAACCTTGCTAACTATGTGGTTTTAATTCTAATACACAAATACACCCTGTACCAAACTTGACTAAATCTTGAAGATGCCTTAATACACATTGAGCTAACCTCATTGCCATGCTAATTTAGGATCCATATGCCTGTTTGTTAAATATTCCATTAGACTTTCTTTTACCTGTTGCTGCAACGATTGTGTTAAGTTTCCTCACTTTATGTATTCAAATGATTGGTGTTTTATTGATAAGTATTTATTTGGTCTTTAATACATGTAGCCATTCTTGGTTTTGAACCGATAAATGCGTGTTTCTGCTTCAGTTTGGCAATGTTTTGATTGATAGCATGGTTTGAATATGCTTGTCGTGAGCAGTTTGCATTTTGGCTGGTTTGTGTTTAATTTGGAAAACGCGTACTTGTTTACTTTATATATTTATGGAGTTAGGTTATGACCGGATGAAACACGCCGTCCCAACGGTCACACACATGCACATAACTACCTTGCCTACCCTTAGGACTGGGGTTCGAATCCCCCTCGCCCCAGTCCTTTTATTTATTTTCCTGATTTTTGCCTGTTTTCACATATATACACATTCGGTTCTTCCTTTATCAGCGTGCGCTCCCTAGCCCAGTTGGTTACGTTTCATTTGTTTGGTTCAGGGGGGCGCGGGTTCAAACCTTTGTGGCTGCATTTCTCATCTTTTTTATCACTTAGTTTTCATTTCACTACTTTCTTCTAAAAAATATAATATTTTGTTTTTTTCTTTTGCTTCATTTTCTTTGCTAAGCCTTTTTTTTCATATAAAAGAGATTAGTAAAATAATTAACTTTTGAGGCCTTTATTCTTAATTAAGTTTAAATTGCTCATTATTGTTTTATTACATTTTTTTTATGCCATCTATTGTGATTGATCATTATGTGTTCAATTCTCATTTTTGCTTTGACATCTTGATATCACAATCTCATATTTGTATTCATGTCATCTTTGAATTTTTTTTGATATTGAAATATTATTAAATTGACTTGTTTAATTATTAAGACAATATATTCATATTAATTGGCCATATGTTTGATTCTATATGAATATCATCATTGTTCTAAATATCATCTTTCATAACACTTCTCTATGTTTGTCTTCATAAAGATTGAAACATTTTGATTTGTTCTTGTATGTCATCTTCATATGTTTGTCTTCATAAAGATTGAAACATTTTGATTTGTTCTTGTATGTCATCTTCATATGTTTGTCTTCTTAAAGATTGAAGCATATTTGATGTACTCTTTTATCACATCCATCTTATCTATATCTTTGTCATAAACATATTGCCATCCTCATGCTTATGTTGTTTTATCTATTGTATCAATGTCATATCTTATATCATGTTTTATTTTTATCATTCCAAAGGAAGGTGAATAGTATTGACTCTTAAAGTCATAGCCCCCACTTAACCTAAGTAACCTCTTAGGAAGGAACCTTGTTTCTTGGCCTCATCAGAGCCATAGAAATCATAACTAGCTTTAGGAAGAGTTCTTCAACTCTTAGTGATATTCATCATAATGAATTTATCACTTCCCCTATTGACTAAACCTCAACATAGGTCCATTACAACTAGACTTAGAGAGTTCCTAAACTCTACAATAAGCTTGCACTCATTTCCCCTCTGAATATTGACCATAGTCAATCATTCAGTAGAAGTAGAACTACGCATACTCTGATTCTATTCCCGAGGATACGTAGGCGTAAAGTGCGATGCTTTATCGAGTATACTTAGATACTAACCCCTAGGGTTTCAACTTTTAGCATAGAACCTTTAGCAAACATAAGATAACATTAAACAAAAGGTTCCCGTAGAGTACTACGGACGTTTAGGGTGCTAATACCTTCCCTAAACGTAACCAACCCCCGAACCTTAGATCTTTTCCCTTTAGGTTTTTCTAACGATTTTGAACCTTTCCTTTGGATAAATCAAAGTCGGTTGTAAAAGAAATATGATGCAAGTTAATTAATAGCTTGTTATCCAATTTTCACCGCAACAGTTGCAATGGAAGAAAATTGATTCGTTGGTTCCGGATTTTGGAGTTGGAGTTGAGCAAAGAAACCTTAAGCTTGGACTTGCCACCGATGGAATGAACCCCTTTGGTAATCTGAGCACTAATCATACTTCGTGGCCTGTTCTTCTCACTATTTACAACCTATCTCCTTGGTTGAGTATGAAGCGCAAGTATATACTGTTAAGTATGATGATTTCTGGACCACGACAACCTGATAACGACATAAATGTTTATCTAAGTCCATTAATTGATGATTTACGACTCTTTTGGGATGAATACGTTGAAGTTGATGATGCATATTTTGGGGAAAAGTTTAAGATGCATGCAATGTTATTTTGCACAATCAACAACTTTCCTGCTTACGGTAACTTGGCTGGATATAGTGTCAAAGGACATAGAGCATGTCCTATATGTGAAGATGATACTTCTTTGATCTTCCGTATTGGTCAAGTCTTGATGTTAGACATTGTCTTGATGTGATGCACGTGGAGAAAAATGTGTGTGATAGTTTGATTGGCACACTTCTAAACATTCTAGGCAAGACTAAAGATAGTAAGACTTCCCGTCTTGATATGGAGAAGATGGGTATAAGAAAACAGTTGGCTCCAATAGAGAAAGGAAAAAGAACTTATCTGCCTTCAGCATGTCACACTCTTTCTAAAAAGGAAAAGAAAATTTTCTGCGAGTGTTTGCAAGGTATTAAAGTTCCGCAAGGTTACTCATAAAACATCTAGAAACTTGTATCAATGAAAGATCTCAAGTTAATTGGTTTAAAATCTCATGATTGTCATGTATTGATGCATCAACTTCTACCAGTGGCTATCAGTGGGATCCTACAAAAAAATGTGAGAGTAACTATAACGAGATTGTGCTTATTCTTCAATGCCATATGTAATAAAGTTCTTGATTTCAAAAAATTAGATGAATTAGAAGATGAGGTTGCCATAATCTTGTTTCAATTGGAGATGTATTTTCCCCCATCATTTTTTGACATTATGGTTCACTTACTTGCTCATCTAGTCAGAGGAATCAGAATTTGTGGTCCAGTTTATTTAAGCTGGATGTATCCAATAGAGCGATATATGAATATATTTAAAGGATATATGAAGAATCATCACCGACCGGAAGCTTCGATTGTTGAAAGATACATCACAGAAGAAGCTGTTGAGTTTTGTACAAACTATTTGTCGGACGCAGATTCTATAGGAATTCCAATTTCTCGTCATGTTGACACAGACGGAAGAGGTATTCAAGGTCTAAATGTTAAGTCAATGGCTTGGGATGTAGTTATTCAACCACATTTCTATATATTGAATAATATAGATGGAGTTCAACCTTTCAGAGATACTCACAAAGGACTTTTGAGGAAAAATATCCCCGAATGAGTGACAAGTTGTTGTTGATAGAGCATAACAAGAGATTCATAGAATGGTTTAATAAAATTGTATCTAATGATCGTAGTGCATCCGAGATACTTAAATGGTTGTCGTACGAGCCAAATTTTTGTGTCATTACGACACTGGTCATTATACATTTTATACAAAATCAAAAGATGATCGTAGTACAATGAAAAATAGTGGGGTTATGGTTGAAGCTGAATCGATGTATTTCTCTAGTTCGAAAAATAAGAATCATGTATTGGCAATTACCGCATTTTATGGTGTCATTGAAGATATTTGGGAGATTGATTATGTTATTTTCAAAGTGGCTTTATTTAAATGCAAATGGGTTCCCAATAATAGTAATGGTGTACACATTGATGACTTAGGATTCACACGGGTCGACCTTGGCAAGAAATATTTTATGACCGAACCATTCATCAAGACTTCTCAAGCAAAACAAGTTTTCTATGTTACCGACCCATCAGACATATCGGGGAAATGGTTAATCATTCTCCAAGGAAAACACATTCCTCTTAGTGATTGAATTCTTAATATTCCGTCCACACCTTCTTACACAACACAAGTCCCTACCTCATATGATAAAGTTAATGGAGATGTCGTGTACACTATTCGAATCGATCATGAAGAAGGCATATGGGAAAATTAACAAGTACGTAATTTAGTCTTTATTCATAATATATTAATTGTATGTTATAGTTTCTAAATATTTTTACTAACAAGTATAATTATTTGAAATCATAGGTCTTTAGAGTCAAGACACCAAGAGATGAGAAACCAAAACACCAAGTTACAATTATGTGATGTTATGTAATGTGTAAACTGTAGGTTGTTTGTTCTGATAAATTGTAAGATATTTGTTACAATTGAAAATGATACAGCTATGTGATGTTATGTAATGTGTAAACTGTAGGTTGTTTATTCTGATAAATTGTAAGATATTTGTTACAATTAAATATGATACAATTATGTGATGTTATGTAATGCGTAAACTGTAGGTTGTTTGTTCTGATAAATTGTAAGATACTTGATACAATTGAATATGATACAATTATGTGATATTATGAATATGATACAATTAACATTATTATGATTACTTTATCACAAATGTTAGTTGTATTTTCTGCTGTGATATGGTGAATAATAATACAGGTTAAAAAAGGATTAATTATAAAATTAGTAATCTTTTTCATAATTCTGCAGAATGTGTAACGACGGTTATACATCATAACCATAATAATATCTTATGATTTAACAACAATTATATTACACAACCATTATAATATCTCGCGCGTTGTCCAGAAAAAAATAAATATCAAAACAACGCAGCTAGGAATCGAACCTAGGACAATTACTTTATCACAACGGTTGTTTGTATAAACCGTTGTGATAGGTAGCGCTCTTTCCAGTTTAATACAACGGTTACTGATCCGTGATTGTAGGTATCATATATACAACGACACTCTACATAACAACACATGTGCACGCGTGATTACATATATTTCGTAACCGTTGTTAAATGGGTTTTCCGTAGTAGTGAATGTTCTTCAATTGTCGACCTGCTCAGGAATCATTCTCTTAGTTTTTCTAAGACAACAGACCAAGAGTTATGTTCTCCTAGTTTTCCCTTATTCTATGTCTCTTTTGTTTCTCTGTTTCAGATATTGAAGAAAGAGAGAAAGAAAAATGTCATATAAATATTATCAAAACAAGATTAATGAAAAGAAGTGAAAGTGTAATTACGTCGTCTTATTCACACGATAATAAATCTAATAGAAGGTATAAAGGGAAAAACTAAAAGCCTATCCAAAATGAAGAAAACTGCTAAGCAACAGTTATTTCTTTATCGAAAGTGACAATGAATTTTTATAGTAGAATAGAAAAGTAGAAGATGAAGAAAGATTCCAGGACTAATGGTACTTGGACTCAGGATGCTCATCACACATGAATGGTAGGAAAGATTGGTTTATTAACATAAAGCCCTCAATGAAGAACATGGTGAAATTTTCAAATGAAAATACTCTAGCAACTGAAGGTATTGGTGATGTTCTGATTATGAGGAAAGATGGCAAGAGCTCAGTAATTTCCAATATATTGTACATACCAGGCATGAAGAGTAATTTGCTCAGCATAGGACAGCTGGTCAAAAAGAACTACAAGGTGTCTATCAAAGACAAGATGATGAGAGTACTCGACTCAAATGGAAGGTTAATCTTGAAGGCTCCAATGTCTCAGAATAGAACCTTCAAGATTGAACTTAATGTGATGGAGCATAAGTGTCTTGCAACTGCAGCCAGCAGAGATGAATGGATATGGCATTATAGACTTGGCTATCTCAATTTCAAAGACATCAGAGATTTGAAGAGAAGAAATATGGTTTTAGGATTACCAAAAATTGACATTCTAAGTGAAGTGTGTGAAGAATGTGTTTAGGAGAAGTAGCATAAGAAAAACTTCATGAAGAATGCAAGAAGCGGGTCAAAGGCAATTCTTGAAGTCATATACTCTGATGTATGTGGTCTTATCCAGGTGGATTCGATTGGAGGTAACAGATACTTTGTCACGTTCATAGATGATTTCAGAAGAAAACTGTAGACTTACCTGATCAAGAAGAAAAGTGAAGTGATCTAGGTATTTTCCAAATTTAAATCTATGGTCGAAAGACAAAGTGGTTGAAAGCTAAAGATTCTGAGACTGATGGTGGTGGAGAGTATGTGTCGAAAGATTTTGGTGCATTATGTGAAAAAGAAGGGATTGTGGATGAGGTGGTGCCACCCTACACTCCACAGCAGAAAGGAAGAATAGAACCATCATGAATATGGTGAGAAGTATGTAAAGAGGCGAGTATCAACCCAACGAATTATGGGGAGAAGTTGTGTCAACTGCAACATACATCTTGAATAGATGTCCAACGAAGAAGTTAGAAGGAATCACGCCAGAAGAATGTTGGTATGGTGTCAAGCCTAGCCTAAGTCATTTGAAGGTGTTTGGATCTATAGCACATCGACATGTGCCAGATCACTTGAGAAGAAAGCTTGATGACAAATCGAGTCAAATGATCCAAATAGGATATCATTCGACTGAAGGATACAAGTTGTTCGACCTAGTGAACAATCAAGTAGTGATCAACAGGGATGTGATTATAGCTGAGCTTAAAGAATAGGATTGGACTGAGAATGTTAAGAAGGATTCAGTGAGAATCTTATGTGAAGAATCAACTAGTGAAGTCGAAAGAGAAGTTCGACAAGAAGAAGTCAGAGGTGAAGCAAGCCCAAACACACCTCAACGAACAAGACACATGCCTGCAAGGTTTCAAGAATGTGTGATTACATTAGATGATGTGGTCAATGAAGAAGGTGAGCTGGTACACTACGCTTTCTACGCAGATGTCGAAGTAGTCAATGCAGCTGAGGCATTGAAAGATTCAAAGTGGAAGAAAGCAATGAATGAGGAACTAGAGTCCATCGAAGTCAACAACACTTGGTCACTTGTCGAATTGCCTTAAGGCAAGAAGACAATTGATGTGAAATGGATATACAAGGTGAAGTTGAATCCCAGAGGAGAAGTAAATCGACACAAGGCAAGACTTGTGGCGAAAAGATTTCTTCATAGAAAAGGAATCGACTTCAACGAAGTTTTTGCACCTGTTGCTAGGATTGAAATAATCAAGTTGGTTGTTGGTCTAGCAAACATGAACAATTGGCACATATGTCAGATGGATGTGAAACGTGCATTCTTGAATGGCCTCTTAGATGAAGACGTTTATGTTGCACAACCAGCTGGGTTTGTGAAACAAGGCGAAGAAAGAAAGGTGTACAGGCTGCATAAAGCCTTGTATGGACTTAAGCAAGCTCCAAGAGCTTGGAATAAGAAGATAGATAGCTTTCTAAGGGAGAAGGAATTTGTGACGTGCACAACTGAGCATGGAGTATATGTAAGGAGAAACAATAGTGAATTGCTTATACTATGTCTCTATGTCGATGACCTGTTGATAACAGGAAGATGCAAGAAGGAGATTGAAGATTTCAAACATGACCTAAGTGAGGAGTTTTAAATTTCAGACTTGGGAAATCTCTCATACTTCTTTGGTATCGAGTTCTACAAGAGTGGTAGAGGTTTGATGATGAACCAAAGAAGATATGCAGGAGAAATACTCAAGAGATTTGAGATGCAAGATTGCAACCCAACTTTGACTCCAGCTGAGCCCATAATGCAACTATCGAAGGACATAGATGAAGACGATGTCGATCCAACGCAGTACAGAAGCTCATTGGATCACTTCGATACCTTTGTCACACAATGCTTGATCTAGCATATAGTGTGGGTATGGTAAGTAGATTCATGCAGAAGCCAAAGATATCACACCTAGCAGCGACGAAGAAGATACTAAGGTATCTGAAAGGAACTCTCGACTACGGAATTGTTTTTCCTGCAGCTGATGAAGGAAAAGAATGCAAGTTAGTGAGATACACCGACTCAAGTTGGTGTAGTGATGCTGAGGATAAAAATCCACAACTGGCTATGTGTTTATGCTAGGTGGTGCACCAATTGCTTGGAGTTCAAGAAAGGAGCCAGTAGTGGCATTGTCGTCATGCGAAGCAAAATACATAACTGCTTCTCTTTGTGCATGTCAAGCAAAGTGGATAGTGAATCTGGTTGAGGAGATTACAGCAAAGAGTCATGGAGCAATTTCCATGAAGATCGACAGCATGTCAGCTACAAATCTGGCGAAGAATCCAATAGCACGTGGACGAAGCAAGCACATCGAAATGAGGTTCCATTATCTACGAGAGCAGGTAGCAGAAGGGAAGATAAACTTAGAACACTGCAGAACTGAGAATCAGATTGCAGATATCACGACGAAAGGAGCGCAAGTCGAAGTGTTCAAGAAGCTAAGTTCTATGATGAATATAGATAGCTTAGACACAATTAATTAGGTGGTGTGTTGAGAATGTAATTCCTTGTGTCGAAGCAGGTGTAGCTCGACAAAAACAAGGATGTGTCAAAATTAGCCTAGTGTGTGTCTCGAGTTGTGTTAGATGTTGAAATGTCGAAGCAAGTTGCTTGACACAAGATTTCGAATTAGATCAAAATAGAAATTTTGAGTTTTTGTAATTTTGAGCTTTACCTTAGGAGGCAAGGCAACTCAATTATAAATAGAGGGAGTAACCCCTATTTTGAGTAAGAAGAATAGAGAATAATATTGTAACACACAACAGAAAGTGCAGTTGCACAGTTGATTCATATTTTCTTTTTGAGTTTGAGATGAGAGAGTTATTCTACAGAAATCATTCTCCTTTTCCCTTATTTTGTTAAACCCTAATCTTCTTTCTTATTCAATTTTCTTTCTTTATTCTTCCATTAACAATTGTTGCGCAAAATCATTCGTGCAATCAAGATGTGATTGTTTCACTTGAGTGAAGAGTGAAGAACAAGGGATTTCGACCAGGTTGATTGAATCTTGTTCATTAAGATTGATTCGGAATTCTCAAAGTTTTTGGTTAATTCCAACAGTATTAAGATTAAACAAGTGTGGAGGAATATGTATG
Organism: Lathyrus tuberosus; assembly: GCA_022829125.1. Classification (NCBI taxonomy): domain Eukaryota; kingdom Viridiplantae; phylum Streptophyta; class Magnoliopsida; order Fabales; family Fabaceae; genus Lathyrus; species Lathyrus tuberosus. The sequence continues at coordinate 1,404,794 of JALAZF010000237.1, forward strand.
ATTGGTTAGGGGTTAGAAGTATCAATGATCTGCAATGTTGTCCCCATTTAATGTCATGGATAGAGAGGTTAAAGGGTCGATGTTCAAAAAAAAATTTTTGTGGATTGTGGTTAGTGATCTGTTGGTGTGTTGGTGGTCACGAAACCAAATTATTTTCAATGACGAAGTAGAAGACTATGAGCTAATTGTGTAGAGAATCTTATTCGTCTCATGGCAATGGTTGGCATCAGATCAAAACGTGGAAGTTATTGTCATTACTATGAATGGTGTAAATATCCTCTAAATTTTTTTTAAACGATTCAAACTGTATAACTTGTTGATAAATGGTTATGTATTGGGTTCGGATATCCCTAGTATCCCTTGTTGAATGAGTAAATTGAATATAAAAAAATAAAGTGTTTTTCAATATAATGAATATTTTCTTAACTAATATATTTTATGTGAGCAAATAATTTTTTTCCTCATATCTGAATGAATTTAAGAAGGTATTAAAAAATACAGATTGAAAAAGTTGTTTTAGAATTAATGCTAAAAGATTTTGTTTTTCAATGGATAATCTCTAAAACTCCATGTTTCAAGATTAAAGCGAGAAGACATTATTCAAATATATTTAAAAATCAACAATTTATCTCCTTTAAAAGAATCCATGTTTGCATGAATATTTAATTTCTAACACAAATATATATAATATTTTGAGCATAATCGCTTTTAATTTAATTATAACATTATTTTTCACATTAAATTAATTATTATATTTAATTTGAATTTAGAACTCAAAATAAATTTTAAGGGACATAGATTATACTCATTTGTTGGTGCGTTTGTTTATTTGTTTATAAACTTTGTTTTGAAAATGTTCATAAATGATTGTTGGCATACTTAAAAAATATTTTATATTTGAGTGACAAAAGGAAAACATCCGAATAATATTATAAATTTATTTTACACGGACAATATATATCTATTAAATCTTTATAAACGGTCATTATATTTCTATTAAATCTTATAAAAAAATTAATATTATAATTTTATATAAAATCAATGTGAACGTGTAATTATATTAAATCTCTTTAAAAAAAATGTATAGACTCTTATGTTTCCGGTTTGAGAGTTATTTTTTGAAGTTGCGTGTAGATATATTTGATTTATAAAAAAATAAATAAATAATAAGTGTAACATTTTGTAATGGAATTCACCTTATATTTGTCTTCCTTGTCATACCACCAATTACCAATTATGATCGATATACACCGGTAATGTATTGTCTCTCGTGCATAGAGAGGAAAGGAAACGATATAGGATTATTGAAACAACTATTTTTATTTTCTATATAGTATATGATTACACGTACACACAAAAAATCATAGTCGTCATCATCTACATATACGAGTGGTCAATTACAGAAACAAATAATTACTAATAAAAAAACAAATTCCTAACCGACTAAAGCAAGAATTCAATAAGATAAAAAATATGTTTAAAGACAAAGACATCTAAGCTAAAAGCATGGAAACGAAGATTCCAGCCAAAGAAGTAAAGGCAACAAATGTATTGGTGATAGAGAATGCAGCAGATGGTGCCTCAGCTTCTCCTGGGGTTGATGCTGGACCGTTTGTTCCTGGTGCTGGTGGAGAAGAAGTGTTTGGGGTTGGTGATGAAGAAGAGGGTGATGGAGAAGAAGTGGTTGAAGGAGAGGGTGTTGGTGATGTGTTTGTGGAGGGTGATGGAGCAGGTGCTGAATTTGGTGATAATGATCGTGTGGGTGAGGGTGCAGGTGCTGAATTGGGTGATAATGATCGAGTGGGTGCGGGTGCAGGAGCTTGTTGTGCTATACATGAGGTAGCCAAAAGCCCCAATATCATAAACACTTTGATTGCAATAGAACCCATGTTGTTATATGTTTTTTTTGAAAGAGAAGAATGTTGAGTGAATTATGATTTCTCCAAAAATATGGTTTGTAAGATAATTGATTTGTGTAAGATCCAAGTGCATAATTGGGAGTATATATAGTAAGATATTGCTGGTGGGTCAAAGGCGGTGTGTGATGAATAATTAGTCAAATAAAATAAAATACTACTACTTTTCTTTTTTTTTTTTCATGCAATTTTTTTTTTCAATTAATATTTTTTTATTTTTTTAAACAAGGATTAAATTAAAAGAGCACTAAAAATACTCTAACTCGTTACAAAATCCAAAACTCTGACAGAAAAGGAGATATTACAAATCATAATATTTTCTTAATGATATTTTTTTTGTGTTTTTTTAGCGAGGGCGGCTGTGTGATGTGACTTTTGATTAATAATGGGTCAAATAAAATAAACTACTTTTCTTTATTTGTTAAAAGATATTTTTGTTAATGTAATTTTTTTGGTACAGTGGAAAATTGTTTTTACTATTAACATTTTACTTTGTTTTGTGTTTGCAAGTTAAGTAATACGACACTGGTTATGTGCAGGCGAAGTTCCGACGTATGGTATTATAACCGCGTTTAACCATTCTCAATTTGATTTTTTCCATTTTTCTAGGTTACCGAGTCAAAGATTGATTTTTTGTTCACGTAACAATGATGGATAAGGAGAGCGTTATCTTTTATAGTAATTATTTGATTAATTTAAAAGAAAAAGAAGCAAAGTTACAAAATTAAAAGATAAGATAAAATTTTAAAATAAACAGTTAAAAGTAGGAGTAATGTTTTAAAAATTGGATTGATCATTAAATTTTGGTTTATTAGTTGAACCACTCGGTCATTGATCGAACCACATAATAAAATCGGATAAAATTTAAAAATTCGGTTAAATAAACGTGTTACTATAACAAAATTATATAGATATTAAATCAGTCGAATTGAATGATTCGCTGTCTAAAAAAATCACTAAAATTTAAAAAATTTAAAAATATCATAATTTTACAAGTTCATAATTTAAATTCAAATTTAAGTAAACTATAAATTTGAGTCAAATAATTAATTTAAAAATTTAAACAAAGTTTTAATCTCAAATATAAACATATGTTTGTTGTCTATGAAACATGCATTACTACTTACTGAAAATTTTACATGATACCCCTACCACTATCCCTCTACCCTTTCATTTTTTTAAATATTTCAATTATACCATTTTCAATTATCAAATAATGGTATTATCTAATATTTATCATTTCACACTCCTACCAAAGAGTATTGAATAACTTTGTCTAAAAATGTTCGGTATGTAATATTTCTTCACCGGATAGCTTGTAATCAAGTTTTTTTATATGTATTTTTTCTTCACCAAATAACTTGCAATCAAATTTTTCGATATGTAATATTTTTCATCGGATAACTTGCAATCAAGTTTTCCGGTATGTATTTTTTATTCACCAAATAACATGGAGTCAAGTTTTTCGGTATATAATTTTATTCATCAAATAACTTGCAATCAAGTTTTCTGGAATATAATTTTTCTTCATCAAATAACTTGAGTTTACACAACAATGAAAAACTTTGGCCTAAAGAAAATAAAACTATGGTCTATTCTAAGAGACATAGTTTCTGCAACTTATGAAAAATTGTATATTCCACACATAAAAAATTGTTGCCTAGTATTTTAGGCAACAATTTTATTTACTTTAGGCCACGGTTTTTCCTTGGTTTTCAACTTATGAAAAATTGTATATCCCACGAATGAAAAACCGTTGCCTAGTGCTTTAGGCAATGATTTTATTTACTTTAGGGCATAGTTTTTCCTTGTTGCCTAAACTCAAGTTATTCGATGAAGAAAATTTACATACCAGAAAACTTGATTGCAAGTTATCTGGTGAATAAAAATTACATAATGGAAAACTTGATTGCAGGTTATTTGATAAAGAAAAATTACATATAAAAAAACTTGATTAGAAGTTATCCGGTGAAGAAAAATTACATATCGGAAAACTTGATTGTAAGTTATTTGATGAAGAAAAAATACACATCGAAAAACTTGATTGTAAGTTATCTGGTGAAAAAAATACATACCGGAAAACTTGATTGCAAGTTATTCGGTGAAGAAAAAATACATTTTGGAAAGCTTGATTGCAAGTTATCCGGTAAAGAAAAATATATACCAAAAAACTTTGAACAAAGTTATTCGGTATACTTTGACAGGGGTGTGAAATGATAAATATTAAATAATAAAATTAATTAAAAAGTGAAAAGGGTAGAATTGGAATATTTAAAAAAATATAGGGGTAGAGGGATAATGGTAGGGGTATGAGGTAACATTTACTCATATAATTTATGCAACACCCCAGCCCAATTAATAGAAATCGATGATATCAATCACATTGGGTAGAAAATAGAGTATGTTCAAATTCTGCAACCTATCAATGCTATAATATTGGAATAACCTCTACTCACTATATTTAACATCATTGTCACTAATTTTTAAAGGAAAGAATGTCAGCTTTCTCTTATATTTTAATTTTAATTTTTTTAAAATAATGAAAAATGACATCGTTTTAATTTAAAAAAATCACTTAAACTCCAATTTTCCAAAACCGTCAATTTTTCGATTTTTACCGGTTTACACTTATTTTTATTGATTCTCATCGATTCAATTACATGACTGATCAAACAATTAAACTAGACCGGTTACCATTATGTTTCTCGGTTCAACTAGTCCGACCGACCGGTTTGGTCCAATTTTTAAACTATGGTTAAAGGTGTGAAAATCAATTTTCTCATTAAAATTTTTATAAAAATATTAAATAGAATTTAATTTTAGTGAAAAAAAAGAGTGTAGGGTAAAAGAAAATTTAAATCCTTATGAAAATAAAACATCAACAGAAATAGTACTACCTCCGTTCCTTTTTATAAGAGACAACTCACTTTTTAGATTCATTAAATAATCAATGTATTTAGTCTATAAACTGACCAAATACATTAATTATTTAATGAACTTAAAAAGTGAATTGTCTCTTATAAAAAGGAATGGAGGTAGTAATTCGCAAATCCTAAAAGTTATTGTGCTATTTTTATCTTTAAAATACTACTCCTTCTGTCTCATATTATAAGCAAATTTTACTTTTTAGATTCGTTGAATAATTAATATATCTGGTCTAGACCTGATATATTAATTATTCAATGAATCTTAAAAAGTAAAATTAGCTTATAATATGGGATGGATGGAGTAATGATGTAACAGGTTCAAGGAAATATTCAACTGTGTAATGTATGTTACAAAGCTGTTTGACAAACGGCATTCGGCGGCGTATGACAAATGTCCAAGATCAAATAGATTCAATATGGTGTTTTACAAAATTGTTTGGGAAATTATTAAATGTGACTTATTTGAATTTGTGTTTAATATGAAATTTGGTAAACAAGCGTTGGCCTCTTACAAAAGGTTACTTATATGGTCAACTAGATAATCCCATGACATAGTGCTTAAAGACCTTTCTGAATTTTGTATAGAAAAGTGAAGGACTTCAGCGTGGTTGAAATCTTCAAGTAAACTAGTGCAAAAAAGTAAGTTGTTTGGAATGATAAAGGGATTCGATTATGACTAATTGACAATTTTGTAAAGGAAAATATAAAGTAACCAGAGAATAACAAAATAATGAAAGTAGAATTTCAAAGAGAATAAAATTAAAATAAAAGACTTTGCATTAAAATGAAATGGTGTTTGAAATCATTCATTTTGCTCGAGTAAACTCGTTTTTTGCTTCGCTAGGTACTTTGAATTTTTGAGTTTTATGTAATAAATTCAACACAACACTTTGAATTCAGACACTAGAACTCCTATTTATACTAAATATAAAATTATTGCCTGTAACATTCTCCTTTTCAGCATTTGACATGTAAATTCTACATGCCTTTTGCATCTGAAATGTCTTCCACACGTCTCCTTGGATAAGACAGAAAAGTGGTTACTCGTTTTGAAAATATTTCTTAGCGCCAAACAATGTTGGTCAACGTGTCTCGCTGATGGCTCACGTCGAAATCTCAAACAATGTTGTTGTCGAAATGTTGGACGAAATCCCTTTTCATTAAAATTATTAAGTCACAATCTCTATCCCAACAACTAAGGCTTTAACATCCTTAATCAGCAAACTAAGTTGAAATATCCTTTAACCCTTTCAAATTTTCTAAGTTTCCTCGTTATGTTGAGATTTGGTCTTGTTGAAAATCCCATCTAACACTGTGTTAATGATTTTTTCTACAGGTTATCTTCCAAAATCTATCAATGGTGAGATTTTGTCCTGTCGAAAATCCCAGCTAACACTCTGTTAATGATTTTTTCGACAGGTCATCTTCCAAAATCTATCAATGCTTCTTTTCTCGCCTTACTTTTAAAAATTCAGAATTCGTCGGATTTAAATGATTTCAGGACAATATGCTTGATCAGAAATGTCTATCGAATTATGTCTATGCTGATGGTAGGGAGATTAAAAAGGTTATTGCAACTCTTATCTCAACCAATAAAAATGCTTTTGTCCCCAACCGAAAACTTTTGGAAGGAGTTCTAGCGGTCAATGAAGTTGTTTATTTCGCCTGTAGAAACAAGAATAATTTATTCGGATTCAAAGTCAATTTTGAAAAATATTTTTATTCAATCCCTTTGGAAAATCTATTTGTTTTCCTTAGGAAAATGATTTTTTCTCTAAATTGATTAGTTGGATAAAAGCTTGCGCCAGCTCCTCTTCTTTGTCAGTCTTAATTAATGGAAGCCCAACTTTAGAATTTCAAACGGGAAGACGTCTTCTCCAAGGGGATCTGTTTTCCCTGTTCCTATTTATCATTATTGTAAAAGTGCTTACTGGTTTAATAAGAAATTTTGTTTCACAATTAGTTTTCCATCATTTCTCTTTCTCAGATTCACTCTACTTTGATTTACTTCAGATCGATGATGATGCGATCATCCTTAGAGAGGCTATTTGGGATATCATTTGGGCTTTAAAAATAATTCTTTGTGCATTCAAAATGGCATATAGGCTAAGAGTTAACTTACATAAAAGTAAAATTCTTAGTTTCAATCTTTATCCCAAATTTTTGGAGGCTTCTTCTGACTTCTTGGTGTGTCCAATCAGTTTCCTTCCTTTTAACTTCCTGGGAGTTCCAATTGGGATCAAACCCCGTAGGCATGGTTCTTGGGGTCCAATTATTGAAAAGCTTCACAGTAGGATTTCTTCGTGGAAAGTAAAGTTTATCTCTTTTGGTGGTCGTGTGGTGTGCTTAAATGCAGTTTTGAATTCAATCTCCCTCTATATGTTCTCCTTTTATAAAGCCCCAAAGATTGTGATTCAAGACATTATAAAAATCCAGCGAGTGTTTCTTTAGAAATGGTTGAAAATAAAAAGAAATACTGTTGTACCCCAAATTTTACCCTCAGATACCTTGATTTTCTGTCATATGATCTTAGGTAATCTCTTTTTAACGTTCGCAGTCTTTTGGTCCATCAATCATAGTCGCGCATTTTTATCACATTTTTACCACCTTTTCTCTTTTATTTTTATTCAATTATTTCATAAGATTTAGAATTTTTCCTTTTTAATTTAGAACTTTTGCTTTTTCATTACTTTTAAATTACATATTTAATTTTAAAATTTATTTTCTCTTTTTTCTTAATATATTTTATTTTTAGCTATTTATTTATCTTTTATCATTTATTTTACTATTATTTTCTATTTTGTTATTCCATCCTTTTATTATCATTATTATTAAGTGTCATTCATTATCAATTATTATTATTATTTTAACGTATGATATGGAAAAATGCCTCACCACTTGTCCAGCTGTATAAACTTCTCTAATAAGCTACCTTATTTTCCAACTTTCCAGCCTTTTCCTACCATACTGCCCGTACCAACAAGGACCCTGCTGCAAAATATGCAGCTTGCAAGCAACAGCGATATCACAGATTGAGCCTCCTGCAACCTTCTGCATACAACAACGACAGTTCAACACAAAACCTGCTCCTACTTGCTGCTACAATCCTGCCAAAAGCCAAAACTCTTGCACACTTTAACAAGACGCACACAAAAGGATACGGACATCACACCGAAAACAGGAATCCCTAACGTGTTGTTGATGTTAAAAGGAAAGCAACCAGCCTTGAATTTGGGGGAGAACGCATCTGCCTTTCCTTTCCCCGTTTCCCTTAAAACGACACCACCAACCACAATCAACACTCTTGAAAAAAAACGTCACAAACTCAGACCAACGCCACATCAAATCTACGATTTATCTACTCAGAAACAAGCAGCCTAGTTTCGTTTTCCAAAACAACAACCTAAACCGTGTTCCTTCCGTGAACAACTAAATACCATCTCCGATCTCCGTGAAACCCCATAACCGTTACAGCAACCTTCAACTTCATCTGTTAACAACACCGCCCTCTGAAATCCCAAATAATTCACCTCCAATCCACCTTCTTCAACCTTCGTCGTCATCACGCCTTAAAACAACCCTTTCAGAACCTGTTTCGTAACCTCCATCCTTTGACAACAAAACCGAAGAAACCAAACATAACTTCAATCTTCAATCTCTTTGGATCCTGTTTCTTCCAATCGATCCTCAACCTTCTTCCTTTTCTGAAGCAAAACCATCCCTAAATCTCAAACCCATAAACCAGAAAATCTCCAAAACCCAAATCACAAATCAGAATGAGATGAAGAGAGAGAGGAGATTGAACGAGACAAGTAGTTGAGAACAAAACCTGAACGTACAAATCACGAGCAATAAAAAAAGAGAGATTGAGAGGGAACCGAACCAATCGCAGGGACGGAGGCCTGCAAGGAGACGCAAACGGAATAAGGAGGAGAAGGTCGAATCTGGACATGTTGTTTACTCCACTTTTCACGTTTTTTTTATCGATTTGGTTTTTCTTAGAGAAGGCGAAAGGTGGTGTTTGTGTTTTGATTTTGAAAGAATTTGTTTATTTCACGAGCCGTGCCCTGTTTCCTTTGACTTTTATGATGGATGATGCTTCGTTGGATTTCTTTGAAATACACACGTGTAGTCTTCCTCATTTGTGTCATTGTTATTTTAGTTTCTTTAATGAATAAGTGTGTTGTTGTTTGGACCATGATGATGGGCTTGATGAGCCCGTATCAGACCTTTTTCTCTTTAATCCGCCCTCTGGACCAGCCAACACACCTTGTTGCCATTAACACACCGTTCGTCTTGTTGTTTTTTTTATCCGTTGGATATTTTTGTTGAGGGTGGGTGATGGGCTGTTAAGCCCAAGTGATCCCTTTCATTTTCTCACACCCTTTCAAACTCCAGCGCCCCCTTCCCTTTTTTTATCATATTTTAGTTTTATGTTATTTAATTTTAATAGTGTTATTGTGTTTTCTTGTTTTTTAAAAAAATGTTAATTCTTAGCATCTTATAGAGCCTGGGCCTGACTATTTTAATCTTTCTTTGATTTTAATTTTACTTCAATCTTTGGCCAATGATCTCACAAAAATCATGTTTTGTTGATTTATCAAAATCAATAAATCTCTTGATTAGTATGAGGCCACCTTTTATTTATTTTATTGGTCGATGAAAGTTAAAAATCTAAGGTTATCGATTAGTCGATTAAATCTTGATTTAAACGAGACCAACTTCATTTTCATTACGATTCCATTTTCTTTATTCTTGGGCCTATGACATAAAAAACTTCTTGATTTTGTTGATTTATTCAAGTCACAAATATCATGATTCATATGAGGCCATTTTTCAATTTAATTTTATTGGTCAATGAAAATCTAATAGAAAGGTATTCGATTTATCGATCTAAATCCTTATTTAGATGAGACCGATTTTATTTTCATTTCGAGCCCGTTTCTTTATTTTTGGGCCGATGATATTACAGAAATCACGACTTAGTCGATTTATCAAATTACTAAAAGTCGTGATATGTATGAGGCCACCTTCATTATTTTATCGGTCGATGAAAGTCGAATATCATAGATTATCGATTTCTCGATTAAATCATGATTAAGATGAGACCGACTTTATTTCTACTTCATTCTGTATTTTCTTATATCTTCATTTTCATTTTTGACCGATGAAGTCTTTCTATTCACGAACGTTGTTAGCGAAGCGACGAACCTTCATTATTTCAAATCTGTAGTGAGTGATCATTGAGATTTCTTTCTATACTTTGAGATCGTGATAGGTTACCTTCGACTAATCAACGAGAGTTTGTGACTCAAGACGAGGTCTCCACCTTTTCTTTTCGTGTGGCACGATTTCATCGGAGAATGATCTTCTATATCATTTCTCTATCGTGTCTTAACACAAAGATCAAATTTTGCATCCTCCTATAGCATGGTCTTCCTCATAGACCGTGCTACGACTGTTTAGCACTATATTGGACCCGATTCATCGATCCAATAAATTAATCATTAACCACTAATTTTACTTTCAGTCAATATATCTTGGTTCATTTTATTATTCTTGTTCATATTATACTTGTTCATATTCATATTGCTCACTGTGTATTCATACTTGACTCATTTGACCCTTCTTCCAAAGGAAAGATCTTTACTTTGACTCCTAACAAACCTTTCCCATTTCATCCTTGGCCTCATAAGAGCCGTTTCCCTCATAGTTTAGTAATAGGATGGAGTTATCATGAACTCCATGTGATTCTCACTATCATGAGAACTCACTTTACCTTTTACTCAGACTTACAGAGTTATCATGAACTCTGTGTGGTTCTCACTATCATGAGAATTCACTTCCTCCCTTCATAACGCAGACTTAGAGAGTTATCGTGGACTCTACGTGAGCTTATGCTCATTCCCTTTGGAACGTTGGGCATAGTCAATGTTTCCTTTTCTTTCACCCTTAGTTAGGTGAACTACGGTTGCTTTGATTCTTTAGTCAGATACGTAGGGACAAGATGCGACGTCTTGGCGAGCAAAGCTTAGTGTATATATCTTTAGGTCTTTACCTTAGTATAGATATCTTAGCAAGCAACATAACATAACACAAATTAAAACAAAAGGTTCCTGTAGAGTACTACAGATACTTAAGGTGCTAATACCTTCCCTTTGTATAACCAACCCCCGAACCTTAGATCTCCCCCTTTTAGGTTTTCTTCGATCTTGAACCTTTCCTTTGGATAAATCAAAGTCGGTTGTAAAAGAAAAATGATGCAAGTTAATTAATAGCTCGTTATCTGATTTTCACCGCAACAGAAATGGCGACTTCACTGGGGACATAATTCTTTTTTAGGGTTAAGCCCACCTTGTTTCGTTTATGTTATTTATGATTGCTTGCTATACTTGTTCATATATCTGTATATATCTGTATACCTGTTTTGTTTGGGTTCTTCTATGTGCAGGGTGCTACTATTGAGTGGTGAGATAAGTCCTAACCCGAACTTGAGTGCACTTATGATAAGATAGTGGATATAGTCAAGGAGACTTTGAGGGAGTCGATTCCCAAAAGAGTTGACTTGAGATTCCACACTCAATTGAGGCCCTCTCAGAGTTGGTATATGTTGAACGAGCAATCGTGAAGGCGTTGCCACGTCGACCTTGGTGCCGGGGATACTGATGACCTTTAGTTACCCTTACCCCCACTTGGCCTTTTAGGATGTAGTGCGGTGACCATGAGGGATTCTATTTCTGAAATGGTTGTCACGCGATACTACACTCAGACGAGATTCTCTTGAGAATATTATTGATTACCGAGTCATTTGGGAAGTCGATAATATCCGAAAGATGGATTGTCGACTCTGGAAACCTTTTTAGAACCATGTTCTGCAGATGAAAACCCATAGTACATACCTTTTGGGATGGGTAGACCATGGCTCCGTGCTCGTGATCTTCAAACCTAGGCCCTCTCTTGTTTGTGTATACATATCTGTGAATATCTGTATATGTGTGTTTGTGCATACGTTCATCCATGCATGAGACCCCTAAATCTAGGGCTTGTGTGCTGTTGTGTGTACATATATCTATGTTTTTGTGTGCCCGTGTTTTGTACATTGCATACATCTCATTGCATCCATTAATGGTTTCAAGGAACTCAGACGTTCTTTTCTTTGCAAAGATCCTTAGAGATCATAGATTTTGAAACAAAACACTTCAGTTTTTCCACAAAATTTTTGCAACTTGCCTTTGAGTTCCGTGAAACCCTTTGGCTTGCATTCGCATTGCATGTACATCGTCATGACATTTGCATTGCATTTGCATTTCTCAGCCTTGAGTCTCATCCGTCCTCTGTCTGTAACCCAGCTGACTTCCTGAAGCCATCATTGGACTTGAAGCAGATTTTGGAGGGTCATGAACTCAGAAGAGCAGAACCAGTTTGTGACCAGAGCGGATTTCGACTTGTTGAGAAACCAGTTAGATCAGATTGTGATAGCCTTGGCAAAGAAAGATGAAAGCATTCAAAGGACTTCTATGAACGATGTTGCCCAAGCTAAATTTTTGGAAGTGGATGTGAAGATGATTCTCAGACTGATCTCGACAAGCAACTCTGAAGATGGCTATCTTAGCTTGGCAGATCAAGAAGGAAAGCCCAGTTCCCCGAAGCTGGCAATCTCTTGGCTATTTCAGCGTTTTTGTTGTGTTTCCTTTGCATATTTGAATCTGTTTTTGCTTATAAGCTTTGTTGTACTTTCAAAATGGCAAGATTAATGAAGTGTTTGTGCATCTTTAGATTAAGTCCATTCGTTTCACTCATTTACTTTTATGTTCGTGAAAAAACAAAAAAATATATCTCTATCTTGTTTCTTCCCACTTATCAAACTGTTTGTTCAAGCAAAGATTGGGGAGGATGATGAAAACATATTATCCATAATTGCTGTGGTATGCTTTCGATTAAACCCTGCCGAGGATGTAAGGAATTGTTTCAATTCCCAAACACTGGAGGAATAAGGAAGATAATCCCTCGTTAACCCTTAGAGCCTAGAAGTAGGAGTTTTCTTTCTTTACAAAAAAACCCTTAAATCTCAACCTTGGGGCAGGGTAGTTCTCAATTTAACTTGGTTATGCATTCGAATGCAAGCGTTTCATGCATGACACCCGTCAGCTCTCTCAGATCAAATGAGGTAGCATTGTACAAGTTATTCCTCCAAGCAACAATAAGGAAGGATAGTCGAGAAATCCTTAATCGAAGAATAAGCCGAGTCCCTTTCAAGGCAAAAGCCAAGAAAGATGGGAAGCCCAAAAATTCGCCTTATACAAGAAGGTTTACACAAAAATCAAGAAAAGAGGAGGTCTCATAAAGACAAAGAAAAGGTCTCAAAACTTCAAACAAAGACAAAGAAGAGGTCTCAAAACTTCAAACAAAACAAAGAAGAGGTCTCATAACCTCACCAAAGCAAAGAAGAGGTCTCAAAACCTCAGTGAAGAAAAGAAGAGATCTCAAAACCTCAGCAATAAAAGATAACCAAATGTGGTGAGGGAGTGATGACTACCTAGGTGTCTGAATCATCATCAGCTCAATTCCTAGCCTATGGGAATCTGAATGTATAGCTTGAGTTAACTGAGTGTAGGATTGGAGGTCATCACAAAGATGGGGTGGGTACAAATAAACTTTGAGCCTTTATCTTTTGTTTCATGAACCGTGAACTAGGCCACGCTACAACCCTTAAAAGACCTAATTGAGGTAAGGTTGTTTTGAAAGCATACTACAGCAAGGTTGATTAACCTGACTCCTAATGATCTTTGCTAATTGCGTGTGTTGATCACTTCATCTGTCATTCCGTAAATGACTAGATCCATTTTGTTTTTGATTTAATCACTCGACTGTGTGTGTTTCATCAATAAAACTTTGATTTCAAAAGCTTGCATGAATTTTGCATTGAAATTGCCAATTTTTAATGAACAATACTTGTTTGTAAAACAATTCAATATAAGAGAAATCCCAACGAATGCAGCCAGCTAGGGAATTCGACTTGATAAAGGAAGCTCAGTCAGGGGAAACCGAGCGGAAGGATTTGCCAATCCACCATTCCAAGAGCTATCGAATCAGCGCCAGAACTCTTCAAAAGTTCAGAATATTGGGGCAAGCCTTCTTGAGGTCATCTTATGACAAATTTGTTTCAAGGAAATGACTTCAATGACCCACCAACAGGGGCAAGTGTGTTCCCAGTTGTTTCTACCGCCATCTGAGGACTCTGTATTGCAAATACCGTTAATCAGGGGCAATCAGGTCGAGATTCGGCAAATCTCTAAAAAACAGTTAGTCAGGGACATCTCCTTCACAGACCAACCAAGCTGGTAAGGGCAAGTCTGTTCCCCAGTTGTCATCAACCAGTCAGAAGAACTAATTCAAGGACTTTGTTGTGCAGACACTATTAATCTTGGGCTTTGTACAAGATACCAAAACACTCCGTGAGGAGTACAAACTATCGGACAGCCTCCTCTTAGGCTTTGTATAATGATCCTCCCATGTGGAGTCAGTCAGTCAGACAGCCTCCTCTTAGGCTTTGTATAATGAGTACCCCTATCAGACAGCCTCCTCTTAGGCTTTGTATAATGAGTACCCCTATCAGACAGCCTCCTCTTAGGCTTTGTATAATTATTTTCCCCAGCGGAATCCAATCAACCTCTTAGCTTCAATCTTGGGCTTCGATCAAGACGCACAACTAGTTCAAGGACTTCGTCACGCGAAGGCAGTCAATCAGGGGCAGTCAGGCTGAAATTCATGAATCTCTCCAAGAGTTTGAAGATATTGAAACACCTTGTACGCCAATTCTTCTGTAAAATCCTCTTGATGTATTCTTCTGACAGACCATGTACTCTGGGGCAGATGAGTCATGTAGAATTACTCAGTTTTTGTGGCGTCTCTGCTAGCTCCCTAGAAAGTTGTCTCTTCAGCTAATCTTGGCAATACTCAATGGATCTCTTATCTCCAGTGAAGAAATCAAGCTCATGATGACAATCCTAGTGAAGTCATGATGCTATACCAAGTGGAGTACTCTTTCCCCAGAGAAGGTCATAACCTTGAAGTAGAGCTGCTTCATCTGCAAGTTCATCCCCAGTAATGGTCCAACCTGATGAGTTTGGCTGGGTATCCTTGTCGAGATGTTTATTTCATCTCCCGTCTCGCTTCTCGTCTGTTTTGTCAGCATAAGCATAAGCGTAGCATCTTAGCATTTTGCTTTCTCTTTCTGGTGTTTACCTGTTTTGTTCACTTTGGCATTTATCTCCCCAAGTGACTAGGTTTGTCTATTCACTCCAATAGAAGTCAACCCTAGGCATAAAATGCCCATCTTTTCTAAATTCCCCACAGAGTTTGATTCTCGTGGATGATGGTTGGTTCAGTTATCATTTCCATTTTGGATAAGATAAATCCCCATTTGAGTTCATTCCTCAATTGGAGTCTTGTTTGACCGTTTCTTTCTAGCTTGTTCCTAGATCGAACTTTGGTCCCTGACAGGTGTGGTTTCTGAACCCACTTTCGAAAGTGCATTTATTTTGCACCGTTGTCTCGCAGGAAGATTCTTTTTCAAATCCACATTGAAGACAATTATTCCTCCAGCAGTGTTGTAATATCAACATCTCTTTGGAATTTTTACCCCAACAACAAGGGGCAATCTCTCTCACGAGAAGCTTATTCGTCCTTGGTTTTATTCATACTTCTACAGCTACCAATGGTGTTACCTCTAATCAGTCACTTTCCATCAACCTGTTTGATGTGATCGCTATTCTTATTTCCTTTCCATCAACCTGTTTGATGTGATCCCTATTCTTGTTTCCTTTCCATCAACCTGTTTGATGTGATCCCTATTCTTGTTTCCTTTCCATCAACCCGTTTGATGTGATCCCTATTTGAGGTTTTCCTTCCCGTCAATCTATTTGATGAGGTGTTCCGAGTTCAGGTTCCGTACCCTCGGATATGTGTTTTTTCCTTTCCGTCAATCTATTTGATGAGGTGTTCCGAGTTCAGGTTCTATACCCTCGGATATGTTTTGTTTCCTTTCCGTCAATCTATTTGATGAGGTGTTCCGAGTTCAGGTTCCGTACCCTCGGATATGTGTTTTTTCCTTTCCGTTAATCTATTTGATGAGGTGTTCCGAGTTCAGGTTCCGTACCCTCGGATATGTGTTTTTTCCTTTCCATTAATCTGTTTGATGAGGTGTTCCGAGTTCAGGTTCTATACCCTCGGATTTGTTTTGTTTCCTTGCCGTCAGCCCTTGTTGCAACCATAATTGATATTCCCCAGGAGGTCTAACCTGCAACCCCTGTACCAATCTATCTGGTACTCAATCACCTTATTTGGATACCTAAAAGTCCAGTAACTGCTGGAATTGTTAACTTTTGAACGTTCTTGTTTGAATCGAGTCAAACCTGAACCGAATCTTTGTTTGAATCGAGTCAAACATTGACTGAGCCTTTTGTTTTAAACCGTTCTTGTTTGAATCGAGTCAAACCTGAACTGAGTCTTTGTTTGAATCGAGTCAAACACTGACTATCTTTGAGTCTTTTGTTTTAAACCGTTCTTGTTTGAATCGAGTCAAACCTGAACCGAGTCTTTGTTTGAATCGAGTCAAACACTGACCATATTTAAGTCTTTTGTTTTAAACCGTTCTTGTTTGAATCGAGTCAAACCTGAACCGAGTCTTTGTTTGAATCAAGTCAAACACTGACCATCTTTGAGTCTTTTGTTTTAAACCGTTCTTATTCGAATCGAGTCGAACCTGAACCGAGTCTTTGTTTGAATCGAGTCAAACACTGACCATCTTTGAGTTTGTTGCTTTAAACCGTTCTTGTTCGAATCGAGTCGAACCTGAACTGAGCCTTTGTTTGAATCGAGTCAAACACTGACCATCTCTGAGTCTTTTTGTTTAAACCATTCTTGTTCGAATCGAGTCGAACCTGAACCGAGTCTTTGTTTGAATCGAGTCAAACATTGAGTCTTTTGTTTTAAACTATTCTTGTCGAATCGAGTCGAACTTGAACCAAAAGTCCAATTATCGTTGGCACCATCTTTGTTTGAATCGAGTCAAACATTGCTTTTATTTCAGTTTGTTCCTGCTTGAATCGAGTCAAGCTTGAACCTAAAAGTCCAATTATCATTGGCACCATCTTTGTTTGAATTGAGTCAAACATTGCTTTTATTTCAGTTTGTTCCTGCTTGAATCGAGTCAAGCTTGAACCTAAAAGTCCAATTATCATTGGCACCGTCTTTGTTTCAATCGAGTCAAACCTTGATTTTATTTCAGTTTGTTCCTGCTTGAATCGAGTCAAGCTTGAACCTAAAAGTCCAATTATCGTTGGCACCATCTTTGTTTGAATCGAGTCAAACATTGCCTTAATTTCAGTCTGTTACTTTAAAACGTTCTTGTTTGAATCGAGTCAAACCTGAACCTAACTTTCCGGTTATTATGAACCATCTTTGTTTGAATCGAGTCAAACATTGTTAGCTTCAGATTATCGTGAGTCTGTTGTCTAAAACCGTTCTTGTTTGAATCGAGTCAAACCTGAACCTAAACCTCGAGTTATCGTGAGCTCATTATTCATCTTTTTATTTCAGTTTATATCCGTTCTTGTTTGAATCGAGTCAAACCTGAACCTAAACTTCAAGTTATCGTGAGCTCGTTGTTTATCTTTTGTTTACTTCAGATTATCGTGAACCTAAGCTTTCCGGTTATCGTGAACCGTTTGTTACCCAAACCAACTCAATTTGTTATCTTATCCAACTCAAATTGGTGTATACTGGCATATCACTTCTAAGTCCAATCCTCGTTGGCACTTTAATCTGGTTCCCAGCAGAAGTTCAGTCTTTATCTTTACCTCTTTGAAAGTCCTTGTGATTGATCATCATTTGGGGCACGCAGAGTTTGTATCTGCCTTTTCTGGTTTTTCTTGAAGATCCCGTTTGAACTCTTCAGTATAAGAAATCCCTAGAAAACCTTCTTGGATGTCTATCCTTTTATTTCAAATTGATGCCCTAGTGGAGATCATGTCTTCTTTCTGGTAAGAATGTGTCTTTTTCCCCAGTGTCGTCCGGTCACATATGAACCTGTCGTCCATCTCCCTGGATCTTTCCCCAGTGGAGACCACCTTTCTGGCTCCTATCAACATTGAGGATCTGTAGGGTTTTTCCCCTCAGCTTTATTTTTCTATCCCCAGTGTTTCCTTAGAGCCTCCCCAATGAGTCTCTTTTATCGGTTAGCCTGTATCCCCAGTGAGTTTACCTCGTGGATACTAACCTTCATCCTTCCCCAGTGTTATTCACTGGTGGTTGTTTGCTCTTTATATTTGGTGTCTTGTTTTGTCTGCATTTTTGCACCTATCATGACATCATATCATCATGCTAGAGTTTATGGCATGTCCGCATCCTAGACTAGTTTTGTCCATATCATTGCATATCAGCGTATCTAAGGGAAAAATTTTCGGTTATCTATATTTAAATATCTTTCACCATGATTTCCATCTCTCATGTCATCCGATGAAGATATTTAAATAGGGGAAACTGTTGTACCACAAATTTTACCCTCAGATACCTTGATTTTCTGTCATATGATCTTAGGTCATCTCTTTTTAACATTCGCAGTCTTTTGGTCCATCAATAATAGTCGCGCATTTTTATCTCATTTTTGGCACCTTTTCTCTTTTATTTTTATTCAATTATTTCATAAGATTTAGAATTCTTCCTTTTTAATTTAGAACTTTTGCTTTTTCATTACTTTTAAATTACGTATTTAATTTTAAAATTTATTTTCTCTTTTTTCTTAATATATTTTATTTTTAGCTATTTATTTATCTTTTATCATTTATTTTACTATTATTTTCTATTTTGTTATTCCATCCTTTTATTATCATTATTATTAAGTGTCATTCATTATCAATTATTATTAATATTTTAACGTATGATATGGCAAAATGCCTCACCACTTGTCCAGCTGTATAAACTTCTCCAATAAGCTACCTTATTTTCCAACTTTCCAGCCTTTTCCTACCATACTACCCGTACCAACAAGGCCCCTGCTGCAAAATATGCAGCTTGCAAGCAACATCGATATCACAGACTGAGCCTCCTGCAACCTTCTGCGTACAACAACGACAGTTCAACACAAAACCTGCTCCTACTTGCTGCTACAATCCTGCCAAAAGCCAAAACTCTTGCACACTTTAACAAGACGCACACAAAAGGATACGGACATCACACCAAAAACAGGAATCCCTAACGTGTTGTTGATGTTAAAAGGAAAGCAACCAGCCTTGAATTTGGGGGAGAACGCATCTGCCTTTCCTTTCCCTGTTTCCCTTAAAAGGACACCACCAACCACAATCAACACTCTTGAAAAAAAACGTCACAAACTCAGACCAACGCCACATCAAATCTACGATTTATCTACTCAGAAACAAGCAGCCTAGTTTCGTTTTCCAAAACAACAACCTAAACCGTGTTCCTTCCGTGAACAACTAAATACCATCTCCGATCTCCGTGAAACCCCATAACCGTTACAACAACCTTCAACTTCATCTGTTAACAACACCGCCCTCTGAAATCCCAAATAATTCACCTCCAATCCACCTTCTTCAACCTTCGTCGTCATCACGCCTTAAAACAACCCTTTCAGAACTTGTTTCGCAACCTCCATCCTTTGACAACAAAACCGAAGAAACCAAACTCATAACTTCAATCTTCAATCTCTTTGGATCCTGTTTCTTCCAATCGATCCTCAACCTTCTTCCTTTTCTGAAGCAAAACCATCCCTAAATCTCAAACCCATAAACCAGAAAATCTCCAAAACCCAAATCACAAATCATAAGGAGATGAAGAGAGAGAGGAGATTGAACGAGACAAGTAGTTGAGAACAAAACCTGAACGTACAAATCACGAGCAATAAAAAAAGAGAGATTGAGAGGGAACCGAACCAATCGCAGGGACGGAGGCCCGCAAGGAGACGCAAACGGAATAAGGAGGAGAAGGTCGAATCTGGACATGTTGTTTACTCCACTTTTCACGTTTTTTTTATCGATTTGGTTTTTCTTAGAGAAGGCGAAAGGTGGTGTTTGTGTTTTGATTTTGAAAGAATTTGTTTATTTCACGAGCCGTGCCCTGTTTCCTTTGACTTTTATGATGGATGATGCTTCGTTGGATTTCTTTGAAATACACACGTGTAGTCTTCCTCATTTGTGTCATTGTTCTTTTAGTTTCTTTAATGAATAAGTGTGTTGTTGTTTGGACCATGATGATGGGCTTGATGAGCCCGTATCAGACCTTTTTCTCTTTAATCCGCCCTCTGGACCAGCCAACACACCCTGTTGCCATTAACACACCGTTCGTCTTGTTGTTTTTTTATCCGTTGGATGTTTTTGTTGAGGGTGGGTGATGGGTTGTTAAGCCCAAGTGATCCCTTTCATTTTCTCACACCCTTTCAAACTCCAGCGCCCCCTTCCCTTTTTTTATCATATTTTAGTTTTATGTTATTTAATTTTAATAGTGTCATTGTGTTTTCTTGTTTAAAAAAAAATGTTAATTCTTAGCATCTTATAGAGCTTGGGCCTGACTATTTTAATCTTTCTTTGATTTTAATTTTACTTCAATCTTTGGCCAATGATCTCACAAAATTCATGTTTTGTTGATTTATCAAAATCAATAAATCTCTTGATTAGTATGAGGCCACCTTTTATTTATTTTATTGGTCGATGAAAGTTAAAAATCTAAGGTTATCGATTAGTCGATTAAATCTTGATTTAAACGAGACAAACTTCATTTTCATTACGATTCCATTTTCTTTATTCTTGGGCCTATGACATAAAAAACTTCTTGATTTTGTTGATTTATTCAAGTCACAAATATCATGATTCATATGAGGCCATTTTTCAATTTAATTTTATTGGTCAATGAAAATCTAATAGAAAGGTATTCGATTTATCGATCTAAATCCTTATTTAGATGAGACCGATTTTATTTTCATTTCGAGCCCGTTTCTTTATTTTTGGGCCGATGATATTACAGAAATCACGACTTAGTCGATTTATCAAATTACTAAAAGTCGTGATATGTATGAGGCCACCTTCATTATTTTATCGGTAGATGAAAGTCGAATATCATAGATTATCGGTTTCTCGATTAAATCATGATTAAGACGAGACTGACTTTATTTCTACTTCATTCTGTATTTTCTTATATCTTCATTTTCATTTTTGACCGATGAAGTCTTTCTATTCACGAACGTTGTTAGCGAAGCGACGAACCTTCATTATTTCAAATCTGTAGTGAGTGATCATTGAGATTTCTTTCTATACTTTGAGATCGTGATAGGTTACCTTCGACTAATCAACGAGAGTTTGTGACTCAAGACGAGGTCTCCACCTTTTCTTTTCGTGTGGCACGATTTCATCGGAGAATGATCTTCTATATCATTTCTCTATCGTGTCTTTACACAAAGATCAAATTGTGCATCCTCCTATAGCATGGTCTTCCTCATAGACCGTGCTATGACGATTTAGCACTATATTGGACCCGATTCATCGATCCAATAAATTAATCATTAACCACTAATTTTACTTTCAGTCAATATATCTTGGTTCATTTTATTATTCTTGTTCATATTATACTTGTTCATATTCATATTGCTCACTGTGTATTCATACTTGACTCATTTGACCCTTCTTCCAAAGGAAAGATCTTTACTTTGACTCCTAAGTCACAAACCTTTCCCATTTCATCCTTGGCCTCATAAGAGCCGTTTCCCTCATAGTTTAGTAATAGGATGGAGTTATCATGAACTCCATGTGATTCTCACTATCATGAGAACTCACTTTACCTTTTACTCAGACTTACAGAGTTATCATGAACTCTGTGTTGTTCTCACTATCATGAGAATTCACTTCCTCCCTTCATAACGCAGACTTAGAGAGTTATCGTGGACTCTACCTGAGCTTATGCTCATTCCCTTTTTAACATTGGCCATAGTCAATGTTTCCTTTTCTTTCACCCTTAGTTAGGTGAACTACGGTTGCTCTGATTCTTTAGTCAGATACGTAGGCACAAGATGCGACGTCTTGGCGAGCAAAGCTTAGTGTATATATCTTTAGGTCTTTACCTTAGCATAGATATCTTAGCAAGCAACATAACATAACAAAAATTAAAACAAGAGGTTCCTGTAGAGTACTACAGATACTTAGGGTGCTAATACCTTCCCTTTGTATAACCAACCCCCGAACCTTAGATCTCCCCCTTTTAGGTTTTCTTCGATCTTGAACCTTTCCTTTGGATAAATCAAAGTCGGTTGTAAAAGAAAAATGATGCAAGTTAATTAATAGCTCGTTATCCGATTTTCACTGCAACAAATACCAATTGGGTTTCTTGGTTTGTTGTTTTCTACTCTAAGAAAGATGGAGGTTTAGATATCAAACATTGTGATTCTTCAATGTGGCGATGCTTTCCAAATGATCTTGGAAGATTCTTATTGAGCATAATTCTCCTTGGCTTTATCTTCTGTCTTTTAATTATGGAAACGTTAGGTCTCAGATTCTTGATCCCAACTGGGAATCAAACAATCGAATAACCTATTTGTGGTGGAGAGACTTAAGAATTTCTTTGGCTTCTTGGGGGCATGATTGTAATTGGTTCAAAAATTCAATATCTTGAAAATTAGGCTCATGCGCTTTTATCGACTTTTGGAACTCAATATGGATTGGACCTTGTCCTCTTAAAGATTTATATCATGTTCTGTTTTCTTTTGCTAAGATTTGTAGGCTATCAGTTGATCTTGCATATGACTGGTGATATGGATTATAGTGTTGGAACTTACGTTTCAACCATCAGCTTTCAGCAGCTGCCATTATTGAAAGAGAATAGATGCTTAACATTCTAATGGATATATGCCCTGCTTCTAATGTTGCTGACTCCATCTTTTGTTGGTCTTATGCATCTGTTTTTTTCCATTAAAGCGGAATTCTTAAGGCTTTTTTCTCTATCAGCGACAGCTCCTCAACTTGATGTTGGTTTATCTCTCGCAATCAACTCAATTTGGTCTACTCGTGTGCCAAGAAACATTCAATTATTTGGTTTGAGGCTTTTACTTCACAGACTACTATTAAGAGACATATTAGCCAAAAGAGGGATCCTTTTTGTAGTGCATAACATAGTCTACCCTTTCTGTCTTGGTCATGCGGAATCTCATTTACATCTATATTTTTCTTGATCTATAACTTCTTGTGTAAGGTCCTCTCTGTCAGATTGGACCAGGATGGACATTTCAATCCCCTCTAGTGACTTGGCTGGCTCTTTGGAGGCTTTTGATATTCTTTTACAAAGAAGGTGCAAGAAAAAGTTGCGTCTTATTTTTTGGTTGTCAATAGTTTGGTATGTTTGGCTCATTAAGAATGATACACTTTTCAAAGGAGATCACAAGGGAGTGTTTGAGATTGTGATTTTAGCCAAACACTTTTCTTAAGACTAGTTTAGATCAAGGGTCAAGGGGCCTTTAGATTTTGTTTTGAGCGATTGGTTTTTGAACCCTTCAGATCGCTTCTTCTAGGCTTCTCTTGTTTTTTCTTAGGTGTGTTTGTCTTTTCCCCTTGTTGTATTAGGGTGGAGTATCCCTTGTAATCGTTTCAATACAATTGATTGTTTATTAAAAATATTACATTAGATCTAAGAAATGATACGAGAGTTTTAAATGACATCTAAAATATGAGGAGCAATGGGATCATGAATTAAAGTAAAAAAAAAAAAGTATTAGGGATCATAAATCCATAATTATCTTAAAAAGATATATCATTAGAGTAGTTGTAAACAATAGAAATATGGGAGATCAATGAATATTTTAGTAAGTGTACAAATATGTTGTCCAATAATAACGTAATAATTAAAATTTTATAACTAAGTCTATTAAAGTAAATAACAACGTGTATAAAAATAATAAAGAAATTTAATAACTAAGTCTATTATTTCCCCTTTCAAATCATTTGTCTACGCTTGTGTGGTAATTCTCTTTAACTCTATAATTGTTCTCCTAATTCTCATAATTAATTTATAAAATAGCCTAATATATATATATATATATATATATATATATATATATATATATATATATATATATATATATATATATATATATATATTACTTTGGTGCGTCGACAGAATAAAAAAGTGTGTTATAGAAAGTGCGTTACTTTTTCCCTAATCTATTTTTTCAACTGAGGGAAAATCTAAATCTGTCATGGATTTTATCCCTAAAAATATCATTTTTTTCTTTTCAAGTGCTCCACACTTTTTCTCTCGGTTTGATTTTAGAACCGAGGAAATAGATTGAATGTTTTTACCTCGGTTTGGCGAAACAACCAAGGGTAAAATCCTTGTTTATTAATTTTTTTAAAAATTTACAAATTTTTTAATATAACCTATATTTTTTTAAACTGAACTGAACATAAATTATTTTGAAATAGGACATAATGTATTATTATTTTTTAAATAAAACAGAACCTAAACATACCTAAATAAAACAAAATTAAAATTCACATTGCACATTCTCATTTTACAATAAAACTTAAACACATACTAGTTATTAACCAACAAAGGCAAAAAAACAAAGTGTAAATTCTTGAACAAACTTTCTAAATTCTTCATCTATGAATGGTATCCAGTTATTAAACACCTATAACTCGAATGACATATGAAAACAATTAGGATAATAATAAAACAATAACATTAAACCTTCAATAACAACAATATTAATCATTCAATCTCATTAAATATATATATTACAAAATCATATAAAATACTTATTTGCTAGTTTTCTCATATCCCTTCTTGATGATCATAATGAAAAGCATGCACATCATCTGAATCATTTATTCATATGATATAAACACGTGTGTTGTGAAAGAAAGGGACTTAGAAGTATTAGGATTTAAATCTTGATTTTTATCATTATCAAGAATATGTTTTGCATGTAGAATAATTAACCATCTATTGGTAGAAGGGTTTGTGACATAAAAAACCTATTTTTCTTGAGATTCCATGATGAACGGATCATTCATATAAGTTACCTTGTGATTGGAAAAATAGCAAGTGTACTATCTTTGCCGATTGTAGTTAAAATAGGGGGTTTATCCCCAGAATCGATCTCGAGGAATGCGTAGGAATATAAGTTCTAATACTAATTCAATTAAACAAAAAGTAATTGGGGGTTTGGTAATTATTTTTATAATTAAAATTTTGCAGTGAGAAAATAAAGCAGAGTAATAAAATTGAGTTTTTGAAACAGATATAAGAAGCATGCTAGGGTATAGTGTATGAATTGCCTTGTAACAACCTTAATCCTTATTTCAGAGACATGGCTTAGATTTATCAATTTCTTGACTGTAACTTGTTTACTCCTAAGTCCTTAGTGAGAAAACCTTTGATTTCATAACCTAAATACTATGTCCATGGGTAATTACGTTTGAAATCAAGCATTATATATAATGTCAACAGTGTTCCAAGTGCAACAGGGTATTCCTAGTCCTAGGTAAAATCTACTGATGCATTATCGTACAAAAGTGTTAACAATGGTTTGTCCGACCTAAGGTTAACCGTAAATCAAATTCTATTTGTCCGATAGAAAAAGCATTAATAACATTGAACGATAAAAATGATTATAAAAATAAGCACTTATGTCATTGAACCAAGAAAACCAAGATCATTACAACAGCAATTCAGGGACACCCCCTAGCATTAAGGGGTTTAGCAACTCATAGTATTCAAAGAAAATACAATAATAAGATTAAACATTACAAGGAGTATGGTTACTTTGATATTCAATTGCTCCGGCGCATGAAAATCTTCAATTCCCAAATTCTCTTGATCGCTCAATTTTTTATCGTACTATCTTCTCTCCGTCCAAAAAAAGTCCTATTTTCTTTGTCAAAACTCACTTAAATACCAAACAATCACTTGGACCGGTTGGAAATACCCAAAATGCCATCACAATTTAACTTATGGAGAAAAATATAAAAAATCAAGAAATCAGCGTCACAATCTGACACGGGCCGTGTCAACCAACACGGGCGGCCGTGTCATCCTTTTGTAACTGCAATTAATCATTTTTTGACTTTTCTTCAACTATGATGCTTCCCTGACACGGGTCGTATCAGCTGACACAGGCGGCCGTGTCAGGCCTCCTGGCACGCGCATAAAACTTTCTCTGAATTCTTGCGACTTTTCCTGGTTTTGGCTCTGATTCCTCGTGAATGCTTATCTGAACCCAAAAACACTAACGAGACACAACCAAGGCATAAAATGCGGTAAACGGAAATAAAATGCAACTAAACATATAATAAGATTAACTAATCTTAACGGTAAAATAAAGCATAAAAACCACCGATCAAACTCCCCCAAACTTAAACCTTTGCTTGACCTCAAGAAACAAACTTGCATAAAGATTTTTCATATCAAACGGTACACATCAAATGAAAAACCTGTGAAGGTAAGGTGTGTCAATACTCATACGTGAGCCTTTGTTCCGATCACTTAAACCTAGTTCTCTTGGTAATCGTCCGTTAACAAGGTATTGCACAAACACATACCGCAGTAAAACCACGGACCTAAATCCCCCTTTCGGTCACTTCTCTAACTATGCTTTGGGCTTAAGTATTTTCTTCGATTTTCTACCCCTTTCATTTGGATAATCATATTAAGGCATATATGATCGTTTTCCCTCACATGTACAAGATTGATAGAAACTTTTTCTAGGCACCTTTATTCTCTCTTTTTTTCTTTCTCGCTTATTGGCGTTTATTAGTCCATTTTAGGATGACAATTGAGACTCAACCTCCGTTAGGCTAAGTAACCGGGTGAGGGTTACCCAACTTAGAAGGACTAGTTGTCTTTATCGCCTTTATTCATCTTTTTTTGTGTGCCATAAGTCATTCTCTCAATCAACCCTATACATGCAATTCTTTTAATCATGCCTGACTATCACTATGAACTATTCAGGGAATACTTCTCAAATCCAAGTACTATGGCACAAATCTACACATTGGACTCGTTTTCTTATTCTAAGGAATCTAGGGTGTTCAGGTTATACCTCAATTTCCAAACTTTCTCAAAGTCCCTAATTCTAACTTCTCTTCCCTCAAACTCTATATACTTTCTTGACTACCTCAACATCACACTATTCACAAGAAAAAAATTGTACGGCTCTAATTCGGGGAGAATTCAAAGTGGTTTCAATAAAACAACGCACAAAAACAAAAATAACAAGTCTAAACGGAAGAACTAAAAACAGTAAATCCTCCCCCAAACTTGAACCACACATTGCCCCAATGTGTTAGTACAAGAGCGAGAGAGGTTACTCACAAATATCCTTACCGAGGAGGCGGAAGGTAATGCAACACCAACTGCTACATCATAGCTTGCACCCGTAAGGTCTTGTTTATTACCTATAAACGAAACAAAACAAATAACAAACAGAAAGTGCTTAATCATTAAAAGTGTGGGTTGCCTCCCACGTAGCGCTTCGTTTAACTTCGCATGGCTCGACAGTCCACTCCCATTGTTATGGGGGTATTTCAGCTTCCACACTTTGTTTCTTGACCTCTTTGCAGCAAAGAACCGGTCAGGTTCAGAGATAAGAGCTACTTTGTGTCTCAAGTCACCTCTAACTTCCATATTCTTCCTTTGATGTTCCTTTTTTTCTTCTCTTCTTGACTTCTTAATTGAACCTTGGAGTCTTGCTATGTGCCATAGATGACTTAGATACTGCAACCTGAGAGATTATGCCAGATACTTTTTCATACGGTGGCTTTGAACATTTGCATTTTCCCACTATTTGGATCATTCCAACTGAAGAGTGATTTTCTTCCTCTTTACCTTGCTTCTCGATGTCCAACACTTTTAAAGTTATTTCCTCATCAAAAGATTTCAAGGTTAGAGTACCTGTTTCAATATCAACATTGCACCGTCTAGTAAGCAAGAATGGTCGACCAAGTATGATAGGAGTCTCTTCATCTTCTGGAATATCCATGATCTCAAAATCAATTGGAAAGGTAAAGTTATCAATTGTCACCAGTACATCTTCTGCTAGCCCATATGACCGCTTAGTCGTGTGGTCGGCAAACTTCAAATTTGTTCCCGTATCGCTCACTTTTCCAATACCCGGCTTTTTGAAAATAGATAAAGGCATGAGACTCACACTAGCACCCGAGTCAATAAGGACCTTCTTGAAAGTTCTATCTTTTATAGTGCATGGAATTGCTACAAATCTAAGATCTTTCCACTTGATGGGGATTCTCCTACCTTGTGATGCTTCACTGCACTGCTCAATTACACTTTTCATCTCTTCTCCACTAGGTCTCTTTTTACCGATTACCTCCTTCATGAATTTTTTGTACAAAGGCATTTACTCGAGTGCTTCAAAGAAAGGCATATTAATCTCTAACTTTTTGAACAATGTGCTGAATTTCTCAAAGTCCTTCTCTTTTGGATCCTTCTTTGTCACTCTCGGAGGATAAGGTAACTTGATCTTGGGTTTAGCCTCCTCTTTTTTTGTCTCTTTTGTTGGCTTTACGAGTGGTATAGCTATTTCTAGTTCTTTCTTGTTTTCTCCCACTTCTTGGTCTACCTCTATGACGTGATTATCAAATGTTGTCTTTTCTTCTTTATCTTCAACAACTCTTTCACTTCTTGTTGTGACAACATTAACATTCTCATGATTTTTTGGATTTGGTAGTGTTGGACTCGGGAGAGTACCTTGAGCTTGAGAATTTGCTAGTTGTTGTGTTATCTGACCCATCTGAACTTCCAGATTTTTTATAGAAGCCATGGTGTTCCTTTGAATATCTCGGGTCTCTTCTTGGAATTTAATATATTGAGCTGCTATCTTTTCAATAGCTATCTCCCACTCTGCTTTTTGAGGAGCCTGTTGTTGGTATTGAGGTTGATTCTGATCTTTCAAGGAGAAGTTAGGGTGATTCTTCCACCCTGGATTATAAGTCTCAGAATAGGGATTATTTTCCTTAAGAAACTTAATCTCTTCAATTTGTTTCACAGCCGCAACGCAATGTGCAGTAAAGTGTGGCCCACTATAAATCTCACAATTAACAGCTTGCACAGGTTGAACTTGGGCTACTTGTTGAGTACCCAAATTCATGGCCTTTAGTCTTCTATCTACATCAGCAATCACTTGATCTAATATCTTCACAACCTGATTTGCAAGTTTCAAATCAATTACTCCCTCCGGTTTACTCACACTTTTGTCATATAATTCCAGATGTTCATTTGCAGCAATGGCTTCAATGATCTTCTTAATGCCAGTGGCTGTTGTAAAGTTGGATGAGCCACCAATAGCTATATCAATGAGTTACTTAGTCTTCATCCAGAGGTAATTCACAAACATCTGCATGTGTTCAGTTTGTCCATGTTGTGAGTAGGGCATACTACCAGAATCTTCTTGAACCTTTTGTAGGCATCGCCAAGTGATTCCTCTTCCTTCAGCTTAAAATTCACAATATCATATCTTTTTCGAATATACACAAAGGCAGGAAAATAATCATTAAGAAAAGCCTTCTCCATCTCTTCCCAAGTAGTAATATCCCGACATGTAACGAGTAGAACCACTGTTCAACATCTTCAGAAAGAGTGAACGGAAACATTCTTAATTTTTTCCCTTCATCAGTGTGCCCATCAATCTTGAGAGTAGTGCTCATAGTTAGAAATATTTACAGATGCTTGTTGGCATCTTCGTTAACCTTTCCGGTGAAAGGTCTCATCTTAAGTTGAGTGATGGTGCTTAGATGCAACTGGAAATTCGTCACATTCACCGGTTGGTTCACAATTGTTAACCTACTAGCTGGTGCATTTGCTCCACCATAGTCACCAAGGAGTCTCTCTGCTGGTGGATTTTTAGCCATAATCACAGCATCTCTATCTGAGTCTGAACCTGTTTCTGAACCTGAATCTGAATGCTCAGAATGAACAAAAACTCTTTCTTCTTCTGGTGCTTGAACTGAAGGTTTTGCTTCAGAAACTACCAGTCTTGCTTGTCTACGCCTTGGGTGTAGAGTTCTTTCGATTTATCCGTCAAAAGGAATATTAGCTGAGGATTTTCCTCGCATAAAAATGTCAGATGCAGATTAGTAGTAACAGAACAAAAATAACAACAATAAAACTGAAAATAAAATTTTAGTTGACGAGCAACAAAATTTCAATTAAACTAAAATTAAAACTTATATTTTGGCAGTTCCCGGCAACGACGCCAAAAACTTGATCGGAAAAATAGCAAGTGTACTATTTTTGCCGATTGTAGTTAAAATAGGGGGTTTATCCTCAGAATCGATCTCGAGGATTGTGTAGGAATATAAGTTCTAATACTAATTCAATTAAACAAAAAGTAATTGGGGGTTTGGTAATTGTTTTTATAATTAAAACTTTGCAGTGAGAAAATAAAACAAAGAAATAAAATTGAGTTTTTGAAACAGATATAAGAAGCATGTTAGGGTACAGTGTATGAATTGCCTTGTAATAACCTTATTCCTTATTTCATAGACATGGCTTAGATTTATCAATTTCTTGATTGTAAGTTCTTTACTCCTAAGTCCTTAATGAGAAAACCTTTGATTTCAGAACCTAATTACTATGTCCATAGGTAATTACGTTTGAAATCAAGCATTATGTATAATGTCAACAGTGTTCCAAGTGCAACAGGGTATTCCTAGTCCTAGGTAATATCTACTGATGCATTATCTTACAAAAGCGTTAACAATGGTTTGTCCGACCTAAGGTTAACCGTAAATCAAATTCTATTTGTCCGATAGAAAAAGCATTAAGAACATTGAACGATAAAAATGATTATGAAAATAAGCACTTATGTCATTGAACTAAGAAAACTAAGATCATTACAACAACAATTCAGGGACACCCCCTAGCACTGGGAGAATTAGAAACTCATAGTATTCAAAGAAAATACAATAATAAGATTAAACATTAAAAGGAGTATGGTTACTTTGATCTTCAATTGATTCGGCGCATGAAAATCTTCAGTTCCCAAATTCTCTTGATCGCTCAACTCTTGATTGTACTATCTTATCTCCGTCCAAAAAAAGTCCTCTTTTCTTTGTTAAAACTAACTTAAATACCAAACACTCACTTGGATCGATTGTGTCACGGCCGGCAAAAATGACAGAGTCGCCACACTACGCCAAAGAAAGGAAAAGACAACGCTTTTTTTGGCCTTTAACAGCGCTTAAAAGCGCTGCCTAAGGTGGCGCTGCCGTAGGAAAAGACAGCGTTTTTTTTATGAGAAAGCGCTGCTAAAGGCCTACTTTAGGCAGCGCTTTACCTTTAAAAGCGCTTTCTAAAGTAAGCCTTTAGCAACACTTTTAACTGAAAAAACGCTTTCTAAAGTTGGCCTTTAGCAGTGCTTTTTCTATCCTTTTATGCTTTCTATTGGCATCTTTAGGCAGCGCTTTCTCAGGAAAAAACGCTTTCTATTGTCCCCCTTTAGACAACGCTTTTGAAAGCGTTGTCTAATTTTTATTTTATTTTCACTTTAAGGCAGCGCTTTTAATTGAAAGCGCTTTCTTTTTTATTTTTTATTTTCACTATAGGCAGCGCTTTTTCTTAAAAGCGCTTTCTTTTCTTCACGTTTTTTTTAATGATTTTTTTTTAAAAATCACATTTTCCTTCTTTTTTATACAGAAACCTGTAGAAACCTGTATATTTTCCTTCACATTTTAAGTCGTTTCCATTAACCATTTCTAATCCTTATAAATCACATAAACCATTCTAATCCATGATTCACATTTTAGGCCATTTCCATTAACCATTTCCATAATTAAACCATTCTAATCCATAAACCATTCGCATAATAATTAAACCATTCTAATCCATAAACCATTTCCATAATTAAACCATTCTAATCCATAAACCATTCACATAATTAAACTATTCTAATCTATAAACCATTCACATAAACCATTCACATAACTAAACCATTCTAATCCTTTAACTTCAAAAGGTCTCCTAATACACAACAACTTCCAAAACTATACAATTACACTCCATAACTACACACCAACTTCCATACCTTATATGATTCTTTTCTCAATAAGGTATTCACACAATTCCTCCTTGATTTCTTCCATTTTATCTTTCGTGTAATGAGTACACGTGTATTCATCAAAGTACTACATAACAAAACACAATATGTATGATTTAGTTTAAAATAATAAATTATATGAAATATTCGATAAGTATTAAAATAAATTCTAAGTTATAAATTCATACCGTGATGGGAATCTCTAATCGATCCAATTGAAGGATTTCTCTCATAAACCTCAAAACGAAATAACTGCAGTCTATACCATTACGCTGACGAGGACACTACACATAGAAAAACAAATAAGAATTAATATATAGTTGTCTTGTGTTATCAAGTAGCATCACTATTATAAGCAACATTGTGAAAATTAATATACCTCCACTTTGATCCATGTAATGTTGTTTGCTTTAGACCGTGATACTCGAGCTTCTCTTTGTGCTCGATATACTAGTATTGTTCTATAAAAGAAAAACGTAAATTTAGAACAATCTCACAGAAATAATTAAATATACAAATACACACGAATATTTAGAACAATCTCACTTACGTATCAACCAAATCCTTCATATTCTGATATGTTGTCCAATCATGATCTAATGAATTCAGATAATACACCACTTCTCTTGTAGGATTAATAGCAACCAACAACCAGTGTCCACTGTAAAATATAACAAAAGTTTAAATGGATAATTTCTACGCAAAAGATACAAAGATTATAATGAAATTAGAATGAAAATCTTACCCGTTTCTAGTATTATACGGTAAAAGATACAAACTTTCTGTACTGATGGCCATAAATCTCTCGAGTAAGTGATTTCATACTGAATTTGGATCAATAGCAATTTTCGGTGCATTGACACGGGCGCAAGACAAGAAATAGAATCTGTTTGACAATTGATTCTCGCGCATCAATTTGTCATACAAGCACCTTAAATAAAAACATAATAAACATTAGACTATTTTCATTGAAATGTGTAAATAAATTGTTCAACTAATTAAATAATAGATTGATCGGAGTACCAGATGTATGAATGCATAACACCGATGCCTAATTCAAGATGCCGAAAAATTTGTTCCATGTCCTCTTTTGCAATTATTTTGGAATGAGGAAAACCAAAAACACCTTCTTCCATGTCTATTTGACGAATAACACCATCCATCAAATCTGATGTTTCCACAAGTGTTTCAAGACACATCCGAAAGCGAGGTGTAAGAGCTCTTTTTGCCTGCCCGGTCTTTGTAGGAGCTCTTTTCTTGCTGGCTTGTTGTGAAACTTGAGCAGGAACCTAAAAATCATATAAGTTAGGTAAAGTAGAAAATCATGAAGCTTTTGAATTCGGATCATAGAATAACACTTTCAATGTACCTCTTTTTGTGATGCAACAAACTTGTTGTGCGGCAAAATCCCTTTATCCTTAGATGCGGGTTTTGTAGGAGTCTAACATTACCATGTAAAAAAATGTTCGTAATGGTTCAGAATGATTTTCATAATGGTTCAGAATTGACATT
Source organism: Lathyrus tuberosus (assembly GCA_022829125.1). Taxonomy (NCBI): domain Eukaryota; kingdom Viridiplantae; phylum Streptophyta; class Magnoliopsida; order Fabales; family Fabaceae; genus Lathyrus; species Lathyrus tuberosus. The sequence goes on from JALAZF010000237.1 coordinate 1,438,258, forward strand.
TGAATACTAAAATATTCATAATGGTTTTCAACATACCTCATCATCTATGAAAATGAGGTCTGACAACCATGCAACAAACGATCCTATTGCATCCCGCAACAATGTTGTCTCTGAAACAACGTCAGGTATCGGTAGCAACGCAGCTCTAATGCAATATCAACCGATACTTTCAGATATCCATCAGGTAGCAGTTTATGGTGAAGTATATCTCCCAAAGTGTTATGCACTTTTCCCTTGCCAACTATGCGATAAGTCTGTGACGATAAATATAGCTGACAAGATAAAATGCCCTAAACCAATAATAAATATGTTAATGTTAACGTGTATATATGTCAATTAAAATGAATGGGCTAATTTAATTTCATAATAACATATATAATTACCTCAGGAATTTTCTTTTGACAACTGATACTAGCTTTGTCACTAGTATCTTTCAACTCTGAACCGCGTTTTTCCGCCTCATATCTCTCTTTATCCTTTTGCAATTCACGGACTTGCGCTTTTAATTCCTCCAACGATTGCATCACTTCTTGATTGCTAGGATTTTTTCTCTTTGGATGCTTATACAAGGAAGATGGAGTCACACCAAATCCTTTACCCCTCACCCGACCGGAATACTCAGGAACATTTAGTACTCGACTAAGTATGCTCCTGCAATCCTTCTCACCTGTGGTTAAGGATTTAGATAGAGTCTCCTGAAATTCATTGACATATCAAAAATTATTAGTGGGGATTAAAAATTAATTATATTTTAATAAAATTTTGATTAACTTAAAGACATAATGTTATACTTACACATTTGTCATAAACATGCTGAACATCTTCCCTAACAACTCCATCCTTGCCCACACGAGCTTCCTTCCACAAAACATGGTCCGAAAGTGATGTTTCTTCACTTTTCGTCTCTTCTAACTACACATTGAGATAAATAATAAAATCATTAATTATAACACAATAAGACAATTAATAAATCATAGCATTTATATATACTTACCACTTTTTGCTGTAAGCGTGCATATCCCAAATGCCCTTTTCTGTATGGATACGCGGGTTTTGATGCTCTTTTGCGATTAATGGCATTCAATTCCTGGATAAACAAGTTTAAGTCATATCAAAACAAACTAATGCAACAAGTATATAATACAATTAATAGACATGACAAATTAACATTACATTGAATTTTTCGGTTTTTCGTTTGGCTACAAAAGTGCCCCATTCTTCAGGTGTAATCAAGTCCGCATACAATTGTGGAAGTTGTGCTTCAACAAATTTTTTTTCCTCATCCCTAAGATATTTGTTTGATAACATAGCTCGAAACCCTCTGTGTCTTTTTCCGACCAATTGAAGACAATACTTTTTTCGGCTTTCATTGATATTAAAAGACCTCTACGAAAAAACATACACATAGAGTGTGTTAATATAAGTAAATTAAAGACTTAATCGTCAACAAAAATCTAATAACATCAATCATATTTGGTAAGTACCTGTATATCAGCCCATATTTTATCTTTATCGGCTTGCAACAATTGATTCCTCCAATTATCACTGGTGATTGGAATGTGCTGACGGACAAGGGAACTTATGTAACTAGTCAATATTGAACCGTTTTGCTCAATTAGTTGGTTTTCATCACTCTAATGTACATCAAATTTGATCCCTTTATCTCTTGCATGGATGATTGACTTCATAATAGTTATTCCTCATTTAATTTCACTTTCTACATTCTGAGCTTCATTTGTATTATGTGTCTCGTGTGAGTCTTCCTGGTTACTAGCCATTTGACCTGTAAGAAAGAAAAAAACAAAAATTAAATGACAAATATAAAAATCCATAATCCATAATCCATTGAATATATATAACATGAGAACTATTTAATATTATTGAATGATATAAGCTATAATTTTATAACTAGTACCTTTTTCACTAACGTCTCTTTCTTTTCTTGGTTGGAATATGGTCTACCCGTCTCTTAACAACACGGACGGTTGGATTGATCCAAATACCCTTATTATGATCATTTCTAGTATATGATTCATTCGCTATAATATTTTCATCTTGATCATTTCTAGTATATGATTCATTCGCTATAATATTTTCATCTTGATCATTTCTAGTAAATGATTCAATATCAACATCAATATCACCTTGATCTCCAATGTTTTCATCAATTACTTTGTTAGATAAAAGCACTATAGATGATAAGTGCAAATTGTACCTATTTTTGTATATATGTTTTGTTGCACTTATCGATTCTTTTTGGTAAATATCGTGCGAATAAAACCCACTTTGTGTGTAAATACGTTTAGTTTACGTTTTCGGTGTATAGTGCGTTATCGTGTAAATATCATTGAGTTTAATCGATTTTCATTTATTTTTGTAGGTGTTCCAGCAATGGTAGATTTCCATATTCATAAAGAACATTGAATAAGCTTTCCAACGCTTCAAACCGTGCGTCAATCGGAGTTACGGTTCAAGAGTTATGAAGAAAACAAATTCTAGTTTTCTGTCATGCTCGCTAGGCGAGCCCCCGTAGCGAACACTCGCTAGCTTGTTCGCTAGGCGAACCGGGGCAAACGAAAAGTTCCAGAATCGTGAAAAAACTCAACAGAAAGGCGGTTTACGTTCGCCTAGCGAACGGGGACTCGCTAGGCGAACCTGGAAAAGCAGAATTGCCCATTTAAGCCATTTTTCATCATTTTTTAGTTATGGGTTTGATATTTTTAGTTCCAAATCCATCCAATAGCATTTTTTGAGTCGAATTAGGCTAGAAAACACATTGGAGCATGAATTAGGATGATCCGGAGTCGAATCCTTCATCAATCGGAGCCGACAACTTTTGAGATGTTTGGTTTTTCTCCATTTCTTCTCTATGTATTTCTCTATTTTGTGGGTTATGTTTGTATTGTTACTCTAAACCTATGTACATGTATTGATCATGGTAGTATAATATAGATGCTTTACAAATCATTATCGATGTCTTCCTTGATCTTTTTGCATTTATGTTTGGATTTGTGTTGTGTTAGAGATAAACATCATGAATCTTGATTAGGGAGGGATATCTATTGTCTAGACTCTAGAGATAGATTTAGATAATAATCTTTATGGTGTCGGAACTTAATGTCTTCCGTGTTTCGAGGCGTCGTGCGCGAGAGCGTCGACGAGAGTAATACGGTTGCTCTCTCAACTGTGCGTTAGACATAACCTTTGTTGTGAGCGATACATGATGATTTTGATGAGTTTTGTATGTTGAATGCGACCGATCGATAGGTTTACGTTTGTTCTGAGTAGTGTATATTCATGCTTGATAGGTTTCTTCTCTTCAAAGAATATATTCTTTTTATGTTTTAATATTTACTTTTCTATTTTCTTGTTTGAAACCATTTAATCCAAACTCATTAACGCGAGAGATTGTCGAACGACATTCTTTCCCTCGAACCGATCTCTGTGGACACGACATAAATCCCGGAGGGAATTCTTCCGAAAATAAATATTTTTGCTTGTTTGCCCTATTCTGCAACCAACAAAATGGCGCCGTTGCCGGGGATTGGTTTTGATATTGAATCGCATTGCGATAGTTTCTTTGTTTTTGAGTTTTGTATATATCGTATATATTGTCTATTTCCATTATGTTTGTTCAAGTGTTGTATACATTTTGTTCCCGTAACCGTTTGTTCATATGTTTGGTTAGGACACTTACTTTAGGTTTGCACGGTGAGGCATCACTATGGCATGAAGGAAGTGAGTTTGCTAGCTAAGCAATGTAAAAGCGTCGAGCTTACGACGTAAAACAAGCATGTTGTATTATTTTCTTTGGTTGTGTGGTGAACTTTCATTAAACAAGTTGTACTCGGATTTTTCGTAAACTTCTCAAATCTTCACTTTACAACTTGTTTAATGAAATTTCTCCCTTTCTTTTCGTTTGTTTATATTAATAATTCTTGTTCTCGCTAAGCGAGTTCTGGCGAAGTCACCAGCGAAGGTTCGCCTGGCGAACGTTGGCGAAGGTGCCAGCGAGGGAGTGGCAGAAAGTAAAAAAAAAAACCTTCAGTAGGAAAACTGGGTAAATTCGCTGGGCGAGGGAGCCAGCGAATGCTCGCTGATGTGTTCGCGAGGCGAAGGTGCCAGCGAGGGGGTGGCAGAAACTTTCACTTTTGAAAACACCCAAACTTCGCTGGGGCGAAGGATGTAGCGAAGGCTCGCGTCGCGAATGATTCCTTCGCTAGGCGAAGGCTGCTAAGATTTTGGTTGTTGTTTGCTCACATATTTTGATTGACTTATTTGAGGATGCTTTTGTGATTTTCCAAGTTGGTTCGTTTTAACTTGCGAATGCGTGGTAATGATCTTTGTAAGTTTTGTACACGTCCGAGGTATGTATTTATCGCTTTCTATACTGTAGCATATTCATGATACTTAGGCATTTTACAAACTTCCATGCCATCCATTCTTTTGTATACTTGTTCTTATTGTGAATCACTTTAGTTCCCACCTTTTTGTGAGGTAGCCTTCTATTGTTCATATATGCGCGGAGAACCAACATTCTTGTTATAACTGGACTTTATTATGTTGAATCTTTTGTTTGTGTTGAGTTTATGAATGCATGAAAAGGATCAAGGAAATTGTTTCATTTTGAGCACAACTACCTTAGCCAAATAGTCAATTCACCTTGTGAGTGTGTGAGAATTCGTAACCCCTTTGAGCTTTTTGATCCATGTTTTTATTTGAACTTAATGCTTGTCTATGAGTATTTAGTTCACTTATTTTTGAATGGATTTTGTTTTTTCTTGGACCTCAACTATGTGTTGTTGTATGGATTTTTTCCTTGCCTTAGAAAGTAGGGAGTATTCACATGATGATGTGGTTGAATTCAAGTTGGGGAGAGGATGATTGTTTACTCATTGGTTGGATTCTATGAGGATTGAAAAAGAAAAGAAAAAAGAGAAAAATATGACAAAGAAAAGAAAAGAAAAAAAGTGAAAAAGAAAGAAAAAAGAAAAATCCTTGAAAAAGGAAACAAAAAGAGTTCAATAATTGTGCTAAATAAGTATTGTGTTGTGTGTAACACTTGGGATGAAAGAAGAAGTTTGATTGAAATTTTGGTGTTTGAATCTTTGTGAGTTGACCACTCCCTTAGGTTTATGCAAGTTTTTGTTTCAATTACCTTTAGAAATTGGCCCTTGTTTGTTTACCCGACCACGTTACAACCTTGAAAGTCCTTGTGATTCTTGTCTTTGTATGTTCAATATGAATTTTTGGATGTATGCATAATTTAGTCTTTTGTTTGCATGAGTGTTGTGTGAGTGTAAAGTACCTTATTGTGTGTTTTTCATCTACCGATGATTATTTTTGCTAGGTGTGATTCACTTTGGAACTAGTGTTGTTTTAGAATGTTTGGCATGATTTTTTGTATTTTGCTTTTGTTTCGTGACTATGTTATCGTTGCAGTTTAGTGGTAAGTATTTATTTTGTGTGTGTACCATTTTCATTTGAACCATTCATTCGTTCCGTTTTTCAAAACCTGTTGATTCGTCATTCTTTGGTTATTTCTTGCGCATTTTCAAGTTTGTTTGATTTTTGTTTGTGGACAAACAAGTAGGTAAGTTGGGGAGAGTTTGATAAGTGCAAATTGTACCTATTTTTGTATATATGTTTTATTGCACTTATCGATTCTTTTTGGTAAATATCGTGCGAATAAAACCCACTTTGTGTGTAAATACGTTTAGTTTACGTTTTCGGTGTATAGTGCGTTATCGTGTAAATATCATTGAGTTTAATCGATTTTAATTTATTTTTGTAGGTGTTCCAGCAATGGGATATTTCCATATTCATAAAGAGCATTGAATAAGCTTTCCAACGCTTCAAACCGTGCGTCAATCGGAGTTACGGTTCAAGAGTTATGAAGAAAACAAATTCTAGTTTTCTGTCATGCTCACTAGGCGAGCCCCCGTAGCGAACACTCGCTAGCTTGTTCGCTAGGCGAACCGGGGTGAACGAAAAGTTCCAGAATCGTGAAAAAACTCAACAGAAAGGCGGTTTACGTTCGCCTAGCGAACGGGGACTCGCTAGGCGAACCTGGAAAAGCAGAATTGCCCATTTAAGCCATTTTTCATCATTTTTTAGTTATGGGTTTGATATTTTTAGTTCCAAATCCATCCAATAGCATTTTTTGAGTCGAATTAGGCTAGAAAACACATTGAAGCATGAATTAGGATGATCCGGAGTCGAATCCTTCATCAATCGGAGCCGACAACTTTTGAGATGTTTGGTTTTTCTCCATTTCTTCTCTATGTATTTCTCTATTTTGTGGGTTATGTTTGTATTGTTACTCTAAACCTATGTACATGTATTGATCATGGTAGTATAATATAGATGCTTTACAAATCATTATCGATGTCTTCCTTGATCTTTTTGCATTTATGTTTGGATTTGTGTTGTGTTAGAGATAAACATCATGAATCTTGATTAGGGAGGGATATCTATTGTCTAGACTCTAGAGATAGATTTAGATAATAATCTTTATGGTGTCGAAACTTAATGTCTTCCGTGTTTCGAGGCGTCGTGCGCGAGAGCGTCGACGAGAGTAATACGGTTGCTCTCTCAACTGTGCGTTAGACATAACCTTTGTTGTGAGCGATACATGATGATTTTGATGAGTATTGTATGTTGAATGCGACCGATCGATAGGTTTACGTTTGTTCTGAGTAGTGTATATTCATGCTTGATAGGTTTCTTCTCTTCAAAGAATATATTCTTTTTATGTTTTAATATTTACTTTTCTATTTTCTTGTTTGAAACCATTTAATCCAAACTCATTAACGCGAGAGATTGTCGAACGACATTCTTTCCCTCGAACCGATCTCTGTGGACACGACATAAATCCCGGAGGGAATTCTTCCGAAAATAAATATTTTTGCTTGTTTGCCCTATTCTGCAACCAACAATAGACCATTTTGTACTTGTCGGATCAGTGACATAGAACACTTGTTTAGCTTGAGAGGCTAGAATAAAAGGCTCATCTTTGTACCCCACCCTATTAAGATCCACTTGTAAAAATCCTGACTTATCCATTCGTATGCCATTATTATTTTCAACCCACTTGCAACGAAATATAGGAATCTGAAAATTCTCATAATCAAACACCCAAATGCGCTCGATAACCCCAAAATATGACAGATTTGCAAATTTGGGGTTTAAGTCCTTCACACTTTAAATGTGCATTGCTTCAGCTACCACGGTGACACCACTATTTTGCATAGTACTTTTATCATCTTGTTCTTTGGTATAAAATGTGTATCCATTAATTGCGTATGCGCTATAAGAAAACACAACCAAACTTGGACCATATGCTAAACATCTCAACCTTTCTGTTATTGAAGCGGGATCTGAATAATACTTTGAATAAATACGATCCTTAAACCAATGTATGAAACTTCGATTGTGCTCTCGTACTATCCAATTCTCATTTCTATTCGGATTTAAACCTCGGAGAACATCCTTGTGCATTTCAACATACGGCTCAACCTCATTCTCATTGTGCAGAACATACAAATGCACTTGATCCCGTTCGACCCTTGATACTGTCACAACTTCATTTCCAATTAACTTTTTTCCTTCTTTTTTTTCGACAATATGAGATTTGGGGAGTCCAATTGATTGTACATTGGACAGATATTCAGTACAAAACTCAATCGCTTCTTCCAAATTCATAATAATCATCACCAATTTTCATCCACTGTGGTGAATCTGCCGGATGTCGAAACTTTCCATCAATAATTCTTTCATCTGCATGCCAAGTCAAGTGTCTTGAATCGGTCTCACTACGAAACATGCGTCTAAATCTCGGAATTATAGGAAAATACCATAAGACTTTTGCTGGAGACAACTTTTTCTTATATCGAGAGACACCGCATTTAGGACACTCATTTAACGATGCATACTCATTTCGAAACAAAACGCAATCGTTTGGACATGCATGTATCTTATCATAGTTCATGCCAATAGAGCACAACATCTTTTTGGCCTCATATGTTCAATTAGGAAGAACATTATCCTCTAGAAGCATATCTTTCATAAGGGCCAATAACTCTGTGAAACTTTTATCCGACCATCCATTGCCCGCCTTTAAGTTGTACAACTTTAATACTGCAGACAATCTTGTGAATTTAGTGCAACCATTATACAACGGTTTCTCTGCATCGCTTACCAACCTCTCAAACATTTTGGGACAATCCTTAAGATCTTCTTCAAGAGCTTATGCAATCTCTTCGACTCGATCATAATCGTATGTATCTGTGCCATTGCCGTTTGAAGGATAGGTCGTATTATCCCCCGGTTCAACATTCCCGTTAATTTTCTCACCATGCAAATTCCAACATGTATAACTTCTATCAATTCCACGCCTCTTTAAATGCGATGCCAAATGAACCGCGTCAACCCGACTCCCAAAACAGCAACCCAAGCAAGGACATATCATTCGAATGGGGTCTTCGGCGTGCGCAACGACAAACTTAACGAATTCCGATACCCCATTCTCGTACTCTTTCGACAATCGACTTGAAGACATCCATTTCTTATCCATAGTTATACTAATTAAACTAAACAAAAACAAAATAAAAAATATTTACCTGTAGGGAAACGATCCGACTTTCACACTTTGATCACAAGTAACCCCTATATATAGCAAATTCAATAAGTTAGTTCCCAATCATTGCAAGCAATGCTCATCAATCATAGTAGTTCATTCAAAGCAGTTCATTCAAATGGTTTTACTAATTAAGCTAAACAAAAACGTTAATTATTCACACAACTATAGCAAAAGAACAACTAATTACCTGTAGAGAAGTAATCAAGTTCTGGACCCACACAATGTAAGATTCCTCCAACGATCAGACTTTTACTCTGCACCTATAAAATAATCATACTATCAATATCAATCCAACTTTTCACTTTTCAATGTCTCTTCAACAAGATATATCCTCAGGAACAAGGTAATTTTAATTGTTATGACAAATAGTTATTTAGAATTAAAAAAAAAAGATATAAATCAAAATTAGAGTTAGAATTACATGTTAAAGGCTAGAAGAATAAAAGCAAATTAATCAAACAGGGTTTAGTATGCTTAATTATACGATACCTTATGAAGTATTATTTGAAAAAGTCCCTAAATTTGACAACATGAAAATTTTTGGTTGTTTATGTTGTTATACTCTTAATAGAAGTCAAAAGTTCAAATTATGGGGTACTCGTATGGGCCAGTCCCAACTTTAGAGATTAACTTATTCTAAAAAGATATAACAAGAGAGCTTTTTGATTTCATCATATATAATAAATGAAACTCTTTCTTTATTGTTATTGTATATGACACACACATTCTACACAAACCATGCACATGGAGAGGTTCTCATTCTCAACAATAAAGGACATAATTTGTATTGCTTTCTTGTGTAACTTATAACAATAAAGAAAAAACGGACATGATTCAATACAACAGTAAAGGACAAAAGAAAAAAAGACCGAAAATAACCCTAAACAACACAGAGTCAATACAACATGAGCAACATTCAAGAACCAACATTTCTTCGTTCAAGAACTCTCAAGAACCAACATTCAAGAACCTAAAATATGATGACAGTAACTCTAAAGAACCAACATTCAAGAAAATAGGCTAAACTTAAACTCTAAATCTCAAGAAAACCTAAAACGGTCGGAGAAGAATGCGTACCTGCACGATAACGGTCGGAGAAGAATACAGAATGCCTCTTCTTCGTTTTCGTTTTCCACTTCTTCTTCTTCTTCGAACGAAAAATGAGTAGCAGACGGTCGATAATGGAAAAAATGCAGAGAGAACGGAAAAAAAATGAGAGATAACGGTCGGAGAAAGGAGGAAGGAGAAAGGAAGAACAGTCGCGAGAGTGAAAATGATTAGAAAAATTGAATAGGGCTCTTCTGAAAATGTGGTGTTTTTTAATTTTTAATTAATAAATGACCTAAGACAACGCTTTTGAAAAGCGCTCTCTTAAGTGCTATATTTAGCAGAGCTTTTTCCTTATAAGCGCTTTCAAATGTGGGGCCAATTTAAGGCCTTTAGCAGCGCTTTTTCAAAAGCGCTTTCTAAGGTTAACATTTAGCAGCGCTTTTAGAAAGCGCTTTCTAAGGTTACACCTTTAGCAACGCTTTTATAAAGCGCTTTCTAAGGTTATACCTTTAGCAGCGCTTTTATAAAAGCGCTTTCTCAGGTGGTGTCTATGTAAGGCCTTTAACAACGCTTTTATTTAGCAAATTTTTTCCAAAACTTATAGCAGCGATTTGTAATAAAAGCGCTGCCTTTTTTGTGCTGCCAAACACGAATTTTGGCATAGTGCCATCATACTTTATTCGTCCTAAGGGACAGGAAAATAATGATAAAACCTAAATCCTAAGGGAGAGACGCTAAGTTCGGGAGTCGGTTAAGTGAGTGGAAGGTGTTAGGCATCTCTCATCTCCATTGTACTCAATGGAATCCCCCTTTAGTTTTAGGGTATGCTTGTTTGTTACTTGAATGTTTGACTATTTATTCTATTTAAAAAATCCTTATTATTATACATAGAAAACTTTGATCTAAGAGGGGGCCCTAAGTTTTTTATTATTATTGTACTTGCTAGGGTGTACAACCCTATGCCTACGTACCCTCAATTTTGAAGGACTAGAGTTTCCGTAGTTCACCTCCCTAGTTTTGGTTTGTTGGTTGATTTTATCCCTTACCCCTTTATGTTTAAGTTGTAATTATCCCTTATCCCTTATCCCTAATCCTTTATTTGTACTCTCAGATTTCTAGAGTTTTATCCCAAAGTTTCTATCCCAATTCTATCCCTTGAAAAGAAGCGAGTTAGATATTTTTTATCCCTTTATCCCTTTGAATTTGGAAAAATATCCCTTTATGTTTGGTTATAAAAATGATATAACCTTTATTATAAAACTCTTATCCCTTATCCTTAATCCTATATTTATACTCTTGGATCTTAAGAGTTTTATCTCATATCCCTATTCCTATATTTATAGTCTTGGATCTTAAGAGTTTTGTCCCATATCCCTAGTCCAATATTTATACTCTTGGATCTTAAGAGTTTTATCCCATATCCCTAGTCCTATATTTATACTCTTGGATCTTAAGAGTTTTATCCCATATCCCTAGTCTAATATTTATACTTTTGGATCTTAAGAGTTCTATCCCATATCCCTAGTCCTATATTTATACTGTTGGATCTTAAGAGTTCTATCTCATAATCTTAGTCATATATTTAGACTCTTGGATCTACGAGTTTTATCCCCAAATTTCTATCCCAAAATTTTATCCCATAATTATCCTTTTATACTATAAACCCTTTATTTAATCACTTATCCCTTATTTATTTATCCCAAATTATATCCCTCAATTATCCCAAAAATTATCCCTAAAACTATCCCAAAATTATCCCAAAGAATTAACCCTATTTCCCAGATTGATTATTATTCCCTAATTAATCCCTATAATTATCCCAAAGAATTAACCTCAATCTCCCAAATTGATTATTATTCCCTAATTAATCCCTATTTTTATTCCTTATAATATTTATATTAAAGAAGAACTCTTAAATAAAGATAAAGTTACTTTAAATTTTAATTAACCTCTTTTATCCCAAATAAGTTATCCCTTAATCCTAATTTAGTCAATTATAAAAATTAATTAAATAAATTTAATTATAAAATTAATTAATCAAGTTAAACCCAAAATATTTAATTATCAAAGTAAAATAAATAAAACAAAATCCCAAGTATTTAATTATTATAATAAACCCATATTTATTAATTATAAAAAAAATAAATAGATCACAATCTTAAATCAACCCCAAATTTATTAATTATAAAGATTATAATAACCCCAAATTATAAATTAAATCTAAATTTATATAAATAAACCCCAATTTATTATAATAAACCCCAAATTATAAATTAAACCCAAATTTATATAAATAAACCCCAATTTATTATAATAAACCTCAAATTATAAATTAAACCCAAAATTTTATAATAAACCCCAAAATTATAAGTTAAACCCAAAAATATTAATCCTAAAAACAATTAGATTATAAACCCAAAATTATAAGTTAAACTCAAAGATATTAATTGTAAAAAAAAATAAATTATAATACCCATAAATTAGACCTGAAATTATTATAAATAAACCCATATGAATAAATCACCATTTATAAAATAAAAAAATCCACATTTATTTTTGTGCACTCAAGATTATAAACCCTCATTACTTAATTATAAAATTAAGTTAAATAAACCCCAAAATTATTAATAATCCAAATTTATTAAAAAATTAATAAAACCCCAAAATTTAAGAAAATACTAGCTTAACCCTATTAATCCATAATTTTTGATATATTAAATCCTAACTTAATAATTAAAGTATTTTAATATTATTGATCTCTAAACTATTAAATCCTAATTATCTATATACATTTATTAATCCTTTAATCCCTAATTAAAATTAATTAAAATATTTTAATTAGTTAAAATTGTAATCCTAATTAAAATTATTATATTTTTGTACAAATCCCATTGTTTTGTGAAATTGTGAAATTACCCCTAACCCCTATTTAAAACACTCCAGTTATATTGTATTTTTATTCCATTTTTGTTGTTAATCAAATTATTATATTAATAATAAAAAATATATTTTTATTAAACCAATTATTTAATTATTAAACATAATAATTCTAATTATATTATTTTAATTATCAAAAAATTCCCTAAATAAATATTTTTGATAATGAATTGTTCTATGTATTATGTTTGTAATGTTGTTAGTTACGGTATATGTGCCATGAAAATAGAAATAACAAGTTATGTTGGTGTGATTTAGATATTACCGTAAAAAAAATTATTTTTAAACGATTTATAATTTTATATGTTATAAAAAGGGTTTACGATTTTGATTACAAAAGGTTTCTTTTTATTTTTTTCCTTTTGTATCAATAATAATAATAACATATGAAGCACGGACACCTCTAGGAGTAGGCGTGTCGCGATGTCCGACATTTATATGACACTCGTATGAGACGTGTCAGAAAAGTCAAAGAAGTGTCTGAAAAGTCAGACAAGTGTCCACTAAAAAAATGCTTTTTTTCTTTGTTTCGACATTCTTCGAATCAATGATTGACACCCATACGACACTCATAACACATATGTTTGACAATTCACTCAAGTGTTTTAAACAAAAAATTGTTTTTTTTCTTTGGTTCAACACACTTTTATACATATTTTGGACAAATCTCACACAAATTTAAAATGGTTAACCATGTATTATTAAAGACATTAATTTTGATTAGAATATTTTCAACTTATTTTATCATAGATGGATAAATAAAGCTTAAATACTCTCTTATCTATAGCGGTGTCGGTATCCTATGTTTTAATATTATCGGTGTCGGAGTGTCCGTGTCGTGTCGTGTCCCGGTGTCCGTGCCAGAGTCCGCCGTTCATAGATAATAACCTAACAAAAACTAACTAAAGTTAATCGTAAAAAAACAAAACTAAATACCAGATTATATACACATACAATATAAAAAATGCCTAAAATATAAAAACGAAAATAAATAATAAAAAATTGATAAATGTGATTTTTGTGATTTTTTGTAATTTAGACAATAAATATGAATAAAGTTAGAAACATATAGAAGAGAAAGGAAATAAAAAGTTGAAAAGGGACTTGAACTCATGACCTCTCACACTCACAACTCCTTACACCTAAATCCTTACCAAATATACCAATTTAATCATTCAAAATGAAATGCCACTAATACTAATAATTCTTAAAAAATAATTTAATAATAATTTTAAAACCCACCAATTCCTAATAATAATAAACGTTATACCCTTTAATATTAACAGTAGGCCTATTAATATTTTCCTAGTAAATTAGTCCAAATTTTCTTTCTAATGAAAATTGGATGTTAAATAATTAAAAAAACTATAGATCCTAAAATAACCACCAAATCCTTAATGTAAGATCAAGCTCCTTAAGAGATGATAAAAAATCAAAAAGGGCCCCCCCTTTGACTGTTTAGGTCATTGAGAGTGACCAAAGGACTTGTAAGGACGTTTGGTACGTTAATGATCTAAGTTTTAAGAGCGGTCAAAATTTGGGATACGACAGCTGCCCTTATTTAATCAGCTTCAAATTGAGATGATGATGACGGTGAGTCTTCATCTTCTCGGGGAGGAGATGATTAAATATGAAGAAGAACCCTAATTTTGACCACTCAGTGGATAAATTTTGGAGTTAAGCGAGGATTGAAAAATCTTTATCGCTCTGTTAGTATCCTACTTTGATGTATCTTTGATGATATTTTGTTGATACGCGCCCCATAACCACGGAAATTGGGCAGGACCCTAACGATCCTCTGGTCATTATTTGATAAACCCTAGTAGAACCCCTTGATAAAAAATCCTTGGAAAAATCTCAAAAAAACCCATGTGACAGCTTTTAGTGGGACCCCTGATGATAACACCTTAACAAAGTTGTCCGACAAATCCCTGATGGAACCCCTTGATTAATTCCTGATGATTAATTTCAACCCTTTCAGGTGGAACTTGCCTATGATTCCTATGATCATCTGATCATGATATAGGAATCAGGTAGGACTTCATTGATACCCCGATTACTCTAAATGAAACCCCTTTTGCTAAGACTTTGGTGAAACCCCTTGATAAAGTTCTGGTAAAACCCCTTGATGGAACCCTTTATTTTGGATAAAAATCCCTTGATAGAACCCCTTGGATAAAAATCCGGTAGAACCCCTAGATAAAATTTTGATGAAACCCCTTTTGAATGAAAATCTTTTGATAGAAATCTCTTAAGAAACTCTTGGCGAAACCCCTAGGTGAAACCCTGGTGGAATCCTTTGATAAAACCCTGATGAAACCCCTTATGAAACCCCTGGAGAAACCCTTAGATGAAACCCTGATGCAGCCCCTCTGAGATATTTCTGATGGAAACCCCTAATGGAACCCTTGATAAAAACCCTTAATGGACCCCTTGATAAAGCCCTTAAATATTTGGTGGAAGTTATCCCTCATGTGGAATAAGTCACTAAGTTGGGGATGTGATAGGTGAAGACCTGCTCACTGGTTGATAACGATCATTTAGGATGACCTATTACTGGATATGTTCTTTGAATACTCACGGTGAGTGAGCTTGTTGGGGGAATCCTTTATTGAAAAGGCACTTGTGGTAATGTTACTTACCGGGGAAGGCCAATAAGCATCCGTACTTGGGGAACTGTACTGGTATAGTTGCGGATTGGACCTCTAAGAGTGGTCGCAAGTCCTATGTTATATATGTATGTTCATGTATGCATGTGATGTTGTGTTATATATGCATGATTGGATGCTAGAGCGTAGCTACATGATTAGTGCATGATAATGATTTGAATGTTTCAATAAATTCCCCTCTAGTGAGCAATAGAATGGTTAAGACCTTGAGAGATTGCTTGTGTAACAAGGATATTTGTCCCAAAAAAATGGTAGTGGGTATTGAGCTAGCATAGGCTTCCGATACTCATTTTGAACTTGACGATTGTAGATGTAGGAGAGGGCTTCATTAGTGATCGTGACAGTATGAAGAGAGTTTTCCCCTTTGTGTCTTGTCTTTCCCCAATCTGTTGGATTTTTGAAGGAGCCTTGCCTCAATATGTGTTTTGAAGCAGCTTGACTATACCATGGACTTAAGACGGCTTGCCATTGTATTAGCCTTGGAGAGATTCTTCCTTGACTAATCAATCATTGGAATGATATGCCCCAGATGAACAGTTTTTTTAAACGGTTTCTTTCGATCAAGCCTTGCAGTAGTCTGCCCCAGATTAATTGAGCTTTGAAGGGTATTGCCCTTGTTTGTAGGTCTTTTGAAGAAGTTGCTTGAAAAGGAACTTGGATCCCACCATGCTTTGATACGACCTTGATATGAACTGCCCCAGTATTTGAGTCTTCCAAAAGTATGCCCCAGATTAATTAACCTTTGGAATGATTGGCTTCACCATGCTGTTAAAGTATCCTGTCCCAGTATGGAAATTTTGAATGGTCTTCCCTTTGTCATGGAGGTGTTGTTTGAAGAGGAAACTTGGATCCCACCATGATGTGATACGACTTTGATATGGACTGCCCCGACATTTAGATCTTGAAAAATATGCCCCAGATTAGTAAGATATTCAGATGGTGTGCCCCTACGATCACTAGGATTTTCCCCTTGATTGGAAGGATTCCTTATATGATGTGCCCCTAGGATCATAAAGATTTGCCCTCTAATTAAAAGGATCCTTAGATGGCTCGCCCCTAATCAGGAATGTCTCGAAGTGGTGTGCCCCTGATCAGACCTTTGTTGATATTTCTTTGGTGCTAAGTATTGATTTGTGAGAAAAATGTTCCCTTTGAAAAGTAATTATAACGCCATGTTCATGCAAATTTTGAAATTGAAAATTTAGACGAGGTGTATGATAGATGATATTCGGCCATGAGGTTGGCACAAATGAAGATGTGAAAAATATGGTTAGCGATGTTCCAACAAACATTTGGATTCGGAGTCAGTTTAACAACGACTTTGTCGAGTATGCTTTTATAGTTCCCCTAGCTTCAATTAGGACTTTTAAATGTTATAACGTGACCTGGTTCACGGTTTAAGAAACAAAGGATACAAGGCTCAAAATTTGAAATATAACCCACCCCATTCTCCTTGATATTCTCCATTCCTAAATCTAATTAACCCAACAAATGCGTTCATCTTGCAAGCGAATTTCTTTAGTCACGATGATAATGGTTTAAGCACTTTATGAGATCTTTGAGGTGGCAATCACCTACTACCGTTTATAAGATTGTTCCATTTTCCCCTTTTTTTGTTGTTTTTAATCCCTTATTTTTGCATGGACATATTCTTTTGAACTTGTGGTCCATCGGGATGCCCTAATTTTTGCCTAAGTCAATTTTTTTCCAGCTTTTGACTTAGCGGACTCTTTTAGTTTTGAAAAATGATGCCCTAACTTTTGCCTAAGTCAGCTCCTTTTTAGTTTTTGACTTAGCGAGCTCTTTTTGTATTGAAAAATGATGCCCTGACTTTAGCCTAAGTCAAAATGTTTCTGGTTGTTTCCCTTTTTTTGGACTTAGCGGGCTCTTTTGAAACAAGTCTTGTCTGATTTGCGTTTGATTCATGAAGGTTGTGACTGTCATGTTAACTGTTGTGAACTTTATCTCCATTGATTCCTCGATGTTGAATGATGTGAGGAAGAAGATGTTGTAAGCTTTATTGCTTCCTCGATCTTTGATGATGTGCGCGAGGAAGAGGATATGCTTAAACCTCTTGCTTAGATAGATGTTTCTCTTGAAATTAGAATGCATCATTGAATTAATTTAAATCTACCCTGCCCCTTGTTAAGATTAAGGTTTTTTTGAAAATAGAAAGAACACCGACTTCTGGCTCGAGGAGGTTGACTACGGATTATCTCCTTATTCCTCCAATGTTTGGGAAGTGAAATAATACCTTACATCGTCAGTCTGGTCTTACTATTAAAGCATACATCAACAAATTCGTTTGTTTATTACATCCTTCTCCTCCTGAGTTTGTTAATGGTGAAGAAGTGAAATGGGAAAGCTTTGATTTTTTTTGCAAGTGATGGCATAGAAAGAGAGTGTAAACGAATGGATTGATTCCAAAAAAATGCATGCTCGTTTTATTACTTCTCAAAGAGTACAACTTTTAAATACAAGCAGCACTTAGAAAAAAAGAAATTCCAACTGGAAATGATAAAGTCTATTGATCCTAGGGATGAGCTTCCTTGTTGAAGTTCTTGCACTTTGTCAAAGTAAGGGTGACCTCTCACCAATGGGGGCTCCTCTTTCAAAAGTCAATTGCAGGTCTTGTACTTTGTGCTCATAACTTGTAGGATTGGAATAAGATTAAGTGATTGCAGCTTCACTAAGGCACCTCCGAGTAAGTCAAGAGACATTATTATAGGATCCAATTTCATTTCCAAACTTCCTTTGTTGTGATTGATAAAGCACGTGAGGCTGTTGCTGAGGTAGACAATGTTATAGACTATATTGCAGAGGCATCATCCAGGGTTGTTGTATTTGAGGCTCTAAGTAGGCCTCAGGCTGGCATGGTGAAGGGTTACTTCTTTCTTTAATGGTACTTGCCCTCTTGAGTTCCTCCATAGCTTCTTGAGATATCCTTTGAGTTCGTTTGTAAGTATCGGGAAACCTCTTAGCTCTTGGTAGTTGGATAACGGCGAAAGCGGAAAGTATATGCAGATGTATGTGTATGTATGCAAAATGCATGAAAATGCATGGGTATGCAAAAAGATTTTTTTTAAGGTATGCTAAAAAAGTTTGAGATGCAAGTGTCACATTAGGATAGTGACAGATGAAAGGAAACCCTTACGGGTCTAGAGGTAGTTATGTACATAGGGAACCCTTATCTGGGAAGGTTCCCTAGGGATAATGATAGGTATGGGAAACCCCAACGGGTGTAGGGACGTGTAAGGTAATATGCAAGCATGACCTAGCTAATGTAGGTTCCCTATGATAGGTCAGGTCTAAGCTTAGACTACCCAATCCCCTCACATGTAGGATATACATTTTTGGCAGCATAACAACCCTGGAATTTACAGATTATACCCTTGTTTTACCATGAGAATGAGCAAACCTTACCATGGTAATCCTTCGGGATAAGTCTCATCTAGGCGGGACTCTAGTAACAACCCTTGAGGGTTGAGTACGTAAGGACACCATGAGTTGATAAAGGTAGGCTAAAGGTTCCCAGAGTCATGGACCACATCCAAATCATCATCTATGTTAGGGGCTAGCCCTACCATGATGACACCTTTGGAGGATCTCTTCTGTGTGTAGCATCAATGAATTATTGGGATGTCACATCCCCCCAAAACATTTTCGTTCTACATCCTAATCTAGGGTTGTATTTCAAGCTTGGGTTTTAGTTTCACACATAATCATATCCCAACCGATGTATGATGACAATAATATATGATATAAATATATAATAAACTTTAATATATATATATATATATATATATAATATCATAAACAAAAATATATATAAAAACATAAAAGATATATATTTAAATAGAAAACAAGCAAGACAAACAAACAAGAACCCTAAAACCCAAGGTTAGGATGGACTCTCTTTTTAGGGAAGTATAAGAATTCCCCAGCAGAGTTGCCAGCTGTCGCGGCCGGTAAAAATGACAGAGTCGCCATCATACTTTATTCGTCCTAAGGGACAGGAAAATAATGATAAAACCTAAATCCAAAGGGAGAGACGCTAAGTTCGGGAGTCCGTTAAGTGAGTGGAAGGTGTTTGACACCCCTCACCTCCATTGTACTCAATGGGATCCTCCTTAAGTTCTAGGGTATGTTTGTTTGTTACTTGAATGTTTGACTATTTATTCTATTTACAAAAATCCTTATTATTATACAGAGAAAACTTTGATCTAAGAGTGGGTCCCTAAGTTTTTTTTTATTATTGTACTCGCTAGGGTTTACAACCCTATGCCTACGTACCCTCAATTTTGAAGGATCAGAGTTTCCGTAGTTCACCTCTTTAGTTTTGGTTTATTGGTTGATTTTATCCCTTACCCCTTTATGTTTAAGTTGTAATTATCCCCTATCCCTTATCCCTAATCCTTTATTTGTACTCTCAGATTTCTAGAGTTTTATCCCAAAGTTTCTATCCCAATTCTATCCCTTGAAAAGAAGCGAGTTAGATGTTTTTTTATCCCTTTATCCCTTTGAATTTGGAAAAATATCCCTTTAAGTTTGGTTCTAAAAATGATATAACATTTATTATAAAACCCTTATCCCTTATCCTTAATCCTATATTTATACTCTTGGATCTTAAGAGTTTTGTCCCATATCCTTATTGCTATATTTAAACTCTTGGATCTTAAGAGTTTTATCTCATATCCCTAGTCCAATATTTATACTCTTGGATCTTATGAGTTTTATCCCATATCCCTAGTCCTATATTTATACTTTTGGATCTTAAGAGTTTTATCCCGTATCCCTAGTCCAATATTTATACTTTTAGATCTGAAGAGTTCTATCCCATATCCCTAGTCCTATATTTATACTCTTGGATCTTAAGAGTTCTATCCCATAATCTTAGTCCTATATTTATACTCTTGGATCTAAGAGTTTTATCCCCAAATTTCTATCCCAAGATTTTATCCCATAATTATCCTTTTTACTATAAACCCTGTATTTAATCCCTTATCCCTTATCTATTTATCACAAATTATATCCCTTAATTATCCCAAAATTATCCCTAAAACTATCCCAAAATTATTCCAAAGAATTAACCCTATTTCCCAAATTGATTATTATTCCCTAATTAATCCCTATAATTATCCTAAAGAATTAACCTCAATCTCTTAAATTGATTATTATTCCCTAATTAATCCCTATTTTTATTCCTTATAATATTTATATTAAAGAGGAACTCTTAAATAAAGATAAAGTTACTTTAAATTTTAATTAACCCCTTTTATCCCAAGTAAGTTATCCCCTAATCCTAATTTAGTCAATTATAAAAATTAATTAAATAAATTTATTTATAAAATTAATTAACCAAGTTAAACTCCAAATATTTAATTATCAAAGTAAAATAAATAAAACAAAACCCCGAGTATTTAATTATTATAATAAACCCATATTTATTAATTATAAAAAAAATAAATAGATCACAATCTTAAATCAACCCCAAATTTATTAATTATAAAGATTATGATAACCCCAAATTATAAATTAAATCCAAATTTATATAAATAAACCCCCAATTTATTATAATAAAACCCAAATTATAAATTAAACCAAAATTTATATAAATAAACCCCAATTTATTATAATAAACCCCAAATTATAAATTAAACCCAAAATTTTATAATAAACCCTAAAATTATAAGTTAAACCCAAAGATATTAATCGTAAAAACAATTAGATTATAAACCCAAAATTATAAGTTAAACCCAAAGATAGTAATGGTAAAAACAATTAAATTATAATACCCATTAATTAAAATTGAAATTATTATAAATAAATCCAAATGAATAAATCCCCATTTATAAAATAAATAAACCCACATTTATTTTTGTGCTCTCAAGATTATAAACCCTCATTATTTAATTATAAAAATAAGTTAAATAAACCCCAAAATTATTAATAATCCAAATTTATTGTAAAATTAATAAAACCCCAAAATTTAAGAAAATAATAGCTTAACCCTATTAATCCATAAGTTTTGATATATTGAATCCTAACTTAATAATTAAAGTATTTTAATATTATCGATCTCTAAACTATTAAATCCTAATTATCTATATACATTTATTAATCCTTTAATCCATAATTAAAATTAATTAAAATATTTTAATTAGTTAAAATTGTAATCCTAATTATCATTATTATATTTTTATACAAATCCCATTGTTATGTGAAATTGTGAAATTACCCCTAACCCCTATTTAAAACCCTCAAATTATATTGTATTTTTATCCCATTTTTTTTGTTAATCAAATTATTATATTAATAATAAAAAAAGATATTTTTATTAAAATAATTATTTAATTATTAAACATAATTAATTCTAATTATATTATTTTAATTACCAGGAAATTCCCTAAATAAATATTTTTGATAATGAATTGTTCTATGTATTATTTTGTAATTTTGTTAGTTACAGTATATGTGCCATGAAAATAGAAGTAACAAGTTATGTTGGTGTGATTTAGATATTACCATAAAAAGTTTTTTTTTTTAATTTTTAAACGATTTATAATTTATATGATATAAAAAGGGTTTACGATTTTGATTACAAAAGGTTTCTTTTTATTTTTGCCCATTTTGTGTCAACAATAATAATAATAATAACCTAACAAAAACTAACTAAAGTTAATCGTAAAAAAAAACAAAACTAAATACCAGATTATATACACATACAGAGTCATCTTAGAATAAACATAAACCAAATCGCAATACAAACAGAAATTCATATTAATTGCTTAAAGATACAAACTTGGGGTGTCGTGACCGAAATAAGCTGCTTCCCAAGTTTAGGTTTAGGGTTTTAGACAACTTTAGGGATATTAGGTTTGTAAATTGTGGGTGTTAGAAATTAGTTAGTAGGGTTCTCCAGTGAATTGTTTTGGCCTCTATTTATACACAAAAATCAAATTAATTCTATTAATTAAGAATTAAGAGTGAATAAAAGCAAAAACTTTAAGATCAGTGATTTTCTAATTAAATTAGTATATTTTGATGATTTTATACAAGAAAATATGATATTGGGTCTTAATGTGTATTCACTTGAATAAAAGTTTCCAATATAAAATAAGTCATAATAATAACGAAATTTAATAAAATAAAGAACAAACTCCCCCTTTGTTATTTTTTCACTTATTTAATTAATCATTTTAATTATTTTCAAAAAAATTAAAATATTATCTTAAAAATGGAATAAAAATAGAGTAAAATCTCTATATATATTTTTTTGTATATTTTATAGATTAAAAATTAAATCACTACTCTAAAATAAAATGTTAATTGAATTACTATCCTAAAATATAATGTGAACACAATATTTTCCTATTTTTTTTTATTTTATGATTTTTGGCTATTTAATGCATAAAATCATGATTTTAATGAAAACTGTTATTTTTAAAAAAATGCCTAAAATAGAAATACGAAAATAAATAATAAAAAATTGAAAAATGTGACTTTTGTGATTTTTTGTAATTTAGACAATAAATAGGAATAAAGTTAGAAACATATAGAAGAGAAAGGAAATAAAAAGTTGAAAAGGTGGGACTTGAACTCATGACCTCTCACACTCACAACTCCTTAGACCTAAATCCTTACCAAATATACCAATTTAATCATTCAAAATAAAATGCCACTAATACTAATAATTCTTAAAAAATAATTTAATAATAATTTAAAAACCCCCCAATTCTTAATAATAATAAACGTTATACCCTTTAATATTAATAGTAGGCCTATTAATATTTTCATAGTAAATTAGTCCAAATTTTCTTTCTAATGAAAATTGGATGTTAAATAATTAAAAAGCTATAGATCCTAAAATAACAACCAAACCTTTAATGTAAGATCAAGCTCCTTAAGAGAGGATAAGAAATAAAAAAGGGGCCCCCCTTGACTATTTAGGTCATTGAGAGTGACCAGAGGAATTGTAAGAACGTTGGGTACGTTAATGATCTAAGTTTTAAGACTGGTCAAAATTTAGGGTACGAAAGGTTAGAAATACTCAAAATTCCCTCACAACTTAACTTATGGAGAAAAATATAAAAAAATCAGGAAATCAACGTCACAAACTGACACGAGCGGTTGTGTCAGGCTTCTGTAACTACAATTAATCATTTTCTGGCTCAGGCATCCTGACACGGGCCGTGTCAGCTGACACAGGCACCCGTGTCAGGCCTCTGACTTTTCTTCAACTATGCTGCTTGTAACGCCCCAGTTTTAGTAGTTTTATTTAATTGAGTCGTTTTGATTATTTTATTATTATTTTATTTTATTTTTGACTTTTATGTGATAATATATTATTTTTAGTCGTGAATATGTTTTATCGCGTTGTGGGAGCGTTTACGAGATATTTGAGCGTAGGGGTATTTTGGTATTTTGTTTGGGTAGATATTATATTTTTCATATAATAGAAAGAAAAGAGAGAAAAATAGTAAGGAAAGAAAAAGAAGAGAAGAAAAAGAGAAAGAAGGAAAGAGAAGAGAAAGAAGAAAAGAGAGAAAAACTTGTGGATTAAGAATCGATCAACCGACTTTTCAAACACGATTAAATCGGGTAAGGGTGCGAAACTCAGTTATACTATGTTTGTGTATGATTATGTATGTGTGTATTGGAAGTTTTACGAGTTTTTGGGTTATAGGTCGAAAATGAGTAAACGAGTAGAAATCGATGTTTTCACGGTCGGAAATCGATATAAATGGCATTGTATGATCACACTATGTTTATGAACAATTGCTGATGTTTGTTTTGCTGTTGGAAATGAATTGGGTTGGAAAATGGGGATTTTGGGGTGTTGGTGTCGTGTAAAACGCAGCAGAATTTTCCATTTCTGGTGTAGGGCACCGGGCGGTGCCCAGAGCGCCGGGCGACGCGGGATTGCACCGGGCGATGCCCGAGAGGCGCAGCCTAGCACGTTCCTCACTCTTTTGAGTCATGGAGGGGGAATTGTTTCGCCGCTGCTTCGCCGGGCGAAGTAGAGTCGAAGGGCCAGTGCCGGGCGGTCCTGGGGAATTTCAATAATTATATTTTCTTTTAAATCCCATAACTTGTGATCCGTTTATGGGTTTTGAGTGTTATTTGTGCCGATGGAAAGCTATTGAGCTGTACTTTCTTATTATAATGGTTTTGAGATTATTGACCGATTTAATTATGTTGAGAATTTGGAATAGTGTTGTTTTGTCGACTTTTGTCGTTGTAGTTGTGTGTAATTGAGGTGTATCATGCAGTGTGCTGTTGTATGAAGTAAATGCATGTGATAAAATGTTGTGATGATGAATTGTGGCCTAAGGGCAAGAAAAGGCATTGTGTGGTATTGGATTATATATGCATGATTATGAATGTGTATGTGTGTGCATTTGAATGCATGAGTCATTGTATGCCAAGCATCATGATATGCATTCTTGTGATGTCGTGTGCCCTAGTGGGTGTGAGCGACGAATCGATTCTAGAGGGAATCCGCTATAACATCGTGTGCCTTATATAAAGAGGTGTGAGCGATGATTATGGACGATCGTGTGCCTTATACAAAGAGGTGTGATCGATCGGGTCGTGTGCCTTATACAAAGAGGTGTGAGCGATCCATAAACGTCGTGTGCCTTATACAAAGAGGTGTGAGCGAGGGGGAACATTGTTTTCCCGACGGGGAGTTACGCTAAGTAACAAGCGATGGTTCCAATAGTTCCTGAGTGAACTAGTGTTGAGATGATGGATGGATGGTACTGCATATGCATTGCATAGAGTCGTTGTGTCGGTCTCTGTGCATTTGCATAAATCATGAATGGATTGATTTTGTGTGGAATTGTGATTGGAATTGATGAGTTGAGATATATATATATATATATATATATATATATATATATATATATATATATATATCTATATATATATATATATATATATATATATATATATATTTGTGTTGGTGATAATTGTATTATGCATGATTGATATGCATTGGTGATGGATATATGAAATATGCATTGTGTTGTTTTGCATTTGAATTCTGGTGTAAGTTGTGGTGAGAATATTTTACGTGGGTATTTTTGTGTTATTATATAGTTATATGCAATTATATTATGATTGTGTTTCTCACCCTTTTGCTGTTTTAAATGCTCTATGAGGCATTGCAAATTAGATGCTGGAGGTCTCTTTGTGAAGCTTAGGTCTTCATTCTTTTGTCGGTCGGCTCTGATATGTAGCACCGGGTAGTCGAGGAGATCGTTATGTGATTATTTGTATTATGTATACGCATATTTTGTATTGTACATGTATGAATATGTATATGACAGACAAATTCTTTATGTGATGTGTATATATGAGATTCAGTTGCAGATTTTCTGCTTTTATTCTGTATCTGAATATGTGGGTGTTAGGAACTCAGTTCCTTTGTTATGTGCTACCTGAATTGTTGCATATCTATATGAGCAGGTTGTTGTATGTTTGTTTCAAATTGATGTGATGCCTCTGTCTATGCCGTGAATTTTTAATTATACTCTAATTAATTGTTATCACTTTAATAGCCTGGGGGTGTAGAAGGGGGTGTTACACTGCTTCCCTGACACGGTCCGTGTCAGCTAACACGGGCGGCCGTTTCAGGCCTCCTGTCACGCGCATAAAACTTTCTCTGAATTCTTGCGATTTTTCCTGATTTTCGCTCCGATTCCTCGTGAATGCTTATCTGAACCTAAAAACAGTAACGAGGCACAACTAAGACATAAAATGCGGTAAACGGAAATAAAATGCAACTAAACATATAATAAGATTAACTAAACTTAACGGTAAAATAAAGCATAAAAACCACCGATCACCTTGCGAATGTCAACTAGTGTGAATCCTAATTCATCGATATGTGCACTAGTATTGATGTCAATCCACTTGCACTAAAATAAAAGAACTTTAAATATAATATAATCAATCTTCCAAATATTCTTAATGACCCCAAAGTACGGTCTAGATGCCATTATATGATTCTTTTCTTTGGAATTAGAGAAGCACGTGAATTCATCCTCAACTATAAACCAACTATTTTGCATGGTACTATGATCATCCTTAGATTTTGTATTGTATAAAAATTTACAGACGTCATATACACTCCAAGTTATTGCATTAAACTTAGACATATATTACATCCATTTAACAATCTCAGATGCTCTCTTATCTTTAGAAACCTTTTCATTAAACTAATTTATGAAACATTTGTTATGCACTGTCAACATCCATTTTTCACTCATTTGGGAAATTTTTTCTTTGATAAGTCTTTTGTGAGCGAATAAGTAAGCCTGAAATTCATCAACATTATTCAATATACAAAAATGTGCTTGAACAACTATATCTCGAATCATTGTCTTAACATTTAAATCTTAAGTATTTTTACCTTCATATCTTCCAACATGATGATACTTGATAATTACTATAGAGTATGCTTTTTACAAATAGTTTGAGCAAAACTCAATAGCTTCTTCTGTGATGTAAATTTCAAAAATCAAAGCTTTAAGACTTTGATAATTTTTTGTATACCCTTTAAATATCTTCATGTATTGCTCTACCGGATACATCCACCTTAAATAAACTGGGCCACAAAATCTAATCTCCCTGACTAGATGAACAATTAAGTGAATCATGATGTCAAAAAATGTGACAACCACATAATATACTGCACTTTTCGAATCGATTCACTTAGAAATTGATGTTATTTTGTCACCTTTTATAGAATTATGCTGGTAGTTTGTGTCTGTCTCGGGTACTTTATAGGTAGTAGTCGATACACGAGAAAATGGGACGAAAATGGACAAAAACCGAGAAGAAATGAAGAAAATGCATTGGTGGCGACTTCTATGGTGTTTTCCATGACATGGCAGCCATGGGGCGCTACCCACCTTGAAGAATAGACTAAAATGGGCCCTGAAGTTGATGGTGTTCGCCATGACCCCCAACCAGCCCACGTTCACCCTTCAACACACTCATGGCGTTTGCCATGAGGCCATGGCGTTCGCTATTGGCTTAAGGAGCTGAAAAATGGCAACAACCTTGCCCAGTCTTCTCCCACTTCAGCAGAAATATCTCCATTTACTCCTACACGAATTAACCCTATTTTCAACAGTTCTTAGCACTATATACAGATCTAAATTTTAGGTTTTCAGTTTGCAAGTTTTTATCACCATTATTAGAGTTTAGAGCACTTAATTTTTAGGCAGAAATATTCACTATTATAAAAGTTGCAGTTTCTCAGATTGAGAGACTGCTACAACTTAGAATTAGGATTTTCTCTTTGTACTTGGATAAATAATTCAACAATCTTGTCGGAATCGTTTTACAAATTTAATTTCATAATCCATTTTTATTCATATTTTATATTCCAGTTTCAATTTATTTACAACTTTGCCTTCCTGTTTTGTTTATTTTAGTTCTTATTGTTTCAGTCTTTATCGTTTTAATCCCTACTGCTTTTAATTTCCAAACTTTATTATAGTTCATTGTTGCTGCTATTTAATTTTTAATTTTAGTTTTTATTTCTTTTTTTGTTCTTT
Source organism: Lathyrus tuberosus (assembly GCA_022829125.1). Taxonomy (NCBI): domain Eukaryota; kingdom Viridiplantae; phylum Streptophyta; class Magnoliopsida; order Fabales; family Fabaceae; genus Lathyrus; species Lathyrus tuberosus. Next base: position 1,466,127 of record JALAZF010000237.1, read on the forward strand.
ACATTATTTTAATTTACACATCAGTTTGGATTTGTACTGTACGCATTGATTCTATTGCATAGGATGGTGGGTTTCAAAAAATTGGAGAAATTCAAGTTGTTATTTGGTGTTATGAAGAGGGAGAAATTAGTTATGATTTAGAAGGTGAGAGAGAAGTTGTTGTGAGAGGGCAGAGTGAAAAAAGAGATGGAAAGGATTTTTCTTTTTTGCTTTCTTTCTTTTATGCAGTATGTGCTTCCTTTAATTCATCAGAGAGAGGATTGAGTGGTCCCATAAAAGTGAGAGAGAGAGAGAGAGAGAGAGAGAGAGAGAGAGAGAGAGAGAGAGAGAGAGAGAGAGAGAGAGAGAGAGAGAGAGAGAGAGAGAGAGAAAGTATTTTAGGCGTGAGCCATGTTTTGATACCCTTTATGAACCAAAACTGTTTTTTTGCTTAACTAATCCATTCTCATGCACGCTCCTAGGCAAAGATAACAGAATAAGTTGTTATTAAATATCCCCTTGTGACGATGACGTGTATATCCCTCAATGGAGGGATTGGCATCTTTTTTATTTCATTTTTAAAATTTTATTATTTGCTTTTATTTGATTGGATGACAAATATGCACATGCATTGCAAACTTGAGTCTTTGATTAACTTGAATTCGGTGGTCAAGATTAATGAGGCATTTAAGAAGAAGGTGTGGGCTCTTAACCTGTCAGCATTAATGAGGCACTTAAAAAGAAGGTGTGGGTGAACGCCTTGAAGGAAAAACTTGAGGTCATCGAAAGAAACAAGACATGGGAATTGACTGTACTACCTCAAAACAAGAATGCCAACAATGTGAGATGGGTTTTCAAGATAAAGCTTAAACTAAATGGTTCAGTTGCCAAGCATAAAGCAAGGTTAATGTCTGGAGGATTCCTACAAAAGTCTCATTTAGACTACTTTAAAGTGTTTGCACCTGTAGCCAGACATGAAACCATAAGATTGGTTATTGCTATAACTGTAAATAGGAATTGGCCTATGATACATTTAGATGTAAAGTTATATTTTCTAAATGGTACATTGCAAGAAGAAGTTTATGTGTTACAACTTCCTGGATTTGTGAAAGAGAAAAAAGAAGGGATGGTGTACAAGCTGCATAAAGCCTTGTATGGGCTGAAACAAGCTCCAAGTGCTTGAAATATGAAAATTGATTCATTTTTCAAGCATCTGAGATTCAAAAAATGTGAAATGGAATATGGTATGTATGTGTAACAAGTTCTGAGAAAGAGTTCTGGTGTGTCTTTATGTGGATGACATACTTCTGACAGAGAGTTGTACTTTTGAGATAAACAAGTTCATAAAGGTGCTGATGGATGCATTTTATATGACTGACCTTAGAAATATGGCATATTTTCTAGAGTGTAGATGTTACACTCTGAGATGGGAATTACTGTGCACCAACTGAAATATGAACTTGAGTTGTTGAAGAGATTTGAGCTAATGAATTGTAAGTCAGCAGTCACACTTGCTGAGAAAAATCATAAGTTGGATTCTGATGTTGATGGTGAGGATGTAGATGCTGCAATCTTCAAATAGCCTTTTGGCTGTCTAAGATATCTATGTAACATCATGCCTGAAATATGTTATGCAGTTGAAATGGTAAGTATGTTTATGAGTAATCCAAAATGGTCACATTATCAAGCTGCAGTCAGGATACTAAGGTATATAAAAGAGACTTTGAGGTATAGAATTTTGTTTTCATCTGGAGTGTCACATGATTCTGAGCTTATATGCTATTCAGACTCAGACTGGTGTGGGGACAGAGTGGACATAATAAGCAATACAAGATACATGTTTATGTATCTAGGAGCTCCCATTTTTTAGTTCTCCAAGAAGAAACCAGTGGTTACACTCTCAATTTGCGCGACAGAGTACATAGCTGGTGCGTTGTCAGGCTGTTTGACTGATGAATTTGCAGCATGAACTAAAGTTCAAGGTAAGCAAACCAATCAGGTTGATGAAAGACAAGAAATCATCCATAAGTATTACCAAGAATTCAGTGTTGCATGGAAGAAGCAAGCGCGTTGATACTAAATATCATTTTCTGCGTAATCAAGTTCAAAATGGAGTGTTTGGAGTTCTTCACTATAGCACTCAGAAGCAACTTGCAGATGTGATGCACTTCATTAATTTAAGAGATGAAATTGGTGTTGATTTTTAATCTTGAATATGAATTAAGGGATGATGTTAAATATAATGTAATTTAAATTCAAGATAGTTTTCGTTTCAATTACATTTGCATTTGAATTTCATTTAAGTTGATGCATATAAATCCAAAGTTTGCTACATTATTTGGTTCTGTCGTAATTCCATTCTTTTTTAAGATGATTCTTTGAATAAATTCGATGGTTTAGGGATGATTAAACGCTTGGTGTGGAATTGGGTAGTCGTTAGGTACAAATTAAATAGTAGGTATTCGTGGGCCGAGTGGTGTGTCACATTAGCTTTAGTTCTAATTTAGTTTGCTTAGTCTGTTTGTTCTTGTCGTGTTTAGATTTTTAATTCGAGTTGTGCACCCTTGTGCCTGTTTTATAATATATTGCTTATCCAAAAAAAGTTACATTTGTAACTGATTTGAGAATTAAGTTTTGAGATTTAAAAAATAAAAGTTAATTACAAAATTTTCGCAATATATAAATTCTTTCATCTTCCTCTTCTTATGCATGCAAGAATGGAGTATTGTTGTTTAACTCTTAACAAATTTCTCTAATAAATTCTTACAAAATTATTAATAATTATTTTTTTCATAAAGATAATTTTGAATTTGAACACAATCCTAAAATGTTAAATCTCTTATTAAAGAAGTTGTAACTTTTTGTCATGGATTTGACCATATATTTATCTTCATTGTCATACCAATTATGATCAATATACACCGGTGACCGGTCCAGAATCGTAAGGTATTGTCTCTCGTGCAGAGAGGAAAGGAAACGATATAGGGTTATTGAAACAACTATTTTTATTTTCTATATAGTATATGATTACACGAACACACAAAAAATCAGAGTCATCATCATCTACATACACCAGTGATCAATTACAGAAACAAATAATGGCTAATAAATAAATCGAATTCCTAACCGACTAACGCAAGAATTCTATAAGATAAAAAATATGTTTAAAGACAAAGACATCTAAGCTAAAAGCATGGAAACGAAGATTCCAGCCAGAGAAGTAAAGGCAACAAATGTATTGGTGATAGAGAATGCAGCAGATGGTGCATCAGCTTCTCTTGGGTTTGATGCTGGACCATTTGTTCCTGGTGCTGGTGGAGAAGAAGTGTTTGGGATTGGTGATGAAGGAGACGGTGTTGGAGAAGAAGTGGTTGAAGGAGAGGGTGTTGGTGATGTGTTTGTGGAGGGTGATGGAGCAGGTGCTGAATTTGGTGATAATGATCGGGTGGGTGCGGGTGCAGGAGCTTGTTGTGCTATACATGAGGTAGCCAAAAGCCCCAATATCATAAACACTTTGATTGCAATAGAACCCATGTTGTTATATGTTTTTTTTTAAAGAGAAGAATGTTGAGTGAAATGTGATTCTCCAAATAAATGGTTTGTAAGATGATTGATTTGTGTAAGGTCCAAGTGCATAATTGGGGGTATATATAGACATAGTGTGATATTGCTGGTGGGTTTTCTTAGCGAAGGCGGTGTGTGATTAATAATTAGTCAAATAAAATAAAATACTACTACTTTTCCTTTTTTTTCATGCAATTTTCTTTTTCCAATTAATATTTTTTTAATGATTTTAGCGAGGGCGGTTGTGTGATGTGACTTTTGATTAATAATGGGTCAAATAAAATAAACTACTTTTCTTTATTAGTTAAAAGATATTCTTTCTAATGCAATTTTGTTTTGGTACAATGGAAAATTGTTTTTACTATTAAAATTTTACTTTGTTTTGTGTTTGCAAGTTAAGTAATACGACACTGGTTATGTGCAGGCGAAGTTTCGACGTATGGTATATAACCGCGTTTAACCATTCTCAATTTGATTTTTTCCTTTTTTCTAGGTTACCGAGTCAAAGATTGATTTGTTCACGTAACAGTGATGGATAAAAGCGTTATCTTTTATCGTAATGATTTGATTAATTTAAAAGAAAAAGAAGCAAAGTTACAAAATTAAAAGGTAAGACAAAATTTTAAAATAAACTGTTAAAATTCATTAAAACTTGGTTCATTCATTAGTTGAACCACTCATTCATTCATTGATCAAACCTCATAATAAAATTGGATAAAATTGAAAAATTCGATTGAATAAACGTGTTATAACAAATAGGTATTAAATCAGTCGAACTGGATGAATCAATGTCTAAAAAAAATCACTAACACCTAAAAAATTTAAAAATATCATAATCTCACATGTTCATAATTTAAATTCAAATTTGAGTTAATTATAAATTTGAGTCAAATAATTGTTTTAAAAATTTAAACAAAGTATTAATTTCAAATATAAACTTATGTTTGTTGTCTATCAAACATGCATTACTATTTACTGAAAATTTTACATGATACCCCTACCATTATTCCTCTACCCTTTCATTTTTTAAAATATTTCAATTCTACCATTTTCACTTATCAAATAATTTTATTATCTAATATTTATCATTTCACACCCTTACCAAAGTGTATCGAATAACTTTGTCCAAAGTTTTTCGGTATGTAATTTTTCTTCACCGGATAACTTGCAATCAAGTTTTTGGATATGTATTTTTTATCCACCAAATAACTTGCAATCAAATTTTCCGATATGTAATTTTTCTTCATTGGATAACTTACAATCAAGTTTTTCAGTATGTATTTTTTTCTTCACCAAATAATTTGTAATCAAGTTTTCCGATATATCATTTTTATTCATCGAATAACTTGCAATCAACTTTTTCGGAATATAATTTTTCTTCATCGAATAACTTGAGTTTAGACAATATTGAAAAACTTTGGCCTAAAGTAAATAAAACTGCGGTCTATTCTAAGAGACATGGTTTCGGCAACTTATGAAATATTGTATATCCCACACATAAAAAACTGTTGCCTAGTATTTTAGGCAACAATTTTATTTACTTTAGGCCACGGTTTTTCCTTGTGTTTTCAACTTATGAAAAATTGTATATCCCATGAATGAAAAACCGTTGCCTAGTGCCTTAGGAAATGATTTTATTTACTGTAGGCCACACAGTTTTTCCTTGTTGCGTAAACTCAAGTTATTCGATGAAGAAAAATTACATATCGGCTAAAGTCTTTAAATCATATTGATATTGAAGCCATGAGGAGTGGGAACCAAGTTATTAGAGTTCACGGAGAGTTCTTAACAGCTAAAGTTACAGATGATGAGATCTTAAAAGCATTGAAAGGGATAGGTGACATGAAAGCTCCTGGCATTGATGGTTATGATGCTAAGTTCTTTAAGGCCAGTTTAAATATCATTAGGAAGGATGTTGTGACAGACATTGAGGATTTCTTTGAGAAAGGGAGTTTGTATAGAGCTTTTAATAGTACTATTATTACCCTCATCCCAAAGAGTGAAAATGCTAAGACTGTGAAAGATTATAGACCAATAGCAGGGTGCACAAATTTTTATAAAATCAAATCCAAAATCCTGACCAATAGATTGGGGAAGATTCTGCAGACTGTTATTCATAAAAGCCAAGAAGCTTTTGTGCCAGGATAGATTATTCACAATCACATACTCCTAGCTTTTGAGTTGTTGAAGGGATATACTAGGAAGGGTGAGACCCCCAGATGCATGATGCAGCTAGACCTGCAGAAGGCTTATGATATGGTGGACTGAAAATCACTAAAGTGTATCTTGCAAGAGATTGGCCTTCCTAATAAGTTTGTTGGTTGGATTATGACTATCACCATAGCAGTCAGCTATAGGTTTAATATTAATGGTGATTATTTTGATGTTTTGCAGGCTCAAAGAGGTATCAGACAAGGGGACCCCATGTCCCCTTTGTTGTTTGTCATTATGATGGAGTACATGAACATAATTATGGTCAGGATGCAACAGAACCCAAATTTCAACCATCACAATAAGTGTGAGAAGCTTGGCTTAACCCACTTGTCTTTTGCAGATGATGTTTTGTTATTTAGCAGAGGTGATCCAAAATCTGTTGAGTTGATTCTTGGAGCTTTCAAAAGCTTTTCTGAGTCTACAGGTCTGAGCATAAATCCTAGAAAGTGAAAAATATTTTGTAGTGGAATGAAAGCTAGTAATATTCAATCAGTGAAGTCCATGTCTGGGTTTGAGGAGGGCCAACTTCATGTGAGAAATTTAGGAGTGCCCCTTACTAGTAAAAAGTTGAGTCTGAATCACTATTTGCCACTGGTAGAAAATATAGTTGACAGAATGAATCATTGGTCTTCGAAGCTGTTGAGTATAGCTGGCAGGTTCCAACTTGTTAAGAGTATCACTGTGGCAATAGCTCAATATTGGATGAACTGTTTTCCTATTCTAAAAAGCGTTATTCACAAGATAGATGTAATGTGCAGGACTTTTATTTGGTCTGGTCAATCTGATAGGAGCAGGAAAAGTCATGTTGCTTGGTCTAAGGTGTAACACCCTTTTCTACCCCCAATAATGTTACCGCAGAAACAACTCAAATATCAGAGTAAAGCATAAAAAATCACCTCAAAGGGTGCACATTTCTCATTAAATCAAAATAACACAATTGCCCTGTAAACAAAGGGTTATCCTCAAAATAAGTCAAAAAGCCTTCATATGGCAGCGGAACCAAAAATTTTCAAATAAAAGGTTTTCAACAAAAGGCCCTCAAAAGTAGCAGCAGAACCACCATAACCACAAATAATCAAAAAGGTTTTATAATAAGCTATAACATCAAATAACAACAAATAAATCAACATGATTTGACTCGACGACCCAACCCGATGTTACACTATCAGAGCAAGACCCTCTACATCGACCAAAAGCAAATAAACTTCAAGATCCTCGAAAGCATCCACGGCTAAACCTGATCACCTGCATGTTACCCACGTGGAGGCAACATTAGAACAGGCAGGGTGAGTAATCACAATTCATAATAATCATTATAAAACAAGATATATTTAAAATGGCATTATCTTCAAATACGACATTATCAGGGTCATCATCAAAGAAAACATCAGGAATCACTATATCACAAATCACATCCACGTCACATAAAATGCAATGCACAACAAGACTCGTGCATGTGGTACCAATCGTCATAATAGATGGACACTAGGCCATCAACCCTCCAAAGATCCCCGTTAATAGGATCGATTCCGCACTTGGAACCGAAGCACGTCATAATTACCTCATATCCGCACAATGGGAATGAAGTATCGTCACAGAGTATGCATATGAATGCATGATACACAACGTCAATAATCATCATCATTAAAACATCATTATGTGCATCATCATTCATCAAAACATCATGTTCGTCATGTCGTCATTTATTCATCAAAACATCATGCGTCATCATCTTATCATCATACATCATACATAAACAACTCACAATCATTAATATACGTCATAATAATTCATATCGTCACTTAATCATCATACATCATACATAAACAACTCATGATCATCAATATACGTCATAGTAATTCATATCGTCAAGTAATCATCATACATCAAATATACACAGTTCATAATCATCAATATTCTCATGAAATTCACATGATCAATTACTCGTCAAAACATCACGAAATCGTCACGTTATAATCATCATTAACGTCACTAACATCATGGTAAAACATCAGAAACATCACAACACCGAAAACATCAGAACATCACAAAAATCATAACAAAACTTCGCGAACAACAGGGTTCTCTACTGAGTTCACTGTGCAAACTCGTTCGCTGGGAGGTTCGCCTTGCGAACTCCAGCGAATCCCTCAACTCCCACAAAAAACCAGAAAGTTTCCCCTTCTGCCTCTCCTCGCTGCCACTATTCGCTTTGCGAAGCCCTTCGCTGGGACCTTCGCTTTGCGAGCATCACAGTTACTTCCCAGCATTCATCAGAATCCCCACACAGTCATCGCGCATTCGCTTTGCAAACTTTGGCGAACATTCGCCTTGCGAAGCTTTCACTCGCTTTGTGAGCCTGCGATTGCAGGAAATCGCTGCTACGCATTCAGTAGCATTCCAGCCCCAAAATCCTTGCGACTTAAACCTTAGATTTCCCCAAAAACATCCCAGAACAGTCTCAAAACATCATGGCTCATCGAAGGTCTAAAACCTACGACATTTAGGCCGATTCATACATATCCTAAACCTTAATTCACCTAAACCTTCAACATTCTCAAGCTTCCCATAAACCCCATAAATCTCTTCACCACAAGATTGAAACTACAACAATGGGGAAATCTGCCCCAAAGGTATGTTTTTATCCGATTAAATTCAACCCTTAATAATCGATTCGCAAAATACCTTCAAATCATCAATTCGTCACAAAAATCCCATAAACCCTCAAACACAAAACAACCACTTCAATTACATCAAATCCTATAATGAAAACAATGAAAGGCAATTACTCCCCATACCTTAGATTGTCGAATCTAAGCTTTCTCTATCGATCCTGCGGAAACCTTCACGAATCCTCGCCGTTTCCCTTCTTTCCTCAGAGCTCTGCACCTTCTTTCCTTCTTTTCACGGTTAATCACAAATGAATCCTAATTCTCCTCAATTCCTCCTTTTTATGTTAATTTAACTCTTGGGCCTCAAATATGGGCTTTCTCCATAATACCCTCACTAATCCTCCTCAAAAGTCCAATTTACCCTTAATTCCTCTAATATTATTTAAATTAATAATAATACTAATATATTCATATTATGTACTATTATTTAATAAAAATAATCAAACTCCACCAAAATACCGACATCGACACAAACCACCATATTCACCAAAAATTCACCAATATTATATTTAAATAAAATAAATATTCTAATAAATTTGGGGTGTTACATAAGGTATGTAGCCCTGTCATCCAAGGGGGTTTGAATATAATAAATATAGAGATTTAGAATAGTGTGATCTTACTGAAGTGTCTTTGGAATATATGCAAGAAGGTTGATAGCCTGTGGGTTAAGTGGGTTCATGCTTACTACGTGAAGGGGGATGATGTGATGAATGTCGCGATAAGAACCAACTGTTCTTGGAACCTGAAGCACATTATGAACAAAAGATACATGGTGAATCAGATCCAACAAAGTTGGGATGATATGATGAGGAGTAATAAATTTTCAATGAGGAAAGTCTATATGCAGTTGGTGGACGATCATTATAGAACCGACTGGAGTCACTTGATCAGGCACAATGATGCTAAGCCGCGCGGGTAGTGTTGTATTGTTGGCTTGCTTGTCATGGCCGGTTGGCAACAAAATCTAGGCTAATGAAAATGGGGCTGCTGCAGGATTGTGTTTGTAAAATTTGTGTTGTGGCTGATGAGAGTCAAGATCATCTGTTGTTCGAATGTAGAGACTTGAAGATTATTTGGAAAGATGTGTTATAGTGTTTAGGCATTGCCCATAATCCGCAATGTTGGAAGGATGAATTATGTTGGATTTTGAGACATACAAGAGGAAAAGGGAGACTTGCTAGTTTAGTCAAGATGGCGGCTGCTGAGACAATATATTGAGTTTGCCGTTACCGTAATGCCGTAATTTTTGAAGACAATAGAGATAATACTAGAGTGACAAAAGATATTATAGATAACATAGTTTATAGAGGGTGGAGTAAACCAAAATATAGGTCTCTTATAGCTAATTTCTTAATGTAAGGTTGGTTGGTCATTGTTTTTTTTGGTGTTGGGCTAGATCCTGAGCGATCACCTTGTATATACTTTGCCTTTTGAAATATAATCTTTTATTTCAAAAAAAAATTACATGCCGGACAACTCGATTGCAAGTTATCTGGTGAATAAAACTTATATAATAGAAAACTCGATTGCAAGTTATTTGATGAAGAAAAATTACATATCGAAAAACTTGATTGGAAGTTATCCGGTGAAGCAAAATTACATATCGGAAAACTTGATTGCAAGTTATTTGGTGAAGAAAAAATACATACCGAAAAACTTGATTGCAAGTTATCTGGTGAAAAAAATACATACCGAAAAATTTAATTGCTAGTTATTTGGTGAAGAAAAATATATTTCGGCAAGCTTGATAGCAAGTTATCCGGTAAAGAAAAATATATACCGAAAAACTTTGAACAAAGTTATTCAGTACACTTTGGTAGGGGTGTGAAATGATAAATATTAAATAATAAAATTAATTGATAAGTGAAAAGGGTAGAATTGGAATATTTAAAAAATAGGGGTAGAGGGATAATGGTAGGGGTATGAGGTAAAATTTTCCCATATACTTTATGCAACACCCCAACCCAATTAATAGAAACCAATGATATCAATCACATAGGGTAGAAAATAGAGTATGTTCAATTTCCGCAACCTATCAATGCTATAATACTGCAATAGCCTCTATTCACTATATTTAACATCATTGTCACTAATTTTTAAAGGAAAGAATATCAACTTTCTCTTATATTTTTATTTTAATTTTTTTTAAATAATAAAAAACTGCGTCGTTTTAATTTTTAAAAAAAGCACTTAAACTGCTAATTTTCCAAAACCGTCAATTTTTTCGATTTTTACCAGTTTACACTAGTTTTTATTGATTCTCATTGATTCAATTACATAACCGATCCAACGATTGAATTAGACCGATTACCATTCTGGTTCTCGGTTTAACTGGTCCGACCGACCGATTTGGTCTAATTTTTAAACTATGGTTAAAGGTGTGAAAAGCAATTTTCTCATTAAAAATTTTATAAAAAAATTTAATAGGATTTTGTTTTTAGTGAAAAAAAGAGTGCAGGGTAAAAGGAAATTTAAATCCTTATAAAAATAAAACATCAACAGAAATAGTAATTCGCAAATCCTAAAAGTTATTGTGTTATTTTTTATCTTTAAAATACTACTCCCTCCGTTCCATATTATAAGAAAATTTTACTTTTTAGATTCGTTGAATAATTAATATATCTGGTCTAGACCTGATATATTAATTATTCAACGAATCTAAAAAGTAAAATTTGCTTATAATATGGGACAGAGCGAGTACATGATGTAACAGTTCAAGGAAATATTCAACTGTGTAATGTATGTTACAAAGTTGTTTGACAAACGGAATTCGGCGGCGTATGACAAATGTCCGAGATCAAACAGATTCAATATGGAATTTTACAAAGTTGTTTGGGAAATTATTAAATTTTACTTATTTGACTATGTGTTTAATATGAAATTTGGTAAACAAGCATTGGTCTCTTACAGAAGGTTACTTATAGGGTCAACCAGATAATCCTATGACATAGTGCTTAAAGACCTTTCTGAATTTTGTATAGAAAAGTGAAGGACTGCAACGTGGTTGAAATCTTCAAGTAAACTAGTGCAAAAAACTAAGTTGTTTGGAATGATAAAGGGATTCGATTATGACTAAGTGACAATTTTGTAAAGGAAAATATAAAGTAACCAGAGAATAACAAAAGAATGAAAGCAGAATTGCAAAGAGAATAAAATTGAAATAAAAGACTTTGCATTTAAATGAAATAGTGTTTGGAATCATACATTTTGCTCAAGTAAACTCGTTTCTCGCTTCGCTGGGTACTTTGAATTTTTGAGTTTTATGTAATAACTTAACCACAACACTTTGAATTCTGACACTAGAACTCCTATTTATACTAAATATAAAATTATTGCCTGTAACATTCTCCTTTTCAGAATTTGACATGTAAATTCTACATGCCTTTTGCATCTGAAATGTCTTCCACGTGTCTCCTTGGATAAGACTGAAAAGTGGTTACTCGTTTTGAAATTATTTCTTAGCGCCAAACACTGCTGGTCAACGTGTCTCGTTGATGGCTCACGTCAAAATCTCAAACAATGTTGTTGTCGAAATGTTGGACGAAATCCTTTTTCATAAAAATTATTAAGTCGCAATCTCTATCCCAAAAACTGAGGCTTTAACTTCCTTAATCAGCAAACTAAGTCGAAATATCCATTAATCAGACGTCTTCGCCAAGGGGATCTTTTTTCCCTATTCCTATTTATCATTGTTGTAAAAGTGCTTACTGGTTTAATGAGAAATTTTGTTTCACAATTAGTTTTCCATCCTTTCTCTTTCTCAGATTCACTCTGCTTTGATTTACTTCAGTTCGATGATGACGCGATCATCCTTAGAGAGGCTACTTGGGATATCATTTGGGCTATAAAAACAATTCTTCGTGGATTCGAAATGGAATACGGGCTAAGAGTTAACTTCCATAAAAGTAAAATTCTTAGTTTTAATCTTTATCCAAAATTTTTGGAGGCTTCTTCTGACTTCTTTGTGTGTCCAATCAGTTTCCTTCTTTCTAACTTCCTGGGAGTTCCAATTGGGATCAATCCCCATAGGCGTGGTTCTTGGGATCAAGTTATTGAAAAGCTTCACAGTAGGCTTTCTTCGTGGAAAGGCAAGTTTATCTCTTTTGGTGGTCGTGTGGTGTGCTTAAATGCAGTTTTGAATTCAACCCCCTATATATATTCTCCTTTTATAAAGCCCCAAAGATTGTGATTCAAGACTTTATAAAAATCCAACGAGTGTTTCTTTGGAAATGGATGAAATAAAAAGAAAGATTAATTGGGTTTCTTGGTTTGGTGTTTTCTACTCTAAGAAAGATTGAGGTTTAGATATCAAACATTGTGATTCTTCAATGTGGAAATGCTTTCCAAATGATCTTGGAAGATTCTTATTGAGCATAATTCTCCTTGGCTTTATCTTCTGTCTTTTAAATATGGAAACATTAGGGCTCAGATTCTTGATTCCAAGTGGGAATCGAACAATCGAATAACCTATTTGTGGTGGAAAGACTTAAGAATTTCTTTGTCTTCCTGGGGGCATGATTCTAATTGGTTCAAAAATTCAATATCTTGAAAATTAGGCTCAGGCGCTTCTATCGACTTTTGGAACTCAATATGGATTGACCTCATTCCTCTTAAATATTTATATCCTGTTCTGTTTTCTTTTTCTAAGATTTGTAGGTAATCCGTTGATCTTGCAGACGACTGGTGATATGGATTATAGTGTTGGAACTTACGTTTCAAACATCAACTTTCAGCAGTTGCCATTATTGAAAGAGAATGGCTGCTTAACATTCAAATGGATATCTGCCTTGTTTCTAATGTTGCTGACTCCTTCTCTTTGTGGTCTTATGCATTTGTTTTTTCCATTAAAGCGGAATTCTTAAGGCTTTTTGCTCTGTCAGCACCAGCTCCTCAGCTTGATGCTGGTTTATCTCTCGCAATCAACTCAATTTGGTCTACTCGTGTTCTAAGAAACATTCAATTCTTTGGTTTGAGACTTTTACTTCACAGGCTACCATTAAGAGACGAATTAGCCAAAAGAGGGGTCCTTTTTGTAGTGCATAACCTAGTCTACCCTTTGTGACTTGGTCCTGTGGAATCTCATTTACATCTATATTTTTCTTGATCTATAACTTCTTGTGTACGGTCCTCTCTGTCATATTGGACCGGGATGGACATTTCAATCCCCTCTAGTGACTTGGCTGCCTCTTTGGAGACTTTTGATATTCTTTTACAAAGAAGGTGCAAGAAAAAGTTGCGTCATATTTTTTGGTTGTCAATAGTTTGGTATGTTTGGCTCATTAAGAATGATACACTTTTCAAAGGAGGCCACAAGGGAAAGTCTGAGATTGTGATTTTAGCCAAACACTTTTCTTGAGACTGGTTTAAATCAAAGGTCAAGGGGCCTTTAGATTTTGTTTTGAGCGATTGGTTGTTGAACCCCTTAGATCGCTTCTTCTAGGCTCCTTTTGATTTTTCTTGGGTGTGTTTGTCTTTTCCCGTTGTTGTATTAGGGTGGAGTATCCCTTGTAATCGTTTCAATACAATTGCTTGTTTATTAAAAATGTTACATTTGATCTAAGAAATGATACAAGAGTTTTAAATGACATCTAAAATATGAGGAGCAATGGGATTATGAATTAAATTAAAAAAAAAAAGTATTAGGGATCATAAATCTATAATTATCTTAAAAAGATATATTATTAGAGTAGTTGTAAACAATTAAATATTGGAAGTCAATGAATATTTTAGTAAGTGTACAAATATGTTATCAAATAATAACGTAAAAATTAAAATTTTATAACTAAATCTATTAAAGTAAATAACAACATGTATAAAAATACTAAAGAATTTAATAACTACGTCTATTATTTCCCCTTTCAAATCATTTGTCTACGCTTGTGTGGTAATTCTGTCTAACTCTTTAATTATTCTTCTATTTCTCACAATTAATTCATAAAATAGCCACAATCTCTCTCTCTCTCTCTCTCTCTCTCTCTCTCTCTCTCTCTCTCTCTATATATATATATATATATATATATATATATATATATATATATATATATATATATATATATATATATATATTACTTTGGTTTCGTTGACAAGATAAAGAAGTGTGTTATAGAAAGTGCGTTACTTTTTCCCTCATCTATTATTTCAAATGAGGAAAAATATAAAACTGTCATGGATTCGATCCCCAAGAATATCATTTTTTTTCTTTTCAAATGCGCCACACTTTTTTTCTCGGTTTGATTTTAGAACCGAGGAAATAGATTGAATATTTTTACCTCGGTTTGGCGAAACAACTTAGGGTAAAATCCTTGATTATTAATTTTTTTTTAAAATTTACAAAATTTTCAATATAACCTGTATTTTTTTAAATTGAACCGAACCTAAATTATTTTGAAATAGGACAAAATTCATTATTATTTTTTAAATAAAACAGAACCTAAACATACCTAAATAGAAAAAAAATTAAAATTCACATTACACATTCACATTTTACGATAAAACTTAAACACATACTAGTGATTAACCAACAAAGGCAAAAAAAAGTTCAAATTCTTGAACAAACTTTCTAAAGTCTTCATCTGTGAATGGTATCCGGTCATTAAACACCTATAATTCAAATGACATATGAAAACAATTAGGATAATAACAAAACAACAACATTAAACTTTCAATAACAACAATATTAATCATTCAATCTCAATAAATATATATTACAAAATCATATAAAATACTTATTTTCTAGTTTTTGTTAAATGTAATTCATAGTGTGTCGAAGTCGAAGCATTCATAGCTTAGTGTCGTGTCGAATTGTTTAGGTTGTTTCGACATATTCATGTTAGATTTGATTTGATTGGATTCAGATTTGGTTAGATTAGATTTGATATTTTGGGTCTTTGCAAATCTATATCTATAAATAGGAAGTATCCTTGCATTGTAATCATAACATTGTATAGCATTCACATTTGCGGTTAGCAGTGAAAATACAATAGTAACAGTTGCGGTTAGTGGGTAAAACATTTCTCCAAATATTTATCTTCTCTCGGTTTTTTCTTTGTTGTTCGTTCTGAAATTTGTTCATTGTCATTGCATAAGTTGTGGGTTGTTGAACAATCTTGAAATCAAGATTGAAGTGGAATACCCATAGGGTGTGGTGAATTTCCAACATCTGGTATCTAGAGCTCCGGTTGCGATTCAAGGAGGAAAATCGTGATGGCTATGAATCATTCAAATGTTCACTTTCCGGCGACCCTACCAATTCTCAAGAAAGATAATTATGAGAATTGGTGCAAGCAGATCAAGGTGGTTTTCTGTTATCAAGATCTTTGGGATCTTGTGAAGGAAGGAGTAACACCGCTTGGGGAGAACGCGTCGGATCAAGAAAAGGCTGCACACAAAGAATTGAAGAAGAAAGATTATAAAACGATGTTTATAATCCATCAATGTGTTGATCCAGATAACTTTGAAAAAGTTAGCGATGCAGAATCAGCAAAGGAAGCATGGGAGATTCTTGAAAAGTCATTTGGAGGCGCAGAGAAGGTGAAAGAAGTGAGGTTACAAACTCACAAGAGAACCTATGAGTTGCTTCAGATGGAAGACAACAAAAGTATTACAGATTTCTTCACTAGAGTTACAAAGCTGGTGAATCAAATCAAAGTATGTGGAGAGGTGTTGACATTAAGATCAGTTGTTACAAAGATCTTGAGGCCATTGGCTCCAAAATTCGACCACGTGGTAGTAGCCATAGAAGAGTCGAAAGACTTGTCAGTATTGACGAAGGAAGAGCTTCAAGGGACGCTTGACTCTAATGAACAAAGGATGGATGAGGGAGCTGCAGCAAAGTCGAAGAGTGATATGGCTTTGCAGGTGCAGTCAGAAAAGGAAAGGAAAGGTAAAGGAAGCTGGAATGGCAACAAAGGAGGAAACCAATCGAATCAGAAGAAACCTTGGAACCAAGGCAACCAAAGAGGTGGTGCTGCAGGTAGAAGAAAAGGTGGTGATCGAAAATCTGACAAAAGTCACATTCAATGTTTCAATTGTCAGAAGTATGCCCATTATGTTAGTAACTGTCCAGAAAAGAAATAAAATCAAGAAACTGATGCAAATCTGGTGAAGCATGAAGAAGAAGAGACGTTGCTGATGGTCACAACAAAAGATGAAGAAAGATTCCAAGATCAGTGGTACTTGGACTCAGGATGCTCATCACACATGACTGGGAGGAAAGATTGGTTTGTCAACATGAAGCCCTCGTCGAAGAACATGGTGAAGTTTGCAAATGACAACACTCTAGCAGCTGAAGGTGTTGGTGATGTTCTGATTATGAGGAAAGATGGCAAAAGGTCAACAATTTCCAATGTGTTGTACATTCCAGGTATGAAGAGTAATTTGCTCAGTATAGGGCAGCTAGTCGAAAATAACTACAAGGTAGTTGTCGAAGACAAGATGATGAGAGTTCTCGACGCAGATGGTAGGTTGATCTTGAAGGCTCCAATGTCTCAGAATAGGACCTTCAAGATTGAACTCAAGGTGATGGAGCACAAGTGTCTAGCAACGACATCCAGCAGAGATGAGTGGTTATGGCATTTTCGACTAGGCCATCTCAACTTCAATGACATCAGAGAACTGAAGAGAAGAAATATGGTTTCAGGATTACCAGAAATCGACATTCCAAGTGGAGTCTGTGAAGAGTGTGTTCAGTCGAAACAACACAAGAATAGCTTCAGCAAGGATGCAGGAAGGAAGTCGAAGGCAATTCTTTAAGTCATATACTCTGATGTATGTGGTCCAATCCAGGTGGATTCAATTGGTGGCAACAGATATTTTGTCACGTTTATAGATGATTTCAGTCGAAAGTTGTGGACTTACCTCATCAAGAAGAAAAGTGATGTGATTGAGGTATTTTCCAGATTCAAATCCATGGTCGAAAGACAGAGTGGTCGAAAGTTGAAGATTCTGAGGACAAATGGTGGTGGAGAGTATGTGTCGAAAGAGTTCGATACATTATGTGAAAAAGAAGGGATTGTGCATGAGGTGGTGTCACCCTATACACCACAACAAAATGGAGTTGCAGAATGAAAGAACAGAACCATCATGAATATGGTGAGAAGTATGCTGAATGGAAAACATCTACCCAAAGAATTATGGGGATAAGCAATTTCGACAGCAACGTATATTTTGAACAGATGTCCGACGAAAAAGCTTGAAGGAGTCACACCAGAAGAATGTTGGTCTGGTGTCAAGCCAAGCCTCATTCACTTGAAAATGTTTGGATCAATAGCACATAGACATGTGCCAGATCAGTTAAGAAGGAAGGTTGATGACAAGTCAAATCAGATGATCTTGATAGGATATCATTCGATTGGAGGTTACAAGTTGTTCGACCCAGTGAATAAGCAGGTAGTGATCATCAGGGACGTGATCATAGATGAGCTTAAAGAATGGGATTGGAAAGAGAAATCCAAGAAGGATTCAGTGAGAATCTCTTGTGAAGAACCAGTCACTGAAGTCGAAAGAGAAGTTTGACAGGAACCAGTTGCAGATGAAGCAGGTTCAAGCAGACCTCGACGAACAAGACACATGCATGCAAGGTTGCAAGAATGTGTAGTCACATCAGATGATGTGGTCGATGAAGAAGGTGAGCTGGTACATTATGCTTTCTACGCAGATGTCGAACCAGTCAATGCAGCTGAGGCATTGAAAGATTTGAAGTGGGTGAAAGCGATGAATGAAGAGTTAGAATCCATCGAAGTCAACAACACATGGTCACTTGTCGAATTGCCTCAATGCAAGAAGGCAATTGATGTGAAGTGGGCTTACAAGGTGAAGGTGAATCCTAGAGGAGAAGTAACTCGACACAAGGCGAGACTTGTGGCGAAAGGATTTCTACAAAAGGAAGGAATCGACTTTGATGAAGTGTTCACACCTGTTGCTAGGATCGAAACAATCAGGTTGGTTATTGGTCTAGCAAATATGAACAAGTGGCACACATGTCAAATGGACGTGAAGTGTGCATTCCTTAATGGTCCCCTAGATGAAGAAGTTTATATCGCACAACCAGCTGGGTATGTGAAACGAGGCGAAGAAGGAAAAGTGTACAGGCTGCATAAAGCCCTGTATGGACTTAAGCAAGCTCCAAGAGCTTGGAATAAGAAAATCGACAGCTTCTTAAGTGAGAAGGAATTTGTGAAGTGTACGACTGAGCATGGAGTGTATGTAAGGAGAAGCAATAATGAATTTCTTATACTATGCCTCTATGTCGATGATTTGTTGATAGCAGGTAGTTGCAAGAAGGAGATCGAAGATTTCAAACATGATCTAAGTGAGGAGTTTGAAATGTCAGACTTGGGAAATCTCTCATATTTCATTGGCATCGAATTCTATAAGACTAGTAGAGGTTTGATGATGCACCAAAGACGATATGCAGGCGAAATACTCAAGAGATTTGAGATGCAAGATTGCAACCCAACTTCGACTCCAACTGAGACCAGATTGCAACTGTCGAAGGATCCAGACGAAGATGATGTCGACCTAACCCAATATAGAAGACTTATTAGGTCACTTAGATACCTTTGTCACACTAGGCCTAACTTAGCATACAGTGTGGGTATGGTAAGTAGATTCATGTAGAAGCCAAAGGTATCACACCTAACAACGACGAAGAGGATACTGAGGTATCTGAAAGGGACTCTCGACTACGACATTTTGTTTCCTGTAGCTGATAAAGGGAAAGAATGCAAGTTAGTGGGATACACCGACTCTAGTTGGTGTAGTGATGCTGAGGATAGAAAATCCACAGCTGGATATATGTTTATGTTAGGTGGTGCACCAGTTGCTTGGAGTTCGAGAAAGGAGCTAGTAGTGGTATTGTCATCATGCGAAGCAGAGTATATAGCTGCTTCTCTTTGTGCATGTCAAGCAACTTGGATGGTGAACTTGGTCGAAGAGATTACAGGGAAGAATCACGGAGCAATTACCATGAAGATCGACAGCATGTCAGCTATCAACTTGGCGAAGAATCCAATAGCTCACGGTCGAAGCAAGCACATCGAAATGAGGTTCCATTATCTTCGAGAGCAGGTAGCATAAGGGAAGATGAATCTGGAACACTGCAGAACTGAGAATCAGATTGCAGATATCATGACGAAGGGAGTGCAGGTCGAAGCCTTCAGAGACTAAGAGCCATGATGAATGTAGACAGCTTAGACACAATGAATTAGGTGGTGTGTTAAATGTAATTCATAGTGTGTCGAAGTCGAAGCATTCATAGCTTAGTGTCGTGTCGAATTGTTTAGGTTGTTTCGACAGATTCATGTTAGATTTGATTTGATTGGATTCAGATTTGGTTAGATTGGATTTGATATTTTGGGCTTTTAATTTTGGGCCTTTGTAAATCTATATCTATAAATAGGAAGTATCCTTGCATTGTAATCATAACATTGTATAGCATTCACAGTTGCGGTTAGCAGTGAAAATACAATAGTAACAGAAATCCCACGGTTAGTGGGTAAAACATTTCTCCAAATATTTCTCTTCTCTCAGTTTTTTCTTTGCTGTTCGTTCTGAAATTTGTTCATTGTCATTGCGTAAGTTGTGGGTTGTTGAACAATCTTGAAATCAAGATTGAAGTGGAATTCCCATAGGGTGTGGTGAATTTCCAACAGTTTTCTCATATCCCTTCTTGATGATCATAATAAAAAGCATGCACATCATCTGAATCATTTTCTTCATATGAGATAAACACGTGTGTTGTGAAAGAAAGGGACTCGGAAATATTAGGATTTAAATCTTAATTTTCATCATTATCAAGAATATGTTTTACATGTAGAACAATTAACCATCTATTGGTATAAGGGTTTGTGACATAAAAAACGTATTTTCTTGAGATTCCATGATGAACGAATCATTCATATAAGTTACCTTGCAAATGTCAACTAGTGTGAATCCTAATTCATCGATATGTGCACTAGTGTTGATGTCAATCCACTTGCACTAAAATAAAGGAACTTTAAATATAATATAATCAATCTTCCAAATATCCTTAATGACCCCAAAGTACGGTCTAGATGTCATTATATGATTCTTTTCTTTGGAATTAGAGAAGCACATGGATTCATCCTCAACTATAAACCAACTATTTTGCATGGTACTACGATCATCCTTAGATTTTGTATAGAATAAAAATTTACAGATGTCATATACACTCCAAGTTATTGCATTAAACTTAGACATATATTACATCAATTTAACTGTCTCGAATGCTCTCTTATCTTTAGAAACCTTTTCATTAAACTAATTTGTGAAACATTTGTTATGTGCTGTCACCATCCATTTTTCACTCATTTGGGAGATTTTTTCTTTGATAAGTATTTTGTGAGTGGATAAGTAAGTTTGAATTACATCAACATTATTCAATATACAAAAATGTGCTTGTACAACTATATCTCGAATCATTGTCTTAACATTTAAATCTTAAGTATCTTTACCTTTATATCTTCCAACATGATGATACTTGAGAATTACTATAGAGTCTGCTTCTGACAAATAGTTTGAGGAAAACTTAATAGCTTCTTCTGTGATGTACCTTTCAAAAATCAAAGTTTTAAGACTTTGATAATCTTTTGTATACCCTTTAAATATCTTCATGTATCGCTCTACCAGATACATCCACCTTAAATAAATTGGGCCACAAAATCTAATCTCCCTGACTAGATGAAGAATTAAGTGAATCATGATGTCAAAAAATGTGACAACCACATAATATACTGCATTTTTTGAATCGATTCACTTAGCATTTGATGTTATTTTGTCACCTTTATTAGAATTATCCTGGTAGTTTGTGTCTGTCTCAGGTACTTTACAGGTAGTAGTCGATACACGAGAAAATAGGACAAAAATGGACGAAAACGAAGAAGAATTGAAGAAAATACACTGGTGGCGACTTCCATGGTGTTTTCCATGACATGGCAGCCATGAGGCGCCACCCACCTTGAAGAATAGGCCAAAATGGGCCCTGAAGTTGATGGTGTTCGCCATAGGGACATGGCGTTCACCATGACCCCCCAACCAGCCCACATTCACCCTTCAACACTCATGGCATTTTCCATGAGGCCATGGCGTTCGCCATTGGCTTCAGGAGCTGAAAAATAGCAACAACCTTGCCCAGTCTTCTCCCACTTCAGCTGAAATATCTCCCACTACTCCTACTCAAATTAACCCTATTTTTAACCGTTCTTAGCACTATATACAAGTCTAAATTTTAGGTTTTCAATGTCCAAGTTTCTATCACCATTATTAGAGTTTAGAGCACTTAATTTTTAGGCAGAAATATTTAGAATTATAAAAGTTGCAGTTTCTCACATTGAGGAACTGTTGCAACTTAGAATTAGGGATTTCTCCGTGTACTTGGATCAATAATTCAAAAATCTTGTCGGAATCATATTTGCAAATTTAATTTCAGAATCTATTTCTATTCATCTTTTATATTCCGGTTTCAATTTATTTATAACTTTGCATTCCTATTTTGTTTATTTCAATTCTTATTGTTTCAGTCTTTATCGTTTTAATCCCTATTGCTCTTATTTTCCAAACTTTATTATAGTTCATTGTTGTTGCTAATTAATTTACAATTTTAATTTTTATTGCTTTTGTTGTTCTTTGCACTATTTTAATTTACATATCAGTTTGGATTTGTATTGTACGTATTGATTCAATTGCATATGTGTATGATTGATGACTTACAAGTGCTTCAAAATATATATTTTTCTACTGTCACGTTAAGATATATATATATAGATATATATATATATATATATATATATATATATATATATATATATATATATATATATAAAATACTTTTATGTTTTTAATGAATTTTTATTTAGGATTATTTCTATGATCAGTTTAATATTAAATAACAGTATGCTTCCCGTAAACATGTCTGACTAAGCTCTTAGAGTTCGGGATGTGAGGGCCTTCGTTTCGATGAGACTTGGTAAAATATATAGACATTGATTTTCAATTTTAAATTATTTTTCTTGTTCTAAATTTTATTTTAAAAGTAAAAAAAAGCTTTGCGCGACAGCGAAAACACTCATGTTTTACCCCAAAATTTGACCACTATTTCTTTCTTGTTATTGACTTGGAATCTAGGTCATTGACATGCTCAGGACCCTTTATAAGGCATCTGGTTAACCCTAATGACCTAAAAAGTCAAAGGGGGATCATTTCGACTTTTTAGTCCCTCTTAGGGATTTGTTTTAATTCAGAGATGTTACTTGGAATGTTATAATTTGGGGAGTTTTGCTAGAGGAATATTACCATTAGTAACTCGGACATTTTGTCTTATTAAAACATAGTAAAAAATAGGGTTGAGGGGGAGATGCAATTTCAGCTGCTCTTGTGTGAATATGCATTTTTCTTTTTCTACAGATGAAGGAATGTAAACATTATGATGATGAATTTGAAACGAGAGAGAGAGAGAGATAGAGAGAGAGAGAGGCTTCACAGGTGGTGCGTGAGGTTGATAGAGAGGTTGTCTGGAGTTATAAAGGAGTGAGGTCATGTACAACTGTTGTCACGACAGAGATTGTACTGTAGTAGCGGAGGGAGTAGCAGATCCGCGGTTATTGTAACACCTTTTTCTACCCCACAATTATCGCAGCAGAATAAACATAAAATCATAGTAAAGTCAGAATCACCTCAAAGGGTGCACATTTCTCAATAAATTCAAATCAACAAAATTGCTCCAAAAAACAACGAGTTTTTCTCAAAATAACTCAAAATGCCTTCAAAGGGCAGCAGAACCACCATAACCATAAAAATCCCACAAAAGGGTTTATTAAAATAAACCACAGTCATCAAATAATCAATAAAATAACAGCCAAAATAAAACTCAACATGGTTCGACTCAACGACCCAACCCGATGTTACACTATCAGAGCAAGACCCTTTACATCGACCAAAATGCAAATAACTTCAAAAGTCCACAAAAGCATCCACAGCTAATCCTGATCACCTGCACGTTACCCACATGGAGGCAGCATTCAAACAGGCAGGGTGAGTAATACAAATCATTATAATCAATATAAAATAAGATATGCATAAATATGGCGTCATCATCATATACAACATCATCAGAGTCATCACAATGCAAACATCAAAACACATCATCAGAAATCACAACAAATGCCACATAAATACAATGCACAATAGGGCTCAAGCATGTGGTACCAATCGTCACAATCGATGGACACTTAGGCCATCACCCTCCAAAAATCCCCGTCAATAGGATCGGTTCCACATAAGAACCGGAGCACGTCATAAACCAATTCACATCCACACAATGGGATGGAAGCCACAAATAGACCGAAGCCTAACATCATCATCACTGGCCTGAAGTCCTAACATCATCACCAGGATATGCTATAAATGCATGATACACAACATCAATAATCATCATCATCAAAATATCATTATGTGCATCATCATTCATCAAAACCTCTTGTTAATCATGTCATCATATATTCATCAAAACAACACAAATCATCATCTCAATATCATCAATAACATCATAGTAAATCATCACAAATATCACAGTAACAAAACCTCAGAACATCACAGCATCATAAACAAAATTTTGCGAACAGCAGCAGTTCGCTGCAGAGTTCGCCATGCGAACACATTCGCTAGGATGTTCGCTTTGCGAGCTCCAGCGAATCCCCCAAATCCCACACAAAACCATAGAGTTCCCAATATTCCCCAACAAAATCATCGCGCATTCGTTGCGCTGCTCGCTTTACGAGCCTGGGCGAATGTTCGCCTTGCGAAGGAATGGTTCGCTTTGTGAACCTGCGATTTCTGTAATCGCTGCTATGCACCAGTAGCATCCCAGCCCCAAAAACCTTTACGATTCCAACCTCGATTCACCCCAAAATACTCCCAAAACAGTCCTGAAACATCAAGGCAATCAAAGTCATAAAACCTACAACTATTAGGTCGGTTAGTTTCACTATTCTAACTCGAAATACCTAAACCTTCACAAATTCTCAAGATTCCCATAAACCCCATAAATCCCTTTCTCATACAAGATCCCACATATCATCAAAGAAGGTTTTGCCTCGAAGGCTTATTTTCACCCGAATCAATTCAACCCTTAATAATCCATCATCGATCCTCAGAAATACCTCTAAATCATCAATAACTCATAAACCCTTCAAAAACCCCAAAATCCACTTTAAACACATCACGTCCTATATTGAAAACAATGAAAGACAATACTCCACATACCTTAGATTGTCGTTCCGGAGTTTTCTCTACTGATTATTTGGAAGCCTTCACGAATCCTCGCTCTTTTCCTTTTCCTCAGAGCTCTGCACTTTCTTCTTATTTTCACGTTCCAACCAAAAATGAATCCTATTCCTTTCCAATTCCTTTTTGTTAAACCCTTGGGCTTCCAAAATGGGCTTTCCCCATAATACCCTCACTAATCCTCCTCAAAAGTCCATCTTACCCTTAATTCCTCTAATATTATTTAAATTAATAATAATGCTAATATATTCATATTATATACTATTATTTAATTAAATAACCACAACTCCATAAAAATGCCAACGTCAACACAATCCACCAAAATTCACCAAAAATTCACAAATATTATATTTAAATAAATTAAATAAATATTCTAATAAATTTGGAGTGTTACAGCTCTCCCCCACTTAAAGAATTTTAGCCCTCGAAAATTACCTCAAAGAAATAGAGTCGGATACGACTCCCTCATCTGATCTTCGCGTTCCCAAGTCCAACTTTCGCTAGCTGGTCCGCCCCACAACACCTTCACCAAGGTTATGCCTTTACCCTGCAGTTGCTTCATCTCTCGACCGTCAATCCGCACTAGTAAAGCTTCCACTGTCAGGTTATCCCTCACTTGTACATCATCCATCTGAATCACATGTGACGGATCCGGAATGTACTTCCTCAACTGAGACACATGGAACACGTCATGCAAATTCGCAAGTGACGGCGGTAAAGCAATCTAATAGGCTACCTCTCCTATCCTCTGGGAGATTTGATATGGACCAACAAAACGTGGAGTAGCTCGACCCACACCAGTTGTAGCGAGCGATTTTGGACGCGGTTCTTAAGCGCTGGTCGCTCTCTGCGGTTGAGCTTAAAACTATAGGTCGATTCATTTTTTATCCTATTGTGAGCTGATGAAGGAAGGGAAATAGATGTCTCCAATTAACCCTGCTTTGCATACTGAGTTTAAACAGCGGTCTGTTAGGTTACAGATGCTATCAATGTGGGGGGGCCTTTGTACTGGTTATTTGTATTTTTGCCAATACTGATTTCTTTCTTTTTATTTTGACAGAAGGTTTCTGGCGGGGAACAAGGATTAGGACGTTAGAACTGATGCTTTTGAATTACTGCTGTTGATATGGGAGTATGGGGTTTGGGTTTTTTATTGATTGTGCTCGCTAAGATCTTTCTTTCAATCTTATGCCTACGTATTCCCGTTTATCCAAAACAGGGAAATCAGAGCGTTCGTAGTTCCTCCTATTCTATGGGAGGAAATGGGTGTTTTGGTGTCTTGTTCAAAGCCCAAGACGTGAAGCGAAAGGTGGTTTGTATCTTGTTCAAAGCCCAAGATGTGAAGCTGAAAAGTCTATTTGTGTCTTGTTCAAAGCCCAAGACGTGAAGCTAAAAGGGTGTTGTCTTCAGAGAGAATTTGTCATCTCTAAAGAGGGGGTTGTGTGTGTCACAACTGTTTATAAAGGAGAATTACTTTAATCGGGATTTGTGAATCCGACAATGCCATAATTTCCTTTAAAGGGGATTTTAACCTGAAGGAGAAGACTTTAACTCAGTGTAGAGCAATGCCATCTTTCCTTAGGAATTTCTCATGCTAAAAGAGGGACAGTGGCATGGATGTAGATGATCCAGAGGCTTGCCGCTTACAGCGATTAGATGAAGGGGAAGGAGTTGTTGATGTTTGTGTACTGTGAACGAGGCACAACTTTGATGCTAAAAGGTTAATTGGATTAACCAGTGGTTTTCTTATACAAAGCCTAAGAGGAGGCTAAAAGGTGTCTCGTATAAAGCCCGAGATGGAGGCGATTTGACTCAACAAGAGAGTTTTATTGTATCTCGTACGAAGCCCGAGATGGAGGCTAAAAAGGGTCATTGACTCAATAAGAACCTTTTTGTATCTCGTATAAAGCCCGAGATGGAGGCGAAAGGGGTGATTGACTCAACGAGGGAGTCTCTTATGTGTCTCGTACAAAGCCCGAGAGAGAGGCTAAACGTTGTTTGACTCCGCTGGGGAGAATCGTTGTACAAAGCCCAAGAGGAGGCTATGGTGACTGTTTCAGTTAAGTGACAGGTCCAGTATACTGATTTTGAAAGAGAAAATCAGTTCTTATATGAGCAACACTGTACTCAGGGATTTGATTCGAGGATCCGGGTTATTTCCTTTTCTTTAAGGAAGCGGGAAATCCGAAGGGTATTGAGACTATCTGAGTCTACGGGTTTCCTTCCTATTTAACGAAGGGGTCACTTGAGAATGTCTTTGAGACTCAAGGAGATTAGACTGTCCGTGTCTAGAGTTTTATCTTTTGTACCAAGCTTTGAGAAACAGTAGTAGACTCTTTGAAAGGACTGTTCTATTAAGATGACTATGTTCTGTTCCTATACCTCTAGGAGGTCGCCGGGACAATTTGTACGAAACCCAAGAGGAGGCTAGAAGCTTTTAAGAAGTCGACGGGTCCTTGTACTTGGCCCAAGAGGAGACTATCATTCCCGGAGGAAGAGATCATTATACGAAGCCTAAGAGGAGGCTGTGAATACTTCTAAGAAGCCGTAGGGTCCTTGTACTAAGCCCAAGAGGAGGCTAGGTTGCTTTTAGGAAGCCTGTGGGTCCTTGTACGATGCCCAAGAGGAGGCCGATGCTTTTAAGAAGCCGATGGGTCCCCAAACCCCGAGAAATTCAAGGCAATGCTATTCACCGAGAATAGATCAAAGTCAGGAAAGTTCGAGAATTTGGAAGAAACTCAAAGATGCCATTCACGGAGAATACATTCATCTCTGGGAGTAGAGTTTCTTGACAATTCCTAATGTGGACAGCCTGAGAGAAGACTGTATCTGGTGATCCTATTGGGGATCTAGTTGTCTATTTCTACGAATAAACGAAACGGCGTCACCTAGTTCTAGACGTAGTTGCCGGTGAAACTCTAAATATCTATACTATTATTACACAGTTGATATGAGTTTATGAAAGAAGACTTACAGTGAAACAGCCCCACAATACAGTTATATGTATATGAAAGTGGTAAATGAAAGCGATAACCACTTACTCGGTTGTAGAGCTTCCATGCTGTTTGGTTAGTTGTTCAACAAAGAAAGATTGAAAACAACAATATATTCAAAATCAAAGGAGAAAGTGCTTTGAAATAAAAAGATTTGGGGCTTACAGCTCAAGGAGAGGCCCAAGGTTTTTATCAGTGAGTGCACTGTTGAATTTGTACAGAGGGACTTATACAAGTGACTGAGGCCCAAAATGTTTTCTATACAAAGGGATGGGTCTTACACTCTCTCAAGAGGACCAAAAAGTTTTAAAGAAAAAGAGTGGGGCTTATAACACGAGGGTAGGCCCAAGGTGATTTTTCCGTTTGAAATGGCGATCGCGCCGAGATTTTCTTTTAACGCAGAGGGACTTATACAATGAGTGAGGCCCAAATGATTTTGGTTAAAAGAGGGTTGGTTCTTACACTCTATTAGAGGCCCAAAGTGTTTTTGAATGGGTCTTATAGCTCAAGGAGAGGCCCAAGGTTATTTTTCAAAAGGCGATGATCGCGCCGTTTGTTTTTTGACGGTATCGGGACTTATACAATTCTGAGGCACAAAAATGATTTGGTCAAAAAAGGATTGGGTCTTACACTCTATTAGAGGCCCAAAGTGTTTTGAAAATGATTTATGAGGGTTGAATTAATCCAAAAACCCTAATTTGTTTTCAAAAATGTATTTAATTGAATAAAAATTCAATTAAAAGTGATCAAAATTGTTTAACATATGAAAAACAAATTGTGATTTTGGATTAATGCTTCAAAAATTAAGTATTGACCTACAAAATAATTAGAAAGCATTAAAAGTTGCAAAATCAATGTAGAAAAAATATTTAATATGTCAAAAACAAATAAAATATTAATTCTTTGCAAAAATATCAATTATATGAAATAAATAATATTTTTGGGATTTTTTGGGAAAATAAAATATTTTAACATTTTTGTGAATTATTAAAAAAAGAATCAACTCAAAATCATTAAAACTCAGAGAGAAATTAATTTTTGAATCAATTAAACAAAATCACAAAATTCAAATATTTGAATTATTCAAAAATGGCGCCAAGAACAAGGGCAAGAACACGCGCGTTTTTCAGTTTGCCCAGATTTGCATTTTCCATCCAATCTCAATGAATACGCACTCATATCATGCAATCCACATATCATTATGCTCGTCTCAACCTCACGATCATGTCTATAACACTTAATTTCATTTAAATTAAACATAAAACATGAAATCACGAAGAAACCTCAAGAACCCTAATTTCTGCATGAAGGCTAGGATTTTTGATACATGATTCAAACAATGCAATTAATTGAGGGAAAACATTCCATGCATGATTATGAACATATGGCCAAATTATTGTGCGAGGAAATATGCATAGATTGAGAGATGACCAAGTATGTGCTTACCTCTAAGCCGTGACAGCAAGTGCAATGTGATTTTTGATTTGGAGGTGTTACAGATGAGTGGTGATGATCTGAACAGCTTCCCTACACCCTATGGAGTGTGTTTGAATGGTTGGACTTGATTGAAATTGGCTGGATCAATTTGTGGTACCTCAGCTGCACTTTGGTTAAAACCTTGAGCAACCAGCTGGTGATTTTGTGAAATTGGTGTTTCAGAAGTGATCTAAGTGTTTGATCAGCTCATATGTGATGTATGTGAGGTGTGTGAGTGATTGGTTTGATTGGAATTGCTCTCAAACTCAAAACCCGATAGTGACTTGCCTTAGAAGGCAAAATTGGAGTGAAAGAAGAGATTTTGAGGAAAGCATCTGTTTGATGGCTGTGGTGTACTCAAACTGATCACAATTGAGCTCTATTTATAGTAGAGCAAGTTTTTTTTGCAAGGAATAGTGAATGGCAGCTGGTAAGTAGGTTTGGCCAATGTTGGCAAATGAAAATCCAAGTCCCCTCTAGCCATTGACTAGAGGTTAGGGCACAGAGCTTTGGTTCCCTTGGTCTTGGATAAGTCTTGACTGATTTCAGATGAGAATGGCTCAGTCCATTCCACCTTGATGCTTCCATTGAATGCTTCAATCCAAATTTGGAGTCTTGTCCCTATTTTGGCCATTCTAGGTTCAACATGTTATTTCTTGTTCCATGGACTTTGGAGGCTTGGCTCAATGATTGTCCCCTTTAGATTCAATCCTCTGAGGTGTCCAAGTGGATAGGAGCAATTGAATTTGGCTGATTTTGGCAAATCGAGCCAAAATGCAAAATCTGCCTTGCCTTTGACAGATTTCAGCAAGGCAACTTGACAATGTCATATCTCATGGTGTAAGTTGAATTTGGCAATGTTCTTGGCCATTTTGGAAAGCCCTTACATGATACAACAACTGTTTGAACAAGTTTGGTTTTGATCTCTTTTGATTCCAAGTGAAAAATCCCTCTACATTTGGCAAAAAGTGAAGCAAAATCTGACTTAGTGAAATTTTCACTAAGTGTTGGAACAAAGTGTGATTTCTTGATTTTGATCACTCCATAACTCAAAATCCTTAATGAATTGGACTTAGGTCTTGTTGAAGTTTTTGTAGAGGGTAATGAGGGCTACAAATCCATCTTTGGATGAAAAAAATTGGCCTTGTGGTTTAGGAGTTATGGTCCTCCAAAGTTAGTGCATTAGTGGTACTTTTTCCATAACTTAGAAAAATTTCTAAGTTTTATGGTTACCCCTTTTACAAGTTATCCCACTTTCTTTGATTTTTCTTGATGAATGATGATTCAAATCATACATTAACATCATTTTAGGGTTAAAAATCCATTTTGGTGAAAAATCTAAAAAAGTCAAAGTTGACTTTTGTGCACAGTTGACTTTTTATCAGATGAATTCCAAACTGTGCAATTCCTTAGGAAATTAGGTCCTTGACCTAAATAAAACTTGATGGATATGTTCCATGGGTGTCATAGGGTATATTGGGGCATGTCCTAGGGTTTGGGAGCATGTCCTGGTCAAAAGTCAAAGTTACAGTTGACTTTTCTCGCAAAACCCTAACTGTGGTGCAGATGAAATTGAAACTTGTTGCTCAAGCTTCTTTGATTAATCCATTGTTCAAAATGGATCAATATAGTTCATTAGAGACCCTCAAACCCTCTCTTGAGGTCTTGGCTCTTGATTTGTCCCAAAAGTCAACTTAGGGGTGAATTAGGTCAAGAAACCCTAATTCCTGATTTTTGATGAATGCATCCCCTGAGGCAAAATTGACTTGATGAATGGGTCCATGAGGTCCCATGAAGTATATTAGGTTATGTTTTGGATCATTGGCTTGTGTCCAGATGAAAATTTTCATCTGGAGGCCCTGGTCGACCAAAACCCTAATTTGGTGATACTGGCGATCTTGAGACTTGATCCACCTAGAAGGGAGCAGCCTTGTGCTTAATCCTTGAAGTGGGAGTCCTTTTGATCCATTGTGGATGCTTGAGAGGTTAGACAAGTTGAAGATCATGTCATTCCTTGATTGATCCTTTGTCTAAGGCTCTGAGAGGGCTTAAAACCCTAATTTTGATTGTAGTGAAGGCTCAACAACCCTTGAGGCATTTGACGAGGCATGATGGTTCATCCACATTGTGATGATGATTTACACAATGATGGGAAATCTTAGTGGTCAAAATTTGGGGTATGACACCAGTCATTGGCGTCACCCTCAAAAACACGTGATCTCCCTCTTGGAATTCAAGTGCTTCCTTCTCTTATCATGGTAGCTCTTCTGGCGACTCTACGACGTTTTCATCCTTTCTTGGATCATCTTAATCTTTTCAGTCGTCTCTTGGACAATCTCATGTACGAGTACAACACTCTCGCCCGACTCATACCAACAAAAAGGAGGCCTACACCTTCTCCCATACAAAGCTTCATAGGGCGCCATTCCAATACTAGCATGAAAACTATTATTGTACGTGAACTCAATCAATAGCAAATGGCTATCCCAAGATCCTCCATAATCCAACACACAAGTCCTCAGTAAATCCTCTAAAGATTGGATAGTCCTTTCTGTCTGACCATCCGTCTACGGATGATAGGCAAAACTTATCCTCAACTTATTATCCAACGCATCTTACAAACTCTTCCAGAACCTCGATGTAAATCTCGGATCTCTATCCGACACAATACTCGAAGGTATCCCATGCAACCTCACAATCTCTTCAATGTACATCTCGGCCAACTTCTGCATAGAATGATTAATCTTCATCGGCAAGAAATGAGCCGATTTAGTTAATCTATCCACAATCACCCAAATAGAATCATTTCCCTTAGCAGTCTTCGGCAATCCCACCACAAAATCCATGGAAATACTACCCCACTTCCATTCTGGGATTCTCAACGCCTACATCATACCTATAGGCTTCTGATGCTCAATCTTCGACTTCTGACAAGTCAAACACGTATAAACAAACTCCGCAACCTCCTTCTTCATACCTGGCCACCAAAATAGCTTCTTCAAATCCTGGTACATCTTCATAGCACCGGGATGAATACTCAACCTATTTCGGTGTCCTTCTTCTAAAATACTCTTCTTAATTTCTAGAACATCTGGGACACATACTCTATCCCAAAACTTCGTCACACAATTCTCGTCAATCCGGAATTTTCCTCTGTTACCTTGGTTGATCAAATTCAACTGGTCCACTAACTTCAAGTCAGATTGTTGTCCCACTCTGATCTCTTCTAGAATGCCACTAGTCAACTTCAACATTCCCAAGTTCACACTGTCAGGAGTCTCTTCACATACCAAACTCAAATCTATGAATTTCTCAGTTAAATCCAACTCTTTCACCATAAACATCGCCATATGCAATGATTGCCTGCTCAATGCATCAGCCACTACATTTGCTTTTCCCGAATGATAACTCAAATCAAAATCGAAATCCTTCAACAGCTCTAACCACCTTCTCTGCCTCATATTCAATTCTTTCTGATCAAATAAGTACTTCAGACTTTTATGATCACTGAACTCTTCAAACTTAGAGCCAAACAGATAATGTCTCCAAATTTTCAGCACAAACACCACGGCAGCCAATTCCAAGTCACGGGTAGGATAATTCCTCTCATGAATTCACAATTGTCTCAAAGCATAGGAAATAACTTGTCCATTCTGCATCAATACTCCACCAAGACCCATCTTCGACGCATCACAATACACCACAAAAGATTTGCTCGGATTAGGTAAAATCAACACTTGAGCGGTCGTCAACTTCTTCTTTAATTCCATAAAACTCTCTTCGCAAGCTACATCCCACACAAACAATTGACCCTTTCGAGTCAACTGAGTCAAATGTAATTCCAACTTAGAAAAGCCCTCGATAAACTTGCAGTAATAACCCGCCAATCCCAGAAAACTTCGTATCTCAGTAGCAGACTTCGGAGTCTCCCACTGTAACACAACATCAATGGAAGGATCTACAACGATTCCACCACTTGAAATCACATGGCCAAGAAAACTCACTCCCTTCGACCAGAACTCACACTTTGACAGCTTCGTATACAACTTCTTTTCCTTCAATACTTGCAACATAGTTCTCAAATGCTCAACATGCTCTTCTTCAGACTTAGAATATATCAGAATATCATCAATGAAAACCACCACGAACTGATCTAAATACTCATGAAAAATCCGGTTCATATACTCCATGAACACACCAGGTCCATTGGACACACTAAACGGTATCACAGTGTATTTATAGTGACCATACCTCGTTCTGAAAGCTGTCTTTGGAATGTCATCAGGCTTAACACGAATCTGATGATAACCAGACCTCAAATAAATCTTACTAAACACACAAGCACCTACTAACTGATCCATCAAGTCGTCGATTCTCGGAAGTAGATACTTATTCTTGATAGTCACTTTATTCAACTGCCGATAATCAACACACAATCTCATACTTCCGTCTTTCTTATTTACTAGCAACACAGAAGCACCCCACGGAGAAACACTTGGTTGAACAAACCTCTTCTCAAGAAATTCTTCCAGTTGTTTCTTCAACTCACTCAACTCAGAAGCTGACATCCGATAAGGAGCCATCGACACTGGACTCGTACCTGGTATTAAGTCCACCGCAAACTCTACTTCCCATTCTGGAGGCAAATCACTGATGTCATCTGGAAACACATCTGGAAATTCACATACAACGGGTAAGTCGACACTTGCAGCTTCACGATCAATCTGCAATGATGCAAACATTGCAAACACCAAGGCTTCATCTTCCATAAGCTCGTCTACTTGCCTAGCAGACAGGAACATCAACTCTCCACTATCACCAAACTCAGGAAACTCCACAGTCTTAGTATAACAATTGATATGAACATGGTTGAACTCCAACCAGTTCATTCCAAGGATTACATCGATTTGGTACAAGGGTAAACGCACCAAATCCATCACAAAACTCTTCTAAAAAATCATCAAAGGACATCTCAAACACACAAAAGTAGTAGTAACAAAACCATTAGCAAGAGTCTCTATTAGCATACTACCATTCATATCAGACAACTTCAAACCCAATCTATTAGCACATTCAAGCGAGATAAAAGAATGAGTAGCACCGGTATCAATCATAACAACCAACTCAATATTATTTATAAAACAAGTACCTCGAATCAGGTTGTCCTTCTCTGACACTTCTGCACCACTCAAAGCAAACACTCTGCCACTGGTCTGAGCAGCAGTAGTCGTCTTCTTCAGTTTCTGACACTTGGTACTGATGTGACCCTTCTCACCATAATTGAAACAAGTTGGACCCTCATCCTTGCAATCAGTAGCTCTATGACCCTTCTTACCACACCTGTAGCACCTAAACACACTATTAGTACAAACATCAGCACGGTGACCTTGCTCGCTGTAATACGGTGGAGAACTGACTTTTTAATTTTGTTTTTCGCAAAACATGTTGCGGTTAGCAAGAGTCGCCACCGACTTTTCTTTTATCCAATTTATTTAGGAAAGGTGAAAAGAACAGGAAAGACCTTTTTGAAAAGATTTTGAGTTCGGGGGGTAAGTTATGAAAAGGGAAGGTGTTAGCACCCCTTTTCATCCGTAGTTATCTACGGGCTCTTAATTGCTTGCTCACTTTAACTTGCTCTTTTTTGAAATGTGGTGTGTGTTTAGAAAATATTTTGTAAAAGTTGACTTTGTAATAATTCGGGTGAGAATGTATACAAAGTGTTTGTTTTTGAAAATATTTTTGAAAGTGTGAGGTGTATTTAGAAAATGTTTAGGAAAAGAATTATCTTTGGAATGATCCTTGTTTGGGATGTATACAAAGTGTTTGTTTTTGAAAATATTTTTGAAAGTGTGAGGTGTATTTAGAAAATGTTTAGGAAAAGAATTATCTTTGGAATGTTTTGTTTTGGAAAAGATAGTTTGAAAAGAATTTGAAGTGTGAGTGATTTTTTTGTTTGTTGGAGGTGTGAGCAAGCAATCTAGGAGTTTACCATCCTACCCTACTCAATAGGTCTTAGTCTGTTAGTTTCTTGAATCCTTTATGATAGGACTATCCCTACTATTTAGAAGTAGGTAGTCACTATCTTGGATGTGAGGGACAATCGTTTTGTTAAGTCTTTAAAGGATAAGACTATCCTTGTTAGTGAAGAGTAAGTAGTCCTTATCTTTTAAGACGTGCTGGGGGGTATAGTCATTGAAGGCAACAAGGGTACCCTTAGCATTTTTCGGAGGGACATCATCATTTAATCGAAGGGTCATCGAGGGGTAAGATCATTTTATCGAAGGGACTTTCCATGGGACCATGATCTTTTATCTGAGGGACTATGATGATTTCATTTGATAAGCGTCTTTGCTAAGGGTATCCTATTTATCCGAGGGACTTGACCATTTGATTTCGAAGGCAACTGAGGTGTGTTACCCTAAAGGTGAGGTGTGTGAAAGTGTTTGTATTTATGATATTTGTCTTTGGATTAGTGGGCTAAGTCTGTTTTTATTCGTATATTCTTTTCACACCCTATTATTACTAACCACATAATTTAAAAGCGAAAAAGTAAAGGTCCTACGCTATTACATCATGGGGAGGGGGATACATAATTAAAATCGGGGGAGTGCGGAAATTAAAACTAACTATTACAAGAGAATTGACATCCTATACATTGATTCTAGAAATAAAAATAAAATCGGGAATGAAAGGAATAAAAGTTCGGATGTCGATTAATTGATTAGAAAAGATAAATTATGGTTTAAAGAAATTAATTTGATTAAAAAAAATCTAATATTTTTGATATTTTTATTTTTTCATAAAAAAGATTAATTTGATTAAAAAAGAAAGCTAAATTAAATGTTTATTTACAAAATTATTTTATTTTTATTATGGACATAAATATATAAGAAAGATATAAATCTAATTTAATTTTAAAAAAATATTTTGGATGTTTTGTGATTTGGTGAAAAAAGGTTATTAGTTTTCCTTTTTTTTTTATTGGTTAAAACAAATATTGGTTAGGTTAATTATTGATTAAAAGAAAATAAAAGAAATAAAAGAAAATAAAAGAAAATAAAAGAAATAAAAGAAATAAGAAAAGAAAAAGAAAAATGAGAAAAAAAATAGCAAAAACGCTCAGCACTGTTCATCGTCTTCTTCGTTGCACCGTGCAGAATTCGCTACCATTTTGCTACGGTTTTGCTACCATTTTGCTACCATTTTGCTACGATTTCGTTCGTAGCTAAAAGACCTGCAGATTTAAAACTCATAACAATCAAAGATTTAAAGGACCAAAAGTATTCAAATCCCCTAATTCGACCCCTAGGAATCCAAATCCGTCAATATTTTTCGTTAAAACCCGCTGTAGAGGGAGGTTCGAAGAACATCTTCTTCATGCCCTAGCCATGGTGAATCGTGTCTCCTGCATGAAAGCTTCACATAAAAGCATCAAAACAATTCTAATGATGCATATGAACATAAATATGTATGAAAAATGAGTTAAAACATTATGAAATCAAGAGTACGAAAATTGAAAAGAGGGAGGAGCGGCCATGACTTGATAGTTCATGGATCGTGTATTTTCAACCTTCAAGGATGAGTGGAATGGCCTCCTGAGATTCTTTTGAGAGGGTATGGTCGTGAAAGATGTGTTGAAAACGACCACAAGGGTGGGAACTCTTATGCCCTAGTTTCACCACTTTTTTTTGAAATTGTTTTTAGGGTTTTTTGAAGCAAGAAAATTCGTGCCTGAAGTTGGTGAGGATCATGAGCTTATATAGGGGAGTATTTCAGGTCAAAAAGATTCATGGGCTTGGGTCATATTGATTCACCTTTGAATGATGATAAAAACTTGCTATTTTGGTGCATATTTGGTCATCATATCTTTCCCTTCTCATTGTGCACGAATTTGGACCAAATATATTGACCATAAACTTCATGATCTGATCCCATAATGAAGATCACATCAAATATTTGATTTTCTAATATTTATTTCAATAAAAATTGAATTTAAATGAATTAAATCCAAAATAAATAAAAAAAGAAAATGCAAATATTATGACCATGAGGTCGTGGATCCTCTCAATATTAAGTTTGGATCAGAAAAGAATGGGCTCATTTGTCAAAAAATCAAGTTTTAGTCATTACTTGCTTCATGCACCCCCTCAAATTTGCTCAACTTTGACAATGCATAACTTTCTCAATTTTTATCTCATGAGCGCAAACTAATACTTTTTGGAAACCTCAAGATGTCATCTAACCACTCCTTTTGGTCTCATGTCAATTTGATCTTCCATGTTCAAGTTATGAGCTTTTGAAAAAGGTTGACTTTTGTCGACTTTCAAAATGACCTATAATGTCTTGGCTCATATCTCCCGAATGAAGCATTTATGGACTTGGCTTGTGAGACACAAAGTTGTAGGGAATTAAATTTCCTTCAAGATGGGCTTTGGTTGAGGAATTTTTGATGAAGTATGTGGAAGTTATGCCTGGTCAAAGTACAGTTGACTTTTCCTACAAAAACCCTAATTTAGTAACTCCCTATTCTTGATGATTCTGAGGTTTCCTTGATGAATCATGATCAACGCTTGATCAAAAGATTAATTTCACCCCATAATCTTGATTTTGACCAAAAATCTTGAG
The DNA here is from genome assembly GCA_022829125.1 of Lathyrus tuberosus. NCBI lineage: Eukaryota > Viridiplantae > Streptophyta > Magnoliopsida > Fabales > Fabaceae > Lathyrus > Lathyrus tuberosus. Next base: position 1,503,952 of record JALAZF010000237.1, read on the forward strand.
GTTTGACTTTGTGTTGACCACAGTTGACTTTTTGACCAAGTTAACTGATTTTTGACTGCCTGAGCATCTGACTGACCAAACTTGTAAGGAAAGTCTTGAAACTTGTTATGAGGATTCTTTGAAGTTCTTTTGAAGCTTTAGAAGTCCAATCTACTTTGAGAAGTACACAACCCTAGTTGGATTTATTGCTTAGGAGGAGGTTTTGTCTGATGAAACTTTTGAGTACTCTTGAGCAACTGAAAATCTTATGAATCACTAGGAGACCTCTTGAGGCATATTGTCTTGAATATGTGAGGGAAAATTTTGGGGTACAACACTCGCCACACCTATAACACTTCCCAGAAGCGGTAGCTGCTCCCCCACTTGTCTTTTTCCCCTCTGAAGCCTTCTACTTCCCTTTTTCAGCTGAAGTTGTATAAGGTTTACCTCTATACCGTCCTTTCTTCTCACTCAACTGCTTGTAGTGAGCAGACCGAGCTTGGCTATCCTTATCATAGATTCTGCTCTTGTCCACTAACTCAGCATACCTGTGGATCTGTTGATACCCAATACCCTGTTTAATCTCTGGTCTCAGCCCATTCTCGAACTTGAGGCATTTGGACATCTCAGCATCAACACGGTTGTAGTGAGGACAGAACTTCACCAGCTTCTCGAACTTCGCAGCATACTCTGCAACAGTCATTTCTCCTTGCTTCAGCTCAAGGAATTCCACCTCCCTCTTACAACGAGCATCCTCTGGATAATACTTTCCCAGAAATTCCTGCTTGAACACAGCCCAGGTTATCACAGTGCCAACATCTTCCAGTCTCTGACGGGTGTTATCCCACCAATCCTCAGCCTCTTCCGACAACATATGAGTTCCAAAATGAACTTGTTGCGCATCAGTACATCCCATTCCTCGGAAAATCTTCTCGATCGCCTTCATCCACTTGTGTTCACTTGCTGGATCGTGAGTACCCTCAAACTCCAACTGATTGTTTCTCTTGAACTCCCCCAAAGCACGAAACTCATCTGGGACTCCACCATTCAGATTGAGTTGCGCCACCATATTAGCAACTGATTCCAAAGCATCAGCAATAGCACGATCATTTCTTCCAGCCATCCTACACACCACCAACAAGGTTAGAAGAACTAAAACATCGACAGTGTACAAACACTTGTCGATCGACAGGGGACTGACATCACATAAAAACCTGGCCGGATGGACCGACCAGCTCTGATACCACTAATGTAACACCCTTTTCTACCCCACAATTATCGCAGCTGAATAAACATAAAATCATAGTAAAGTCATAATCACCTCAAAGGGTGCACATTTCTCAATAAATTCAAATCAACAAAATTGCTCCGTAAAACAACGGGTTTTCCTCAAAATAACTCAAAATGCCTTCAAAGGGCAGTAGAACCACCATAACCACAAAAATCCCACAAAAGGGTTTATTAAAATAAACCATAGTCATCAAATAATTAATAAAATAACAGCCAAAATAAAACTCAACATGGTTCGACTCAACGACCCAACCCGATGTTACACTATCAGAGCAAGACCCTCTACATCGACCAAAATGCAAATAACTTCAAAAGTCCTCAAAAGCATCCACAGCTAATCCTAATCACCTGCACGTTACCCACGTGGAGCCAACATACAAACAGGCAGGGTGAGTAATACAACTCATTATAATCAATATAAAATAAGATATGCATAAATATGGTGTCATCTTCATATACAACATCATCAGAGTCATCACAATGTAAACATCAAAACACGTCATCAGAAATCACAACAAATGCCATATAAATGCAATGCACAACAGGACTCATGCATGTGGTACCAATCATCATAATCGATGGACACTTAGGCCATCACCCTCCAAAGATCCCCGTCAATTGGATCAGTTCCACACAAGAACCGGAGCACGTCATAAACCACTTCACATCCACACAATGGGATGGAAGCCACAAATAGACCGAAGTCTAACATCATCATCACTGGACCGAATTCCTAACATCATCACCAGAATATGCTATGAATGCATGATACACAACATCAATAATCATCATCATCAAAATATCATTATATGCATCATCATTTATCAAAACGTCATGTTAATCATGTCATCGTATATTCATCAAAACAACATAAATAATCATCTCAATAACATCAATAACATCATAGTAAATCATCAGTAATATCAGCACCAAAACCTCAGAACATCACAACATCATAAACGAAATTTCGCGAACAGCAGCAGTTCGTTGTAGAGTTCGCCGTGCGAACACATTTGCTGGGATGTTTGCTTTGCGAGCTCCAACGAATCCTCCAAATCCCACACAAAACCAGAGAGTTCCCAGTATTCACCAACAAAATAATCGCGCATTCGCTGCGCTGCTCGCTTTACGAGCCTGGGCGAATGTTCTCCTTACGAAGGAATGGTTCGCTTTGCGAACCTGCGATTTCTGTAATCGCTGCTGCACGCCAATAGCATCCCAGCCCCAAAAACCTTTACGATTCCAACCTCGATTCACCCCAAAATACTCCCAAAATAGTCCTGAAACATCAAGGCAATCAAAGGCATAAAACCTACGACTATTAGGTCGGTTAATTTCACTATTCTAACTGGAAATACCTAAACCTTCACAAATTCTCAAGATTCCCATAAACCCTATAAATCCCTTTCTCATACAAGATCCCACATATAATCAAAGAAGGTTTTGCTTCGAAGGCTTATTTTCACCTGAATCAATTCAACCCTTAATAATCCATCATCGATCCTCAGAAATACCTCTAAATCATCAATAACTCATAAACCCTTCAAAAACCCCAAAATCCACTTTAAACACATCACATCCTATATTGAAAACAATGAAAGGCAATACTCCCCATACCTTAGATTGTCGTTCCGGAGATTTCTCTACTGATTCTTTAGAAGGCTTCATGAATCCTCGCCGTTTTCCTTTTCCTCAGAGCTCTGCACTTTCTCCTTATTTTCATGTTCCAACCAAAAATGAATCCTATTCCTTTCCAATTCCTTTTTGTTAAACCCTTTGGCTTCTAAAATGGGCTTTCCCCATAATACCCTCACTAATCCTCCTCAAAAGTCCATCTTACCCTTAATTCCTCTAATATTATTTAAATTAATAATAATGCTAGTATATTCATATTATGTACTATTATTTAATTAAATAACCACAACTCCACAAAAATGCCAACGTCAACACAATCCACCAAAATTCACCTAAAATTCACAAATATTATATTTAAATAAATTAAATAAATATTCTAATAAATTTGGGGTGTTACAGTTATGATGGTGAATGCTTCTTTGCATCCATTTCCTTTCCTCTAAGACATTGGTTCTTCTAGTGGGAAAAACAAGGTCTAGTGGTGGAAGTGAGAAGGCGACGACAGTTTGTGGGATTTGTCGTCGACGTAAAAACAAGGTTGAAAGGAGAGAGCGACAATTATGTTGTCATTACCGATGGGGTTGAAGCATAAGAGGATTAGTGTTTCGGTGGGGGGTTTTGTGGAAGACAGTTGACGGTGTTGAAGAGAAGAAGAGGTTGTAGGGATGGTGGGTTTCAAAAAGTTGAAGAAATTAAAGTTGTTATTTGGTGTTATGAAGAGGGAGAAATTAGTTATGATTTAGAAGGTGAGAGGGAAGTTGTTGCGAGAGTGCAAAGTGAAAAAAGAGATGGAAAGTATTTTTCTTTTTCTCTTGCTTTCCCTTACTGAGTATGTACTTCCTTTAATTCATGAGAGAGAGGATTGAGTGGTCCCATAAAAGAGAGAGAGAGAGAGAGAGAGTGTGTGTGTGTGTGTGTGTAGTTTAGGCCTGAGACGTGTTTTGATACCCTTCATGAACCAAAACTATTTTTTTAGTTAACTAATCCATTCTCACGCACGCTCCTAGCCAAAGATACGAGAATGAGTCGTTATTAAATATCCCCTTGTGACAATGACGTGTCCATACCTCAATGGAGGGATTGACATATTTTTTATTTCAATTTTTAATTTTATTATTTGCTTTTATTTGTTTGGATGACAAAAATGCACATGCATTGCAAACTTTGGTCTTTAATTAACTTGAATTCGATGGTCAAGATTAATGAGGCACTTAAGAAGAAGGTGTGGGCTCTTAACCTGTCAGCATTAATGAGGCACTTAAAAAAAAGGTGAACGCCTTGAAGGAAGAACTTGAGGCCATAAAAAGAAACAAGACATGGGAATTGACTGTACTACCTCAAAACAAGAATGCCAACAGTGTGAGATGGGTTTTCAAGATAAAGCTGAAGCTAGATGGTTCAATTGCCAAGCATAAAGCAAGGTTACTGTCTAGAGGATTCCTACACAAGTCTCATTTAGACTACTTTGAAGTGTTTGCACCTGTAGCCAGACATGAAACCATAAGATTGGTTATTGCTATAACTGCAAATAGGAATTGGCCTCTGATACATTTAGATGTAAAGTTAGATTTTCTAAATGGTACATTAAAAGAAGAAGTTTATGTGTTACAACTTCTTGTATTTGTGAAAGAGAACAAAGAAGGGATGGTGTACAAGCTGCATAAAGCCTTGTATGGGCTGAAACAAGCTCCAAGTGCTTGGTATATGAAAATTGAATCATTTTCAAGCATCTGGGATTCAAAAAATGTGAAATGGAATATGGTATGTATGTGTAACATACTTCTAATGGCAATATGTTTTTGGTGTGTCTTTATGTAGATGACATACTTCTGACAGAGAGTTGTACTTTTGAGATAAACAAGTTCATAAAGGTGCTGATGGATGCATTTTATATGATTGGCCTTAGAAATATAGTATATTTTCTAGAGATGAAGATGTTACACTTTGAGATGGGAATCACTGTGCACCAATTGAAATATGAACTTGAGCTGTTGAAGAGATTTGAGCTAATGAATTATAAGTTAGCAGTCACACTTACTGAGATAAATCATAAGTTTGATTCTGATGTTGATGGTGAGGATGTAGATGCTGCAATCTTCAAACATTCTTTTGGCTGTCTAAGATATCTGTGTAACACCAGGCCTGAAATATGTTATGCAGTTGGAATGGTAAGTATGTTTATGAGTAAGCCAAATTGGTCACATTATCAAGCTGCAGTCAGGATACTAAGGTATGTAAAACAGATTATGAGGTATTGAATTTTGTTTCCATCTGGAGTGTCCCATGATTCTGAGCTTATATGCTATTCAGACTCAGACTGGTGTGGGGATAAAGTGGACACAATAAGCATTACAAGATACATGTTTATGTATCTAGGAGCTCCCATTTTTCGGTGCTTCAAGAAGCAACTAGTGGTTACACTCTCAATTTGCGCGACAGAGTATATAGCTAGTGCGTTGTCAGCTGTTAGAACAAGATTTGATCTTGATATTTTCTCTTTTACTTTTGATGATAACAAAAGTATTAAAAGAAGAATGGTTTATTTGATGTGTGTTTTATATATGCAGGTTATTGTTCTTGTACATAAATAATCAGAATCTGTTTATCTAAGATACACTTAGAGTTGCTTCATTGCTAGCCTCTGGTGGCAGAGTCTAAAGAACAATTTCTAGTGTGGCATAACGCAGACTCTGAACTGAAGGCCTCAACATTCAGACGATTTTCTACACTTAGTAATTGTATATCAGCTTCTGGTACCATTAAGAGTTGGTGATAAAGTTGTGGACTATCAGTACTACTAAAAGCATATTGTATTGTCTTATCGTCCTGTCAGCTGGAATCTACAGTATTGCAAGGCTCAAGAAAAGATGGTACATTCTATGGATGTCTACTCCCAACGACTCTATTAGTACAGAACCTCTTGAAGACTCAAAGGTTAAACGTGTTACATAATGGATTCAAAAATCTATTGTGCATCCATCTTCAATGTTTCTTGTACTTTGGAGCAGAAGCAAAGACACTTGATCAAGTAACCTTCTCAACAGCTAGTTTTTGGAAAGACAATATATATGGGTTAAGATTCAAGCCTGAATTTTCGACAAGGATTCTTTTGTTGAAGGAGTAGCAAGATCAAGCAATTATTAACTCTATGTAATAGGCATATTTTCTGTTGTAGGTTATAATTGTAAAAGCCATAAGATTTCTTACCCTTGTATATATTTAGAAATCTTAAGTGCTTTAGGTATTTTTTATGGTGATCTCCCGTAACTCTAATGCTTGCATCATGTACACCTTGTTCTCTATTCTGTTGAGCCTTCAGTAGTTTAGATTAAGTCTCTTGCCATGTACTAGAGCAAAAAGTCTTGCCTCATTGGGATTCAAGCAACAAGTCTTGAGCCAATATGCTTAAGCCACGTAAGTCTCATTGCTTAAGTGCTTGAGCCATGAAAGTATTATTCAACTAGTCTGTTTGAGAAAAAGTAAAGTCTTATACATATGCTCTAAGCAAAGGTAAGTCTCAGCTAGAAGACAGATGAGCAGGCGGCTCAGTCTGATGGTGTGAGCAATGGAAAGTCTTAGACATGTGCTCTAAGCAAAGAAAAGTCTCATCCGGAAGGCAGCTGAGTATGCGGCCTAGTCTGATGGTGTGAGCAAAGGATAAGTCTTAGACATGTTCTCTAAGCAAAGGAAAGTCTCATCCAGAAGGCAGATGAGCAGGCAGCTCAATCTAACGGTGTGATCAATGGGTAAGTCTTAGACATGCGCTATAAGCAAGGGAAGTCTAAGACAGTTGGTTTGAGCAGTTGTAAAAGTATTATGTAGAAGCATAAGCGATTGTAATCATGAAGTGGTTATAATGAAAAGCTCTTGTTAGGTAAGGGGACTGAACTACTCTCAGTTAGGGGAGGAACCAGTATAAATCTTTTGTGTCTTCTGCTGTTATTTTATTTACTTGTGCTGTATCCGCTGCCAACTAAATTAACTCAGAATCTACACACCAGTTCTGATTCTGAAACTCTGATCAGAAGCTAAATAATAAGAAAACGCGAAACACAATTCAACCCCCTATTCTTGTGTACTTTTCACACCTTCAATTGGTATCAGAGCATGGTCTGTGCTTAACACTTAACAGTGGTGCAGATATTGATCCAATAAGAAAAGTATATATCTTCTTTATGAAGGAATCAAGTGCCAAATGAAAAATATCATACGACTTTGCCTACCATATTCAAATGGGTGATTCCATTGAATTTAAATGATGGAAAAGCTAAACATATTTTTAACTCATTGGACTTGATAAAGGGTTGTTGAAGGTCTATAGAATATCCTTGAAAAAAGGTATTACTATAGAAGTTGATGGTGTTATAGATGATCTTTTTAAAAATGTCTTTCACCAACTCAGAAGATGCATATTGAATATCTTTAGAGATAGCTGTATTCTGGTAGATGCACTATCTCACTTCTGAGTATATCAACATCATTCATATGTCTGATGCTTAGACTATCTTTGAAGTCTTGTGCTTGGATTTTTGGGAATCACTTTGTGAAGCTTGAAGTAGTTACACTTCATCTAATCTTTTCAAGCAAATTTTAAAGAGGACTGTTTTTTGACTTAAATCTATAGTCACAGTTTTTTTTATGTTTACATCCTAAATCTGCCGTGTTCTGAAGATTTTTCTGTCAGTCTTTAAAGAAAAGAAATGAATTTGGATGATGAAAAACTATTCAACAGATGATCTTCTCTTCTTTAGCTTAAGTTCTTTGGAATGACTAATGATGAAAAACTTAGGTTTCTTGTCAGAAGGACTTTCATACTGGCTGAATGGATTGTGATATATGTTGATAGAAGAGTAACTTCAAGAGCTTCTGAAATATGTGTATTTTAACTGATTTCCGAAATCTGAAAGCAAGAAGATAATTCTACCAGAACCTAATATCAGATGTTGTTCAATGCTTAATCGTTTGAAACTGATATTAGTGCAGGATGCAAATGAAAAGAAGCATTTGTGTTCTGAAATAAAAAATCAAGTATTAAAAAGAAAGAGATGTTGTTAAAGCTATCTTGTTTCAAAAATATTTGATTATATGGAGTTTGTTCTTTAAGGTGATACTTAAGAAACTCCATTGCTTCTTGGTTGAGGAGCATTATGGAAGTTGTTCTAAAAGACACTCCTGTGAGAAATCTTCAACTTTTCTTTGAGCTCTGTTAGTTGTACTAAGACAATACTCTAATCTGCTTTATGTCAACCTTTGATAGCTATCGCCATTTGGTTCTGAGCTTGTCAATGATTTCAAAGTCAAAAGATTTATTCCAAGATAATGAGATTATTGCCATTGCTTAGAACAAGATTTTGTTCATATCTCATTCTAGACTTACACTCTGGAGTGACTTATGATCTGTTGTTAGATTGAGATGTAAGGCACAGAAGAGTCTGTTTGTACTTACTTGTATGGTCTTATAGAAATATGAGTATCATAATGTATCTGCTACAGTTATCAAGGAAAGAATAAGAGGCATCTTCCATAAGGTTGTTTACTACATTTATTGGGAGAAGAGCCAATTCAACAACCTAGATTCAAGTACTGGTGGTATTGAATTTGGTGAGAGTAGTGGAATCAGTGGTCAGACAACCATTGAATCAGAATCCATTCGAAGCTGTGTTCAGACTCTATTGGTCAAGTCAGAATATTAAATCGAGTCTGACCATACAAAAACAAATGTGGGGTATGTTTGTTCTTGTTTGAATTATCTTTTGATTCAATATAAATTTGTTCAGATATAAATGCAAAGTTTTTGTTGGATCTCTAGAGATGTTTTTCTTTTGAAAAGGGAAAACTTTAGAAATCTTTAAGAGGAAACTATGTTGTGTTTGTCTATACTGATAGTCTTATAAAACCACATGATGATGACATTTATGAAAACAACTTTCTCACTTTTGTGTGGATACTGTTGCTTGTTAGCTGTCTAAAAAAGACAATTCAATATTCGTCTATCACTCATGACTCTTGTTTCAAGATAAAGTGCTAGTTCTGAATAGAATCTTAGAGACTTGTGACTGACAGATGATATCTCTATCTTAGTCTGGACTTACTAGACTCTGATGGTTAATAGCTTCTGAAAGTTGTCAGTTTCTGAGATTCAGGAGAAGATTCTTTCAGTCTGACATAACAGGTTAGGTAAAGATTTTTCTAAAACCTTTTATAATACTTAATCTTTATTAAAGGTGGAACTTATCTGGTGGAATTGAAATATCTGCTGGATAAAGAACCTTTGGGTAATGATGTTTTCTCTTTTAGTACTTGCTGTTACTATTCCCTGTCTTGTGAAACATCATTGTGTCCTTTTTTGACAAGATTCTTATTTTTGTGAAATTCTTGTTCAATTTCTTTTTCTTCTTCTTCTTCTTCTTCTTCTTCTTCTTCTTCTTCTTCTTCTTCTTCTTCTTCTCTTTCTTCTTTTCTTCTTGTGTGCGTGCTGATAAAACCAAACCTGAGATGAGTTCTTCAGTTTATTCTCCTTTGAATCAACTAGTTGTCATCAATAAAAAGTTTATGGATTTTGATGAGTTGCTTAAGATTGGTTTCAAATTCTAGGAGACTGTGTCTAAACAAAGGTGGAGTGGCAACTTTGAGATGCTATGTGATTTCACTTATCCAAGTCTTGTCAAAGAGTTTTGGTTTAATGCCTCAATTATTGAGTTGAATTTTGAGTATGCAATTTTGTCTAGAGTAATTGGTGTTTCTATTAGAGTAACCTCTAAAGCGATTGCAAATGTGATCAATTATGTGGAGATTGGATAAATTCCAGGAACTCATGCTTGGGAACACTATCTTCCTATTTGGCGTATCTTTGTAGATTCATCTAATACATAAATGGTTTATAATCTTCTTCCTGATGATTTTGTTTGGAGTCAGATTCTAAATTCAAACTTACTGTCAAAGGATCAATATTTAGACTAAGTGGACCCTATTAAAAAAGATCTGCTTCTACTTCTTAATTCAGATTTGAAGACTGATCTTCCTCAAGTTATGTTTGACCATTTGAAGAGGTCTCTTTCTTCTTTTAAAAAGGGAAAGACCTTCTTCATACCTTTTTGGACGAGTTATTTCTGAATTACTTGTTCAGCAAGGGGTTAACATAAGTTCTGAGGCTAGTTCTTCCAAGATTTGGAGAAACAAGTTTGAAGTTATCTACGAAAGATTCTGATGTTAGATTTTCTACTTAGTTATGCTTTGTATTATTGTTGAAATCTTTGTATTAAGTATCTTATTAATAAATTCAGAAGTTTGTTCATGCTTGTGTTTAATTTTAACTGATTAATATTTACTCATGTTGTTCCCTGAGTATCTAAAATAGATGAAAGAACTCAAATGTTTGCAACTTATTTTATTACTAAAAAAGGAAGCTATTACAAGACAATTAGATTTTTCTAGTCTAATGGATGTGTCCTAAGGAACTCCCTAGGATCATCTGATAGTTCTAGATTGTCTAAGAAATCTTGCCATTCTTCCTTAGCAAACTCCAAAGCCTCCTTCCACAGTTTGTTTCTGCGTCTGGATCCAGAAGACTTCTTTCTTTTGTGTGTCTTCACAAAGGACGCTGAAGAGGAGAGCACTTCTGAAGCTGTCTGCTTGCTTGCAGGTTCTTCAGCTGGAGTCTTGCTTTGAGTTACTTGAGTTGCTGCATTCAATAATGTTGCCTTCCTGAAATCTCTCTTTGGAATCCAGATTCTCTTCTGTTTATACATCTTGGTGTTTTAGAGATTAAGTGATGATGGAAGAAAGCTTACTTGAGTCCTTTTATAGACGTATTAAATTTATTATCTTGAGTTTAATATTATTTAAGTACTGATTAAATCAGCATTTTAATAATGACTCTTGGTAATATAATATAATCCATTAAGATTCTCTGAATTAGTATGAGTTTATGACTGATTTGTTCTAACCGTCGTTTCTGTGTCAGTTTCACTTTATTAAGTGTACCTTCAGAAAATCTAAAGTAAAATTCGGGAATGTAAATGCGTGATAAAGAAGTATTGGTATGAAATAAACTTTTCATTAATTAAATGAGGATTATAACTTTTTAACAACAAAAAAGGGGTACAAGATATGTCCTAGAATTCATCTTTAGCCATTGAATCGCGTGCCCAACGGCGTCCACTATTATTATAGTCCACCCATCATCCTCTGAATCAATCACTTCTTCCTCTTCTATATCTGGAAGAGAGCGGTAGAACAACTTGTTGACCCTCTGTTTCTTCTTCTTTGATCTCTTCATGCTTCTTCTCTGAGGCTTTAAGGTAGCTACTGTTGAACCACCTTCTGAAGGTCGTTCAGGTGCTGCTGAAGTAGCTTCTTCAAAAGCAAGTTGTGTTGAGAGCAGAGGTATAATTGTAGAGGACTCAGAAGTAGCTCGCCTCTGAGGGGGTATGTAAGCCAAACTTGTAGAGCTTTCGGTTGCTTCTGTTATGATAGATGCATTATGACTCTCAGTTGCTAATGCCATATCCTTAGGTTGGTGATTGATGAAAATGACTTAGGAGTGAAATGTTTTTATAGCAACTTCTGTGGATACCAAGCGTCTAAATTTAATACTTGTTTAATTCTTGGAACAGTAACGACCATTTAGACTTCAATGCGTGCATTTTACAAACCTTAATAACTCTTATTACTTGATTATTCTTCCTTCTTGGAAACTGATCTTGTAATGATGATCTGACTTACATTTATTGGTGATATCTTTTTCTCTCTTTCCTTCTTTTCTTTTTATTCTTTTTTGTGACAAAAGGGGGAGAAATAATAGTAAGTATTTTAAGTGGAAACTGAGGCCATTGAATACATATTGGTCATTTATTTCTTTTCTTTTTATTTTCTTGTCACTAGTACAAAAAATACTTTTAAATCGGTTAAAAATGACTTTTTAAATCGGTTGATGGTCTGATTTAATTCCAGCCGATTTAGAAAGTTTTTGGATTTTAAATCAGGTATCATCCGATTTAAAATATTTTATTAAATCAGTTAGTCTGATTTAAAAGTGTTTATTTAAATCAGTTTGACACATTTAAAAAAAGTTCAAAAAGTAATGAAAGTTTTTGAATCTTTATAATCCAATTTAAAATCTCAAATTTAAATCGGTTCACTTGATTTAGTAATGCTATTTTAAATCAAGTCATTCGATTTAAAAGTACAATGCCATTTTTTTCTAGTTGTTATTTTTCTTTTGTTTCTTCCACAATATTGTACACAAAATTAAAAATAATACAAAATTTCACCACATAAACTAATAACAACTTTTAAAATTATACATACTCATTAAATAATTCTTCACATGACCAAAGACTTAAAATTACTACAAATATTATCATTTAAGTTGTCCTGTGCTAGCTTCTTTTGTATTAGCTTCTTCTAAATCTTCCATTCAGTTGTATAATCATCTACATGATATCCTGCTTTGTTGAATATATCATTGTACTTAGAAAATACATCACAAAAATGTTGAAAATGGCATACAAATTTGGAATAGTTTCCTGATACAACAAGTTTGAAAATAAACCAATAGTAGTGAAAAAGAATGTAATTATAATGTGCAATTTCCAAACACCCTATTATAAAACCAAGCTATCTACCACACTAGCTAGAGAATAAACTAAAATCATGTATCACCAAACTATTATCTTCCATGAGAATCAATGTCTAAATAAAATAAAACTACATAATAATGGTACTTTCTCTAGTAGGTACACATATTTGCCAAATCCTAATCCTCACATTATCTTCTCTTTATTGAGATTAACATATCATGCCAGACTTGTTTGTTCCATATGCGTATCTACTAGTACCTACCTACACACAAGTTACTGGAAGTTCTAAATAGTTCTAAATTCAACAAGAAGTTCTAAATAATTTGCAAATAGGCAAGTTATGGAAAATATTCAGCAAGGGAAATATTGAATTGGCCAAATCTTTTATATATATATATTTAATGATAGAGGATTAAAATATATTTTAAAATTTATATTATTAGTTATTAGTATTGTTATTGGGCTATTGTGTATTTGGGCTTTTAATTCATTATCCATCTAGAGTCCTATATATGTAGTGTCTATGACACATTAGAAAATCATCAATCAAGTAAAAAATGTCTTTTATTCCATTTATTTTATTTTGTCATTTTAGTGTTCTTCCCCTTTTATTTTAGAAACCCTAGTTAAATAGTTCTTGGTAGGAAAATCTTCCTATCAATTGGTGCTTTCATCGAAGATCTCACTCTCGCTAATTAATTGGAAATGGAGATTCCGGTGTTTGATGGTGAAATTGATGCCTACTGGTGGGTACTTTGCACCGAAAAATACTTCAAACAATGGATTACACCAGAGACATTGAAGATGACGGTGACCGGACTTGCCATGAAAGGCCCGGCTCTAACTTGGTGGCTTCGTTGGTATCCATGTCATCCATGGGTGAATTGGGATGCATTCACAACAATATTTCTATGGAAATTCAAGCCTGAGTGGCGGGAAATTCTTCCTATTCCAAATGATGTAGAGGACGTGGAGTTTGAACCACAACAGTTGGTTCGATGCAGCAGCATCGATGATTCCAACCATTTTTCTTCTTCACCCATTGTTTCACATCTGGATTTGTCATCACCGGTTAAAGATTCCCTTATTCAATCTCCCATTTTGGACGAAAACCCATTCAACAATGACCACACACCTTTGTTCATCGAGCCAGAAAATCAAGATATGATCCAAACATTTGAGCTCATAACAACAGGTCAAGACGCCGTTCCGGTGGTCATCGGCGAACAAAAAGACCTTATCATTGCAGTCTGCAAGGATAAAGATCTACGATTCGACTTTAATTTGATCTTCTCTGTTTCTGTTCTGGGTCGTTCCTCTTGCTTTGCACTCGCGATGTTCCCTTCAACATTTGCATCTCTATCAATGAAGGCAACGATGATCACTACCTCCATAACATCACCCCAACACTTAGTTTCTTTATTCGACCCTGGAGGATATCTTAACTTGCTAAAACCACCTGATCAGAGTAACATACAATGGTTGATTTATTTGATAAATTTCTGTGCAAATTTTGGTTGGGTGTACTCTGCACAAAAGGTGTTTGCTGAAATGTCCGAACAAAGTGAGTTCTCTTTGTTGACGTTCATTCAAGGATTCTTGACTAGTAACACATATGGTTGGGAAGTGTACACATCACTGTCATTGGATTTAAGGAACACTTATGAAATAGACACCAATTTTCCAGCTTATATTTTAGAGCAGAATCAGGGAGACAAAGAGGTAAGTATTCTTTATTTGAAATCTTCTGATGGCTCCATTCTCTCTATTGGATACTTTGATGGAAATATCTTTTTATGGAATTTGTCTTCTACGTCACCTTTCAAAGGTCAACAAACCACAACTGTAACATTTGTAGTTCCAAAGCTACCCGACCCAAGTTTGCAGAAGGAGTTGAATCTTAAATTGGAGTCTTGTGATAATGTGAGGCGCGTACTTGACAATTTTGACTCCAGGACTGATGAGCTCGAGCTGCAGTTGAAGAAATGTATTATCTAAAGGAATCATCTTGAAATTAAGATGGAAGAGGCGAATCAGGATACAGGGAGAAAAGATATCAAAGCTGAGTTTCGTGTGGTGGCCTCAGCTTTATCTAAAAAATGGGGATGATGGAAGCACAATTAAAGCGATGGAAGGATGCTGCTCTTGAAGTTGTATCATTGCGTGAGAAAGCACATTCTCTAAGAGCAGAATTGAGTGAGAAGACAAGCGAATTCAAGAGCCTTGTAAAAAAATGTGCCGATCAGGTTTTGGAAATAAAGTCTTCAAAAGCATTGATCGAAAAGTTACACCAGGAGAATCAGGAGTTAGAATTTGTTCTGGATATGTATGGCGGAGAGGATTATCAGAAAAGCTTGCCAGAAATTAGAGAATCTGAAAGTAAGGCTCGCTCTCAAGCTGAAATGCTGAAAAATGCTTTAGATGAACATGGTCTAGAGGTGAGAGTGAGAGCTGCTAATGAAGCTGAAGCTGCTTGTGAACAAAGGCTTGCTGCCGCAGAAGCTGAAAAAGAGGAGTTAAGGGCCCAGCTTGATGAAACTGAAAGAAAAAAATCGGAGCTGGCCGAGGCTATTAAATTTAAAGAGGTTGAGGTAGAAATCTATGTCTCTGAAATTGAGACTATTGGTCAAGCATATGAAGATATGCAGACACAACACCAACATCTGTTGCGGCAGGTGGCTGAGAGGGATGACTATAATATCAAGCTTGTATCAGAAAGCATGAAGGCAAAACAGTTACATAACACATTGCTGTCTGAAAAGCAAGCGTTAGCAGATCAACTTAAACAAATTAATTCTTGGATAGAAAATTCAAAGAAAAAGATTGCAAGTAGTGTAGAACAGATACAATGTCTTATATTAGAATCTGCTAAATGTACTCAAGAGGAAAAACACATTGCAGTGGCCTTAGAGTTTGCCAGGAGGGAATTGGCTGATGCTGAGAAGGAATTGAAGTTGCTCAAGTCTATTGCTTCATCCTCAGAGAAAGAATACGACCAAATTCAGAAAGATGTGGAAGCTTTTGAAAAGGAATTGGAAAGTGAAAGGAGTTCACGGAAGAAGCTTGAGGAAGAACTAGCGGAACTAAATAACCAAATTGCTGAGCTTCATGGAAATCTTACGCAGGCCTTAAACTCCATGGATAATTTTCAGCCAACCTTGTTTAAGCAACCACATGGTTCTAATGTTCAGTTTAATATTCCAGGCCGCAGCTTTCAACCTCAACCTCATGGACCTCCAGCAGGACCATATAACCAAGTTCATGAACCGCCTTTCCATATTGGAACTTCCAATTTGTCTCTAAGTGGAGGATCACAGTTTGGTGTCCCACCACAGGGAGCTATGCACGGTGATATGATAGCCAACTTTCCACCACATGCTCCTGAAGGTTTAGGTGTGGGGGATGAATGGGTCAAATATTTCTAAATTCCTAGTCAACAAAATATTGGTCGAAGAGAGTTTGAAGATGATCAAGTTGTAGTGATTATATTGTCTCAGTTTAAGCGGTGGGATCCGGGAAGAATGAAAAATGTTATGACATTATTGTTACAACCTTGAGGACAAGGTTGATCTTGGAGGGGTGAGTAATGATAGAGGATTAAAATATATTTTAAAATTTATATTATTAGTTATTAGTATTGTTATTGGGCTATTGTGTATTTGGGCTTTTAATTCATTATCCATCTAGAGTCCTATATATGTAGTGTCTATGACACATTAGAAAATCATCAATCAAGTAAAAAATGTCTTTTATTCCATTTATTTTATTTTGTCATTTTAGTGTTCTTCCCCTTTTATTTTAGAAACCCTAGTTAAATAGTTCTTGGTAGGAAAATCTTCCTATCATTTAAAGCCTTCACTGCATCATGTCTTGTAGTTTCAAAAAACTGCAATTTTCATTAGTACAATTCAATGCTCAATCAAAAACTAATCAGATTGAAAAGCTAACACAAAATAAACACTACCATGTCCACGAGATTGATGATTCCATCATTGAGTGCACAATATATTTTGAAGCTAATGTATATTGTACTAGATAATTGCTATAAGCACATCCTTCAGACTGCAAAATGTTAAAGAAAATCAAAAGTTATCTTAAACTCAGGAAAAATGTAATATCTTGAATCAGAAAAGATTACTTAGGTATTACACAATAAAACTCACATATCTGACAACCGATAAGGAGAAATAAAAGTTGGTGAATTCTTATCTACCCAACTAAAAAAGTTGGGTAAGGTTACCTTTAATGTAAAATGTTTTGAAAACAAAAAACAATTATACTATTTAATAAATAATTAAATATGTTAAACTTAGATGGTATCATGTGATTGGTTGAAGGTACATTACCCACCTTTTGGTGATGGGTAGAGAAGTTGTCTCCATAAAAGTTGTTGTAGTGTTGGCAGCTGTTCCAACATATCGTCATTAGCCAACGATCGAGTTCTGGTATGTGCCTGTCAAAGGAAAAAGTTAGTAGCATTCATAGCATAAAGAAATTTTGGAAAACTTAGATGCGAATAAAGTAAGGTAAAGAACAAACTTTAGCTGAAGCCGGTGATGATTTTATTAAACGCTCTGACTAGATGTCATATTTAAGGATTCTAAAACATTCGAGTATTTCCTCTAAATGTAGTGCGTAGGTTTTCGAACCTAAGCAGAACAATCCGAAGCTGCAAAAAAAAATTGTTAGAATGAATAATTAAGAGAACTAATTTACCTAAAGAGCTTGAATCATCTTTGAAATTCAATATTTGGCGAATATGTCCCTTGCGCGAGTAGTTCAAAAGCACTTCTCTGAATGTTCCATATGCCTTTTCTCTTTTAATACTTACAGTATTTTTAGTCTAAATATATGTAGTTTAGTTACATACAGTGGTTTCATAATGCACCTATAAATACAGTGATATAACAATATGTCATGCAACATTGTCAAGCGTTAACTAGCAGAGTTGTAGAACACACGAGTAGATACCTTGGGATTTGCAGGGTTGTCGAATTGTTGAAGGATATACGCATTTGGAGTCTTGGTCAATATCTCTTCCGCTTTCTGAACTGCCCCTTTCATTCCCTTTGCATGATCTGTCAGAACCAACTCAGCCCCAAAAGATAGAAGAAGGGTTCTCCTTTCAAGACTCATTGTAGTTGGCATTGTAATGATAAGTTTGTAGCCTTTTGCTGCTTCTAGGAAGGCCAATCCAATGTCCGTGTTACTGCTCGTTGCTTCAATGAGGACACTTTTCAATAACACAATACAGTCATCATGAATCAAAGTAAGTACAGTTGATAATAAGGGAAAACACATTAAAATATCATCAAAATACAGAAACTCACTTCGGTAACATCTTTGGCAATTCCAGACCTTTCAACCGCCATGCTATAAGCTCACTATAACACTGGAAAACAAAATCAAATTATTAACATCCAAATTTGCGAGAAAAAATAAATCAAGAACAATTTAGGGTTTGAGAAAGAGACTTACAAAGGTGCGGTAATGGAAGGTTACAAATTTGAATGCCTTCTGATTGAAAAAGTCAGGTCTATTGTTGGAAGCTGAGAGAGGAATTCCCTAAAATGAGAAACATGTGAGCAAAAGATATACAAATCAGAAACAATATATTATTTAGAGAGAGAGAGAGATAGACGTGAGCGCCGCCGATACAGTGAGAAGGAAGGGCTTGTTTTGCCGCCGGTACAGTGAGAAGAAATGGTATGTTTCGCCGCCGAGAGTGAGAAGGTAGTGTTCGTGTCGCAGAGAGAAGCAACTGGTTTTTTTTATGTGGGTTTATTTTTGTGATATGAAGAAAAAAAAAAGAGGAGATACTTTATGGCTATACGTTTTTGCAGAAAAGAGAGGGGGCCAATTTTTTTTAATTATATATATTTTTTAAATCAGGTCAACCAACTTAAATTATATTCACTAAAAAATGTGTTCCATGTGTCCTAGCTTTTCAATTTTTTAAATCAAGTGGATAGCATCTGATTTAAAATGTATGATTTAAAAAGGGGTTTTTCTACTAGTGTGTACATAGGTTTGAGTATGAGCTTACAAACCTCAGACTTAGCCTATCAGACGCAGAAGGAGCTTACAAACCTCATATTCTGGTGTTGCCAAAGAAAGTTAAAAAGGGAGACATATTTTAACTCTCTTGTACATAGTGTTAAGATAGAGCTTACAAACATCTGACTTAGCCTGTGAGACCCAGAAGGAGCTTACAAACCTCGTATTCTGGTGTTGCCAAAAGGAGTTAAAATGCAGTCATTTTGGTGTTCTTAACTATGGAACTAAAAGGGAGCATACAAAACTCAACCTTGGAACTGTTTGACTCAGGGGGAGCTTACAAACCTCAGATCCTAATGTTGTTAAGAAGACTAGTTTATTTTTCTTGAGAAATACTTCTTAATGCTAGAACAAGCTCAACTGTGAACTATCAAACTCAGTGGGAGCTTACAAACCTCATACCCTGTTCTTGCAGAGAAAATTAAATGCCCAACATTGTCCTTTAAATACTTGTGTTTGTCATCATCAAAAATGGGGAGATTGTTAGAACAAAATTTGTTCTTGATATTTTTTCTTTTATTTTGATGATAACAAAAGTATTGAAAGAACAATGATTTATTTGATGTGTGTTTTATATATGCAGGTTCTTGTTCTTGTACATGAATAATCAGAATCTGTTTATCTAATATACACTTGGAGTTGCTTCATTGCTAACTTCTGGTGGCAGCGTCTGAAGAACAATTTCTAGTATGGCTTAATGCAGACTCTGAACTGAAGGCCTCAGCATTCAGAAGAATTTCTACACTTAGTAATTGTATATAAGCTTCTGGTACCATTCAGAGTTGGTGATAAAGCTGTGGACTATCTGTACTACTGAAAGCATATTGTATTGTCTTATCATCCTGTCAGCTCGAGTCTACAATATTGCAAGGCTCAAAAAAAGCTGGTACGTTCTATGGATGTCTACTCCCAACTGCTCTATTAGTACAGAACCTCTTGAAGACTCAAAGGTTAAACGTGTTACACAATGGATTCAGAAATCTATTGTGCATCCATCTTCAACGTCTCTTGTACTTTGGAGCAGAAGCAAAAACACTTGATCAAGTAACCTTCTCAACGGCTAGTTTCAAGAAAGGCTATATATATGGATGAAGATTCAAGCCTGAATTTTCAACAAGCATTCTTCTGTTGAAGGAGTAGCAAGATCAAGCATTATCAACTCTACGTAATAGGTAGATTTTCTGTTGTAGGTTGTCAATGTAAAAGCCTTAAGATTTCTTACCCCTGTATATATTTAAAAATCTTAAGAGCTTTAGGTCTTTGTCATGGTGATCTCCCGTACCTCTGATGCTTGAATCATGTACATCTTGTTCTCTATTCTGCTGAGCCTTCAGTAGCTTAGATTAAGTCTCCTGCTATGTGCTAGAGCAAAAAATCTTGTCTCATTGGGATTCAAACAACAAGTCTTGAGCCAAGATGCTTAAGCCAGGTAAGTCTCATTTCTTAAGTGCTTGAGTTGTGAAAGTCTTATTCAATTAGTATGTTTGAGCAAAAGTAAAGTCTTAGACATGTGCTCTAAGCAAAGGTAAGTCTCAGCCAGAAGACAGATGAGCAGGCGATTGAGTCTGATGGTGTGAGCAATGGAAAATCTTAGACATGTTCTCTAAGCAAAGGAAAGTCTCAGTCAGAAGGCAGATGAGCAAGCATCTCAGTCTGATGGAGTGAGCAAAGGGTAAGTCTTAGACATGTGCTCTAAGCAAAGGAAAGCCTCAGCCAGAAGGCAGATGAGCAGGCGACTCAGTCTGACGGTGTGAGCAAAGGGTAAGTCTTAGACATGCGCTCTAAGCAAGGGAAGTCACAGACAGTTGGTCTGAGAGTTGTAAAAGTCTTATGCAGAAGTATAAGCGATTGTAATCATGAAGTGGTTATAATGAAAAGCTCTTGTGAGGCAAAGGGACTGAACTACTCTCAGTTAGGGTAGGAACCAGTATAAATCTTTTGTGTCTTCTGCTGTTATTTTATTTACTTCAGCTGTATCTGCTGCCAACTGAATTAACTCAGAATCTAAACATCAGTTCTAATTCTGAAACTCTGATCAGAAGCTAAATAATAAGAAAACGCGAAACACAATTCAACTCCCCCCTTCTTGTGTACTTTTCACACCTTCATCAGCATGTCAGGCTGTTTGGCTAATGAATTTGCTGCAGGAACTAAAGTTCAAGGTAAGCAAACCAATCAGGTTGATGAAAGACAACAAATCATCCATAAGTATTACCAAGAATCCAATGCTGCTTGGAAGAAGCAAGCATGTTGATACTAAATATCACTTTCTACGTAATCAAGTTCAAAATGGAGTGTTCGAGGTTCTTCACTATAACACTCAGGAGCAACTTGCAGATGTGATGACCAAGGCAATTAAAACTGAACACTTCATTAATTTAAGAGATGAAATTGGTGTTGTTGATTTTTAATCTTGAATATGAATTAAGGGATGATATTAAATATAATGTAATTCAAATTCAAGTTAGTTTCCGTTTCAATTACATTTGCATTTAAGTTTCATTTAAGTTGATGCATATAAATTCAAAGTTAGTTACATTTGTAAGAATTAAGTTTTGAGATTTGAAACATAAAAGTAAATTACAAAATTGCCTCTATATAAATTCTTTCATCTTCTTCTTTCTCTTGTGCATGCAACAATGGAGTATTATTGTTAACTCCAACAAATTTTTCTATCTATTATATAAAAAAAAAATAATATTATAATTTTATCATATTTAAATATTTATTAAATAACAATAATTTTTTCATAAAGATAATTTTGAATTTGAACAGAATCCTAAAATGTTAAATCTCTTATCATTGTTAAATCTCTTATTAAAGAAAAATTTTGCTGTCTTATTCTCTAGCTCGAGGACTAGTAAGTAGTTTCGAGCATGGTTTGAAATTGCGGACCGCATCACCTGATGCGGCCGCAATATTGCGGTTGTGGTCAGCAACGCATCGGCAACAGACCGCAATTGCGGTGTGAATGGAAATCAAACACAACAACCGCATTACCACCGTAACAGAACCGTAAATAACGCATTATAACGGTGTTTCAACCGCAACAGACCGCAACGACCATTTGTTCTTGTTCAACTCAAATTTATTTTCACTCATTTAATTTTAGACGTTTAGTAATGTTTTTAGAAATGAAGAGAAATTTGGCGAATGATTTTTTTCTTCAATTTAAGAGACATGTTTATCACTCACTATCCTGTGTTGTTGTTATTGTTCACTGGAGAAGAAGAAGCGTGTTTAACCTAAACTTTTTTTAATTATTTTATTAATTTTGGAAGTGTGGCCATGTGGTGTATAATTTGTTTAAAGTTTAATTTAGAATTTGTGATGCTGGTAAGGCCACGTGTGACGTGAGTGTTCATGCATTAATTTAATTTAATGAGAAAATACAAAAAGAATTCATTTCTAACTAATTTATTTAAAATTTAGTTAAAATTTTATGAGAGAATTTATATAGGAAACTTAAATTGTAGGTTAAAAATATGATGGGTAGAAAAAAACTCAAAACAAATAAAAATATATAATGTTGTAATGTTAGGATAATTTAATTTTTGAATTATTTAAATTTATTTTTTATATTTAATTAATTATGTTAATATTGAAAATATTTTTTTAAATTGTTAAATTTTCGTTATTCAACCCTTAAAAATAATTTAAAAAAACTATTTCAAAATTAATAGATAAATAAAAAATTTTAAAAATTTTAAACTATTCATAAATATAATAATTTGTAATTTAAAACTAATATAAAACTAAAAACAAATTATTCATAAATACAATAAAATAGCCTAAAAGTAAATTAAAATTAAAATAAAACTATAAATATAAAAAAGATAAATAATTACAATAATTTTAATACTTTTTTACATGCCATGTATAAAATTATTTCACGCCACAACGGCCACAATGCGCAAAACAGTGGCCGCATAAGCCGCAACCGCAATATCCACAACGCAACCGTATCTACAACTGCAATTTAAAACCGTGGTTTCTAGCAAATGATATTTGATTTATAAAAAGAAATAATAATAAATAGTTGTAACTTTTTGTCATGGAATTGACCATATATTTATCTTCACTGTCATACCAATTATGATCAATATACAGGGGTGACCGGTCCAGAATCAAGCAAACTTAATGTATTGTCTCTCGTGCAGAGAGGAAAGGAAACGATATAGGGCTATTGAAACAACCATTTTTATTTTCTATATAGTATATGATTACACGTACACACAAAATCACAGTCATCATCATCTACATACACCAGTGATCAATTACAGAAACAAATAATGGCTAATAAATAAATCGAATTCCTAACCGACTAACGCAAGAATTCTATAAGATAAAAAATATGTTTAAAGACAAAGACATCTAAGCTAAAAGCATGGAAACGAAGATTCCAGCCAGAGAAGTAACGGCAAAGAAGGTATTGGTGATAGAGAATGCAGCAGATGGTGCCTCAGCTTCTCCTGGGGTTGATGCTGGACCATTTGTTCCTGGTGCTGGTGGAGAAGAAGTGTTTGGGATTGGTGATGAAGGAGACGGTGTTGGAGAAGAAGTTGTTGAAGGAGAGGGTGATGGAGAAGAAGTGGTTGCAGGAGAGGGTGATGGAGATGTGTTTGTGGAGGGTGATGGAGCAGGTGCTGAATTGGGTGATAATGATCGGGTGGGTGAGGGTGCAGGAGCCTGTTGTGCTATGCATGAAGTAGCCAACAACCCCAATATCAGAAACACTTTGATTGCAACAGAACCCATGTTGTTATATGTTTGTTTGATAGAGAAGAATGTCGAGTGAAATATGACTCCTCCAAATATAAATGGTTTGTAGGATAATTGATTTGTGTAAGGTACAAGTGCATAATTGGGGGTATATATAGTGTGATATTGCTTCTGTGTTTTCTTAACGATGGCGGTGTGTGATTAATAATTAGTCAAAATGAAACAAAAGACTACTTTTCCTTAATTGTTAAAAGATATTTTTTATTGCAATTTTGTTTGTGAGTTTGCAAGTTAAGTAATACAACTGGGTGGTACGTTTCGTATAACCGCGTTTAACCATTCCCACTTTGATTTTTCTAACGCTTTTTCTAGATTACCCAACATTCAAACATTTTGTTTTGTTCACGTAATGGTTACGTAAATTGATAGGTCGATAAGGTGTTCAAACGCGGCTCCTCTTCATCACAAAAATTCACCATTTCAAATCGCTGACCATTATGGGTAAGTTTGTTTTAGTTTTAAAAAAAATAGATTTTTTTTTTGTATTTTTAAAAATGAATTCTACAAAAATATTTTTTAAAATATTATAAGTTTTTTTAAATTTGTATTTTATAAATTAAAAGACTAATTTTGATATCTTATGACATTAATATACATTATTGAAATTCAAAACATAGTCAAAATCACAATTTTTTCAAAAAGTCATATTTCAAAAATGATTTTTATGAAAAACTATTTAAAATAGCTTCAAAATTAAATGATTTTTTGAAATTTTGATATCCAAAATTTTTTTCGATAAAATGATAAGTCAATAATTTATTGATGTTCAACATGTCTTCTAATTAAATTTCTTTACTTTCTCCGCAATTTACATTTTGATATTAGTGTTTTCTCTTGGTTTAATTTGTTTAAAGAGGCAAAGTTAAATTATAAATTCATAAAGCAAGTCAAGGCATAAGTTATTGCAAGACCAAACTGTTACAAACAGGGCCGTTTTTGAAGGCGTGCATCGCGGACTATTGCACAGGCCTCAAATTTTTTAAAATTAAATTATAAATAAATAGGGAAAATTTTACCTCATGCCCCCACACTTGTCTCTCTACCCCTACATTGAATTTTTTTTTACCTAAATGCCCTCATATAAAAAGTTAATTTGTTTTATTTTTTCACCTTTCCATCATTTATTTTTTCACCTTCTATCATTTAATTTTCACATTTTTAAAACAATTATCATACAGGAACACTTTTTAGAAGTGTTTCGGTTAAAAAAATTGCTAAAGTAACGAAAATTGTTTTATTAAGACACCGAAATACTTTTTAAAAGTGTTTTGGTTAAACAATTTTTTTTATTAAGACACCGAAATACTTTTTGAAAGTGTTTCGGTTAAAAAAATTGCTAAATAAGTTTTAGCAACAGTTCAAAACCGTGGCTTAAAGTAACGAAAAAATTATCATACCGGAACACTTTTTGAAAGTGTTCCGGTTGGATGTATTAATAAGACACTGGAACATTTTTGGAAAGTATTCTTCTTTTAAAAAAATGCTAAATGAGTTTCAGCAACGCTTTGCAACCGTTGTCTATTTATTTTAGGCATCGGTTTCAACCTGTTGCCGAAACTAATTTAGTAAGAAAATTCTATCCGGAACACTTTTATAAAGATGTCCGGATTTTATAATATACTCAACCGGAACACTCTTAAAAAGTGTTCCAGTATGACTTTTTTTTTGAATTTTTGAAAGATTACCAACCGGAACACTTTTTTCAAAAAGTGTTCCGGTATTAATTTTTTTTTGAAAATTTTTGAAACACGAATATTATTCAACCGGAACACTTTCATAAAATGTTTCGGTATGATAACTTTTAGAAACATAAATGATGGAAAGGTAAAAAAATAAAAGAAATTCTTTTTATATGAGGGCATTTTGGTAAAAAAAATCAATGTAGGGGTAGATAGATAAGTGTAGGGGTATGAGGTAAAATTTTCATAAATAGGGTCTTATAAAATATTTGACATGTTAAATCTTGATTAAATAAGACCTATATTTGTTTTGTCATGATTAAACTATGACTAACCTACATAGAGCCTCCAAAAACGTGAGACGGCTCTGATTACAAACAGTGTAAATATTAAAAAGCAATTACACCAAGAAACATGGAGCCACCTAAAACATGTTCTTACTCTATCCGTTTTTTATAAATTGTTTTACATCATCTTTTTTTTTTTAATTATTTAAAGGATCTTGCTAATGAATATCCCAATAACACTCTTTTAAAGATTTTAAATAAAGAAAATATTCATTGGAAAACTTAACTATTTTAATTTCCAAAGCATTAAATACGCACATTGAAAATAAAAAAACTTGCAATGACAAGGCCTTAAAGAATGTCTCTGAGACTCGTTAGCATTTCTTTTATTTAAATTTATCTTTTCAATTCACTTAATAAAGGACATTATTTAAAATCTTTCATAATATTTCTTTCTTATATAACAATACTAGTTATTTTTCTAAATCTGTGTGACAAATCCAAAACAACTTATAAAATATATCGGAGATAGTATATTAAAATTGGATTGAAAGTTAAATTGGCGAGATCTTTGATTTAGGATTCAATTGTTTAAATGTACGGATAAATAAAAAAATAATTGATTTATAAATATGAACTAGTAAATACTTGTGTTATTACGCGGGTTCTCAATGTACTGAACTAAATTCTTATATGGAATTGATAAAAAAATAATAAGAAAATAGTATTAATATTATTGCATTACATGACTAAATTATTTTCTAATTAAAAATATATAAAGTTATGAGTGGATGATGCACCATAATTACATTCTCAAGTAAAATCATTTATGTTAGATATACAAACCCTTAAAGAAAGAAATTCTCCAATTGGTTGTAATGGAAATTTCCCATGTGTTAGATATTGGCAAATATTTGATTGTAGTACTACAATTCAAGCATGAGAACATAAGGAAAATAATTCTAAGAATGACTACCCTGCTGCCTATGACTATCTTGTTGCGTCCCGCTGCATAGAGAAAATGATATTTAAATATGTATGCATGAAAAAAATCAAGTTATATTTATTTGATAATGCAAGACAAAATCTACAGCATTTTTAACTTGGTAATTTGATATCCAATAGAAAAAAATGAAGATTTGTCTCTACCATGGAGAACTGAGAAACGATTCGATGGATAAAGAAGAAGATATAACACAATTAGACGAGGAAAACACAAAAATAAATATCATCATGGAGATGTGCCAACAAAATGTTCTAGCCATATAGAAATCTAGCCAAAGATGTTGGTGAAATCAAGAAAAATACATCAAGGAATGGTGATACTTATAGCAACAAGTAGTCTCACCTATGTGTTTTCTACAGAAGGAGTTTGAATTTGAATGTATATTCATACATTTTTTGTAGAAAAATTACAAAGGTTATGCTAATTATACTTACGGAGCAAACATGAAACATAACTACAAATGGAAATTAGTCAAAGATAATTAATTACAATCAATTCTTATTTGAATGAAAATATATCTTATTAATAACAAAATCATTTCCATCTTGATTTGAATAGAAATAGTATATATTGTTGGAATTCAACCACGATCTATAGTGAATTCTTCTCAATCTTGATCTCAAGATTATTATGTAATGACAATGAACAAAAACAAGAACACGTTTAAAGAAAATGAGTATGAACTGCAGAGTAACTTTCTGCCCACAACTGTAAAATTTTATTATCACGTTGCAACTGCAAAACCGTGATTATCAAACTTGATTATTACAATAATAAGGGTTCCTTCCTATTTATAGATTTAAGTTAACTTGCATCTCAAGATAAAGCACAAACTATAAAAGCCCAAAAATATCTAATCTAATCTTTCTAAAATCAAATATGATCTTTCTAAATTAAATCTAATCTTTCTAAAATAATGAATTACATATTATCACGCCACCTAATTCATTATGTCTAAACTATCTACATTCATCATAAACCTTAGCTTCTTGAACACTTCGACTGGCACTCCATTCGTCATGATGTCTGCAATCTGATTCTCAGTTCTACAGTGTTCCAAGTTCATCTTCCCTTCTGCTACCTGTTCTCGAAGATAATGGAACCTCATTTCGATGCGCTTGCTTCGACCGTGTGCTATTGGGTTCTTCACCAGGTTGATAGCTGACATGCTGTCGATCTTCATGGTAATTTCTCCATGACTCTTCGTTGTGATCTCTTCGACTAGGTTCACCATCCAGGTTGCATGACATGCACAAAGAGAAACATCTATATATTCTGCTTTGCGTGATGACAATGCCACTATTGGCTCCTTTATCGAACTCTAAGCAACTGGAGCACCACCTAACATAAACACATAGCGAGCTGTGGATTTCCGATCCTCAGCATCACTACACCAACTTGAATCAGTGTATCCCACTAACTTTCATTCTTTTCCTTAATCAGCTACAAGAAACAAAATGCCGTAGTCGAGAGTCCCTTTCAGATACCTCAGTATCCTCTTCGTTGCTTCTATGTGTGATACCTTTGGCTTCTGCATGAACCTACTTACCATACCCACACTGTATGCTAAGTCAGGCCTTGTGTGACAAAGGTATCTAAGTGACCCAATAAGTCTTCTATATTGGGTTGGGTCGACATCATCTTCATCTGACTGCTTCGATAATTGCAATCTGGTCTCAGCTGGAGTCGAAGTTGGGTTGCAATCTTGCATCTCAAATCTCTTAAGTATTTCTCCTGCATATCTTCTTTGGTGCATCATCAAACCTCTACTAGTCTTGTAGAATTCGATGCCAAGGAAATATATGACATTTCCTAAGTCTGAGATTTCAAACTCCTCACTTAGGTCATGTTTGAAATCTTCGATCTCCTTATTGCAACTTCCTGTTATCTACAGATCATCAACATAGAGACACAGTATAAGCAATCCATTATTGCTTCTCCTTACATATACTTCATGCTTAGTTGTGCACTTCACAAATTCCTTCTCCCTCAAGAAGCTGTTGATTTTCTTATTCCAAGTTCTTAGATCTTGCTTAAGTCTATACAGGGCTTTATGCAGCCTGTACACCTTTCTTTCTTCGCCTTGTTTCACAAACCCAGCTGATTATGCAACATAAACTTCATCGTCTAAGGGGACATTCAAGAATGCACATTTCACATCCATCTGACATGTGTGCCAATTGTTTATGTTTGCTAGACCAACAACCAACCTGATTGTTTCAATCCTAGCAACAGGTGCAAAAGCTTCATCGAAGTCGATTCCTTCTTTCTGAAGAAATCCTTTCGCCACAAGTCTCGCCTTGTGTCAAGTTACCTCTCTTCTAGGATTCACTTTCACCTTGTAAACCCTTTTCACATCAATTGCCTTATTTCCTTGAGGCAATTTGACAAGTGACCAAATGTGGTTGACTTCAATGGAATCTAACTTTTCAGTCATTGCTTTTACCCACTTTGAATCTGTTAATGCCACAACTGCATTGATTGGTTCGACATCTGGGTAGAAAGCATAATGTACCAGCTCACCCTCTTCATCGACCACATCATCTGATGTAATCACAAATTCTTGTAACCTTGCAGGCATGTGTCTTGTTCGTCGAGGTCTGCTTGGGCCTGCTTCATATCTCACTTGTTCCTGTCAAACTTCTCTTTCGACTTTAGTGGCTGGTTCTTCACAAGAGATTCTTACTGAATCCTTCTTGACATTCTCAGTCTAATCCCATTCTTTAAGCTCATCTATGATCATGTCCCTGCTGATCACTACCTGCTTATTCATTGGGTCGAACATCTTGTAACCTCCAGTCAAATGATATCCTATCAAGATCATCTGATTCGACTTGTCATCAAGCTTCCTTCTCAACTGATCTGGCACATGTCTATGTGCAATAAATCCAAACACCTTCAAGTGACTAAGGCTAGGCTTGACACCAGACCAACATTCTCCTGGTGTGATTCCTTCAAGCTTTTTCTTTGGACATCTGTTTAATATGTATGTTGCTGTCGAAACCGCTTCTCCCAATAATTCTTTGGGTAGATGCTTTCCATTCAACATACTTCTCACCATGTTCATGATTGTTCTTTTCTTTCTTTCTACAATTCCATTTTGCTGTGAAGTGTAGGGCGACACCACCTCATTTACAATCCCTTCTTTTTCACGTAATGCATCGAACTCTTTCGACACATACTCTCCACCACCATCAGTCCTCAGAATTTTCAGCTTTCGACCACTCTGTCTTTCGACCATAGATTTGAATCTGGCAAATACCTCGATCATATCACTTTTCTTCTTGATAAGGTAAGTGCACAGCTTTCAACTGTAATCATCTATGAACGTGACAAAGTATCTATTGCCTGCAATCGAATCCACCTAGATTGGACCACATACATCAGAGTATATGACTTCCAGAATTGCCTTCGACTTCTTTCCTGCTTCCTTGCTGAAGCTACTCTTGTGTTGTTTCGACTGAAGACACTCTTCATAGACTTCACTTGGAATGTCGATTTCAGGTAATCCTGAAGCCATATTTCTTCTCTTTAGCTCTCTAATGTCATTGAGGTTGAGATGACCTAGTCGAAAATGCCATAACCACTCATCTCTGCTGGCTGCAGTTGCTAGGAACTTGTGCTCCATCACATTGAGTTCAATCTTGAAGGTCCTATTCTGAGACATTGGAGCCTTCAAGATCAACCTACCACCAGCGTCGAGAACTCTCATCATCTTGTCTTCGACAACTACCTTGTAGTTCTTTTCGACAAGCTGTTCTATGCTAAGCAGGTTACTTTTCATGCCTGGTATGTATAACACATTGGAAATTATAAATTTCTTGCCATCCTTCCTCACGATCTGAACATCACTAACACCTTCAGCTTCTAGAGTGTTGTCATTTGCAAACTTCATCGTGTTCTTCGACGAGGGCTTCATGTTGACAAACCAATATTTCCTTCTTGTCATGTGTGATGACCATCCTGAGTCCAAGTATCACTGGTCCTGGAATCTCTCTTCATCTCTTGTTGTGACCATCAGTAACATCTCTTCTTCTTTTTCATGTTTCGCCAGCTTTGAATCAATTTCTTGATTCTTCTTCTTTTATTGACAATCACTAAAATAATGACCATACTTCTGACAATTGAAACACTGACTGTGACTTTTGTCAGGCTTTCGACCACCACCTCTTCCATTACCTGTAACACCACCTTTTTGGTTGCCTTAGTTCCAGGTTTTTCTCTGATTCGACCAGTTTCCTTCATGCTGATTTCGACCAGTCGAATTGGTGTAGCCTCCTCTACCTTTGTTGCCATTCCAGCTTCCTTTGCCTTTTCTTTCTTTTTCTAATTGCGCCTGCAAAGCCATCTCACTCTTCGACTTTCCTGCAGCTCTTTCTTCCATCCTTTGTTCATGACACTCAAGCGTCCCTTAAAGCTCTTCCTTTGTCAATACTGACAAGTCTTTCGACTCTTTTGTGGCTACTACCACGTGGTCAAGTTTTGGTGTAATTGACCTCAAGATATTTGACACAACTGATTTTGATGTCAACACTTCTCCACATACCTTGATTTGATTCCCTAGCTTTGTAACTCTGGTGAAGAAATCTATTATACTTTCATTGTCTTCCATCTGAAGCAATTCATAAGTCCTTTTGTGAGTTTGTAACCTCACCTCTTTCACCTTCTCTGCGCCTCCAAACGATTTTTCAAGAATCTCCCAAGCTTCTTTTGCTTATTCTACATCACTAACCTTTTTAAAGCTATCTGGATCAACACATTGATGGATTAAAAAGAGAGCTTTATAATCTTTCTTCTTCAATTCTTTATATGCTGCTTTCTCCTTATCTGTGGCAGTTTCTACAAGCAGTGATAATCCCCCCTTCACAAGATCCCATAGATCTTGGTAACAGAAAACCACCTTAATCTGCTTGCACCAATTCTCATAATTATCTTTCTTGAGAATTGGAAGATTTGTTGGAAAGTGACCATTCGGGTTATTCATCGCCATCACAGTTGTTCTTCCCTTGAATTAAAACCGGAGCTCTAGATATCAGATGTTGGAATTCAACCATGATCTATGGTGAATTCTTCTCAATCATGATCTCAAGATTTTTATGTAATGACAATGAACAAAAACAAGAACATGTTTAAAGAAGATGAGTATGAACTGCAGAGTAACTCTTTGCCCACAACTGTGGAATTTTATTATCACTTTGCAACTGCAAAACCATGATTATCAAACTTGATTATTACAATGATAAGGGTTCCTCCCTATTTATATATTTAGGTTAACTTTCATCTCAAGCTAAGTCCCAAACTATAAAAGCCCAAAAATATCTAATCTAATCTTTCTAAAATCAAATCTGATCTTTCTAAATCAAATCTAATCTTTCTAAAAAATGAATTAAATAGTTAACATATATATGCATGATTTGTTGTGATAACACTCCTTAAGATGGGTGGTGTAAGTTGGATAAACCCATACTGTTTTTAAATACATGAATTGATCTTTGCCCAATGACTAGGTAAGTAAATCAGCAATTTGATTTGCGAAACTGGCTTTCATAGTAGTAATGAGACCATAAGAAATTTTTTTAACGAACAACGTAGCAATCGATTTCTATGTGTTTCGTCCGTTCATGATATACCAGGTTTGAAGCAATATAAAGAGCAGTCTAGTTGTCACAAAACAACCGTATTAATGTAGAAGGAGATAGACCAATATCTTACAAAAGATAGGAGAGCCAAGTTATTTCACAAGTTGCATCGGCCATTGCTCTATATTCAGCTTTAGCAAAGGAACAAAAGATCACACTTTGTTTCTTAGTCTTCCAAGAGATTATGCTAGAACAAAAAAATGCAATTTCCGGTAATGGAGCATCGAGTGGTAGGGCAACTAGCCAAATCAGAATCATAATAACCTTGAAGAGAGATTTGAATTAGAAGGAAATAATAGACCTTGGCCCAGAGTGGACTTGAGATAGCGATTAAGTCGAGTAGCAACATTCATGTGTGGTTGGCGATGAGCATGCATGAATTGACTCAAAATATTGACGGAGTATGTGATATCAGGGCGTGCGACAGTTATATAAATGAGGCGGCCCACAAGGCGACATTAAGGTGCGATATCACTTAAAATTATACCATCAGATG
The DNA here is from genome assembly GCA_022829125.1 of Lathyrus tuberosus. Classification (NCBI taxonomy): domain Eukaryota; kingdom Viridiplantae; phylum Streptophyta; class Magnoliopsida; order Fabales; family Fabaceae; genus Lathyrus; species Lathyrus tuberosus. The sequence continues at coordinate 1,536,383 of JALAZF010000237.1, forward strand.
GAGATAATTTTTAATTTTGTTCCATTGGAAAGTCTACAGATTTGGTGGCAGTAAGACCATTATCATATATAATATCAAGAACATATTGTCGTTGGCATAAAAAATACCCTTATTTGATTTTGCAACTTCAATACCCAAAAAAATATTTCAAACGCCCCAAGTCTTTAATTTTGAAGTGATTGTGTTAAAGATCCTTACACAAATTCATTAGATGGAGATTTGAACCTGTGAGGACAATATCATCAACATACAGAAGCAAATAAACAAAACCAAATTCATAATTCAGACAAAAAAGAGACGGGTCAACTGTAATATGTGTGAAACCAAAGTCAATAAGAACTTATGAAAATTTTGAATATCAGTTTCTTGATGCTCCTGTTATTGGCTCCATGCTTTAAAGCATGATGTCTGCAATCTGATTCTCAGTTCTACAGTGTTCCAAGTTCATCTTCCCTTCTGCTACCTGTTCTCGAAGATAGTGGAACCTCATTTCGATGCGCTTGCTTCGACCATGTGCTATTGGGTTCTTCACCAGGTTGATAGCTGACATGCTGTCGATCTTCATGGTAATTTCTCCATGACTCTTTGTTGTGATCTCTTCGACTAGGTTCACCATCCAGGTTGCATGACATGCACAAAGAGAAACATCTATATATTCTGCTTTGCGTGATGACAATGCCACTACGGGCTCCTTTATCGAACTCTAAGCAATTGGAGCACCACCTAACATAAACACATAGCGAGCTGTGGATTTCCGATCCTCAGCATCACTACACCAACTTGAATCTGTGTATCCCACTAACTTTCATTCTTTTCCATAATCAGCTACAAGAAACAAAATGCCGTAGTCGAGAGTCCCTTTCAGATACCTCAGTATCCTCTTTGTTGCTTCTATGTGTGATACCTTTGGCTTCTACATGAATCTACTTACCATACCCACACTGTATGCTAAGTCAGGCCTTGTGTGACAAATGTATCTAAGTGACCCAATAAGTCTTCTATATTGGGTTGGGTCGACATCATCTTGATCTGACTGCTTCGATAGTTGCAATCTGGTCTCAGCTGGAGTCGAAGTTGGGTTGCAATCTTGCATCTCAAATCTCTTAAGTATTTCTCCTGCATATCTTCTTTTGGTGCATCATCACACCTCTACTAGTCTTGTAGAATTCGATGCCAAGGAAATATATGACATTTCCTAAGTCTGAGATTTCAAACTCCTCACTTAGGTCATGTTTGAAATCTTCGATCTCCTTCTTGCAACTTCCTGTTATCTACAGATCATCAACATAGAGACACAGTTTAAGCAATTCATTATTGCTTCTCCTTACATATACTCCATGCTTAGTTGTGCACTTCACAAATTCCTTCTCCCTCAAGAAGCTATTGATTTTCTTATTCCAAGTTCTTAGATCTTGCTTAAGTCTATACAGGGCTTTATGCAGCCTGTACACCTTTCTTTCTTCGCCTTGTTTCACAAATCCAGCTGATTATGCAACATAAACTTCTTCGTCTAAGGGGTCATTCAAGAATGCACATTTCACATCCATCTGACATGTGTGCCAATTGTTTATGTTTGCTAGACCAACAACCAACCTGATTGTTTCAATCCTAGCAACAGGTGCAAAAACTTCGTCGAAGTCAATTCCTTCTTTCTGAAGAAATCCTTTCGCCACAAGTCTCGCCTTGTGTCAAGTTACCTCTCTTCTAGGATTCACTTTCACCTTGTAAACCCTTTTCACATCAATTGCCTTCTTGCCTTGAGGCAATTTGACAAGTGACCAAATGTTGTTGACTTCAATGGAATCTAACTTTTCAGTCATTGCTTTTACCCACTTCGAATCTGTTAATGCCACAACTGCATTGATTGGTTCGACAACTGTGTAGAAAGCATAATGTACCAGCTCTCCCTCTTCATCGACCACATCATCTGATGTAATCATAAATTCTTGTAACCTTGCAGGCATGTGTCTTGTTCGTCGAGGTCTGCTTGGGCCTGCTTCATATCTCACTTGTTCCTGTCAAATTTCTCTTTCGACTTTAGTGGCTGGTTCTTCACAAGAGATTCTTACTGAATCCTTCTTGACATTCTCAGTCCAATCCATTCTTTAAGCTCATCTATGATCATGTCCCTGCTGATCACTACCTGCTTATTCATTGGGTCGAACAGCTTGTAACCTCCAGTCAAATGATATACTATCACGATCATCTGATTCGACTTGTCATCAAGCTTCCTTCTCAACTGATCTGGCACATGTCTATGTGCAATAAATCCAAACACCTTCAAGTGACTAAGGCTAGGCTTGACACCAGACCAACATTCTTCTGGTGTGATTCCTTCAAGCTTCTTCTTTGGACATCTGTTTAATAAGTATGCTGCTGTCGAAACCGCTTCTCCCAATAATTCTTTGGGTAGATGCTCTCCATTCAACATACTTCTCACCATGTTCATGATGGTTCTATTCTTTCTTTCTGTAATTCCATTTTGCTGTGGAGTGTAGGGCGACACCACCTCATTCACAATCCCTTCTTTTTCACATAATGCATCGAACTCTTTCGACACATACTCTCCACCACCATCACTCCTCAGAATTTTTAGCTTTCGACCACTCTGTCTTTCGACCATAGATTTGAATCTAGCAAATACCTCGATCACATCACTTTTCTTCTTGATAAGGTAAGTCCACAGCTTTCAACTGTAATCATCTATGAACGTGACAAAGTATCTATTGCCTACAATCGAATCCACCTAGATTGGACCACATACATCTGAGTATATGACTTCCAGAATTGCCTTCGACTTCCTTCCTGCATCCTTGCTGAAGCTACTCTTGTGTTGTTTCGACTGAACACACTCTTCATAGACTTCACTTGGAATGTCGATTTCAGGTAATCCTGAAGCCATATTTATTCTCTTTAGCTCTCTAATGTCATTGAGGTTAAGATGACCTAGTCGAAAATGCCATAACCACTCATCTCTGCTGGCTGCAGTTGCTAGGAACTTGTGCTCCATCACATTGAATTCAATCTTGAAGGTCCTATTCTGAGACATTGGAGCCTTCAAGATCAACCTACCACCAGCGTCAAGAACTCTCGTCATCTTGTCTTCGACAACTACCTTGTAGTTCTTTTCGACAAGCTGTCCTATGCTAAGCAGGTTATATTTCATGCCTGGTATGTATAACACATTGGAAATTATAAATTTCTTGCCATCCTTCCTCACGATCTGAACATCACTAACACCTTCAGCTTCTAGAGTGTTGTCATTTGTAAACTTCATCGTGTTCTTCGACGAGAGCTTCATGTTGACAAACCAATATTTCCTTCTTGTCATGTGTGATGAGCATCCTGAGTCCAAGTACCACTAGTCCTGGAATCTCTCTTCATCTCTTGTTGTGACCATCAGTAACATCTCTTCTTCTTTTTCATGTTTCGCCAGCTTTGAATCAATTTCTTGATTCTTCTTCTTTTATTGACAATCACTAAAATAATGACCATACTTCTGACAATTGAAACACCGACTGTGACTTTTGTCAGGCTTTCGACCACCACCTCTTCCATTACCTGTAACACCACCTTTTTGGTTGCCTTAGTTCCAGGTTTTTCTCTGATTCGACCAGTTTCCTTCATGCTGATTTCGACCAGTCGAATTGGTGTAGCCTCATCTAACTTTGTTGCCATTCCAGCTTCCTTTGCCTTTTCTTTCTTTTTCTAACCGCGCCTGCAAAGCCATATCACTCTTTGACTTTCCTGCAGCTCTTTCTTCCATCCTTTGTTCATGACACTCAAGCGTCCCTTAAAGCTCTTCCTTCGTCAATACTGACAAGTCTTTCGACTCTTTTGTGGCTACTACCACGTGGTCGAGTTTTGGTGCAATTGACCTCAAGATATTTGACACAACTGATTTTGATGTCAACACTTCTCCACATACCTTGATTTGATTCCCCAGCTTTGTAACTCTGGTGAAGAAATCTATTATACTTTCATTGTCTTCCATCTGAAGCAATTCATAAGTCCTTTTGTGCGTTTGTAACCTCACCTCTTTCACCTTCTCTGCGCCTCCAAACGATTTTTCAAGAATCTCCCAAGCTTCTTTTGCTTATTCTACATCGCTAACCTTTTTAAAGCTATCTAGATAAACACATTGATGGATTAAAAAGAGAGCTTTATAATCTTTCTTCTTCAATTCTTTATATGCTGCTTTCTCCTGATCTGTGGCAGTTTCTACAAGCAGTGATAATCACCCCTTCACAAGATCCCATAGATCTTGGTAACAGAAAACCACCTTAATCTGCTTGCACCAATTCTCATAATTATCTTTCTTGAGAATTGGAAGATTTGTTGGAAAGTGACCGTTCGGGTTATTCATCGCCATCACAGTTGTTCTTCCCTTGAATTAAAATCGGAGCTCTAGATATCAGATGTTGGAATTTAACCATGATCTATGGTGAATTCTTCTCAATCATGATCTCAAGATTTTTATGTAATGACAATGAACAAAAACAAGAACATGTTTAAAGAAGATGAGTATGAACTGCAGAGTAACTCTTTGCCCACAACTGTGGAATTTTATTATCACTTTGCAACTGCAAAACCATGATTATCAAACTTGATTATTACAATGATAAGGGTTCCTCCCTATTTATAGATTTAGGTTAACTTTCATCTCAAGCTAAGTCCCAAACTATAAAAGCCCAAAAATATCTAATCTAATCTTTCTAAAATCAAATCTGATCTTTCTAAATCAAATCTAACCTTTCTAAAAAATGAATTACATAGTTAACATATATATGCATGATTTGTTGTGATAACACTCCTTAAGATGGGTGGTGTAAGTTGGATAAACCCATACTGTTTTTAAATACATGAATTGATCTTTGCGCAATGACTAGGTAAGTAAATCAGCAATTTGATTTGTGAAACTGGCTTTCATAGTAGTAATGAGACCATAAGAAATTTTTTTAACGAACAACGTAGCAATCGATTTCTATGTGTTTCGTCCGTTCATGATATACCAGGTTTGAAGCAATATAAAGAGCAGTCTGGTTGTCACAAAACAACGGTATTGATGTAGAAGGAGATAGACCAATATCTTTCAAAAGTTAGGAGAGCCAAGTAATTTCACAAGTTGCATTGGCCATTGCTCTATATTCAGCTTTAGCAAAGGAACAAAAGATCACACTTTGTTTCTTAGTCTTCCAAGAGATTATGCTAGAACAAAAAAATGCAATTTCCGGTAATGGAGCACCGAGTGGTAGGTCAACTAGCCAAATCTAAATCATAATAACCTTGAAGAGAGATTTGAATTAGAAGGAAATAATAGACCTTGGCCCAGAGTGGACTTTAGATAGCGATTAAGTCGAGTAGCAACATTCATGTGTGGTTGGCGAGGAGCATGCATGAATTGACTCAAAATATTGACGGAGTATGTGATATCAGGGCGTGTGACAGTTAGATAAATGAGGCGGCCTACAAGGCGACATTAAGGTGCGATATCACTTAAAATTATACCATCAGATGAAGATAATTTTTAATTTTGTTCCATTGGAAAGTCTACAGATTTGGTGGCAGTAAGACCATTATCATATATAATATCAAGAACATATTGTCATTGGCATAAAAAAATACCCTTATTTGATTTTGCAACTTCAATACCCAAAAAAATATTTCAAACGGCCCAAGTCTTTAATTTTGAAGTGATTGTGTTAAAGATCCTTACACAAATTCATGAGATGGAGATTTGAACCTGTGAGGACAATATCATCAACATACAGAAGCAAATAAACAAAACCAAATTCATGATTCAGACAAAAAAGAGATGGGTCAACTGTAATATGTGTGAAACCAAAGTCAATAAGAACTTGTGAAAATTTTGAATACTAGTTTCTTGATGCCTGCTTAACATGTGAAGGCAAGCTTCTCAATGGTTTTGATGAAGACAACATTATTCATTCAAGATGTTATGCTTGCTCAAAAAGAATGGATCAAGACATTGAAACTAGAACAAAGTTTTTAATTTTTACAAGTCTTGAAGAATTCTCAAGTATAATCAAGGTATAACTCTCACTTATCAATATGGTTGCATACAAGTGTTCAAAAGTGTCTCAAGCATGCAATATATATTGATCAAATAGTTCTCAAAATAATCTTCAAAATTCACTTGCATACATGGTTCATGTGGTTGAAAATATATCATTTTTTCTAGCTTTAAAATAAACAAAATATTTTTATCATACATTTGAAACTTTATTTACTTTATTTATTTATTTATTTTATTTTTTATTTGAACCATGTTAAATCACTTTCAAATATAATCTATTGACTTGGATAAATCAATAGATGTTGCATAATATTGGTTCAAATATTTAGACAAATTTTTAATTTTTCAATTTATTTAAACATTCAGTTTTTCGTTAATTACGGTGTTTTGAACTGACGTAATTAACCAAAATAACCGCCACAATTTACAGCGTGTTTTAATTTTGAATATTTTTAAATGTTGAAGGAGCGTAACCGATTAACACATTTGTTGTTAATCAATTACCACTGTTCTTGCATGCGAAAATATGTATCTTTTCATGAAAATGATCATTGGTTTTATATTTTAAAGCATGACATTGTTTCATATCATAATACCTTTATGTAGAGGTGTTTTGTGCATTATATAAACATCATTTTTCAGATTTAAAAACACCTCCTTGCTAAAAATTTAAAACAATCATTCTTTTACCAAAACTTTCATTTTATCAAAGTGTTCTTAACAAACTTTCTAAGAGTGAAACATTTGCATAAAATATTCACACATACTGCATTTGTTTCATTTCAATTGTGTTGAACACTTGTATAATATCATTAAGAGTGATTGTTACAAAAGGGAGAAGATCAATCTTTGGATTGATATATTGAAGAATCAAAGTTTCATCTACTTACTCAAAATTCTGAACTATTGTAAAATCCTAATGGTCCAACAAGTGTTTGGTTTTAGGTGTTGACTATAAGGGAAGGATTGTTTCTCTTATAGGGTTTGTTAGAATCCTTGTGATCCGAATTGTGGATACAAGAGGTCCATTGTAAGATTTGTTCTTGGTTGGACTTTAAACTTGTAAAATCCAAGAGGGTGTTCTTGGTGGTTGATAGTTAGTGACTTGTATAGAAAGACTAGGAAGAGTCTTGTCTTGTCCAAAACTATAGTAAATTCTCTTTCATGTTGAAAGGGGAGTGGAGCACTCTCGGGCTGTGAGGGGAACCACTATAATTCTCGGTGTTCATTTACTTTCCGCATTTACCGCATTTTAACACTTAGAATTTTTTAGGAAAGTAAAATTCAAAAACCGTCAAAAATTCGGATAAATCTCTAAGAACCTAATTCACCCCTTCTTAGGCTCACATATAACTTACAATTGGCATCAGAGCAAGTTTAGGTAACTTGTTCCTAAAGATCCAGAATGGCTTCCGCAATCCCGGTTTTCAAAGACGGTGGCAGCAGTAACAAACCCCCACTCTTCTCCGGTGAATACTTTGATTTTTGGAAAATAAGAATGAGAGCACACTTAGAAGCACAAGGAGATGGAATATGGGAAACTGTTGAAAATGGTCCACACCAACCAATGAGTGTTGTAAACAATATTGCAACTCCAAAGATTAAAACTGCTTATAATGAAGATGATAGAAAGAAAGTGCTCGATGAAAAGAAAGCTATTAATATTCTTCAAAGTGCATTAAGTATGGATGAATTTTTCCGAGTTTCACAATGTAAATCTGCTAAAGAAATATGGGACACTTTGGTGGAAACTCATGAAGGAACCGCTGAAGTTAAACGATCTAGATTGAACACATTAAGTCAAGAATATGAGATGTTCAGAATGCAGCCCCGAGAATCAATCCTCGACTTGAAAAAAAGATTTGTGCACTTGACAAATCATTTGAAAGCACTCGGTAAGACTTTTACTAACGATGAATTAAATCTTAAAGTGCTTAGATCTTTAAACAGGGAATGGCAACCAAAGGTGACGGCGATATCGGAAAAGAAGAGTCTTTCTACCATGACATCCGCTTCCTTGTTCGGAAAACTTCAAGAGCATGAGTTAGAACTTGACAGATTGGAGAAGCATGAAATACAAGTAAAAGATTCAAAAGACATTGCCTTAAAGACAAAAGTAAAAAATGATGATAGCAATCAAGAGGATGAATTCGATAGTGATGAAGATGATGAAATTATAAAGAAATTTGAAAAGTTTCTAAGAAAAGAAAGGAAAAAGGAAATCATTAAGGAAGAAGCACCAACAAGAAAGATTAAATGTTTTGAATGTGGTGAAAAAGGTCATGTTAAAAGTGAATGCCCTACACTTAAAAAGAGGGATAAATACTTCAAAAGAAAGAAGGACAAAAGGCCAAAGAAAGCATATGTTGCGTGGAATGACAATGCAATAAGTTCGTCTTCAGATGAAGATCATGCAAACAAGGCATTGATGGCCTCACTTCATTCAAGTGATGAAGAACATGAGGTTAGTGATTCCGAAACTAATGATATTCCATCTTATGATGAATTACAAAGTGCCTTTCATGAATTACATGATGAACTTTTGAAATATTCTAAAAAATGTTCAAGTCAAAAGAAACAAATAACATCCTTGAAAGATAAAATTGTTAATATGGAAAATGATGCTAAGGATGTAAAAGAAAAGATTATACGTGAAGAAAGACAAAATTATATATGTAAGAATTGTGAATCTCTCTCATTTCAAATTGTCCAACTCAAAAGAGTCATTGATAGATATGAGAAAGGACAAATTAGCTTGGAAGAAATCCTAAGGCAACAAAGGTATTCAAACGATAAAAGCGGACTTGGTTATTCAAAGTTTTCTAACCCAAAGTCTAATAAAACCATCTTTGTTAGGCCTAAGGATCAAACTCCTAATGAGAAGATAAACAATCCTAAAGTTGTGCATCAAAAAGCTAGAAGGAAAAGGTTACCAAATAAAAGGAAATCTTATGTTTCAAGATATAAGAGCAACTTTGAACCTACTTGTTTTTATTGTGGAATAATTGGCCATACACCTAATGCATGCTATGTGAGAAATTTTAGTGTAGCACAAGGGCATTATGTGTGGGTCAAGAAAGGAACTAACTATGATGGACCGAAAGCACATTGGGTACCAAATAAAACTTGATTGTTTTGTAGGTTTACTTGGAGACCACTTCAAAATCTATTTTTTTATAAAGTGGTTGTTCTAAGTTTTTGATGGGAGGCATAAACTAACTTTCAAATCTAGTTCCAAAATCCAAGGGTTATTTCACATATGAGGATTACCTTAAAGAAAGAATTCTTGGCATTGGCAAAGTTGAAGCACTAACTTTCACATCCATTGAAGATGTACTTTAAGTTGACAAACTAAAGCATAATCTTCCTAGTATAAATCAACTTTGTGACAAAGACTTCAAAATCATGTTTCGGCAAGGATAAATGTTTGATGAAGTCTTTCATGAGGTAAAACTCATAGGTAAAAATTATTTTTCATTTTTCAAGATTTCTTTATATATTTCAAGTATTTTCCAATCCTTTTTGCTAATGACAAAGGGGGAGAAGATGTATGTGTTTGTGTTTGTTTTTCTCTAACAAAATGCAGCTAGCAAAGACACTCTAAATCATGAATTTAGGGGGAGCATTGATCAAGGGGAAGCCTTTTGTGTTAGAGAAACAAGATTAAAGCAAATTTTCAAAATTGGGTTGTCATCATCAAAAAGGGGGAGAATGTGAAGGCAAGCTTCTCAATGGTTTTGATGAAGACAACATTATTCATTCAAGATGTTATGCTTGCTCAAAAAGAATGGATCAAGATATTGAAGCTAGAACAAAGTTTTTAATTTTTACAAGTCTTGAAGAATTCTCAAGTATAATCAAGGTATAACTCTCACTTATCAATATGGTTGCATACAAGTGTTCAAAAGTGTCTCAAGCATGCAATATATATTGATCAAATAGTTCTCAAAATAATCTTCAAAATTCACTTGCATACATGGTTCATGTGGTTGAAAATATATCATTTTTTCTAGCTTTAAAATAAACAAAATATTTTTATCATACATTTGAAACTTTATTTACTTTATTTATTTATTTATTTTATTTTTTATTTGAACCATGTTAAATCACTTTCAAATATAATCTATTGACTTGGATAAATCAATAGATGTTGCATAATATTGGTTCAAATATTTAGACAAATTTTTAATTTTTCAATTTATTTAAACATTCAGTTTTTCGTTAATTATGGCGTTTTGAACCGACGTAATTAACCAAAATAACCGCCACAATTTACAGCGTGTTTTAATTTTGAATATTTTTAAACGTTGAAGGAGCGTAACCAATTAACACATTTGTTGTTAATCGATTACCACTGTTCTTGCATGCGAAAATATGTATCTTTTTATGAAAATGATCATTGGTTTTATATTTTAAAGCATGGCATTGTTTCATATCATAATACCTTTATGTAGAGGTGTTTTGTGCATTATATAAACATCATTTTTCAGATTTAAAAACACCTCCTTGCTAAAAATTTAAAACAATCATTCTTTTACCAAAACATTCATTTTATCAAAGTGTTCTTAACAAACTTTCTAAGAGTGAAACATTTGCATAAAATATTCACACATACTGCATTTGTTTCATTTCACTTGTGTTGAACACTTGTATAATATCATTAAGAGTGATTGTTACAAAAGGGAGAAGATCAATCTTTGGATTGATATATTGAAGAATCAAAGTTTCATCTACTTACTCAAAATTCTGAACTATTGTAAAATCCTAATGGTCCAACAAGTTTTTGGTTTTAGGTGTTGACTATAAGGGAAGGATTGTTTCTCTTATAGGGTTTGTTAGAATCCTTGTGATCCGGATTGTGGATACAAGAGGTCCATTGTAAGATTTGTTCTTGGTTGGACTTTAAACTTGTAAAATCCAAGAGGGTGTTCTTGGTGGTTGATAGTTAGTGACTTGTATAGAAAGACTAGGAAGAGTCTTGTCTTGTCCAAAACTATAGTAAATTCTCTTTCATGTTGAAAGGGGAGTGGAGTACTCTCGGGCTGTGAGGGGAACCACTATAATTCTCTGTGTTCATTTACTTTCCGCATTTACCGCATTTTAACACTTAGAATTTTTTAGGAAAGTAAAATTCAAAAACCGTCAAAAATCCGGATAAATCTCTAAGAACCTAATTCACCCCTTCTTAGGCTCACATATAACTTACATAAGACTGTATAAAGACTTATTTAACTTACAAACAAGAGGCTGCCCCTGACGCCTAAAACTAGGTGGCAAGTGCATATAGATATCTTCATGTAAATCTCCATGTAAGAAAGCATTATTGACATAGTGTTGATTAAGAGGCCAATTTTTTGCAACAACAACAGAGATAATAACCCTAAATATAACAAGTTTAGCAACTGGAGCAAAAGTATCAAAATAATCAACCCTTTCAACTTGGGTATATCATTTAGCAACTAAATGTGTTTTATACCGCTCGATGCTTCCATCAGATTAATGTTTAATTTTTAAAACCCAACGACAACTTACCGGTTTTTTCGAAGTGGTAGTGAACCTAAAGACCATGTTCTGTTTTCACACAAGGTCCAATCTCAGATTGAATTTCTTTGCACCATTCCGGAAAATTCTTAGCCTCAGTGTATTATTTTGGCTCTGACTCAATAGCAATTTTTGATAGAAAAGAATGATAAGTAGGAGAAAAATTATTAAAAGATAAGAAATTGCAAAATTGATAAGGATTACCAAGAGTAGAAGTCGAAGAAGACGCATGTGATGAGCGGAGAAAGCAAACATAGTCATTGAGGTTGTTGGGTCGATTTCGTGGTTGAGTTGGGCACTTGTGCACTACTGAGGAAGGTTGGGGTGATACTGGTTCATGGTTGGAAGATGATGGCTCGTTATTTGAATTTGGATTAAGTGGGGGAATATGTGGTGTTGTTTGTATGATAAAAGAGGATTGTATGGTGGAGGTGGGTCATCAAATGGATATGTGGTAGAATAAGGTATTTCAATAAGTGGAAATGGTAAAACTAAGGAAAATGATTCAACATTAAGCATCTCATATGGAAAAATATGTTCATGAAAAATAACATCTCTAGTTACATATATTTTTTTATGATAAATCAAGTATTTTGTAACCTTTTTTTACCATGGGGATAACCTAAGAAAACTCTTGGAGATGCACGTTTATCAAATTTATGTTTTGCAACCATATACTAAACAACCAAAAACACGAAGGTGAGAAAGATTTGGTTGTTTTGTTAAATAATATTTCATGAGGTGTATACCTTTGAGAACCTTAGTTGGTAAACGATTGATTAGATAAGTAACTGTTAACACAAAATCACCCCACAAATTTAAAGGCGTATTATATTGAAAATGTGGACCGCGTGCAACATTTAATAAATGTCTATGCTTACGCTCAACAACCTCATTTTGTTGTGGAATCACTAATACAAAAAGCTAAAACAACAACGCCAAGCTTACAACGCATCCTTTTACGCCGTTGTAATAGGTTAAAAATTTTGTGCCCAGGCAAAAGCTGGGGTATAAATAGTTATTAAATGACGGTGACTTAAACCACCGTAGTAATAAATAAAATGTAGCAAGCTTCGATTCCATGCAACTACATTTTTTCCATTTTTTAGAGTACATTTAGCGTGTGTCACTTATGTCCATTATTTAAAAAATAAATTGTAAATGATTTTACAACGGTTAAGATGAACAACCGTAGTAATAAATGAAATGTAACAAAATTCGATTTCCTGCAACACATTTTTTTCCATTTTTTAGGATACATTTAGCGTGTGTCACTTAAGATTCTACTACAGTTTGTTTCTCCAACTGAGATTAAAAGCTTTACTGATAAATTAAAACAAAACTTATTATGTATTTCTTTCATAAGACGCCCTAATCGAACAAGTGAGCCAGAGATGCCCTAACCTTTACCCTCTTCGTATCCATTCATTTGGAGCTCAAATATTGACCGTCTTCATTCATTTGCTTCTTCAGCTTCGAAGTAAGGTACTCTTCAACATCTTCATTCCTTTTTTCTTGGTTTATGCTCAAATATTTACCGTATCCATTCATTTGCTTCTTCAGCTTCGAAGTAAGGTACTCTTCAACATCTTCATTCCTTTTTTCCTGGTTTATGCTCAAATATTGACCGTCTTCAAAATCTTCATTTCTTACGTTCATTTGATTACAGCTTTGAAGTACATTATTCTTTAATATCTTCATTCCTTTTTTCTTTGTTCATATTGTATATGCTCAAGTCAGAATGAGATGTTTCATATGCTTTACATTTAGTATGAGAGTACATCTTCATTGATTTTTTCTTTGTTCATATTGTATATGCATATGCTTGAGTTTTTGGATTAGATTTTGGTGTGTCATTCACATTATTATACATGTATAAATTTCAGAAGTTGTAATGGATCGTAGTTGGATGAAAGCCAATATATTAGGTCCGGTTTATGAGAACGGAGTTCGTGAATTCCTTGAATACGCTGATAAACATCTTCCCGGAAATAATGGTATCTTTTATTGTCCTTGTGTTGTTTGCGCAAATATCAAAAAGGGTGCAAATAAAGAAATACACAATCACCTTTGTTGTGATGGTATATGTCAAAATTATATAATATGGACGTGGCATGGTGAGGTGGATAATAAGAAAAGTCGGGCATCACAAAGTCAAAGAGTGGAGGAAGATGAATATATGGAAGATCAACTAGAGGATATGTTCCGTGATATTAGGGAATCTTCTTTTATGAATTCTCATATTTATGATAATTTATGTAGTGATATAGACACCCCTTTATATAAGGGGTGCACAGAGTTCACACGATTGTCGGCGGTGTTAAAGTTGTTTAATCTGAAGGAAAAAAATGGATGGTCGGATAAAAGTTTCACGGAATTACTTGAATTGCTACAGCAAATGTTACCAGAAGATAACAAATTGTCAGATCGTTGCTATGAGGCCAAGAAGATATTGTGTCCACTGGGTCTGAAGTATATCAAGATACATGCTTGCCCTAATGATTGCATATTATAGCGAAAAGAGTATGAAGACTTGTTTCAATGTCCGAAATGTGGTGTGTCGCGTTACAAGCTGAAGGCTAACAATGGTGATGACAATGATCACTATGACAATGTTAGTAGGAAGCATCCTCCTGCTAAAGTGTTATGTTACTTGCCAATAGTTTCACGATTAAAGAGACTTTTTGCTAATTTGAATGACGCAAAGAATCTTAGATGGCATGCAGATGAAAGGATTCGTGATAGAAACATTCGCCATGTAGCTGATTCGTTGCAATGGAAGAAAATTGATTCGTTGTTTCCAGATTTTGGAGTCGAGCCAAGAAACCTTAGGCTTGGGCTTGCCACCGATGGAATGAACCCCTTTGGTAATCTGAGCACTAATCATACTTCGTGGCCTGCTCTTCTCACTATTTACAACCTATCTCCTTGGTTGTGCATGAAGCGAAAGTATATACTGTTAAGTATGATGATTTCTAGACCACGAAAACCTGGTAATGACATAGATGTTTATCTAAGTCCATTAATTGATGATTTACGATTCTTGTGGGATGAAGGCATTGAAGTTGATGATGCATATTCTGGGGAAAAGTTTAATATGCGTGCAATGTTATTTTGTACAATTAACGACTTTCCGTCCTACGATAACTTGGCTGGATACAGTGTTAAAAGACATTAAGTGTGTCCTATATGTGAAGATGATACTTGTTATCACCAACTTAAGTTTGGAAAAAAGACCGTTTACCTTGGGCATAAAAAATTTCTAAAACCGGGTCATCCTTATCGTAGATTGCGAAAGGCTTTTAATGGAGAGTGTTGCGGTGAAAATCGGATAACAAATTATTAATTAATTTGCATCATTTTCTTTTACAACCGACTTTGATTTATCCAAAGGAAAGGTTTAAGATCGTTAAAAAAACCTAAAGGGGGGAGATCTAAGGTTCGGGGGTTGGTTACGCCTAGGGAAGGTATTAGCACCCTAAACGTCCGTAGTACTCTACGGGAGCCTCTTGTTTTACTGTTATCTTATGTTTGCTAAAGGTTCTATGCTAAAGGTTGAAAACCCTATGGGGTTAGTATCTAAGTATACTCGATAAGGCATTGCACCTTACGCCTATGTATCCTCGGGAATAGAATCAGAGTATGCGTAGTTCTACTTCTACTGAACGATTGACTGTGGTCAATATTCAGAGGGGAAATGAGTACAAGCTCATTGTAGAGTTTAAGACTCTCTAAATCTAGTTGTAATGGACCTATGTTATGTCTTAGTCAGTAGGGAAAGTGATAAATTCATTAGGATGAATATCACTAAGAGTTTAAGAACTCTCTCCTAAGGCTAGTTGTAATTTCATGGCTCTAATGAGGCCAAGAAATAAGGTTTCTCCTAAGAGGTTACTTAGGTTAAGGTGGGGGCTATGACTTTAAGAGTCAACACTAATCACCTTCCTTTGGAATATGGGGGAAAACAGTTGATAAGAATAATATAACAATAGATAAAGACATGATAAAAAGATAAAACATTGATAATATGATGAGATGAAAGCAACACAAGCATAAGGATGGCAAGATGCTTCATGATAAAGTATGGATAAGATGAACATGATTATTATAAGGACATGTCAATATGTTTCAATCTTTAGGAAGACAAACATAAGGATACTCACTAAGATAAAGAGAAAGATATTAATTAAGGTTGACAATTAAGAAAAAAAAACATTCATATAAAAGTCCAACATATAGTGCATTAAGCATGGATGGATTAGTTCAACACTTAAACAAACCAATAGTGAAATAACACTCAAGATCAACAAAGGTGCTCATAAATGATATTAACAATTAAACCAAAATTGATAATCAATTGACAACACAATTAAAATTAACAATTAGAACACATATTGGTAATTAAAATTAAAAGTCAACAATTAATAACTAAATTAAAATGCAAACTAATAATTTAAATTTAAAGGTTAACAATTAACAACACAATTAGAATACAAGATGATAATTAAAGTTAAAGGTTAACAATTAAAAATACAAATTGATAATTAAAGTTAAGACACAAGTTAATTAACAATTATCAAATAAAATATAACATAGTGATTAACAATTAGCAATTACTTCACATATTAATTAATGATAATCAAATAAATAGTTAAGAAATAAACTATAAAATTTAATAACTATTTTTGGAGTTCTTGAAATAATAAAATAAAATAAAAGTTTTCTAAAGAAAAGATTAAAAACAGAAAAAAAAAAAAAAACAAAAAGGCGCAAGGCCCAAGAGGGAAAATAAAAGAGACACGTGCGAAAATAAAAGGGAAAAACAAAAAGGGTTGATCCAAGGATCGAACCCAGGCGTGATAGGTGAATGGGAAAGGCAGTGCATGTGTGTGACCGTTGGGACAACGTGTTTCATCCGGTCAATATTCGCTTCCATAAATACATAAGCTAAGACAAACCATGAAAAATATTAAAATGAAAATACGCACATACTGAACATGTAGTAGTAAGTGATATCAACTGGTCATAGGTAATTAAAAGCACTACACGACAAAAACAAGAGCCAGCCAATCATAAACATGCATGGCAAGTGAAAACATGCAACAACAACATACATCATCGTGTTCACTTAAAACATCACAAACCCAATACTAAACTTCAACCAAACATAAACCTTCCATACACCTTCAAATGACATGAAATAAAAGGCTAAACTGAAGCATTTCAAACGTAGAACATGATGAAACCCTCAGCTGAACAAGATAGTGGCTCTAATATAAACAAGCGCATGAGCAAACCAAGGTCTAAGATTGAGAATCAATTTTAAGAAAACGAAGAAAAGTTTATGTTTTTAAAAAAAACAAACTAACATATTGATTCAAAGCTCAATAACCAACCCATAATATACCAAATCACAACCTCCTGAACTCAAACATACGATGACATGAACAACATCAAAAGTTGGAAACAAACTGACTTAGAAACAAAACATATAGCTAGCATATCTTTAAACTATCAGCTCAACAATCTCAAAGCAATATGGACATGGCAGAGGTATAAAGACAAACAAGGCATGATATCATATGATAACATGGCAGAGGTATAAGAACAAACTTCCATTCAACACATTCTAGCATCTTATGATAACATGAGCACCCTTAGACAAACACGACACATAAACCAATCATTATTTCAACATGCGAGTAAGAGTTCATTAATAATCCAATATGATGACATGAACTATGAATAAATCACACCAGAAGAAACATTCAAGCAATACCTAAAACTCCGACAAAATGGAAATAACATTATACTAGTTGACATATATTCAAGATAAACAAGTATATGATGAGTATCACTCCATCTCTAAACTTTCAGTTATAACCATTAATGCAAACCCTAGCAGTGCTATCATAAAAACTACACAAATTACATGCATTGTGAGGGAGTATATTTGGTGTTCAAGTGATAGGTTACAAACATGCATACACGAATATCATCCTCAACAGATCCAACACATATCAACCAAACTTAATGATGCATAAAAGCAACACACCTTAACAGCATATTAACATATATCAAACATTTCAAAAGGATCAATAACTTGGTGTTCAAAGCCATAAACATTACAACTTCTAACATGGATTCAGAATTGGTGTTCATGATAACAACTAAACTACATCATGCTGTGAAGAAAAGAGGTATGCAAACCTATTAAGTGGATTCAACAGAGACATATGGTAACGTGTAAGTGCAAACATATATAGTGGTCATTCATATATAAACAAACAGCAGATGATAGTTATGATCTAAAGCCATAAACATGATAGTAGGAAGTTGAGAGATGCTTACCTGGTATCCAAGTGAGCAATCAAGAACTCCTTTCTTCTGCAGCTAGCTCGTGCACTCCAAATGTATATTTTTCAGAGTGTTTTTGTGTTGTTGTTGGTGAGAAATGAGTGAGAGGAGAGTCTCTTTTATAGGGAGTTCAGTTGGTCCATGGGAGCAAATAACCAATGTACCAAGGGTTTATTTTGAAGAGAAAAATCGTGGAAGGATTTGGAATATAGCTGTTCTGATCATAATATTATGGAGCCAAGTGATATCCCTCCTTTGTTGCAACCAGGTCAGAAAAATAGCATGCTTTGGATTGTATAGTGATGGTTTAAGGATATGCACGAAGGGTGGTTTAGTTTGCTTGCAAATATTAACATGATAGTACAAAAGAAAGGCATATGGCAGCGTGTTTAGTGGTAAAGTGGAGTTGGAAAAGATGTGGTGGGTCTGCAGAAAGTGTACTTGGAGAGAGAGGATGAAATTTGAAATTCAAAACTGATGTGTTCTTGGTACAAAATCAGTTTCGAGTGGCCATATTCCATGCATGATATCTCTCAATTGTGTGATCCAAATTTCATGCCCTTTGGTTCTAATGAAAGTTCATGCATCATACTACAATATTGGTGTTGGAAAGTAGTTGAAATGATTCCTTGAATTGGTAGAAAAATGCCTTGCAAGTCGTGTTCTCCAAGCTGCCAAAATGAACTTAGAAAAATTATAAGTTATAGAAATTTGACAACTTCAAGTGTCCATCTTTGACAATCCATAACTTGAGAATGGCTTATCCCATTGAGATGTTCCACATATGGTTGGAAAGCTCTCATCATGCTCTACAACTTTCATTTGGGACTCAAGTCTTCAATCCAAATGGAAATGGGTGAAAAATTGGGTTAAAGTTGAGAAAAAGAGTGGTGAAAAAATGCTGAAATTTTTTTTAAGTGTTTGGCCAAAACATCTTGCAAGCCTCATAACTCAAAAACCAAGCATTTTTAGACAAAAAGTCATATGGAACAATTTGAAGATCTTGAAGAGAGCTTTCCAATGAGCTTTGAGTCACTCCAATTGGGTGTGTGGTTTAGGAGTTATGGTCATCTCAATATATGCTATTAGGGGAAAAATCTCACAAATGACACCTTCCTTGGTCAAAACCCTACTTCTCTTACAAGAAACCTCCTGAAACTTGATACGGATGCTTTGTACACCTCATGAGACATTATATGATGATTAGAACCATTAACACTTCATTTAAACCAAAATTCCAAAAGATTAGGGCTTTAGTCAAACCCTAATTTTGTCTGTGAATGCACTGGGGTCAAATCTTGTAAACTTGCTTCTTCTTTTTCATCCAAATGTCCTTGGAGACTCTTGAGGATGTTGATAAACTAATAGAACCAAGAATCAGGGTTTGGGAGTCCATCTTGATGAAAATCAGAGCCATTGACTAATAAGTGTTAAAGAAATCCTAATTTGGAGGCACAATGAGGCTGAGGCTCAAACTTCTCTTGTTGAGGAATCATAGATCTTGGATTCCTGTTGAATGATGTCTCTTGGATGTAGATGACCTTAGGTGGTAAGTGAACCACACAAATCTTGACTTGATAGAGCCAAATTCAAAGTGATTTCTTCATAGCAAAACCCTAATTCCAAAGTTCTTGCACTGGAGGTCTTTTGTTGACTTGACTTGCTTCAAATAGCTTGTGGAGCTTCATGGTGATATGTAAACCTAATTTGAATACAAAGAAACAAACTACAAGATATGGGTTAGCTCAAACAATGCAGAGATGCTCCTAAAATGCATAAAACCTGGATGACATCTAAGGGTAAAAATTCAGGGTACAACAGTTGCCCCTATTTAAATAGCTTCACCAGATGGCACGAGGAACAGAGATTCCAGGGGCGTCCAGGTGAAAGGTATTTAAATATAGCAAACCAAAAATTTTTCCCTTAGATGGAATGCAAATGCTAAGGACAAGCGACAGACATGCAAATGCTGACATGCCATGAACTTCTAAGATGATGATATGATGCCAGGAATGCGAAAGATGCAGACAAACCAGACACCAGGGAACACAGGAAGCAAACACACAAGAAAAGCTTTGTCGGGGAAAGACGAAAGCTAGTATCCACAAGAAAAACAACTCACTGGGGATACATGCTAACCAACAAAAGAGACTCACTGGGGAGACTCCAAAGAAACACTGGGGAAAAACCAAAAGACAATCTCCACTGGGGAAAGATTCAGGGAGATAGACTACACAGGGGACAAAATAAACCCACACTCTTCCTGGGCATGAAACCAGAAAGAAAAGCCTGATCACTAGGGATCAGCCCAAAGGAGACGAACAACCAAACAAAGACTTCCTGGGGACCTCAAACTGAAGAGTTCAAAATGGGATCCTCAAGAAAAGCCAGGAAGATAGAGATAAACCCTGCGCACCAGATAGGAGTCTTATAAGGGTGAAGAAATTTGTTTCAAGAAGATTAACTTAAAGCAAGTTTCAGAAAATCCAAGGTAAGGGTTCAACGTTCGACACGATTCGAACAAGAACAGTTTTAAAACAAAAGACAGTGCTTGACACGATTCAAACAAAGTCCCAATTCAAGTTCGACACGATTCGAACAAGAACGGTTTTAAAACAAGAGTCAGTGTCCGACACGATTCGAACAAAGACTCTGTTCCGGTTTGACACGATTCAAACAAGAACAAGTTTTTAAGAAGACAATGCTTGGCACGATTCAAGCAAGGTCCAAGTTCAAGTTTGACACGATTCAAACAAGAACACACAAGACGATGCTTGACGCGATTCAAACAAAGTCCTAGTTCAAGTTTGACACGATTCAAACAAGAACACAAAAGACAGTGCTTGACACGATTCAAACAAAGTCCAAGTTCAAGTCTGACACGATTCAAACAAGAACACAAAAGACAATGCTTGACACGATTCAAACAAAGTCCAAGTTCAAGTCTGACACGATTCAAACAAGAACAGATAAGATAATGCTTGACACGATTCAAACAAAGTCCAAGTTCAAGTTTGACACGATTCAAACAAGATCAGATAAGACAATGCTTGACACGATTCAAACAAAGTCCAAGTTCAAGTTTGACACGAGTCAAACGAGAACAGTTTAGACAATACTTGACACGATTCAAACGAAGTCCAAGTTCAAGTTTGACACGATTCAAATGAGAACAGTTTAGACAATGCTTGACACGATTCAAACGAAGTCCAAGTTCAAGTTTGACACGATTCAAACGAGAACAGTTTTCCAAAATCTTTTAAAGTTAAACTTCTTGGGGAACAACAAAAGGTTTAAAGATTCAAATCTGGCGCGCAAAGGTTAAGACCGAACAAGCACGACACAAAGCAAACCGAGAATGTCTTTACTTCATTGGGGAAATAAAGACAGGCACAACAAAAGACCACAAGCGAAGCAGAGCACAAAGAACGCAAAGATGCTAGGGTATGATGCATATGCTTAGCTATATGCTAGAAACGATGCGAACGACGCAAAATAGGGAAGAAGAAAGGAAAGCACAAGCCAACACCCTGGAATCCAAACATCAAGGATAACCGGGGCAACCTTCTTCACTGGAGATGGCAGATCCATGCCAAAAATACAATACTGGTGATTCTTCTTGTACAAACTTGATTCCATAAAGCGTCTTAATTCCAGAGTAAAACTTAGTTTATCTTTGAGTTTTCTTAGAAATTGCAACATTTCCGTTTCAAAAATCAAGTGAAAATGACAAAGTTTGCAAAATAAAGATGATAGCGTATTAAACAAGAAGATGGTTCAATAGCTGGTATTCATTGAAAAATGGTGACTTGCCAAATAGCAGAGTCCCATGAAATATTACAAATGCAACAAAATGGCAATTTGGCAAAGGTTACATTGTATTCAATGACCAATAACCCTAATGACTAAGGACTCCAGTTATAGCAAAACTTGAGCTTCTCTGAGGATTCCTGGATACCTGTGAGGTGTCCTTGTCTCAAGCATAATACTTCCGTACCGAATCAGTATTCACGGGATGCGCAAACTGTTCACCGTCCATAGTTGTAAGAAACAGTGACCCTCCTGAAAACACTGTCTTGACTACAAATGGACCTTCATAATTGGGTGCCCACTTCCCACGGGCGTCTCTTTGCGACAGCAGAATCTTCTTAAGTACCAATTCGCCTACTCGAAATTCCCGAGTGTGGACCTTTTTATCAAATGCTCTCTTCATCTTCTTCTGGTACAACTGACCATGACACATGGTTTTCAGGCGCTTCTCGTCAATTAGATTTAGTTGATCGTATCTTTCTTGAACCCATTCAGCTTCCTCAAGCTTCGTTTCCATCAATATCCTCAGAGAAGGTATCTCAACTTCTATAGGGAGGACAACATCCATTCCATATACCAACGAAAAAGGGGTCTCCCCTGTTGATGTTCTGATGGATGTTCTATATCCATGTAGTGCATATGGCAACATCTCATGCCAATCTTTGTATGTTTTGACCATCTTCTGAAGAATTTTCTTGATATTCTTGTTTGCAGCTTCGACCGCTCCGTTCATCTTCGGACGATACGGTGAAGAGTTATGGTGCTCAATCTTGAAGTTATCACACAACTCCTTCATGGTTTTGTTATTCAAATTGGTTTCGTTGTCGGTTATGATTCTGCTCGGAATCTCATAACGACAAATGATATTGTTCTTAATGAAGCGAGCAACTACTTGCTTAGTCACGTTCGCATAAGAGGCGGCTTCCACCCACTTGGTAAAGTAATCTATAGCCACCAAAATGAAGTGATGCCCATTAGACGCTTTAGGCTCAATTGCCCCAATCATGTCGATGCCCCACATAGAGAACGACCAGGGCGATGATAGCACATTCAACAGAGTAGGAGGAACATGCATTTTGTCCGCATAAATCTGAAATTTATGGCATTTTCTGCGTACTGGATACAATCCGTCTCCATAGTCAACCAATAGTATCCGTCCCTCAAAATCTTTCTAACCATGGCATGTCTATTGGCATGGGTGCCAAAAGCCCCTTCATGGATATCATGGATCAGCAAGTCTGCTTCTCTCTTATCGACACATCTTAAAAAAACCATATCATGATTCCTTTTGTACAGTATACCGTTGCTAATAAAGAACTTGGTTGACAATCTTCGTAGAGTCTTCTTATCAAGAGCGGAGGTGTTGGCCAGATATTCTTGATTCTTTAGGAAATTCAAAATGTCATGAAACCAAGGTTTGCCATCTGATTCTTCTTCAATGGCCTGGCAGTAGGCAGACTCAGTTCTCCTTCCAATACTAATTATTGGGTCTTCATTGATAAATCTAACTTGCCACATCGAAGCCAGTGTTGCTAAAGCATCAGCCACATGATTCTCAGTACGTGGCACATGGCGAAAAGTTATCTCATCAAAACACTTAATCAACTCTAAAGCATATGCCTGATAAGGGATAAGCTTCTCATCTTTTGTCTCCCACTCGCCTCTGATTTGATAAATGACCAGAGCTGAGTCACCCATAACTTCAAGAAAGCAGATTCCAAGAACGATTGCAGCTTCCATACCCAGAATGCACGCTTCATACTCAGCAATATTATTCGTACACCCAAAATCCAATCTAGCTGTAAAAGGGGTGTAGCCACCTTCAGGATTAATTATAACAACACCTATTCCATGCCCCTTGTAATTGGACGAACCGTCGAACATCATCTTCCATCTATACTCAGCCCTGGGATCTTCTTCAGAACTTGACTCTTCACAATCTTTTACTGCCATAATATCCTCGTCAGGGAAATCAAATTTGAGTGGTTCATAGTCTTCAATTGGTTGATCGGCAAGATATTCTAACAGAACACTTCCTTTAATGGCTTTCTGAGTGACGTACTGAATGTCATATTCAGATAATAACATGTGCCAATGGGCAAGTCTACCCGTTTGAGCAGGTTTCTCAAAAATGTACTTTATCGGATCCATCTTGGAAATCAATAGGGTAGTATGACAAATCAGGTACTGTCTCAGACGTTTGGCGGCCCAAGCCAGAGCGCAACAAGTCTTTTCCAGTAGTGAGTAACGACTTTCACTGCCTGCAAACTTCTTACTCAGATAATAAATTGCATGTTCTTTCCGGCCAGTCTCGTCGTGCTGTCCCAAAACACAGCCCATAGATTCTTCCAAAACAGTCAAATACATAAAGAGCGGTCTTCCGGGAACCGGAGGAACCAGAATAGGAGGTTCTTGGAGATAACTTTTGAGTTTCTCAAAAGCCTGTTGACATTCAGCATTCCATTCTATTGGTTAATTCTTACGGAGTAATTTGAAAATTGGTGCACATATCGGAGTCATGTTGGAGATGAACCTGGAGATATAATTCAAACGGCCCAAAAATCCTCTGACTTGAGACTCGGTTTGCAGAGCTGACATTTCTTGAATCGCTCGCACTTTATCTGGATCCATTTCAATGCTCTTCTGGCTAACAATGAAACCCAATAACTTCCCTGATCTGACTCCAAAGGTACTCTTTGCAGGGTTTAACCTTAACTGATACTTTCGAAGTCTCTTAAACAATTTTAACAAATGGTCTACGTGTTCCTCCTCACTCTGTGATTTGGCTATCATGTCATCCACATACACTTCAATCTCTTTGTGGATCATATCATGGAACAGGGTTACCATAGCTCTCTGGTAAGTTGCCCCAGCGTTCTTCAATCCAAAAGGCATAACCTTGTAACAATAAGTACCCCACGGGGTAATGAAAGTAGTCTTGTCTATATCGGCTGGATCCATTCTGATCTGATTGTAGCCTGAAAAACCATCCATAATGGAGAACATTGCGAAACGAGCCGTGTTGTCTACCAGCATGTCGATATGTGGTAGGGGAAAGTCATCCTTGGGACTAGCTTTGTTGAGGTCCCTATAATCCACGCACATTCGTACCTTTCCATTCTTCTTCATAACTGGAACAATATTAGCTACCCACTATGGGTATTTGGAAACTGCTAGAAACCTGGCGTCCAACTGTCTCTTAACTTCATCTCGTATTTTGAGGGCCATGTCGGGATGACTTCTGCGAAGCTTTTGTTTCACTGGCGGGCACTCAGGCTTGAGCGGTAACTTGTGAACCACAATATCTGTATCCAAACCAGGCATATCTTGGTAGGACCAAGCGAACACATCCATATACTCCTCAAGGAGTGAAATCAACCGCTGTCTAATTTCTGGCTTCAGGGATGCCCCAATCTTAACTTCTTTCTTCTCTTCCTTAGTGCCAAGATTGATGACATCCACCTGCTCTTCATGAGGCTGGAGATCTGTATACTGGTAATCACATATATCTGCTAGCTCCTTGGGTACCTCATAATCTTCTTCCTCCTCATCTTGAAAGACAGGGGAGTCGAAGTCAATGGTAAGATCAGAGTCATTGAATACAATGGGTTTATGATTCATTCTGCATGGTAGAATGACTTATATTATTAAAATGCACAACAATTCAAGAACATGTGAGATGAAGATGTTCTCATTTTTAGAAACGGAATGCAATAAAGTAAAGACAACAAGAATTTTAGCAAAATGCCATTTCATTGATTAAGATATTGAAAATGGAGGCCCGTACAAAATAATCCACTAGCTTTGGGCAAGACTAGGGAAATGAAAACAACAAATCAAAACAAGTTACTCTGGTTCTGGGTACACAGTTGGGATCTCCATAGACTCCCAATTGCTTAAAGCGCCCTCCTGGCGAAAAACTAAATGATCAATATCTTCTTCTTCTTTAGCACTTCCAATGATTGCGTGGACCTGATGTCCACCTCTGATAAATGTTTCCTGCACAGTCTTTATCTTCATCCTTCTTCTTCTTGTACTTGAAGCAGCCTCATCTTCCGGAGTTGGTCTGTAACCCAACCCTTGGTGTCGGTCCCTCTTCTCAATCTCGATAACTTTGCCCCAACCTGCAGGCACGCCTTCTTGAAGGGCAGACTGGATACTCTTATACGAAGCAAAGGATGGATACTCTGGTACCACTGGCTTCTCATTGTCGATCATAACTGCATTAGCTATTTCAAGAGCCTGGAAAGAAGTTTCCAAAGCATCTTCGTCTGCTTTAATGTAACGAAACGAGGACAGGTTACTGACCATTAAGTCCTCCTCACCATGTATGATAACTAACTTTTCATCAGCCACGAACTTCATCTTCTGATGTAAGGTAGAGGTTACAACACCAGCTTCGTGGATCCAGGGTCTTTCGAGCAAATAGCTATAGGCAGGGTTAATGTCCAAAACTTGAAACAGAACATTGAATTCCTGAGGTCCAATCAAAACTGGGAGCTCAATTTCCCCCATCACAGACCTCCATGACCCATCAAAAGCTTTGACAATTAACGATGTGGGTCTCATGATCCCTCCTTTGTATGCCAATTTATTGAGAGTTCTCTTCTGTAAAATATTCAGGGAGGACCCTGTATCTACAAGGACCCTAGCCAACGTGTCCTCCTGACATGTCATGGATATGTGCAGAGCAAGATTGTGCTTCCGACCTGCTTGGGTCAACTCTTCATCACTAAAATTGAGTGTATTGCATGCGGTGATGTTAGCAACAACATGATCAAACTGCCCGGTGGTAATATCTTGAGCTACATGACCCTGAGCCAATACTTTCTGCAATGCTGATCGGTGGACTGGTGAATTAATCAACAGAGATAAAATGGAAATCTTTGACGGAGTCTGGTGGAGCTGATCCACGACCCTGTAGTCACTTCTTTTTATTATTTTGAGAAATTCTTCGTCTTCTTCTTTGGAGATCACTTCTTTACCTTTGTCATTGATGGGTACATGAACACCACTTTCTCTACCGGACGCTTCTTTGTTCACAGGAGTACAAATCCTTCCACTCCTCATCATTCTTCCCGTTCCTACTATACTGGACACATTCTTCTCATCAGCCCCCATCTCTTTCCTTGGGACATGTTCTTCTATAATGACCCCCAGCTCTTTCCTTGGGGTCATTTCCTCCTTCTTCCCACCACTTGTAATGTCTTCGTAGATCCACGGTACCGCTTTGGTTCCTCTGAACCTGAATGGGACTGGTCTTGGGAAGTTATTTCGCCTGGCATAATTAACAGGAGAAACAACTTTAGGCTTGTTGAATCTTGGAATTGATTGTTTAAATACGGGACTCACAGTACTTGCCCCTGGACTGTTGAACACGGGAACTACTACTATGTACTCTTCTTCATCAAACACTGGCACTTGCTTCGGCAAATTAAACACTGGCTCGATCACTGCTACTTTGCTTTCTCTTCTGAAAACCTGTAAGAAACCTTCATTAATCAATTGCTGAATATCATCTTGAACCAATTGACACCCTTCACTACTACCACCACACTCTTCACACCCACCATGGCAAACTTTGACCGAACCGGCGCTGAATAGCTTGGCATGAAACATTCTCAAGGGAGTTTTAATCTTCGCTGCATCTGAGACCAACACTTCATCATTCTCGTCTTTGACATCATTAGCTGACCCATGTGTTGGCAAGGGGTTGCTCTTCACATTTGGCTGGCTGTTAGCGAAAGACAGAATGTTCTTCTCCATCAGACTCTTCACTGGATTCTTCAATGCCAAACATCCTTCTAAATCATGACCCACCCCTCCCTGATGGAAAGCACAGGTTGCATTGGGGTTGAAGAACTGCATAGACTTTTCAGAGGGTGGCCCCAACGGCCTGGTGACAATTAATCCTTGCTCCACCAAAGAAGGATACAATGTTGTATATGTCATCGGTATGGGTGGAAAATGTGGTGTTACCGCTTGTCTTCTTTGAGGGGTATTTTGTTATGGCGCTGGCCACCTCGGCTACTGGTAATTCTGATTTTGATTCTTCGGCCACTGCTGCTGATTTTGTGGCTGGGAAATAGGAACTTGTTGCATTATCTGATGATTAAAAGTGGGCATAACAGATGCCACGTACGGTTGTTGTGTGAACTGCGTAGGGTAAACTAGCTGTTGAGGAAAACTGGGACCTGGTTGTGGTTGGAAAAGAGATCGCTTCTAACTAGGATTCTGCTTCTTCCCTGTCATAACAGCGTTAGTCTCGCCTTCCT
Source organism: Lathyrus tuberosus (assembly GCA_022829125.1). Taxonomy (NCBI): domain Eukaryota; kingdom Viridiplantae; phylum Streptophyta; class Magnoliopsida; order Fabales; family Fabaceae; genus Lathyrus; species Lathyrus tuberosus. The sequence continues at coordinate 1,564,403 of JALAZF010000237.1, forward strand.
TTTTCTTATGAAAATTACCCGGAGACTTTTTGACACCGGCGCTAGTGGCACTGTTAGGTGAACTGACTACCTTTCCACTTTTCAGACCTGCCTCCACTTTCATGCCAATTGCAATGATATCAGAAAAATTGGCACCAATATTACTAATCATTTTCTCATAGAATTCAGGCTTTACAGTGTCCACAAACCAATCAGCTAATTCTTTCTCAGTCAACGGTGGTTCAACCTGTGATGCAGTTTCTCTCCACCTTTGAGCATATTCTTTGAACGACTCAGTGTTCTTCTGAGTCATGGTCAACAGCTGTCTACGATCAGGAGCTAAATCCAAGTTATACTTATAGTGCTTTATGAAGACTTCCATAACATCTTGGAAACATTTTATCTGAGAATGGTCTAAGCTTAAGTACCACTTTGCGGCAGCGCCCTTCAGGTTATCTTGGAAACAATGGATCATTAACTTATCGTTATCCATATATACTGCCATTCTTTGGAGATACATGACCAAGTGTGCCTTAGGACACGTAGCACCAGAGTACAATTCGAAGCTTGGTAGTTTGAATTTTGGTGGAATCACTAGATTAGTGACCAGACACATATCCTTAAGGTCTGAACTGAAGACACTGTCTCCCTCCATGGCCTTCAGCTTTCTCTGCATAATCTCCATATTGGCTCTTAATTTCTCATTACTGTCATCTTCTACTACAGACATATTATCATAATCAAGATGATGCAGGTTCTGAAAAACAGGTTGGAACTGGGTCTGTACCACAGGCGGAGCATAAGTTGGAATAGCTTGTTGATTCTCACCAAACAACGGCACGACTTATTGCGTAGACTGAGGAGTCGTGGCTCGCATAAACTCAAATGGCATCCCTAGAGTAGGGTTTACAACAGGTACAACTGGCGGCTCTATAGTTGTAGCAACGACCTCTGAGACTACAGTGGCCAGCGTATCCATCCTTGCTCGTATAACACTTAAAGCTTCCATGATCTGCCCCATTCCTACTCTTAATTCACTGAGCTTGTCGTTAACTTGATCCAAATTCTCACAATTCTCAGACATTCTTCTTCTTCAAACCTGGTCCTCGATGTTGTAACGATGTAGAGAAATCATGGTGATGGTTCTGGAGAAGACAAAATGACGATGAGACACAGAAGAATGCACATGCACATGCAAAGATGCAAATGAGGATGCGCATGCAAATGCAAGCTAAACTATCAAGAAACCAAACAAATTTTGCAAATAATATAGATAATAGATTCTTGATAAAACAAACTTCTTCATTCAAGGGTCTGGCGAATATTACATCTGGAGCAGGATATTCTCATACTCCAAAATACATAAGTAGAAATACATCAAAATGGAAAGGTACAACAGTAACATAAATGCCAACAATAACACTAGAAATTGAATCCGCCGGTTGATGATCCTTCTCCTCCATTGATTACTCTCATTATTTTGATGATGCGCTCCTTTGTTTCCTCCTTTGCGAGAACCAACTCTTCTAATTCCTCCATCATCTTCTGCTTTGTCTTGGTAGGGGATTCATGGCGAGGACGTAGCTTCATCATTACACGGGCTATGTCACGAGACCATTGCAAATGAGCCTCTGTGACTGGGCATTCCGCTTTCCATAATTGTCTGTTAATCTGGTGCCAAGCGCGCCTCAAACGCATCTTCATTTCATAATCTTCCCTTTCATCATAGAACATCATCTGCATATCTTCGTCACTTGGAATTCCTTCCTTCAGATGTCCCAGCTGACGGCGCGCGAGGACAAGGTTGTAATTGATACAACCATTTCTTCCCATGAGAGGTACGTTGGGGAATTCCCCACAGCTGTGGATTATGGTAATTCCCTCGTCCGTTGAATCATACCATTCAATGTCGGTATGTTTCAGTTCCATCAGCTTTCTAGACCAAATCTTACAGTCCTCGACCTCCCAGAAAGTTGGAGTCTTCGGCAGATAAGAAACGAACCACTTGTAAAAGAGGGCCACGCAGCAAACAATTGGCCCACAACCTCTTGTATATTTGGTCTGTATGGAATGGTAAACATCAGCCAGCAGTGTCGGGTCTGGATTGTTGACTGCAAATAGCTGAATGGCCTGGGTGTCCACAAAATCCTTGGCATTTGGGAATAAAAACAGACCATATATCATCAGTGCTAGAGTTGATTCAAACAAAGCTTCACTCCCCTTATTCTTGAAGTACAGAGCTTTTTCCATCAAGAACTGGGCTGGCAACCCCAACTTTCCTCCCTTGTTGGTCAGGTTGTCTTGGATATCAGATAGTCTGATTCTGGTTACTCTGGTGATGTCTCTGGCAGAGGGCGCTTCTTCGATTCCAGAAAAGATGGGAGCTTCTCTAATCGGAATTCCTATCATGGCTGAGAACTCTTCCAGGGTTGGCACCAACTATAATTCAGGGAACAAGAAACAGTGGTATACCGGATGATACAGCTGGACCAAGACTTCAAGAGGCCCCACAGTTATTGGTGTCTTCATCAGTGGTATGACACATCCATATCTGTCAGCGAAGGCTGACTGGTCTTCGATCATCTCTCCTAACCATAACAAACGATCCACCTCCGGTAATTCAAAGAAGTAAGGCCAAACTCTTTTCCCTGTAGCATCCATCTCTACAAAATCTGCAAAATAAGATTAGTAACTTGATAGCTTAGCAGGAATGCAAAATGCAATGCAAAGTTTCATGGAATTCAGACACTTGCGCAAAATATCGGAGAAATATCAAAAAGACCTTATTCTCATTAAAATAAAAAGTGAATTACAATAGTTGATACACTTTCAAAAGTCCTAAACATAAAGCTAAATAAAAGCTAGAAAGTCCTAAGGAAATTCTCTTGCATTGAGTCTTCTGATTTCTTTCTCCATCTGATCTCTTTCTGCGACGAGGTTGTCAAGAATGGATTTCCAAGCGGGAGGCCGAATGCTTGAGGAACTTGGATCTTCTTGGGCCTTTCTCTTCTTGTAGGAGAGTAACTCCTCACTCTTGATCTGCAGTTGCTTCTGGAGTTCCAGATTCTCTTCAACGACCACTTGATACTTGAGTTTCCAAGCTTCTTCTGACCTTCGGGCTTGTCTTAGAGAAACCTCTAGCTCTTCTTATTTTGTCATGAAGTACAACATATGCTCTTTCTTCAAAGTGAGTGGCTCTTATTTTTTGTAGGGCATCTTCAGCTCTATAGCTCTTCTTCTAACCCATTGGAGGTAGGGCTCCAAGGACACACAGTTAGGTCTTCCTAAAGAACTTCTTCCTCTTTTGCGCTTGCTACCCCAAGCGTTCAAGATCAGCTCCTTCTGTTCTTCGTTCTTGTCATACGTTTCAAAATAAATACTTTCCACATGAGCACTGAGAGGTTTGTCTTCCAAAGGATACCCCAATTGGCGTCGTGCCAATACAGGGTTGTAACTGATACCGCCTTTGACGCCAAGAAGAGGCACGTTACCATAGTTTCCACAGCTATCTATAATCAAGATTCCATCATACACCCTATTATACCATTCAATATCTGCGTGAGAGAGTGCCATAACTTTCTGAGACCACCATCCTTTCTTGGAATCTCAGAATGCGCTTGCCTTCGGTAGATAAGAAATAAACCATCTATACAGTATGATAACACAACAAGTGATCTGTCCATTTCTATGAGTGTTTCTTGTATGGACTGAGTGATAGGCTTCAGCAAGCAAGGTAGGTACTAGGTTCTGCTTTAAGAAAATCTTGATTGCATTTAGATCCACAAAGTTGTCAATGTTCGGGAACAAGAAGAGTCCATAGATGAGCAAAGCAAATACAGCTTCAAAGGCATCCCTGTTGGAATTCTTAGCAAAGTAACGAGCCTTTCCAATCAAGAACTTAGCAGTTAACCCCAAAATTCCTCCCTTGGAAGTTAAATTACTTTTGATGTCAACTAACTCCAGATGAGTCTTCTCTACTATTTCTTCCTCTTTTGGATCCTCTTCAAAGATAGGAAACGGGGACTCATCCTTGATGGGCAAACCAACTATCTGAGAGTATTCTTCAAGGGTGGGTAAAAGCTGATAGTCAGGAAACATGAAGCAATGATATTTTGGGTCATAAAACTGGAGCAAAGTTGAGAGAAGTCCTTCATCAACAGTCTTTCTCAACAAAATCCACAACTTTCTGTATCTGCTTAGGAATCCTTCAGGGTCTGTCAACAAATCTCCCAATTTCCTTAGGTCATCCAATTTGGGACTCTTGAAAGTGTATTTGATGGTGTTTCTTCTTGAGCTATCCATGATATTTCTCTGATATAAGAAAAGAAGTCTGAGTTCCATGAAACAGATGCAACATGAATGCTTATGCTATATGGATGCAACAAACACACACAAAGCACAAACAAGGGTACACAACAAAACATACAAATCCTAGGTTTAGGGTTCACATGAATGGAGCCAAAGGTCTACCCATCCCAATAGGTATGTACTACTGGTTTTCACCTGCCAAACAAGGTTCTAAGAAGTTCCCAGAGTCTACAATCCATCTTTCGGATTTTAAAGATTTCCCAGATGACTTGGTAATCAATAAAATTCTCAAGAGGATCTCGTCTGAGTGTAGTATCGCGTGACAACCAAGTCAGAAATAGACTCCATCATGGTCTCCGCACTACATCTAAAAGGCTTAAGCTGGGTTTGGCAACTACGGTTCTCAATATCCCGGGCTCCTAGGTCGAGAGTAGCACGCTTTCACGAACGAATTCGATCAACATAACTAGACTCTCGAGAGGGCCTCAACTAAGTGATGGTGTTATCAATTCAACCTTTCAGGATTCGACTCCCTCAAAGCCTCCATGAATACCATCGTCCTATAATAAGTGTACGCTCAAATCTGGGTATAGGATTCATCTCACTCACAGATATCATATCAACCCAAATTAAACAGAAAAAGTCAAGCAAGAACAGATATACGGATATATAAGCAAGTATGACATACACAAGCATATACAAGTAAATAAGCAAACATTAATAACATAAAAAAAAACAAGATAGGCTTAACCATCTTAGGAAAGGACCAGCAATAAGTCTAACCTTCGTTTTTTCCCAGTGAAGTCGCCATTTCTGTTGCGGTGAAACTCGGATAACAAATTATTAATTAATTTGCATCATTTTATTTTACAACCGACTTTGATTTATCCAAAGGAAAGGTTCAAGATCGTTAGAAAAACCTAAAGGGGGAGATCTAAGGTTCGGGGGTTGGTTACGCCTAGGGAAGGTATTAGCACCCTAAACGTCCGTAGTACTCTACGGGAGCCTCTTGTTTTACTGTTATCTTATGTTTGCTAAAGGTTCTATGCTAAAGGTTGAAAACCCTAGGGGTTAGTATCTAAGTATACTCGATAAGGCATCGCACCTTACGCCTACGTATCCTCGGGAATAGAATCAGAGTATGCGTAGTTCTACTATTACTGAACGATTGACTGTGGTCAATATTAAGAGGGGATATGAGTACAAGCTCATTGTAGAGTTTAAGAACTCTCTAAATCTAGTTGTAATGGACCTATGTTATGTCTTAGTCAGTAGGGAAATTGATAAATTCATTAGGATGAATATCACTAAGAGTTTAGGAACTCTCTCCTAAGGCTAGTTGTAATTTCATGGCTCTAATGAGGCCAAGAAATAAGGTTTCTCCTAAGGGGTTACTTAGGTTAAGGTGGGGGCTATGACTTTAAGAGTCAACACTAATCACCTTCCTTTGGAATATGGGGGAAAACAGTTGATAAGAATAATATAACAATAGATAAAGACATGATAAAAAGATAAAACATTGATAATATGATGAGATGAAAGCAACACAAGCATATAAGGATGGCAAGATGCTTCATGATAAAGTATGGATAAGATGAACATGATTATTATAAGGACATGTCAATATGTTTCAATCTTTAGGAAGACAAACATAAGGATACTCACTAAGATAAAGAGAAAGATATTAATTAAGGTTGACAATTAAGAAAAAAAAACATTCATATAAAAGTTCAACATATAGTGCATTAAGCATGGATAGATTAGTTCAACACTTAAACAAACCAATAGTGAAATAACACTCAAGATCAACAAAGGTGCTCATAAATGATATTAACAATTAAATCAAAATTGATAATCAATTGACAACACAATTAAAATTAACAATTAGAACACATATTGGTAATTAAAATTAAAAGTCAACAATTAATAACTAAATTAAAATGCAAACTAATAATTTAAATTTAAAGGTTAGCAATTAACAACACAATTAGAATACAAGATGATAATTAAAGTTAAAGGTTAACAATTAAAAATACAAATTGATAATTAAAGTTAAGACACAAGTTAATTAACAATTATCAAATAAAATATAACATAGTGATTAACAATTAGCAATTACTTCACATATTAATTAATGATAATCAAATAAATAGTTAAGAAATAAACTATAAAATTAAATAACTATTTTTGGAGTTCTTGAAATAAGAAAATAAAATAAAATTTTTCTAAAGAAAAGATTAAAAACAGAAAAAAAAACATAAAGGAGAGGCGCAGGGGGTGTATGAGTAAATTGGATTAGTTAAGAAAAAAAAGAACATGATTTGGGCCAGAAAATAGGGGGGTGTTGGTATCAAAGAGGCGCAAGGCCCAGGAGGGAAAATAAATGAGACACAGGCGAAAATAAAAGGGAAAAACAAAAAGGGTTGATCAAAGGATCGAACCCAGACGTGATAGGTGAATGACAAAGGCAGTGCATGTGTGTGACCGTTGGGACATCGTGTTTCATCCGGTTAGTATTCGCTTCCATAAATACATAAGCTAAGACAAACCATGAAAAATATTAAAATGAAAATACGCACATACTGAACATGTAGTAGTAAGTGATATCAATTGGTTATAGCTAATTAAAAGCACTACACGACAGAAACAAGAGCCAGCCAATCATAAACATGCATGGCAAGTGAAAACATGCAACATCAACATACATCATCGTGTTCACTTAAAACATCACAAACCCAACACTAAACTTCAACCAAACATAAACCTTCCATACACCATCAAATGACATGAAATAAAAGGCTAAACTGAAGCATTTCAAACGTAGAACATGATGAAACCCTCAGCTGAACAAGATAGTGGCTCTAATATAAACAAGCGCAAGAGCAAACCAAGGTCTAAGATTGAGAATCAATTTTAAGAAAACGAAGAAAAGTTTCTATTTTAAAAAAAAACAAACTAACATATTGATTCAAAGCTTAATAACCAACCCATAATATACCAAATCACAACCTCCTGAACTCAAACATACGATGACATGAACAACATCAAAAGTTGGAAACAAACTGACTTAGAAACAAAACATATAGCTAGCATATCTTTAAACTATCAGCTCAACAATCTCAAAGAAATATGGACATGGAAGAGGTATAAAGACAGACAAGGCATGATATCATAAGAACAAACTTCCATTCAACACATTCTAGCATCTTATGATAACATAAGCACCCTTAGACAAACACGATACATAAACCAATCATTATTTCAACATGCGAGTAAGAGTTCATTAATAATCCAATATGATGACATGAACTATGAATAAATCACACCAGAAGAAACATTCAAGTAATACCTAAAACTCTGACAAAATGGAAATAACATATACTAGTTGACATATATTCAAGATAAACAAGCATATGATGAGTATCACTTCATCTCTAAACTTTCAGTTATAACCATTAATGCAAACCCTAGCAGTGCTATCATAAAAACTACACAAATTACATGCATTGTGAGGGAGTATATTTGGTGTTCAAGTGATAGGTTACAAACATGCATACACGAATATCATCCTCAACAGATCCAACACATATCAACTAAACTTAATGATGCATAAAAGCAACACACCTTAACAGCATATTAACATATATCAAACATTTCAAAAGGATCAATAACTTGGTGTTCAAAGCCATAAACATTACAACTTCTAACATGGATTCAGAATTGGTGTTCATGATAACAACTAAACTACATCACGCTGTTAAGAAAAGAGGTATGCAAACCTATTAAGTGGATTCAACAGAGACATATGGTAACGTGTAAGTGCAAAAATATATAGTGGTCATTCATATATAAACAAACAGCAGATGATAGTTATGCTCCAAAGCCATAAACATGATAGGAGGAAGTTGAGAGATGCTTACCTGGTATCCAAGTGAGCAATCAAGAACTCCTTTCTTCTGCAGCTAGCTCGTGCACTCCAAATGTATATTTTTCAGAGTGTTTTTGTGTTGTTGTTGGTGAGAAATGAGTGAGAGGAAAGTCCCTTTTATAGGGAGTTCAGCTGGTCCATGGGAGCAAACAACCAATGTACCAAGGGTTTGTTTTGAAGAGAAAAATCGTGGAAGGATTTGGAATATAGCTGTTCTGATCATAATATTATGGAGCCAAGTGATATCCCTCCTTTGTTGCAACTAGGTCAGAAAAATAGCATGCTTTGGATTGTATACTGATGGTTTAAGGAAATGCACGAAGGGTGGTTTGGTTTGCTTGCAAATATTTACATGATAATACAAAAGGAAGGCATATGGCAGCGTGTTTAGTGGTAAAGTGGAGTTGGAAAAGATGTGGTGGGTTTGCAGAAAGTGTACTTGGAGAGAGAGGATGAAATTTGAAATTCAAAACTGATGTGTTCTTGGTGCAAAATTAGTTTCGAGTGGCCATATTCCATGCATGATATCTCTCAATTGTGTGATCCAAATTTCATGCCCTTTGGTTCTAATGAAAGTTCATGCATCATACTACAATATTGGTGTTGGAAAGTAGTTGAAATGATGCCTTGAATTGGTAGAAAAATGCCTTGCAAATCGTGTCCTCCAAGCTGCCAAAATGAACTTAGAAAAATTCTAAGTTATAGAAATTTGACAACTTCAAGTGTCCATCTTTGACAATCCATAACTTGAGAATGGCTTATCCCATTTAGATGTTCCACATATGGTTGGAAAGCTCTCATCATGCTCTACAACTTTTATTTGGGACCCAAGTCATGAATCCAAATTGAAATGGGTGAAAAATTGGGTTAAAATTGAGAAAAAGAGTGGTGAAAAAATGCTGAAAAAATTTCTAAGTGTTTGGCCAAAACATCTTGCAAGCCTCATAACTCAAAAACCAAGCATTTTTAGACAAAAAGTCATATGGAACAATTTAAAGATCTTTAAGAGAGCTTTGCAATGAGCTTTGAGTCACTCCAATTGGGTGTGTCGTTTAGGAGTTATGGTCATCTCAAAATATGCTATTAGGGGAAAAATCTCGCAAATGACACCTTCCTTGGTCAAAACCCTACTTCTCTTGCAAGAAACCTCATGAAACTTGATATGGATGCTTTGTACACCTCATGAGACATTATATGATCATTAGAACCATTAAAACTTCATTTGAACCAAAATTCCAAAAGATTAGGGCTTCAGTCAAACCCTAATTTTGTCTGTGAAAGCACTGGGGTCAAATCTTGTAAACTTGCTTCTTCTTTCTCATCCAAAGGTCCTAGGAGACTCTTGAGGATATTGATAAACCAATAAAACTAAGAATTAGGGTTTGGGAGTCCATCTTGATGAAAATCAAAGCCATTGACTGATAAGTGTCAAAGAAACCCTAATTTGGAGGCACAATGAGGCTGAGGCTCAAACTTCTCTTGTTGAGGAACCATAGATCTTGGATTCCTGTTGAATGATGTCTCTTGGATGTAGATGACCTTAGGTGGTAAGTGAACCACACAAATCTTGACTTGATAGAGCCAAATTCTCAGTGATTTCTTCAGAGCAAAACCCTAATTCCAAAGTTCTTGCACTGGAGGTCTTTTGTTGACTTGACTTGCTTCAAACAGCTTGTGGAGCTTCATGGTGATATGTAAACCTAATTTGAATACAAAGAAACAAACTACAAGATATGGGTTAGCTCAAACAATGCAGAGATGCTCCTAAAATGCACAAAAGCTGGATGACATCTAAGGGTAAAAATTTAGGGTACAACAGAGAGCAAGAGTTTGGTGAGGCTCCTAAAGCTTTAATCGGGGATGAAGTTTATCAACGGCAGGAACACATTAATGTTGTCTTTGGGAAGAGAGAAAAAGAAAAAGGTGGGAAGAGAGAAAAAGAAAAAGGTGGGAAGAGAGGAAAAGAAAAAGGGGCAGTTGCGAAAAATATATGGAAAAAGAGGTCCATCTTCTTTGATCTTCCATATTGGTCAAGTCTTGATGTTAGACATTGTCTTGATGTGATGCACGTGGAGAAAAATGTGTGTGATAGTTTGATTGGTACACTTCTGAACATTCTGGGCAAGACTAAAGATAGTAAGACTTCCCGTCTTGATATGGAGAAGATGGGTATACGAAAACAGTTGGTTCCAATAGAGAAAGGAAAAAGAACTTATCTGCCTCCAGCATGTCACACTCTATCTAAAAAGGAAAAGAAGATGTTCTGCGAGTGTTTGCAAGGTATTAAAGTTCCGCAAGGTTACACATCAAACATCAAGAAACTTGTATCAATGAAAGATCTCAAGTTAATTGGTTTAAAATCTCATGATTGTCATGTATTGATGCAGCAACTTCTACCAGTGGCTATCCGTGGGATCCTTCCAAAAAATGTGAGAGTAACTATAATGAGACTGTGTTTATTCTTCAATGCCATTTGTAATAAAGTTCTTGATTTCAAAAAATTGGATGAATTAGAAGATGAGGCTGCCATAATCTTGTGTCAATTAGAGATGTATTTTCCGCCATCATTTTTTGACATTATAGTTCACTTAGTTGTTCATCTCGTAAGAGAAATCAGAATTTGTGGTCCAGTTTATTTAAGGTGGATGTATCCAATAGAGCGATATATGAAGATCTTTAAAGGATATACGAAGAATCATCACCGACCGAAAGCTTCGATTATTGAAAGGTACATCACAGAAGAAGTTGTTGAGCTTTGTACAAACTATTTGTCGGATGCAGATTCTATAGGAATTCCAAAGTCTCATCATGCTGACACAGACAGAAGAGGTATTCAAGGTCTAAATGTTAGGTCAATGTCTCGGGATGTAGTTATTCAATCACATTTCTATATATTGAATAATATAGATGAGGTTCAACCTTTCACAGATACTCACAAAAGACTTTTGAAGAAAAAATATACCCAAATGAGTGACAAATTGTTGTTGATAGAGTATAATAATAGATTCATGGATTGGTTTAATAAAAATGTATCTAATGATCGTAGTGCATCCGAGATACTTAAATGGTTTTCGTACGAGCCAAAAAATTTTGTCATTACCTGGGGTGCATACGACATTGGTCATTATACCTTTTATACAAAATCAAAAGATGATCGTAGTACAATGCAAAATAATGGGGTTATGGTTGAAGCCAAATCGATGTATTTCTCTAGTTCGAAAGATAAGAATCTGGTATTGGCAACTACCGCATTTTATGGTGTCATTGATGATATTTGGGAGATTGATTATGTTATTTTCAAAGTGGCTTTATTTAAATGCAAGTGGGTTCCCAATAATAGTAATGGTGTAGACATTGATGACTTAGGATTCACTCGAGTCGACCTTGGCAAGGCATCTTTTAATACATAACCATTCATCATGGCTTCTCAAGTAAAACAAGTTTTCTATGTTACCGATCCATCGGACATATCGGGGAAATGGTCAATCGTTCTCCAAGGAAAATACATTCCTCTTAGTGATGAAAGTCTTGATATTCCGTCCACACCTTCTTACATAACACAAGTTCCTACCTCATATGATGAAGTTGATGGAGATGTCGTGCATGCTATACGACTCGAACATGAAGAAGGCATATGGGAAAATTAACAAGTACGTAATTTATTATTTATTCATAATATATTAATTATGTTATAGTTTAGAAGTATTTTTACTAACAAGTATAATTATTTCAAATCATAGGTATTTTGAGTCCAGACACCAGGCCAAGAGACAAGACACCAAGAGACAAGATACCAATACACCAAGTTACAATTATGTGAAGTTATGTAATGTGCGTAAATTGTAATATAGTATATGTGATATTTTATTTATGTAGGTTGTTTGTTCTGATAAACTGTAATGTGGTATATGTGATATTATGAATATGATACGATTAATATTATTATGAAAACTTTATCAAAAAATGTGAATTGTATTTTTCTGCTGTGCTGTGATATGGAGAACAATAATACAGGTAAAAAAATGGGATTAATTATAAAAGCAGGATCATATTTGTTAATTTTGCAGACACTTTAACGACGGTTATATTTCATAACCGTTATAATATCTGGCGCGCTGTCCAAGAAAAAATAAATATCAAAACTGCGTAGCTGGGAATCGAACTGCGGACAATTATTTTTATTGCAACGGTGTATTGTAAAATCCGTTGTGATAGTTAGCGCGTTTTCCTGTTTATTACAACGCCTACTAGGCCGTGGTTGTAAGTATCATATATACAATGATAATCTACATAACAACGCCCTCGCCTGCGTCATTATATGTCATTCCCAACCGTTGTTAAATGGGTCTTTCGACCATAGATTTGAATCTGGCGAATACCTCAATCACATCACTTTTCTTCTTGATAAGGTAAGTCCACAACTTTTGACTGTAATCATCTATGAACGTGACAAAGTATCTATTTCCTGCAATCGAATCCACCTAGATTGGACCACATACATCAGAGTATATGACTTCCAGAATTGCCTTCGACTTCCTTCTTGCATCCTTGCTGAAGCTACTCTTGTGTTGTTTCGACTGAACACACTCTTCATAGACTTCACTTGGAATGTCGATTTCAGGTAATCCTGAAGCCATATTTCTTCTCTTTAGCTCTCTGATGTCATTGAGGTTGAGATGACCTAGTCGAAAATGCCATAACCACTCATCTCCGCTGGCTGCAGTTGCTAGGAACTTGTGCTCCATCACATTGAGCTCAATCTTGAAGGTCCTATTCTAAGACATTAGAGCCTTCAAGATCAACCTACCACCAGCGTCGAGAACTCTCATCATCTTGTCTTCGACAACTACCTTGTAGTTCTTTTTGACAAGTTGTCCTATGCTGAGCAGGTTACTTTTCATGCTTGGTATGTATAACACATTGGAAATTATAGATTTCTTGACATCCTTCCTCACGATCTGAACATCACCAACACCTTCAGCTTCTAGAGTGTTGTCATTTACAAACTTCACCGTGTTCTTCGACGGGGCTTCATGTTGACAAACCAATCTTTCCTTCTAGTCATGTGTGATGACCATCCTGATTCCAGGTACCACTCGTCCTGGAATCTCTCTTCGTTTCTTTTTGTGACCATCAGTAATATCTCTTCTTCTTCTTCATGTTTCGCCAGCTTTGCATCAGTTTCTTGATTCTTCTTCTTTTATGGACAACCAGTAAAATAATGACCATACTTCTGACAATTGAAACGTTGAATGTGACTTTTGTCAGGCTTTCAACCACCACCTCTTCCACTACCTATAACACCACCTATTTGGTTGCCTTAGTTCCAGGTTTTTCTTTGATTCGACCAGTTTTCTTCATGCTGATTTCGACCAGTCGAATTGGTGTAACCTCCTCTAACTTTGTTGTCATTCCAGTTCCTTTGCCTTTCATTTCTGTTTCTGACTGGGCCTGCAAAGCCATATCACTCTTCGACTTTCATGCAGCTCTTTCAGCCATCCTTTGTTCATGAGACTCAAGCGTCCCTTGAAGCTCTTCCTTCGTCAATACTGACAAGTCTTTCGACTCTTCTATGGCTACTACCACGTGGTCGAATTTTGGAGCAATTGACCTCAAGATATTTGACACAACTGATTTTGATGTCAACACTTCTCCACATACCTTGATTTGATTCACCAGCTTTGTAACTCTGGTGAAGAAATCTATTATACTTTCATTGTCTTCCATCTGAAGCAATTCATAAGTCCTTTTGTGAGTTTGTAACCTCACCTCTTTCACCTTCTCTGCGCCTCCAAACAAATTTTCAAGAATCTCCAAAGCTTCTTTTGCTGATTCTACATCACTAACTTTTTAAAGTGATCTGGATCAACACATTGATGGATTAAAAAGAGAGCTTTATAATCTTTCTTATACAATTCTTTATATGCTGCTTTATCCAGATCTGTCGCAATTTCTACAAGCGGTGATAATCCCTCCTTCACAAGATCCCATAGATCTTGGTTACAGAAAACCACCTTAATCTGCTTGCCCCAATTCTCATAATTATCTTTCTTGAGAATTGGAAGAGTTGCTGGAAAGTGACCGTTTGGGTTATTCATCGCCATCACAGTTGTTCTCCCCTTGAATCAAAATCGGAGCTCTAGAAACCAGATGTTGGAATTCAACCATGATCTATGGTGAATTCTTCTCAATCTTGATCTCAAGATTTTTATGTAATGAAAATGAACAAAAACAAGAACATGTTTAAAGAAGATGAGTATGAACTGCAAAGTAACTCTCTGCCCACAACTGTGGAATTTTATTATCACTTTGCAACTGCAAAACCGTGATTATCAAACTTGATTATTACAATGATAACAGTTCCTCCCTATTTATAGATTTATGTTAACTTTCATCTCAAGCTAAGTCCCAAACTATAAAAGCCCAAAAAATATCTAATCTAATCTTTCTAAAATCAAATCTGATCTTTCTAAATCAAATCTAATCTTTCTAAAAAATGAATTACATATTTAACATATATATGCATGATTTGTTCTGATAACACTCCTCAAGATGGGTGGTGTAAGTTGGATAAACTTATATTGTTTTTAAATACATGAATTGATCTTTGCCCAATGACTAGGTAAGTAAATCAGCAATTTGATTTGCGAAACTGACCTTCATAGTAGTAATGAGACCATAAGAAATTTGTTTAACAAACAACGTAACAATCGATTGCTATGTGTTTTGTCCGTTCATGATATACCAGATTTAAAGCAATATGAAGAGCAGTGTGGTTGTCACAAAACAACGGTATTGATGTAGAAGGAGATATACCAATATCTTTCAAAAGATAGAAGAGCCAAGTAATTTCACAAGTTACATTGGCCATTGCTCTATATTCAGCTTTAGCAAAGGAACAGAAGATCACACTTTGTTTCTTTGGCTTCCAAGAGATTATGCTAGAACAAAAAAAATGCAATATGCGGTAATGGAGCACCGAGTGGTAGGGCAACAAGCCCAATCTGAATCACAATAACCTTGAAGAGAGAGATTTGAATTAGAAGGAAATAATAGACCTTGGCCCAGAGTGGACTTGAGATAGCGATTAAGTCGAGTAGCAACATTCATGTGTGGTTGGTGAGGAGCATGCAAGAATTGACTCAAAATATTGACGAAGTATGTGATATCAGGGCGTGTGACAGTTAGATAAATGAGGCGACCCACAAGGCGATGATAAGGTGCGATATCACTTAAAATCGTACCATCGGATGGAGATAATTTTTAATTTTGTTCCATTGGAAAGTCTACAGATTTGGTGGCAGTAAGACCATTATCACATATAATATCAACATATTGTCGTTGGCATAAAAAAATACCCTTATTTGATTTTGCAACTTCAATACCCAAAAAAATATTTCAAACAACCCAAGTCTTTAATTTTGAAGTGATTGTGTAAAAGATCCTTACACAAATTCATGAGATGGAGATTTGAACCTGTGGGGACAATATCACCAACATACAGAAGCAAATAAACAAAACCAAATTCACGATTCAGACAAAAAAGAGATGGGTCAATTGTAATATGTGTAAAACCAAAGTCAATATGAACTTGTGTAAATTTTGAATACCAGTTTCTTGATGCCTGCTTAAGACCGTATAAAGACATATTTAACTTACAAACAAGAGGCTCCCCCTGACGCCTAAAACCAGGTGGCAAGTGCACATAGATAGCTTCATGTAAATCTCCATGTAAGAAAGCAGTATTGACATAGTGTTGATTAAGAGGCCAATTTTTTGAAACAACAACATAGATAATAACCCTAACTATAACAAGTTTAGCAACTAGAGCAAAAGTATCAAAATAGTCAACCCTTTCAACTTGGGTATATCATTTAGCAACTAAATATGTTTTATACCGTTCGATGCTTCCATTAGATTTATGTTTAATTTTTAAAACCCAACGACAACTTATCGGTTTTTTCCAAGTGGTAGTGAACCTAAAGACCATGTTCTATTTTCACACAAGGTCCAATCTCAGATTGAATTTCTTTGTGCCATTCTGGAAAATTCTTAGCCTAAGTGTATTATTTTGGCTCTGACTCAATAGCAATTTTTGATAGAAAAGAATGATAAGTAGGATAAAAATTATTAAAATATAAGAAATTGCAAAAATGATAAGGATTACCAAGATTAGGAGTCGAAGAAGATGCATGTGATGAGCTGAAAAAGCAAACATAGTCATTGAGGTAGTTGGGTCGGTTTCGTGGTTGAGTCGGACACTTGTGCACTACTGAGGAAGGTTGGGTTGATACTGGTTCATGGTTAGAAGATGATGGCTCGTTATTTGAATTTGGATTAAGTGGGGGAATATGTGGTGTTGTTTGTATGATAAAGGAGGATCGTATGGTGGAGGTGAGTCATCAAATGGATATGTGGTAGAAGAAGGTATTTCAATAAGTGGAAATGGTAAAACTAAGGAAAATGATTCAACATTAAGCATCTCATATGGAAAAATATGTTCATGAAAAATAACATCTCTAGTTACATATACTTTTTTATGATAAATCAAGTATTTTGTAACCTTTTTGACCATGGGGATAACCTAAGAAAACTCTTGGATATGCACGTTTATCAAATTTGTGGGAAATTTATGTTTTGCAACCATATACTAAACAACCAAAAAAACGAAGGTGAGAAAGATTTGGTTTTTTTGTTAAATAATATTTCATGAGGTGTATGACCTTTGAGAACCTTAGTTGGTAAACGATTGATTAGATAAGTAACTGTTAACACAAAATCACCCCAAAAATTTAAAGGCGTATCATATTGAAAATGTGGACCGCGTGAAACGTTTAATAAATGTATATGATTACGCTCAACAACTCCATTTTGTTGTGGAGTGTAAGCACAACATGATTGTTGAAATACTCCCAAATATTTGAAAAAACTATTAATGTGGGAGTTGAAAAATTCATATGCATTGTCGGATTGGATTTTTTTAATATGTGTATGAAAATTTTTTTCAATCATTTTAAAAAAGTTGAGGAATTAGTGTGTCAACTTCACTTTTGTGAGGCACGAGAAAACCCCACGTGCTTCTTGAAAAATCATCAACCACAGTAAGAAAATATTTTGCACCGGGAGAATGAGATTTATTATAATGTCCCTAAACATAAAAATGTACTAACTCAAAACATGTAACAGTAGAAATGCTACTTAATGAAAATTGTAAATGAGTTTGTATTGCTAAAGGACAAACATTGAATGAACATTTATTTGAAAACTTAATGCTAGAATCAAGATTATTTAATTAGGAAGATAGAGTGGGGTTGGATGTCCTAAAAGCCAATACCACAAATCAAAGTCAAAATCAAATGAAATTGCAGAGGAAATAATAGTTGGAGAATGGTTCATAAGGTAAAGTCCTCCATGTTGCTCACCCATCACAGAAGTCTTCTTCATCTCCTGGTCTTGTAAAATACATGAAGTGGAATTAAAAATGACAGAAGAGTTAGTATCATGTGACAATTTTCTAATAGATAACAAAATAATTGAAATGAGGGAACATGTAAAACATGTGGAATTAAAAGACCAGTTTTCAAATAAATAGAACCAATATGATGTACTGGAGCAAGTTTATTGTCAGGTAATTTCACAGAAGTGGAGACTTTTTTGTATGAATGAAAAAAAGAAAGATCGGATACGATATAATGAATTTCTCCAGAATCTAAAATCCAAAGAGAGAAAGAAGGTTTTAAAGACGCAAAACATTGAAAAGAGGTACATGAGAAATTTGCTTGAGGTTGATCATTACTAGACTTTATAAGAGAAAGTAATTTTTGGATTTGATTCTGAGACAAATTATCCTATGGCTAAGAATCTAAAGATGAAGAAACAACAGCAGCAGTGGGAAGACCGTGTGAAGCAGAAGGTATCAAGCCTCGACCATCACGAGATCAAGGCCCATGAAGAGTTTTGTTGCATCCAAGATTATGTTTCCACACAGAAGGATATCCAATCCAAGTGTAACAATTACTATCTGAATGTCCATCAGTATCACAAATTGAACAATGATAAAGAGGTTTAACATTGCCATTGCGAGAATTAGTGGTATGTTGGGCCGCCATAGTAGATTGTTCCATTGCAATGGAAGGATAATTGGATAATGAACGTTGATGCTCTTCCTACAGCAAAAGAGAATATGCTTTCGGTGCCGAAGGAAGAGCATCCATTAGGAGAATTTAACTTCGAACAAATGAAAATGAATCATTTAAGCCCTGTAAAAAATCTATGAGATGTCTAGTAGCATAAATGTCATTGAAGTTGAGTATAACACCACACGCACAAGAAGGAAGTGTATGATAAGAATCAAGCTCATCTTAATAGGCCTTGAGTTTTATATAATAAGCAGCAATAGAATTGGTTCCTTGAGAGAGATTCAAAATGGCTCGCCCTATTTCAAAAACACGAGGAGCTTTTTTCTAATTAAAACGCGTAAGGAGATCAAGCTATATATCGAGTGCGCTTTTGATCCAAAGAATAGAATTTGCAATAGTTGGAATAGTGGAATAAACAAGCCAAGATTGAACCATGCTATTGCAACGAATCCAATTAGAAAAATTAGGGTTATTTGGTTCGGGTTTGAGGATGGTGCCATCAATAAATCCAAGTTTTTTTAGCTTCTAAGGCCATGGTGATTGCATGGATCCATGTGGGGGTAATTATCCCCATCAAGAAGTTGCGTAACTAGTCGTTGTATTGGTTGATCAGAGGAATGAAGAAAATATGGAGAGACTTGATTTGGAATATTGCTGGTAACCATGGGTGATTAAACAATGAAGTATCGGTGGTAGGCTGATACCATGTAAAGAACGAGTTTGAATTTAAATGTATATTCTTTTTTTTTTGTAGAAAAAGTACAAAGGCTATGCTAATTATACTTATAGAGCAAACATGAAACATGACTACAAATGGAAAATAGTTAAAGCTAATTAATCACAATCAATTCCTATTTGAATGAAAATATATCATATTAATAACAAAAATCATTGACATCTTGATTTGAATGGAAACCTTACAACTATGATTGATTGGTTGTCATAGCATGTTTTAGTCTTTAAGTGTGTTTAATGTTGCATTGTTTCAATTTCTACATTTTTCCAAATTTATATATTTTGAAATCCGGTATAATTTGAATCAATGAAATGTTTTACTTTCGCTTCCTAAATGCCTATGTCACTATATGCTTGTATATTTAAATATTCGCCTTGCATCATTACCTGCCTTTTTTATTATGGCAAAAGGGGAGAAGTATAATCTTACTGAGAGTATAATATACTCTCTACTCATGTGAGGGGGAGTTTAAACACTCCAAATTTATCTACTTGTATTTCATTTTACCACCTCCCTGAGAGATGTGCTATCATCATCAAAAAGAGGGAGAATGTGCAACTATGTGCTTGCATGTTTAATTAGGAATTTATCAAAGTTAAGCAAGATAAGTAAGATATATCTAAACATGCCAACATCATGGTTTTCATGATGACAACACATGAAGATGTAACATGACTTTGAAGATAACAACTCATAAATACAAACAAGTTCTAAAACTGATTCAAGCAGTCAAAGATGCATAACATAGTTTGATCAACCTCTTCATCCGAATAAAGTAGAAGAATTAGGGTTTAAATAATCATTGTTATATACTTTAATGATGGCATACGACTTGAAGATATCTCAAGCCTCATCTCTAGGAAAACTCAAGTGAAGTTCTTATGTGATTAGTCTATCTAGCAAGAGACTTGAAGCTTCAGAGTGTGGAAGTGTGAAAGCTTGTCGGTTCATGTCTGAGTGTTTAGTGTTTTGTAAAAACACAAAGGTATTTTTGTAAAGTAATATGGCTAAATCACACACTCAATAAAAATATTTTTGAAGCCTCTATTTCTCAAAGAAAATCACCTAAAACTATTTTTGAGCATATTTAAATGAGTTAGAAACTATTATAATGATTAGGACATGTTTTTGAACTATCTAATCGATTGGACCATATACCCAATCAATTAGACAAGGATACTGAGTGTATAATCAATTGTGATAGTGTCTTAATGATGGGAAACGACTCTCTATCCAATATTTCCAAAATGGGCTCAAATAATCGATTATTTAAGTCATCTAATTGATTAGAATAAAGACCAAATCAATTGGAGAATTAATTTTTCTCATGGATCATTTCCTTTTTTAAACCATCCTTTGACTTATAAATATAGCTCTTCCCTTTCAATTTTTCACATCCAGAAACGTCTAGTAAAATTCGATAAATTACATGAATTTATACCCGAGTTTTTGAAAAATCTGGTAAATTAACATGCATTTTTACCATAATTTTTAAAATGTCCAGTAAAAATGCATACATATGTACCATCTTTTTCAAAAATTCTGGAAAACAGGTTGTTAGTAAGCGTATTTTTTGATAAATCAGGTAAAGACATCTTTTTTCCGGATTTTTTAAAAAATTAATGTCATATTTCTTTGTTTTTTATGTAGTTAGGACTAGAAGACGAGGCGACACAATTTCTTCTATACGAACTAACTGACCTGAGAGAGTAGCTGCATAGAGCTCTCGTGCAGAGATAAATGATTGGTAGGATTCACATATATGGGCGGGTAAAGTAGTTCCCACTGATTCTCATAGGAGGAGGATGGCTGAGTAGTCATGCACATTCCGTACTCTTCAATATAGATGAGGTAAAGTTAGACGAGGCAGAGATCTTGATGTAGATCTAGATACTCAAGAGGATATAGAGACTTAGGATGTTGCTCATGATGACATTGAGGTGGAGGCTCAAACGGACCTAGAGGTGGTGGGGGCTGACATTGAGGTGGAACATTATATGTATGAGGCTGCTAGGGTATACATGTTGCATTTGGTAGGATGTACTATCCTAGTGGATAAAAGTTTCATGTATACATTGGTGCTAGATACATCTCCATATTTTTTGAGCTTCCACGTGTCGGTTGGGCATGGGGGTGTGTTGCTTTAACGGTACTATATACCGCTTTTGGAGAGGTGACTCTCTTAGAGATGAGGCAACTTGACAGTTATATGAATCTATTTCAAGTATGAATATTTAGTATGTTTTATTTATTTAGTTCTTATTTATCATAGACATTTTGTTTATGTAATTTCTTTTTCTTGTGCAATGTTGGATATACGAGCATTTATCGTTCATTTGTGAAGGCGTATTTGTGTTCCTATCACTGGCTCCCCACAGGCCACGAGATGGAGGGGCATATGTTCACATCCAGAAGGTCAGTAAGAGTATAGGTGGAATATTGATATGCTGGTTGTAGACAATATCATATACACACCCTACGTAAAGCATAGAGTGTAGTGGGACTTTTATGACACTGCCTTGTTTTTGGGTTATATGCAAAGGAAGAGTTCAATGGCTAGATATTTTCCTGAGAGGTGTCTATACCAGTTTGGGTATGTTCAGGGCATCCCTCGACTAATCTCTGACATGCCATCTGAGTGCATTAATAGAGGGTTTATGTTTAACATTGTCAGTAGTACCATTGATTTTAGAGATAATTCAGTGGATGTGCAGTTCCGTGGACAATGTATGGATGGTTACTTAGTGGTACTTTGCAATATCACACCCTTGCAGTATCCCACCTACTTAGCTTGCTAATGATGTTAAACCTTTCCATGATGGAAAACCCTCAGGTGGCGTGCCAGTGCCTCCAACTGGTATGACAAACCCAGATGGCGAGGTTTATGCTTTCGCATCGCAGATAATACACATTACTCTTGATGGACCTGAGTATATTTTTTCGTTTTTTTTATGTTGTTGGAATTATTTGTATTTTATTAACATCTTATCTTATCTTAACATTTCATTACAAGAAAATTAACATTATGTTACATAAAAGAACATTGCTTAACATAACTTAACAAAAAAAAAATAACATGAACATAATATAAATGATACTAGATAATTGAAGACGTTTCAACTTCTTGATATTATCATTGGCAATTGCCACATCCACATTGATCAAACCCTTCGATTCATATCAGTGATATGTTCTGCACATGACTTTTAAATCTTTATTAGTCTTCAACTCAAGCTTACTTAACCTAATCTTCCCTTTATTATCGATTGATGGTGAACAATACTCGATCATAACCACCTTTTTGTTGTCTGTATAGTGCACAAGATTATTCAATTTGGATTTAAGAATAACAAGCCTAAAATCAACTAAAGGTTATAGGCCGTTAAGGTACACAAACGCAAGATGCCAATATTGAAACATTTTGAGATATTTTTTTAACAACATATTATGCATATTTATACAAATTTGGAATCCTTATTGGCTATACAAAATTGTTGGTGCAAATACAAACCTACAAAAGTGTCGACAAATTCCAACCGTCGAAAATTTATACTACCAAAATTTTCAATGTATAATGTAAAGAATCCAGTAATCACGAGAGATTTTGGATTACTGCAAATTTTTTAAAAATTGGTAGTCTCAAAAGGGTTTCGAAAAAATTGATAAATTAACATTCTAGTAAAAAAGATCGATAAATTTTAATACGAATCGAATTTTTAAAAAAATTCTATAAAAATATATACTAAATTTTTTTATTGTACTACGAGAATTTTTATGAGTATACCGAATATTTTATTAGACTACCGAATATTTTGACACGCCATTTCTTAGACAAAAATTTTAGAATTTTTGGGTCATACATGTAATAAATTAATGTGTTATGACCATTATTTGATTAGTTAGATTAAAGTGGTCTATTTAATGAAAGGTTAATGGCTAAGGATATAATTGTCATGAATAATATTGTATAGATACCAAAAGTCTTATTTCTATTTTGTGATGGATGAAAAATGGAATAAGAAAACATGAATAATCATGATCTTTCATGAAAGGGCATGAGATTCAAGACTTGAATAAACATGACCCTTCATGAAAGTGCATGAGATGAATAAACATGACTCTTCATTAAAAGACATAAAATTCTTATAAATATGGGGTTATGGTCCCCGATTGTAGACACAAGAAAATATCATAGAATATTTATTCTCTTTATCCCATTGAAAAAGGAACTAAGGAGTTAAGGAATCTACAATTGAAAGGTCATTGCTCTATCAAATCATCATCTTCTTATTAAAATTATATGGATCCTAAAGGTACACTTTCGCTTTCTATTTCATCTTGAATTGAGTATGGATTTATAAAGTATTTGTTATTAGAAAATCACAATAATTGGTATCTGAGCCACTCATACTTGATTCGTGTGTGAGTTTTGATAAATCTTGATATTAGAATTTCAAATTTTGCATATAATCATTTTAATTGCTACATATACACATTCTATATATGCTTATATTTATATGTCAGAGTCAAGTGGTGTTAGTTTTCAAATTGTTTCCTCATCTAGTCTTACAATGAAGCTTTTGGTGTCTCACTTGAACTCTGTTTTGAAATTTTGAAAAACTTATGCTTGTCTGTGTTATAATTTTGTATTGCTGTCATCTTAGAATTTTTGTTTTCATAATAATATAGACTAGTATATATAATTTAGATTTATAATGAGATACTAGATATTAACAGCCAATAAAAATATATACTAGTGTGAGTGTATATGTGTGTGTGCGTGTGTATATATATATATATATATATATATATATATGCTTGTCTCTGTTATAGGAAGTTTGTAATCTTGCAGAAAATTGATTCTTGTTGTCGTTGTTTCTTTTATTTATTTATTTGTAAATTTTTTTTTGTTACAATTATTCTGCAATGTTTATCTAAATAAAATGACACCGGCAAGTTGTGCTAGTTTGCATGACCATGTCCCACACAATTATTTTATCCATTGAATTTGGTAATTATTTTTATGTTCAAATTATTTGTTAAGATATGTCATAATTTTAAGTTAAAGTTATTTGACATTTTAAATGATTCTATTTAGACAAGAAATCACCAAAGCGAACCTTCTTTTATGGATTTGCTCATGAGAAAAGTTGAATGTTAGTGTGTATGTTTATACATGTGAGTATTAATTTTTCCAAAGAAAATATTAATATTTGACAAATTTTATATATACACATGTGATGATAAGTATGTGATGGTTATAAAGTTTTTTTATGTGAATAACAAATCAATCCAAAGATAGTTTTATTATTTGACATACATTATTGTCAATATTTGATCATTACAACAAGAGTATCACTATCAACTAATACTATTGTCCAAAGAAATTTATATTAATGTTGCACCAGATATCTTGAAATTAATTATGATATTATTTGAACATATATTATTTGAGTTTAGTTATGATTATGTGAGCATATTTATATTATTTTATTTTGTTCTCTTTACAGTTAATATTGCTACTATATCTGCTAACATGAATTCAGTCCCGGTTCTTAATGGTGTAAACTTTAAGGACTGGAAGGAGAACCTTTTAATTTTTCTTTGCTGCATGGATCTTGATCTAGCATTAAGGATTAAGCAACCCCCTTCTCCTACAGACTCCACTACTCCTGAGGATAAGAAAAATTATGAGAAGTGGGACCGCTCCAATCGCATGAGTCTTATGATCATAAAGTGCGACATTCCATAGGCATTTAGGGGTACTATATCTGAAGAAATAACAAGTTCCAAAGACTTCCTTGCTGAAATTGAAAAGCGCTTTGCTAAAAGTGATAAGGAGGAAACAAGCACAATTCTTCAAAGCTTGGTTTCTATAAAGTATAAAGACAAAGGAAACATAAGAGAGTATATTATGGAAATGTATAACATTGCTTCCAAACTTAAAGAACTAAAAGTTGAGTTGTCAGATGACATACTCATGCATTTGGTGTTAATATATCTTCCTGCACAGTTTGGTCAATTTAAGATAAGCTATAATTATCAAAAGGAGAAGTCGTCTCTTAACAAGCTCATTTCATATTGTGTGCAAGAAAAATAGAGGATGAAGCAAGATATGAAAGAAAGTGCTCACGTGGCAAGTACCTCTAAAAGCAAGGGCAAAAGAAGAAAAAAAAAAAGGATGTAAAGAATGAAGCTGATGAGGATCTGATACAAAAGAAGCAAAGTAAGGGAAATGGATGTTTCTTTTGTAAAATGAATGGACATGCAAAGAAGGAATGTGCCAAGTATCATACATGGCGAGCAAAGAAAGATATGTTTCTTATTTTGGTATGTTCTAAGATAAATTTAGCTTCAGTACCAAGAAACACATGGTGGTTAGACTCCGGTGTTACTACTAACATTATTGTTTCAATGCAGGGTTTCCTGAGTTATGGAAAGCCAAATGATGCTGAAAGATGCATTTATATGGGAGATGGAACGTTAGTAGAAGTAGAGGCAATATGGAATTTTAGGTTGTTGTTAAGTACTAGTTATTATTTGGATTTAATGGATACTTTTGTAGTACCGTCTTTTAGACGAAATTTAGTTTCTGTTTCTTCATTGGACAAATTTTGATATTATTATTCATTTGGAAATAATAAATTTAGTTTATCTATTAATTCAAATTTTGTTGGATCTGGTACTCTTATGGAATCAGATAATCTATATTTACTTGATACTTATGCTTCTTATAATGAAACCTTGAATGTGTAATCAAGTGGTACTAAGCGTAAAATCAAAAACACAAATTCAGGAGCACTGTGGCACAAGCGCCTAGGTCACATCTCTAAAAATAGAGTTGAGTGACTTGTGTCTAATGGGATCCTAGATTCCATTGACTTCACAGACTTTAATGTTTACGTCGAGTGCATTAAAGGAAAACATACCAAAATCAAGAAATTAGGTGCATACAAAGCTACAAATGTCTTATAATTGATACATACAGACATTTGTGGGCCATTTCTAACACTGTCATGGAATGACCAACAATACTTTATATAATTCATAGACTACTACTCATGATATGTATACCAATTTCTTATACATGAAAAGTATCAATCATTAGACATTTTTAAATCATTTAAGACTGAAGTTGAGAATCAACTCAACAAAAGAATCAAGTGTGTCAGATCTGACCGTGGTGGTGAATACTATGGTAGATATGACGGTTCAGGTGAACAACGTCTTGGTCCATTTGCCAAATACCTAGAGGAGTTTGGGATCGTTCCACAGTACACCATACCAGGTTCACCTAGCTTGAATGGTTTATCTAAAAGAAAAAATTAGACTCTTAAGGATATGGTAAGAAGCATGACATGTCATTCTACTTTACCAGAGTCACTTTGGGTAGAGGTACTAAAGACTACAACTTACATTCTGAATAGGGTACCAACTAAAGCAGCTGCCAAAACACCTTATGAGCTTTGGACAGGAAAAAGGCCTAGTCTAAATTACTTTTATATATGGGGATGTCCGACTGAGGCCAGACCTTATAGGCCGAATGAAAAAAATTAGATCCTCAAACAGTGAGCACTTAATTCATTAGTTATTCTGAACGATCCAAAGGTTATAAGTTTTATGATCCCAAATTAAAGACAATTTTTGAGACGATATTTGTCACTTTTTTTAGGATATTGAGTTTCGGGGAGAAATAAGGTTAAAGAGTTTAATTTTGAGGAAGAATCAATTTCAATTCCATAACCGATTGATTCATTTGCCTCTGACGAAGCAAATTCAGAATATCTTCACAACATTGTCATTCAAACTCCCATTCAAGATGTATCCATTGATACTGAAGAAAAGACTTAAGATCCTCAAGAACTAGCACCTCAAGAACCAGTGCTTCAAGAACCAATGCCATTGTGGTGATCCACAAGAGAAAGAAGAAATGTTATACCGAATGATTATGCTGTATTTCTGCAAGAGCATGAGGAAAATTTTGGCATGATAGAAAATGATCCAATCAATTTCCGTTAAGCCCTAGAAGATCCTAATTTAGAAAAGTGGGTTGAAGAAATGAATGAAGAGTAGAAGTCTATGCAAGATAATAAAGTTTGGAAACTTGTCCCTTTACTTGACGGTGTGAAACCCATTGGCTACAAATGGATTTTTAAGACCAAAATGGATTCCAAAGGTAATGTAGAAAGGTACAAGGCTCATCTTGTAGCCAAGGTTTATACTTAAAAGGAAGGGTTTAACTTTAAAGAGACTTTCTCTCCAATTTCATCGAAAGACTCTTTTAGGAAAATCATGGCTCTTGTTACACATTATGACTTGGAGCTTCATCAAATGGATGTCAAAACATCGTTTCTTAATGGAAACATTGATGAAACGATTTATATGGTGCAACCAAAAAAATTTGTCTCAGGAGATCCAAATAAGATAGTTTGGAAATAGACCAAATCCATTTATGGACTAAAATAGGCATCTCGTCAGTGGTATCACAAATTTCAACACGTAATTCTCTCATTTGGTTTTGAAAAGAATGTAATTGATGAATGTGTGTATCATAAATTCAGTGGAAGCAAAAATATTTTTCAAGTATTGTATGTTGATGACTTACTGCTTGCCACCAATGATATATGTGTGTTGCATGAAACTAAGAGATTTCTATCAAGAAGTTTTAAGATGAAATATTTTGGTGAAGCTTTCTTTTTGTTAGGGATCGAAGATACATCGAGATCTCTCTCAAGATACCTTAGGTTTTCACAAATGGGTTATATCGATAAGGTGCTTAAAAGGTTTTGCATGCAGGACTGTAAACCAGGTGATACCCCGATGGCTAAGGGAGACAAATTTAGTCTCAATCAGTGCTCAAAAGGAAATTTAGAAAATCAAGAAATGCAAGAGATTCCTTATGCATCAGCTATAGGAAATCTAATGTATGCTCAAGTTTCTACACGTCCAAACGTATCATACATTGTTGGAGTGTTAGGCAGTTATTTAAGCAATCCGGGAATGGTTAATTGGAAAGCAGCTAAAAGAGTTATGAGATATTTTAAGAGAACAAAATATTATATGCTGACATATAGGAGGTCAGATTCTCTAAAGATCATTGGGTATTGTGACTCCGATTTTGCTGGATGCCAAGATATTAGAAGACCCACTTTGGACTATATATATATATATATATATATATATGTTGGCTGGTGGTGTAATTTCTTTGCGTAGTGCCAAGAAAGCTCTTGTAGCTTCATCCACCATGGCAGCAGAGTTTGTGGCATGTTATGAGACATCAAACCATGGGATTTGATTGAAGAACTTCATCATGACTGGTGGTGCAATTTCTTGGCATAGTGCCAACCTGTTAGCTAGCAAATTTTGACTAGCGAAAAAGAAGAAACTTTGCATGACAAACAAAGAAGCATCGAAATAGGCTGACGTCGCCGAAGAGGTTTGATGGGCAAGACAGGAAAAAGGACATATGGGCCCAGTAGAAGCAAGTTCGACGGACAACCATATATATTGAAGTCAAAGCCAAGTTAACACGGGCAAGGTGTGAAAGCAGTTGATGAGAACGTAGGGAAGTTACAAACAAAATTAATGTGCATGGATGGACGCGTGGCAAGATGTGAATAGTCGATAGCAAAGCAGCAGTTATTTTTATGCATATTTAAGTAGAATTTACTTTTAGTTCAAGTGGTCGCATTTTGTAACATTGCAAAGAAAACACTCAAAGAACCATCGTCTAAGAGAAACAAGTTATTTCTACACAAATGTATGCATGCGTCCAACTTATATTCAAGCAATTTACTTTATAAGTCTTTCTCAATTCACTTTACTTTCCAGTTTTTGTCTTTTTTTTTCTCATTTATTTATATTAGTTGCACAAACGCAGCTTCATCCAACTCCTTGTCTACCATTTCAAACCCAAACACTTAAATAACCATTCCATACTTAACACTAAGTCTAGGATTTTGTAGTCTATCTTTCAAGTAAACTTTAATAAGAGGCTAGAGATTGTTCGCCATAAATCTGCGCGAACAAATTGGCACACCTAGTGGGACCCGCTGTGTTAAGTATATGCAATTGTGTAGTGGTAAGAAAAATTGTAGATCCACGAAATACCAGTACTAACGAGGAGAAATCCTCAGGAGGAAATACAATTGTGCCACAAGCAAATGATGTTGGTTCTAACATTATGGTTGCGGTTTCGACTGCCCACAATGCACCAATATTGTCACCGCATCGTCCTGAAACTCCAAAACTGGCGGTGGTTGGAACCTCAGGACCATATATGCCCAGTTTCACAATTCCCATGTATGGTAGGGATCGAAGCTTTGGAATGCCAACTGAATTGATGGCAAGTATACATAGTAGCGGTTCGACGTTTGGTGAAAATTGATCCTCAGCATTCTCATCTTACCATGGATTATGACCTATGGGAAACCAATTCGGTCAAACCACAGGGCAATGTTTTTCATCTCAGGCAATCCTAACTTTCACCTCAAGTTCTGTCACAGTTATGAGGCAGCAGATGGACCAAAGTAATCACGAAATGGTCCATATGCTAACTCAGCAAATAGGTACCATACTTAGGCCATTAATTCAATATTCGACTCAGAGTTACCAACAACTAGCAACTCACATGACTCGAATAAGTGATTTCTTGGGTGCTCCTAGGGCACAAGTTCGACAGACGACCCCACCTCAATCAGAGGTATCAGTCTGACACGAAGAGAGGTTCGACGAGACAATTGACCAAGAACCCCTGGTGGTCGAACCAATACCCAGGGTGGCCTAATTTCCTCCCGTCATGTTAGTTAATAGAAACCAAGATCCCGACCACGTGGCCAGGCAAGTTTGACAGGATGCAATGGCTGGAGAACAAAACCTAGAAACCCATTGTCGAGCGAATCATGGTTCGAAATGGTGTGAACCCTGGCCTTCAAAGGCCAACGTATTTGTCCCCATTACTGGATTTTGTCGTGAAAATAGAATTGCCTAGGGGATGGAAGGTTCCGAAGTTTACCAAGTTTGCTGGAGACACAGAAGAGTCCATTGTTGAACACGTTACCAGGTATCAAATCGAAGCTGGTGACATAGCGAATAATGAGGATTTAAAAATGAAATACTTCCCAAGTTCCCTCACAAAAAAAGCGTTCACTTGGTTTACAACGCTACCTCCACAGCCCGTCCATACGTGGACACAATTAGCGAGATTGTTCCACGAACAATTCTACATGGGACAATCGAAGATAAATTTGACAGGGTTGGTCAGCGTCAAACGAAAGGTCATTGAGTCAGTCGATCTATATCTCAACAGGTTTAGACTTTTGAAAGCTTGATGCTTTACTCAAGTCCCTGAACACGAGTTAGTCGAGATAGTTGCAGGTGAGTTAGATTATTCTATTAGAAGAAAGTTAGACACTTAATATCTTAGAGATATGGCACAACTGGCTGATAGAGTTCGACAAATCGAACGACTGAAAGCTAAAAAAGCCAGATCTGGTAAATACCATAAGAAAGAGAAAGTGTCTTATATAGCAGTAGATGCATACTCTTCTGACGAAAGCGAGGTCAACGTGGCTGAGCTCAAACAGGACCTCCCTACGCTTGTAAATTGTTTAAACCATCAAACGGGAAAAATCCCGTCGAAACTGAAAAAACAGATAAATTCGTTGCAAAAACCTATACTTTTGATATATATAAATGTGACGAAATATTTGATTTTTTAGTCAATGATGGTCAAATTATTGTGCCTCAAGGCCTGAAAAGTCCCCCATTAGAGCAAAAGAAGAAAAGGGGATTCTGTAAGTTTCATAATTTTCTTGGTCATAAAACATCTCAATGTGTTCTTTTCAAGGATTTGGTGCAAAAGGTTTTGAAAGAAGGCAGGCTTCAATTTGGCAAAAAGCCAAAGATGTAAGTGGATAAGGATCTTTTGAAGGTTGAGAAGGCCATGTATGTGTTCGCACGCGATTCTCACGCGAACAACCGCTGGCCTCCTATCGCAGGTTTACTTACGGGATCGGCCACAGAATCCCAGAACAATGTTTAAAGTGTAAGTCTTGTTGATATGATAGCTTTTAGTTTAGAGAAGTTGTAAGCAACTTGAAAGTTAAAAAGGGTTGCGAATTGATGAATAAAACAAAAGGTGAAAAATAGATAAGTAAATGACAAGATAACTTAAACTTTGATCATATAAATTGCATTAAAATAAAAGGTGTGGACGCTATCATACATTTCTGTGGGAGTAAACTCGTTTCTCTTAACGCTTAGTACTTAGAGTGTTTCCCTTTTACAACGTTACAAATGCGAAACCCCACTATTGCTTTAAAAAGGATGAAAAAATAAATGTTCGTCTCCCAAGATTGGCCCTGGTTGTGACATGTGTCACCCCACTATCTTTCTAACTTCCCACGTTCTCGACTTTCAAGTTTTCTCGCTTAAAAAATTATCAGTTTTGTGTTGGTTTCATGGGCCACCAATTGACACCCTTCGACAACCTCGTCTCTATGTCTCCTTCCAACGCACATTTTGCCTGTGTCAACCCAACCTTTGGTTTCCTCACCATTCTTTATCCTGGCGTCGAACTGCTTGCTTGGCTTTTTCACCATTTCTTCATTCCCTATGTTTGGTCGAAATCTCCCAGCTAACAAGTTTCCCCCCAAAAGGCCAGTTTCGACATAGCATTGTGTCGACTGAGAAACCTGGCGTTTTGAATTTTTGCAATATTTTGACGGTGCTTTTGTTTCGACCCGATAACCAACATTCTGTCTTCTGTTGAATCTTAGCCACGTGTCACTCACAGCCTGACGTGATGATGGTACATTTCTGCGCCACGATTTCCAAGAAACGTCGTGATGGCTAGTCTCGTCCTAAGTTATGGGTCTCCAAACCATCCCTACTAACTGTAGAATTTGAACAGTTCTTGGCCTTTCAGTTGCATGTGTTTTCCTTATAAATACTCCTAAAACACGTCTAGTTTTCTTTTCGCCAGTTTCCCACAGCTTCTTCTTCTTCCAAGTTTTGTTGCTCTCAAAAGCTTACGTACTCTCCATTCCAATGGCTTCCTCTGCAACTGCAGCTGCTTCCACTACTCAAACCACCGGAAACAACCCTATCGCCTTTGTAATTTCTGAAAAGGAGTCACCCAGGCCTCTCCCTCAACTGTCATCTACTGATGAGGCGGTGGTGGCAAACTGGAAACATCAAATGGTCATCCCCTTTGCTGTGGCTGACAAACTCCATGCTTTTCACGGTCCATATCTGGATAAAGAGCCAAATCATCAAGAACTTCAAGAGTTATTTCCATGTTTCGCTCCTACCATACCATCAGCTTTTGAGAAAGGTGGCACTTTAGACCTCAAATTCATGGCGCCCAAAGCTAGAGTCTTTCGTTCAATGCCTACACCTGGCAATAAAGACTACATTTCTTGGCTCAACAAGGTCGAAGGCCAGCGTTGGGGTTAATCGCAAACAGCTGGTATTTTTTACGCCATTCAACTCTCAAGAAACGCTCACAGGGTCAACCCTTGTTTGATGTTAGCGCCGATGTACTTCTGGGAAGGATCGACCAACACATTCCACCTCCCTTGTGGTATGTTCACACCGACGCTCTTCAATGTGGCAGCCATCACTGGCCTTTCACCTTTGGGTGAAACATTCGACTCAACTCTAGAAACGACTAATACTTTCGACTTCGAGCGTGCTGGTTTCCAGAACTACATCGAAGACCATCACAATAAAGGCTCCAAAGAAGTTTCTGACGATGAACGCATCGCTTTCTTGACTTTGTGGCTGTCGTATTACCTATTCTTCCCTGGCTCTCAGCAAATAGCCAAAAGTTACATCAACCTGGCGATCCAGATTCACGAAGGTCGACAGGTATCTTTGGGTAAGCTTTTACTAGCCTCCCTTTATCACTCCCTTGGTGTATCAGCCTTGCGGCTAAAGCTTCTGCATGCGACTACCAAAGCTTTGAATATCTCAGGGCCTATGTGGTTGTTGCAACATTAGCTCAATGCCACCTTCGAGCACCAACTGGGCTACCCTGACTCTGCAATGATGGAGCGTTTGAACAAAGAGCATTCCATAGAGGGCATTCGACTCGCTCTGATGACCACCCAAGAAACCCCCAACAAAACTCTCTATATGAAGTATCTCAATATGTTTGTGGAAACCACGTCTTTCATCCCAAGCATGGCACCCTTTGTGGCTCAAAAATTTGGTCCGACATGGTTCAAGAATGTGTTCCCTGGTGTTTCCCCCAAGGCAGCAGTGCAGTCGAACTCTATATGGGGGCATTTCTGACCTCCACCATGTTGTTCTTTTGGATTGAGATGGGGAACATAGGTTATGGGTTCATGAATTACCAGTCTAACTTGGTGGCCCGTCAATTTGGCCTGAGACAAATGCTGCCAAAATCCTTGGTGAAACATTCTTCTGACATTGTGCGGGCTGGTCGACGACTGAACTTGGCGGGTCACAAGGCCTACCTCAGATTTGCCAAGTCGACACAACATCTTGAGTTGCATGTCTTTGGGTTCCAACCCTCCTTCTTTACCACAGAAGACTTCGACGTCTGGTGGTTAGAATACTAGACTCAAATTTTCCTGCGTGAACTTTTCTTGGAAAACGTGGTCGATGCTTTTGCCACTCTTGCTGGCGAAGTTCCCAATCCGACAGTTGTTGTGCCTGTCGAGGACACCCAAGACGCTGATGCTACAGAAGATCAACCAAAGAAGGTAACTCCTACGTTTTCTCATTTTTATTTCATTAGTTGCTTTTAGCTAATCATTTGTGTTTATTTCCCAGGGTCGAAAACGGGAACCAGTTGCTGCATCGACCTCCATTAGGCCTGCAAAGAAACCAAAAACCCTGAAACCACAGGTATAACCTGTTTCAATGTTCCTTTGCATTTGTTTTTGCATGTTATCTGACTTTGTTGTTTGCTAGGATTCTGAAGAAAAAAAATACCATCTCCTGAGGGAGACGTGTTGGGTGAAAGTACCCAATCCCGAATCTTTCCCACTGAAGCCCCAGTTACTCCATTGGTGAAGAAGAAGAGGGCCCTAATCAATAAAACACCTTCAAAGACGGTTGCTTCGACTGTCAAACCTATTGTCCCCAGAAACCTTGCTGAAGTCTTCGAGCCCGTCAAGGCTGAAACACCTCCTCATAAACAACCTGCTGAGGTATTCATCACCCTTGCTCTATTGATTCATATGGTACTTGGATATTTTCTTATTGAAACATTCTTTCAAGAAATTCTGGCCACTTCGACCACTGCTGAAAAGGATGATACTGCAACGGCCACCATTGTCAATCTGCCTGAGACAACAACCGTGTTTAGTCCTCAAACAGTCGACGAGTTTCAAATGATCTCGATAGAAGAGGAACTAGTGAATAAAATTCCTCTAGTTCAACACCCCACTACTGAGGCTGGGAAGGACGGTGCAACCACCGGTGATAACGAAAATCCTTCAATTGTTGTTACCACTGCTGAATGTCGTAACCCCGAAATTTGACCTCCCTTTTTGCCTTTCGCATAAGCATGTGCATTCGCATCGCAGACATACGCACTCGCAGTTTTTTCTCTTTGATTTTGTTGCAGGAATATTCAGGTTTTCTAAACCCAATTAATCGCATCCTCACAAGGTCATCACATCATCAAACCAAGCATAAAATAAGGGGTTCCATGGTTATTCGTCAAAGCAAGAGGTTGAAAATCGAAACCGTGGCCACATCACCATTTTTCAAGCAGAGTGGGGCAATTTTTTTCCTGGTTAATCAATTAACCATTTGTAGTGCAAATGTGTTAATAGATTAACACAGGCAAAATAGGAAGAATCTGCTGTTTTTTCATGACAACAACTTTTCCTCCTCGTTTTGAGATTCAACTTGATTCTAGCAGTGTGTGGAACATTCTAGACATCACTAGACATTTCAAGACCATTCAAGACACTCCGCTTACATTTATTCCAATGCATCACTTTACATTAAGTGCACCATGTTCCTTAATCTCCAAGCATGCCAACCTTTGTTTTGAAGCTTACATTGGGATTGCTACCGAGTTAACTTCCTAACTAACAGAGTTAACCGCTTGACTCGGTGAGTCAAGTGTAACTAACTCCTAGCCTAATGCCAAACCACCCAAAGCCAAGTCCAAACCAAATTCCAAACCTCTCACACTCCAAACCAAAACTCTATATAAACAAGCTTTCATTCACTTTTTCAAGAAACCACAACCCTTAACCATTTCACACACTTCACTCTCAATTCTTTCACATTCTCTCTAAATTTTTCTGCAACTTCTTCATCTTCATCTCAATTTTCTTCCCAGACCTCACCATAGCTCTTCACCATTGAAGAAATATCACTTCTACAATGGAAGTGATTATTTCTTGAGCTTTACCTTCATCATCTTGCAATTATACTTGGATTTTTGGAGTTTTATAAGCTTTTGGATTCATCTCAAGTTTTTGCTTCAAGAATCAACAGTTCAAATTTGTATTTCGGAGTTTCGTCGTAATTTACTCGGTTTTGGTACGATTCGGCTATAATTGAATATTCCTCTGGTTTTCTTTGATTATCTACACCAAGATCTCTTTGCAACAATTACCAAGCCAATCCTCCGACTTGTAGGTTGGTAGATCTCATTCATTTTACTATTTCGAACATTTTCGTATCATTCGCAATGTAGTTTTGATGCTTTTTGTGCGTGAATTGATTATGTCATTGCTTGATCCATGATCTTGATGATTTAATTGATTCCATTGTTGATCATTTGCTGTTATTAAACTTGATTTTTCCTGCATAATTGTTTGCCCTAGAATTGGAGTGATTGCACAATCAATAAGTGGCCAAAAGCACTTTTGAAAACTATTTTTTCTGCCCCTGTTTTAGTGTTAATCGATTAACACTTTGCAGTGCAAAAGTGTTAATCGATTAACCAGTGTAATTTTTCTATTTTTCAAGTGTTAATCTATTAACACTTTGCAGTGCAAGTGTTAATCGATTAACACTGAACCAGAAGGCCATTTTCATGCTTTTTCAAGCGTGTTTGTCATGCTGTCTTCCTCTAACTTCCATGGATTGATATGCTTGAGTTTTTTGGATGTTTTAAGTGTCATTTAACTTCTGTTTGAAGTATATTCATGAACTTTTGATGCACGATTTAGATTATTCAATTAGTTTATATTCTTGACATGGTGCGAACATGACCATTCTTGCACAATGTACTCACATAATGACATGATTGGTGTTGCATTCTCAATGTCATTGGTACTGGTTTGCATTCTCTTGCATTAAGTTTGTTCTTTATGAACAAGCTTAACCTTGTATAA
Source organism: Lathyrus tuberosus (assembly GCA_022829125.1). NCBI lineage: Eukaryota > Viridiplantae > Streptophyta > Magnoliopsida > Fabales > Fabaceae > Lathyrus > Lathyrus tuberosus. Next base: position 1,600,826 of record JALAZF010000237.1, read on the forward strand.
TCAATAATGCACCCTTTTGTTTTAATAATTTTTCATTCATTTGGAAAATTATTAGCATATTCTTCCCTTTTGATTAATTAATCGAAACTTTGTTTCGATTATTAATCTTCCTTCGGCGCTGCTCTTTAGGCTTCCTTTAAAGCTTTCTCTCAATCCCCTGCTGAGTCAGAGATTCGCGCGTCGGTCGACACTGGAGCACTGTACAACTTGGAGCTGTTACGCTGTCTGTTTCAACTTCTGCACCACACCCTGTGTGTTAGAGAAGGAATGAGAAGGGAGAATTCCTACTCTTATTCTGACTACTTCAGGTAGGGGACGAATGACCCTGTGCCTAGCTTAGTCACCTTTATCTCCAGGCGGTAGTGTATCTCCTCCCCTAGTTGAGTCGATCCTCGATCACTCTTGGCTTGTTTGCCCCTTTCTACATCTCTTTTTTTTGGTCAACCACCCCATTCTTGATTAAGATCATTGTCTTTGGGTTAGCAAACTCTCTTTGTTTCAATACCCTATTTTCTTTTCTTGTGGTAAGTCATTGCTTTTGATTCCCCAAGACGAGTTAGGTTACCACGAGAGCCACATCCCAGATCGTGATTCGCTTGAGAATACTTCCGTCCTGTGAGAATTCACTACGGCGGGGTGTTTTCATTCTGAGTCCTATAGTTTGGCGACCTTTCTAGGGACCACCTTGTTGTGTCTAGATCACACTTGTGAGGGGGATGGGTTTTTACAGGAAACCAAGCCACTTCATACCTTTGTTCTCTCACACACGTCAGATTTTGTACCGATACATCAGATTATGTTGCACCGACACAGAATTATATGCAGATATCCAGTTTATTCAGATTTGATTTGTTCAGACTATGCTGGCTTCTTGTTGTTTGTGGTGCATATCATGTCATCATGTAAATTAATTTTTGCATGTGCATTTCCAGGTTATTCGAAGACTTATTCTTTGTTGACATTATCATAGAGATGAGTACTAGTTGTCGAGGCATTTTTAGCTACAAGTTTGTGGAGCCTAAGCTGAGCACTTTGAGAGGTCTAGCGTCCCGTGTGTTCGAAGATAACAGAGGGGTTTTCAAGGATACTTATGGTAATCTGTTGTCCATCCTCAATACAGAAGTCAACATCACCGCCATTCATACTCTGGTTCAGTTCAATGATCCACTGCTTAGGTGCTTTACATTTCAAGATTATCAGCTAGCACCTACACTCGAGGAGTATGCTTATATTCTGGGGGTTAAGATCAAGAAGCAGGTTCCTTTTGTCTACACTAGCGGTTGTCCGATGTTTCCCCTTATTGCTGATGCTCTTTGCATTAGTAAGAAGGATGTGGAGGATAATCTCAAGACTAAAGGGAAGGGTTTTCAAGGGTTTGCTTCGAAGTTCTTGGTTGACAAAGCCACTTCTTTTGCTACAAATGGAAACTGGAAGGCTTTCAATGTCGTTCTTACTTTGCTGATATATGGGATTGTCTTGTTTCCGAGCATGGAGGATTTCGTAGATCAGGCTGCCATCAATATCTTGTCCAAGAACCCTGTTCCGACGCTCCTTGCTGATACCTATCATTCTATTCATTCCATGAGTGAAAAGAAGAAGGGAACCATTGTCTGTTGTGCTCCTCTGCTGTACCGATGGTTCATGTCTCACCTTCCACAGAAGGGTCCCTTTGTTGAGAATAAGGGTAATCTTAAGCGGTCGCAACGGATCATGTCTCTTACTACTGATGACATTTCTTGGTACTCTCGAGTCTTCGACGATACTATGATCATTCTTCATTGTGGGAAATTCTCTAATGTACCTCTCCTGGGTACAAAGGGCGAAATTAACTACAATCTGAGACTTGTTTTCTGTTAGTTGGGATATCCTATGGTTGCCAAACCAGATCCTGAGGTAGTGGAATAGTTCATCTTTCATGAAGGGGTCGATGACATGGGATTGCTGAAGAGGTTTTGTGCCGCTTGGACTCAGATTCACTTCAAAGGAAGAACCGATTTGGGTAAGAAGAATTGCATAACCAAGGAAGCTTACACACTTTGGGTCAAAGAGTGCGTCAAATAGATCTTGTTGCCATTTTGTTTCGAGCCTTCCATGAATGCCAAACCTCATAAACTTGCCATGGTTCCTCCATCTGAAGTCAACCAACTCAGGCTAACTATTGAGAAGTTAAAGAAGGAGAATGTCGATCTTCGTCTCAACCTTGTTAGAGTCACTTCCGAGAAGGATAGTCTACAGATTAAGCTCCACCAGAAGCGTGAGCGCATGCTCAAAGAGGTGGAGGTTGAACAGAACATGCGAAGGAAAGTGGGTGATGCTTTGAAGAGCACCTATGATGGACTTGCTTCAAAGAAGAGACAACTTGCCGATACCCAGTATCAAGCCTATAATGATGAGTTGAGCTATAAAAAGTAACTTGAAGAGCTTCAAGGGAAGTTATCCGAGTTCAAGAAGAAGTGGCAAAGTGAGCAAGACTGTGTTAATCAGTTGGCAAAGGACTTTTCTCAGTGTCAAGCCCATCTCGACAAAGTTTTCGGTGAGATTCAGAAGTTGCAAGATCAAGCACATCAGAGCCGAGAACAGATTAGTCAGCTCAACACAGAGAGCACTCATTAGGAGCAACAAATTCGTCATCTGCAAAACCTCCTAGATCAGAAAGAGGCCTTTCTTCAGGATATGCTTCAAGGACCTAACCATTCTTTGTTGCGCAACCTCAAGAAGGATGCAAAGTATTGGAGTGAGAGGCATGACCGTCTAGCCAGATTTGCTGAGCATGCACTGGAGGACTTACCTGGGTTGTTGAGGGATGCATATGCCGATGTGTTGCCACACCAGCTTCCTTGGGTTGTTTTCCACTTCTTGTCTATTTGCAGGGTGGTCTTTGATAGGATCCGTGCTGATTTTATTATAGCCCAAAAGGCAGATATTTGATTTGTACTTGACTTGTACTTCTTTCTTTTATTGTTGAATGAATGAATAAAGTTTCTTGCCAATCTTATCTTTGGCACCTTTACTTGTATGATTTCTGTCAACAAAGATAAGTTTAAGAATTCCTGGAATTTAAAACTTTTTTTTGCATGCATAGCATACATTCATTTGCACACATATGCGCGTCCCTTCATCCGAAAAACCGTTGCTCATCCTTGTCTGTCTTCCGTTTGTAGCAAGACGACGACTCGACATCGGTATTTCACTCACTCAAGCAAATCCAGAATCATGGCTAACTTCAAAGCTGAGAACGCTGCTTATAAGGAAACTCTAACTCAATTCCAAGGTCGGATGGATCAGTTTCAGACAAACATGGATGCTATTATGAAACTTCTTCATGCTCAGAAGGACACTTCTGCTGCTGCAGCTGTTGTTGCAACTGCCACCGATGCAACTGTCGTCACTCCTGTTGTAACTATGACTCCTGTTGTTACGGCTACTCCTGCTGTTGTCCCTTCTCCTGCTACGGTTGAAGTGCCAGTTGAGCCTGTAATCCAGTCTGTTGTTCATCCGTCAAATTCTCAGTCTGGTTTGAACAAAATTCCTACTGCTTTTCCTTAGGGCATGGCTCCATATTACACTCCTCAGATTGCAAATAGTGGTGCCTTCGTACCATATCAGCCATTTGTTGTGCCTATGCCTAATGGAAATGCTATTGCATATCCATGGGGTATGTCTACTCCTGTTCCACCTCTAGTGGTGAATGAAAATCACGAGAATCTCCAAGTTCAGACTCGTCAGACTCCTGCATTAACTGACATTGAAAATCCTGATGTAGAAGAGCATGTGTATAAGGGTCCTCATATTCATGTTCTGGTTTCATCTCAAGCTGCTCAAACCGCTATCCAAAATGTTCATCCTAGAATGTTCTACCCTAGGACATCTTCATCCGTTGTGGTACCTCCTCCGAATTATCCTTTTGGTGTTCAGATGTGTCAGAATGTTGGTCAGATGGTTAATCAGGGATTGGTATATCCTTCTCAGGTTTCTACTTCGCAGGTGCATGCTTCGGCCGCATCTCAGTTGCCAAATCTCTAGATTCTTGTCAGACCCACTAATCAGAGTAGACCTGCTGACTACAAGTTGTTAGAAGACCGTATCAGAGCTATTGAAGGGTTTTCTGCTTTTGGCATGGAGGCCAAGGACTTATGTTTGGTTCCGAATGTTGTACTGCCGCAGAAATTCAAGATACCTGAGCTTCCAAAGTATAAAGTTTTGAGATGTCCGGGTAGTCATATCAATATGTACTGCAGGAAGATGGCATCCTATATTGATAATGATGAATTGCTAGTTCATTGTTTTCAAGATAGTTTGTTTGGTGCTTTGTTGGATTGGTACATGGGCTTAGAACGCAGCAAAATCCATACCTGGAGGGATCTGTCTAAAGCGTTCTTGAAACAATACAAATACAATCTTGATCTGGCACCTACCAGATTACAGTTGCAGAACCAGTCTCAGCGCTCAGCTGAAACATTCAAGGAGTATGCACAAAGATGGCGCGAGATGGCATCTCGTGTGCGACCTGCTCTCTCTGATAATGAGTTGGTTGTCATCTTTATGGGTATATTACAAGGATCCTATTATGAGAAAATGGTGGGTAGTTCTTCATCGAACTTCGCTGATGTTGTAACCATTAGCGAACGAATTGAGAACGGTTTAAAGACTGGAAAGATTTCTAGAGCTGCTTCCCAGCAGCTGGCCAATAGAAAATCTCATAACAGTCAGTCCAAGAAGAAAGAAGGTGAAGCTAACGCCGTGACAGCTCAAGTTTCTCCTCAGTATCAAGCACCCATGGCTCCTATGCCAAACTATCCATATCCATACATTGCTGCTGCACAATATCAACAACTGCCATATCAGTATCATCCGCAACAACCCAGAATGCAACAGAATCAACAGAATAACAAAAGTCAGCAGAATCAAAATCGGCAAAACAACAACAACCAAGGAAATCATAAGCGCCCGAATTTCGACAGAATTCCAGTGTCATACACTGAATTGTTCCCTTACTTGGTTCACCAAGGGGCAATTGTTCCCAAGGAAATCGCACCTGCAATTCCTCCGTTTAACCCGAAGCATAATCCAAATGCGTCTTGTGCTTATCACGCTGGATACATAGGACATGCGACAGAGGACTGTTTTGTTTTCAAAACCAAGGTTCAAGAGCTCATCGATCAAAAGATTTTGCCTTTTGCTGAAGAAGGTCCTAACATTCAGCATAATCCATTGCCCAATCACAGTGGACCTGCGGTTAACATGGTTGAGGATAAATCAAGGGCTGAATTGATCATGGATGTTGACGAGGTAAAGACCCTGATGACTGTAGTTATCAAGAGATTGAATGAGCATGGGCTGTTGAAAGGACTGCATGGTAAGTGTCAGATTTGCGACGATAATCCTAACCAGTGTCGGAAGCTAAAGGGTTGTGTTCAAATTTTGATGAATTGAGGTGAGGTTCAATTTTCCAGATCTAAACCTGTTGAAGAAGTTGCAACTATCGAGCCGTTCACCATCGTCTATAGGAAAGTTCCTATTGAAACTCCTAAGCAGAAGAAGGTACAACCTATCGTTGTTTTCCCACCAAAACTGTTTCCGTATTACAATTCTAAGGAGGTACCTTAGAGATATGGGTCTACTGTGTTTTCTGGAGGTCAAGAGATAAGGTTTGCTGAGTCTAAGAATGTGAATGTTACAGCTACTGGAGGTATGACTCGTAGTGGACGGGTGTTCGCTCTGAAAGTCACTATAATGCCTATTTAAGTTCAAACCGTTGTTCCTCTCAAGGACACATCCGCAACCCCTATTGTTCAACAATGGGCATCTACTATAGTACTAGTGCCAACTATTCCGTCTGAGGATGCTTCAAAGAACAAAGAGACCCTTGATGATCAAGAGTTCCTAAAGTTGATCATGAAAAGTGATTTTAAAATTGTGGATCAGCTGGGGCAGACTCCCTCAAGGATCTCGATTTTGTCCTTACTCATGAGCTCTCCCATGCACAGATCAGCTTTGTTGAAGGTCTTAAACACTGCCTACGTGATGCATGATATCTTCGTTGTCGAGTTCGATGATGTAGTGGCCAATATAATAGCAAGTCGATATTTGGGTTTTAATGAATCAGAATTGCTTCCTGAAGGAGCTGCCCACAACAAAGCACTGCACATATCCGTAACTTGCATGGATGCCTTATTATCTCGTGTTCTGGTGGACACCGGTTCTTCTCTCAATGTGATGCCTAAGGGCACATTGAGCCAACTGCTGGTAGAAGGGAGCGAGATGAGAACAAGCGCCCTAGTTGTTAGAGCCTTCGATGGTTCTCGAAGGCAGGTCATTGGAGAAGTGGATTTACCCATCAAGGTTAGACCACATTTGTTCACCATTACTTTCCAAGTGATGGATATTAACCCTGCGTACAACTACCTATTGGGTTGCCCGTGGATTCATTCCGCAGGCGCAGTTACTTCCACTTTACATCAGAAATTGAAATTCATGTTCGACGATCAGCTGGTCATCGTCTGTGGTGAAAAGGATCTGATTGTAAGCGAGTTATCATCTTTTCGATACGTCGAGACCGAAGAAGGAATAGCCGAGGTGCCGTTGCAGTGTCTCGAGTTCGAAGATATCAGCTCTGCTTCAACTTGTCAAAGTAGATCACCACAAATGACTTTAGCATCTGCCAAGAGTGCTAAAGAGACCATCGAGAAAGGTTCCTTGTCAGGCTAAGGCATGTGATTGATGTGGTTGAAAAGCATAATCGTTTTGGATTGGGTTACCATCTTGGTTGACAATCTAGTTCACATGGTCAGAAACAGTGCAACTCCATCAAGTTCAGTAGCGCGGGTTTTTAAAAGGGTGACATCGTGGCCGCCATTGATGACGCTAGTCCTAGCAGACAGATTTCAAGCTTTGTGCGCAAGTGCCCGTCGGGTTTCAAGCTCAACAACTGGACATCTACCGTAATTCTTGTGGTTTTTCCAACAAACATGTAATGCATTTTGCTTTCTCATTCCCTCGTCCTCACCCGAGACGAGTGGATAGCTTGTAAAGGGCCTCACGCTTTTGCAATATTATGTGATCAATAAATAAAAGTTTTTGCATTCAAAATCATGCTCTATTTTCTTTCTTTATTTTACTTTTTCACAAACAAATAGCAAAAAGTTCCTTTTATTTTTTCAAAATAGCTCATTCTAAACATATTCATAAACATGCAGAACTAATAAAAGCATTGATAACAACATGGTAAACATCCGTTGTAATTCTGGGATTCCAATCAACCAAGCCGAAGAAGATGGTGAGGAAGATTGTGAATTACCGGCTGAACTAGCAAGGCTCCTTGAGCACGAGCATAGAGAAATTCAGCCACACAAAGATCCAGTGGAAATTGTCAATCTTGGTGCTGATGAGGTCAAAAGAGAAGTCAAGGTTGGCGCATCCCTCGCAAAGAATGTACAGTCTGAGTTGGTCAAGCTATTGAAAGAGTATGTTGATATCTTCTCCTGGTCCTATCAAGATATGCCTGGGTTGGATACCAACATTGTTGAACATCACTTGCCACTCAAGCCCAGATGTCCTCCTGTCAAGCAGAAACTCAGGAAGACTAGACCCGACATGGCACTTAAAATCAGAGAAGAGGTGAAGAAACAGCTTGATCCTGGATTCCAAACCACTTTTGAATATCCTGAATGAATTGCCAACATCGTCCCGGTTCCAAAGAAAGACGGAAAGGTCAGAATGTGTGTGGATTATCGAGATCTCAACAAGGCAAGCCCGAAAGATGATTTTCCTCTGCTCATATTGATGTCTTGGTGGATAACACAGCACAATTCTCCGTCTTTTCATTTATTGACAGTTTTTCAGGATATAATCAGATCAAAATGTCCCCAGCTGATAGGGAGAAGACTACTTTCTTCACGCCATGGGGTACATATTTTTACAAAGTCATGCCATTTGGTTTGAAGAATGCAGGGGCAACATACCAACGTGCCATGACAACCCTCTTTCACGATATGATCCATAGAGAGATTGAGGTTTACGTAGACAATATGATTGCCAAGTCCAAAATTGAAGATGATCATCTGGTTTATCTGAAGAAACTGTTTGACAGACTCCGGAAGTTTAGATTGTGATTGAATCCTATGAAGTGTACCTTCAGAGTTTGATCTGGTAAACTCTTGGGCTTTATTGTGAGTCAGAAAGGCATTGCAATTGATCCCGACAAGGTTCGCGTAATTCAGAACATGCCGCCTCCCAAAACAGAAAAAGAAGTCCATGGCTTTCTGGGCAGACTTAATTACATCTCAAGGTTCATTTTCCACTTGAAGGCTACCTGTGAACCAATGTTCAAACTACTAAGAAAAATTCAATCGATCAAATGGAACAATGATTGTTAGGAAGCATTTGACAAAATAAAACAATATTTACAAGAACCACTGATCTTAGTACTGCCGGTTCCTGGTAGGCCTTTAATCATGTATCTCACCGTTCTCGATGAATCAATGGGATGTGTATTGGGTCAACATGATGACACTGGCAGAAAAGAACATGTAATTTACTATCTGAGCAAGAAGTTCACTGATTGTGAGACCAGATACTCACTCTTGGAGAAAACTTGTTGTGCTCTGGTCTGGGTTGCTCGACGCCTAAGACAATACATGATTTGCCATACTACTTTGTTGATATCCAAAATGGATCCGATAAAGTACATATTTGAAAAGCCTGCTGTCTCTGGAAGGATTGCTCGGTGGCAGATACTATTAACTGAGTATGACATCCAACATGTTACCCAGAAAGCAATAAAAGGGAGCGTCTTGTCTGACTACCTTGCTCATCAACCTGTAGAGGGTTATCAATAAATGAAGTTTCACTTTCCTGATGAGGATTTTCTATTTATCAGAGACTATGAGACTCCAGACCCTGACATAGGACCCAAACCAGGGGCGCGATGGATGCTCGTGTTCGATGGTGTCTCCAATTCTAAAGGTCGTGGAATCGACACTATCCTCATCTCTTCGACATGTTTTCACGTTCCCTTCACTGCCAGATTATGCTTTGCATGCACCAACAATATGGCTGAATACGAAGCATGTATCTACGGTATTGAAGCGGCAATTGACCCGAGAATCAAGATTCTTGAGGTCTATGGAGATTCTGCTTTAGTTATTGGCCAAGTCAGAGGGAACTTTGTGACTCGGGATTCCAAGCTGGTTCCGTACCAAAAACACATAGCGAAGTTGATTACTTACTTTGATGAGATCTCTTTTCATCATATCTCCAGAGAGGAAAATCAATTAGCTGATGCTCTTGCCACTTTAGCATCCATGTTCAAGGTCAAGTGGAAGAATGAAGCTCATCATATCCGCATTGATCATTTGAATGAACCAGCACACTGTTTAGCAATTGGGGATGAGTTCGATGACAAGCCTTGGTTCTATGATATCAAGAGATATTTGGAAAAACAGGAATATCCCGAGGGTATTACCATCACTAACAAGAAAGCTCTTAGGCAGCTCTGCGCCAAATTCTTCTTAAGTGGTGGTGTACTGTACAAGAGGAATTATGATTCCGTGTTGCTCAGATGTGTGGATAGACATGAAGCAAACACGATTATAAGGTCCATACATGAGGGCTGCGAGGGTGTACATGCTAAAGGTCCTGCCATGGCCAAAAAGATCCTTCGGGCTGGGTATTATTGGACAACAATGGAGGTAGATTGTTACAACTTTGCCAAGAGATGGCACAAGTGCCAAATCTACAGAGACAAGATCCATGTGCCTCAAACTCCATTGAATGTTTTGACTTCACCTTGGCCATTCTCTATGTGGGGTATAGATATGATTGGAATGATCGAGCTGAAGGCTTTCAACGGTCACTGATTCATTCTAGTTGTTATCGACTACTTCACCAAGTGGGTTGAAGCCGCTTCTTACACAAACGTCACACCACAAGTGGTTGCCAGATTTATCAAGAAGGAGATAATCTGTCGCTATGGCATTCCTAGCAACATTATCACTGATAATGCAAGCAACCTAAACAATAAGATGATGAAGGAGTTATGTCAAGAATTCAAGATTGAGCACCACAATTCTTCACCATATCGGCCCAAGATGAATGGTGCCGTTGAAGCAGCAAATAAAAACATCAAGAGAATTGTGCAGAAAATGGTCAAGACTTACAAAGATTGGCATGAAATGCTTCCTTTTGAACTGCATGGCTACAGAACGTCAGTCTGTACTTCTACTGGGGCAACTCCGTATTTGCTTGTATATGGTATGGAGGTTGTTCTACCCATTGAAGTTGAGATCCCTTCGCTCAGAGTCATCATGGAAGCAGATCTTGATGAAGCCGAATGGGTTCAATCCCGATACAACCATCTGAATCTCATCGAAGAGAAGCGCCTTACTGCCGTTTGTCATGGCCAATTGTATCATAGACGCCTTAAACGAGCTTTTGACAAGAAAGTTCTCCCTCGAGCGTTCCATGAAGGCGAACTCGTGCTCAAGAGATATTCACATGTTCATTCGAATCCATGCGGCAAGTGGATTCCCAATTACAAAGGACCCTTTGTTGTCAAGAAGGCCTTCTCAGGCGGAGCCCTGATCCTCACAACCATGGATGAGGAGGAGTTGCCATCGCCCATGAACTCCGATACAGTAAAAAAATATTATGCCTGAAAAAAAATGGATAAGAGCCTGCTAGATTGACATCCGTAAAGACAATCTAGGCAAAAATGGGCATCCCGATGGACCAAAAAAAAAAGAAATGTCCATGCAAAAGTTAGGGGCAATGAAAAAAAAAACAATAACATCCCGCTAAGTTGAAAACCCGAAAGGGCGACTTAGGCAAAAATGGGTATCCTGGTGGACGAAAAAAAAATAGAAAAAATGTCCAGGAAAAAATTAGGGATAAAGGCATTTGACTGGGAACACTTGAGCCTCTCTTCGTCATAGCTGGACATCAGACAGTAACAAAGCAGTTAAATCATCATCAACTGGGGCAAGGCATTGGAAGCTAGACTTACAGTGGATGGTAGCCAATGTTGTAATCAATGCAAATCATGATTTCCCTTTGCCATTTACATTTGTTTTTCAATTTTTATTGCAAATCTCCTCATCAAGGATTTTTGCATCCTTGTACACATCTTATGTACAATATTTTTTTCACATTCCATAAAAATATACCATTTGTTTTCTCAATTTTTTTCCAGTATTTTGTTTGCAAAATAAACAATTATTTGGGGATCACATAATACTATAAAACGTTGAGAACAATAAAAAGCTAAATCGATCGAGAAAGCATTATGAATTGCATATATTACTGGTAACTCATGCAGGATAATCGGTAATATCCATTGGCAAGCCTAGTACCCGACCAACAATGCGATGGTTCTTGGAAGAAGTTGTTGTTCCCTTAGCAGAGCCATCATTTCCCCCAGCAAGCACCATTATGGTTCTCCGAAAAGGCGGATTACCTTCCATTTCTCCAACAGATCCATAAGGTTCACACTAAGGTTGTCATGATGCACCCCGAGAGGAGACGTTTGTTCTTTTCCCCAGCATGGGTCGTGCATCATTCCCAGCATGTCGAAACTGTCACACACCAGCAGCCGTACGATTTAGTGCCTCGTCTTCCTCAAGCAGAGGAGAGCCTCCGAGCCTTGTGAACTCCCTGCAGCAGAGTCAGTGGTAGCTTAGAAATCGGAGTTTTCTGATTTCATTCCCCAGGCAGGGTAAGTCATGATGGAAAGGTTGGCCTGATTCTCTTATCCCCTGCAGTGACAATGGAGATGGTTTGGAGATTTGAGACTTCTCAGTTTCTTTCCCAACGGAGTCTTCACCATTTTTGGGTTTTTCCACAGCGTAGTTATCACCCTTTGGAGGACGTTCCTCAGCAGGACCTGTCTTCATCTGTGGGTTATCCCCCCGACTGAGGATGTCGAGTTTGTTTTACTATAATTTCTGCCTAAACCGCCGCACATTACCTCGACCCGCACCTTTGCATTGCATGATATCAAGCATCATATAAAACACATACATGGCATATGCATCGAGCATACTCCCTTTCTTTTGGCTTGATCCATCTCTCCAGCAGATATTCAGCCAAACTTCAAACAATCTCTACTCTTGCAGCTCTTCTTTGGTCGCCGTCGGCCAAATCTTCGGGATACTCTTTTATTTAATCCCCTTCTACCTCGAATCATCGAAAAGCTAGCGCAATTCGTATATTCAGGTCCAAGAGGATTAAATAGGGCCAGCTGTCATAACTGGAAATTTGACCTCCATTTTTGCATAAGCATGTGCATTCGCATCGCCGGCATACGCACTCGCACTTTTTTCTCTTTGATTTTGTTGCAGGAATATTCAGGTTTTCTAAGCCTGATTAATCGCATCCTCACAAGGTCATCACATCATTAAAACAAGCATAAAATAAGGGTTTCCATGGTTATTCATCAAAGCAAGAGGTTGAAAATCGAAACTGTGGCCGCAACACCATTTTTCAAGAAGAGTGGGGCAATTTTTGGCTTGGGTAATCGATTAACCATTTGCAGTGCAAATGTGTTAATCGACTAACACATTCAAAATAGGCAGAATCTGCTGCTTTTTCATGACAACAACTTTTCCTCCTCATTTTGAGATTCTTCTTGATTCTAGCAGTGTGTGGAACATTCTAGACATCACTAGACATTTCAAGACCATTCAAGACACTCCACTTACATTTATTCCAATGCATCACTTTAAATTAAGTTCACCATGTTCCTTGATCTCCAAGCATGCCAACCTTTGTTTTAAAGCTTACATTGGGATTGCTACCGAGTTAACTTCCTAACTAACCGAGTTAACCGCTTAACTCAGTGAGTCAAGTGTAACTAACTCCTAGCCTAATGCCAAACCACCCAAAGCCAAGTCCAAACCAAATTCCAAACCTCTCACACTCCAAACCATAACTCTATATAAACAAGCTTTCATTCACTTTTTCAAGAAACCACAACCCTCAACCATTTCACACACTTCACTCTCAATTCTCTCACATTCTCTCTGAATTTTTCTGCTACTTCTTCATCTTCATCTCAATTTTCTTCCCAAACCTCACCATAGCTCTTCACCATTCAAGAAATATCACTTCTACAATAAAAGTGATTATTTCTTGAGCTTAACCTTCATCATCTTGCAATTATACTTGGATTTCTGTAGTTTTATAAGCTTTTGGATTCATTTCAAGTGTTTGCTTCAAGATTCAACGGTCCGAATTTGTATTTCGGAGTTTCGTCGCAATTTCCTCGGTTTCGGTACGATTCGGCTATAATTGAAGATTCCTCTGGTTTTTTTCGATTATCTGCACCAAGATCTCTTTGCATCAATTACAAAGCCAATCCTCTGGCTTGTAGGTTGGTAGATCTCATTCATTTTACTGTTTTGAACATTTTCGTATCATTCGCGATGTAGTTTCGATGCTTTTTGTGCGTGAATTAATTATGCCATTGCTTGATCCATGATCTTGATGATTTAATTGATTCCATTGTTGATCATTTGTTGTTATTAAACTTTATTTTTCATGCACAATTGTTTGCCCTAGCATTGGAGTGATTGCACAATCAATAAGTGGCCAAAAGGACTTTTGAAAACTGTTTTTTCTGCCCCTGTTTCAGTGTTAATCGATTAACACTTTGCAGTGCAAAAGTGTTAATCTATTAACACTGAACCAGAAGGAAATTTTCATGCTTTTTCAAGTGTGTTTGTCATGCTTTCTTCCTCTAACTTCCATGGATTGATATGCATTTATTTTTATGGATGTTTTAAGTGTCATTTAACTTCTGTTTGAAGAATATTCATGAACTTTCGATGCACGATTTCGATTATTCAATTAGTTCATATTCTTGACATGGTGCGAACATGACCATTCTTGCACAATGTACTCATATAATGACATGATTGGTGTTGCATTCTCAATGTCATTTGGTACTGTTTTGCATTCTCTTGCATTAAGTTTGTTCTTCATGAACAAGCTTAATCTTGTATAATCAATAATGCACCCTTTTGCTTTAACAATTTTTCATTCATTTGGAAAATTATTAGCTTATTCTTCCCTTTTGATTAATTAATCGAAACTTTGTTTCGATTATTAATCTTCCCTTCGACGCAGCTCTTTAGGCATCCTTTAAAGCTTTCTCTCAATCCCCTGCTAAGTCAGAGATTCGCGCGTCGCACGACAATAGAGCATTGTACAACTTGGAGCTGTTACGCTGTCTGTTACAACTTCTGCACTACACCCTGTGTGTTAGAGAAGGAATGAGAAGGGAGAATTCCTACTCTCATTCTGACTTCAGGTAGGGGACGAATGACCCAGTGCCTGGCTTAGTCACCTCTATCTCTAGGCTGTAGTGTATCTCCTCCCCTAGTTGAGTCGATCCTTGATCACTCTTGGCTTGTTTGCCCCTTTCTACATCTCTTTTTTTGGTCAACCACCCCATTCTTGATTAAGATCATTGTCTTTGGGTTAGCAAACTCTCTTTGTTTCAATACCTTATTTTCTTTTCTTGTGGTCAATCATTGTTTTTTATTCCCCAAGAAGAGTTTATTTTTTCGGTTAAACACAGTCTTTCTGTTAAAACTGTATCCCCCAGTTGTTCGCAACCTTCTCTTGGTTCTTCTCCTTTATTTGGTTAATCGCTGCTTGTCAGTTAAAACGCCAATTTACACGTCTTCTCAGTTAACCACAGTCTATCTGTTAACACACTGAGTTATTCTTGAGTTAATCACCATCTCTTGGTTAATCACCTATTCTTTCAGTTAACCATAGCCAGTCGGTTAAAACACTGAACCCCTTTTGAGTTAATCACCTTCTCTTGGTTAATCACTCGTTTCTTTTCGGTTAATCACAGTTTCTCTATTAACACCGATGCTTCAGCGGTTAGCAACCTCTTTTGGTTCAATGCCCTTTTTGTTGGTCTAGTACTGCTTGTTCAGTCAGTATCGACATACCCTTTAGGTCACAACCTTCGCTTGGTTCTACACCCGTTCTTTCGGTTAATCATAGTTTATCTGTTAAAACCTTTATCCCCGTAGAGTTGCAATCCTTGCTTTTCTCGGTTAATCACTATTTATCAGTTAACATACCGAAATCCCTTCTGAGCCAAACACCTCCTTTGGTTCAGTACTCTCTCTTCTTTTGGTTCATCCCCGCCTGTCTGTTGACACCAACTTCCCCTTTTCCCCACAGAGTCTTAATCTCTTTATTCGGTTAACCACTGTCAGTCAGTTAATATACCGAGTCTTTATTCTATTGGTTTTGACACGATTCCTTTATTTGTTTCCCAGTAGGGTCGCTTACCCTCTGATCCCAAGCGCGGTCACTTTGTTCTCTTACTCCTCAGGGAGTCCTTGCTATTCCTTTTTCTCCTTTATCTTCTTCGTTTCGACACCACTCTTGCACGTTATCCTCAACACAGTTACTGTCTTTTCTTTTTGCACTCCTTTCTTGGTTTTGACACCAATTCTTTTGCATCCCCAGCGGATCTTTCCCTACCTCTTTGGCTCTTGGTTTTGACACCAATTTCCTTTTCTTTTTCCGTCTTAGTTCCACGAACTACAGAAGCTCTGATTCTGCATTCATTTGAATGTATGATACGTAGGCACGAGATCGTATTGATCTTGGCGAGCACCCTTTCAACTTCTTCCATTCCCCCTTCTTTTCCCTGGTTCCTTTGAACTACGGAACTCTGATTTCCTCATTGCACTATGAGGGTACGTAGGCACGAGGGCCCTAATCCTCCGTGAGCACTTTCTTTCTTTCTTTTCCTTCTCTCTCTCTCTCCTCTTCTTTTGGCTAGAAGCCTTTAGATAGATAACTTATTCAAGCCTAGAAGCAAGCGAAATGGTTCTCGTCGAGTATGACAGATGCGTAAGGTGCTAGTACCTTCCTTTCGCATAACCGACCCTCGTTCCCGTTTCTCTTCCCCTTGGGTTTTATCGATATTTTCCCTGTCCCTTGGGACTAAATAAAGTTTGGTGGTGACTCTGTTCTATCTTTGAGTGTGCGATTCACTCAGGTATAAACCAGCCATCTTCACTGAAGTCGACGTGAACCCTAAAGCTTATGCTGAAGATGGCTCTAACCTGCCTACGCCTAATGTCGACAAATTTCTTACCCCAAGGAGATTCTGGCGACAAAACAAACAAATCCAACAGCAACTTTGAAGGCACTGCACAAGCTTCACCAAGAGTCTAGGGACGTTCAACCCACGAGTTCGACAACCATACCAACCCCATAAATAGATGATTCTTTCGCCCTCAAGCTCCAACAATTGAAGACGTACCTATTTGAGGACGAATTTCTAGCGGCCGTCACTGAGGAAGCTGTTGTGGCTTTTGATGTGTTCAAAATATTGGATGAACTTGTCGAATTTCAAGTTCCTGCTCCCATGGCTACATACCTAATTGAATTTGAAGCCTTCTTTACGCAACTGGCCAAGGACCTTACTATGTGCAAACAAGCCGACGCTCAAATCAGGCTGAAAAAACAATGAGATGGGTTGTGAGTGGTATCTCAGCTCACTTTGTGAGAAGAAACTTGATGACTTCAAGGCCACAAAGCCAGAGCACTCTGATAAGCACCGTACTTTTGACCAACAGATATCTGACTTCCAAGCTCAGATAGCTGAACTCACCAGAAAAATCGCTGAGGTCGAAAAGCAGAAGGCCTCTTTGGATTCCGCTGAACCTTTGCTTGCTCAAGACGCAATCGATCAAGAAGTCACCCAAGGGATTGCTCACGTCAAAACGGCTCTCAAGATAAAGGATACCATTGGTCAAATGGGGAAAAGGAAAGCTCTCCTCAAAATCAAGGTTGTTCATGAGAAGACCCTATTTTGAAAACTTTAAGTCTAGATTCCCTGCTTCCTCTTAATTTGTATGTCGAACTGTTGTAAATTTACTTGGATATTTTGTATGCCATCTTGGCATCCCTAGCCTATTTTGGCCACTTATTAATGAAAAAGTTACTTTTTAATTTGAATCTCTTGTAACATAGGTTTATATTTTTTCAAATATTTCCCATTTACCCTTATGACTTGTTGGTTCATTCCTATTTCTTGAACCTCGTATGCATTGTGGCTGAACCCTTGGATCACTTTGAATGGTCCCTACCAATTTGGTGGCCATTTCCCTAGCGTTCGATCCCGTCGATCCATGGGCAACACTGCTTTCCACACATAGTCGTTAACTGCAAGGGTCTTCTTTCTGACCTTCTTATTATATGCCTTGGCAACTCGTGCCTTCTGGCGTAATAACACATTCAACGCTGCCATCCTTTCCTCGTCTAAGTCCACGATTTCGTCTAGCATCATGTCCTAGTATTGCTCCGAAGGAATTTCATGTTGTCATTGCACTCTAACTGATTGTAAACATATTTCTGTCGGTAATACAACGTCATGACCGAAAGTCAAATGAAACAGAGTAAAGTTGGTTGACTCCTTGGGGGATGTTCGACAAGCCCATAATATTTGATTCAACGTCTTGTTCCAATTTTTTGGCTTTCTGGCCACGTGCTTTTTGATGAGCCTACTTACCACTTTATTTGCTGCCTCGACCTAACCATTCACCTGAGCATAATATGGTGTCGAAGTAACCAATTTGAAACCCGTTTCTGCTGCGAACTCTTGCATTTTTTGGCCAACGAATACGTAACCTTGATCCGTAGTGATGGTTTCAGGAATCCCGAATCTATACAAAATATGATTCTGGATTAATTCGATCACAACCTCCTGATCTAATTTCACTAGGGGCACAACCTCTATCCATTTTGTGAAGTATTCTATACCCACAAGGATGCATTTCTGTTGTTTCGACGAGGCTGGTCGAATTTCCCCTATGACATCCAATGCCCATCCACGAAAAGGCCATGGCTTGACGATGGTGTGTAATTCATTGGCTGGCATGTGCTGAATGTTTGCATGATTTTGACAGTCTTGGCATCCCTTTGCAAAGTCCATGCAATCCTTGAGCATGCTTGGCCAATAGACGCCTTGTCGGAACAATACCCATTTCATCTTATGGCCAGCTTGGTGGGCCCCACATGTCCCACTATGGACCTCAGAAATTGCCAGGTATGCGTCTGTGTCCCCTAGACACTTGAGCAACACTCCTTCTGGAGTCTTTTTTAGGAACTCATTTCCCATCAGAACATAACTTAGAGCTCTGTATTTAGTCTTCCTATCAGCGTTGTCCACCGGATTCTCCAAATACTCGATGATTTGTCTTCTCCAATCTATCGGTGATAGATTGCTGATAGCAAAAACCTCATAGTTTCCCAAATCTTGGATTAAGCTTTCTGTCAAGGCGTTTGCCCCCACAGCTTTTGGGATCGACAGGCTTGATGGTGGGAACACGTTTGACACCATCTTCTCCCTAATTTCAATGAAGTCTTTCAACTTCTCTTCCGACACCTTGTACCCGGAGACGATCTACGCTAAATCATTAGCCTCTTGATTTTCTATTCTGGGCACGTGCGTAATGTTGACAACTTCAAAGTGTTCCAAAAGTCACTTCGCCATTGAGAAGTAAACCAAAAGATGCTCTTTGACGCACTTATATTCTCTCGTGATTTGTTTAATCACCAGTTCAGAATCGCCTTTAATTTTAACTCTCTTGGCACCCAAATCCTTAAGTATTTTGAGGCCAGTAATTAAGGCTTCATATTCTGCCTCGTTATTGGAGCATTTCTCGTCAACGTTACATTTGAATTTAGTTGGAATACCCTGCAGGGATACTATTAAAATTCCAATACCTGGCCCATTTCGATGGCTCGACCCATCGAAGTATAACTTCCAAGGGGAAACGTCGACACTACATATCGACGATTCGACTACTGCATGGTCGACAATAAAGTCTGCCACTATTTGACCTTTCATAGCCCTTAGAGGGACGTATGTCAAGGAAAACTCAGTCAATGCTAGTGCCCATTTCCCAATTCGACTATGCAGAATAGGTTTAGACAACATATGCTTAATAACATCAAAATGCGATGAAACATAAACATCAACTGGTTCGATATATTGTTTTAATTTCATACATGAGAAGTACAAGCATAGGCACAATTTTTCAATCATAGTGTACCTAGTTTCAGCATCTATTAACATTCGACTAAGGTAATAAATTGGTCTTTCGCCGCTACTATCCTCTTGTGCTAACATGCTTCCTATGGTCATATCTGACGCATCAATATACAACTTCATGTTTTTATTCATACTAGGTGGCAATAAAATGGGAGGCCTTGTGAGATATTCTTTGATAGCGTCGAAAAGCCTCCTGCTTCTCCCACTCCCAATGGAAGTCACTTTCCTTCTTGGCTTTGAGTAATGGTGAGAATACCTTCGTCTTGCCACTTAGATTCGATATGAACCTTCTTAAGAAGTTTATCTTCCCTAAAAAAGATTGGAGCTACTTCTTTGTCAAAGGAGGCTTGAGATCCAAGATTGCTTTCGTCTTTTTCTAGTTTATCTCGATGCCTTTCTTGTGGACCACGAATCCCAGGAATCCCCTGCGAGAACACCAAAAGCACATTTTACTAGATTCATTTTTAATCCATATTTTCTCATTCTTTCAAATGAACGTCGAAGGTGGTCTAAGTGACCATTCTCCGATGAGGATTTTATCACAATGTCATCAATATACACCTGCATAAAATTCTCAATAAAGTCATGGAATATAGCATTCATGGCTCTTTGATAGGTTGCCCCGGCGTTTTTTAAAACCAAATGGCATTACAACCCATTCGTATGTTCCAAAAGCCCAAGGGCATCGAAACGCCGTTTTGGGAACATCTTCTTCGGCTATAAGAATTTGATTATAGCCAGAATAGCTGTCTAACATACTCAAATATTCAAAGCCTACCGCTGAGTCGACAAGCATTTCTGCCACAGGCATCGAATATTCGTCTTTTGGGGTAGCGTTGTTCAGATCCCTAAAGTCTATACAGACTCAAAGGGTTCCATTTTTCTTGATTACGGGCACGATGTTCGTTATCCATTCAACGTACCTTGCAGTTCCGATGAATCGGCTTTTGAGCAGTCTCTCGATCTCCTGCTTGATCTTTAGAGTAATCTCTAGAGCGAATCGTCGAGGCTGCTGCTTCACTGGCCTTTTACCTGGCTGAATTGGAAGTCGATGCTCCACCACACTTCGACTCAGACCAGGCATTTCGTCATAATCCCAAGCGAAGCAATCCCTGTATTCCTTTAATACCTCGATCAACTTGGCCTTTATCTTCGACCCAACTTTGGTGCTCACATAGGTAGGTCTTTTTGCAACCCCATCTCCTAAGTCAACCTCTTCGAGTGGGTCATGCGCTTACATTCTTTGCAGCTCACTGGTTGGGTCTTTCTCAAACCCCAAAGGCTCATTGTCCTAGATACAATCAAGCCTCCGGCTTTCTGAAGCTGTTGTGTGGCCTTGTGGGCTATTCACTTGTGCGTTGTGGTCAGCTTCACTAGCTATCTTCTGTTGTTTTTCCACTTCTGCTTCTAGTGTCGATCTTCTTTTATTTTCACCCAAATAGGCCGAAATTCGAGTCATGCTTTCTGACTCAGTAGTCATTTTCACCGACAACTGGCCACCCCGTGGGTGGATTATCTTCTGTCGGCTCCATTGTTTCGTCAACAACATCCCAAATAAACCCGTAGTCGGGATTTAAGTTTAGGACGCGACTCGTGTCGACAGAAGTATAAGACCCCGACCCGTCATCACAAGGAGTAACATTTGCTAGGTGCTGATCAAAGGACTTCTTACTGCCCTTAGCTTCGTTAATCTTATAATAACTCTGATCAGCCTCAATGTTTTCGACAATGCCGTCTTTTCTCCATATGCTAAATCTCTGGTGAAATGTCGACGGCACGCCCCTATTCCATGGATCCACTCCCGACCCAACAGCAAGTCGAAATTTGCCTTTGAGTTGATAACCATAAAGAGTGTTGATCTATTGGTTATACCCACTGCCAAGTCCACTTGGATAACTCCAAGGATATTGCTAGTCTTTCCTTCATAATTGCATAGAACTATGTTGTGTTGTCGGAGGTCAGCCTTAGTTTTTTCGATCTTTTTAAATAAATTATGAGGCATCAAATTAACTGTTGTCCCTCCATCCACAAACACTTTTTTGACTTCCACTCCGTCAACTTTTGCTTTTATGAATAGCAGTTTCAAATGGTACATCATCCCAGGACTGGGCCTCTCAAACATGGTCGTCCTCTCTTCTAGCACACCACTGTTTATCACATAGTAATATAGCGGTTTGTCCTCCGCATTTTCATCTAGCACGAAATCATCTTCCGCTTCACAGACTTCTGACACCATATCATACTCAGCTGGAAGTATCGACACGATACCACAGTTTAGGACGAAGTCTTCACCATAGGTGTCATCATACATGTCTCCGTCGAAGTCTCCATCCGGTGAAGGGGTATACTCTTTGTCTGACTGGGGAGAATACTTTGGTTCTTCCTCATCTGACTGGGGAGTGTATTCTGGCTCTTTCTTGCTTTCGATCACATATGTACATTTCGAGCTCTGGGTCGAGACCACTCCCTTCTCTCCCGAAGATTCCACAGTCACTGCCATTTTTTGGTTTGTCATGACTTTTTCCTTCTCTACCCACCTTCCTTTTGGGTATTGTCATTTCTGTCCAGAGGTTCCGACATGCTTCAACTGTGAAGTCGAAGCCTCTTTCTCATCTTTCTTATTTCGCTGATAGCGCCTCAATTGATTCATTGTCATAGGATTCTTCCCTTTGTAGTTGGGGGATACCACATAGCCCCTAGGTTCAACCCTCTTGTCAGAGACTTTGCCTCCGTCTCTAAATCCAATACTTTCCATTTCGGCCTTTTGCTCCCTTTCTAACTCACTGGTTCCACCCACTTCTCCTGTGGAGTGTCCGACGGTGGCACAAAGGTCTTGGGTCGTGCCTCTTGGAACAGCTTCCTGTACTCCTCGTTTTGACGAGGGGCACCATTCCGGTCGAATACAAACCTTGGGACATGTGGCTTACCTCCTCGCGGCAAATCTTTCTTGCCTGCTTCGTATTTCTCAGCAGATTTCTCATCAAAGACAGTGTTGCACCTAGAGCATAACACAGCCTTCGACCCACTTACCCTGCATTTTTCTTGGTAATCCGACAGGCTTTCGCTAGCTTAAGGGTAAACTGCCTCGAGTTCTTCCTCAGTATTTTTGTCGCAACCGTCAGTAGTTTCGACCATCATGCATTCAAAAGATTCAGTTAACTGTTTGTTGAGACCCTTAGTAGCCTCAACCATCATGCAATCGTACAGCTCAGAGTACAAAGCCTCTTCAACCTTTAGTGGGTCCGTATCAACCGGCATCTTTGACCTCTCCCCAAATTGAAGTCGGCCTTCCTTCAAAGTTTTTTACACCAGATCCTTGGAAAGAACACATTGAGCTGTTTTATGACCAAGGAAATTATGAAATTTACAAAATCCCCTTTTCTTCTTTTGTTCTAATGGGGGGTCTTTTAAACCATGAGGAACAATTATCTGACCATCTTTAACTAATAAATCAAATATTTTGTCACACTTAAACACGTCAAAAGTATAAGTTTTAGCAACGTATTTATCTGTTTTTTCAGTTTCGATGGGATTTTTCCCGTTTGATGGTTTTAATAATTTGTATGTGTACGGAGGCCCTGGCTTGAGTTTAGCCACGTTAACCTTGCTCTCGTCGATGAGTTCTTCGTCATCAGAAGAATATTCATCAGCGGCTACGTACGAAACTTTTTCTTTCTCAGGTATCTGTTAGTCTGAGTTTTTTCAGCTTTCAGTTGTTCGACCTGTCGGACCCTGTCTGCTAGTTGTGCCATATCCCTGAGATATTGCGTGTCTAGCTTCTTCCTGATGGAATAGTCTAAATCGCCAGCTACTATCTTGACTAGCTCATGTTCAGGGACTTGAGTAAAGCATCGTGCTTTCAAAAGTCTAAACCTGTTAAGATATTGGTCCACCGACTCCATGGCCTTTCGTTTGACACTGGCCAATTCTTTCAGACTAATCTTTGATTATCCCATGTAAAACTGTTCATGAAACAATCTTTCTAACTATGCCCAGGTATGGACAGGCTGAGGGGGTAACGTGGTAAACCATGTAAATGCATTCTTCGTGAGGGAACTTGGGAAATACTTCATTTTCAAGTCCTCATTATTTTCTATGTCACCAGCTTCGGTTTGATACCTGGCAACGTGTTCGACGATGGACTCTTCAGTCTCTCCAGCGAACTTGGTGAACTTTGGCACTTTCCACCCCTAGGTAATTATGTCTGTAAGACAAAATCTGGTAGTGGGGACATGTACGTTGGCTGTCGAATTCCTGGATTTGCCCCATTTTAGACCATGATTAGTTCGACCATGGCTTCTAAGTTTTGTTCGCCAACCAGAGCATCGTGTCGAACTTGTCTGACCACATAGTCTGGGTCTTGGTTCCTATGAACCATCATAACGGGAGGCCTTTGGGCCACCCTAGGGGTTTGTTCAACCTCATGGGGTTAGTCAATTGTCTCGTGAAAGACCTCATCCTGACGAACTGGTGTCTCCGGTCGAGGCGGAGGAGTCTGTCGACCTGGTGTCCTAGGAGCGCCTAGGAAGTCGCCTATCTGTGTCATCTGAGTTGCCAATTGTTGGTAACTCTGGGTCGAATCTCGTATTAATGGTATCAATATGGTGCCCATTTGCTGAGTCAATATATGAACCATTTCGTGATTACTCTCATCCATTTGTTGTCTCATGACCGCGATGGAACTTGAAGTGAACGTTGGTATTGATTGGGATAACAGATTAAAACCTAGGGGTCGAGTAACTTTGTTTGCCAAAGGCCCTACTCCTTGGTATGGTGAGAAAACTGGAGACGAACTTTCCCCAAACACCGGACCACTAGAATGTAGACTCGACATGAACTCTATCAGCATCCCAAAAGATCGAGGGATGGGCATTGTGAAACTAGGCACATGCTGCCCTATAGTCCCTGTTATCGTCGGCCTTGGTTCAGATCGATGTGTTGTTGCGGTTGGCCCACTATGTGCGGTAGAAACCACAGACATGGTCCCATAGCCAACGTCACATGTTTGCGTTACAACTGTACTTTTCACCGAAGACGGTTCTTCGTTCGGACGTGGTGTAACCATCTTACCACTACGTAAATGCATACACTCAACTCAAAAAATGGGTCCTACTGGGTGTGCCAATTTGTTTGTACACGATTCTCGCACAAACAACCGCTGGCCTCCTATCGCAGGTTTACTTACGGGATCGGCCACAGAATCCCGGAAGAATGGTTGAAGTGTAAGTCTTGTTGACATGATGGCTTTTAGTTTAGAGAAGTTGTAAGCAACTTGAAAGATAAAAAGGGTTGTGAATTGATGAATAAAACAAAAAGTGAAAAAGATATAAGTAAATGACAAGATAACTTAAACTTTGATCATATAAATTGCATTAAAATAAAAGGTGTGGACGCTATCATACATTTCTGCGGGAGTAAACTTGTTTCTCTTAATGCTTGGTACTTAGAGTGTTTCCCATTTGCAATGTTACAAATGCGACCTCTAAAATGGAAAAAATTATTGCTTTAAATAGGATGAAAAAATAAATGTTCGTCTCCCAAGATTGGCCCTGGTTATGACACGTGTCACCCTACTATCTTTCTAAATTCCCACGTTCTTGGCTTTCAAGTTTTCCCGCTCAAAAACTTATCAGCTTTGTGTTGGTTTCATGGGCCACCAATTGACACCCTTCGACAACCTCGTCTCTATGTCTCCTTCTGACGCACCTTTCGCCTGTGTTGACCCAACCTTTGGTTTCCTCGCCATTATTTATCCTGGCTTCGAACTTCTCGCTTGGCTTTTTCACCATTTCTTCATTCCTTATGTTTGGTCGAAATCTCCCAGCTAACAGTATGCTAAACCTTTTGAGTGCATGATGTTTGAAACTACTAATGGTTTCGACATGAAAACTGAAGATGAATTGAGGACAGTCTATCCTCAAGCTGGAGAAAATTTGAGTGATTTCTAGGAAAAATGTAGAGTGAGAGGGTCGAAGGCTATGCTATGTCCAAGATGCAATGTTGTCTTTGACGAAAAAGCTGCTGAAAAGTATGAAACAAACAAGAAGAAGGCTCCAGAAAGAGAAAAACCTCTCATTCCAAGATTTGTGTTTGACAAAAGGGGAGCCTCTCGACGAAATGAAGAGTTTAGAAGGCAATTCTAGCAGCCTCGACCAAAGGCCTTTCGTCCTCCGTCGAACATCTTGCAAGAAAAATGGGTGGAACTAGTGAATAAAAAAGGGCGCAAGAGGCCAAAATGGAAAGTACTTAATCTGGAGATAGAAGTGAGGAATCTAGAGAAAAGAATCAGACCTAAAGGCTATGTGGTTTCTCCTAATTACAAAGGGAAAAACACCATGACAAGAACGCTGTGGAGGTGTTATCAGAGGAATAAGAAAGCCGAGAGAGGGGCTTCAACATCACAGCTAAAACCTGTCGAAACTCCTAGGAAGAAAAGGCACTATCCAAAAGGAAGGCTGGTCGAAAAAGAAAAAATCGTGGCGAATCAGACGTTGGCCATGAATGTTGATCCTTCGGGAGAAAAAAAGATAGTATCAACCCAAAAGACAGAGTACACTCCCCTGATCGAGGAGGAAGAACCTGAATACACTCCCCAGTCGGATGAGGAAGAACCTGAATACACTCTCCATTCGGATGAGGAAGAACCTAAAAATGCTCCCCGGTCGGATGAAGAAGAGCCTGAGTATACTCCTTCACCAGAAGATAAGATGGTCGACGACAATTATGGTGAAGACTTTATCATCAACTGCGGTATCGTGTCGGTGTTACCTGTTGAATATGATAGAGTTTCAGGAGTTTTCGAAGCTAATGAAGACTTTGTGCCAGAAGAAACTCTTGAAGACAAACCATTATGTTACTATGTTATGAATAGTGGTGTGGTGGAGGAGCAAAAGGCTATGTTTGAGAAACCTAGTCCAGGAATGATGTATCATTTGAAACCATTATTCATAAGGGTAAAGGTAGATGGCATACCAGTAAATAAGGTGTTTGTCGATGGAGGGGCAACTGTCAATTTAATGCATCATACCTTGTTCGAAAAGATGGGAAACTGTGATGCCGATCTCCGACAACACAATATGCTTTTATCCAACTACGAAGAAAAAACCAGTAACATACTAGGAGTGATCCAAGTCGAACTGGTTGTTGGTACAATTACCCGATCAACGTTGTTCATGGTGATAAACTCCAAAGCAAACTTTAATTTGCTGTTAGGACAAGAATGGATCCACAGAATATAGGCAGTGTCATCAACCTTACACCAAAGGTTAATTATTTGGAGAAAAGATGGCATTGTAGAAAATATCGAAGTTGATCAGAGTTACTACATAATCAAAGAAGCGAAGGGCGTGAAGAAGTCCTTCGACCAACATTTAGCAAATGTTGCACCTTGTGATGGTGAATCAGAAGTTCACACCTCTGTCGAAAATACAAACTGTTTCCTGAGTGTAGATCCCTACTATGGGTTTATCTGGGATACCGAAGAGGCAATAGAGCCTAAAGAGTGAATCCACCTACGGGGTGGCCTGAGGTCGAGGAAGATGACACTGAGTCAGAAATTCTGACTCAATTGTCAGCCTATCTGGCTGAAAACAAATGAAAATAGGCACTAGAAGCCAAGAAACTACAGAATTTGGCTGTCAAGGCCAAAGTCGAAAAACTTGAAGATGGCCAACAAAGCCAAACAACAGCTTCAGAAAGCCGGAGCCTAGATTGTATCTACGAAAATGAGCCTTTGGGGTTTGAGAAAGGCCCATTAAATGAATTGCGGATAATACAAGCACAAGATCCACTCGAAGAAATAGATCTGGGAGATGGAGTCACAAAAAGACCAACTTACATAAGCACCAAAGTTGGGTCGAAAATAAAGGTGAAGCTAATCGAACTATTGAAAGAATACAAAGATTGTTTTACCTGGGATTATGGCGAGATTCCTGGTTTGAGTCGAAGAGTGGTGGAACATTGCTTACCTATTCAACGAGGGAAAAGCCAGTGAAGCAACATCCTCGAAGGTTTGCTCCATAAATCACGATGAAGGTTAAGCAAGAAATCGAAATACTGTTTGAGAGCCAGTTCATTAGAACTGAAAGGTATGTTGAATGGTTAGCTAATATTGTACCTGTCATTAAGAAAAATGGAACACTTCGAGTTTGTGTAGATTTTAGAGACTTAAACAAGGCAATTCCAAAAGATGAGTATTCGATTCCAGTGGCAGAAATGTTAGTCGATTCAGCCTCAGGTTTCGAATACCTCAGTATGCTTGATGCATATATAGGTTATAACCAGATTTTCATAGCAGAAGATGATGTACCCAAAACGGCGTTTCGATGCTCAGGGGCTTTGGGAACATACGAATGGGTTGTGATGCCGTTTGGTTTAAAAACGCCGGAGAAACCTATCAAAGAGCTATGAATGTTGTGTTACATGATTTTATAGAAACGTTTATGCTGGCATACATTGATGACATTGTGATAACATCCTCATATGAAAATGGTCATTTGGACCACCTTCAACGCTCCTTCGAGAGAATGAGAAAATAAGGATTAAAAATGAATCCACTAAAATGTGCTTTCTGTGTACATGCAGGAGACTTTCTAGGTTTCATAGTGTACAAAAAGGCATTGAGATCAATCAAAACAAAACAAAGGCAATTTTGGATCTCCAGCCTCCTTCGACAAAGAAGCAGCTACAATCTTTGTTGGGGAAAATAAATTTCTTGAGAAGATTTATATCGAATTTAAGTGGCAGAACAAAAGTTTTCTCGCCATTACTCAAAATCAAGAAAGAAAGTGATTTTCACTGGGAACGAGAGCAATAGGAGACTTTCGACGCTATCAAAAAATATCTCACAAAGCCTCCCATTTTATTACCCCCTAGTAGAAATAAGAGTATGAAATTATATATTGCTTCGTCTGATTCGACCATAGGAAGTATGTTAGC
The DNA here is from genome assembly GCA_022829125.1 of Lathyrus tuberosus. NCBI lineage: Eukaryota > Viridiplantae > Streptophyta > Magnoliopsida > Fabales > Fabaceae > Lathyrus > Lathyrus tuberosus. The sequence goes on from JALAZF010000237.1 coordinate 1,628,853, forward strand.
GCAGGAGGATGATAGTGGTGTCGAAAGACCCATTTACTACCTTAGTCGAATCTTAATAGATGGTGAAACTAGGTACAATATTTTTGAAAAATTGTGCATATGCTTGTACTTCTCATGTATGAAATTGAAGCAATATATAAAACCAGTTGATGTTTATGTTTCGTCTCATTTTGATGTTATTAAACATAGTTGTCTAAACCCATTTTACATAGTTGAATTGGGAAATGGGCACTTGCATTAACTGAATTCTATTTGACATATATGCCTTTGAGGGCCATGAAAGGCCAAATTGTGGCAGACTTCATTGTAGATCATACAGTACTCGAGCCGTCACTGAATATGATTGATACAAACCATTGGAAGTTATACTTCGACGGGTTAAGTCATAAAAATGGAACTGGTGCTGGTGTCTTAATATTATCTCCAAAAGGAGTTTCGACGAAGTTTAAGTATCAAGTAGACGGAAGATGTTCCAATAACGAAGCGAAATATGAAGTCCTAATCACCGGCCTCAAAATCTTGAAAGATTTAGGAGCAAAGAAAGTCGAAATAAAGGGTGGTTCGAAGCTAGTGATCAAGCAAAGTACACGAGAATATAAGTGCATTAAAAAGCATTTGTTATTGTATTTCATAATAACAAAACAACTTCTGGAGTACTATTAGATAGTCAGCATCACACATGTGCCTAGAATAGAAAATCAAGAGGCTAATGAATTAGAACATATTGCATATGGGTATAAGGTGTCAAATGATAAGCTCGGAGGCTTTATTGAGGTCAAAGAGAAGGTGGTGTCAAACGTATTACCGCCAACAAATGTGTCAATCCCAGAAGATGAGGGGACCGCAACTTTGAACGAGATTTTTGAAAATTTTGAAGTTTTTGCCATTAACAATTTGACAAAGTCAGAATGGCGAAGGCCAATCGTAGAATACTTGGTAAATCCTGTCGGAGACACTGACAGGAAAATCAAGTATAGAGCATTAAGTTATGTCCGTATAGGCAATGAACTGTTGAAAAAGACTCCAGAAGGTGTATTACTTAAGTGTCTTGGAGATATGAAGGCGTACCTAGCAATATCAGAGGTACATAGTGGAACATGTGAAGCTCACCAAGCTGAACATAAAATGAAATGGCTATTATTTCAACAAGGTTTCTATTGGCCAAACATGTTAAAAGACTGTATTGACTTCGCCGAAGGGTGTCAGGAATGTCAGAGACATGCAAACATTCAGCATATGCCAGCCAATGAATCGTATACAATCATTAAACCATGGCCTTTTCGAGGGTGGGCGTTAGACATCATAGGTGAAATTCGACTAGCCTCATCGAAACAACAAATATTTATCCTGGTGGGTATAGATTATTTCACAAAGTGGATAGAGGTCGTACCTATGGTAAAAGTAGATCAAGAGGCGGTGATCGAATTTTTTCAAAAATACATTATTTATAAATTTGGAATTCCTAAAACCATTACCACGGACCAAGGATCAGTCTTTGTTGGTAAAAAAATGCAAGAGTTTGCAGCCGAATCGGGGTTCAAATTGATCACTTCCACACCTTATTACGCCCAAGCAAATGGTCAAGTCGAAGCAGCTAACAAAGTGATAATTGGGCTGATCAATAAACATGTTGCTAAAAAACCTAAGAATTGGCACAAAACACTAGATCAGATTTTATGGGCTTGTCGAACATCCCCTAAGGAGGCAACAAATTCAACGCATTTTCGTTTGACATTTGGTCATAGTGCTTTTTTTCCTGTGGAAATTTGTTTAGAATCTATTAGGATACAGCGGCAAAAAAAAATTCCATCAATGTAGTATTGGAGCATGATATTCGACGAAACGGTCGACTTAGACGAAGAAAGGTTGGCTACATTAGACTTGTTTTTGCGACAAAAAGTGCAGGTGGCGAAAGCATACAATAAAAAGATTAAGGTGAAAACCTTTGCAGTAAATGATTACATTTGGAAGGTGATCCTACTTATGGATCGAAGAGATCAAACTTTAGGAAAATGGTCACCAAAATGGAAATGACTATTTCAAGTGATCCAAACGTTTACGAATAATTCCTATGAAATTCAAGAACTAGGTATTAATCGACGAGTCTTAAGGGTAAATGGGAAATAATTGAAAAAAAATATAAGCTTGTGCTCCAAGAGATTCAAATCAAAAGGGAATAAAACATATCATTAATAATGGTGGCCAAAATGGAATAAAACCAAAATGGCAGTCAAAATATTCAAAAAGAATTACATCGTCTTTTCATAAACAATCATGTTGTCATGACGGGCGTTCCTCCCCGCCAAGTGATCAATTGTTTCTTTAATTTTGAGGGCTTTCTCACCATGAGTAATCCCCTTGAGTATTTCCTGGTTGACAACATCCTGAGTCAGAAGGCCTTTAGACGAAGCCAATGAAGCTTTTTGTTTCTTGAATTTAGCAATCTTTTTGTTAACTTTATCTATTTGAGCTTGATAAATTGAGATTTGTTGGTCGAAGGCACGGTGTTTGTCGAGACGTTCCTGACTCTTAGCCTCAAAGTCATTCAGCTTTTTCTCACAAGTTCCACTAAAGTCCCATTCCAATCTCATCTCGTTTGACTTCGTCTTGATTTGAAAGTCAGTGTTTCATCGAAGAGAGAGATCTTTGCCAAGTTGATTGAAAAAGGCCTCGAACTCAATCAGGTATTAAGCCAAAGAATCAGGAATGTTGTATTGAGAGATTTCGTCAAGAAGTTTGAGAACATCAGCCCCTAAAGCAGCCTTTTCTTCGACAACGGCCAAAATTTCACCCTCAAACAAATATGTTTTGAGTTGCTGGAGTTTGAGGGTAACAGAAGCATCCATTTCCAGCATAGGAATGAGAGTCGAGATAGAGGGATGAGCGTCAGCTGGCACCTGTCAAAGTCGTTGAAGTCTTCGCAAAGTCTCAGCTGGGTTCTTCTATTTCATAGCCCAAATTTCTTCTTGACTAAGGGAGCTGTTGGAACTTGTGTCTTGCAAGAGTGAGTTGGGGGCACCTTCTACAGAAGCTTGTGGATTCAAATTGCCTTCGCCAGACATGTTGTCAGCAGCAGCAGTCAAAGGCTTCTGATTTGTATCATTGTACGTGTCGGGGCCCAGATTATCTTCAGTCAAAAAGCCTTGAAAATCATCATGTTTTTTGGGACTGAAGAGGGTTGAAGTCTCTATCAGATTCTCAGCAGGTGGTCCCTATAGAAAGAATTCAAAGTCAATATCAAAGAATAACTCATGAAGTTAGACAACAAAAATGTTCAATACCTCAGGAGTTGTGTGTTTGGGAGGAGAAGTTGGAGTTGTATATTCATGACCAATAAATTTGGAAGTCAAAGTAAGATTGTCGGGGCCAGAGGTTTTGCCCCTCGAAGAGACAGTTTTCGAAGCCGGTTTCTTAAGAAAAATATTTCTTTTCTTCTTAGCTTGAGTGGTCGTAGTAGGCGTCGAAGCCTTCACAAAAGAAAATATTTGAGAGAGCGTGTTGCTATCAGAAGCTTCACCTTTAACAGCTGGCGCCACTTCGGAGACCTAATCAATGAGAGACGTAAGAGGTTCGTCGAAGTAAACATCATAAGACACCGAAACACATCATACCTATGGTTTCGAAATTGAAGATGCCTTTGTCTTCTTCGGAGGTTTATTTGGGGCTGGTACAAAGTCGGAGCATGCTTTCGACCCTAGAGGACAAATACAAAAAATAGTCAGTTCATTTTGCTTCTGAACAAAAGAAGTTTGATGAAATAATGTTTACCTTCTTTGGCTGAGCCTCATCGACATCCTTAGTTTGGATAGTTTTGACATAAGCCTCCGTTGTCAGCTTTGCAGCTGGTAGGTTGCTTTCTAGAACGGAAAACACGCCAATTAAATTTTGGAGGAAAGTTGAGCTGGAAAAATACTGGCGCTGGTATTCAAACCACCATTTGTCGAATTCCTTGGTGGTGAAGAAGGACTATTGAAACTTAAACACAAGAAGTTTAAGGTGTTAGGTTGTCTTGTGAAACTTGAGGCAAGCCACGTGGCCGCCAGCATTCAGCTGTCGACTAGCCCACACAATGTCAGTCGAATGGGACACTAAGGACCTTGGCAGCATTTGGATCAAATCAAATTGTCGAGACACTAAATTGGGTTGGTAGTTCATGAACTCATACCCCTTCGACCCAAATTCGATTCTGAAAGACAGCATCGTGGGAGTTAGAAACGCTCTCCGCACAGCATTCGACTGCGCTGTAAATTTTAGGGCAACACCAGAAAAAGGATCCCTGAACCAAGTTGGACCAAAGCTTCGATCAACAAAGCGAGCCATGGCCTAAACAAAAGTGGTGGCTTCGACAAACATATTAATATACTTCATAAAAACGAACCTATTGGGAGTTTCTTGACAGGTGGTTAGGGAAAGCCTCATGCCTTCAATATGTCGACTCTCTGTCAAATGCATAATACGCTCTGACACAGGACATCCTAGTTGATACTCAAAGGTGGCATTCAGTCAATGTTGCAGCAGCCATATGGGGCCCAACAAATTTAAAGCTTTAGGAGTGGCGTGAAGGAGTTTTAATTTCAGAGAAGCAATACCCAAAGAATGATAAAGGGACGACACCAGAAGTTTGCCCAAGGAAACTAGTCGACCCTCATGTATCTGGATTGCTAAACTAATATAGCTCTTAGATATCTGCAAAGAGCCAATACATAACACATAGTAGGAGAGCCAAAGAGTTAAAAACTCAATGTGTTCCCTGTCGGAAACTTCCTCAGAATCTTGGACATGGTGGTCTTTGATATAATGTTTGAGACTTACACGATTGAAAGAAAAAGTGTTCTCAGTCGAAATAGTTGGGTAGAAAGTTTCACCCAAAGGTGAGAAGCCAGTAATGGCTGCCACGTCGAAAAGAGTATGCATTAACATACCACAAGGAAGTTGGAAGGTGTTATTCGAACCTTCCCAAAAGTAGATTGAAGCAAGCAGCATGCATGGATAGGCTTTGTGGGCATGTCTCGATATCTGGATGGCGTCGATGATGCCAGCTGTTTTCCATTATTCTTGATGTTTGCTTTGAACCCTGTCGAGTCAGGCCAAGTAATCCTTGTTGCCCGGAGTAGGAATCTACCGAAAAACCCTGACATTTGGATCCATGAACTTCAAATCGAGAGAACCATTCTTTTCGAAAGCATGTGGAATGGCAGAAGTATAACAAGGAAAATATTCTTGAACCTTTTTTGGGTGTGTCTTTTCATCTGGATACGACTCATGGAAGGCAAAAAGTTTTTCAGCAACAACGAAAGGAATAAGCATTTGTCGCTGCCAGTTCTCCACCGCAGATTTGTCAGTTGACAGTGGTTGAGGAATAGTTTTTAGACCCTCTTCTTTAGTAAGGACGAATGCCATAGGGTTGTTACCAGTGTTGTGAGTAGTAGAAACCATAACAATGTGAGGAAAAAGAAGAAAAGCGAAGAAAGTTGTGATTCTCTGAAAGTTGCAGAAAATAGGCACGAAGAAGAAATAGGAAAGAAACGGCTAATGTGGAAAGAGTATTTATAAGCGTAAAACTCAAATGTTGATGATAGCCAAGTGGCAGTCGATGACAGTTTATGACTGTTCCGTTCCACTGTAGTGGGGGAGGCTGAGAAACCCACAACCTAGGGAATAACCTAAATCATGAAAAGTGATGGAGTGTTCCTTGAAAATTGTGACGCAGAAAGTTGTTATCATTACGCATGATATCAGCAGATTGGGCATATAGTCGAAATTTGGCAAGAATAAAACGCCAGATTTCTCTGTCGAAGATAATCTCAGTCGAAATTGGCCTTTTAGGGGGCAATTTGTTAGCTAGCAAATTTTGACCAGGGAAAAAGAAGAAACCTTGCATCACAAACAAAAAAGCGTCGAAATAGGCCGACGTTGCCGAAGAGGTTCGACCGGAAAGACAAGAAAAGGGACATATGGGCCCAGTCGAAGCAAGTTCGACGGACAACCATACAGATTGAAGTTGAATCCAAGTTAACACGAGCAAGGTTTGAAAGCAGTTGATGAGAACGTGGGGAAGTTACAAACAAAGTGGGTGTGCATGGATGGACGCATGGCAAGCTGTGAATAGTCGACAACAAAGCAGCAATTGTTTTTATGCATATTTAAGTAGAATTTACTTTCAGTTCAAGTGGTCGCATTTTGTATCATTGAAAAGAAAACACTCAAAGTACCAACGTCTAAGAGAAACGAGTTATTTCTACACAAATGTATGCATGCGTCTAACTTTTATTCAACCAATTTACTTTATAAGTCTTTCTCAATTCACTTTCTTTTCTAGTTTTTGTCTTGTTTTTCTCATTTATTTATATTAGTTGCACGAACGCAGCTTCATCCAATTCCTTGTCTACCATTTCAAACCCAAACACTTAAATAACCATTCCATACTTAACACTAAGTCTAGGATTTTGTAGCCTATCTTGCAAGTAATATTTAATAAGAGGCTAGAGATTGTTCTCCAGAAATCTGCACGAACACAAGCAAACTCTTATAACTTCATCCACCATGGCATCATAGTTTGTAGCATGTTATGAGACATCTAACCATGAGATTTGGCTGAAGAATTTTGTCACAGGGTTGCGAATTATATAAGGAATCGAAAAACCGCTCAAGTTATTTTTGGACAACAAATCAGCCGTCTTATACTCCAATAATAATAGGAGCTCGACAAAGTCAAAAAATATTGACATCAAGTTCTAGGTTGTGAAGGAGAGAGTACAAAGTGGACAGATTTCAATAGAACATTTAGGGACAAACTCTATGATAGCGGACCCTATGACAAAGGGGCTTCCACCTAAGGGCTTTCATGAGCACACTGCTCACATGGGTGTTATACATTTAGAGAATTTTTTAATTTAGTGGGAGTTAATCACTATTGTTAGTTATGTTCTTGGTTGTTACATTCTGATCTGAAATAAAGTTTGGTTATTCAGTTCATTGCACTTTGTATGATAATAATGATCTCATTAGAGTAAGGAGGACCAGTTGAAAATTGACATGCATTGATCACCTTCATGTAATTTTCATGCTGCACATTTCATGATTGATTTATGTCATTCAGTTGTGTTTATATTTGTGACCATTGATGGTTTTAATTATGATTGATATAATTAAAACTACTTTGGTCCTATATATTGATGTAACTAATGGACGAGATAAGGATATGTCTAATGTTTATAATGGAAATTTTTTTTGAGCTCCTAAAGTATAACACATTTATAAGGATACATATATGGCCAGTGAGAGATTGTTAGAATTTTTTAGTCATACGTGTAATAAATTAATGTGTTAGGACCATTATTTGATTAGTTAGATTAAAGTGATCTATTTAATGTAAGGTTAATGGCTAAGGATATAATTGTCAAGAATAATATTTTGTAGATACCAAAAGTCTTATTTCTATTTTGTGATGCGTAAAAATTGGAATAAGTAAACATGAATAATCATGATCCTTCATGAAAAGGGATGTGATTCTAGACTTGAATAAACATGACCCTTCATGAAAGTGCATGAGATGAATAAACATGACTCTTAATGAAAGGGCATCAGATTCTTATAAATAAGGATTTATGGTCCCCGATTGTACTAAGGAAATATCATAACATATTTATTCTCTTTTTCCCGTTGGAAGAGGAACTAAGGAATTAAAGAATCTACAATTAAAATGTCATTGCTCTATCAAATCATCATATTCTCATTCAAATTATATGAATCCTAAAGGTGTGTTCTCGCTTTCTATTTCATCTTGAATTGAATAAGGATTTGTGAATATTGATTATAAAAAAAATTTTAAAATTTTGAATTACTGAACATTTTTAAAAAATTGGTCCTCTCAAAAGGTTTTTGAAAAAAATTGATAAAAGACAGATAAATTTTAACATAAACCGAGTTATTTAAAAAAAATCAATAAAAATATATCTAAACTTTTTTATTGTACTGCAAGAATTTTTATGAGTATACCGAATATTTTATATTTTGACACGCTATTTTTTAGACAAAAATATGTTTGATATTTTTGATATGAAAAATTGGAGACAAAATCTCCCATCAAAATTAAACTAGTTATAATCCCCAAGTATGATACCTGAAAGGTTCATATGATTGTGTTAAAGCCTACAAATTCAAACATAAAAGATCATTGATATACTTTTGAAAAATATTTGAGGAGGATGTAATCAAGTACATAAGAGCAAAATTTACAATTTTAAGATATACTAGTAAAAGGCGTCATCATCAATCCCAACTTTATCAAATGTATAAACCCAAATGAAAAGTAAAAACAAGAGAACCAAAATTAGATAAACAAGTCCATTATGAGTAATTCAATTTCAATGGTGTGTAATGGGACATTATTGTTCAAAAGGTTCAACACTCTATAGATCTGAACCAATCAATTAAATCACCTATAAATTACATATTACAAAAAATAATCGAATTCCTAACCGACTAAAGCAAGAATTCAATAAAAGAGAAACGCATCTAAGCTAAAACCATGGAGACGAAGATTCCAGCAATAGAAGTAACGGCAACGAAGGTATTTGTGATAGAGAATGCAGCTGAGGGTGCCTCAGCTTCTCCTGGGGTTGATGCTGGACCGTTTGTTCCTGGTGCTGGTGGAGAAGAAGTGTTTGGGGTTGGTGATGAAGAAGAGGGTGATGGAGAAGAAGTGGTTGAAGGAGAGGGTGCTGGAGAAGTGGTTGAAGGAGAAGGTGCTGGTGATGTGTTAGTGGAGGGTGATGGAGCAGGTGCTGAACTGGGTGATAATGATCGGGTGGGTGCGGGTACAGGAGCTTGTTGTGCTATGCATGAGGTAGCCAAAAGCCCCATTATCAAAAACATTTTAATTGCAACAGAACCCATGATAGAGGAATGATATGTGAAATATGATTGAATCAAGTAGAGTAGAGAAGAATGAATTAAGGTTATTGAGATTCCTACAATTTGATTTGTGTATTGTTCAAGTGCGTAACTTGTGCATATATAGTGGAAAATGGGTGTGAAATTGTGAATGCGGTGTGTGATTAGTAATGGGTCAAAATAAAACTACTTTTCCTTATTTATTATTTTTCTTTTTCATAATATTTTCTGTGTATGCAATTTTCTTTTGTTTTTTAGCTAGGGCGGTTGTGTGATGTGACTTTTGGTTAATAATGGGTCAAATTAAAAAAAAAATGCTACTTTTCCTTAATTGTTAAAAGATTTTTTTATGCAATTTTGTTTGCGTGTTTGCATGTTAAGTAATACCAGAGGGTGGTACGTTTGGTATAACGGCGTTTAACCATTCTCACTTTGATTTTTCTAACGTTTATTTCTATATTACCCAACATTCAAACATTTGATTTGTTCATGTAATGGTTACGTAAACTGATAGGTTGATAAGGTGTTCATACGCGGCTCCTCGTTATCACAAAAATGTCAATTAAGCGATAAGTCAATAATGTATTGATGTTGAAGATGTCTTATAATTAACTTTCTTTAATTTCTCCGCAATTTACATATTGATATCAACTTCTTTAATATTTGCTCTTAGTTTAATATTTTTAAGAGACAAAGTTAAATTATAAATTCATAAAGCAAGTCAAGGCATAAGTTATGCCAAGACAAAAATGTTACAAACAGTACATTTAATCTTATTTATAAGTGAAATTTTTAAAATTTATTGAATAATCAAAGTATTTAATCTATTATACCGTTTAGATACATTAAATATTTAATAAGTCTAAAAAATAATTTTTTTCTTATATATAAAATCAGAGGGAGTATTAAAAAAATTACACCAAAAAACATGGAGCCACCTAAAACAGGTTCTTAAGTAATATATTGAAAATTAGATTGGAAAATAAATCGGTGAGATCTTCGATTTAAGATTAAGTTGATTAAATGAGCGGGTGTTTACTTTTGTTTTTGGTAATGCAAATCATAAAATTTTCATTCAATTATAGAATTGAAATCGAAAAATTTCTAAGATATATTGTGCAAAAGATTTGAGAAAATATATTTGTACTACAAGAAAATATATTTGAGAAAATATATTTGAGAAAATATACTTTTGTGTTTGACTATGAAGAAATTGCACTACAAGAAAAATGACAAGTTGCGGCGGTTAATTTTGTCAGGTTACGACTGTTTCAACCGCCATAAATTGTTAGTCGCGACGGTTTTGTTTCTGTCACAAAAACGTGTGTCGTCAGGCTATACTGTGACGGTTTCTAATACCGTCACTCCAATCGTCGTTCTATGTTGCGACGGTTAGGCAACTGACGTAAATTACGAATTGTGGCGGTTACAACCGCAATTTAATAACTTTGTTTTGGTTAATACTCGATATCCAAAGATAAAATCACTGGTATTTCCAAAGATAAATCCGTAGGAAATGTTTAATCTGCAGATAATTCCACAACTAATATATTTCTAAAATTAAAAAAAAAATTGAGAAAGCATTGTACTCATCAATAAATTTGTAGCGGCTTGTAGTGGTTCCTTATAGAAATAGATAATTTAAGATCATTCTAGTATTCATAAATTTTCAAATTAGAAACACAATTCAATACTCAAATTTACTTTTTCAATCAACATCTCTTTATATAAAAAATATTTATACTTCAGCAATATAAATACATGTTTAGAACCTTCAACGCAATTCATGTTCACTATTAAACTTAAAGAAATTTTTCCTTAGCTACTCATGCTTCAACAAATTGAGCCACACAACACCCAATGCAATTATTAGCAGATGCAGAAAACATTTCTCCTCCTTTCAAAACCTTTTTGAGTGTATCCTTAAATTTTTCCAAAGTTCCAGATCTAATATGTTCCAGTGCAGATTGGTACGTGTTCGAACTGCAGTAAAGCGGCAAGAAGCAAAAATTTAGTTTTGGAAGGATTCCCTCCAGGATTTATATCGTCTCCACAGGGATCGGTGTGAGGGAAAGAATGTCTTTCAACGGTCTCTACATTTATAAGCTTGTGGTGAAAAAGTTGGTTGATAAATTCAAGGTACCATAAATAAAGGCAGAAAATATAAAGACGGAAAATATATAAAGTAAAGACTTAAAATAAACGGAGCCTTGTTGGGATTGGATCTCATCAATTGATAACACATGCATTCTTCTAACCAGTTAAATATAAATCAATCATTCGTCTAATATCGTCACATATCACCCACAATAAAGGTTATGTCTAACGCAACGTTGAGAGAACAACTGTATTGGCTCATTGGTGATGTCTCATGCAACTCAACAACACAGAGCATCAAGAACTGGTACTCAAGCAAATGTTAAGCCTAAATCTATGTCTAAACTCTAGAACCTAACAGATAATAATCCTAGATACAGATTTGAAGAGTATATGTCTATAGCGGTTCAAATCAAAGATAAACAGGTAAACAAAGATAACATCCATATAAGATCCATGATTGATTCATATAAAACGCCATGATCAGAATACGTACATACGCTTAACCCTTTTTACATGCATTCAACTAATTTGCCAAATGTAAGTGAACATAGTTTCTCATCTATATTATCACGCATCCTCTTAATACTGTATTGATCGTACTCATGCTACTAATCAACACAATAAAATAAAAGATACTAGTGAATATCAACTTACAAGACTATGTTAAAAGTTTGCTCATTGGTAGATGAAAATCTAAGATCTAAGATTTGAAAAAAGTTTTGTCAAGACCCACAAATAAGAAATCAAAGACAACATCAATATTGAATCAAAACTAGTTCACAATACATAGATTAGATGAAATACATAAGGCATCAAAAGATTACATTTAAACCCAACAAGAAATCGAAGCACTTACTCGATGATCAAGCTCCGAGTTGCTTCGATTTGTGGTTTTCCCTCTTAAGATTTGTGTTTCTCTCTCTAGAATATACTTGGAATGAAGAGAGATAAAGTTCTATTCTAAAATATATGGGTTATGTTTCTAAAAAGCAAGAAAAGTACTTAAATAGTATTACAAAATCTGTCTTGTTCGCCTAGCGAACACCTTCTTCGCACAACGAAGACCCTTTTTTAGGCACATGAAGTGCCTCTGAATAGTTAAACCACCCTTGAAAAATACTTGAGTTCGCAGTGCAAACACTTCTTTACACAGCGAACTTCTTCGCTACAGCTTCGCACTACGAACTTAGGGTCATTTTCCTACTGTCATCCAAGGTTTCCTCTTCGCTGGGACCTCGCTGCAACTTCGCATAGCGAACATTCATTGGCTGCTCGCTGGTGATTGCATAACGAACATGGTGATTCTTCTTCATTTATTTGGCTTCTTTTTGTCTTAATCATTGATGTTTTATGCCTATATCCTGCACAATAACACGCATATCAAAGCATCCAAAGGTATTTGCAATATAATTGAAGAATCACACAAGAACAAAAAATAAATCCATTAAAACATGAGAAATAAGTTGAAAAATGCCAAGAAATGTGGTTCAAATTAAGTCAAAATTTACACTTAACAGTACTCTGGTTGGACAAGCTGACCCATTGAAAAAGAGTTACATACCCTGATAAACAACATAAAATCACATGTTACACACACAAGAGAACATCAATAGGATTAGAAATGTGAAAAAAAAAATGACATTTATGGAAATGATTGCCCATCTTATATGATTACCTGTAGTTGTTGCTTATACTTGCATAAAACCACCCCACAATTTATACAATACATGAAACTAAAGTTGTAATTGAATTTAAGAAAACCAAAATTCATAGTATATGCACCAATCCAGTTCAAACAATAGAAATCATATATTTAAATATGTGACTTCAAAGAGTGAACTTACATTTTTTCCAAAAAGCTATCAGTCATATTAACTTGAATTGGATCCTTGGCGTCCATCTGTTTCACTACATGTCCTGCTCTAACTACAAATCACAATAGTAACAAAAACATCAAATAAATTCAGTTCAGCAAAATCTGTTGCTGATGTATTTCTTCAATTACTTTAGGATTAGCTTCAAGTTTTTGTCGACTTCATTTCTTGTTTCAAATCGGAGGGAAGAATTTTTCTTATTTCAAAACATCAATACGCAGTGCTAATTCGTTGTACTCAGCCTAAAAATAATGCAAGAAAACACTGAATTATGAAAGGAACATTGAACCTGCTTATACTAACAAGTTTCCTGTGGAAAACACTGTGAATGCATTATGAAAATGATACAAACATGCTTATACTATCAGCTATGGAATAAACGAAGCTGGAGATGGAAGAGTAAGAGGGACATTCCGTCGTGAATATTAGTGCAGAAGCAACTATAAGAAGAAATAGTAATAACGATGTCATTTTGCTCAATCGTTTTTCAGAATCATTGTCCTCAATCGTTTTTCACAATCTTCTCCATGAAAATGCAAGGCAAGAAAAGGATTGAGATTGGGGTTTTTCACATATAAAATTGCAAAAGGAATCAAATAAAATTTGACTTGAGAGACTAACCTTTAAATGTTCGTGGGTCAACTTTGTATAATGTTGAACTTTCGTCACTTCAAAACAAGACTTTTACATTAGTTGCAAGACCCCAACCATCTTTAAACGTCATAATTAAATGTCCCAAGCTACTGAAAAATTGTAAGACCAAGTTTGTAATATTAAAAGGAAACATTAAAGACACTTCTCATAGCATGATATTGACACTAAGTACTAAAGGAAACATTAAAGAAAATGATAAATGAAAGTAAAATAAGTTCTATAGAGTAAGTGAAACATACACAACCACTACAACATTTATTGCTTCTGGCAACACTTTTTTATGCAACATGTGTAAATTGTTGCCTAAAAAAAGATTAGACAACATTTTTTGCTTGTTGCCAATACGATTCTTACAACATCTCACAAATGTTCTCTAAAATATTTCAGGGAACAATTTTCAAACGTTTCAATAATTTATCTTTGACAATAATTGATAAATGACCCTTGAAATGTTTATGGGAACAATTTTTAAATGTTGTATAAAAATTTCTAAAAACAAATAGGCGGAAACTTTCCCTCCAAACATCATTTATTAGTAAATAAAAATATACAAAGTTTATTTAATTTAATAATAAAAATATATATTTTATAAACTTAAATTATTGAGATAAAACATAATAATATATAAAAATACATTTTATATTTATTAACGAATAACAATATAAACACTACACTTGACATTATATAGAAAAAATAGAACGCGAAGGCTCTTGAAAAAAAAAACAATATCGACACCACAACAATATATATATATAACATTAAAAAAATAAAACGTGAAGGCTCTCGTGTTACTTACGTTAGTCTGATGCCAGTGTAAAGTCTTAAACTCTTCGGAATGCATTTTGCTCGTAATTCGCTATTCTGCCGCCCTCCGCTTCCGCCCTAAGTCTACCATGTGCCACTCGCCGGCCACAACTTTTTCATTTAGAAAGGTTTGTTTCTCCATCTTTAACTTTTCTCAATTCAAAATTTAGGGTATCTCTTATTTTCTGAACCCTTTCTTCCAAAATCCTTATACTCTCTCAAATCCTACCCCTCTCTATCAATTTCAGCAATATGAAACAATAAAAATGTTTGATTTTTTCAGAGAAAGAGATTAGAGATTTGATTTAGGATTCAATAGTTATCATTAAAAACTCTCAAACACTGCTTATTCTAACCTTCTTCTTAACGAACAAAATTATATCTTGTTTGCGAGTAAATCTAAGAATATTGTTATATATGTGGGTTGTATTGACTGTACTAGGGACATTTTTGCACATCTAGTCGGAGTCTGAAGAGAACATCTGAATCATCTTTGTTTCTCTTTTTTAAATTCATTTATTTCACATTTGGAAGATGACATCATGGGCTTTCAGGAAATATATATATACTTATGTGCTTCCCCCGAGCTGCTTCATGCAAGTTCATTGTTGTTGAGTATGTAAGGTTAAACTTGCATCTGACATACTGGTTTGATTTTGGGACAAACTTTTATTTGAAGAAGGTTAATAAATTATTGGATTAAGTTTAAATTCTAATAAAATAATATTGATTGTGCAAGTTTTGTTTTGTGTTAATTAGTTGTCATTTGAATTTTGAAATCAAGTATTTGTGATATGATGTAGAGCTACCATCTATTGGAACATTCTTGTTCAAATTTAATATTCTATAACAAATACAAAAATAATCACTTATGAATCTTATATGGTTAGTTTCCATACTCTGTTTTTGTGCCAACCGATTCATTTTTATTTGAATATGATGACATCATTATTTGCTTATAACATTATATTTTTTATGCAAACTTTTGCAGAAATATTTGATGAGTTTGCTAGCCTTTGGATGAGAATGAAAGTTTATGCAAAATCAAGAAGTGATTATGATACTTAACAGCTAACGTTAAAGTCTCGAGAAATCCAAATTAAGAGTGTTATTGAGGTTAAAGTACCAACTCTTGCAAATTCAAGTGCAATTGAAGAATTTTCCAAATGGAAAGATTTTTCTGATGAAGAAAAATCTGCTGAAAAAGTAAGGTTGTTTTGTTTGTTAAGTGTTTGTTCATAATAAATTGATTCCATGTTGTACATATTAGTAATTTGAAATGAAACATGTTCATTTAATCAGATGGAGTCCTTAGAGGAATATGAAATATTGTATAAAGAATGGAAGCATTTGGAAGAGTCTATCATTAACAATGGGGTTCTAATTGGAAATTAATTAGTTGGATCTATTGATGCAATTCAATATGTGATTCTGTGTAGCCTTGAGTTCTTTTTAAGTTAGAACATGATTTGCAATGTTGTGTTAGAAATATTTTTTTGCCTATTATTTAACTACACGCTGCTTACTTGCAAACATAATAAAGTCTTATAAATAATGGTCTCTATAGTTTTATATTAGTTAAAATAAGTTTTGTGAATATTAGGAATATTCAAATTTTAGATAGGATACAAATAAGGCTTTAAATTACTTATTTTGATGTTTGATCTTTAACCATATTTTACTATGCTTTCTCCTTGGCTTAGTTTTTATATGTGAACTATTGGCTACTAAACAAATAGTTGAGTGAACTTTGCCTCTTTTCTAATTTCAATATGTTCCAAGAACCTTTAACTGACTTTCATGTTTGAGGTTTAGGAAATTGTTCTAAATACTTAAATATTCAGTATATATTTTTCATGTTAGAATTATGTCTACGTATGTTTATATATTAGATTTATTGGCTTCATATTAGATTTTGGTTTCCACCCAGTTTAAAAAAGTTTAGAAATATTAATATTTTAATATTTTAGGAGATGGTAAATGATTTTTCATTGAAGTAAATGTAAACAAGTTTCTTATCTATTCGTGTTGATCTCTAGGGTAACCCTTTTATCAAAATATATAGTTTCATTTGCTTCGAAAAAGATATATTGATTCGTTTGATGTTAAAAGATTATACTTTTTACAATTGAGCTTCATTTAGATTTTTTTGTTGAATTCACTTATTTTTTGACTTAGTCAGGTAGCAATTTAGTTTTGGGTTTTGCAATTACGGGATCTGAAGGGTGTTTTGTGGATGTGTTTTCAGAATTTTGAACTTTTTTAATTATGGAATCAGATTATGAGACATTCTATTAAGCAAGCTAGTAAGAATATTGACAAGACTTTGAAGGTTTTCAATATTATATTTTCCCACTTTGATCAATATCGGTAGTTATTTGTAGATTGAAAAGCTGATGCAACCGGAAGAAATCCAAATTCAATTTGAGTTTCAAGAGAAGAACTTTAAAGAAACCTATGGGCAAGAAATTGTGAAATTGACTATCCACGCATTGATGGAAGTGAGTTAATTTGTTCTTTTTGTGTCTTTTAAATAAAGTATTTGATTTTATCATTTATGTAAATTATTTTCTATTATCTTTTATTTTATATATGAGTGGGACTCTAGAATAACTTGTCACTTTTTAATGTTTTCAGTGACCTATGAGTGGGACTCTAGAATAACTTTTAAGAGACTTTTTAGTTCTAATGTTTTGGTAGAGTCCTTAACAAAAACATTTGAGAGAAAAAATGGATGGGGGGTTAGGATAAATATACTATGTATTAGAAATATATTCATATTCTTAATCTGGGTTTCATTTTTCCATATTTTAGATGAGACATTATATTACTTTCATTTCAATATAAGGTAAAACTACTAGAAGTTTCCCTTTTCATTTGTTTGAGATCTTGTATCTTTCTAAATCTTATCAACACAGTGAATTTTGTACATATGAATATAATAAAATTGCCAAAATTTGCATTTTGTTTTCATTTTCTTATGTAATAAGGTATCAATGAAGATGATATCGAGGACTACAGCGTAAGTGACAAATTAAAAGAGGACGACACAACTGATGAAGATGATGTAGGTGATGAACTTCAAGAGGACGATATAGAGATGATGGAAATGACGACGAGTTCGACAAACTTAAATGAGTTGGATGATGTTGTTTTAGGCTTGTACTCAAGCATTAAACTTTAAAAAAAAAATCATTTTGCTAGAATTATACTTCTAAGTATTAAACTTAGTATTAAGCCATGCTAGACATTTTGTGTCTAATGTGTGTATTTAAGTTAATGTTGGAAGATTTTATTAACACAACTTTTATGGTACATGCAATTTATATTTGGTGCAATTCTTGTTTGAATTGTTTATTTTATAGAAAATATTGTAAAAGAAATTTCCTAGTATTCTCACTATTTCACTTTTAGGGGACAATTTGTAGTATTTTTCAAATATGACAACATTTGAAAATTGTTGCCAAATAGTGTTTTTAGTCTACGGCTTTTAGGGAACGCTTTGGAGTTGTTGCAAGTTATAACAACATTTTAAAAACGTTGCCTAAGATGCCTTGAAGAAGCGTCCCCTTTTGTTATAGTTTAAGCGACGTTTTTAGAAATTGTGGCCAAAGAGCGATGAAAAACGTTGCCTTAAACAATAGGCAACGCTCGCATAGAGGACGACTGAAAAACGTCTCCTATTCTTTTAGGCAACGTTTTTCATAGTTCTGACAACAATTTTCAAATGTTGTCGGAGAGGAAAAATGTTGTAGTGAACAAAAACTTGTCCTCTTTAATCAAATTAAAAAAATATCGGGAAAAGTATTCTGTATTTCACAATTACATTGTTGTTTGGCAAATCAGTTGCGAGGAACACATAAACAAATGAACAAAATATTTGTTGGTATAAGATGTGCAGAAAAACTCACAGTTGTGATTGTAGAATCCATGGTTTTAAATTGCGGACCGCATTACCTGATGCGGCTGCAATATTGCGGTTGCGGTAGTGTCCGCATCCGCATCAGGCCGCAATTGCGGTGTGATTGTAAATCACACTAAAAACCGCATCATAACGCCGCATCGGCCGCATCATAACACCGCAATGACCGCATTAGCCCGCATCAGCCTGCAACAATAGATGACATGTGAAACCTAATACATATAATAAAGTATATTATTTTATGTCGATAGAAAATAAATTCACGCCGCAACGACCGCAATCCGCATCGCAATAGCCGCAATATCCACAACCGCAATGACTGCAACCGCAACCGCATCCGCAGCCGCATCCGCAATTTAAAACCATGGTAGAATCTGTTTCAAATTGGGTGAATGTGCCACTTGACTGACAGGAAAAACTGCACAAAAAAGTAGTATAGCCGAAAGCTATGTGTTGTTGCCTGAAAATAGTTATGGGAATGTTTTCTATAGTACTCCTTATTACTAACACTAACCATTATCCTAGATTCCACCTATAGGCTAGCCTGATTATCATTATTCATTCAATTGGCGGTTTTGGGGGAGTTTTCTATAATATTGCTTATTACTAGCACTTACCACCTCTAGACTAGCTTAAACTCATTGTTTGAAACTATTAACCAACTTTAGGAGAAGGCTAATGAGTTTCCCACTAAAGTTTGTGATATTAGTATATGAGCTAGTTAGTGTTTACTTTTTGGTATCCATCTGCTTGAAAAATCCCAGTCTTTTCTATTTATTCCAAAGAGTGAACAACAAGACAACTCTGCACCACTAATTAGGGTGGAAAATCTTAGTTTACAATTCTATTTTTTTTGTAAGCAAGAATATATTGAAAGGAGTACAAAGGGTACTCAAACCTTGATTACAAAAGAGAGGAGACTAAACTCCACAAAAAGGCGGAAATTACCAACCAATTGACATCTACGACAAGTAGAGCAAAGGGTTTTTAACGAAATCGAAAAAATTGCAATTGGAATTAGTAATGTCCCCAATAAAAGACCACCTCCTAACCGTGAATTTCACCGACCACATCATATCAACCACGTTCCAACAAATATTCCTAAAAGCTATACCGTTACGGAGAATCCAAAAATTCAAACTAACCGCCAACCAAATGCTACCTTCTCTCCCCGGTTTGACTTTCTTAGCTTTACAAAAGGAATACCAATCCAAAAGGTTTACAATTCTATTTACTTTTGAGCCTATACCAGTATTATACCAAATACAGAAGAACTAACACAAGAACTATAACTAAATTTACCAAATTGTTACAAAAACGTAAGGCTCCTCAACTAAAATATATCGTAATGAATGTATGACTTTAGATCCTCATTCATAATCAGCGGTTACAAGCTTCCCATCAAAATAGTGCACAATCATACCAGAAGCCTGTATTTGGAATCACATAATGTAAGTTCCAGTCTATTTATAATGATGACAAGATTAACAAGCAGCCAAATTTGCCTCTGATTCTTTTGATGAGAGACAGAAAACACATTGATATTCTGACCAAATTATAAGTTTAGGGGAAGGCTTCGATTTTTTTGGTACTCTTCTTTTCTGTGCTGCAAGACATAGATTTTTTGAGCAATCAGTTTTTTCTTTTCCTAGTATCGATAGTGTTTCGAATATTATCCATCCGTGGACTTAAACTGGTTGAAGCAAGATCAGTAAGCTCTATGCATTGGTTTTACACTGCCATTACATCTTCAAGTGGGTCATGCACGACATCTAGTTTGAGAGGACATGCCTAGTGGTAATGTATTAGCTAATTGATTACTGTTTGGATTTGCAAATTGTGTATTGTAAGCTCAACACTTGATTGATGCTCTTGAGTTGCTTCCACTAATTCCTCATCAATTTCATCAATCTAATCAGCATCCTCAACTTGCAGTTAACATACAACTTAATTAAACTTCAATGCCTAGGTTATGAGTAACAAACTAAATGGTGGGACTTGAAAATAATTCAGGGGAGCATGACTTTTGTGTCCATTCAAATATCTCACTGTCAAATAAATTAATAAATGGTTGGTTTTGAACCTCATCCTAAATAAAAATCACAACAAAAATTATTAAAGTTTTAACTTAATGCAAAGCTAAAATAATTTAACATGTATTTAGTATCAAGCCAAATTTCAACTTGCAAAAAATATACAATTCTCAATTAAATCAAATTTGAAGTAGAATGACTTCAACAAGGTTTGCTTTTGTAAAAAATAATATTCAATTTAAGTCCAAAAACAACTAAAATTAAACATATTATAATGAAAGAGCTAAATGCAAAATGGCTTTTCACACAAGCTGTGATAACTAAATATTTTGTCAAGCACACAGATCTGAATTTTGTATTCCATCGAAACCTCATGACTCATGTTGAACTGATTTTGATAAGGAACAAACTATGAAATTAGTCTTCTCCTTCACATGCAAGCACATGAACTCATTCAAAGAAAATCTAATTACTCCATCCGTTTTTAAATATGAAATATATATTTGATAAAAAAAATTGTTTTTAAATACAAGTCTTTTTCAACGTCAATATAAGATCACGCGGTCATCTCATCCGTAATAGAATGGAATGCAATGAAGAGAGAGAAGCTCTCCCTTCTCTCTAACATTCTTTCTCTGAGACCGTTTATCTTCATGCTGAACTTCATCTCCTAGTTACCTCTTCAAACCCCATTCCAGATTTTTGTTTCAAGTTCAATAATCAAGATCTTTTCTGGACGTTGTTTATCTCGGATTGTTTGCTAACCTGGTAGGTTCAAAGGGTTTGGTTTAAAGTCCTAGCCTTAGGGTTAGGGACCTTCCTCCCTTTGGGTCTACATTGAACAGTGCGGCCTCAATCCGTGGTTTCTTCATCCTCTTCTTGTGCGTTGAACATTGGGGTTTCGGCTAGATTGGTTGTGCTTTTCGTCTCGGTCCGCTGTTAGAGACTTTCCTTGTTCCTTTTCGTCAGGGTTTTTGGTTAGCATTATGACTTGGGAGACGGTTCGTAGGAAGCCTCGGAAGAGTCTCAGGGGTGGATTCTCAGTGTGGAAGGAGAACAAAGGCAAATGAGCATTCAATGGAGAACCTACAACTTCCTTCTTCGTAACTGAGTTCCCGGAATTTATGAACGCAAAGGATTTATTTGAGGTCTTTTTGGTGCATGGAGTTATATCAGAAGTGTTCATCTCAGCTAAAAGGGACAAACATGGTAAACGGTTCGGTTTTGCAAAGTTTAGGAAAGTTCATGATCCTCGTATCCTGGCTTATAACTTGGATAACATAATTCTAGAAGGCAAGAAATTGTTCGTTAATATTCCCAGATTTGGGTTGGAGAATAAGCAGCTAAACCCTGTCAGCGAGAACCTGAAGAAGAGAAACAGTACTACCCGTATTGGTAGAAGATTAGAGAATCTGTGCAATGTAAATAGGTCTTTTGCAAATGTGGTAGGGAGAACATCTCAGGTGCCTCCAACCCCCACCCTCTCTGACACTAGATTTGATCTAGAGGTGGATGAAGAATGGAAGGTTAGACTTCAGCGTGGGAGAATAGGTATTGTTCTGGAGGAAGGTAATGCCTTCAATATTCAAAGAATCATCAATGAAGAAGGTATCTTTAATATAAAGGCTACCCCCCTTGGAGCCTCTTCATGCTTCTTGGAAGATATTACAAAAGGAGATATTGATGTATTTGTCAGGGAGTATAGAGAGTGGCTTGACGTGTGGTTCAAAGAAATTCAACCTTGGGCTCAGGAGTATGTTGATAAAGATAGGTTCGTTTGGATTAAGTGTTATGGGCTCCCATGTTTAGCCTGGAATGACAAGAATTTTAGTTTGATTTCGTCAAAACTGGGTTCTTTTATCATGTGTGATGAAATCACTAGAAGCAAGGAAAGTCTTGACGTAGCAAGATTGCTAATCAAAACTAGGCACGTAGTGATTCTAAACAGGAGGTTTGAGGTAGTGGTGGATGGTCTTGATTGCACTATATCCATTATGGAAGATTTTTCGTGTGGTAGAGTTACCTCTCTACTAGATGGCAAAGACGAGATTATCGACTCAGATGAGTTCAACTCCTCTCTCCCTTCAGACTGTGATGGCGCGTGGGAATCTTTTGAAGAAGAAGAGAGTGATGAGACTTATTTCTCTAAAACCGAGGAGGTTGCCAGAGGTAACGTACAAGTAGAACGAGGTTCAGAAGGAGGCTGCGTCAATTCTGACAATCTTTCTTATGTTGGTGAAAGTCAAGGGTTGAGGGTTACAGGCGTAGGGCCCAGGGATAGCATTGGGAAGTCCCAAACAGTGATTAGTCAGGATCCTTCTGTTGGGAACGGCGTTGATGCTCTATTGTGTAGCGTGTCTGATAGTAAAGGTGATAAGTTTCTTGGGAGGAGAACTGCTATTAGTTTGTCAGATAAAGACCTTAGTCAGGAGATTAACGTTGATCCAGGTATTAATTTTAAAGGTGAGTTAGTGGTGGACCTAGGGCTCCCTAACCCGATTTCTGGGCCCCCGGGAGGTTTAGTTGGGCCTTCTAATTGGGGAATGACTAAGAAGAAGAAACTCCTTCATGAGGTTTATGACTGCATTAAGATTCCTTACACCTCTCCTATTTCTCCACTCTTCTTCAGTCGGCGATGAAATCTTCAGAGGAAAAACATAATGGGAGTAATGGTAGGGTGGCTAATAAGAAGAAATCTGGAAGAAGTTCCCTAAACGCGTCTAGTTCTTCTCTCTTGTGATGTGAATCTATTACTGATACAGATGTTGAAAGAGGTAACGTGAGATGCCGTAGGGCCCTTGAAGAAGTTCCAAATAAGGTGAGTTTGTCCCTGAAAAAACTGGGTATCCAAGGAGATATGGATGATGAGGGCTTCATTGGATTATTGAGGAAACTCGATAGTACCGACAAGGAAGCAAGATCTAGAAAGATGGGTATTGCTAGCAGTGGCAAATGAATATTATATCTTACAACGTGAGAGGGTGCTGTAGTGCTCTCAAAAGGAAGAGAATCTATCTTTCCATTTTGAGAGGTAAAGCAGATATCTGCCTTCTGCAGGAGACTAAAGCTACTAAGATGGACGAAGGTTTTATAGATAGTCTGTGGAGAGATCCTGATGTCGAGTGGTCCGCTGTGAACTCTGTAGGCAGATCAGGTGGTATCCTCACTCTGTGGAACAGTCGTATGATTAAGGCTATCTCAAGCTTTCGTGGTAATGGATACCTAAGAGTGCAGATCTTGTGGAAATCTCAAGTTCTGTTTGTGGTTAACGTCTACTCTCCGTGTGGTTTCTCTGATAAGAAGAGGTTGTGGAGGGAGTTAGTTGAGTTAAAGGGTAGGCTCCCGGGAGGAGGCTGGATTGTGGGGGGTGATTTCAACTCTGTTAAAAATGGGGAGGAGAGAAAAGGCTCTAGTGTGTATCATAGAAGAGAAATGAAGGAGTTCAACGAGTTCATTGAGAGCTTGAATTTGGTGGACCTCCCGGTTTCCGGTAATCTTTTCACTTGGTTTAATTCGAACGGTACGAGTAGAAGTAGGCTTGATATAATCCTTGTGGATGACCTCGTTATATCAGTCCTTTCCTTGAAGAATCAAGAGATTGGTCTCCGCGATGTCTCAGATCATTGTCCAGTGTGGTTGAAGTCCAGCTTTGTCAATTGGGGTCCTAAACCTTTTAGGACCTTCAATTGTTGGTTCTCTCATAAGGAGTTCATCACTTTTGTCAAAAACTCTTGGAACTCGTACAATTTTGGTGGTTCGAAATGCAACATCCTTATTAAGAAACTGCAAGCTCTTAAAGCTGATTTGCGTGTGTGGAATCGAGAAGTGTTTGGGTGGTTGGATTTGGAGATTGAGGAGAACATTCAGAAACTTAATCTCTTTGAGAATGGCTCTGATTCTGCTTCTAGTATCCTAGATGATGCGTCCAGGAGGGAGTATTTATTGGTTCTGGAGGAAATGTGGTAGAAGTTGAGATTGAAAGAAAGTATGCTGGCTCAAAAAGCCAGGGTCAATTGGATCCAGGATGGTGACCTTAACAATAAATATTTTCATAATTCCTTGAAGTCGAGAACCCGTTCGAACCATATTTCTGCAGTTAAAGTGAAGGGTAATCTAGTAGAGGAGCCAGAGGATATCAAAGCAGAAGCAGTCAAATTCTTTGAGGATAGATTCAGCAACCATAACTTGCTTAAGTTCAGAAGTGATTGTCTCTCAGTGGCGCGTTTGGAAGAGGATGATAAGAGCTTTCTTGATGCTGATTTCAGTTCAGCTGAGGGGAAAGAGGCAGTATTTAATTGTGATGATAATAAGTGTCCGGGAGTCGACGGTTTCAACTTCAAGTTTATTAAATCGTGTTGGGAAATTGTGGGTGAGGATTTTCAGAACTGTATTCAGGAATTCTTTCATACAGGGTACTTGCCTAAGTTGTTCGCTTCGTCCCTCATTACTTTGGTCCCGAAGATCAGTAACCCTCAACTTCTAGAAGATTTCAGGCCTATAAGCCTTGTTAGTTGTGTTCTTAAGATAATTTCTAAGACACTTGCAGGAAGACTGAGTAAAGTCATTCACAAACTTATCTCCCCCTCGCAATCTGCGTTCATTGCGGGGTGCCAGATTTTCGATGGAATTTTGTTGGCTAGTGAGATAGTAGATTATGCTAAGAGGTTCAACAAGGAATGCCTGTTTTTAAAGTCGATTTCGCTAAGGCTTATGATTGTGTGGATTGGACCTACTTGGAAGATATGCTTATCAAGATGGGATTTGGGAGTAAGTGGATTAAATGGATTAGAGGCTCGGTGTTCAATACTTATGTGTCGGTTCTGATCAACGATAGTCCCTCGAAAGACTTTAAGGTTTGAAGGGGATTGAAGCAGGGTGATCCCCTGGCTCCTTTTCTTTTCTTCATTGCTGCTGAAGGTCTGGCTAGTCTGGTGAATTCTGCCTCTATTAGTAACTTGTTATCTGAGTTCAAAATAGATGGCCACCCTACTGTTAAATTACTTCAGTATGTTGATGATACGTTGCTCATAGGTGATGGTTCGATTAAAAATTTATGGGCCATCAAGTCAATCTTGAGAGCTTTTGAATTGATCTCCGGTCTTAAAATTAATTTTTCGAAAAGCTGCCTGTATGGGATTGGAATAGATTCAGCTTTGCTCTCTGCTGCTGAATTGTTTCTTCACTGCAAATCTGGAAACCTCCCTTTTAGTTTTCTTGGTCTTTCGGTGGGCGGTAATCATCGTAGGTACTCGTTTTGGACTCCGGTGCTGGTTTGTATGAGGAATAGATTGAATAAGTGGACTAGTAGGAATTTGTCTATGGGTGGTAGAGTTACCCTCATAAACTCGGTTATGGTTAATCTGCCAATTCATCATCTTGCCTTCTTTAAAGCTCCAAAGAAAGTAGTGAAGGAAATCATCGCTATTCAACGTCGGTTCTTGTGGGCTGGTAACTCTAATCATAGATTTGTTCCTTGGTTGTCTTGGAATGCAGTTTGTAAACCTAAGGAGCAAGGCGGCATCGGTATTAAACACATAGGTCGTTTCAATCGTGCTCTCCTTGCTAAGTGGATTTGGAAGTTCCATACAAGAGGGAATGAAATCTGGAGACAGTTCCTTACTTTAAGATATGGTAACCTCAGTATTAAGGCGCATACTTATGTTGATCGTGGCAGCCAGAGTGCGGATTCGCTCTGGATAAAGGACATTATGTCAGTTACAGTTTCTGAGCATAGTGATAATCTCTGTAGTTTCTTGGACTGTTCTATAGGAGGGGGTTCCGGAGTTGCTTTCTGGCAGGCTTTATGGTTAGGTGAATTACCTTTGAAGCAGAAATTCCCTTCCCTGTTCCAGGCCTGCAGTAGGAAGATGTCGGCTGTGTCTGATATGGGTTATTGGGTAGGAGATCAGTGCATTTGGAATTTGTTTCAATCGTTGGATTCTGAAGCTGTCGTGCCTGCCCAAGAGTGGAATGCCTGCTGCTCTATGTTGGATTCCTGCGCTATTCGTAAAAATACGCTTGACGAGTGGGGTTGGATTCTTAACGAAAACAGAGTGTTTTTGGTTAACTCTCTATATATTGCATTGCTGCACTCCCCCCAAGCCATCATTATTGATGCAGATATCATGGATCTTTTGGAGGTTGTTTGGAATTCGTGTATTCCAGCGAAGGTCCAAATGTTCAACTGGAGGTTGGCTCTAGACATATTGCCAACTAGATCGAACTTGCTCGCTCGGAGGATTATCGTTAACGATCATGATAAGGTGTGCGTGTTTTGTTTCCGTCATCTTGAGGAAGCCTCTCACCTTTTCTTCTCGTGTCCTAAATCTATAGTGGTGTGGAACAAGATCTGTGAGTGGGTTAATATTTTGAATATTCAGGAATTTACCAGTAGTACTCATGCAAAGGTGTGGAATAGTAGGCTTCGTGGTCGTTGTAAAGCGGTTAAGGCTAGTTCGATATGATTCATATCATGCTGGGTCATTTGGAAGGTTAGGAATAACATTTTGTTTAATGATTCCTTTTTTGTTATAGATGACATAGTTAGTGATATCAAAATTTATTCGTGGAACTGGCTGATTCTCGGTAGGAAGGATAGTAAGAAGTGTAGGCTGTACGAGTGGTACAAGTTCCCGTTAGATTTTCTGTAATGATTCTGAATATTGTCGGTTGTAGTTCTTTGGTAGGAGATCTCCTTAATCTCTATTAATGAATTTGCTTATCGAAAAAAAAAAAAACTAAATATTTTGTCATGAGCCATGTACTTACTGATGGAGCTTGTTTTGTAGGGCTTCCATCATCATCTTTAAGATCACTGAACGAAGGAGGCACTGGCATTGAACCCTCAATAATCTGATGATCATCAATGCGCCCACTTAAAAACTTAGTTTAACAATACAACTAGAAAAAAAGAAGTGCACTAACTAATTAACAGATGACACACTGCAATCATATTTTAAGTTCATTCACTATTTAATTGGTTAAAATCCACATGAATTCCATTAAATTATAAATGACCTATATCACACTTGAATATTAACAAATTAGATTGCATGTCGAGAATAGTGTGTTAGAGATTCTGTTTCTATAGTATAACAATCCATATCGATAAACAAATAAACAAACAAACAAATATTTAAATAACTACATTCCCTAATATATAACATAACAATGTGGCAAGACCTACAATAAAGTCATGCAATCATTGTAAAATAGTCTCTTTAATGGCACAATTGTTTCCTACCACTAATTTATCATGTCTCTGAAGCTAAATAGATATAAAAACATATTAGTTTGAGAGGCTTCAGCTTCTAATTTAAAAAATAAATAAAAATACAAGAATATAAAAGACTGCCAATAAAAACTGGTGGAGAAAAAACTCCCCTTTAAAACCATAAGGGAAAATGTGTAGCATAGGCATATCAAACACGAAACAACAATAATAGATAATTTTAAGTGTCATATTAAAAACCACTAATACAAATTGGCTTCCTTACATGTTAGTTTGTTAATTTGTCTTCCTAAATTCAGTCAATAAGTTATGCGTGCTCGTTCTGTTGTGTAGTCGTCGATGAGAAGAATAACTGGCAAATGAATTTTTCACAACAATGATTAAATACTAACACACACAAAATCAACTAAAGACCTTTCATTTATGTTTTGAACAAGAGGCAAAATGTGTTTCAACTTAAAGCTTTTCTACATATTCTAAAATGCCCATACCCATGTTTTGTGTCTGATTTTTCAACAAAAGGGGTATAATTGAAACTATAAGTGGTTAATCATACTTATTCGATGATACAAAAACTGACAATTTTTAAAGCAGATGTGATTTTTTATTAGGGCAAAGGTTTCTATAAACTTTTCGCCTTACTTTGTACAACTTTATTGGTAATCAACAAAAACACAAAACATAAGAAGCAATAAAATGCACACAAACTACGATAAATCTTAGAATGGGACTAACAAACATGGAGAAGAATAAAAATGAAGTGGTGTTTGAGAATCCAAATTCACAAAATCAAAAAGGGGTAAGTTGAAAATATGTAATCAAACTTATAAATTCAAGAAAAGAAATCAAAAGATACAATGATAGAGAAATAAAAAACCAAAACTTGAAATCTGAATACTCTTACGCGATAGAGCTTTCCATCATATCTATTAACTCACCGTGACCATGCAACCAGTATGGATCGACCACCCACCATAGATTTTGTTCTGGACTGGGCCGGTGCCTGCTCATCCGCCGGGCAGGCCCAGCCCAATACTGGTGTGGCCCAATAAGGCCCAAGTCTATTCAGTACCGAGCACGCTCAAACCTCCTCGCCGTCGAGGACATGCTGGCAGACTATGTCGAGCAGAGAGGCCACACCTTTCCCCACGATCTCCACGTGGTCCTCCTCGTGAGGACACGTCACCATGTAACCTCCCACCTCCGAAAGAGTCGGTCTGCCCTTCTTCCGGAGATCTCGGGACCGTTACCCCAGGGCGAAAACCACGTGCTGATCTTCCTTACGCCACATAAGCTCTGGCAGTCACCTGGATTAGGCCTTGCAATCCAGCCCAGTGCAGGTTACCGTTGGCTCCGCGCTAGGGGCAGCCTATAAATACCCTCTCGCTTGAGAGGGTCAGGTTACGCAATATTTTTCTAACTCACCCATTGCTTTCTGTACTTGCTTACTCCCTTTTCCTGACTTTGGCATCGGAGTACCTTGCAGGTACACCCATTTTAACTTATTTAAATTATATTTAATATATATAAATTATATTAATATATAATTTAAAATATACTTTAAATTATATTAATATATCAAATTATATTTTAATTTATTTTAAATTATATTTTAATTATTCAAATAATATATTTAAATATATATGTTTTAAATACAAACATTTTAACTTATTTAAATTATCTTTAATATATATAAATTATATTAATATATAATTTAAAATATACTTTAAATTATATTAATATATCAAATTATATTTAATATATTTAAATTATATTAAATTATATTTTAATTTATTTTAAATTATTCAAATAATATATTTAAATATATATGTTTTAAATACAAACATTTTAACTTATTTAAATTATATTTAATATATATAAATTATATTAATATATAATTTTAAATATATTAATTTAAAATATATTATAAATTATATTAATATATCAAATTATATTTAATATATTTAAATTATATTAAATTATATTATAATTTATTTTAAATTATATTTTAAAGTATTCAAATAATATATTTAAATATATATGTTTTAAATACAAACATTTTAACTTATTTAAATTATATTTAATATATAAAAATTATATTAATTTATAATTTAAAATATACTTTAAATTATATTAATATATCAAATTATATTTAATATATTTAAATTATATTAAATTATATTTTAATTTATTTTAAATTATATTTAAATTATTCAAATAATATATTTAAATATATATGTTGATACCGTATTTTATATATTTATGGAGTGAGTATAAACAATGGATGAGGGCGTAGTACCGCTGGTCAAGGAGGTTTGTGTGTTTGTTTGCCATGCTTTGAGTCTGGGGGTCGAATCCCCCTCGCCCCAGACTCATTTTTATATTTTTTGACATTTTCAGGTAAACCTTAGACAGCGCTTTCTAAGGACAAAGCGCTGTTATAAGCCTTCTAAAAATAGCCTTTAGAAAGCGTTTTAGAAAAGCGCTGTCTAAAGTTTAACCTTAGAAAGCGCTTTAAGAAAAGCGCCCTCTAAGGTCTTTAAGTCTCCTCACTTTAGAAAGCGTTTTTTAAAGAAAGCGCCCTCTAAGGTCATTTATTAATTAAAATATAAAACACATTTCATTTCATTTTCTGAAACTGCTTCTATTCATTTTCTTCTCTCGACCCTTGCTCTCTTTCTTCTCTGCTGAAACCCTTGCTCTCTTTCTTCTCTGCTGAAACCCTTTGCCATTGCCGTTGTTCATCCGCCATTGCCGTCCTTCATTCGCGGTTGTCGTCGTTCTGCTGCCTTCGTTCATTGTCGTGACTTCACTGCTGCCGTCGTTTTGCTGTCGTCGTGACGAAGAAGAGGTACATTGTTGTTGTTGTTCTTACTTCTAACATTGTTCGTTGTTGCTGTTCTTGTCATCGTTATTGTCAATCGTTCTTGCATGTTACTGTTGTTCGTTGTTGTTGTTCGTTGTCGTGAAAGGAACCATACCACCACCTGCAACTTCTTTTTTTTTTTTTTTTTTAAAGAAACGTAAAACAACATTTTTGTTGATGTTATTTGTTTATAAAATTATTTCTCTTGATTTTTAAACTATTATTGTTGTTCTTGTTTGGTATATATAATAGAATATGACCCTGCAGTGAAAGCTAGAGTTTCTGTGTAGAATGATGATAAAATTCGAATATTTTGTGTAGGATTACTATTGACCTCTCCTTTTGGTACCTGTTACTAACAAGTATCAATTTCTTGTTAGAATTAGAAACTCAAAATCTTATCATTCTTTTATAAGGGTGTTTGTTTATTTACTTGGTACCTGTTACTAACAAGTATCAATTTCAGTGTTTATTAATTATTTTTCTTTTCCTTTTCAATTTTCACTTTAACTTGCTTAGGCTTTGTAAGTTGTAAGTATTCATTAACAGTGAAGTGAGGGTGTTGGTAAGAAACACTTTTGCTTTATGAGTTTATATTTCTTGGTAGTATGTGTGATGAAAGGGCTAGGTAAGAAACTCTTTTGCTTTATGAGTTTATATTTGTCATTTAATTTTTGTTTTTTTCTTTCTTACAGGTAAAATGTCTAATAACCAGGAAGACACCCACGAGACACAAGATACACAGGAAGCTCATAATGAAGCTTCGAATGTAGAACATGAAATAAAAAGAGGAAAAACCATTATGAAGAGAATCATCCGTGCTAGAGATAAAGGGATGAGATTTGATGTACATTGGAGTGACCAGAACCAACTAGTTGAGCCTAACGGTTCAATGTTATCTTCATACATTGGTTCACTTGTCCGTCAGCACATTCCAATCACTAGTGATAATTGGAGGAGTAAATCGTTGGATGCCGGTAAAGAAAAGATATGGACTGAGATACAGGTACTTACCAAATATGATTGATGTTATTAGATTTTTGTTGACGATTAAGTCTTTAATTTACTTATACTAAAACACTTTATGTTTATATGTGTATGTTTTTTCGTAGAGGTCCTTTAATATTGAAGAAAGCCGACAAAAGTATTGTCTTCAATTGGCCGGAAAGAGACACAGAGGGTTTAGAGCTTTATTATCAAACAAATATCTTAGGGATGAGAACAAAAATTTTGTTGAAGCAGAACTTCCACCGTTGTATGCGGATGTGATTACACCGCAAGAATGGGGCATTTTTGTAGACAAACGAAAAACCGAAGAATTCAATGTAATGTTGTCTTGTCATGTCTATTGATTGTATTATATATGTGTTTCATTAGTTTGTTTTGATATAACTTAAAATTTTTTATCCAGAAATTGAGTGTCATTAATCGCGAAAGAGCATCAAACCCCGCGTATCCATACAGAAAAGGGCGTTTGGGATATGCACGATTACAACAAAAATTGGTAAGTATATATTAATGCTATGATTTTATTAATTGTATTATTGTGTTATAATTGATGAACTTATTATTTAACTAAATGTGTAGTTAGAAGAGTCTAAAAGTGAATAATCATCACTTCCGGACCATGTTTTGTGGAAGGAAGCTCGCGTGGGTAAGGGTGGAGCTGTTACAGAAGATGTTCAACATGTTTGTGAAGAATGTGTAAGTATAACATTATGTCTCAAAGTTAATTGAAATTTTATTAAATTATAATTAATTTTTAATCCCCACTAATAATTTTCGATATGCCAATGAATTTCAAGAGAATCTATCTAAATCCATACCCGCAGGTGAGGATGATTGCAGGAGCATTCTTAGTCGAGTACTAGATGTTCCTGAGTATCCCGGTCGGGTGAGAGGTAAAGGATTTGGTGTGACTCCATCATCCTTATATAAGCAATCAAAGAAAAAAAATCCCACCACCCAAGAAATCATGCAAACTATGATGGCACTACAACCGCAAGTCCAAGCATTGCAGCAGGATAAAGAGAGATATGAGGCGGAAATGCGCGGTTCCAGTTTGAAAGATGCTAGTGACAAAGCTAGTATCAATTCTCCAAATAAAATTCCCGAGGTAATTAGCACATATTTATTTTAATTAAATTAACACATTTATTTTATTTGAACTTTATACATATTAACAGTTACATATTTATTATTGCTTCAGGGTATTTCATCTTGCCAGCTGTATTTGTCGTTTCCGACTTATCGCATGGTTGGCAAGGGAAAAGTGCATAACTTTGTGGGAGCGTTACTTCACCATCATCCGTTCCCACAAGGTTATCTGAAAGTGTCGGTTGATATCGCTTTAGATATGGATGCGTTACTACCGATACCAGACTCGGTTTCAGAGGTTACATTGCTGCGGGATGCAATAGGTTCGTTTGTTGCATGGCCGTTATACCTCATTTCCATAGGTGATGAGGTATGTTGAAAACCATTACGAATCTCTTAGTATTCAAATGTCAATTCTGAACGATTATGAAAATCATTCTGAACCATTATGTACATTTTTTTTACATGGTAATGTTAGACTCCTACAAAACCCGCAGCAAAGAATAAAGGGGTTTTGCTGCAAAACGAGTTTGTTGAATCACACAAAGAGGTAGCTTTTAAGTGTTATTCTATTATCCGAATTCATAATTTTCTACATTACCAAACTTATATGATTGTTAGGTTCCTGCTCAACCTTCACAACAAACCGGCAAGAAAAAAGCTCCTACAAGGACCGTGAAGGAAAAAAGACCTCACTTTCAGACGTGTCTAGAAACACTTTTGGCAATGTCAGATTTGATGCAAGGTGTTATTCGTCAAATCAACATGGACGAAGGTGTTTTTGGTTTTCCTCATTCCGAGATAATCGGAAAAGAGGACATGGAGCAGGTTTTCAATCATACTGAATTAGGCATCGGTGTTATGCATTCATACATCTGGTACTCCAATCAATCTATTATTTATTTAGTTGAACAATTTATTTACACATTTCAATTATAATAGTCTAATGTTTATTATGTTTTTATTTAAAGTGCATGTATGAAAAATTCATGCGGGGGACGGATTTGTCAAACAAATTCCGTTTCTTCTCTTGCAGCCTTGTTAATGCACCGAGAATTGGTATGAATGCAATTGAAGTAAGAGACCACTTACTTGAGCGATTTACGGCCAGCAACACAGAAAGTCTGTTTCTTTTACCGTATAATACTGGAAACGGGTAAGATTTTCATTATAATTTCATTCTAATCTTTAATTTGTATCTTTTGCGTAGAAATTATCCATCTAAACTTTTGTTATATTTTACAGTGGACACTGGTTGTTGGTTGCCATTAATCCTATAACAGAAGTGGTCTATTATCTTAATTCATTGGATACTGATTGGTCCACATATCGGAATATGAAGGATGTGGTTGACACGTAAGTGAGATTGTTCGAAATATTCGTGTGTATTTGTATATCTAATTATTTCTGTGACATTGTTCTAAGTTTACGTTTTTCTTTTATAGAGCTATACTACTATACTGTGCACAAAGAGAGACTCGAGTAGCACGGGCTAGATCAACCAATATTACATGGGTCAAAGTAGAGGTATATTAATTTTCACAATATTGCTTATTAGTGATGCTACTTAATAACACAAAACATCTATATATTATTTCTTATTTGTTTTTTTATGTGTAGTGCCCTCGTCAGCGTAATGGCATAGACTGCGGGTACTTCGTTTTGAGGTTCATGAGAGAAATCATTCAAATGGGACAATTGGAGATTCCTATTAGGGTATGCATGGTTTTATAACTTAGGATTTATTTTAATATTTATCGGATATGTCATATAATTTATTGTTTTTAACTAAATAATGCGTATTTTGTTTTGTTCTGTAGTATTTCGAAGATATGGCGTGTTCTTGTTACACAAGGAAACAATTGAATTATATTACGGAAGAATTGTGCGAATTCTTTCTTCTAAGAAGAATTTTTTGAATGTATAGTTTTGTGAATGTAAATTTTAGTTTTGTGAATATAAGAAAATTCTATTGCAAGAAGAATTCTGTTGTAAATTTTGTGAATTCTGTTAATGTATATGAATTCTGTTGTTGCAAGAATTTTGTGAATTTTGAAAATTTTGTGAATTCTGTTGTAAGTTTTGTGAATGTTAATTTTATTGAAATGTATATGAATTCTGTTGTTGCAAGAATTCTATTTCTTGAAATGTATAAGAATTCTGTTGTTGCAAGAAATTATATAAGAAATGCTGGTTTGAAACTATGCAGGTTTCTGCATAAAAAAAATGGCTAAAATGAGATTTTTTATACGTAGAAAAATTCAATAAAATTATAGGTATACTTTAGAGAGCGCTTTTAAGGAAAAAGCGCTCTCTAAAGTCCCCTTTAGAGAGCGCTTTTAGGGAAAAGCGCTCTCCAAAGGTATATAAAAAAATCATTTTCCGTATACATTAGACAGCGCTTTCAAAAGCGATGTCTAAAAGCACCTTTAGAGAGCGCTTTTGAAGGAAAAAGCGCTTTCTAAAGTTTATAAATTTTTTTTTAATTTTAAACGTATACTTTAGACAGCGCTGTCTAAAGTTCCCTTTTAGAGAGCGCTTTTTCATAAATAAAAAAGCGCCGTCTTTACCTACGACAGCGCAGGCTTAGACAGTACTTTTAAGCGCTTTTATAGGGCAAAAAAAGCGCCTTCTTTTCCCTCTTTTCACGGAGTGGAAGAAAGGGACAGGCAGACTGCCTCCCCTTTCTGTGACGACGCGGCTTACCACGCCCCCCAACAGGACAACGCTCCCGTTGTCTACCAGCCCGTCGTTGCGCCACCAAACGCTGACCCGAACACGGTGGCCCTGTTTGCTCTAATCAATCAGACCAACCAGCTGATTTCCCAGCAGAACGTGAGGATTGAAGCACTCGAAAGAGGACGGCCACGACGCTCTCCCCCGCGGAGACATCATCGTCCTCCATCTCCCAGCTGTTCTCCTTCCCCGCGAAGGACACCGCCGGTCGACTCCAGAAGCCCGACACCACCACCTGCAGGACGTCGCCCCCGCTTTTAACGACCCTAGCTTATGGTCGCCCAGAAGCGACACCGATTACCTCCTCCTAAGGAACAGCGACGCTCTCCTGCCCAGAAGAGGAGAAAAGCCGACGACAAAAAGCCTAAGAGCCATTCGAGGAACTCTCCCCGACGACACGGGCCTGGCCGGGGCCACCACTCCCCATCACGATCACCAATTCAGAGTGATAAGGACGACCAGAGAACCCACCTGTCCAAGGAGATTATGGAAACCCCTATCCCTGTAGGGATGGAAAAGCCTCCCCCATTGGGGACCTACGATGGTACCGCCGACCCCGACGATCATGTCGAGAGTTTCGAGCCCATGCTCGACTATAGGAATGTCCGGGGAGCTATTAAATGCCAGCTCTTCCCGACTACCCTCAGGAAAGGTACCATGACTTGGTACAAAAGTCTTGCACCAGAATCCATCATGTCATGGAAGCAACTGAAGAGGCAGTTCTCCAGAAATTTTACTACGTCTCGCCGACATCCGAAGACGTTGGCCTCTTTGGAAAGCATCCTCCAAGGGAGGAATGAATCTCTCAGAGACTACATCGAGAGATTCAACCGCGAAGCTGTCGAGGTCCCCACTACCGACGACATGAAGAAGTTCCTGATCGAGCGGGACTGCGTCATGGGACTGAGTTCACCAAGTCTGTGGGCATTCATAGACCTCGTAACTTGGAAGACCTCCTCCACCGAGCCCAGTCGTACATCCAGTTCGAGGACTCGGAGGTCGCCCACGTTGCCCGAGGCTCACAACACCAAGAGGGCTCTCGCAGCTCTAAAGATGAAGACTCCACTGCCCCCCCCTGGCACGGGGCAGAGAGAAGACACGAAGGTCATCCCAGTGACTCTCGCGAGCCGAGAGGTCCAGTTGACCGGTTCACGGAGTACACTTCGCTCAATGCTACCTGCGAGCGAATTCTCATCGAGTGCGCTAACTCAGAATTTCACAAAGGGGGTGTCCGCTTTCCGAAGCCGACACCCCCATAATCAAACACTGATAGGTCCAAGTATTGCAGGTTCCACCAGAGCCATGGACATGTCACTGAAGATTGCATCCACCTCAAGGATGCAATTGAGATCCTAATCAAGGAAGGGCATCTCAAGCAGTATACCAAGAGGAATGACGCTCCTCGTCCAGATGCCCGGGACACCCAAAGCATCGAGGAGACGACACCTCTCTCCGAGGAAAATCGACTGCAAGTCTCCCTCAGCGTCACTCGACCCGAGGACTTTTACGTCCCCGAGGGTATCGAGGACCCCAAGGCAGTTCGCAGCATGTGGGCAAGCTTTCCCCCTGAAGACCCCGTCACTGCCCGCAGCACGTGGGAAAGCTTCTCCACGGCGATGGTCATATCCGGAGGAGGCTTCGAGAAGGTCTCTGTCGGGTCGATCAAGGGGAAGTTTGACGAGCTGGAATCCGCGACCTCAGCGCGAACCACCACTTTTGAGAAGGTGCAAGGGAGATCAAACCCCATCACCATCTACCTCGAGGAGCTGCCAGGTGGCGCACCCAACGCCACCATCCCACTCTTGATCCTGGCGCAGATGGTAAATTTTGACGTCTGCAGAATCCTGGTCGATCAAGGGAGTTCGGTGGACATCATATACGCCCACCTCTTCGAGACCCTCCAGCTCGATGAAAAATATATGACCCCTTACGTGGGCTCGGATCTACAAGGGTTGAACGGCACCACCACCAGACTGCGGGAGAGATCGGCGACATGCTCGAGGTCTTCATGGACAACATGATCGTCAAATCCGCAGAAGAATTTGACCATGCTGGCCATCTCAAGAAAGTCTTCGACACGGCGAGGAAATGCAGGATGAGGTTCAACCCCGACAAATGCACCTTCAGCGTTCAGGTGGGAAAGTTCCTCGGTTTCTACCTCACAGAGCGAGGAATCGAGGCAAACCCCGACAAGTACAGGGCTTTCTCTGAGATCCCGACCCCGAACTCGATGAAGTCGATACAATCACTGAACGGGATACTGACCGCGCTTTCCCGCTTCGTTACCAAATATGCGCAGTACGCACTGCCATTTTTCAAGCTCCTACGACAGAAAGCCACGTTTGAATGGACCGAGGAATATGAGTGAGCGCTCCTCCATCTCAAACAAATCCTTTCACAACCCCCGGTTCTTTCCTAACCAGAGAACGGGGAGACGCTATTCATGTACCTCGCCATCACGAGCGAAGCAGTCAGTGCAGTCCTTATCCGGGAACCCCCAACGGACAGAAACCGATTTACTTCACCAGCAAGGCCCTCCAAGGCCCCGAGATCAGGTATCAGCAGATTGAGAAAGTCACCCTGGCCCTCGTCACCGCGGCCAAAAGGTTGCAACACTACTTCTTGACCCACACGGTCGTGGTAAGGACCGAGCAGCCCGTAAGACAACTCTCCGGTCGACTAGACATGGCCGGGAGGATGCTCAGATGGTCACTCGAACTTGCCGAGTTTGACATTCAATATGAGGGAAGAAAGGCTCTGAAGGCTCAGGTGATGGCCGACTTCATGGAAGAAATGACCCTCCCGGAACCTTCGACCAACGGATCCCGGAAGTGGACGATCTACGGTGACGGGGCCTCTAGCTCGAAGGGTATCGGGGCGGGAATCATCCTTGAAAACAAGGAAGGCATCCTGATCGAAGTTTCCCTCACATTATCTTTCCCGACGTCGAACAACCAGGCAGAATACGAGGCTTTCCTCGCAGGGCTACGGTTGGCTGATGACCTCGGCGCTAAAGAAGTCAAAATTTTCACCGACTCCCAGCTCATGGCTTCCCAGGTCCGAGGAGAGTACCAAGCCAAGAACGACAACCTCATCGAATACTTGACCCTGGTGAAGGAAAAGATGAAAAACTTCACCGCAGCGGAAGTAACCCACATCCCGCGCGAGCACAACATTCGAGCGGATGTTTTGTCGAAACTAACGAGCACAAAGAAGAAAGGTGGAAATAAACCCGTCATACAGGAAGTGCTTTTGCACCCGAGCATCGACAAACCCATCCCCGCGATGGACGTGAACTCCATCGGGGACAGCAACTGCTGGATGACGCCGATATACGAGTATCTCACCACTACAAAGCTGCCTGACGATCCCAAGGAGGCCAGAGTGGTTAACCGGCGGGCATGCTCTTATACAATTGTCAAAGACAAACTGTACCGACGTGGCTTCTCAATCCCCCTTCTCAGGTGTGTCGAAGAGTCCAAGGTCCCCGACATACTCCAGGAAATCCATGAGGGGATCAATGCACAACACCTTGGCGGACGGTCATTAGCCTGCAAGGAGTTACGAGCAGGATACTACTGGCCCACCAGGCAACAGGATGCTAAGGAGCACGTCAAGAAGTGTGACAGATGCCAACGACACGGGGACATGCACCTGGCCTCGCCCAGTGAGCTCAAAACACTATCGTCCCCGTGCCCATTCGCGTGGTGGGGGATGGATATCCTCGGGCCCTTCATTGTGGGGTCATACCAAAACAAGTACCTGATCATCGGCGTGGATTATTTCACGAAGTGGATCGAGGCGGAAGCCCTGGCCAAAATCACGGCTCACAACATACTATGTTTCTACAAGAGGAACATACTCGCCCGGTTCGGCGTACCCCCAGCGATTGTCACCGACAACGGGACACAGTTCACCGACAAGAACTTCCAAGACTTCGTCACCAAGCTGGGCACGAAGCAACACTTCATGTCGGTCGAGCATCCTCAAACGAACGGGCAAGCTGAAGCGGCGAACAGAGTGATCCTGCGAGGACTGAAACGCCGACTAGGCGACGCCAAGAAAAGGTTGGTCGAGGAGCTGCACAGCGTCCTCTGGGCCTACCGAACAACCCCACATTCCACGATCAGGGAGACCCCTTTCCACTTGACTTACGGAATAGAAGCGGTGATCCCCGTGGAAATAAGGGAACCCTCGAGGAGAACAGAATCTCCCCTCGACGAGGAGACAAACGACGAGGCCTTAAGGGAGGAGCTCGACTTTGTCGAGGAGATAAGGTCGAGCGCGTCCCTCCGAGAAGCTTCACTTAAGCAGAAAATAACTCTACGTTATAACAACAAAGTTATTAAACATGATTTTCATGTAGGCACCCTCGTCCTACGAAGGAACCAGAAAGATTCGCGAGAGGGCAAACTCGCCGCGAACTGGGAGGGCCCTTACCGCGTCCGTGCGAAAACGGGGATAGGAGCCTACTACCTCGAAAATCTACACGGGGAGGAACTTGCTCGACCATGGAATGCTGAGAAGCATAAACAGATAAACGAAAATAGATATATTATCAAAGCGTACAAGCATCACACACACAGATAAACGAAAAGCAAAGCATTAAACCGGGCAGAAACCCATTTTGCAAATTATACATACAAAAATGTCATAAGGCCCCTGGCACACAGGCTGGGCAATCACAAAAATCACGGCGCGCAGGCCGAACCAAACAAAGTCAAAAGAAAATTGGTGCGCAGGCCAAACAGGCTGAACAAAAAACTAAGCATCCACATCTCCCTCGGGCTGCTCTTCCTCCGCAGTCTCGTCGTCATCCTCGGATGCTGGCGGAACAATCTGACCATCAACGACCTCATGATAAGGGCTAGCCCCTTCAGTGATGAGGTCAGGGTTCAGCACCTGGAGCTGCTTTAAGGCTTTTTTAATGCCTAACTCGACAGAGTGGAGGACATCCTGCTCGGTCAGCCGGAGCTTTGAAATCAACTCAGCTCGGGAGGCCAACAAATTTTCGTCCTCAGTTTCCTCCTCAGCAGGTTGGACAGCCTGCTCCAACTTGGCGATTCTCTCCAGGAGATTTTTCCTCTCTTCAGCGGCTTTCTCCAACTTCTCCTTCAGCTGCCTCTGAAGCCCGACCTGGGCCTCGTTCTGTTTCTTGCACTCCGCAAGGTCCTTGCTCAGTTTCTTCATTTCAGGCTCAACTGATTTGAAACTGTTCTGCAGTCTTGTCAGCTCTGACGACGGACACGTTTCGTCGTTCAGGACCAGCAGTGGTGCAAACCCGCATCATCGTGGCCATGTCCTCCACCAGGTTCTTTCTCCTCGAAACTCGGTCCACTCCTAAGATGGCCTGGGCTTCAGAACCAACAACGGTCGGGGAGTTTTCCCCCGAAAAGAAGTTGGGCCTCGAATGACAGGGTGGAAACACAAACCGAGAAGGGCTCTCAGTGAGGTCGACGTTCGTCTGCTCGATGTTCTTTTGCCTCTTCGTAGACCCATGCGAGTCGAGAGATTGGATGCCTTATGGAGTGCTGGAGGAGTCCCCGAGAGTGGGCACGGGGCCCCGCGCCTGCTGTTTAACCTGCGCGACCCGTGCTTTTCCATCTTTCTTCGATCCTCGAGCCGAGGTCAACTTCTTCACGCGTTCTTCCAAAGTCGACATGGCACCTGCAAGAAAACAAAGAGAACATGCATCAGTAAACCTACAGTAGAAACGACAACGGACCCCGAGTTAGGGGTATGCCCACAACCTAAGAACCGAAGAGCCTCCTCCTCGGTATCGCACTCGAGGAGAGCCTTTGTGTTAATGAGTCGAGCTTTGGTGAGGGTCTCTCCGTGGGCGTTGGTTATGAAGCTTCCATCCGGGGTCACCAACTTCACCTTGCTGAACCCTTAGACGAATTTCACTATCTAGTCATAAGCCTGCTGGTCCTCCTCGCCTAATGCACATGGATTAATGATATAGCTCTTAGTGCTTAGCTGGAAGTGCTCCTCTGTCCATTCCAGAGGGCACTTAGATTCGAGGACCTCCTTCTATCGACCTTCTTCCACCTCTACCGTTCTACGGTTGTACAAGGTGTCGGTGGCTGCACGGGTGAGAGGTTTGATAACGAACCACCGGGTTTTAAAGTTTCGGACAGAGTCCATATATGCCCGAAACAGCCTCCTCGGTGGCTTAAACGACACCCAGCTGTGACGGCCCTCCACCGTTTGTTGTTGTAGGTGGAAGATCTGGAAAAAGAGGGGGACGGTGGCCTGGACGTCGAGATATTTACAAATAAGTTCGTAGGCCCGCACAAAGGCAATGGCGTTTGGGTGGAGTTGGGAAGGCGCCAGGTGCAACCAAGAGAACACTCCCATTTGGAAACCATTGAAGGGTAGACGTATGCCCGCCACCTGAAATACGAACTCATACATGGGAAATCGTGTCCTCCTGAACGTCGAGCATATCCGATGACGCTCTAGTGGCCTATACGCCCGCCAACTCAGCGGGGAACCTACACGGACATCCTCGATAATGGCGAAGGCGCCCGGGCCACCGAGAACAAATATCAAAGGAAAGCCCAGAGGCTCATCCCCGGCCCAGTCCTCGGGTGAACGAGCACCGCTCTCCAGCGCCACGGGGGAGTCGGGCTCATCGTCCGTTTCAATATTCCCTTCAATCCACTCGACGGCCATTTTTACCTGAAAAGTAGAGGAAACAGGTGAATTCGATATCCTAGGTCAAATTCACCATTCCACCGCTGATCAAGTGAAAGGGCGAAAAGGGGATGCGAGGAACTACTCTGTGGAATGACCCCCAACCACGATGATCGAGGGAGGGTGCATGTGTGTTTGGTATCCCTATCACACGCCCCCAAAACACTCACCCCGCGTCCTCGGGACATTCATCGAACGTCCCCAGGATATTCATCGTGTCTCCTCGAGACCTTCAACGGGTCCCCGGGATATTCATCCCAACTCCCCACGGCATTTGTCAAGAACCTAAAGAAGCTCCTCCGTTTTCGCCGAAAACTCCGTGGCCTCCCCGGGAACTTCATCAGTTCACCGGAGGACCACCGTAGAAAACGTAAAGCAGAAAAGAAAAAGGTCGAAAACTTACTTGGGACAGTGGTTGCGAAGTTCCGGTACGACGGTGCGCGGTGGTGAGACGGTGACGAAAGCTAAGAGAAGAAGAGAGAAACTCTGAACGAAGAAGAGAGAAATTCTGAACGAAGAAGAGGGAAATGTGCAAATGGCACGGGTTGGCTCCTATTTATAAGGCCGTCACGGGACTCGAGGCGCCCCTAGGCACTCGAATACCCTAGCCCTAGCCTTAGCCTCCCTACGTAATAATGGCGAGTGTCACGTGGCACACGGATTCCCGCGTGCGTCCTTTCACTTGTTGGTATTCCACGTCTCCTCACCTCCCCATTTCATCGCTCACCAACGACGTTGGAAACTCAAGAAGACTTTCATCTCCGAGATTCCTGCCCGTCGAGCACCCCTCTGTTCTCGACAGCGTCACCAGATCGTTATTATAGGAACACTGCCCCATGTGACGAATATCCCCAACAAAGGATGACCCTTACTATGTTCTCGACATCCGGGCTGACCCTTAAGTCATTACTCCAAAACTTTGGAGCAATGACTTGGGGGGCTCCTGTTCTGGACTGGGCCGGCGCCTGCCCATCTGTCGGGCAGGCCCAACCCAATACTGGTGTGGCCCAATACGGCCTAAGTCAACTCAGTACCGAGCACGCTCAAACCTCCTCGTCGTCGAGGACATGCTGGCAGACTATGTCGAGCAGAGAGGCCACACCTTTCCCCACGATCTCCATGTGGTACTCCTCGCGAGGACACATCACCATGTAACCTCCCACCTCCGATTGAGTTGGTCTGCCCTTCTTCCGGAGATCTCGGGACCGTTACCCCAGGGAGAAGACCACATGTTGGTATTCCTTACCCAATGTAAGCCCTGGCAGTCGCCTGGATTGGGCCTTGCAATCCAGCCCAGTGCAGGTGATCGTTGGCCCCGCGCTGGGGGCAGCCTATAAATGCCCTCTCGCTTGAGAGGGTCAGGTTATGCATTATTTTCCTAACTCACCCATTGCTTTCTGTACTTGCTTACTCCCTTTTCCTGACTTTGGCATCGGAGTACCTTGCAAGTACACCCCCACCGTTTCATCACCACCGGAGTTGCGGATCTCACGACGTTGCTGGCCACTGGATCCTTTATGATTAGGTACGATCAGTTTTTTTGTATTCCTTTTCCATTCTTCCTTTTCTTGCATATGTTGCTCGGAAATCGATTACACGGTGGTGTCGCTCCCAGGATTTTCATCCAGGTACAAACGAGAGAGTGGCGCGGAAAAACAGAATCGCCAGCCGTGTAAATTTATCCCAAGAGAGGGAAAGGGAACACTGCATAAACCTTAGGAAAAGGGAAAGGAATGGTCATCGCAACCATAACCTGGGTTCGAGAGTCGGTTACGCGAGGGGAAGGTGCTAGCACCCCACGCGTCCATCGTACTCGATGGGATCCACGCTTGTTGTCTATTCTAAGGGTGAGTTATCCTATCATCTAGGGCTGTACTAAGACGGAGAGGGAAAGACAAAGACAGACTCGGTAGGACGCCGACGTCCTAGGCCTACGTACCCCCTCTGTGCAATGGGGAATTCAGAGTCAACGTATTTCGGACCAAGTTCTTTTTGTGTTTTTTATGAGCGACGTTAAGTTCGCGTCCGGCAGTTAGGGTCGATGCCTGTTTGCGACTCAGACGGAAGATAACGTGCCCTCTTTGAAAATAGCCTTTAAGTTGAAGGTCCCGAAGGACAAAAAGGTTTGAGGTTGGTTTGTATTTTTTAGGACAGAAGTGGCTTAAGTTAGTTCCTAAGCTGCATTGCACCAAAGTCTAGGGCACAGGGGCGAATACTTAACGCATCGTCCCAAGACAGGACGCTCGCTAAGCACTCTAGAAAGATGAGAGGAAGCCCCTCATTTCTCATTCCCCATACTTAAGGCTCGTGTGCAATACACCTTATTATTATTAAGTGTTTTAAAGAAATTTGAGATGAGAAGAGAGAAGACACAAGGGTGACTCTAAAGGGAAACAATGAATCCTGAAGTTATCATGCATGGGTCACCTACGGTTAGTGAGGTTTGACGACAACCTAAATCCTAAAGGAAGAAGATAGGAGAGAAGGAAAGGATAAGGGTGACCATGGATATTTATCCATACCCTTAAAGAACTTACCTTTGTCCCTGCATAAAAGATTAGTACAGAATAGACGCAAGTAAGAGAAATGAGGTGAATGAAAATCAAACAATGGCAAACAACAATGATAATAATCCAAACATGAATCAAAGAAACAAAGAAACAGCCCCAAA
Organism: Lathyrus tuberosus; assembly: GCA_022829125.1. NCBI lineage: Eukaryota > Viridiplantae > Streptophyta > Magnoliopsida > Fabales > Fabaceae > Lathyrus > Lathyrus tuberosus. Next base: position 1,673,435 of record JALAZF010000237.1, read on the forward strand.
GCAAATGGCAGAAGTGCCTTTTCAAAAAGATAATCATATAAGGTCAAAGATGCGCCTGCAAGAAAATCTCAATTGAAAACAAATCAGATAATTAGAAAAGTGACTCCTAAAATTCCCAAATTAAACATTAAGGTTCCTCAACCAGAGGCAAACAACATATTAAAAGTCCCTGCAAAAAATCAAGATATTAGTCATTCAAATAATTAGGCAAAGTTCAGGTGGGAATTAGGGCTCAGTGTGCCAAAGGGTAGGACCTAAATGCAATATGAAATACATTTAAAAATGAAAGAAAATTTTTTTTATGCAATTTAGGATGTTAATGAAGAAATGCAAAAGGAACGAGTCAAAAATATTTTACGGATGCAGAAAAATAAAATAAAGAAGTTTATGTATGCATGAGATGTGTAACGTAAAAAGAACTTGAATTAAACAATTAATTTAAATGATAAAAATAAAATAAAATAAAATAAAAAATAAAATTTGTAAAAAATTATTAAGATGATAAATATGATGTATGAAATTTTTAGTAATTTTGAAATGCAAGAATGTATTTTTAATAAATAAAAATGAAATCATTATGAATTAAATAAAAATAAAATAGAAAATAGTAGGGGGTGTGAACAGTAAGAAAATGAAGAGGAAATGCATTGGGCTGGCCAGGGGGTGGTGCGAAAAACAGAGCCTGGTCCGATAGAAAAAAAAAACAAAAAAATAAGGGTGGACTTACCATGGTCGTGCCATGTGCGACGCACATGATAATTTTAATGCGGTGGCATCGTTTCATCTGCGCGATCCATCAAACGGCCATGCACGAGTCAACTTAAAAAAAAGTAATTAAAATGAAACAACATAATAGGACGCGCATGGTAGTTACGATGGGTGAATATACATGGGATCCATAATAAAAATTCAGAAAAAAAAATAAGAAAAAGGACACATGGCGCGCTAAGAGACGCACGATCTGGACATCAACGGCCACGATTCCTTCTTCTTCCTCAAGACTCCTCGTCGGACTGTACTTCCGGCAGCCGCCGGAGCTAGGGCTCCGGCCACCCTCTCCGGTGGGCTGCGATGCGTTTTTTTTCAGAAAATTCATATGGGTACACTATTCTGACCAGAAAAACGTGAGGATTCCAAATATCCAATCGAAAAAATCAAATAACCAAGGCATAGTAAAAAACGAAGGGAAATACATTAGGGCATAAAACTTTAACTCCACATTACAACAAACCACACGTCCATAATTAAAAATAATTATACCAGGGTAATCACCAATCATCACACATCAATATTCATGCAAAAAATAGGAGTTTTAAGAGCACTAAAAAACTTCTCAACCTGAGATGGAGCAGCTCCAATCCTTGCCTTTGGCTGCGAATGGTGGTTTATTTGCACTCTAGAAATCCCCAGGAGAAGGTTTGTGGAAGAACTTTGAAGAAACTCCTTGTGGATCGTGAGTTTTGATGAAAAATCCTCTTTTAGGGTTTTCTTGAGAACTCCTCCAACTTCACGTGCATGAACCCTAACCAATGCATGATTGAGCTTATATAGACTAGGGTTTTCTACTGAATATGAATTGGGCTTGGGTAATCCATTGTTTAATGATTTTTGACTTATTTTGGAATTTGGCATTATGTTGAATAAGTGAAAAATACACCCCTTCCATGCACTTAAATTCATAATGGATCACTTGCATCTGAATTGCTAATCACACCACATTTAACTTGGGCCTTGAGAACAAATTATTCATGAGTTTTAGACATTTTGGGAAATTTGAATAATGGAAAATAGGTGAAAAATAAAACATGGAATTTCTTCATTCTTGGGCCCAAAATAAACCTCAAGGAAAGTCTTTTAATATTGGAAAGTGGCATGAAACAATGAAATTGGTTATAGGTCATTATGCCCAAAGTTGTGAAAATGGCACCATGAAAAACCCTAAAAACCACTTTGCCTTCTTTTGACCATAAGTTGAGTTTCACAAATGACATGGAGACCCACTAGTACTTGTTGGAAAGAGGAGAAAAATATCTTCAACTTTCATGTTGGAGAAAAATTCATTTGAATCTTTCTTGATGGTGAAAAGTCAAGTTGAATGCAGTGCAGGAACTTGCCCAAAAAGGAAACTTTTCATTATAGGTCACTTTCCAAATTTAGAAACTTTGCACCAACTCCTGATTCCTGATAAATATGTATGAAACTTGACCCCTGGAGACCATATGAGGATATGAGATCTTAAAATCCCTGAAGAGAACCTCAAAATTTCACAGTTGACTTTTCTCCTTTCACTGTTGACTTTTATCCAATTCAACTGATTTTCAATCCATTGGCCAATTGAACTTCCCCTGAAACAAACTGATGGACAACCTCTCATCCCTAGGTACTTAGGGACCCAAGGAGTACCATGGAATCAAGTCTTGCCCGAAAAATCAGAAATAAACTGACTTTATAGCAAACCCTAGTTGTGGTACCCTCAGTCTAGGAGGGAATAGCACAGTCTCCAAATCCAAATTCCTCTGAATATGATGTGTATCCTCTCCAACAAAGATAAGATATACCATTTGATGATGATAAAAACCCAAGGAGCTTACCCATTGAAGCAATAAACCCAAGAATCTCAAAACCCTAATCTATACACTGGTTAGGGGAGGATAATCCACCTGAGCTCTCTTGAACAATACCAGGACTCTTGCTTGACCCTCTGAAGCACTGCCTCAGGCACCATGACCCCATGCTAAGAACCAATGATATGCACACATGATAATGCAAAATGCAATGCAACATAAGCCAGTTAGTAATAAAGTAAGGAGAGCAAATTTTGGGGTGCAACAGCTGCCCCTATTCAATCAACTTGGTCCTGAAGGTATGATAGCAACGGCTCTCAGACTTTCCAGGGTACAAGGGGATTGAATACCGAAAAGAGCCCCAGAAATTTGCTTATGGTAAGAATAACGAGAAAAAGCGTGCTGAAAAATAAGGAATATGACCTCAACCATATCCACAAAGGAAATACGAATACGACCTCAATCGCACCCACAGAACGAATACAACCTCAATTATACCCGCAAAGGAAGACTGACCTCAATCACTCTACCCACAAAGAAAATAAGAATACGACCTCAATCGCACCCACAAAACGAATACAACCTCAATTATACCCGCAAAGGAAGACTGACCTCGATCACTCTACCCACAAAGAAAATAAGAATACGACCTCGATCGCACCCACAAAACGAATACAACCTCAATTATACCCGCAAAGGAAGACTGACCTCAATCACTCTACCCACAAAGAAAATAAGAATACGACCTCAATCGCATCCACAAAACGAATACAACCTCAATTATACTCGCAAAGGAAGACTGACCTCAATCACTCTACCCGCAAAGAAAAGACGAATACGACCTCAATCGCATCCACAAAACGAATACAACCTCAATTGTACCCTCAAAGGAAGACTGACCTCAATCACTCTACCCGCAAAGAAAAGACGAATACGACCTCAATCGCATCCACAAAACGAATACAACCTCAATTGTACCCTCAAAGGAAGACTGGCCTCAATCACTCTACCTGCAAAGAAAAGACGAATACGACCTCAATCGCATCCACAAAACGAATACAACCTCAATTGTACCCTTAAAAGAAGACTGACCTCAATCACTCTACCCGCAAAGAAAAGACGAATACGACCTCAATCGCATCCATAAAATGAATACAACCTCAATTGTACCCTCAAAGGAAGATTGACCTCAATCACTCTACCCGCAAAGAAAAGACGAATACGACCTCAATCGCATCCACAAAACGAATACAACCTCAATTGTACCCTCAAAAGAAGACTGACCTCAATCACTCTACCCGCGAAGAAAAGACGAATACAACCTCAATCGTACCCACAAAGGATAACCAACATAAAGTGGACTTCACTAGGGATAACGTGAAACAAGACTCACAAAAGAAAAAGGCCAAAATGAGGCAAACAAAGACAAACTTCTAACAGACTCTTGATCAACAGATAAGATGACTCTGTTGGGGAAGGTGAAATCTAAATAAAAGACTCTGCCAGGGAGCACAAGTATGAGGAATGCATCCCTCCAAAATCTCCTAAGTTATGGCAAGGAGAGTATCAAACCTGGCTTATGCTTCGAATGCAAATGTTTGAATTTTGCCGTAATGCTCCACACGAAGTGGAAATGCTACGCGTTTGAGGATGCAATGCAAATGCTTATGATATGCAAAGAGGGTCTCTCCAGCAAAATAAATGCTGGAGAGAAGAGACCAATTCAGCCGGGGATGACAAAAATAAATTGTCCTCTGAATCTAGGAACTCTGCTGAGAAGTGTCCTACTGACCGACTCCTTGGATCAACAACTTTTGCTGGGATGAAAGAACTACCGGGGACCCCACCTGTCTGAGGGTAACATCCAACCTGAGATTTCTCCTCTGCTGGGGGAGTTGAGAATGAACGTCGATAACAGAACCGGAAGTCCATTACTGAAGATTGCTAATATCCAATTGGGCTCAGGACCTGCTGGGGAAAACAGTCCATGATACCATCCTGCTTGGGGATACTGCTGAACTTAGCCTGCTGATGGGGAGAATGACTTTACCTTGCTAGGGATTAGAATATAACGTTGTTGGTGAAAGTACACTTCCTGGCTGGATGGGGGAAGTGAGCACCATGAGTCTGTAGGGAAATAACGTCTTGATCCGGAGAAAATACTTTCCAAGTCTTCTACTGGGGAAAGTCTGCTCTGCTGAGGAAAGTGTAATCTCAATGCTGGGGAGAGCAACCTGCTGGGGGAGTACAATCCTGTTGCACTGCAAGTCAAATAACAACAAATAGAATATGCCATAACCTGGCTATCACCGTTAACGCCTAAGTAATTTCTACTGCTTTTCGTTATGCTTCGCAAAGCGAAAAAGTTTCATATGCAATGTTTACCAAAAATATCGGACGTTTTTGCAAACAAACAGTAAAAGTAAAAGTAAAACAAACAATGGAAAACTCTTTGAGTGAAATGAACATTTTATTGAAGAGTGGCCTGTAAATAGGCATTTACAATAGGAAGCAATTCCTAAAAAGAGGTAATTGCGCAAAAGCAAAAAAGAAAATACACATGTCGGCAATGTGGGGAACAGATATCCACCATGATTTGACTCAGCTATGACCCATATGTCTTGCTTATCCGCAAATGTCTTGACCTTTGAAGAGACTAACTGTACTGATTCCTTTCTTTTAGAACTTCCAGGTATCGAGAATGTTCACAGATCGAACACAGACCGTAGCCTTTCGCTTATAAATCCCTAACTTTTGCCTGGATCGCCCTTTTCGGGTTTTCAATCTACCGGGATACCCATTTTTGCCGAAGTCGCCTTTTTAGGTTTTTAACTTTGCGGGTTTACACATTTCATTTTACATTTTATCCCTAACTTTTGCCCGAACCTTTTCCTTTTTATGGTTCGCCGGGATGCCCCTTTTTGCCTGGACCTTCTTTTTATGTCCAGCGGGTCTCTTTTATGCGAAGTATTTTTTGACTACGTCTGCGTTCACAGGGGATGTAAAATCTTTGCCATCCATAGTTGAGAGTAGTAAGGCTCCACCAGAGAAAACCTTTCTGACTACATACGGCCCTTCGTAGTTTGGAGTCCATTTGCCCCTGTGATCTGTCTGAGGAGGAAGGATCCTTTTCAAAACCAATTCACCTGTCTGAAAATTCCGAGGGTGCACTTTCTGATCAAAGGCGTGCTTCATCCTGCTCTGATACAAACGACAATGTGCGATGGCTGCCAATCTCTTTTCTTCAATAAGGTTCAACTGATCCAACCTGGAACGCACCCATTCAGCTTCATCAAGCTTCACATCTGCCAGAACTCTCAAAGACGGAATCTCGACCTCTAAGGGTAAAACTGCTTCCATACCATATACCAATGAGAAAGGGGTTGCCCCAGTTGACGTACGCACCGAAGTATGGTAACCATGCAGGGCGTAAGGTAACATCTCATGCTAGTCCTTATATGTTACCACCATCTTCTGCACAATCTTCTTGATGTTCTTATTTGCCGCCTCAACAACACCATTCATCTTTGGCCGATACGGTGAAGAATTGTGATGCTCGATCTTGAAACTCTGACATAGTTCCTCCATCATCTTATTATTCAAATTCGAGCCATTATCAGTAATGATTCTCTCTGGGACCCCATAACGACAGATGATGTCCTTCTTTATAAACCGGGCTACCACTTGCTTGGTGACGTTGGCGTACGAGGCTGCCTCCACCCACTTTGTGAAATAGTCAATGGCAACCAAAATGAAATGACGCCCATTGGAAGCAGTAGGCTCAATCTTTCCAATCATATCTATACCCCACATTCTAAACGACCAAGGAGATGACAACACATTTAGAGGCGTAGGCGGTACGTGCATCTTATCTGCATAAATCTGGCATTTATGGCACTTCCGAGCGTACTTGAAACAATCAGACTCCATAGTCATCCAATAATATCCTGCTCTCAACAGATTTCTAGCCATGGTGTGTCCACTGGAATGAGTACCAAAAGAACCCTCGTGAACTTCCTCCATCAATAAGCTTGCCTCGTGTTCATCAACACAACGTAGCAAGACCATATCGAAGTTCCTCTTATATAACACATCATCCTTGTTCAGAAAGAAGTTCCCTGCCAACATCCTCAGAGTCTTCTTATCTTTGGTGGAGGCACCCTCTGGATATTCCCGTCTCTTCAGAAAAACCTTAATATCATGATACCACGGTTTGCCATCAGACACATCTTCAATTGCAAACACAAAAGCCGGTCTATCCAGACGCATGATCCTAATCGACGGAGTTTCATTCCAACGGTTCACCTTATACATGGATGCCAATGTTGCCAACGCATCAGCCATCTGATTCTCAGCTCAGGGCACATGATGAAAATCCACCCTATCAAAGAAAGGTAACAACCTTCTGGCATAGTTGTTATAAGGTACCAAATTTGCCTGACGAGTCTCCCATTCTCCTGTAATCTGATTAACCACCAACGCGGAATCACCATAGACATCGAGGTTCTTAATTCTCAAATTAATTGCTTCTTCTAACCCCATGATGCATGCTTCATACTCTGCCTCGTTGTTGGTACACACAAATGCTAACCGGGCAGTGAAAGGTATATGAGAACCCTTCGGAGTCGTAATGATTGCCCCAATTCCATTACCATACGAGTTGACAGCCCCATCAAAAATCATCTTCCACTGTGATCCAATCTCAGGTCCTTCGTCAGGCAGAGGCTCTTCACAATCCTTCATTTTCAGAAACATGACATGCTCGTCTGGAAACTCAAACTTCATAGGCTGATAATCCTCGACTGGCTATTTAGTAAGATATTCTGACAGAACACTTCCCTTAATGGCCTTCTGAGAAACATACTGAATATCGTACTCTGTCAAAACCATCTGCCAACGGGCTATCCTTCCAGAAAGTGCCTGCTTCTCAAACACGTACTTAATCGGATCCATCTTCGAAATCAACAAGGTTGTGTGATTTAACATATACTGCCTTAGGCGCTTGGCTGCCCAAGCGAGTGTACAACATGTCTTTTCCACCATAGAGTATCTTGATTCGTAATCAGTGAACTTCTTACTCAGGTAGTAAATGGCGTGCTCTTTCTTACCCGTCTCGTCGTGTTGACCGAGCACACAACCCATCGAATTCTCAAGAACCGTAAGGTACATAATCAAAGGTCTCCCAGACACCGGTGGCATAAGGACTGGAGGTTCCTGCAAATACGTCTTTATCCTTTCAAACGCCTCTCGACAATTTTCATTCCATCTGACCTCTTGGTCCTTTCTTAACAACTTGAAAATTGGTTCACATATAGCTGTCAGATGAGAGATGAACCTGGTAATGTAATTCAACCTTCCCAAGAAACCACGAACCTCTTTCTCTATTCTTGGCTCAGGCATCTCCTGTATGGCTCTTATCTTTGCAGGATCAACCTCGATACCTCTTTCACTAACAATGAATCCCAGCAATTTACCAGACCTCACACCGAAGGTGCACTTGTTCGGATTAAATCTCAATCTGAACTTTCTCAACCTTTCAAACAACTTCTGGAGGTTTACCAAGTATTCTTCCTCTGTCTGTGACTTCGCAATCATGTCATCAACATAGACTTCGATCTCCTTGTGAATCATATCATGAAAGAGAGTCACCATCGCCCGCTGATAGGTTGCCCCAGCATTCTTCAATCCAAAGGGCATTACCTTGTAGCAAAATGTTCCCCATGGTGTTATGAAAGTAGTCTTCTCCATCTCCTCTGGGGCCATTTTGATTTGGTTATACCCAGAGAAGCCATCCATGAAGGAAAACACAGAATATTGAGCAGTATTGTCCACTAACACGTCAATGTGGGGGAGCGGGAAATCATCCTTCGGGCTCGCCCTATTCAAATCTCGGTAATCAACACACATCCTGACCTTCCCATCCTTCTTAGGTACAGGTACAATATTAGCAACCCACGGAGGATAATTTGTTACGACAAGAAATCCGGCGTCTAACTGTTTCTGAACCTCTTCCTTGATCTTGACAGCCATATCTGGTTTCGTCCTTCTCAACTTCCGCTTGACTGGAGTACAACCCTCTTTAAGCGGCAACCGGTGTGAAACAATGTCCGTGTCAAGCCCAGGCATGTCTTGGTAAGACCAGGCGAAGATATCCATGTACTCTCGAAGTAACTCAACCAATCTTCCCTTAACAGCGTCTTCCAGGGCAGCCCCAACCTTTACTTCTCATTTAACTTCCTCGGTTCCCAGATTAACAGTCTCAACTTCCTCCTGATGAGGTAGAATAACCCTTTCTTCTTGTTTCAACAGCCTGTCTAATTCTTCTGGTAAGTCACAGTCTTCGTCAGTCTCTTCTTTGGCCTGATAGATGGGATTGTCGAAGTCATATCGAGCCATAGCTAAGTCATGGGTGGAATCTGAACAAAGGAACCTGCATGATGGATGTTTTATGTTTATTATGAGTGCAACAAACAAGAAAACACATTGCCATTTTGATGTGGGTTAATATGCAAAAAGTAAAAATAGAAAGACAGGGATCAAAATATTTGAATGAAAAAACGTCCTTTATTGATGATAAAGATAGCAAATAAAACATCCAAGCCCTACAAATAAATATCACTACGCCTTGGGCAGAGCGCAGGACTCAACATAACACAAAACAAAAGTAAATTACTCCGGGCGCGTCACTTGGATAACTTTCTCGGAGGACCAGTTGCCTAGGCTCTGACCAGGAATGCAGGGACGGATCCATTCATCCATGTCACAATCATTATCTCCTTCATCCTCAATAGCATTGACTCTGTCGAAGAAAACACCGACACTGGTGAAACGGACTGGACCATAGAACTTGGGAGGCTCTTCAGAACGTCTAGGTGGCCTGTAACCCAGTCCATGAGTATCTTGCTTCCTTTGAACATCAATAACACTGCCCCACTTCTGAGAACTACCAGCTTCAACTATAGCACGTGCCTCTTTGAAAGAGGACATTGGAACTTCCGGTTGTATGACGACTTCAGGTTGGACAACCGCCTCAGGCTGAATGATTGCCTTAGGGGGTTCCTGGGGAATCTTCACAGCTTCAAAGGCTTGGCATAAAGTTTCTTGTATCTCACCATCTACCTCTACATACTTGAAGGTCGATAGGTGACTTACCATGATGTCTTCTTCACCACAAACAGTCACAACGTGGCCATCCACCATATACTTCAACTTCTGGTGCAGCGTAGAAGTTACTGCCCCAGCACCATGGATCCATGGGCGTCCCAACAAACAACTATAGGCAGGCTGAATATCCATTATGTAAAAGGTGGTATTGAAAACCTCAGGACCCACCTTGATCGGCAGAACTAACTCTCCGAACACTGACCTCTTGGAGCCATCAAAAACGCGTACCACCAAGTCACTTGGTGTACAAATTAACCCACGAGTATCCAACTTCATCAGAGCCTTCTTTGGTAACACATTCAAAGACGACCCAGTATCAACTAACACATGCGACATCAAGGAACCACGGCATTCCACTGAAATATGCAGAGCGTTGTTGTGATTCCTCCTAGCCGGAGTCAAATCTAAATAGGTGAAACCCAAACCATTACCAACATTCACATGAGCCACAACCCCTTCTAACTGGTTGACAGATATCTCCTGCGATACATAAGCCATATTCAAAATCTTCAGCAATGCATTGCGGTGTGCCTCGGAGCACAACAGTAAGGATAGGATGGAAATCTTCGATGGAGTTTGGTGAAGCTGGTCAACAATCTTGTAATCACTTTTTCTGATCAACCTCATAAACTCTTCTACATCTTCTGAGAAAGTATCCCCACCTGGCTTTGTCGTAGAATTATTAGCTTCCTGCCTCTGTACAGACTCATCTATCATCTGCTTACCTTTGTCTTGTCTTGAACTGCTAGCTTGATTCTCGGAGGGAATAGAGACTCTACCACTCCTAGTGATAGCCCCTGCTTCAACAAGATTTTCCACCCCTGTATTCACAGCTGATGTCTTTTCCAATTCCAGCTTCTTACCATTAACAAACACCTCGGCCCCATAATTCCATGGGATGGCCTTGGTACTCTCATACGGAACTGGTCCGGGAACAGTGATAGTGACCGGCGCTGGTCTCGCCGGCGCTGATATAGTTATCGTCTTGAATGGAATTGTTATCGTGGCAACATCAATCTCTCTGTCAGTAACAATACTCTGCTTACAGCCCCTGTCAAACTGTAATACCCCTTCGCTGATCATTTTTTGAATACCTGCTTTCAATAAATCACAACCGCCTGGCTGCGACACACACTTTACACAACCTTCACCACAACCGGGAAATACTCCTCCCTTCAACAGTCTTTCCTTCACCATACCCAAGGGAGTTTGGATTTCGTTCACATCTGAAATCAAACTCAAGTCTTCACAGTCTTCAATAATAGCATTGACCTTCGGCCCTCCGTGATTCGGCATCGGATTCTGATTCACATTCGGGACGTCATTGGAGAAATTGATGGCTTTGGAATCCAGCAGATCTTGAACCTAATGCTTAAAAGCTTTACAATTTTCAATATAATGTCCGGGTGCCCCAGAATGAAACTCACAATGGGCGTTGGCGTCATAGCCGGGAGGTGGATTACCAGTAGGTGGAGCCAATGTTCTCTTTTGGATTAACTGTAGCTGTAGCAAGTACTGAAATAATTGAGCGTATGGAAGAGGTGGAGTGTCAAAATGCCTATCCCGCCTAGTCAGAGGCTGAGACCGGCGAGGAGCCTGATTTTGTTGCTGAGTCACTGCTGGCTGCTGAGGTGCTGCTGGGATGGTTACAGAAGCCACCTGCTGATTGTAGTTGTGACGAGGTCCATCTCTACCATGATATGATGACACAGAGTTTGTATCTCCCTCCTTCTTCTTATAACCACTGGCATAAGGCTTCTTGCTTCCTCCAGATGAGGACCCATCACTGCCTGATATCTTTCCTGCCTTAATTTCGCTTTCTACCATCTCTCCTACCAAGATTAAATCAGCGAACTTTCCAGACATACATGGTACCAATTTTTCAAAGTAATGACCCTGCAAGGTGGCCATAAACATAGTTATCATTTCACGCTCTAAAATGGGAGGCTGAACCCTCGCCGCCAGTTCACGCCACCTCTGGGCGTACTCCTTGAAGCTCTCATTGTTCTTTTGTGACAGATTCTGCAGCTGTGTTCTGTTAGGAGCCATATTAGTGTTATATTGGTAATGTCTGATAAATGCCCCTGCCAGATCTCTCCAACTGCGCACATCCTTCCTTTCCAGTTGCATGTACCACTCCAGGGATGCCCCAGATAGGCTATCCTGGAAGCAATGCATCATCAGCTTTTCATTCTTCGCATATGCAGCCATCTTGCTTGCATACGCCCTGACGTGGCTCCTCGGACAAGTCATACCATTATACTTCTCAAAAGTGGGAGTCTGAAACTTGTGTGGAATAACAACGCCTGGAACCAGCCCCAAATCCTCTAGATTCATTCCCACATAATCCTGATTCACAACACCCCTTAGCTGTTCCTCAATCAACCGGATCCTATGATCCTGATCAGTCTGGGGACCAGCATCCCCACCTGGCAAAGAAAATACATCATCCTGAACATCATCATACCGATGTCCTTAAACTGCGCCAGTACCAGTACCACCTCCCACTGCAGTGGGAACCACAACACTTTCTACTCCGCCCGGAGGAATCACAACACCAGAAGCAGGAACACCTCCGCCAGTAGGACCATTCTGACCATCATCAGTAACACCAGTCTGAAGTCCTCCATGAAGGACACCATCATTATCAACCCTCACAATCAGTGGCTGAACGAGAGTTCTCAACTGTTCTTGTCCCTGAGCAACCCCTTGCATCAATTCCATGAATTGGTTCATGTGAGTCCGCATCTCAATGATCTCATTCTGTAGCTGATCCATGAGTCTCTTCCGATTTCGCTTAGTAGGATACCGGTGAATACGCTGATCTGCAATTCTGAGATGAGAACAAGATAAGAATACCGGAGATAAACACCTGTCATACAAAATGATTATGCAAAATGATTATGAATATGCAAATGCAAATGGACGTGTTTGAAAATTCACAGGGCGATCCACCCCTTGATTCCGATTTAATAACAAGATATAATGGAACCTCTGCTCATATATTAAGAAAACCGGAGAAAAGCCAAATGTCAACAATCACAAATTCGAGATAAAAAGTCTGAATATAAAAACCATAGGTCCCAACCAACAAGCCTGGTGGTGATCCAAATACAATAAAAGAAGACAGAAAACTAAGGCATATCATCAAAGTCCACAAGTGTCAACCCCCCCCCCCATCCATTATGCTTTCTGCACCAGGCTTGAATCTCCTTGAACAACTTTCTGGTATCGGGATGCTTTGGCCTCTGAATTAGCCCTTGAATGAGAAGGTCTCTCCTGTGTATGATCCCATCCAAGTATTGGCAATGTAACTCCCAAGCGTCTTCTCCCGAAACACCATCCATGCTAGGACCCTCATGTCTAGGTTTCTTCACTTCAGCTTGGACTTTCAGTTCTTCCATGGAGGCTATGGCTTCCTTGAGTCGACCCTCGACTACTTGTCTCTTGAACATCCCTGATAAGATCTCGACGTCTTTCTTCTTGAGCGTCGACTTTAACTGATCAATCTTAGCTATGTAGTCGTCTTCCTTTCTCTTATTCTCAGCCATGGCAGTTTCTTGGTGATCATTGAACCTGTGAATCTTCAACAAAGCCTTTCCTAATTCCTCCTCCTTGGACCTGAGAACGTTACTGATACCATCCAAAGCTTGTTTCATTCTTTCTCTGGATGCGACCATGTCAGCAAGCTCTCTTTCTGCTTTAGCAAGAAGCTCTGTCTTCAACTTGGCGGTATGAACAGCTTCACCCCGCTCATGCTTCCACTGATAAATCTCTCTCTTTAGCTCACCATTTTCTTCCCGCAAACTTTCCTTTTCAGCCCATAATCTATTATACTTCTCCAACTCAACGGTGGTAGGAGGCTCGATCACCAAAGGGTACGAAGGTGGTTCTACCAGGAATGGAAGAAGCTCCTCTTCTGCTCTCTTCTTAATCCACTCTTTATAGGGAGGGAAAGCCCGATTGTTACTTTTCCCGAATGGAATCTTACCCTTCTTAGTCACCTGTTTCCAAGCATTCACAACTTTCCTTATCAACCCTTGATCCTTAATACCATTGAAGAACAAGGACTCACGGACATCTCGCTCTTCGGGTGGATTCTTCAAAGGATAGCCAAACTGTCTAATAGCTAAGGAGGGATTATAGTTAATTCCACCTTTCCTCCCTATCAAGGGAACATTAGGGAATTCTCCGCATTTGCAAATAATCTCCATTCCTAACAAGTCACGATTAATCCAAATGATGTTATCAGCAGTCAAGCCCTTAACCCTCTTAGACCACTTCAGAGAATCTTTCGTATCAACGAAAGAGCCAGATTCAGGGAGACGACTCAGAAACCAAGTAGCTAAGAGCAGCGCACAGCAACTCACAGTTTTCCCACGCCTATTCTCATTCTTATAGTGAACTTAATGGTACACATCACCTAGCAAGGTAGGTATAGGATTTTTCGAAATAAAGATCCTGAAGGCGTGCATATCCACCAGATCAGGAATATTCGGAAACAGGACAATCCCATAGATACACACAGCTAGAATAGCTTGGAAAGCAGTCCAGTTCTTCTCTTTGACATGTATACAAGCTTGATCAAATAGGAACTTCAATAGGAAACCCTTAACTCCTTGTCTTTCTACAATGTTACTGTTCAGAACAGGCTCACTAATATGAAGAGCAACAGCCATATCTTTTATACCGGGGTGTTCTTCAGAAAAGAAAACTATATCATGACTAATAGGAATTCCCAAAATAAATGAGAACTCCTCCAACGTCGGAGCCAAGATGTAGTCCGGGAAAGTGAAGCAGCGCAGAGGCGGGTCGTAAAACTGAAGAAGTGTGTGAATGGCATCCTTCTCATACTGGGAGATATTATAGACAAATTTCAGAAGTCTTCCATACCTTCCACTGAACTCTGTACGAACTCCGGAACCAGCCATATTAATCAATTTGTGAATCAGTGTCAAAGTCGGCTCTGGGAATGAATAGGCGACAGTCTTCTTTCTCTGAACATCCATACTGAAGCAACCTCAGAAAACCGGAATCAAGAGTAAGATGCAAGCCCTGAAAAATGTCAAACACGTCAGAATGCAAGAAAAATGATATGCTCATGCAAACATGGGGTCAAGGCACACTGCTGGATGTGTTGTGCTGTTAGCTGAACGAGAAACCAGAAAACCAGAACTCTGAACCACTGAGGAACCCAAATAATCATACATTGATGAGAAATCCAGAAAACTGGGTGGGTTGAAAGTCTCGGTTACCTGCAAACCTGCAAACGCCCATCCCCTCTCACATGTGGGTACTAGGATGTTCAGTATCCCGGGCTCTTAGGTCGAGAAATGATGATACGTTTACCATTTCTGGTTTGGCATCATCATCAATCGAGGAGGCCTCAACTGATTCTCCAAAGCGGAAGGTCCTCAGCTTTGGCACTGAGATTAAGAAACAATAGTACATTCATCCCTCGGGGTACAGTACTAAAGTCAATCGAGGAGTGCCTCCACTGATTCTCTTCAAAACGTAGGGGCCATCCTATGCGAGTTCCAAAGCGGGCCCTCGGGTGCGAATGGGTTTGCCACGGGATGTGGTCTGCCATTGTCACCACTAAAGAGGGATGTTTCCACTAAGGTCCTCAATGATCGGTCACCAGAGTCGACAGCTCTCTAGATCAACACCCCAACATGCGCAAGACACACACGTTAGAATGCATCCCAAGATAACCTCGTCTGGTTGTGAATTTCGTGAACACACAAACGTACCAAGCGGGCACGTAGGTCCCACTACTTTCCACTCTAGTCCTAGGGTATTCTAAAGCCTTGGTATTGGGCTTAGCTCTCGGTCCCACCTAACCTGCAAAACAAAGACAGCCAGCACAGCACAGCAGCATGACAGTAATAAAAAATGAAATGCAGAAAATGAGGTAAAAATAAAAAATAAAAATAAAATATAACACATAAAGCAAATCAGAACAAAACACCCAAAGAGAACAAAGACAGGCAAGCGTTAGGATTGACTCGCTTAGGGATGGAGCAGCATAGGTCAACCAGATTCCCCAGCAGAGTCGCCAGCTGTCGCTCCCAGGATTTTCATCCAGGTACAAACGCGAGAGTGGCGCGGAAAAACAGAGTCGTCAGCCGTGTAAATTTATCCCAAGAGAGGGAAAGGGAACACTGCATAAACCTTATAAAAAGGGAAAGGAATGGTCATCGCAACCATAACCTGGGTTTGGGAGTCGGTTACGCGAGGGGAAGGTGCTAGCACCCCACGCGTCCATCGTACTCGATGGGATCCACGCTTGTTGTCTATTCTAAGGGTGAGTTATCCTATC
The DNA here is from genome assembly GCA_022829125.1 of Lathyrus tuberosus. Classification (NCBI taxonomy): domain Eukaryota; kingdom Viridiplantae; phylum Streptophyta; class Magnoliopsida; order Fabales; family Fabaceae; genus Lathyrus; species Lathyrus tuberosus. Next base: position 1,689,485 of record JALAZF010000237.1, read on the forward strand.
ATCTAGGGCAGTACTAAGATGGAGAGGGAAATACAAAGACAGACTCGGTAGGACGCCGACGTCCTAGGCCTACGTACCCCCTCTGTGCAATGGGGAATTCAGAGTCAACGTAGTTTGGACCAAGTTCTTTTTGTGTTTTATATGAGCGACGTTAAGTTCGCGTCCGGCAGTTAGGGTCGATGCCTGTTTGCGACTCAGACGGAAGGTAACGTGCCCTCTTTGAAAATAGCCTTTAAGTTGAAGGTCCCGAAGGACAAAAAGGTTTGAGGTTGGTTTGTATTTTTTAGGAAAGAAGTGGCTTAAGTTAGTTCCTAAGCTGCATTGCACCAAAGTCTAGGGCACAGGGGCGAATACTTAACGCATCGTCCTAAGACAGGACGCTCGCTAAGCACTCTAGAAAGATGAGAGGAAGCCCCTCATTTCTCATTCCCCATACTTAAGGCTCGTGTGCAATACACCTTATTATTATTAAGTGTTTTAAAGAAATTTGAGATGAGAAGAGAGAAGACACAAGGGTGACTCTAAAGGGAAACAATGAATCCTGAAGTTATCATGCATGGGTCACCTACGGTTAGTGAGGTTTGACGACAACCTAAATCCTAAATGAAGAAGATAGGAGAGAAGGAAAGGATAAGGGTGACCATGGATATTTATCCATACCCTTAAAGAACTTACCTTTGTCCCTGCATAAAAGATTAGTACAGAATAGAAGCAAGTAAGAGAAATGAGGTGAATGAAAATCAAACAATGGCAAACAACAATGATAATAATCCAAACATGAATCAAAGAAACAAAGAAACAGCCCCAAAGCAAATGGCAGAAGTGCCTTTTCAAAAAGATAATCATATAAGGTCAAAGATGCGCCTGCAAGAAAATCTCAATTAAAAACAAATCAGATAATTAGAAAAGTGACTCCTAAAATTCCCAAATTAAACATTAAGGTTCCTCAACCAGAGGCAAACAACATATTAAAAGTCCCTGCAAAAAATCAAGATATTAGTCATTCAAATAATTAGGCAAAGTTCAGGTGGGAATTAGGGCTCAGTGTGCCAAAGGGTAGGACCTAAATGCAATATGAAATACATTTAAAAATGAAAGAAAAATGTTTTTATGCAATTTAGGATGTTAATGAACAAATGCAAAAGGAACGGGTCAAAAATATTTTACGGATGCAGAAAAATAAAATAAAGAAGTTTATGTATGCATGAGATGTGTAATGTAAAAAGAACTTGAATTAAACAATTAATTTAAATGATAAAAATAAAATAAAATAAAATAAAAAATAAAATTTGTAAAAAATTATTAAGATGATAAATATGATGTATGAAATTTTTAGTAATTTTAAAATGCAAGAATGTATTTTTAATAAATAAAAATGAAATCATTATGAATTAAATAAAAATAAAATAGAAAATAGTAGGGGGGTGTGAACAGTAAGAAAATGAAGAGGAAATGCATTGGGCTGGCCAGGGGGTGGTACGAAAAGCAGAGCCTAGTCCGAAAGAAAAAAAAACAAAAAAATAAGGGTGGACTTACCATGGTCGTGCCATGTGCGACGCACATGATCATTTTAATGCGGTGGCATCGTTTCATCCGCGCGATCCATCAAACAGCCATGCACGAGTCAACTTAAAAAAAAGTAATTAAAATGAAACAACATAATAGGACGCGCATGGTAGTTACGATGGGTGAATATACATGGGATCCATAATAAAAATTCAGAAAAAAAAGAAAAGAAAAAGGACACATGGCGCGCTAAGAGACGCACGATCTGGACATCAACGGCCACGATTCCTTCTTCTTCCTCAAGACTCCTCGCCGGACTGTACTTCCGGCAGCCGCCGGAGCTAGGGCTCCGGCCACCCTCTCCGGTGGGCTGCGATGCGTTTTTTTCCAGAAAATTCATATGGGTACACTATTCTGACCAGAAAAACGTGAGGATTCCAAATATCCAATCGAAAAAATCAAATAACCAAGGCATAGTAAAAAACAAAGGGAAATACATTAGGGCATAAAACTTTAACTCCACATTACAAGCAAACCACACGTCCATAATTAAAAATAATTATACCAGGGTAATCACCAATCATCACACATCAATATTCATGCAAAAAATAGGAGTTTTAAGAGCACAAAAAAACTTCTCAACCTGAGATGGAGCAGCTCAAATCCTTGCCTTTGGCTGCGAATGGTGGTTGATTTGCACTCTAGAAATCCCCAGGAGAAGGTTTGTGGAAGAACTTTGAAGAAACTCCTTGTTTTCGTGAGTTTTGATGAAAAATCCTCTTTTAGGGTTTTCTTGAGAACTCCTCCAACTTCACGTGCATGAACCCTAACCAATGCATGATTGAGCTTATATAGACTAGGGTTTTCTACTGAATATGAATTGGGCTTGGGTAATCCATTGTTTAATGATTTTTGACTTATTTTGGAATTTGGAATTATGTTGAATAAGTGAAAAATACACCCCTTCCATGCACTTAAATTCATAATGGATCACTTGCATCTGAATTGCTAATCACACCACATTTAACTTGGGCCTTGAGAACAAATGATTCATGAGTTTTAGACATTTTGGGAAATTTGAATAATGGAAAATAGGTGGAAAATAAACCATGGAATTTCTTCATTCTTGGGCCCAAAATAAACCTCAAGGAAAGTCTTTTAATATTGGAAAGTGGCATGAAACAATGAAATTGGTTATAGGTCATTATGCCCAAAGTTGTGAAAATGGCACCATGAAAAACCCTAAAAATCACTTTGCCTTCTTTTGACCATAAGTTGAGTTTCACAAATGACATGGAGACCCACTAGTACTTGTTGGAAAGAGGAGAAAAAGATCTTCAACTTTAATGTTGGAGAAAAATTCATTTGAAGCTTTCTTGATGGTGAAAAGTCAAGTTGAATGCAGTGCAGGAACTTGCCCAAAAAGGAAACTTTTCATTATAGGTCACTTTCCAAATTTAGAAACTTTGCACCAACTCCTGATTCCTGATAAATATGTATGAAACTTGACCCCTGGAGACCATATGAGGATATGAGATCTTAAAATCCCTGAAGAGAACCTCAAAATTTCACAGTTGACTTTTCTCCTTTCACTGTTACTTTTATCCAATTCAACTGATTTTCAATCCATTGGCCAATTGAACTTCCCCTGAAATAAACTGATGGACAACCTCCCATCCCTAGGTACTTAGGGACCCAAGGAGTACCATGGAATCAAGTCTTGCCCGAAAAATCAGAAATAAACTGACTTTATAGCAAACCCTAGTTGTGGTACCCTCAGTCTAGGAGGAAATAACACAGTCTCCAAATCCAAATTCCTCTGAATATGATGTGTATCCTCTCCAACAAAGATAAGATATGCCATTTGATGATGATAGAAACCCAAGGACCTTGCCCATTGAAGCAATAAACCCAAGAATCTCAAAACCCTAATATATGCACTAGTTAGGGGAGGATAATCCACCTGAGCTCTCTTGGACAATACCAGGAGTCTTGCTTGACCCTCTGAAGCACTGCCTCAGGCACCTTGACCCCATGCTAAGAACCAATGATATGCACACATGATAATGCAAAATGCAATGCAACATAAGCCAGTTAGTAATAAAGTAAGGAGAGCAAATTTTGGGGTGCAACAGGTGGCGATAAAAAATGACGATAACAACGAGAATATTTACAAAGACATAACGAGCGAGAGCGATTAAACTTAGGGTTTGAGAGATTGAGATTTGGGAGAGTAGAAAGGGAACACACAAAGGAATTTGAATGGTTGGGATTTGGTAGAAATTCATATTAAAATTGAAAAGGGAGATGCGATATACTGAAAAGGGTTAACCCAAGATAGAAAATTTAGGGAAACATAGATTACTTTTGTTAAACATGTGGAGGAGGTAATGGAAAAGAGAAAAAACACTTTAGTTTTGCTAAATATGTGGAGACGGGTTATCAAAACCGTCGTGAGAACTACCCTAACACTAAAGTGGGGGAAGTTTTTCCCCAACTATCGTAACCTATGTGTCCTTATTTTCCAAATTTCTTATAGTGTTGGAAAGAACTTCCAATAAGAACAATGCAGAATTATTCTAAAAACTTGAAATAAACGAAGGAATTAATAAAAATGGCTTTAAATGCATTGATTACATAATTAGTAAAAGAGACGCAGATTCATACATGTTTCTCACAAACTCTTTTCTCTCATTGACTTAAATACTCGAGTTCTATTGGGAATATTAGTAAAATTTGCAAACCTTGATTACATGAACAAAATCAACTTATATAATACATACAACAATAATTGTCGATAAAGGTTACTATCCTAGAACTCGGCATGTATCCTATTACTCAACATTAATCTTATTACATGGACTTCTATATTTTGATATGCTTCCATATGTTGGTCTTTGAACGATCTCTAATTGCTCTTATGTTAAAACAGTCTTCACAATCTTTAACTACCCTTGTCGAGGGGTTTCTATGTTGAACTCCGTAGTGATGTCAACATGTCTTTAGATTGCCTAGTCTTCGACCTTAAAATACACTAAGTCCCAAAACACCTAAAAAACACACTACTACAAAATAGACCTTTTGTAACACCCATTTTATAACAACATTTTTGTTAACCGTGGTAATTATCGTAACCCAACATTTGACCTCCCTTTTTTTTCTTTTGGATAAGCATGTGCATTCGCATCATCGGCATACACATTCGCACTTTTCTCTATGTGTTTCTTGTTGCAGGATCTTCAGGTTTTCCAAGCCCGATTAATTGCATCCTCTCAAAGTCATCTCCTCATCAAAACAAGCACAAAACAAGGGTTTCCATACCTATTCATAAAAAAAGAGGTGGAAAATCGGGACCGGAGCCATAACACCCATTTTAAAGCAAATTTGGGCAAAACTGACTGAAGTAACCGGTTAACGTATGGTGAGTAACCGGTTACTCAGTGCAAAATTGCAATTCCTGCTACATTTTTGGGACAGCAGCCATGCACTCTCTTTGGACTTTGGTACTACTTGATTCTAGCAGTGTGTGGATCATTCTAGACTTCTCTAGACATTTCAAAGTTATTCAATTCATTTCCCTTACATTTATTCCCATGCATCACTTTAAATTAAGCCCACCATGTTACTTAATTTATAAGTATGTGAACCTTTGGATGTTGGAGCTCACATTGGGATTGTTGCTGAGTTGGTTCTAACTAACCAAGTTAACCATCTTGACTCGGTGAGTCAAGTCTAACTAACTCCAACCTTAACTCCAAACCTCCCAAAGCTAAGTCCAAAGCTAGTTCCAAACCTAGCAACTCTTAACCAAAAGTCTATATAAACAAAGTTTCACCATTTTGCAACTCCTCCACAATCATTCACACAAATTCACACTTTCTTCACTCTCAATTCTCTCATTCTCCTCTGCATTTTTCTGCAACTTCTACACATTCCTCTTCATCTTCTTCACCAAACCTCACAAAAGCTCTTAATCCTTGAAGAATAATCACTTTTCACATTGAAAGTGATTACTTCTTGAGCTTGACCTTCATCATCTTTCCATTCTACTGAATTTTGTGGAGCTTCAGTAGCTTCTGGATTCATTTCAAGTGATCACTTTATGTTTCTTCGGTGATAACTCTCATTTTGGAGTTTTCGTCGAAGTTTGCTCGGTTTCGCTACGATTCGAAGTGCAATTGAAGATTCCTCTGGTTTTCTTTAATTATCTTCATCATTTTGCAATTATATTTGAGTATCTAGAGTTCTATTAGCTTTTGGATTCATCTCAAGTGTTTACTTCAAGATCCTACGGTGCAAATCCGATTTCGGAGCTTTCATCGCATTTTTGCTCGGTTTCGCTACGGTTCGAAGTGAAAGGGAGGGAATCTCTGGTCTTCTCTAGTTTTCTTCACTTACCTTCATCACATTTCATTCACAACAATTGCCAAGCTAATCCTCCGGCTTGTTGGTTGGTAGATCTTACTTTACTCACTATTTCGATCGTTTCCGCGTATTTACGTTGTAATTTCGATCGTTTTCGGTTTAATTTATCATGAAATTGCTTGATCTTTGATGTTCATGATTAATGCTTGTAATTTGTGTTTAATCCCTCTTACATGATGTAATTTTCGTGCACAAGTTCTTGCCCTAGCATGTGGTGGTTGGCATAAGTGATTAAATGCTAAAAACCACTTTTGAAAAGCTGTTTTTCTATTTTTTTTCACCATTGTTCAGTGTTAACCGGTTAACACATGGTGATAACCGGTTACTCAGTTCAATTTCCACCAAAAATGCTGATTTTTAAGCAAGTAACCGGTTAACGCGTGGTGAGTAACCGGTTACCACTGAACAGAATGGCCATTTTGAGTTTTTTCAAGCTTGTTTGACATTCTTTCTCCCTCTAACTTCCATAGATTGATATACTTAATATTTATGGGTGTTTTAAATGCTATTAACCTCTGTTTAAAGCATATTTACAATAATTCAATGATTGATTTATCAATCCTCGCAATTAGGTATGTTCTTGACATTTGTTTGAACATTCTAATTCTTGTACAATCTATGATCACTTGACACATGATGTATGACACATGCTAATATTTGTATGGCATTGTTATGCATTCCCTCTCTTTGCTTTGCATTAAGTTTATTCTTCATGGATGAGCTTAATCTTGTATAATCAATTCACACCTTTTACATTAATGATTTTCCATTCTCTTTGGAAAGTTGTTAGCATTGCTTCCCTTTGATTAATTGATCGAAACCGTTTTTCGATTAGTTGATCTTCCCTTTTCCCTCTCTTTCGGCTTCTTTTAGAACTTTTCCTCTCTCTTCCCCCCCCCCCCCCCCCCCCCCCCCCCGCGGAGTCGAAGATTCATACGATGTCCAACGTGCGACCCTGGAGCACTGTACAAATTGAAGATGTTACGTTGTTCATTTCACAACGCACTGGAGCACTGCACAACTTGGAGCTGTTACGCTGTCAGTTTCAACTTCTGCACTACACCCTGTGTGTTAGAGAGGGAATGAGAAGGGATAATTCCAACTCTTATTCTGACTACTTCAGGTAGGGGACGAATGACCCTGTGCTTGGCTTAGTCATCTCTACCTCCAGGCTGTAGTGTGCTTTCCCTCCCCAGTCGAGTCGATCCTTGATCACTCTTTCCTCACTCCAATTTCTTTCGATCCTTGATCACTCTTATCTCTTTCGACTTCTCTCTTGATCAATTACCTTCTTGGTTACAATCCTTTGTTCATTGGGTTAGCAAGCCTTCTTTGTTTCAATACCATAAACTTTTCATTACGGTCGATCACTGTTCTTTTGATTACCCTGGAGAGTATCTCTTCTATTTCTTCGGTTAAACACTGTATTCTTGTTAAATACTGAAACTCCCCAGGAGTTCGTAACCTTCTCTTGGTTCTTCTCCCTTTGTTTGGTTAATCACTGTCTGTCAGTTAAAACACCAATGTTTGCACTCCTTCTCAGTTAACCACAGTCCGTCTGTTAACATACTGAGTTCCCTGGGTTAATCACCTATTCTTGGTTAATCACTCGTTTCTTCAGTTAATCACAGTCTGTCTGTTAATACTGAGTTCCCTGGGTTAATCACCTATTCTTGGTTAATCACCCGTTTCTTCAGTTAATCACAGTCCGTCTGTTAATACTGAGCACCTCTTGGGTTAATCACCTTCTCTTGGTTAATCACTCGTCTCTTCAGTTAACCACAGTCCGTCTATTAAAATACTGAACCCCTTTTCGAGTTAATCACCTCCTCTTGGTTAATCACTCGCTTTTCTCTTCGGTTAATCACAGTCCGTCTGTAAACACCGAACTACTTTTTCGAGTTAATCCCCTTTCTTCGGTTGAGTACTGTTTGTTCAGTCAGTTTACCGAACTACTTTGGGTCACGACCTTTGCTCGGTCCTACACCCGTCCTTTGGGTCACGACCTTTGCTCGGTCCTACACCCGTCCTTTGGGTCACGACCTTTGCTCTGTCCTACACCCGTCCTTTTGGGTCACGACCTTTGCTCGGTCCTACACCCGTCCTTTTGGGTCACGACCTTTGCTCGGTCCTACACCCGTCCTCTGGGTCACGACCTTTGCTCGGTCCTACACCCGTCCTTTTGGGTCACGACCTTTGCTCGGTCCTACACCCGTCCTTTTAGGTCACGGCCTTCGCTCGTTCCTACACCCGTTCTTTGTTTTTTCATAATTCTTATCTGTTAAAACTTCTTTTCCCCACAGAGTATTAATCCTCCTTCCTCTTGGTTTCGACACCACTCTTGCACTTTACTCTCAGCACAATTACTACCTATTCCTTTGTACTCCCTTCATGGTTATGACACCATTTCTTTTGCATCCCCAGCGGATATTTCTCTTATTCCCTTATTCTCTTGGTTTGGACACCATTTCTCTCTTATGCCCTTATTCTCTTGGTTATGACACAATTTCTTTTGCATCCCCAGCGGATCTTTCTCTATCTCTTATTCTCTTGATTTCGACCCCATTCTCACACTTTATTCTCAATACAGTTACTATTTCTTTCCTTTACACTCTTTTCTTGGTTTTGACACCATTTCTTTGGAATCCCTAGTGGAATTTCCTTCTTTCTTTTGTCCTTGGTTTTGACACCGCTTTCCTTTCCTTTTCCGTCTTAGTTCCACGAACTACAGAAGCTCTAATTCTGCATTCTTCTGAATGTCAGATACGTAGGCACGAGACGCGATGTCTTGGTGAGCACACTTCCACCTTTCCTTCCTTCTCCCTTTCTTCCTTCCTTTCTGTCCCCTGGTTCCATGAACTACGGCGCTCTGATTTCCTCATTGCACTATGAGGGTACGTAGGCACGAGGGCTACAATCCTCCGCGAGCACTTTCCTTATTTTCTTTCTTGTTCCTCTTTCTTCTCTCTCTCCTCTTTCTTTTAGCTCGAAGCCTTTAGATAGATAACCCATCCAAGCCTAGAAGCAAGCGAAATGGTTCCCGTCGAGTACGACGGATGCGTTAGGTGCTAATATCTTCCTTTCGCATAACCGACCCCTCGATCCCTTTTCTCTTCCCCTTGGGTTTTATCGATATTTTCCCTGTCCGTTTGGGACTAAATAAAGTTCGGTGGCGACTCTGTTGTTATCTTTGAGTGTGCGATTCACTCAGGTAGAAACCAGCCATCTTCAGCTAGAGACTCTGCTGGGGACAGATTGACCTATTGCTGGTCCATCCCTTGAGGGGTCTCGCCTAGTTTTGTTTGCTTTTTCTTGCTTGCTTGGGTGTTTATCTTTTGCACTTTACTCGCTTTACTTTCTTTGGCTTTATGTTTATTTATCGCATTTCTTTACTGCTTTAAATATTCATATGCTGCATATTCTGGATATCTGTTATTTTTTGCTGTTGTTGGGATGGGTAGATATTATTGGAGAGAAAGGTCCTAACACCGGGCCTAGTATACACATAGGCTAGAACGTGGATAGTCGTGAGGCCTGTGTTTTGCGCATTGGGTTATCACGAGAGCCACATCCCAGATCGTGATTCGCTTGAGAATACTTCCGTCCTGTGAGAATTCACTACGGCGGGGGGTTTTCACTCTGAGTCCTATGGTTTGGGCGACCTTTCTAGGGATCACCTTGTTGTGTCTAGATCACACCTGTGAGGGGGATGGGTTTTCCAGGAAAACAAGCCACTTCATACCTTTATTCTCTCATGCGCGTCAGATCTTCCCATCTACACAGAGCTACATGGGCAGATTATCCAGAAGCTGTTGCATCTCTAACTTACATTATTGCATAATGTTATTGCATAATATTATTGCATCATCATGTATGCCGAACTTTTGAACCTGAGTTATTGCATCATCATATGTATGCTGAACTTTTGCATCATCTAACCGTTGCATCATTGGGTGTTGCATATCTCATTTGCATTCCACCTGCATAAACAACATACGCATACATACCTTTGCATTGCATAGCTTCAAACCAGAGAAAGCTCACTTTCTTCCCTTCATCGGCCCAAAGACAACGATTCTCCGACGCGGAAAGCCAAAGAATCATGGAACAGGTTGGGTATGAGAACACACTGTGCAAGGAAGGCAAGGTTGACATGGTTGTGGAACTACTTCAGGACAGTATGACAATGAACCCCTCTGATCAGGTTGTGATTGATGAGCAATCCCAGAATGGACCAAAAGTGGATAAGGTCATTAATGTGGATGCAAGCAATCAGCCGGTTCACCCCTTGTCTAATCAGAAGACTACTCAAGGTAATCAGAAACAAAAGCGTAAGCAAATCAGCATAGGGAACAACAATCAAGGGAGGAGACGTCCTCGTCATGATCCAATTCCCGTGACTTACACGCATCTACTGCATGTTCTGATTCATGTTGGGGCAATTGTTCCTAAAGAAATCAAGCCGGCCAAGTTTCCTTATCATCCTAAGCATGATCCTAATGCCACATGTGGATACCATGCTGGATATGTGGGGCATTCTACGGAAGCCTGTGTTGTCTTTAAGGACAAAGTCCAAGAGCTCCTCGATCAGAAGTTGCTTTGCTTTACAGAGAAGCCTTGCCAGAAGTCTGCACCTGTGATTGCTGAAACATCTGCCGATAGAGGTCCTCCTATTCATGTGCAGATTCCTCCAGCTGTTCAACCTGTTGTGCAATACCCCTACCTGTTGTGCAATACCCCTACCAAGGTTTTCAATCTGCTAACTCTGGAATACCTTTCGCCTATCCTGGGGCACCCTTTGCTGTTGCACCTTCAGTTACTTATCCAAGGGTACCCTACACTCTGTATGGGATCCATTTTGGTCAGACTATTAATCGGATGGGTAATCCTGGTTTGATGCACTCTGTTCAAGTGTTCCCACCATATGCTACTCGTCAGGTTCATCCTCAAGCACCTCAGGCTCTTACACCGCACTATTCATTCTCGCATGTTGTTGCTGCCCAATACCAACAACCACCTTATCAACAGCTTCCTCAGAGTCATAATCAGCAAGCCCAAGGCCGAGAGCACCAAAATCAGCGCAAGCCCCGGAGTAATCTAGGACGAAGGAATGCTCCTCTAGATCAAATTCCTGTGGCATACAGTCAACTTCTCCCACATCTAGTTCAGAACTCGTTGGTGGTTCCCAAAGCTCTGAAGCCCCCTCCAAAACCATTCCCACCTGGGTATGATCCCAATGTGCAGTGCGGATATCATGCTGGGTCGGCTGGGCATTTGACTGAGGATTGCAACGCTTTCAAAGCTAAGGTCCAACAGTTGATTGACAAGAAGCATTTAACCATTCAGGGTGAGAAACTGTGGGTGAACGGAAATCCCTTGTCCGTGTAAGGGCCAGATTGCAAAAACATCCCTTGAAATAATTGTTCAAGCCTGAGAGCACTTCCTCAACATCGGCAATCATCATGTCATTCCATCTTTTCCATTTGTAATCTTTTTGTTTGTCAAGCATTGTTCACTTGTAAAACTTGTTGGTTTTTTATGATAATGATAATGAAATGTATATGCATGTTTTGAATAAATTCATTCGTGTTCACTCATACTTTTTATTAGTATCACACATTTGATCAAGCAAAATAAAAAAGAGAATGATGAAATCAAAAAGACATGAGATCACTGTCTGTATGCTTTTGAATAAAACCATGCTGAGGATGTAAGGCATTTGTTCAAATCCCCAAACACTGGAGTCATAAGGAAGATAATCCCTAGTCAACCCCTTTGGGCCTTGAAGTAGGAGTTTCTTTCGGTACACACAAAAAACCCTCAATCTTAACCAGGGGCAGGGTAGTCTTCAACTAGTTTGACCATGCGTTCAAATTTCAAAAGAGGAGTACCCCATTCTGAGGATCAACCACATCCTATTCCCTCGCAAGAGGTCAGAAAAATCACAAATCCACAATGGTTATCCCTCACCGACCAAAGGAATGAGGCAGTCACAACTCACCCTACAAATTAAACACATGTCACACGATTTTGTTCGAGATAAAAAATCAAAATCACAAGAGAAAAAAAGCAAAAGAACAAAAGCCCGCTAAGTCACAAGCAAATGACTTAGGCAAAAATTAGGGCATCCCGGTAGACTACGAGTTCAAAATAATCAATTTACGCAAAAATTAGGGAAAACAAAAAGAACAAAACAGAGAATCAAGAAAGAAATCCTCAATAAGAACAAGTTCGTGTGATCACATGTGACAAAAACAAAAGGTGAGTGACTGCCGCTCCAAAACTCTCGTCGGTCCTCTACCATCGTATCTACCATTCAAAATCCTTTTGAAAGGTGAACGCTTGTGTCAAACTAATTGAACGTAGGACTGGAGAACATCAAGGAGAATGGGTGGGGTAAAATAATTTTTTAGCCTTGTATCCTTTCTTTCTTAAACCATGTACCAGGCCACGTTACAACATGCAAAAGACCTAATTGAAGTAGGGTTTATTTCGAAAGCATACGACAGTAAAATCGTGTCAAAGCTGACTCCTAACGATTTGCTTATCATTTGTGACGATACTGACATGGCATTCTAAATGGTGATCCATTCACTGTATGTCATAATCTTAGTGAACATGCTTGGACTTCAAAACTGACATATGCGTAGCGTTAACATTATCATTTTCAAAGCCAGCACTTTTTACTTGCAAACAAGCACTTGACATCAAGAGAGTTTCCACAATGGAAAGTGTGATCACCTCGAGGGGCAAAACGCCTGGAAAACTCCATTGGGCCTAGCCACTTCGAGATTCAGTCAATTTGAGTCAATCACGACGAGATTCGACAAATCTCTCCATGTTCATTTGGTCAAGGGCATTCCTCCAGAGATCGATCAGCCAGGGGCAAAATCACTTCAGAGCTCACATTGGGGCAGGCCACCTCAAGAGTACAAGAAGTCGACCTCCCCAAGAGACGGTTAATCAGGGGCATACTGTTCCAATACACTGGGGCAAGTCAAATCAGAATCATCCTATGACACAAACTGTTCCCTACCTTGTAATTGGGGCAATCCACCAACAGACTAGGGCAGAGACATGCTACCCAAGTACAAGTTCTCCCCCTATTTTGAGGCAGAAGCAAAGGTGCATCAACAGTTGTTGATCCTGAAGTAGGTGTCGGGGAATCACGTCTTTAGAGCTTACACCTTAACCTCAACTCTTCCGTCTCCCGCAACAAAAGCACTTGACATATTCTCAGAAACCATTGCATAGACCATTCTCATGCATTGATCATGTTGCTTCATTCTTGCATATCGTTCATTTGGCATAGCATGAGGTCTTAACTTAAGCCCGATCATATTTGACATCTCTTCAAAACCCAATCACTAACATTCTGCATATAGTAATCATCATTTGCATAGCATTGCATTTCCAAACGCATATCATATTCATCAACATGGAGCATTACACCATACAGGTTCAAACATGCGTCCCAATCAAAATCTAGTTTTCGTCTGGCAAACCTTTCCAGAACCTTTTCAATTCCTTGGTCCGTCCAAACCCTTTCTGGTCTGTCCAGCACCTACAAACTTACGATACGGTACCTTAACCTTGCATCCTTGCATTCCATGATATCAAGCATCATGTAGAACAACGCATACATGGCATATGCATCAAGCATACTCCCTTTCTTTTGGCCTGATTCATCCCCCAACAGATATTCAGCCTAACTTCGCACTTATCAACCCTCAAAACATTAAACTTTTCTTTTGTCTCCGTCGGCCAAATTTTTGGGCTACTCTTTTATTTGATCCCCTTCTACCTCGAATCATCGAAAAGCTAGCGCAATTCGTACATTCAGGTCCAAGTGGATTAAATAGGGGCAGCTGTCGTAACCCAAAATTTGACCTCCCTTTTTTTTTCGTTTGCATAAGCATGTGCATTCGCATCATCGGCGTACGCATTCACACTTTTCTCTATGGGTTTATTATTGCAGGATCTTCAGGTTTTCCAAGCCCGATTAATTGCATCCTTACAAAGTCATCTCCTCATCAAAACAAGCACAAAACAAGGGTTTCCATACCTATTCATCAAAACAAGAGGTGGAAAATCGGGACCGGAGCCATAACACCCATTTTTAATCAAATTTGGGCAAAATTGACTGAAGTAACCGGTTAACGTATGGTGAGTAACCGGTTACTCAGTGCAAATTTGCAATTCCTGCTGCATTTTTTGGACAGCAGCCATGCACTCTCTTTGGACTTTGGTTCTACTTGATTCTAGTAATGTGTGGAACATTCTAGACTTCTCTAGACATTTCAAAGTTATTCAATTCATTTCCCTTACATTTATTCCCATGCATCACTTTAAATTAAGCCCACCATGTTACTTAATTTACAAGTATGTGAACCTTTGGATGTTGGAGCTCACATTGGGATTATTGCCGAGTTGGTTCTAACTAACCGAGTTAACCACCTTGACTCGGTGAGTCAAGTCTAACTGACTCCAACCCTAACTCCAAACCTCCCAAAGCTAAGTCCAAAGCTAGTTCCAAACCTAGCAACTCCTAACCAAAAGTCTATATAAACAAAGTTTCACCATTTTGCAACTCCTCCACAATCATTCACACAAATTCACACTTTCTTCACTCTCAATTCTCTCATTCTCCTCTGCATTTTTCTGCAACTTCTACAAATTCCTCTTCATCTTCTTCACCAAACCTCACAAAAGCTCTTAATCCTTGAAGAATAATCACTTTTCACATTGAAAGTGATTACTTCTTGAGCTTGACCTTCATCATCTTTCCATTCTACTGAATTTTGTGGAGCTTCAGTAGCTTTTGGATTCATTTCAAGTGATCACTTCAAGTTTCTTCGGTGATAATTCTCATTTTGGAGTTTTCGTCGAAGTTTGCTCGGTTTCGCTACGAGTCGAAGTGCAATTGAAGATTCCTCTGGGTTTCTTTAATTATCTTCATCATTTTGCAATTATATTTGAGTATCTAGAGTTCTATTAGCTTTTGGATTCATCTCAAGTGTTTACTTCAAGATCCTATGGTGCAAATCCGATTTCGGGGCTTTTATCACATTTTTGCTCGGTTTCGCTACGGTTCGAAGTGAAAGGGAGGGAATCTCTGGTTTTCTCTGGTTTTCTTCACTTACCTTCATCACATTTCATTCACAACAATTGCCAAGTCAATCCTCCGGCTTGTAGGTTGGTAGATCTTACTTTACTCACTGTTTCGATCGTTTCCGCGTATTTACGTTGTAATTTCGATCGTCTTCGATTTAATTTATCATGCAATTGCTTGATCTTTGATCTTCATGATTAATGCTTGTAATTTGTGTTTAATCCCTCTTACATGATGTAATTTTCGTGCACAAGTTCTTGCCCAAGCATGTGGTGGTTGGCATAAGTGATTAAATGCTGAAAACCACTTTTGAAAAGCTGTTTTTCTGTTTTTTTTCACCACTGTTCCGTGTTAACCGGTTAACACATGGTGAGTAACCGGTTACTCAGTTCAATTTTCACCAAAAACGCTGATTTTTAAGCAAGTAACCGGTTAACGCGTGGTGAGTAACCGGTTACCACTGAACAAAATGGTCATTTTGAGTTTTTTAAAGCTTGTTTGACATTCCTTTTCCCTCTAACTTCCATAGATTGATATACTTAATATTTATGGGTGTTTTAAATGCTATTAACCTCTGTTTAAAGCATATTTACAATAATTCAATGATTGATTTATCAATTCTCGCAATTAGGTATGTTCTTGATATTTGTTTGAACATTCTAATTCTTGTACAATCTTTGATCACTTGACACATGATGTATGACACATGCTAATATTTGTATGGCACTGTTATGCACTCCCTCTCTTTGCTTTGCATTAAGTTTATTCTTCATGGATGAGCTTAATCTTGTACAATCAATTCACACCTTTTGCTTTAATGATTTTCCATTCTCTTTGGAAAGTTATTAGCATTGCTTCCCTTTGATTAATTGATCGAAACCGTGTTTCGATTAGTTGATCTTCCCTCTTCCCTCTCTTTAGGCTTCTTTTAGAACTTTTCCTCTCTCTTCCCCCTCCCCCCCCCCCCCCCCCCCCCGCGCGCGGAGTCGAAGATTCATACGACGTCCAACGTGCGACCTTGGAGCACTGTATAAATTAAAACTGTTACGCTGTTCATTTCACAACGCACTGGAGCACTGCACAACTTGGAGCTATTACGCTGTCAGTTTCAACTTCTGCACTACACCCTGTGTGTTAGAGAGGGAATGAGAAGGGAGAATTCCTACTATCATTCTGACTACTTCAGGTAGGGGACGAATGACCCTGTGCTTGGCTTAGTCATCTCTACCTCCAGGCGGTAGTGTGCTTTCCTTCCCCAGTCGAGTCGATCCTTGATCACTCTTTCCTCACTCCAATCTCTTTTGATCCTTGATCACTCTTATCTCTTTTGACTTCTCTCTTGATCAATTACCTTCTTGGTTACGATCCTTTGTTCACTGGGTTAGCAAGCCTTCTTCATTTCAATACCCTATTCTTTTCATTGCGGTCGATCACTGTTCTTTTGATTACCCTGGAGAGTATCTCTTCTATTTCTTCGGTTAAACACAGTATTCCTGTTAAATACCGAAACTCCCCAGGAGTTCGCAACCTTCTCTTGGTTCTTCTCCCTTTGTTTGGTTAATCACTGCCTGTCAGTTAAAACACCAATGTTTGCACTCCTTCTCAATTAACCACAGTCCGTCTGTTAACATACTGAGTTCCCTGGGTTAATCACCTATTCTTGGTTAATCACCCGTTTCTTCAGTTAATCACAATCCGTCTGTTAATACTGAGTTCCTTGGGTTAATCACCTATTCTTGGTTAATCACCCGTTTCTTCAGTTAATCACAGTCCGTCTGTTAATACTGAGCACCTCTTGGGTTAATCACCTTCTCTTGGTTAATCACCCGTCTCTTCAGTTAACCACAGTCCGTCTGTTAAAATACTGAACCCTTTTTCGAGTTAATTACCTACTCTTGGTTTATCACTCGCTTTTCGCTTCGGTTAATCACAGTCCGTCTGTAAACACCGAATCCCCAGCAGTTGGCAACCTCTCCTTGGTTCGAATACTTGCACCCTTGGGTTAGTAACCTTTCTTTGGTTCAAATACCCTTTCTTCGGTTGAGTACTGTTTGTTCAGTCAGTTTACCAAACTACTTTGGGTCATGACCTTTGCTCGGTCCTACACCCGTCCTTTGGGTCACGACCTTTGCTCGGTCCTACACCCGTCCTTTTGGTGCACGACCTTTGCTCGGTCCTACACCCGTCCTTTTGGGTCACGACCTTTGCTCGGTCCTACACCCGTCCTTTTGGGTCACGACCTTTGCTCGGTCCTACACCCATCCTTTTGGGTCACGACCTTTGCTCGGTTCTACACCCGTCCTCTGGGTCACGACCTTTGCTCGGTCCTACACCCGTCCTTTTGGGTCACGACCTTTGCTCGGTCCTACACCCATCCTTTTGGGTCACGACCTTCGCTCGGTCCTACACCCGTTCTTTGTTTGATCATAATTCTTATCTGTTAAAACTTCTTTTCCCCACAGAGTATTAATCCTCCTTCCTCTTGGTTTTGACACCACTCTTGCACTTTGCTCTCAGCACAATTACTAATTATTCCTTTGCACTCCCTTCGTGGTTATGACACCATTTCTTTTGCATCCCCAGCGGATCTTTCTTTTATTCCCTTATTCTCTTGGTTTGGACACCATTTCTCTCTTATTCCCTTATTCTCCTGGTTATGACACCATTTCTCTTGCATCCCCAGCAGATCTTTCTCTATCTCTTATTCTCTTGATTTCGACCCCATTCTCACACTTTATTCTCAATACAGTTACTATTTCTTTCCTTTACACTCTTTTCTTGCTTTTGACACCATTTCTTTGGAATCCCCAGTGGAATTTCCTTCTTTCTTTTGTCCTTGGTTTTGACACCGCTTTCCTTTCCTTTTCCGTCTTAGTTCCCCGAACTACGGAAGCTCTGGTTCTGCATTCTTCTGAATGTCAGATACGTAGGCACGAGACGCGATGTCTTAGCGAGCACACTTCCACCTTTCCTTCCTTCTCCCTTTCTTCCTTCCTCTCTGTCCCCTGGTTTCAATAACTACGACGCTCTGATTTCCTCATTGCACTATGAGGGTACGTAGGCACGAGGGCCACAATCCTCCCCGAGCACTTTCCTTCTTTTCTTTCTTGTTCCTCTTTCTTCTCTCTCTCCTCTTTCTTTTAGCTAGAAACCTTTAGATAGATAACCCATCCAAACCTAGAAGCAAGCGAAATGGTTCCCGTCGAGTACAACAGATACGTTAGGTGCTAATACCTTCCTTTCGTATAACCGACCCCCCGATCCCGTTTCTCTTCCCCTTGGGTTTTATCGATATTTTTCCTGTCCTTTTGGGACTAAATAAAGTTCGGTGGCGACTCTGTTGTTATCTTTAAGTGTGCGATTCACTCAGGTAGAAACCAGCCATCTTTAGTAATAACTATTTTTAGGTATTTTTTGTGTATTTACTAAAAGACATTTCACTACGGTCATAGTTAATAGTCGTAGTGAAATGTACCTAGAGTTAAAGGGCTCGAATCCTACCACTAACAATTTTTCATTTATCGTGACATAATGAACTTGACCTTGTATATCACCATGATTTTTATAATCAATCACGGTGTAAGGTGCAATCATTTCATCATGGTTCGTATTATCAATCGCGGTGAAAGGTGTTACTTATATATATAGAAGTGAAATTATCTCTCGCTCCAGTACATTACATTCGTCTCTCTCAAAACAAAATCCTAACATCTTTTTCACTTTTCTCTCTCTCAAAACAAAACCCTAACATCTCTGTCATTCGTCTCTCTCATATGGAAACCTCAAACTTATGCAGCGAACTTGTCTTCTTTGAAAAGGTTACCTTTGCTGCATCAAATCTTACCAAATCGTTATCTTAAAGGTTCTTCTTCACAATAATTTATGTTTCAAAATCTGTTTATGTATTATTGTTTATGTTTCAATAGCTTATTTCATAATGTTTGAACTTTCTGCTTATTTTGACTTGTAGGTAGGGAAGTTTGTTTCAATAACAAGGATGAAGATAAAGTGAGCGATGCAAACTTGTGTGAAAGACCAGGAATGATATCCATTCAAAATTAACACAAGTTTGCAACTCTCAATTTAGTTTCATCATTCTTTCATTGTGGATGTAAATATGGGACAAACATGTTTCTGAAATATTCTATAAGTTGATATGTTGTTGTTGTCGTCGTTATTAATAAAAGTTGTATGTTGTATATAGTTTATGCTATGTGTTGATGATTTTGTTGTTTTTAATAAGAGTTGTTTGCATCTTGTATGTTGTTTAAGGTTTGTTGTTGATGAATGTTATTGATGAATATTGTTGTTAATGTTTGTTTAAAAGACGAGTTTATTATATCTTATGTGGTTTGAGTGTTTTTTTAATTCCTTACCGAATATATAAATTTTTAGATTGCATTAAAAAATTCTAATACGATAGATAAAGTTATATTAGAAAACAAATACACGTTCAATTCTAGACAGAAATTCTTCAGCCTGTTATCTGCATTTCATTCTTTAATTGTTAGAACTTTATTTAATGCTAGTAATTTTTCAACTCTCATTTCGCCATCTCTGATTTTGTTTGCAAAGTAAATAATACTTTGCAAAATAAACTAGAGGTAAAGGAATGGGAGGTTGAAGAACTAGGAGCATTAAACAAAGTTCTAAGTTAAAGAGCAAAATACAGATAAGGAGTTGAAGAACTCTTGTCTAGCATTGAACGTGAACTTGTTCTTCTAATATAACTTAATTTGTTATATTATAATGTTTTAGATTAGATTGAAAGGTTATATGTTTATTGAACATTTGCGAAACAAATATTTCACATAATTTATAATAAATTAAATGTATATATCACAATCGTTGTTTATACCAACTAAAGTAGCCCTTGTGTTAGTTAACGCGTTACATAACTTATAATCATGATCGCACAACCGTGGTAAAAAACGTCATACATATAACAAATCCTTATTTCACAACGATTGGTTCAACGTGATAGTATTTATTTTCCAACTAATAATATTAATATGTTGAACTCACAACTTTATATCACATCTTCGTGTTAAAATGCTAATTTAATGCGAATCTTTATAGAAGAGAAAGATATTCGTGAGTAAATAAGTGACATATATCTTACATATTCAATAAAGACGCTCCACAACATCCGATGACCTTTAATTTCGACTAGAGTAAGATATAAATATCTTTTATATTTTAGATATTCCTTTCATTTAATATATATTATTTATATTTATTTAGCAAATCAAAACTCCTTAGTGTGAAGATAATCTTATAACTAAATGATTCTGCATGAAATATAAACGAGAAATTTTCTCAAAAAAATACAGTTGGCGTTTTGGAAAAAACAGTGTCATGTATTTATCTTCATTTTCATACAAATTATTATCAATATAAACGGTGACTGTCCTGAATCAAGCAAAGGTAATACAATATCTTTCTTGCAGAGGAAACCACGTAGGCTTGTTGCAACAACTATATTTATTTTCTATATGTATGATTACACGTACACTGAAATAAAATCATGGTCATCATCATCTCCATACACGAGTGACCAATCACAGAAACAAATAATCAGTAATAAATAAATCAACTTCCTAACCGACTAAAGCGAGAATTCAATAAAAGAGAAACGCATCTAAGCTAAAACCATGGAGACGAAGATTCCAGCAATAGAAGTAACGGCAACGAAGGTATTTGTGATAGAGAATGCAGCAGATGGTGCCTCAGCTTCTCCTGGGTTTGATGCTGGGCCATTTGTTCCTGGTGCTGGTGGAGAAGAAGTGTTTGGGGTTGGTGATGAAGGAGAGGGTGATGGAGAAGAAGTGGTTGCAGGAGAGGGTGTCGGTGACGTGTTTGTGGAGGGTGATGGAGCAGGTGCTGAATTGGGTGATAATGATCGGGTGGGTGAAGGTGCAGGAGCTTGCTGTGCTATGCATGAGGTAGCCAAAAGCCCTAATATCATAAACACTTTGATTGCCACAGAACCCATGTTGTTATATATATGTTTTTTTTGAAAGAGAAGAATGTTGAGTAAAATATGATAGAATCAATTAAAGTAGAGAAGAAGGATTAGGTAAGGTTATTGAGATTCCTCCAAAA
This sequence comes from Lathyrus tuberosus, assembly GCA_022829125.1. Lineage (NCBI taxonomy): Eukaryota > Viridiplantae > Streptophyta > Magnoliopsida > Fabales > Fabaceae > Lathyrus > Lathyrus tuberosus. Next base: position 1,710,633 of record JALAZF010000237.1, read on the forward strand.
AAATGGTTTGTAGGATAACTGATTTGTGTAAGATCCAAGTGCATAATTGGGGGTATATATAGTCTGTTATTGTTAGATTATCAAAAAAAAAAATATATATATATAGTCTGTTATTGCATGTGATTTTTCTAAACGACCGCGGCGTGTGATTAATAATTAGTCAAATAAAATAAAAGACTAGTTATGCAATTTTCTTTTTCCAATAAATATTTCTTAATGATATTTTCTTTTGTTTTTTTAGCGAGGGCGGTTGTGCAATGAGACTTTTGATTAGGAATAGGTCCAATAAAATAAAATAAAAGACTACTTTTCCTTATTTTTGGATGCAATTTTCTTTTTATAAATAAACATTTTAGTGTGTGTGTGTTTGCAAGTTAAGTAATACGACACTAGTAGTGTGCAGGCAAACTTTCGACGTATGGTACAACCGCGTTTAACCATTCTCAATTTAATTTTTCCCATATCAAGTCAAAAGATTGATGAGTTCTAACAAAGAGATTTTGTACTGCCACCCCATCATATTAGGCACCCTTACAATTTTTCTTAATACTTCAAATATTTTTGTTAAATTTTAAAAAGCTCATGTATTTATTGAACTTTTAGATGGATTATAAAAAATTTGGTAGTGTAATTTTTAACTGTTAGAGATTTTATACACAATTTTGTATGGTTGTGATTGTACCAATAGTTGTGTGTGGTCTATAATGAAGTCAAATTTTATAAATACAAATTATGTGTTAATCATGTGTTGTTAAAAAAAACATCTTAGAATATTTCAATATTCGTTGATGTCAATTGTGTTCTTCAACTCCTATTTATTTTTAGCTACCCGAGGTCCATTAGTCTCGCTGTTCTGAGATCCTTAATGGATAATATGTTACCCCACACCGAAAACAGAATGGTAGGAAAGATCGAGTTTCGTGCACCATGGATTTGCTACTGAAGGAAATATAAAACACAACAGCATTGAGCTGAAGACTGATCAAGATTTAAACTTATGTGGAGAACATATCAAAGTAGGCAAACAAAGGGATTGATCGAGCTTGATGTGACAATTTCTATATTTGTCGACGATATAATCAAGATGTTGAAACATCCAGAATCATCTAGTAGGGTCTAGATTTTGTTATATATTATTGTTTTGATAAGTTATGTAACCTTTTATGTTAACATTCATGTGTAGTTTATTTAATTATAATAATAGGATAATAATTAAATAATAGTAATAAAATAGGAGAAATAGCAGAATTGTGAGTTTTGGGTGGAAATTAGATGTGTAATAGTGTGGTAAAAGTAGAGATAAGTTAAGGGTAAATGTGGAATAATTAGAAATATAAAAATTAGGTTAATATTAATAGGATGGGTTAGTGGAGCCAAACTTGTCGGTACGTAGAAGTTTGGGAATTGAGAAAAAAAGGCAAGTGTGAGAAGAGAAGAGCAAAGGCTTGAGAGAGAAAGAGAACACCATAACTATAGTTTGAGGAGTTGTTGGAAATTCAAATAAGGGGGAAACTACTTGAATATAGGTATATTGCATGAAGGGTAGAGAGGGATCCTCACCCTCCTCTAGGTTTTTCTCCATGGTTGTGTTTTATGAGTTTGATTATGATTATGTAAAATCCATGCTAATTTTCATGTTTAATGTGTAAATTCGTGCTCTTTTATGAGCCGAATATTATGCATGATGTGTTGGTATGAATTATGAATGTGGTCGTTACCATTGATGTGTTTTGGTGTTATGAACATAACCTTAAATTCATGATTAATTGATGAATTTGGATGATAATATATGCATATGTGATGTCTAATTGTTGTATAATATGTATCTATTGTTTTATATGTGATGTCTAATTGTTGTATAATATGTATCTATTAGTTTATAGGTTCTGCATCAGCATGACAGTCATGACGAGCGTGACGGGCTGCCTGTCATGCGTTTGAGACAACTGACGACCGTCAGCATGGTGACAGGGAGACTGTCAGGGTCTCCAGGTGGGATTTTCTGGCCGATAGTCATGGGGTGACGAGTTTATGAGGGGAAGGATAACAGGCTAGGTGACGATCGTCACCCTGGTAACGAGCTAGCCGTCTTAGACCGTTTTTTACCAGTCCGTTCGGTTTTTGATGTTGTTTTCGTGTGCAGTGGATGTTTAGCTACTGTTTGAGGTGTTTTGTTGAGATTAAATTGTTGTGTTGGAATATTATGAAGAATTAAATAATATTCGAGTTAATTATAGAAAATTATAATTACATGCGCGAGTTGTGACGTGTTCTATAAATATGATTATACATGTAAGTTGTGAATTTGTGATTATAGTTATCTACTGTTAAGGTAATTATAATTTATTGTGTTTAAGTGAGTAGTTCAGACATAGGCACTATTTTTAATGTTGTATTGCAAGTTGTTTATGGTTAAAAGTGGAACCATAAGTGTTGTTATCGCATTACTTTGTATGTCCTGCATCATTTTGTGTCAGTGTGTTAAAATAGGTGAGTCACGAGTTTAGAAGTGGGAACCAATGATCGTCTGGGTTCAGAAGTAGGGACCCGGTTCGAATGAGGAACCATTGTTGAATGGATGAGATTAGTAACATACCTTTGATGTCCAAATTGGTACCACATGCATAGAGTCGAGTTGTGAGTCACATTGCATACATAAAAGGCTAAGTGAGTTTATTGTTGTGTTGTTGTGTAAAATGAATGTGTGATGTTGATTGTGTGATTTTAAACTACCATTTCATTCTTTTACACCGTTAATATAGTTGAGTGTATTCCCAACCCTTTCTTGTTTGTTTTGTGTTGTGTTGTACATGGTTATACATATACTTAGGAGGTGTAAGTGCTGATGTGAGTTGAAAGAGGAATATGAAGCTCTCTTCCTTTTCTTTATCATTTTATCGTTGTTTATTTGGAACTATTGCTCTGATCTATAACATTGGGGAACTGGTCATTTAATTAGTTTTGCGCTAATGTTTGAATTTCGTTAATTTCATTAAATACCTCATTTGAAGAGATAATTGAAGTTAAGTTAATTATTTTGAATTTCGTTACGAGCTTTTGAATTCAATTGGAAAATATGTATGTTATGTTTGAATAGCATACTAAAATGTTGATTTTATTCTTTAATTTAAGAGTCGGGGTTGTAGGGTATTACATAGTGGTATTAGAGCCTTCTTGGTCCATCCGGCCAGATTGTATAATGTTGTTTGTTCCCTAGTATACGACGTGTGTATGAACATTGTCGATGCAATATTTCTTCTACTTGTTGTTTGTTGGCATGCAGAGAAATGGGTGGAAGAAATGATTGTGCAAGAAAATGGCTCATGTGATGGGTCAGTGGAATCAAGCGCTGCATAATTAGAATGGGATGGCATGCGATTTTTGAGGGCTAGGAATGCTCTAGAGGAACAATCCACCCACTTTTAAAATGAGGTATGATCAAGAGGGTGCTCAGGTTTGGATACAAGAGATTGAGAAAATCTTCAAGGTGATGGTTTGCACAAATGCACAGAAGGTCCTGTTTGCACAAGCGCAGTAATGGTGGGACAACTCTTGTCGGAGCTTTGAAGCTTCAGGTACTGAGATTACTTGGGAAATTTTCAAGACTGAGTTCTTTGAGAAGTATTTTCCTGCTGGTGTTTGTAACAACAAGGAGATCGAGTTCCTTGAGCTGAAACAAGAAAACATGATGGTTGCTAATTATGCTGCGAAGTTTGAGGAGTTGTCTAGGTTTTTCCCACATTAAAATGGGTAGGATTCGAGGGTTCAAAGTGTATCAAGTTTGAGAGTGGCTTGCATCCGGAGATCAAGCAATTCGTCAGGTACTAGAAGATTCGTCAGTTCTCTGTGTTGGTTAATAAGTGTAGAATCTATGATGAATAATATAGTTGTGTTATATCTTCTCACTATAAAAGTATTAGTGATAATAAAAATGGAAATCAAAACCATGGAAAACCTTATGGGGATTCATCCAATAAAGGGAAGCAGAAGGCTTAAGGTGGAAAGAAGACAAGTGGAGGAGGTAATCCTGCTTCTGTCAGATGTTTTAATTGTAGCGAGATGGGTCGTCGTGGTAGTGAATGCAAGAGTTCCAATCATAAATGCTTCAAGTGTACGAAGCCAAGACACTGTATTACTATTGATTGTAAGAGTAATGTGCTAGCTTGCTTCAATTGTCGAGAACCAGGCCACATTAGTACTCAGTGCTAGAAACCAAAGAGAGCTCGATCCGAAGGGAAATTCTTTGTTTTGAGTGAAACAGAGACTACTAAGTCTGATAACTTGATTCAATGTACGTGTTTTATAAATGATGTTTCTCTTATAGCTATGATTGATACGGGTGCGACATATTAGTTCATATCTCTTGATTGAGCTAGAAAGTTAAATCTTGAAGTGTCTTCTATGGTTAGGAGTATCGGTAGTTGATGCCCTAGCTAATGGTTCGGTGACTACTTCGTGAGTTTATTTGAATTACCCTTTGACTATCTATGGTAAGGAATTTGGTATTGACTTTGTTTGCTTACCATTAAGTAAACTTGATGTTATCCTGGGAATGAACAGGTTGGAATTCAACCATGTTCATATCAATAGTTTCGACAAGTCCGTATTGTTTCCAGAGTTCGAAGAAGGAAAATATGATGTTTATATCTGCTAAGTGTAGCGAGCGATTTTGGACGCGGTTCTTAAGCGCTGGTCGCTCTCTGCGGTTTGAGCTTAAAACTACAGGTCGATTCATTTTTTATCCTATTGTGAGCTGAATAAGGAAGGGAAATAGATGTCTCCAATTAACCCTGCTTGCATACTGAGTTTAAACAGCGGTCTGTCAGGTTACGAATGCTATAAATGTGGGGGGGCCTTGTACTGGTTATTTGTATTTTCGCCAATACTGTTTTCTTTCTTTTTTACCTGGGCAGAAGGTTTCTGGCGGGGAACAAGGATTGGGATGTTAGGACTGACGCTTTTGAATTACTGCTTTTAATTGATGGAGATATGGGATTTGGTTTTTTTGTTGATTGCGCTCGCTAAGATATTTTCTTTCGATCTTATGCCTACGTATTCCCGTGTACCGAAACAGGGAAATCAAAGCGTTCGTAGTTCCTCCTATTCTATGGGAGGAAATGGGTGTTTTGGTGTCTTGTTCAAAGCCCAAGACGTGAAGTGAAAGGTAGTTTGTATCTTGTTCAAAGCCCAAGATGTGAAGCTGAAAGGTCTATTTGTGTCTTGTTCAAAGCCCAAGACGTGAAGCTGAAAGACCTCGACTTTAGAGAGAATTTGTCATCTCTAAAGAGGGGGAAGGAGAATTACTTTAACTGGGATATGCGGATCCGAGCAATGCCATAATTTCCGAAGAAAGGGTTTTAACCTGAAGGAGAAGACTTTAACTCAGTGTAGAGCAATGCCATCTTTCCTTAGGAATTTCTCATGCTAAAAGAGGGACAGTGGCATGGATATAGATGATCTAGAGGCTTGCCGCTTACAGCGATTAGATGAAGGGAAAGGAGTTGTTGATGTTTGTGTACTGTGAAAGAGGCACAGCTTTGATGCTAAAAGGTTGATTGGATCAACCAGTGGTTTTCTTATACAAAGCCTAAGAGGAGGCTAATTTCCGCTAGGAAAATCATTATACAAAGCCTAAGAGGAGGCTATTTTGTGTCTCGTACAAAGCCCGAGAGAGAGGCTGAAAGTTTTTGACCCGACGATGGAGTCTTTTGGGTATCTCGTATAAAGCCCGAGATGGAGGCTATTGTTTGTTTGGCTCAATAAGAACCTTTTGGTATCTCGTACAAAGCCTGAGATGGAGGCGAAAAGGGATGATTGACTCAACGAGGGAGTCTCTTATGTGTCTCGTACGAAGCCCGAGATAGAGGCTAAAAGTTTGACTTAACAAGAGAGTGTTTTTGTATCTCGTACGAAGCCCGAGATGGAGGCTAAAGGTTTGTTTCAGTTGAGTGACAGATCCAATATACTGATTTTAAAAGAGAAAATCAGTTCTTATATGAGCAACACTGTACTCAGGGATTTGATTTGAGGATCAGGGATATTTCCTTCTCTTTGAGGAAACGGGAAATCCAAAGGGTATTGAGACTGCCCGAGTCTGCGGGTTTCCTTCCTATTTAACGAAGGGGTCACTTGAGAATGTCTTTGAGACTCAAGGAAGTTAGACTGTCCGTGTCTAGAGTTTTTATCTTTCGTACTATGCTTTGAGAAATAGTAGTAGACTCTATGAAAGGACTGTTCTATGAGGATGACTAGGTTCTGTTCCTATACCTCTAGGAGGTCGTCGGGACAATTTGTACGAAGCCTAAGAGGAGGCTGGAAACTTTTAAGAAGCCGACGGGTCCTTGTACGAAGCCCAAGAGGAGGCTATCATTCCCGAAGGAAGAAATCATTATACGAAGCCTAAGAGGAGGCTGTGAATACTTCTAAGAAGCCGTAGGGTCCTTGAATAATGCCCAAGAGGAGGCCGATGCTTTTAAGAAGCCTGTGGGTCTATCATCTCCTTTCCATTAGGAGAGATAACTCTTTTAAAGATAAAAAACACTGGTAAACGTGCGAGGTTTACTATCCAGCGACTTTTAACTTTTAAAGAGGGTTCCTTAGTTAAGGTCCAAGATTATGACCGTAGTGGGTACCCAAACCCCGAGACATTCAAGGCAAGCTATCCACAAGGAATAGATCAAGTCAGGAAAGTTCGAGAATTTGGAAGAAACTCAAAGATGCCATTCACGGAGAATACATTCATCTTGGGGAGTAGAGCTTCTTGACGATTCCTAAGGAGGACAGCCGAAGAGAAGACTGTATCTGGTGCTCCTATTGGGGATCTAGGCGTCTATTTCTACAAATAAATGAAACGGCGTCACCTAGTTCTAGATGTAGTTGCCGGGGAAACTCGAAATATCTATACTATTATTACACAGTAGATATGAGTTTATGAAAGGAGACTTACAGTGAGCAGCCCCACAATACAGTTTATAATATGAAAGCAGTAAATGAAAGCGATAACCACTTACTCGGTTGGAGTGCTTCCATGCTATTTGGTTAGTTGTTCAACAAAGAAAGATTGAAAACAACAGTATATTCAAAATCAAAGGAGAAAGTGCTTTGAAAAAGAAAGATTTGGGGCTTACAGCTCAAGGAGAGGCCCAGGGTTTTATCAGTGAGCACACTGTTTGAATTTGTACAGAGGGACTTATACAAGTGACTGGGGCCCAAAAAAGGTTTTCTGTACAAAGGGATGGGTCTTACACTCTCTCAAGAGGCCCAAAAAGGTTTAAAGAAAAGAGTGGGGCTTATAACACGAGGGTAGGCCCAAATGATTTTTCGTTTAAAAATGGCGATCGCGCCGAGGTTTTCTTTTAACGCAGAGGGGCTTATACAATAAGTGAGGCCCAAAATATTTTGGTTAAAAGGGGGATTGGGTCTTACACTCTAATAGAGGCCCAAAGTGTTTTGAATGGGTCTTATAGCTCAAGGAGAGGCCCAGATGATTTTTATTTTTAAACGGGCGACGATCGCGCCGTTTACTTGTACAGAGGGACTAATACAATGAGTGAGGCCCAAAAAGTTTTTTGTACAAGGGGGGATGGGTCTTACACTCTCTCAAGAGGCCCAAGAGTTTTGAAAATGATTTATGAGGGTTGAATTAATCCAAAACCCTAATTTGTTTTCAAAATGTATTTAATTGAATAAAAATTCAATTAAAATGATCAAAAATTGTTTAACACATGGAAAACAAATTGTGATCTTGGATTAATGCTTAAAAAATTAAGTATTGACCTACAAAATAATTAGAAAGCATTAAAAGTTGCAAAATGAATGTAGAAAAAATATTTAAAATGCCAAAAACAATCAAAATATTAATTCTTTACAAAAATATCAATTATATGAAATAAATAATATTTTTGGGATTTTTTGTGAAAATAAAATATTTTAACATTTTTGTGAATTATTAAAAAAAGAATCAACTCAAAATCATTAAAACTCAGAGAGAAATTAATTTTTGAATCAATTAAACAAAATCACAAAATTCAAATATTTGAAAATCTGAAAATGGCGCCAAGAACACAAGCAAGAACACGCGCGTTTTCTGGGTTTGGCTGATTTGCATTTTCTATCCAATCTCACTGAATACTTGATTATAACATGCAATCTACATATCATTATGCTCGTCTCAACCTCACGATCATGTCTATGTACTTTAATTTCATTTAAATTAAACATACAACAAGAAATCACGAAGAGACCTCAAGAACCCTAATTTCTGCATGAAGGCTAGGATTTTTGATACACAATTCAAACAATGCAATTAATTGAGGGAAAACATTCCATGCATGATTATGAACATATGGCCAAATTATTGTGCGAGGAAATATGCATGGATTGAGAGATGACCAAGTATGTGCTTACCTCCAAGTCGTGACAGCAAGAGCAGATGTGATTTTGAGTTGGAGGTGTTACAGACAAGTTATGATGATCTGGACAGCTTCCCTACACCATATGGAGTGTGTTTGAACACTTGGATTGAATTGAAATGAACTGGATCAGTTTATGGCATCTCAGTTGCAACTTCACTTCAAACTTGTGTGGATGGCAAATGATTTTGAGATTTTGATGTTCCAGATGTTATGTAAGTGTTTGATCAGCTCATATGTGATGTATGTGAGGTATGTGAGTGATTGGTTTGATTGGAATTGCTCTCAAACTCAAAACCCGATAGCTACCTTGCTAAGAAAGGCATTTTTGCCAAGAGAAAGAGATTTTGAGGAAAGCATCTGTTAGATGGCTTTGGTGTACTCAAACTGACCACAATTGTGCTCTATTTATAGTAGAGCAAGTTTGTTTTGCAAGGAATAGTGCATGGCAGCTGGTAAGTAGGTTTGGCCAATGTTGGCAAATGAAAATCCAAGTCTCCTCTAGCCATTGACTAGAGGTTAGGGCACAGAGCTTTGGTCCCCTTGGTCTTGGATAAGTCTTGACTGATTTCAGATGAGAATGGCTCAGTCCATGCCACCTTGATGGTTCCATTGAATGCCTCATTCCAAACTTGAAGTCTTGTCCCTACTTTGGCAACTCTAGGTTCAACATGCTATTCCTTGTTCCTTGGACCTTGGAGGCTTGGCTCAGTGATTGTCCCCTTTAGATTCAATCCTCAGATGTGTCCAAGTGGATAGGAGCATTTGAATTTGGCTGATTTTGGCAAATCGAGCAAAATTGCAAATTCTGCCTTGCCTTGACAGATTTCAGCAAGGCAACTTGGCAATGTTGTATCTCATGGTGTAGGTTGAATTTGGCAATGTTCTTGGCCATTTTGGAAAGCTCTTACATGATACAACAACTGTTTGAACAAGTTTGGTTTTGATCTCTTTTGATTCCAAGTGAAAAATCCCCCTACATTTGGCAAAAAGTGAGGCAGAATCTGACTTAGTGAAAATTTCACTAAGTGTTGGAAAAAGTGACATTTTCACTTTTCAACCACTTTGATCACTCCATAACTCAAAATCCTTAATGAATTGGAATGACTTGTAGTTGAAGTTTTTGTAGGTGATAATGAGGGCTACAAATCCATCTTTGGATGAGAAAAAATGGCCTTGTGGTTTAGGAGTTATGGTCCTCCAAAGTTGGTACCTTTGCCACTTTATTTTTAACTTAGAAAAATTTCTAAGTTTTATGGTTACCCCTTTTGCAAGTTATCTCACTTTTCTTGATTTTTCTTGATGAATGATGATTCAAATCATACATTAACATCATTTTAGGGTTAAAAATCCATTTTGGTGAAAAATCTCAAAAAGTCAAAGTTGACTTTTGTGCACAGTTGACTTTTTATCAGATGAATTCCAAACTGTGCAATTCTTCAGGAAATCATGTCCTTGACCTAAATCAAACTTGATGGACATTTTCCATGGGTGTCATAGGGTATATTCAATCATGTATTAGGGTTTGGGAGCATGTCCTGGTCAAAAGTCAAAGTTACAGTTGACTTTTCCCTTAAAACCCTAATTGTGGTGCAGATGAAATTGAGACTTGTTGCTCAAGCTTCTTGGATTAATCCATTGTCCCAAATGGATCAATATGGTATATTAGAGACCCTCAAATCATCTCTTGAGGTCTTGGCTCATGATTTGTCCTAAAAGTCAACTTAGGGGTGAATTAGGTCAAGAAACCCTAATTCCTGATTTTTGATGAATGCATCCCCCGAGGCAAAATTGACTTGATGCATGGGTTCATGAGGTTCCATGAAGTATATTAGGTTATGTTTTGGATCAATGGCTTGTGCCCAGATGAAAATTTCCATCTGGAAGCCCTGGTCGACCAAAACCCTAATTTGGTGATACTGTCGATCTTGAGACTTGATCCACCTAGAAGGGAGCAGCCTTGTGCTTAATCCTTGAAGTGGGAGTCCTTTTTGATCCATGGTGGATATTTAAGAGATTAGACAAGTTGAAGATCATGTCATTTCTTGATTGATCCTTTGTCTAAGCACTCAGAGAGGGCTTGAAACCTTAATTTTGATTATAGTGGATGCTCACCCATCTTTGGGGAGACTGATGAAGCATGATGGTTCATCCATATTGTGATGATGATTTTCACAATGATGGGAAATCTAAGTGGTCAAAATTTGGGGTATTACAGATGCCCCTATTTAAACTTCTTGGACCCGAAGGTGTGAATGACGAAGGGATTCGAGCATTCGGGGTGCAAGAGGATTAAATATCGGAATATCCAAAATTTTGATGGTGGTTTATGAATGGTAGCTTACGCATTCATCTTCTTTAGCTAAGCAATGATGCTTAGAAAAGGTAAACTTCCCCTCGATCCTGGTCTTCAGCCAAGGAGCTGGTCTCGGTTTCTGATATAAACTTCCCCTCGTTCTTGGTTTCCTACCAAGGAACTGGTCTTAGTTTCTTTTGTCAATAAAATTTACTGACAAGGGACGCTATTCGTAGCGGCTTTCCTTCAAACTTCTCGCCGAATTTTCCTGGGGAGATTCCATTTGAGTGGAAAAAGTTTTGATGTCAGACTTGCTGGGGAACCCATTCGTCTGAGTTGTAGAGGTACACAAACTTCTCTGTTTTGGAGACGCCATTTGTCGATTCTACTGGGGAAAGCGAGTCTCTTGAGAGACTGTTTTCGTTTGGGGTTACATCATACTTTTCTCGGGATCTTCCCGAACAAATGCCATATGATGGGATCCAATTTTGAGGTGCCAATGACCTTCTCATCAGTGGTTTTTCAGAGCAAAACTGGCGTGCTGCCGAATCTCTGATCACGAGGCTTTCCCTGGGGATTTTCCTTAATCCGGGAAAGCGAGGATATCATCTTCAATGGCGAAGAGTGACATCCGTTGAAGGTTTCTCTGGTCTTTCAGAGGTTCAAGTTATCAAAGTGGCCAAGATTGTTCAGACACAACGCTTCCTGATGAGGAAAGAACTGACAACTCGATTAAGAGAACTCCTATCACGAAGGGACAAGACCGGCTAGAGTGATAGCGATGCAATATGAAATGTGAATGCAAATCAATAATGCATGAAGTACGTATGTATATGCTGACAAAACTGACGCGACATACAGACTAATGGATGAACACAATTGGATACTCGGCCATCGCGGGGCGAAGAAGTACCGTTGATTCAAAATAGTAATTCCACCTTGCTTAGGAGAGATAGTCCCGTTGGGAGCTATGTTGATCGGGCTTAGGAGATGAGAACTCGGCCGAGGATGTCAGACGAAACAAGGTCTCTGACACAGTTGATCCCTTCATTCAGGCGAACTGGTTTAGAAGGAGTACTTTGATTCTGCATTTTGAAGTTCGCTTACTGCGGGAGAAGCGATCGATGTTCTTCTGATGTTCAACAGTCAAAAGAAATGCCATCTTTAATTTAAAAGCAGAAAAAGTTTTTAACAAGTAAATTCATTTTCGTTTTATTTCAAGAATCGCTGATTAAGTTTAAACAACGTCGTTCTGTAAAGCTAAAACAAGTTAAGAATTACAAACAAAAGCACAAGGGCTCAAATTTTAGTGATAAGATGGAGATCAGCCAAACACGTGATTCCAAAGAGTATATACAAAGTTTGAAAATGGTAATTTACAGGGAAAAGGGCTACGTTGAAACATAACGACCACTATCCTTCTACCAACTTTGAATTCGGGACATCCTGAGCTTCTGTCGAAGATGACCTTGACTGGAGATTTCCTCCGATAGATGATGCTGTAACTGCTACTGAGGGACTTGCCTCTGTTGAACATAGTTACTTGCCATTATCCCTAACTTTTGCCTGGATTGTACTATGAGATTTCCAATCCATCGGGATGATTTTTTTCATGTCTCTAACTTTTGCCTGGACCGCCCTTTCGGGTTTTCAATCCACCGAGACGTTTTTTTTTTTTTAGTTTTAGGCGAAGTATTTCTTGACTACATCAACATTCGTGGGGTAGGCAAATTCCTCTCCGTCCATGGTTGCAAGTCTCAAGGCGCCGCTTGAGAAAGCTTTCGTGACCACATAGGGGCCGTCATAATTTGGGGTCTATTTGCCCCGAGAATCAGTGAGAAATGATTGTATCTTCTTGAGCACAAGGTCTCCTTTCCTGAAGACACGAGGTCGGACCTTTTTGTCGAACGCCCTCTTCATTCTCTATTGATACAACTGACTGTGGTATAGTGCCGTGATTCTCTTTTCTTCGATCAGGTTCAGTTCGTCGTGTCGACTTTGACACCATTCAGCTTCGGTGAGCTTAGCTTCCATCAATACCCGGATTGAGGGGATCTCTACTTCTATGGGGAGAACTGCCTCCATGCCATATACTAGAGAGAAAGGGGTTGCCCCTGTTGAAGTGCGGACAGATGTTCGATAACCATGAAGAGCAAAGGGTAGCATTTCGTGCCAATCTTTATAGGTTACAACCATCTTTTGAACAATCTTCTTGATGTTCTTGTTAGCCGCTTCTACCGCTCCGTTCATCTTGGGTCGGTAGGGAGATGAGTTATGGTGTTCGATCTTGAACTCTGCACACAACTCTTTCATCATCTTATTGTTCAAGTTAGATCCATTATCAGTAATGATCTCGCTTGGAACACCATAACGGCAGATGATATTATTTTTGATAAATCGGACCACCACTTGTCGGGTTACATTGGCGAATGACGCTGCTTCGATCCACTTGGTGAAGTAGTCAATGGCTACCAGGATGAACCGATGTCCGTTTGAAGCCTTGGGCTCAATCATACCAATCATGTCGATTCCCCATATGGAAAAAGGCCACGGGGAAGAAAGAACTTTGAGATGTGATGGCGGTACATGAATTTTGTCGGTGTATATCTGACACTTGTGACACCTCCTCATGTACTCGTAGCAGTCGGATTCCATTGTCAACTAGTAGTACCCTGCTCTCAGAATTTTTCTCGCCATTGTGTGTCCATTGGCATGAGTGCCAAAGGATCCTTCATGAATTTCCTTCATGAGCATGTCTGCTTCTGGTCTGTCGACGCATCGGAGCAAGACCATGTCAAAATTTCTCTTATAAAGAGTGTCACCGCTCAGGAAGAAGTTTCCAGCCAATCTTCTGAGGGTTTTCCTGTCTTTTCTGAGTGCCCCAGATGGGTACTCTTGTTTCTGGAGGAAGCATTTGATATCGTGATACCAAGGTCTGTCATCTATGACTGCTTCAATCGTGAAGACGTAAGCGGGTCGTTCAAGGCGCATGATGTCGATCTTAGGTATGTCATTCCATCGACCTACACTAATCATGGAAGAGAGAGTGGCTAATGCATCATCCATGTGATTCTCATCACGAGGGATGTGATGAAAGTCGACTCTGTTGAAGAAGGGTAACAACCTTCTTGCATAGTCTTTGTAAGGAATCAATCTTGATTGGTATGTGTTCCAATCTCCTTTTATCTGGTTAATAACCAAGGCTAAATCGCCGTATACGTCCAAGTTTTTGACCCTTAAATCAATCGCTTCTTCGAGACCCATGATACATGCTTCGTATTCGGCCTCGTTGTTCGTACATTTGAACGTAAGTCTGGCAGTGAAAGGAATGTGGGAACCCTGAGGGGTAACAATGATCGCCCCAATTCCGTTTCCATAATGATTAACTGCTCCATCAAAGATAAGTCCCCACTGGGAACCTGGTTCTGGCCCTTCACTGGGTAGCGGTTCATCGCAGTCTTTCATCTTTAGATACATGACATCTTTGTCTGGGAAGTCAAACTCGATTGGTTCTTGATCGTCAATCGGTTGATGAGCCAAATGATCGGCTAAAATACTTCCTTTAACGGCTTTCTGAGCATGGTACTCTATGTCATATTCTGATAGTAACATCTGCCAACGGGCAATCCTTCCCGTGAGAGCAGGTTTTTCGAAAACGTACTTGATTGGATCCATTTCGGAGACCAACCAAGTAGTATGACGAATCATGTACTGGCGAAGACGTTTGGCTGTCCAAGCCAAAGCGCAACAAGTTTTCTCAAGCATTGTGTACCGAGTCTCGCAGTCGGTGAATTTCTTGCTTAGATAGTAAATGGCAGACTCTTTCCTTTTAGTTTCGTCTTGTTGGCCAAGTACACATCCCATTGAGTCCTCTAGGACTGTGAGGTAAATGATCAGTGGTCTCCCTTCCACTGGAGGTGATAGAATCGGAGGATTCAACAGATATTCCTTGATACTGTCGAAGGCGGTTTGGCAATCTTCTGACCAAACGCAATCTTGGTTCTTTTTCAATAACCTGAAAATCGGCGCACATGTCGCGGTCATGAGGAATATGAATCTGGAGATGTAGTTCAAACGTCCCAGGAATCCTCTGACTTGTTTTTCAGTTTTCGGAGAAGGCATTTCTTGAATGGCCTTGACCTTGTCAGGATCAACTTCAATTCCTTTCTGGCTGACGATGAACCCTAGTAATTTCCCCGAACGGACACCGAAGGTGCACTTGTTGGGATTCAAGTGGAGCTTGAATTTTCTTAGACGTTCGAACAATTTTGACAGATGTTCAACGTGCTCATCCTCTGTTTTTGATTTTGCAATCATATCATCGACATACACTTCGATTTCCTTGTGTATCATGTCATGAAATAGAGTTGTCATGGCCCTTTGATAGGTTGCCCCGGCATTCTTCAAACCGAACGGCATTACCTTGTAACAAAAGGTACCCCATGGGGTAATGAACGAAGTTTTCTCCATGTCTTTCGGCGCCATTTTGATCTGGTTATAGCCCGAGAATCCATCCATGAAGGAGAATACTTTGAAGTTTGCTGTGCTGTCAACTAGCATGTCAATGTGCGGTAAAGGAAAGTCGTCCTTTGGACTTGCCTTGTTTAGATCTCTGTAATCAACACACATTTTGACCTTTCCATCCTTTTTGGGAACGGGTACGATGTTGGCTAACCATTGAGGATATTCAGATGTAGCAAGGAAACCCGCGTCGATCTGTTTCTGTACCTCCTCTTTGATCTTGATGGCCATGTCCGGGTGAGTCCGTCTCAACCTTTGCTTTACTGGCGGACATTTCGATCTTAGCGGTAAGTGATGTTCCACGATGCTGGTATCCAACCCTGGCATATCCTGATAGGACCAAGCGAATACATCGAGGAATTCTTTGAGAAGCTTTATCAAACTTTCTTTGGCAGTTGGACTGAGCAGTGCCCCAATCCTGATTTCTTTTCTCTCTTTTTCTGAACCCAAGTTTACCGTTTCCAACGGCTCTTTGTGAGGTTCAATGGACCTTTCCTCTTGTCTGAGTAGTCGGGAGATCTCTTCTGGAATTTCGTTGTCATCTTCTTCTTCAACCTCGAATACCGGGAACTCAAAGTTAGGAGAAGGCATCAGATCGTATGTTTCAACGGGGTATAAAACAAGCAATCTGCATGACGTGATGATTCGTGTTTAGAAGAGATAGAGAAAATGCAAGTGTGTGCAGTGTTTTGATTTTACTGCTTGTTTTTATTATTGAATGTTTTTTAGGATTACCATTTTCTGAAAAAGCAAAAAGAGAAAACAGCAATTAATGCGGAAATTACAGAACGACGTTATTTTATTAATGAACAAGTCGAATCTTGAAACTACAGCCCTATAAAACAAAACTCTGTCGCTTTGGGCAAAGCGAAGAGGGAAATTTACAGAAAACGAGCCCTATCAAAATATCTGTTTCACCTGGGCAGGGTGAAAGGTTAAAGATGGCAATTACTTTGACTGACGAACGACCTTCGGAACCTCGACAGCAACCCATTGGCGGAGAACTCCTCGGTGAATCACAAAGTCTGGCACCTTCCTTGATTTGTCTTCAGAAATGACGCTGATTTCTGGTGGAGCAGGATCGTTGGAATCTGTCTCCCAGGCAGAATTGTCATAGGAGGATTCTTCTATTACATTTTGCATAGCATTTGTGCTCTCAGTTGTATCTCCCCATCCAGTTGACTGGATATC
This sequence comes from Lathyrus tuberosus, assembly GCA_022829125.1. Classification (NCBI taxonomy): domain Eukaryota; kingdom Viridiplantae; phylum Streptophyta; class Magnoliopsida; order Fabales; family Fabaceae; genus Lathyrus; species Lathyrus tuberosus. The sequence goes on from JALAZF010000237.1 coordinate 1,727,052, forward strand.
TTCGAGCCCGATACGAGAGCTTTCAGGAGCAGTGTACTTGACCATAAAGTCGTATTTTCCACTTGGTTGTCCCAAAGTGTCCCACACTTCTGTGGAACTGGAGGAGTCATCCCTCTCGATGACGTTGACCTCAGGAAAAGCATAGTTGATGAATTCTAGTCCTGCAAACGTTGCGAATTCATCTTCATGTTGAGTAGTTTCTGAATGACCTGAGTGTTGATCCCATGACATGGTGGGGACACAGGTATTCTGTTCAATGATGGTCAGCGAAGTTTCATTACTAGGGTGACTTTCTTGCCCCAAGTTTCCTGGGTAAGGCTGCCACATTGGCAGACCATCCATTGGGCCATAGTAATTGTAATCAAAGTTTTCTTTCATCAGAGTGTCTTTCTCTAATGAATTTGGAGGAGCACGGCATCCTTCCGGATCACAATCTCCGTAGATCATTTCGACATCTGATCTTGGTATAAATCTCGGACTTTCTGTAGGAAAGCAAAAAGGCATAGGCACCTCTTCCTGAGACATATAGCCGTCCTCGTTAAGATAGGACTTCCATTCTTCATCTGTGTCAGAGGGATCTTCCTCATTGATAGCATGAACTGTCTGAGACACTGGGTGAAGAAAACCTCCACTGTGGAAGAAGTTTTGAAGGGGATGACGACTTTCATCGTTGGCAGCTGTCTGGGTACAGGTCGCAGAAAAACCAAGACCCTTCTTTGTTTTATTGTCAATAGGAATGACAAGCCGTCCCCATCCTTTTGTATCGGTACTCTCGACCGCTTTGATAGCATCTTTGTATGAAGAAATTGAAGTTCCTTCTTTGAACTGATTGTCCTTGCTCACCGATAGCGCTTGGAATTGAGTCCCAATAACCTCCTCGGGTTCCACACAAGTAGATGATGATAAGTTGCTCACAAGCAAGGCTTGTTCCCCACAAACCGTGACAAGTTGATCGTTCTTGACGAACTTTAGCTTTTGGTGGAGGGTTGAAGTAACCGCTCTAGCCTGATGTATCCAAGGTCTTCCTAATAAACAACTGTACGTTGCCCGGATGTCCATGACCTGGAAAGTGATTTGGAAAGTGTGAGGACCAATAGTTATGGGAAGATCAACTTCGCCGATAACTGTTTTTCTGGATCTGTCGAATGCTTTGACGACGACCTCGCTGACTCTCATCGGAGGGCCCTTGAATGATAATTGCGTCAAAGTGGACTTCGGCATAACATTCAGGGCTGACCCTGTGTCTACCAGTACATTGGCTAAAGCATCGCCCTGGCAGTTAACTGTAATGTTGAGCGCCATGTTATGACGACGACCCTCTTCAGGTAATTCCTCATCACTGAATCCCAAATTATTGCAGGAAGTGATGTTAGAGACAATGCTATCAAACTGTCTGATTGTTACATCTTGTTCCACAAAGGCTTGCTCCAAGACTTTCTGTAGAGCCTCTCTGTGTGCTTCTGAACTGAGTAACAGTGATAATACTAAGATCTTTGAAGGAGTTTGTAACAGTTGATCAACAATGTTGTATTCACTCCTTTGGATGAGCTTTAGCATCTCATCTTTATCTTTTGAAAAGTCGGGATTACCAGATTGACCGACTGGTGGATCAGGAATTTCTGCCTGAAGTTCCTTTTCTTTGTTGGATTCTCCAACCCCTCAGTTGAAGATTCGACCGCTCCGTGTTACACGACTGATGTCTGCAATATTCACGACGGAGGGTAATGGAATTTCCTTTCCATTCTCGATTATTGTTGCACCGTATTTGTAAGGGATTGCCTTAGCTGATTCATACGGTAGTGGCCCCGGTAGATAGATGACTATGGGAACCTTCTGATTTTTCTGACCATCATAAGTAACCTTGATCCGTTCCCGGTTGGGAACTCTAGATTCGTCAAGTAGAGGGATGATGGCAAAAACATCCCTGGTCCTGTGATGACCAGAGATCGTGACAACATCCTCAACTTGCTCGGCAAGGTAGTTCGACGACCAATCGATGGGTCCGGAACCTGGATATGGGCGAATTTCTCCATGATCGACCTGACCCTGAAGAGCTGCTCTCACAAGGTAACACCCTTGGTTACTTTCCGAACAGACGCTACAACTGTCATAGTTGTGTGGTGGCACCTGGCCACGCCCACTTTGAATACAATGTAACCTCACTAGGTTACCTTCCATTGATCGGACATCCTAACTTTGACGACGAGTAGGATTCCTGTTATTGATACTAATCTGCTGAGTATCTTCGTCCATATAGATTGGCATCCACCAGTGATTTAACAAGTGCTGAAGTGCCTCCTGGACAAGGGTACAACCTCGATCGTTTTCGCAACCCGCTTTACAATTTTGATAGTCATGTGATATTAAGACTCCAAGTCGGACCTGCTCAGCATGTAACTCTACCAGGTTGGTATCCATTACGCGGACGTCGAAGATCTGAACCATGTTGATTTGATAGCAGTTCCTATCATGGTAGTCTTGGATCCATCCAAGATCCATCTGACGTTGGAGGGCCTCTTATATGAAAGAGCATCCCTGTTTGTTTACCGAGCAAATCAGACAGGAACTGTAATCGTGCCGTGGCAGATTATGATACTGGATTTTCCTTGAGTGCATCGCCACCAAGTTGACATTCATTGCACGGATGTCGTGGTTTTGAATGATGTTGGAATTCGTGTAAACCATGTTAACTCCACGAACTCGGTGCTCTTGGATCCATCCAAGATCCATTTGTTCCTGTAGAGCTGCTTGCACTACAGAACATCCCTGGTTGTCTTTAGAGCAGATATCACACTGGTGATAGTTATGAGGTGGCACATGGCCATATCCACTCTGTCTACAATGCATCTTGACCAGGTTGGTTTTCAACAAGAGTACATCGTGAATTTGATAGACATTGTTAGTCTCTTTCTCAATCAGATTGACTGCAGATTTCTCGTGTTGAGGCAGCGGGTTCGTGAGAACATTGGGATTCGTATCTTTGAAAGATAAGAGCCCGCTCCTAACAAGCTTTTGCACGTCGGATTTGAAATTGAGACAAGTCTCAATGTTATGCCCTGAACCTCCTTGATGATAAGGGCATGTTTGATCCGCTTTAAACCAAAAAGGCGGATTTTCCGGAACTGAAAGGGGAGACTTAGTCTGAAGGTGCCCCTTAGCCAGCAGTAATGGAAACAGCTCTGCGTACGTTACGGGTATAGGATCAAACCCTGGCGGCCGTATTGTACAGTTGTTGTTATATGGAGGACGAGCCTGCTGAAGAGGCTGTTGTGTCCTTTGTTGGTCAGGTTGGCTCTGCGCAACCTGAGGTTGATACATGGGAACAGGCGCGGGGCCGATAGCAGGAGTAACAGCTGCTACTGGCTGATAACGACGCCTTTGCTTTCCGAGAGAGATATTCCCAATATCTTGCTCTTTTTTCTTAGGGAGAGCACTACCGTATTTTTTAGTACCACTCGTCGATCCAGTGTCTTTTACCAAACGTCCTTCTCGGACGGCCTCCTCAAGACGTACACCCATGCCGACCATTTCGGTGAAATCACTGGGTGCACTGGCAACCATTCGGTCGTAGTAAAATGAGCTTAAGGTCTTTAAGAAGATTTTTGTCATCTCTTTTTCCTCAAGAGGTGGACAAATTTGAGCGGCAATTTCACGCCACCTTTGAGCATACTCCTTAAAGGTTTCCTTTTCCTTTTGCGACATTGATCTGAGTTGATCTCTGTCGGGTGCCATGTCCAAATTGTATTTGTATTGTTGGACGAAGGCAGTGCCAAGATCTCTGAATGTACTGATCGTAGTACGGTTTAAACCCATGTACCATTTGAGTGCGGCACCGGTTAAACTATCCTAGAAGTAGTGAATCAGCAGGTCCTGATTCTCCGTCTGAGCTGACATCCGCCGAGCGTACATCACCAGATGGCTCTGAGGGCAAGAGTTACCCTTGTATTTTTCAAAGTCGGGCACTTGGAACTTGTGCGGGACTTTCACATTTGGGACCAAGCAGAGGTCTGCGGCGTCCTTTCCAAATAGATCCTGATCGCGAATGGCTTGCAGCTCCTTCTGCATTTCTAGGAACTGTTCCTGGAATTCATCCATTCTGTCAAACATAGTTTCCTTCTTACCAGAAGGTGTCTGTGGAATCTGTCCTTCCGGGATGGTGTGCACCACAGGGGGTGGTACCGTGACTACGACAGTAAGTCTTGGCGCCTCCCGAAGTTTGTAACCTTCAGGAGTCTTGAGTATGCCCCTGGCATCTTCGCTTTCCCGAAGTTTGTAACCTTCAGGCCCAGCGGCTTCTGTTGCGATTCCCTGATCTTCAATGATCGGCGGAACATATCCTTCCGGGATATAGTTAACAGGCATGCCCCAAGGACGATCTTTCGGCATCTGATACCTAGGATCATACTTTTCTATGATGGGCGTTGAGGTGATCTCTGAGATCACAGTTCTTTGTAGCTGAGCTTCTGCCATGGCTTGCATGTCGTTGCGAAGCTTTCTCATATCCTCTCTCAGAGCGTCGATCTCTTCTTTCAACTCTCTGTTTTCTTCCTCAAGATCATCCATCTTTTTCTGACGATTGGCCCGAGTATTATACGAATGAGACAGTTTGACTCTAGAATCGAGACACAAACGTGAGATTCGTAGGGGAGAAGAATACGCGATGTGAGAATGATGAATGCAATGATTATATTAATTGTTGTTTTTTTGGTTTAATCAAAATAAACTTCGACAATTAGATTGCAAATATCAAACAGTGGGGAAACCCCTTTTTATTGAAATTCAAAGGATTACAGAAATGGAAATACAGTAGATTACAAAGTGCAGAAACAGAAACCTAAACTAATGGGTCCCGAGTCCTCTTCTTTGACTGGGGCGCTTGGGCAGTTGTCGGGTTGTCATTCCTTTGCCAAGTGAAATGAGTGAGCAAATTCCTTTGGTCATCTTGATTCTCTACAGCATGCCGCTCCAAAATTTCAATCAGAGCATCTTTCTCTTTTAGTAGTTGCTGTATTTGGATACACTCTACGTCGAGGGTGCGGTACTTGTTCTTCCAAGATCTTATTTCCTTTTAAACTTTGTTGAGAGTAACCTGAAGCTTTTCAGTTTCCGTCATGAAGTACATGACAGTTCCCCTTGGTGGAAGAATTCCGTAACGAGGATAAGGCATTTTTAGCTTGAGAGCTCTGGTTTGTACCCAATGGAGATAAGGCTCCACCGAGACACAATCCGATTTTCCCAGAGACTCTCGTCCTTTCTTATGAACCTGTTTCCAAGCTTGCACTATTTCCATCTTTAGTGCTCTGTCGTTTTCTCCTTCCTTGAAGAAAAGACCCTCCAGATGAACACCCAGTGGGATGTGTCTCATCGGGTATCCAAATTGACGAAGAACCAATATCGGATGATAATTGATTCCTCCTTTAGTTCCTATGAGGGGTACGCTGGGGAAGTTTCCACAACGGTCAATGATTCTGATTCCCTCATAAATCCTATTACACCAATCTATATCGGAATTGGTGAGAGACATGATCTTCTGCGACCAACGTAAGACACTCTTGCAATCCCAAAAAGCAGCAGACTTGGGCAAGTGCGAGATAAACCATTTATAGAGCAAAGGTACACAGCATGTGATCTCTCCTCCGCTGTACAAATTTCCCAAGTGTACAGAATGATACGCATCTGCAAGCAAAGTCGGCACAGGGTTTCCAATGAGAAAAACCTTAATAGCGTTGATATCGACGGAGTTATTGATGTTGGGAAACAAAAATAACCCGTAGGTGAGCAAGACAAAGATGCTTTCAAAAGCAGTCCCGTTCCCTATACTAGCGAAGTATAGAGCCTTTTTTGTCAAGAACTGGGCTGGCAAACCTTGGATGCCACCCTTAGTAATCATGTGAGTCTTGACCTCAGACTCGTCCAAATGAATAGCTCTTACAACAGTCTGATTCTGTGGAATTTCTTCCAGTCCAGAAAACGGAGCTCGATCAGTGATATGTAAATCAGTCAGATGAGAATACTCCTCCAGTGTTGGTGATAGCCGGTAATCCGGGAATGTGAAACAGTGATAAACCGGGTCGTAGAACTGAATGAGCGCATCCATGATTCCCTCAATCACATGGACTCTTAATAGCTGGTAACCTTCTCAAATCCCCTAGTTTTGGAACCTTGAAGGTATACTGGCGAGTTCACCTTCTACCGAAATCCATTAGCGTAATCCTTTTCTCTGATATTTGCAATCACAGTCTTAGTTTAATTTGAAAAACAGAGAGACTAGAAGAGAAGTTTTTTGAATGTTTTAATGTTTTATTAAATGAATGCATGAATGCAGCACACAAAAACATAGAAAAAACATGGGGTCAAAGGGTCGTTGTCATGAAGTCAAGGCTCTACCCATCCCCAAAGGTTTATACTAGGGTGATTTTTGTACCTGTACTCATTATCATCAGCTCCTCCCAGGAAGGCAGACAACAAACGGATCGCCAGCGAGTTGTGTGCAATCTTAGAGTAAGTGCCATTCATCGAGAATAGATCACCAGCCTCAAATGAGGGTAGTATCGCGTAACAACTATTTCTGATAGCTTCCGCACTACGAAAGGGTTGGCTTTTCTAGGTGTATACTCAATCTTTCCACATACGGCATCACCCGCATTCCCATTAGAAGAAAAAATAAACACGTATAGCAATTAGGAAAAGCAGTATATATATTTGTCCTAAACATCCTAGACCTTTAAAGCTAAGAATCCTAAGTTCCTGACAGAAAATGGGTTCCCCGGCGGAAGCCCCAATCTGTGGTATCAACCAAAGAGGTGAAAAGGAGTAAAAAGGAAAAAGTTTTAGAAAGACCCGGCCCCACGGTGGGCGCCACTTTTCTGTAGCGAGCGATTTTGGACGCGGTTCTTAAGCGCTGGTCGCTCTCTGCGGTTTGAGCTTAAAACTACAGGTCGATTCATTTTTTATCCTATTGTGAGCTGAATAAGGAAGGGAAATAGATGTCTCCAATTAACCCTGCTTGCATACTGTTTAAACAGCGGTCTGTTAGGTTACGGATGCTATCAATGTGGGGGGCCTTGTACTGGTTATTTGTATTTTCGCCAATACGGTTTTCTTTCTTTTTTACCTGGGCAGAAGGTTTCTGGCGGGGAACAAGGATTGGGATGTTAGGACTGACGCTTTTGAATTACTGCTTTTAATTGATGGAGATATGGGATTTGGTTTTTTTGTTGATTGCGCTCGCTAAGATATTTTCTTTCGATCTTATGCCTACGTATTCCCGTGTACCGAAACAGGGAAATCAGAGCGTTCGTAGTTCCTCCTATTCTATGGGAGGAAATGGGTGTTTTGGTGTCTTGTTCAAAGCCCAAGACGTGAAGCGAAAGGTAGTTTGTATCTTGTTCAAAGCCCAAGATGTGAAGCTGAAAGGTCTATTTGTGTCTTATTCAAAGCCCAAGACGTGAAGCTGAAAGACCTTGACTTTAGAGAGAATTTGTCATCTCTAAAGAGGGGGAAGGAGAATTACTTTAACTGGGATACGCGGATCCGAGCAATGCCATAATTTCCGAAGAAAGGGTTTTAACCTGAAGGAGAAGACTTTAACTCAGTGTAGAGCAATGCCATCTTTCCTTAGGAATTTCTCATGCTAAAAGAGGGACAGTGGCATGGATATAGATGATCCAGAGGCTTGCCGCTTACAGCGATTAGATGAAGGGAAAGGAGTTGTTGATGTTTGTGTACTGTGAACGAGGCACAACTTTGATGCTAAAAGGTTGATTGGATCAACCAGTGGTTTTCTTATACAAAGCCTAAGAGGAGGCTAATTTCCGCTAGGAAAATCATTATACAAAGCCTAAGAGGAGGCTATTTTGTGTCTTGTACAAAGCCCGAGAGAGAGGCTGAAAGTTTTTGACCCGACGATGGAGTCTTTTGGGTATCTCGTATAAAGCCCGAGATGGAGGCTATTGTTTGTTTGGCTCAATAAGAACCTTTTGGTATCTCGTACAAAGCCCGAGATGGAGGCGAAAAGGGATGATTGACTCAACGAGGGAGTCTCTTATGTGTCTCGTACGAAGCCCGAGATAGAGGCTAAAAGTTTGACTTAACAAGAGAGTGTTTTTGTATCTCGTACGAAGCCCGAGATGGAGGCTAAAGGTTTGTTTCAGTTGAGTGACAGATCCAATATACTGATTTTAAAAGAGAAAATCAGTTCTTATATGAGCAACACTGTACTCAGGGATTTGATTTGAGGATCAGGGATATTTCCTTCTCTTTGAGGAAACGGGAAATCCAAAGGGTATTGAGACTGTCCGAGTCTGCGGGTTTCCTTCCTATTTAACGAAGGGGTCACTTGAGAATGTCTTTGAGACTCAACGAAGTTAGACTGTCCGTGTCTAGAGTTTTTATCTTTCGTACTATGCTTTGAGAAACAGTAGTAGACTCTATGAAAGGACTGTTCTATGAGGATGACTAGGTTCTGTTTCTATACCTCTAGGAGGTCGTCGGGACAATTTGTACGAAGCCCAAGAGGAGGCTGGAAACTTTTAAGAAGCCGACGGGTCCTTGTACGAAGCCCAAGAGGAGGCTATCATTCCCGAAGGAAGAGATCATTATACGAAGCCTAAGAGGAGGCTGTGAATACTTCTAAGAAGCCGTAGGGTCCTTGAATAATGCCCAAGAGGAGGCCGATGCTTTTAAGAAGCCCGTGGGTCTATCATCTCCTTTCCATTAGGAGAGATAACTCTTTTAAAGATAAAAACCACTGGTAAACGTGTGAGGTTTACTATCCAGCGACTTTTAACTTTTAAAGAGGGTTCCTTAGTTAAGGTCCAAGATTATGACCGTAGTGGGTACCCAAACCCCGAGACATTCAAGGAAAGCTATCCACAAGGAATAGATCAAGTCAGGAAAGTTCGAGAATTTGGAAGAAACTCAAAGATGCCATTCACGGAGAATACATTCATCTTGGGGAGTAGAGCTTCTTGACGATTCCTAAGGAGGACAGCCGAAGAGAAGACTGTATCTGGTGCTCCTATTGGGGATCTAGGCGTCTATTTCTACGAATAAATGAAACGGCGTCACCTAGTTCTAGACATAGTTGTCGGGGAAACTCGAAATATCTATACTATTATTACACAGTAGATATGAGTTTATGAAAGGAGACTTACAGTGAGCAGCCCCACAATACAGTTTATAATATGAAAGCAGTAAATGAAAGCGATAACCACTTACTCGGTTGGAGTGCTTCCATGCTGTTTGGTTAGTTGTTCAACAAAGAAAGATTGAAAACAACAGTATATTCAAAATCAAAGGAGAAAGTACTTTGAAAAAGAAAGATTTGGGGCTTACAGCTCAAGGAGAGGCCCAGGGTTTTATCAGTGAGCACACTGTTTGAATTTGTACAGAAGGACTTATACAAGTGACTGGGGCCCAAAAAAGGTTTTCTGTACAAAGGGATGGGTCTTACACTCTCTCAAGAGGCCCAAAAAGGTTTAAAGAAAAGAGTGGGGCTTATAACATGAGGGTAGGCCCAAATGATTTTTCGTTTAAAAATGGCGATCGCGCCGAGGTTTTCTTTTAACGCAGAGGGACTTATACAATAAGTGAGGCCCAAAATGTTTTGGTTAAAAGGGGGATTGGGTCTTACACTCTAATAGAGGCCCAAAGTGTTTTGAATGGGTCTTATAGCTCAAGGAGAGGCCCAGATGATTTTTATTTTTAAACGGGCGACGATCGCGCCGCTTACTTGTACAGAGGGACTTATACAATGAGTGAGGCCCAAAAAGTTTTTTGTACAAGGGGGGATGGGTCTTACACTCTCTCAAGAGGCCCAAGAGTTTTGAAAATGATTTATGAGGGTTGAATTAATCCAAAACCCTAATTTGTTTTCAAAATGTATTTAATTGAATAAAAATTCAATTAAAATGATCAAAAATTGTTTAACACATGGAAAACAAATTGTGATCTTGGATTAATGCTTCAAAAATTAAGTATTGACCTACAAAATAATTAGAAAGCATTAAAAGTTGCAAAATCAATGTAGAAAAAAATATTTAAAATGCCAAAAACAATCAAAATATTAATTCTTTACAAAAATATCAATTATATGAAATAAATAATATTTTTGGGATTTTTTTGTGAAAATAAAATATTTTAACATTTTTGTGAATTATTAAAAAAAGAATAAACTCAAAATCATTAAAACTCAGAGAGAAATTAATTTTTGAATCAATTAAACAAAATCACAAAATTCAAATATTTGAAAATCTGAAAATGGTGCCAAGAACACAAGCAAGAACACGCGCGTTTTCTGGGTTTGGCTGATTTGCATTTTCTATCCAATCTCACTGAATACTTGATTATAACATGCAATCTACATATCATTATGCTCGTCTCAACCTCACGATCATGTCTATGTACTTTAATTTCATTTAAATTAAACATACAACAAGAAATCACGAAGAGACCTCAAGAACCCTAATTTCTGCATGAAGGCTAGGATTTTTGATACACGATTCAAACAATGCAATTAATTGAGGGAAAACATTCCATGCATGATTATGAACATATGGCCAAATTATTGTGCGAGGAAATATGCATGGATTGAGAGATGACCAAGTATGTGCTTACCTCCAAGTCGTGACAGCAAGAGCAGATGTGATTTTGAGTTGGAGGTGTTACAGACAAGTTGTGATGATCTGGACAACTTCCCTACACCATATGGAGTGTGTTTGAACACTTAGATTGAATTGAAATGGACTGGATCAGTTTATGGCATCTCAGCTGCAACTTCACTTCAAACTTGTGTGGATGGCAAGTGATTTTGAGATTTTGATGTTCCAGATGTTATGTGAGTGTTTGATCAGCTCATATGTGATGTATGTGAGGTGTGTGAGTGATTGGTTTGATTGGAATTGCTCTCAAATTCAAAACCCGATAGCTACCTTGCTAAGAAAGGCATTTTTGCCAAGAGAAAGAGATTTTGAGGAAAGCATCTGTTAGATGGCTTTGGTGTACTCAAACTGACCACAATTGAGCTCTATTTATAGTAGAGCAAGTTTGTTTTGCAAGGAATAGTGCATGGCAGCTGGTAAATAGGTTTGGCCAATGTTGGCAAATGAAAATCCAAGTCTCCTCTAGCCATTGACTAGAGGTTAGGGCACAGAGCTTTGGTCCCCTTGGTCTTGGATAAGTCTTGACTGATTTCAGATGAGAATGGCTCAGTCCATGCCACCTTGATGGTTCCATTGAATGCCTCATTCCAAACTTGAAGTCTTGTCCCTACTTTGGCAACTCTAGGTTCAACATGCTATTCCTTGTTCCTTGGACCTTGGAGGCTTGGCTCAGTGATTGTCCCCTTTAGATTCAATCCTCAGATGTGTCCAAGTGGATAGGAGCATTTGAATTTGGCTGATTTTGGCAAATCGAGCAAAATTGCAAATTCTGCCTTGCCTTGACAGATTTCAGCAAGGCAACTTGGCAATGTTGTATCTCATGGTGTAGGTTGAATTTGGCAATGTTCTTGGCCATTTTGGAAAGCTCTTACATGATACAACAACTGTTTGAACAAGTTTGGTTTTGATCTCTTTTGATTCCAAGTGAAAAATCCCCCTACATTTGGCAAAAAGTGAGGCAGAATCTGACTTAGTGAAAATTTCACTAAGTGTTGGAAAAAGTGACATTTTCACTTTTTAACCACTTTGATCACTCCATAACTCAAAATCCTTAATGAATTGGAATGACTTGTAGTTGAAGTTTTTGTAGGTGATAATGAGGGCTACAAATCCATCTTTGGATGAGAAAAAATGGCCTTGTGGTTTAGGAGTTATGGTCCTCCAAAGTTGGTACCTTTGCCACTTTATTTTTAACTTAGAAAAATTTCTAAGTTTTATGGTTACCCCTTTTACAAGTTATCTCACTTTTCTTGATTTTTCTTGATGAATGATGATTCAAATCATACATTAACATCATTTTAGGGTTAAAAATCCATTTTGGTGAAAAATCTCAAAAAGTCAAAGTTGACTTTTGTGCACAGTTGACTTTTTATCAGATGAATTCCAAACTGTGCAATTCTTCAGGAAATCATGTCCTTGACCTAAATCAAACTTGATGGACATGTTCCATGGGTGTCATAGGGTATATTCAATCATGTATTAGGGTTTGGGAGCATGTCCTGGTCAAAAGTCAAAGTTACAGTTAACTTTTCCCTTAAAACCCTAATTGTGGTGCAGATGAAATTGAGACTTGTTGCTCAAGCTTCTTGGATTAATCCATTGTCCCAAATGGATCAATATGGTATATTAGAGACCCTCAAATCATCTCTTGAGGTCTTGGCTCATGATTTGTCCCAAAAGTCAACTTAGGGGTGAATTAGGTCAAGAAACCCTAATTCCTGATTTTTGATGAATGCATCCCTTGAGGAAAAATTGACTTGATGCATGGGTTCATGAGGTTCCATGAAGTATATTAGGTTATGTTTTGGATCAATGGCTTGTGCCCAGATGAAAATTTCCATCTGGAGGCCCTGGTCGACCAAAACCCTAATTTGGTGATACTGTCGATCTTGAGACTTGATCCACCTAGAAGGGAGCAGCCTTGTGCTTAATCCTTGAAGTGGGAGTCCTTTTTGATCCATGGTGGATATTTAAGAGATTAGACAAGTTGAAGATCATGTCATTTCTTGATTGATCCTTTGTCTAAGCACTCAGAGAGGGCTTGAAACCTTAATTTTGATTATAGTGGATGCTCACCCATCTTTGGGGAGACTGATGAAGCATGATGGTTCATCCATATTGTGATGATGATTTTCACAATGATGGGAAATCTAAGTGGTCAAAATTTGGGGTATTACACTAAGCAAGTGGACGGGTCCTTGAAGGATGTTGCTCGGGTGTTTATGATGTTTACTTTGTTGAAAGCTGAAAGAAAAGTTGTGATTGGCGATCTACCAGTTGTGTGTGAACTTCCAGAGGTGTTCCTAGATTATATTAGTGATTTTTCGGCGGAGCATGAGGCTGAGTTCGCCATAGACTTAGTACCTGGTACTAGTCCTGTTTCGATGGAACCTTATAGAATGTCGACTTCAGAGATGAGTGAGTTGAAGAAACAGTTAGAGGATCTACTTAAGAAAAAGTTTGTTCGACCTGTATTCGCCGTAGGGAACGCAAACATTGTTGGTCAAGAAGAAAGATGGTAACATGAGATTGTATGTTGATTATCGACAGCTGCATAAGGTTACTATCAAAAATAAGTATCAATAATTTTTTTTACATTTAAATAAATATTTTTATCAACCACGTGCCCATGTGAGTCCACATAATGTAAACCCAACTAGCACACTAACATATTGTTTGTTTAAACTGATAGTGACACGTAATATTCAATTATATAAATATTTTTTATTATAATTAATATTTTTGTTGATGTTTATTTTCATAACATTTTTTAGGTTTTTAATTTAAAGATATTATGAAATGATAGGAGAAAATGAAAAGACTTTATTCTTTCCATTATGAATGTGAGATTTTAAATTAAAATAGACTTATTATTATGAATGTGCGATTTTAAATAACAAAGATTTATATAATTCAATGTATTTTTTTAGCTTATTTAAAATTTTAAATTTAAATAGGTTTATTATTATTATTATTTTTATTTGATGTTTTATTATTTTAAAATATAATATATATCAATTGTAATTATAAATATTATATATTAAAATATAATATTTTTTTTTGGAATAATAAGAAATTGATTGAAACCAAACTCACAATACAACCAAGGCGGTCCAACGAGCCAGCCACCAAATCGAACTGAAAAATCACCTAAGGCTTCATGAGCCTACTTAGATGATGCCTCCACTTCGGCCTACCCCACATCCTATGCATAATGATATCGATGATTTTAGAACATATACAACAGTTACTAATAATCTTCCTCAAACAGTTTGTGTTTCTAAACTTCCAAGCTTCATATACAGTTTTCGCAAACGCGCACTTAAGGATAGATGTCTTCCACCCTTTGCCTTAGCTTTGAGTAATGACCCAATCCAATTCTGCAGCCAGTTTAGCACATGTTGCCATATAAGCCTCATCACATCACAATGAAAAAGCAAATGTTGCAGGTCCTCAGTTTGTCTACAGAAAACACACATATTATTATCAATAAATCCAAACTGATGCATCCTCTCTTTGGTGGCAAGTCTATCATGACAAGCCATCCAAAGAGTAAACAACGCCCTCGGCATAACATTGTTTTCATACATTATTTTCCTCCACTCTACCACTTGATGTTGCTCTTTAAACTCCTTGTTAAACAGTCGGGTTTTAAATTTTCCTTGTTGAATCAAACTATTCCATAATTGGTTTTGATTCGTCGTATTCCTCTGTTTCAAAATCACTTTTAGGATCCAAAAGCAGTTACTCTTCACCGGCACACACATGACGTCCATACCTTTCATATAGTAACAATGGATCCACTTGACCCAAAGGTTGTTCGCCTTACCACTCAAGTTCCACAACAGCTTCAAGAGACTAGCTTTGTTCCAAACAGCCAGTGATATAATATTCAGGTCACCCTGCTTTTTAGAAGAGCACGCTTTCTCCCAAGAGATTGTGGCTTTCCTCGAAACTTTGTCTGAAGCGACCTATAAAAACAATCTGTAAACAGCTTCCACAACCTTAACAACCTTCTTGGGGATAAGGATGCATTGCATCCAATAGTTAGTTATCGAGAAAAGGACACTCTTTATAAGCTGAAAACGATATAAAATAATATAAATATTTTATCATAAATTTTGAAATTTAATATAATTAATTATATTTTAAAACACCAAATTAAAATAATTATATTTATTTAAAATTTTAACAAATTTTTTTTTCTTTTAATATGAAAATTATATGAAAAGGAAAAAAAATGAAGTCATTAAGCAAAATATTGAATAATACAAGAACATGTTAACTATAGATTCCGATATTTTTGTAGATAATGCCAAAACAAAAATCATATTTGTATACGAAAAAAATATATATTGTTGATTCAAAGATTTTTATATACGGAAAAAATTATGGGCACTGATTTATTATCTCTTTTAAAAATAATAAACTTTATTAGTTAAACAGTTTTGTCTTTATATCATTTAATTTTTATTATATTTTTAAAATATATGCTTGTACATATCAGAATCTGTCTCGGGTGTGTTTGGTTCGGGGTAGATGGAGGGGATGAGAGGGGAATGGAGGGGAAATTTTTAATTAAATATGTTTGGTTCAAATTTTAAGAGGGGAGGGGTGGGGAGGGGAGGGAGCAAAATCCACTACAACAGATAAGACCTTAGACAGCGCTTTTTTTGCCCTTAGACAGAGCTTTTAAGCGCTGTATAAACCTGCGCTGCTATAGGTTTAGACAGCGCTTTGGTTAATACCAAAAGCGCTGTCTAAAGGTGGGTATATTTAATGAAAAGCGCTGTCTATGGTACCTTTATATAAAATTTTTCGTATACCTTAGACAGCGCTTTTGGTGAAAGCGCTGTCTAAGCCCTACCTTGTTTGACTTTTTTTGGTATACCTTAGACAGCGCTTTCACCAAAAGCGCTGTCTAAGGTTTACCTTAGACAGCGCTTTTGGTAAAAGCGCTGTCTAAGGTATATGAAAAATTTTATATAAATTTTTTAAAACCTCAATTTTTACCAGGTTTTTTCAACCAGAATTTGACCTGTTTTTTCAACCTGTTTTTGACCTGTTCAGAAAAATACCACAATTTGGAGATTCAAATCAATCCAATTTATCCTATTTAAATGTACCAATTTACACCCAAATTATATATCCAAAACAATTGGCAATTCAAACCAATATATATATTTAAAATTACAAACCAAAATTATATACTAGTACAAATGCACATATCACTTATACTAGTACTTTTGCATCCAACCAAAGGTATGCTTCAAATCTACATTATAGGTCCTGAAAACACAAAGATTGTAATTCAATTAAAATAATACATAAACAAAGTTACACATATTTAAATTCTCATCAATTAAAGTAAGAGTACAATATTATACCTTGTAAAATTCCGAGCTCCATAATGAATTGACACCAATCCTCTTTAATTTCATCTAATTGAGAAATTGAGTAATGAGCACACTTGCATTCTTCAAAGTACTACATAATAATATAACATAGTTTGATTTAGTTTTAACTATTTCATTAGACATGAGAGATATGTGTTAATATTAAAATAACTCATAAGTTAGAAATACATACATCGGATGGAATCTCTATTCGATCCAACAAAAGAGTGTCTCTCATAAACCTCAACATGAAATAGCCGCAATCTATTTGATTGCGTTGCCGAGGACACTATAAATGAAAAGAAAACATGGATAAATCCTAAGTTTTATCAAGTAGCATCACAAATATAATAACACATGTGATAATTAATATACCTTCACTGTATTCCATGTAATAATGGGGTTGACTCTCCGCTGTGGTAGATGGCTAGCTCGTAGTGCTAGGAAAGCTTGTATAGCGCTAATAAAATATAAGTGAATATTTAGAAAAATTCACATAAATAAATAAACAAACAAATAAATATACACATTCATATTTAGAACAATCTCACTTACGTGTCAATACACTTCTTCAAATCCGGGTATGTTGTCCAATCATTTCCTAACGAATCCAGATAATACACCATTGCTCTGCTAGGATTAATTGCGACCAACAACCAATGTCCACTGTAAGATTAAACAAGTGTTAGATGGAAAATTTCTACACGACGTCAAAATACAAAAAAACTATAATAGATGAATTTAGAATGAAAATCTAACCCAGTATTAAACAGTAAAAAGAACAACTTTTCCGTTTCTTGGTTGTCCATAAAGACATGGCGTATATACGCCAGGACCTCATCTGGTTTATTGATTATTAAGGTTAAGTTGACAGACGCCGGGCATAGGAATGCAAATCTTTGCTGCAATCCGTGTGGGCGCATAACTCTGTCATACAGAAACCTTAAATAAAAACATCATTAACATTAGACTATTCATTTGAAACATAAAGTAAATAAGTTGTTCAATTAATATACCAAAGTAGATCGGATATATACCTCACGTATGTATTGACAACAGTGCCGCCCAATTCTTCATGATTGAAAACTTGCTCGAAGTCTTCATTACTAATAATTTGGTCATGTTCAAAGCCATAGATACCTTTCTCCATATGTATAAGACGAACACCTCCGGTGATAATATCTGTCACTTGTAGATACGTCTGGAGGCACGACCTAAACTTGGAGATAGGTTGTTTTCTACCCCTGCTCTTCTTAGCACCAACATTTTTTTGCATTGAAATGTTGCTAATCTGTTTACCAGGCAGCTATATATCATATAATTTGTTAGATGAAGTATAAGATATCCAATTTAACATTTTCTATGCATAAATATCATATAATTGTGATGTACCTGTTTTTTTGAAACAACGGACTCGGTATGCTCCGGAATCCGCTTATCCTTTGTTTTGGATTTTGTTCGAGTCTAAATAACATTACCATGTAAAAAATGAAAATAAAATGCTCGTAAAATATTTGAATCTACACATTAAGGTTAACAAAGGTTTATAACGGTTTTAAGCATACCTCATATCCTACGAGTATGAGGTTTGACGGCCATGCAACATACGACCCTATAGCATCTCGCACCAATGTTACATCCGAATCATCGTCAGGATAGGGTAATGGTGCTTCCTCCTCTATAGCAATATCAACTGATACTTTCAAACTTCCAGTAGGGAGGGATTTATTGTGAAGTAATTGTACCCCATTGTTATACACTTTTCCCTTTGCAACATTCCGATAAGTTGGTGAAGATAAGAAGAGCTGACATTGGGAAACGCCCTAAAACCAAAAATAAATATGCCATTGTTAATGTGTATATATGTCATTTAAATAATTTAAGCTACTAATTTAATTTCATAAATATATATATAAATACCTCTGGAATAATCGGATGAAAGCTGCAGTTGATACTATCTTTCTCCGATCCATCTCTAACACATGAAGCGTTATCCCTTTCTTTTTCCTTTCGTAATTCCCAAACCTCAGCTTCTAGTGCTTCCAATTTAGCTTGAAG
Source organism: Lathyrus tuberosus (assembly GCA_022829125.1). Lineage (NCBI taxonomy): Eukaryota > Viridiplantae > Streptophyta > Magnoliopsida > Fabales > Fabaceae > Lathyrus > Lathyrus tuberosus. The sequence goes on from JALAZF010000237.1 coordinate 1,745,167, forward strand.
TTCTGCATTACTAGCAACCTTTCCCTTTTTAATATTCAAGGAGGTCGGGGTGATCCCAAATGCCTTACCCCTCACCCGACCAGAATACTCAGGGACATCTAATGCCCGACTAAGTATGCTCCTGGTATCGTCTGGAGATACAGACTGAGATAACGCCTCCTGAAAATCAGATGAATATCGAATATTTGTCAAATATTTGTTAATAAAGTTTTGATTTAATTAAAGAAATATTGTTATACTTACACATTTCTCAAATACTTGTAGAACCTCTACTGCAACAACTCCAGACTTGCCCACACGGGCTTCCTTCCACAAGACATGTGCAGGAAGAGATGTTTCAGAGCTATTCGCCTGTTGTAACTACATATAAAGCCAAATAATATGATCAACTATAACTCATGATGAACAATTATTATAGCATTGCAATATATTGATACTTACCAAAGATTGCTCCAAACGTCCATATCCAACAGGTCCTTTCCTATATTTATACTTGGGAGCTGATGCTCTTTCCCGATTAATTGCACTTAATTGCGTAAATTCTGGGGTTTGTCGTTTGGATTTAAACGTTACCCATTCTTGTGGTGAAATCAAACTTGCATATTTAGATGGATACTCTCCATCAACAAAGTTATCGTCAGCATCCCTAAGATAGGTGCGGTTTAAATATGTCCTAAACCCTCTTAGGAGCTTCCCTGCCAATCTCATCAAAAAAGCTTTTCTTTCTTCCTCGACGTTGAAGCACCTCTAAAAAAACCATACACATTGGTTAGTACAAATAATTTGAAGGACATAATTAGTTGGCATAATTAAAGACATAATTATGGTACCTTTATCTCATTCCAAATTTTTTCTTTGGTTTCCTTCAACTGTTTGGATCTCCAATCATCACAAGTAATAGGAACCACATTCCTTACAAGTGCACCAATGAAACTTGTCAAAGTATGACCGTTAGGCTCAATAAGTGTATTCTGGGCGCTCCAATGCACATTATAAGTGATGCCTTGATCTCTAGCACGGATCACTCTCTTCATAATGGTTATTCCTCTTCTAATCTCTGCTTCCATAGATCTGTTACTTCCAACCTGAATATCGGGATCATCATCATGTAGGTGATCATCATCATGTGGGTGATCATCATCATGTGGGTGATCATTGTTAGTAGCCATCTAACCTGTAATAAATAAATCAAGGATATCAAATATAATATATAACAAATATAATAAAGAAATCAAGGATATCAAATATAACAAATATGACATAATATATAACAAATATAAGAAAGAAATCAAGTATATAACAAATTTTACCTCTTTAGCTATAATGGCTAAAGAGTTGGATATGTTTTAAAATAAAAGTTTTTTAGAAGATTTAATAAAACTAAACTAAACTATTTAGAAGATGTTTTAAACAAAACTTCATTAAACAAAACTTCATTAAACTAAACTATTTAGAAGATGTTTTAAACAAAACTTCATTAAACTAAACTAAACTAAACTAAACTAAACTAAACTAAACTAAACGATTTAACAAATATAATAAAATATGTTTTAAACAAAAATACTTGGAGTTAGCTCACTAAAACTAACCTAAACTAGCATGTTAACAATTCAAATTCCAACAACAGTCCAACTAATTTTGACCTAAACAATAACTTCATTAACAAAACTCATCAAACATACTCATCAAACATACACATTCACTACAAAACTTCATTAACAAATCTTCATTAACAAAACTCATTAACAAACTCATCAAATATACTCATTCACTACAAAACTTCATTAACAAAACTTCAAACATACTCATTCACTACAAAACTTCATTAATAAAACAGTCCAACATAACTTCATTAACAAAACTCATCAAAGAGCAGAAAGAACGAAAACTCATTTTCATTAACTTCATTAACAAAACTCATTTTCATTAACTTCATTAACAAAACTTAACAAAACACAACAACGACGTACCTTTAACGACGGTAACAACGGCAATGCAAGAACGAAATGTATCAAAGAGCAGAAACGGACGGACGACGGCAATGAGCAGAAACGAACGACGACGGAAATGAGCAGAAACAGACGGACGGCAAGGTTTTTCGGTGAAGGTTTACGGTTGACGGACGATTGACAGTGAAGGTTTTTCGGTGAAGGGTTTTGAGCTCGGTTCGCATGCAAGGGAGAAGAAAGAGCGGAAATATGAAAATGAATACTGACTATTCATATATTTTAATTTTATTAGACCTTAGACAGCGCTTTTAAAAGCGCTTTCAAAGGTTGGCCTTAGACAGCGCTTTTGATTTTATTTTTTTTAATTTTTAAGACCTTAGAAAGCGCTTTTAACTAAAGCGCTGTCTAATATTTTCCATTAATTTTTTTTTTTAATTTATAAGACCTTATAAAGCACTTTTTACCAAAGCGCTGTCTAAGGTCTTATATTTTTTTGCGCTTTTACTTTTATAAATGGCTAGTTTCTTTGTTTTTAACTTATAGCAGCGCTTTTGTATTAAAGCGCTGTCTAAGGTGCGATGTTATAACGTACTTTTGTTGTAGTGATCCCTCTAAAACACACTTTTTACTTCCCTCCAATTTGAAGGGATTTGGAGGGGAGGGAAGGGAATATGGGTTTATATATCTAAAAAATTATTATATTTACTACAATATCCTCATTTTAATTTTAGTATTTCAAAATTATTCGTTTTCTTTCGTGTTACTACTTTCTTCTGTGTGATTTTCTCGATTGCTTCCATCGTCTTATTATAATTGTTATCTATATTCAAATTATTTTAGAATTTTTGTACTTTATAAAAATCATAATCATTGCACTTTGTTTTGTTTTTTAATTAAAAATATTATGTTTTGTTACATTCGTTTTTTATTCTAATTCTGTTATGTATCATATCATATTTTTATATATCAAATTTTAAACCATTCATTTTTTTTGTTTATACATTTTATTAAACATTTTGAACCATTAATATTTAATAATAATTTATTTTATGTATTTGTTTTGTTAGATGACTCAACACGATTTAAACGTTGTTATCGCATATAGTTTAATTTATATTGAAGAGTTATACTTTAAATCAAGTGTACTCAATTTTTTAACGTTATGTGGTAAATAAATACTTTTTAGTCACTCAATATTAAAAATTTTATTATCATAAAAAATATGCATGAATTTTTCACATATGAATATTATATCACCTATATAAGATCATAAGGATAAAAATGTAAATTATTAATATAATATCTCCCCTCGCCTCCTGAACCAAACACATTTTAAATTAAAATTCCTCCTCTCCCCTCCTCTCTTTTGACAGGTGTATCTTTAATTTTTATTTTTAAAAGATCAAAAGTAATCTTAAAGGTGCATAATTGATTTTTATGTGTTAGATTATTGTTTTAAATAGATTTGACTAGATCTTTAAAAAAAATTTAAAATTAAAATTTAGAGTGAAAACCCATTTTAGTCACTCACAAAAATTGGAGAATCCAAATGAATCCTTAAAAAAAGTCGCTATTAAATCTCTTGCAAAATTTAAGCGAGTCATGTTAGTCCCTTTATGAATATTTTTCTCAAACCGGTTTTTTTCCTACTTTTGAACCATGACTAGTGTAACGCACATTTTTATTTAATTAATTTTAATAATTAAATTATGTGAAATGTATGTGTTATTTGATGTTTGACGTGTTAGAGAAACCCTTTGGTGTAGGGTAGTGGCTTAGAGAGTAGAATTTAAGGTGTTGGGGGTGTGTGCGTAAAAGTGTAGAGACATGCGGGTGGTGGGAGCATTATATAGTTATTATTATTATTTAAATTTGGATCATATAAATAAGATAATAGCAATAGTAATAATTAAATAATTATTTTGATTATTATTATTATAATGTTACATTAAATAAATATTTGGTAGATATAATATTTATTTTAGTAGGGAGAACAAGGTGTTAATGAGAAAAGATTAATAAAATAAGAAGAAAAATGGGGAATAGGGAGTAGAAACTGTCAGACACTTAAAATTGAGGAAAAAGCTGAGAGAAGGTGAATAGAAAGCTACGGTTTAAGGAAGAAGAAGAGAACCCCCATTGTTGAAGTGTTTTTTTTCAAGAAATCTAAGGTAAAGTTGAGATCTCCTCTTGTATAATGGGATTATATATAGTATGTGAGTGGATAATTATTCACTATATGTTGATTTTTACTTTCTCGGTGTTCGGATTAATTCGATGCATGATGATGTTGATTTGTATGTGTTTGATGAATTGGGCGGTTTGTGAATGTTTAGATTTCTGTATGTTGTTAGCAATGATAGTCCTAAACTGGAATAAAGGAATTGGTATGAAAATTGGGGTTTTTGGGAGGTGTTGGAACTTATTTTCGTACTACAAAATTGCAGAAAAATCATTTTTTTGGTGTAACTGGTTACCAGTTTTGGTGTTACCGGTTGCACTGTCAAGAAAAAAAGCGTAAAATCTGGATCTGGGGGGGAAGGTGGGGGGGGGGGGGGGGGGGGAGGGGTAACCGGTTACCAGTTTTGGTGTAACCAGTTACACTGGGAGAAAACATTCATAAAAATTTGAAAATTCATAACTTGAGTTACGGGTGTCCGATTGAGGTGTCGCTCGAAACGTTAGGATGCTAACACAATGAACTTTCTTTTATAAATAGTTTCATTACCTATAATTGATTTAAATGTTGAGTGATGGTGTCATATCCCAAATTTTGACCAGACATTTTTGAACTTGCATTCATATGATTTTATTTTCACTTTGCATCATCTGTATAGTTTAACATGCTTTTCATCTTGCATAATGCCCAAGTTATCTGCCAGAATGAACTTGTTGGATTTATAGCCAAATCGGTCAAACTGAAAGTCAGTTGTGCGTAAAATCAGTGGGCGGAAATTTTTAAAATCGAGCCGGCAAATGTCAGCCATATTAATCTATGTTTCGCGTAGTTTAACCTGACGTGCTTGTTTGAATTTTTTCGATTGTTTTTCAGTCGCATTTTGGACAGATTAAGCCATTTAACCGAGTAAAATTTATTTCAAAATTCGAATAAACGCTGTATTTTTCCAATACGTATATTTCGCGCTGATCATTTTGGTGTATTCATTAATTTTTTTCAAGCACTTCGATACTGTTCCAATTATTTGTTTTTTACCGATTTCATTTCTATTCTTTAATTAATAATTATATTAATTAATCACATTTTAATTTAAGTTTATTTTAATAACTTCATTTCATTTTTAGTATTTTTTATAATATTTATTTTTGTCTTTATCTCCTTTTGAAAAATACTTAATAGTTAAGTTTTTAAAGGTGAGTTTGCTTTTCTTTTTTTTTTGATAAACATTATGTACATATATCATTAAAATATAATAGAACAAAATCTTCATATGAAAAAGGTACAAACCATCATACTCCTTCCTAGGGCTGGACAACGGGCCGGGTTGGGCGGTTTCGGACCCAAAAGCCTCACCCATCCCAACCCGCGGTTGAGAAATATAAGCCCATTTCCGCCCATTTTCTTAATCGATTTGGACGGGTTGGGTTAGCACGGATCGCGGGTTTACACACACGGTTTAGACGGGTTATTGAGTTATTTTTTTGTTGAGAGAAATTAAACTAAATCAAACATAAATATAAATTAACAAAAACACAATTGGATATAATTAATAGTAATGTTTTACTAAGTATATCATTATACATAATTCATGTTTTGTGTTTCTTCTTACATGATCCAAAATTAAACACAATAGTTACTGCTACATGTTACTTTCTACACCTTAAAATAATTGTACACTTTCATGAAATGAACTTTCTTACACCTAGTGGCCAGAAGCACTATGTACAAGCATTTTTTGATTTCAACAAATGAAGTTTGTAAGGCTCCCCAAGTAACTAGTTGTTATTCATATGGCTAGATGCTCTGACATGTGAGATATGTCCTTTTTAAATTCAACAGCAAGCCATCCCATAAGAAATGAACCAATCTAAAATGAAATGTAAAAAACAAAACACATTAGCATCTGAATCAGGTTCCTTTTGTGTGCACTTCAAAATGGACTTAACAAGTTTCAAAATGGACTCAGTTGTACAAATACAAATAGCATAAAAAACAACTCAAACATAATTATTACACAACTACAAATACAAATAGCACTAAGGTACATGAACAATAACAAATAACATAAAAAAATAGATCTACAAATAGCACTTAAATTTAAAAATGGAAAGAAATCAAACACCCTAAGAATTAAAAAGAAACATGTAATACTTTTGGTAGAAACATGCACAAAATTTAATCATATGCTGATCAAGAAAATGAATTTAAAAAGAATTAAAAATTAGCAACAATTTCTATAGTACATGTATGCTGGAAATAGTATATCATCTTATTTGTTTAATATCTCATCTTCCTGTAATAACACTCAATGACTTTCTATGATACCTTATTTGTTTAATATCTCATCTTCCTATAACCTTCCATTTTTAAATAATAGATAAATAGTATTAAATATATCTAAGAAATGGACACTTGAAAAAGAACAGAAGGGATATGCATATGTAGATTTTGTATTACTGTTGTCTTTACTACTAGTATGTAGTATGCATAGGATATGGTAGGAATTAAAAATCCAATCAGCAGTTCCCAAAAATGATCCCAACATATAATGGATTCTTAATTAAAATATTGAATATCAAGAACTATCATGAGAAAAGGAAATACTGAAATCCAAGTTAATTCTTCTTATTATATCTATACTTGAATGCCATCCCACAACAAATTAATTCACAGATGAAAGACCTTAGAAAAGAGGCAAGGTGTGGGGAAAAAGAACAAGCATCCATTGTCTCTCATATACTGAACAAAATTCAAGTCCTAGTAAAATTCATACCACATAAATTGATGCCACAAGGTCATAAAGGGGTAGAAGGAACGTAATTGACTGTACCATCAACTACATTTTGTGAGGAAGGTCTTTTGAGGAAGGGGTTTTAGAGCTAAGACTATCCAGTACTGCAAATGCTCATCTACTATCTCAGCCTCCTCCTTGCTCAATTCTGAAAGTAAACATTTGTTTTTGAAAGAGTTATAACATGTTAATGTCACTTTTCTTTTAATGTTACATGAGACAGTTGTTAGGAAAATGCAAAGGGTGACACAAAAAACTTACGAAACGCATCACACTGCCCTTCAACTGGTAGCTTTAAGTTATCTATACCCAAAGTAACAAGAGTCAATTGGGGAACAAATCAAAATTCAACACAACAACTCAGAAATCAAAACAATAAAGTCAGAATTCAAAACAACAACTAAGAAATCAAAATAACAAATTCAGGCTTACTTTAATTAGAATATCGTCCAACTCCAAATCACCCTTGAACTCGATTAACCTATCATAAAATAAAAACAACAATGTCAGAAATAAAAACAACAAACCTTACAATCCTTGAATCTATGTCAAATTTCTTGAAATGTCCAAATGTTTATGAGAAACAACACCAGAAAATAAGACATCATATCAACACAAAATGGTTATTCAAAACCCTAAATAGAAAAACCTAACCATACATAACTCTAAAACTGAATTAGAACCACAAACCTTGCAAATAAATGTAGAACAATGGCAGATCGAAGTAGAAAAATGGTTTTTTGTGATGGTTAGTGAGAATAACGGTGAGGGTGAGTAACAGTGAGTGATTGTGGTGGACTGAGTATTCCTCGTGGTGGAGTGGTGGTGGCGCTGAGGGTTAGTTACAGTGGTGATTGATGAGAGGAGGAAAGAAATTGTGGTTTGAGAGAGAGAGAGAGTGTGGAGCTCTGCTAGGGTTTCGAATGAGAGAGAGAGGGAGAGTTTGGTGATGAAATGAGTAAAATGAACGTGTTTCATCTGCTGGTGCCATTCTATGTGTAAAACTACATGGTTACATACTAATGAATTTTGGGCGGGTCTGGGTACCCGCGGTTCAGTTTTTATTACCCAGCCCGCCCATTATAAACCACCTCAAACCGACTATTTCACCCGCTAGACCCGTTGGGCCGTTTGAACCCGCCCATTTGTTTTTTTTTCTTCGGTTTTTACCGGTTTGGCCTGGGTTTGCGGGTCTTGTCCACCCCTACTCCTTCCTCATGCTACAGCAGCGCGGGACCACAAGGCCAACCACACAATATACCACTTTCATCCTATTTTCTCTCATAGGCCTGCTACATACACCATTAATGCCCTTTTTTTTAATTAAAAGAAACAAGACCCCGGTTTAGCTCACTCTCTCAAGACTTGATTAACAAAAAGAAAAACAATACAAGCCTGTATCCCCATTTCATATCTCCGGCGCATGGACCCCAACATTTTTTTATCATCATCAATTCATAATACTCCCATACACTCATCGCCTTTCATGATCCATTTTTCCATTTTAATCCACCCTACTTCATTAAACTCCATGCACATGCCTTTACCTCACTACCATCCCATTTTCATCATAAATGGCAGCTCCCTTTGAAACAAAACAAAAACCTGCACTTCATGACATAACAAAACCATACTTCACCTTCACCTTTTAGATACAAATCAAAACCATAAAACAACACACATTACTACCTACACATACCGTTACTCCTTCAATGAAATAAAACCATGCGCATGACAATACACAAGACACCGCCTTTTTTTTTTCAAAATCGCACGTACCTCCCTTTCAACGCATGAAAACTCCACCCATTTAACCTTCTTATCTCTTCTTATCTCCCTCACTACAAAACAATCATCAAACAATCATAAACAAATAGCAACATCACCATATACAAACCTTGCATCACTTCACCTTTTGGTTTTTGTTATCTAACAAAACCACTCAACCCTTCACAAACTTCACCTCCCATTAATCACTCTCATTTTCCTCTTCAAACAACAACCTACCTCCATCATCTTAATCTCACATTTCTCTCCATGAAAACACTGCCCTCCTGCGTGTTTTTCTGAGACAAAGCCACCTTTCTTCTTCACATAATGGAAGTTGCGAGTTTCAAGAAGAGAAAAGCATAAGCCACTCGCACCAAAAAAGCTTCCTCATCACATCACCCTTCTTCCACGACACAGACAGCTTATTCCTCCCTTTTCATTCTACACATATCATGGCCATGCTCAACATCTTTATCACCCACAAACTTTCATGAAGCAACCCTTCATTATCTCTAACACAAAACTCCCTCCTCACACTGCTCACAAATCGTGCCACTACAACAAACAATCCACCGCTCTCGTCCGCCATCACAACCACAATACAATCTTCTCCTCTTCATCTTTCCATAATACCTACACACAAATCACACTTTAAGAAAAAGAAAAGGAGGGCTTGATGCTTTCATTTCCTTCTCGAAGCCACACGTGCCAACTTTCTTCATTCTACATAGCCATTGAACCTCCATCTTCCACCATAAAACAACCATAAACCACTTGCTTCACTTTGTGAACTCCTCTATTACTCACCAAACCACACCTTCATCCCAACGACTTCAGCAAAACCCTCCACAACTCGCCACAACAACGTCACGACACTTCATCGCTATCAACATTCAACAACTGGCGACGCTGAGGACAGAGAGGCGCGAAAAAAAACAAAGGGAGTTGCAAACAATGATTGAGAGGAAAAGCATTGATATCGTGGGAAAGAAAAAGAAAAGAGAAACGTGATTTTCCTCACGAGTGGTAACCTGAGTTTTCCCTTTTTCTTCTTTTTTTTTTCTTTTGTTTTCTTTACTGTTACTATTAGGATAAGTGTAGTTCCTTTTCTTAGATTTGATTTGCTCCTAACACCCCCATTAGGCCCATTAAGCTTTCTTGACACCTCTCTTGTGTGTTTTAACCATTTGTTTTTTTTATATATATATAATCTTTTCTTTTATTTAATATCGGAAAAGACATAAAAAAATATTCTAATTACTCATTTATTCTATTTCTCTTTTTTTTTTAAATTGATTTATATATTCATAGAAAAAACAAAAAAAAGTATTATTATTTATAGTAAAGTACTAATTAATTTTTATTAAGTATCCATGTTTAGTCTTTATCGAAAATAGTCTTTATATATAAATTTGTATGATTAAGCGTTTGAACTTTGATATTTTTTAGATTGGATTTACTTTTGATTAGATAATAAAAACCTCACAGAAATACTTTCATAATTAGATTTGGTACGTTATCTTTTCAATTTTGACTTTAGTTTAGATCTTAATTACTTAGGATTTATTTTTGATCATTTCAATCTTAATTTCTACAAATTTCTTTGACTCCTGACTTTTGTGATTTGTGACTTGATTCCTAGGCTTGAGGCTTTGGCTCTTTTGTCTGATCTTGATCTCGATTCTTGCATTGACTATGTCATGGCTCATGTCTTGAGCTAATAATTATTCATCTAACTTGTGCATTTTCTATCATTTTATTTCTAATTCTATTTTGTGTCGGGTACTTTCATGACTTAATCTTTTTATTGATTATTCTTTATGCTTGAGTATTACTTTAATTATTTGCTTGTTTGCTCACATGCTCCCTTAGGTTTCTTAGTTCAACTTAATCTTCGATTACGTTAGAAGTAAGATAGACTTTAGGCTTTGATCTTCACATGACAACATTAGGTTAGAATTTTCCCTTGGAACTTTACTTTAGGGCCATCCCAAGCATGACAACATTAGATTATACTTTTCCCTTTTATCTCAACTTTAGGACCATCATTGCATGAAAACATTTAGGACTCAGTTTCCCCTAGATCTTTCATTCTTTTGCATCCAAATCTTTTCTTGCATCAAAATCCAAAAACACTTAATAAACATGATGCGTGTAGTGCGTCACGAGTCTTAAGTATATGGAAAAAGATGAGAGGAATCTTCCTTACCTCTTCTTAGAGTGTTTTGTACGCGAGACACTTGGATCGTTTATACGAAACATTCGCTCATATGTCACAGACTTTAGTGCAATACGCATCTCAAACTCTTTTCAAAAACCTAACAAAAACACTTCAAAAAATGAAAATCATTTTGTCCTTCGGGATTCTCTTCAAAACCATTTTTAGAAAAGGGCATGTTATTTCCATTCTACTGCAATACATGTAATGCATAAGACTCCACGAGCGAGCGGCAATACACCTAGCTGCTAGAACGCGAACGTTAGCATCGTCCATAAAAAAACACAAATAAATCATAGTTCGGACTACGGACGCTCTGATTTCTCATACTTGTTGTTAATATGTAGGCACAAAGGCCCTAATCCTTGGCGAGCAACCTTTCCTTTCACCCGTAGTCCTTCGAACTACGTTGACTCTGACTTTCCCATTGCACAAGGGCATACGTAGGAATATGATTGCGAGATCCAATCGAGTCTCCTTTTTGTTTTCCCTTTTCATTCATGCATTCCCTTAGCAGATTAAGCTTTAGATATATACACCCTTAGATTTAGAACAACAAGAGTGGATCCCGTTGAGTACAACGGACGCGAGGGTTGCTAACACCTTCCTCTTGCGTAATCGACTCCTGAACCCCGAACTTGGTTGCAATGACCATGTTTTTTCCCTCGTGAGGTTTTCTCGATGTCTTCCTTTCCCCGTTGGGATAAATAATGTTCGATGGCGACTCTGTGTCTTCGCCGGTTGTTTTTTGCGTAACGACATATGGTGTTGGATAATGTGTGGTTTGTGTGTCTTAGTGTGGAACAAGCATGAATATGATGTTGTTGCTTGCAATATTATTATATTGTTGCTACTGAATGTTTATAGTATGTGTATGGTGCATGGTGGCTATCATTGGCGTATAACATTGATTAAGGTGAAAGTCATTGTACATGGTGTTATTGTTGCATGTCTTGTATGAATCATGCATAATGGTGTTTGGACGGTGGTCTGTTTTGGTGAGCCTAAATCCTAAGGTGGGGATTGGGTGCGAGTAGCTGATTCCTAGGGTGATGGAATTAGTGAAGTGTTACATATGGTGATGATGGTAACGATTTTTGGTGGGTTCTAATCCTATGGTGAGGATCGGAGCGAGTGAACCTGAGAGTTTACGATTTGGCACCACATGCATTGAGTCATGTTGTTGAGTCTCATTTAATTGCATAATTGTTGTATCATGATAATTGGATTATTTGGAGTATGAATTGCAGATTGGGTTATTTATGCATATGTTGTTGGTGTGCTTACATATTATTATGCATTTTCTTATATGATTGTGATTTCTCACCCCTTTTGTTTGAATGATGCCTTTACATGGGCACCGTGTAGATAATCTGCAGTAGAGGCTTGGATATGAGTGGAAGAGATTGCTCTTCTATTTGCTTTTGTTGAGTCGGCATCTGCTCTGATATGTAACACTAGGGAGTGGAACATTTATTTGTCTACTTTATGTTTTGCGTTGTTTACCATGTGATCTTTGATGTTTAATAGTTTCTCATGATTGCTTTACATTCGATTATGTTTTGAATTATTATAATAATTGGTTGTTGATGTTTTTCCGCAGCTAAATAAAATTTAAAGTTCATACTTTATTATTATTATTATTATTATTATTATTATTATTATTATTATTATTATTATTATTATTATTATTATTATTATTATCATAAGTTGTGAAATTCTATATGTGTTACATATCTTTAAACATGAGTTATTTGATGATAAAAGTAGCATCCTAATTGTTGTTGGTTTAAAATTACTCTAATTTTTATTTATAATTACGCAGGGATAATTAGGGTGTTACATGGTGGTATCAGAGCAGGTCGTCTGTCCGACCAAGTTATTGAGTCGGTGTGGTGTTGTCATACCCCAAATTTGTCCTACATGGGAATAGTTTTCATCTGAACATTCATCCACTAACCATCATATCTATATCCAATCCATTTGTCCATTTTCACTTTTAATTAACCTATCTTTTTCTTGTATTCATTTTTTATAACCATTTCCATTATCCATTACAAATACCCAATCCATTTTCATATCCACTCCAAAACCAATTTCTAAAACTTTTTTTTTATGTCCACTCTGAAATCAAATTCATATCCATTTAAATAACCATCAATATCCATTTTTAGTCATGTTATTTTTTTCCCATACTCAAAACCAATTTAAATCTATTCACAAAAATTTAAAAATATAATTGGTTCATAAAGGTTCTACAAGAATCCAATACTATCTCTTTTTGTAAGCCCATTTGTCCAGGCCCATGTTCCAAATTGAGAAGATAAGTAGTAACCCTACTTCATAGGAGTATATATATACTTGCTTGATGCGAGGGAGGGAGAAGAAAAAAAGGGAGAGTCTACAGAAAAGAGGGGGACGGCGCACTAGATCTGGGAGGAAAGTTCAAAGCTTCATTTGCTTTTCTCATGTAATACACCATTACCCTCATCTTCAAATCATCCCCACCATTGGCTGCTACTTTCCCTTATCTAACAAATTGAGCCACATAACTCACCATCCTTGCCTTCATGTTTCACCGATAACCTCCCGTCTCACCATCAAAACATCATTACCATTACCAACCAACTTGAAACGTACTTCATAAAACCCATACCCTCGTCGAACACCGCCACAAACCCCTCTGTTTGCGCTCAGATCCCTTTCGTCGTGAACTTCTCAAACACCACAACAACGATCATTTCCAACTGAGCTCCCGTTTTCAATTTGGCTCTGTTTCGTCGGTTTCGATTCGAATCTACGAAGTTTGTTTTAGTTTCTGTTCGGTGCAATTTGTTTGCTTTGCAGGCTGAGGTCGATTTCGGTGATGATGAGGACACCGTGAAGGCGTCTATTCGATGAACGTGGTGAGGAGATACTGCTGCGATGACTCATGATTCTAATCTGGCGATTTGACCTTTGAGCGTCCCAGAAATGTGAAGCAAATATTGTTCATTGTATGAAAAGTTGAAGAAGCAAAATCCATTTTTCTAGTAGCAGCAACATTAGCTTGATTTTACAGATTTGCATCAAGAACAACGCCAATCTGCAACAACAACATCCCGCGACGGTTTTGGTTGATGACTCGGTTGGAACGAGACTTTCCAAATGTTGTTGCTGTTAGGATGATCGGAGTTTGAAAAGTCGACAACACCATTTCGTATTACAAAGAAATAAACCATCCTATCGCCTCTGATTCACTCGGCTTCATTTGTTAGTTCCGGTTGCGAGTTGAACATCACAACGAATTAATTCATTCCGTCAACTCTGCAGCGCGAGCTCGGAGACACAGTGTCGAACAACATCAACAACGTGCATTCAGAAACATTCCAGTTTTTATAAATCGGCTCAACATCACGCATTTCTGACGAGTTTCTAGCGGTAACGCAACAACTTTGTGACAACAGCATCTTCAACAGTTTTATACGGTCCAACTTCAACATGGCGAGTAAATCATTTTCGAATCTCTTCCATTTTGAGTTGTTTATGTCATTTAGTCGCTTACTGTTTCTAATTTGGTTCGTGTTTATTTTCGATGTTAGTTGCCTTAGATTGCAAACAATTTTACTAATTTGGATGTTGGCTGCTGTTTGTTTATTTTCAACTTATGTCGATTTACTAATTGTTATCTAATTTCATTTGTGTGGTGGATCGATGTCGATTTTGTGTCGTATAGTTGTCGGATTGTTTATGATTTACGAATTGGCATTCAAAAGCATGTTTCGAGTTGTTACATTTGACGTCGTTGCGAATCTTCTTTGCACACTCTTTGGTGTGGACTGAGATTTTGCTGTTGGGATTCTCTTAAGACTCATGGTTGGTTGAAGATTGGAGTAATACATGGCTATTGGTTTGAATTTTTAGTTCTTAATTTCCTGTTAGTTTCCGATTTCCTGCTATTGGTTGAAGACTCAAAATTATGTAATGAGGTAGTTTACAATTTCCATCTAGTTTTAAGTAATATATGGCTAGTTTCCTGCTAATTCTACATGGCTAGTTTTAAGTAATATATGCATCTTGTTAAAAAGGTGAAGTACATAAATTGAAGATTAGAATTAATCTTTCTAATTATTAACATTCCAATTTAGTTTTTAAATTTTAATTTTAATCTAGATTTTAATTTTAATTTTAGTCAACTTTCATTCTTAATTTTTGTTGACTTTCAATTAGATCTTAATGATAATTAGATCTTGGAGTATTAAACTTTAATTGGAGCTTTTGTTTAATTTGATTTAGATTAATTAGATTTAAATTTTGGATGTTGGGTGATTGTTGGTTTTGAATATTAGTTCTTGACTAAATTTTTAAAGACAAATTTGATTTTATCTTGTTTAGTCTTTGATGTACACTTGTGAATATTTTTCTTGATGTTAAGTTCCATTGGAATCTTAGTGATTAGCTTTGGTTATTTTTCTTTTTTATTCTTAAATTGTCTTTATGAGATTTGTGCCTTGATATTTGAGACATGTGTGCTTGCTTGATCTTGTTGATGCTTGAAATTGCCTATGATTTCTCATTGGTTGATGTTGCTAAATTCTTCTTTCCATTAGTCCTCAACCATTTCGCACGCACATTCAAACCTCGATCAACACCGAGTTTTTTTTTCAAATCAAATCCTCTTTTCTTAATCAAATGCTTTAATACACCTAATCATATATTCAAACACATTTTACTAAAGGTGAAGTGAGGGGGATCAAGACTTTGGTCTTTCTCCTCAATTGTTTGGGTGCGAGTTCTCTTACTCGTGTGTGGACGATTGTCACCTCTAAAACGCTCGACACGACTAAAACTCTTCTTTCCCGCACGAGCGAAGCCCTAAAATACACACACAAATCAAATCCTTTTTTCTTAATCAAACTCTTTAATACACTTAATCATATACTTAAACAACTTTCTAAAAGGTGACGTGAGAGGGATCAAGTCTTTGGTCTTTCTCCTCAATTGTTTGGGTGCGAGTTCTCTTACTCGTGTGTGAACAATTGACACTTCTAAAAGACATAAACCTTAATTCGTCGATTGCTTGGGTGCGAGTTCTCTTACTCGTGTGTGAGCAATCGTCAGCTATTGCTTGGGTGCGGGTTCCCTTACTCGTGTGTGAGCAATTGTTGCCTCTAAAACATCCAATACGATCAAATTTATCCTTTCCTCGCCCACGTGCGACCGAAATCCTAAAACACGTCCAAATTCAACTCTTTTTCTCAATCAAATCTTTAATACACTTAATTCATACTCAAACAACTTTTCACAAAAAGAACATTGTTTAATCCATTCTTCCGCGCATATGAACTAGTGTTTCAGCCTCTCATGACGAGCCGACACCCCAACGTTTAGCAGTCAGAATGCGAATTAAACACTCGTTCATTTAAAAAGCACAAACCAAACAACCGTAGCCCCACAAACTACGAATGCTCTGACTTTCCCATTGCACAAGGGAATACGTAGGCACAAGGGTTCTCAATCCTTACCAAGCACCCTAATAAAAACCACCCATTTTATTCCCTTTAAAAATTAATCCTTTTACCCGAGAAGATAAACAAACAAACCTAACTAACTATCTCACGAATCGAATCGAGAGGTTCCCGTTGAGTACAACGGACGTAGAGGGTGTTAATACCTTCCCTCTTGCGTAACCGACTCCCGAACCCGAATTTGGTTGCGACGACCATGTTCTTATCTCCCTTTCAAAGGTTTTCTCGATATTTTCCTTTCCCTCTTTTGGGATAAATAAAGTTCGGTGGCGACTCTGTTTCGAACAGTTTTTTCCGCGTCCATCGCGAGGATCGTATTTTTTGAGGTACCACAAATGGCGACTCTGCTGGGGATTGCGTTGCCCTATGCTAGAGAGAGTCAAGCCTAACTTGACTCGATTCGTGAGTGTTAGATCCGCTTGTGTGTTTATCTTCTCTTGTTTGTTTGCTTGCGTGTTTGACTATCTATTATCTACTTGCTTGCTTATTGTTATTATATCCGATTATTATCTTGTATGACACTGTTGGGGTTCTCTGATCATTGGTGCTTTGTGAGACAGCTCTACACCCTAGTCTGAGGAAAACCCTAGGATTAGGATGGTGGTTGTGTAGTGGAGGCTTGCGTGGTCTCTTCCGCGTGAGCCAAAGCAAAGACCCCGCTTGGAGGAGATTCCCTTGGAAATGTTATCATTTTGACGTTACTTCGTCACGATGATAATGTTTTCGAGCCTGAATCGTCGATCCCAAGGACCATTAACCCATTTATCCATGGTGGTTGGTAGTGTTAACTCTTTGTGGGTTAATGCGAATGCCACAATCAGATGAGATCCCTCGAACGTATTACTTCCTGACAGTAATATTTTCGACCTCGATCTAGGATTCTGAGAACCCTACTTAGAACCCGTGTGTCGATGGTTATGTAGTGGGCGCCTCCGAGGAATCTTTCTCGTGAGGAAGAAACGTAGACCTCACCTAGACGAGATCCTTTCAAGGATATTATTGTCTAATGTTCCTTCGTCATGGCTATAATGTCTTTGAAAGATATCCATAACTCTAGGCCCCTACCCGATTAGAGCCTACATATGGGGGGTCTTGTGATCTGAGATATCATGTGTCTAACTCATTCCTCAGAATCAGATGTTGTTTTGATCCTGGAACCGTGCATAAGCATTGCATACTCATGACATTAGCATGTATGCATGTCTTTTTTTCCAACAACCATCCTATGTCCATAACCCGCAGTTGATTTCCCGACACTCGTATCGGAATTGAAGCCGCTTTTGGAAGAATCATGGATTCAGAAGAGTAGAACCAGTTTGCGTCAAGAGCATATGTTGATTTGATGAAGAACCAGCTATACCAACTTGTGGAAGTTATGATAGCCTTGGCAAGGAAAGAGGACAACATTCAAAGGCCTACAGTCACTGAGAACGTCATTCTGCCTCAAGTGAATAGTCTTGTCCAATCTCAACCTGTGCGGATTCCTGTTGGGGACCAGGTTATACAAGAATGTCACACTATTCAAGATGAACATGCCTCATCTCATGACGCAGTTGAATACCATAGCTTTGTATTCACTACACCGAATTCCCGAGGGACAAGCCTGGTGGTGAATACTGAACGACCTCAAGATGTGGAGTTTGCTGAAAGATGTCGTGTGTTGGAAGAGAAGCTAGAAACCATAAAAGGGCGTAATGCTTTTGATCTGAATGCTTTGAACATGTGTTTGGTACCCGGACTTGTAATACCTCCAAAGTTTAAGATGCCAAAATTTGAGAAATACAAAGGAGATAGTTGTCCAAAGCAGCATTTGGTGATGTTTTGTAGAAAGATGACCTCCAATGCTCTCGATGATAAACTTATGATCCACTGTTTCCAAGACAGTCTGAGTAGGGCATCACTGAGTTGGTACATGCAGCTAGAGAGTAGCCACATCCAATCATGGTTGGACCTAGCCGGTGCATTTGTGAAGCAATACCAATACAATCTTGACATGGCTCCCAACCGCATATAGTTGCAAGGCTTATCTCAAGAGGAGAACGAATCCTTTAGAGGGTATGCTCAGAGATGGAGAGAGGTAGCCGCTCGCGTTCAACCACCACTTTCAGATAGAGAATTGGTTGACCTGTTCATAGATTATTTGCAAGGCCCATACCTAGAAAAAATGATGAGCAATGGAACATCAAACTTCTCTGACTTGGTTTTAGTAGGAGAACGCATTGAGAGTCATATCAAGAGTGGAAAGGTCCTAGACGCCTCAAGCGTCCATGCTAGTGAGAGTGAATCCATTGTCAGTTCTCAAGAGGAAGAGGAGGATGAAATCAATGTAATCTGGGACACTCTACAAGCTCCATCTCCGGTACCTTATCCTCAATACCCAAGCATCTCAAATGTTCAAAGTCAGCAATCCCATGGGCCTCCCTGTGCGATTCCTTTCTCTCCACATGGTTAATATACTCCTGCCAATAGAGGTCCCCCTTGTCAATTGCACAACAACATTCTTCACAACCCCGACGCTACTATAATCAAAGACCAAAAAGGAATTTTGATCCATTGCCAGTGCCATTCAGTCATATATTGCCACGTTTGATTAGTAGTGGGTTAATAGTGCTAAAGGGCTTGGATCCTGTTATTCCTCCATACCCACCAGGCTTCGACGCCAATGCACGATGTGGATACCATGCTGGCACCATGGGGCATTCAACTGAGAATTGTAAACAGCTGAAAAACAAGATCCAAGATCTGATTGAGTCCAAGCTAATCTCATTTACGCCTCGAGGTCTTCAAATCAACGTCAATCCTTCATCTGATCAGGCAGGTTCATCATCCCATGTTATGGAAGAAGTTGCTGAGAGTAGGTGTGAAGAAGGCTATCATAGTGGTCTCGATGAACAAGAATGCTAGTCCAATAGTGGGTCAAGAAAGAAAAGCCCAGTCCCCAATGCTGGCAATTTTTAGATCATGTCATTTCTATGCATTTGTAGTTTCTTTTTGTTATGTGCTATTTGCTTTTAGACATTGTGGTTTATTAATGGTAATATTAATGAAGTGATCATACCTTTTTTGAACTAATCACGTCGCAATAGCTCACCTTTTCTGCACTTATATCAAAAAATAAAAAATGTTCATCTATATACCTCTCGTCCATTTTACCAAATTGTTGTTTAGCAAAGATCGGAGGGAGGATGACGAAAAGAGATACCCATAATTGCTAATGGTATGCTTTTCGATAGAATCTTGCCAAGGATGTACATGCATTATTTCAAATTCCTAAACACTGGAGAGATAAGGAGTTAATCCCTAGTTCACCACTTCGAGCTGAGAAGTAGAAGTTTCCTTCGGATATTCAAACCCTTACACTCAACCAGGGGCAGGGTAGTGTTCAGTTAATCTGACTCCGTATTCTTTGTACACGTCCTGAGATGACGAAGAAATCATGCAAAATCCAGAAGTTATGATGGTTGTTCTTCAATGACTACTGACTTGGCAGTCACAAGCCTTACTCTAAAAAAAAGAAGAGAGCCCGCTAAGTTAAACACTTCAAAAAGGAGACTTAGGCAAAAATTAGGGCAATCCCGATGGACTCGTAGAATAAAATCAGTCCATGCAAAAATAGGGATCAAAAATAGAAAAACAAAAAGGTCTTTAAATCCTCAAGCGAAGCAAAATAAAATTCAGTGACCGCCATATCAAAAATCAAAGGGTCACTGACATCTATCAAAAGACAAAATAAAATGACTGCCATCCTTACATCGTCAACCCTTTTGGAAGACAAACATGTGCAGAATTGACTGAACGTAGGATTGGAGATCATCACGAAGTAGGGGTGGGTACAAATCAAAATTTGAGCCTTATATCCTTTGTTTCTATAACTGTGAACCAGACCACGTTACAACCCTCAAAAGACCTAATTGAGGCGGGGTTTATTCTGAAAGCATACTACAGCAAGGTTGCGTAAACTGACTCCTACGAATTTGCTAGTCTTTTGAATTGGTATCATATTCTTGCTGTATCTTTCACCCACCATTAAATCAGCACTACGTTTGGACTAATGGTTCACTCGTCACACACTGACACATCATTCCAATAAATGATTTTTCAAAACGTGCATGAATGTCGCATTAAAATTACCATTTATGAATGATCAATTTTAGCTGCAAATCAGTACTTGATATTTTAGAAATTCCAACAAAGTGCAATCAGAGGGAAACTTGAGTATTCGTTGGCAATGACCCGAATCGAGACTATCTCATAACCTTGTGAATCTGGGGCAAGTCCTTCAAGGTAATACTTAGTCAATCTGAGGCAAGTCTTTCAAAAGCCAAGACTGGGGCAGACCACTGCAAAATCCAGACACAGGGGCAGACCACTGATCCAGACACTGGGGCAGATCATCTCATTACCCTCCAGACAGGGGCAGATTCCCTTCATACATTCAAGTTGGTCAAGCTGGCCATGTCATGCACTAAGCGACCCTTGAATTCAACAAGTATTAAAAGCCTTGGGGCAGAGCAAATGCACCATCGGAATGTATTAGATAAGTCGCTACGCTCACACAATCAACATGCATTAGTTACGTCGTTGCACTCATACAACCATTTGCAAACCATTTATGGCATATCAGCTAGAAGTGAGGTTCTCTCATGAACCAAGCACGCGATTGCTGCAAAGGATTAGACTTGGGGCAACAAGAGAATCATATTGGCTTACTGACTATAATATCTTCCATTTTCGAGTGTCGGGGAGTCAAATCTTGGCACCTACCAAAAGTCCAACCCTGCTTGGCACCTCCAAAAAGTCCAACCCTGCTTGGCAACTGCCAAAAGCCCAACCTTTCATTGGCAACCACTAAAAGTCCAACCTTGCTTGGCAACCACCAAAAGTCCACCCTGCTGGCACCTTCATAAAACCAATCCCCTGCTCGCATTCGCATATGCATTACATACAACATACGTGCACCATATGCATACATAACATAACCTATTTCCTCCTTCAACCCCCGCGTTGATATGTATTGATTTGTTACTGACCCCCGAGTCACTGTTATCTTTATCTTCCTCGACCCCCGAGTCGATATTGCCTTTATCTCTGCCCTCGACCCCCGAGTCGATATTTGCTTTTACCTTCAACCCCCGAGTTGATATTTTATTATTTCCTTCAACCCCCGAGTTGATAGATTACCTTGCCTTTATTTCCTCGACCCCCGAGTCGATATTACCTTTACCTTTCTTTCAACCCCCGAGTTGACGACAGTTTAGCTTAATGTTTCTCGACCCCCGAGTCGATAGTGTATTTCCTTTTCTCAACCCCCGAGTTGATATGCCAGTATTCCCAGTGAGTCTTTCACCTTGCTCCATCTAATCCCCATTAATCCTTCCTTGGAAACCAAAAATGAAGCCTTGCCCAGTTGCATTCCCATATGCATCTCATAATAAACAAGTTCATTGGCATTCCTGTATGTATGGAATATCCATCCCCAGCATAGCATAGCATGATCCAGGATCAGTTGGCAAGCATCGTGGCCAGTCCTCCTTCAAAGTAGGTAGTATTCTTCTAAAAAGAGTTGATACCCCGCACGTGCCCGAAATCCTATTCCCCAGCAAGTTATTCTTCAGCCAGGCAGTTGATAATGACAATCCCAGCAGTTGTTGCTTTTATTACTCCCCAAGCAGAGGATATCCTAGAAAGTTTCTTGTGAGCTTTCCCCTGCAGAGCCAACACATTTCCTCCGACAGGAATCTGCTCAAATATTCTCCTAGCAAATTTGTTCAGAGATACTGCTTTGGTATCATCGAGGAACCTTAATGGATAAGGGGCTGCTTCGACGACCCAGAGAATCGTCTGCCTTCAGAGATACTGCTTTGGTATCATCGAGGAACCTTAATTGACAAGGGACTGCTTCGACAACCCAGAGAATCGTCTGCCTTCAGAGATACTGCTTTGGTATCATCGAGGGACCTTAATTGACAAGGGACTGCTTCGACGACCCAGAGAATCATCTGCCTTTCAGAGATACTGCTTTGGTATCATCGGGGAACCTTAATGGATAAGGGACTGCTTCGACGACCCAGAGAATCGTCTGCTTTCAGAGATACTACTTTGGTATCATCGAGGAACCTTAATGGACAAGGGACTGCTTCGACAACCCAGAGAATCGTCTGCTTTCAGAGATACTGCTTTGGTATCATCGAGGAACCTTAATGGACAATGGACTGCTTCGGCGACCCAGAGAATCGTCTGCCTTTCAGAGATACTACTTTAGTATCATCGAGGAACGTTAGTGGATAAGGGACTGCTTCGACGACCCAGAGAATCTCGCGCCTTTTCAAACATGCAACTTTGGTCATCGAGGAACCTTAACGGATAAGGTACTACTTTGACAACCCATAGAATCGTCTGCCTTCAGAAATACTACTTTGGTTTCATCGAGGAACCTTATTGAATAAGGGACTGCTTCGATCACCCAAAGAACCTCAAGTTATGTTGTTCAGTTTGAACCCCGCTACTTCATTCTGTCAACTCTTACTCTACAACACTTTACCTTTTGTGAGACAAATTTTGGGGCATTCTTATATCTAATCGACTTTTACGCTTAGAATGAAAGTCGTAGCCGTTCACTCTCTCGGTTTAAGCCAATTAGATAGGGGCATCTGTCATACCCCAAATTTGTCCTACATGTGAATAGTTTTCATCTGAACATTCATCCACTAACCATCATATCTATATCCAATCCATTTGTCCATTTTCACTTTTAATTAACCTATCTTTTTCTTGTATTCATTTTTTATAACCATTTCCATTATCCATTACAAATACCCAATCCATTTTCATATCCACTCCAAAACCAATTTCTAAAACTTTTTTTTATGTCCACTCTTAAATTAAATTCATATCCATTTAAATAACCATCAATATCCATTTTTAGTCATGTTATTTTTTTCCCATACTCAAAACCAATTTAAATCTATTCACAAAAATTTAAAAATATAATTGGTTCATAAAGGTTCTACAAGAATCCAATACTATCTCTTTTTGTAAGCCCATTTGTCCAGGCCCATGTTCCAAATTGAGAAGATAAGTAGTAACCCTACTTCATAGGAGTATATATATACTTGCTTGATGTGAAGGAGGGAGAAGAAAAAAAGGGGAGAGTCTACAGAAAAGAGGGGGACGGCGCACTAGATCTGGGAGGAAAGTTCAAAGCTTCATTTGCTTTTCTCATGTAATACACCATTACCCTCATCTTCAAATCATCCCCACCATTGGCTGCTACTTTCCCTTATCTAACAAATTGAGCCACATAACTCACCATCATTGCCTTCATGTTTCACCGATAACCTCCCGTCTCACCATCAAAACATCATTACCATTACCAACCAACTTGAAACGTAATTCATAAAACCCATACGCATGTCGAACACCGCCACAAACCCCTCTGTTTGCGCTCAGATCCCTTTCGTCATGAACTTCTCAAACACCACAACAACGATCATTTCCAACTGAGCTCCCGTTTTCAATTTGGCTCTATTTCGTTGGTTTCGATTTGATTCTACGAAGTTTGTTTTCGTTTCTGTTCGGTGCTATCTATTTACTTTGCAGGTTGAGGTCAATTTTGGTGATGATCAGGACATCGTGAAGGCGTCTATTCGATGAACGTGGTGAGGAGATACTGCTGCGATGACTCATGATTCTAATCCGGCGATTTGAGCTTTGAGCGTCCCAGAAATGTGAAGCAAATATTGTTCATTGTACGAAAAGTTGAAGAAGAAAAATCCATTTTTCTAGTAGCAGCAACATTAGCTTGATTTTACAGATTTGCATCAAGAACAACGCCAATCTGCAACAACAACATCACGCGACGGTTTTGGTTGATGACTCGGTTGGAACGAGACTTTCCAAATGTTGCTGCTGTTAGGATGATCGGAGTTTGAAAAGTCGACAACACCATTTCGTATTACAAAGCAATAAACCATCCTATCTCCTCCGATTCACTCGGCTTCATTTGTTAGTTCCGGCTGCAAGTTGAACATCACAACGAATTAATTCATTTCGTCAACTCTGCAGCGCGAGCTCGGAGACACAGTGTCGAACAACATCAACAACGTGCATTCAGAAACGTTCCAGTTTTTATAAATCGGCTCAGCATCACGCATTTCCGACGAGTTTCTAGCGGTAACGCAACAACTTTGCGACAACAGCATCTTCAACAGTTTTATAAGGTCCAACTTCAACATGGCGAGTATATCATTTTCGAATCTCTTCCATTTTGAGTTGTTTATGTCATTTAGTCGCTTGCTGTTTCTAATTCGGTTCGTGTTTATTTTCGATGTTAGTTGCCGTAGATTGCAAACAATTTTACTAATTTGGATGTTGGCTGCTGTTTGTTTATTTTCAGCTTATGTCGATTTACTAATTGTTATCTAATTTCATTTGTGTGGTGGATCGATGTCGATTTTGTGTCGTATAGTTGCCGAATTGTTTATGATTTACGAATTGGCATTCAAAAGCTTGTTTCGAGTTTTTGCATTTGACGTCGTTGCGAATCTTCTTTGCACACTCTTTGGTGTGGACTGAGATTTTGCTGTTGGGATTCTCTTAAGACTCATGGTTGGTTGAAGATTGGAGTAATACATGGCTATGGGTTTGAATTTTTAGTTCTTAATTTCCTGCTAGTTTCCGATTTCCTGCTATTGGTTGAAGATTCAAAATTATGTAATGAGGTAGTTTACAATTTCCATCTAGTTTTAAGTAATATATGGCTAGTTTCCTGCTAATTCTACATGGCTAGTTTTAAGTAATATATGCATCTTGTTAAAAAGGTGAAGTACATAAATTGAAGATTAGAATTAATCTTTCTAATTATTAACATTCCAATTTAGTTTTTAAATTTTAATTTTAATTTAGATTTTAATTTTAATTTTAGTCAACTTTCATTCTTAATTTTTGTTGACTTTCAATTAGATCTTAATGATAATTTGATCTTGGAGTATTAAACTTTAATTGGAGCTTTTGTTTCATTTGATTTAGATTAATTAGATTTAAATTTTGGATGTTGGGTGATTGTTGGTTTTGAATATTAGTTCTTGACTAAATTTTTAAAGACAAATTTGATTTTATCTTGTTTAGTCTTTGATGTACACTTGTGAATATTTTTCTTGATGTTAAGTTCCATTGGAATCTTAGTGATTAGCTTTGGTTATTTTTCTTTTTTATTCTTAAATTGTCATCATGGGATTTGTGCCTTGATATTTGAGACATGTGTGCTTGATTGATCTTGTTGATGCTTGAAATTGCCTATGTTTTCTCATTGGTTGATGTTGCTAAATTCTCCTTTCCATTAGTCCTCAACCATTTCGCACGCACATTCAAACCTCGATCAACACCGATTTTTTTTTTTCAAATCAAATCCTCTTTTCTTAATCAAATGCTTTAATACACCTAATCATATATTCAAACACATTTTATTAAAGGTGAAGTGAGGGGGATCAAGTCTTTGGTCTTTCTCCTCAATTGTTTGGATGCGAGTTCTCTTACTCGTGTGTGGACGATTGTCACCTCTAAAACGTCCGACACGACTAAAACTCTTCTTTACCGCACGAGCGAAGCCCTAAAATACACACACAAATCAAATCCTTTTTTCTTAATCAAACTCTTTAATACACTTAATCATATACTTAAACAACTTTCTAAAAGGTGACGTGAGAGGGATCAAGTCTTTGGTCTTTCTCCTCAATTATTTGGGTGCGAGTTCTCTTACTCGTGTGTGAACAATTGACACTTCTAAAATACATAAACCTTAATTCGTCGATTGCTTGGGTGCGAGTTCACTTACTCGTGTGTGAGCAATCGTCAGCTATTGCTTGGGTGCGGGTTCCCTTACTCGTGTGTGAGCAATTGTTGCCTCTAAAACATCCAATACGATCAAATTTATCCTTTCCTCACCCACGTGCGACCGAAACCCTAAAACACGTCCAAATTCAACTCTTTTTCTCAATCAAATCTTTAATACACTTAATTCATACTCAAACAACTTTTCACAAAAAGAACATTGTTTAATCCATTCTTCCGCGCATATGAACTAGTGCTTCAGCCTCCCATGACGAGCCGACAAGCCAACGTTTAGCAGTCAGAATGCGAATTAAACACTCGTTCATTTAAAAAGCACAAACCAAACAACCGTAGCCCCACGAACTACGAATGCTCTGACTTTCCCATTGCACGAGGGAATACATAGGAACAAGGGTTCTCAATCCTTGCCGAGCACCCTAATAAAAACCACCCATTTTATTCCCTTTAAAAATTAATCCTTTTACCCGAGAAGATAAACAAACAAACCTAACTAACTATCTCACGAATCGAATCAAGAGGTTCCCGTTGAGTACAACGGACGTAGAGGGTGCTAATACCTTCCCTCTTGCGTAACCGACTCCCGAACTCGAATTTGGTTGCGACGACCATGTTCTTATCTCCCTTTCAAAGGTTTTCTCGATATTTTCCTTTCCCTCTTTTGGGATAAATAAAGTTCGGTGGCGACTCTGTTTCGAACAGTTTTTTCCGCGTCCATCGCGAGGATCGTATTTTTTGAGGTACGACAGATGGCGACTCTGCTGGGGATTGCGTTGCCCTATGCTAGAGAGAGTCAAGCCTAACTTGACTTGATTCGTGAGTGTTAGATCCGCTTGTGTGTTTATCTTCTCTTGTTTGTTTGCTTGCGTGTTTGACTATCTATTATCTACTTGCTTGCTTATTGTTATTATATCCGATTATTATCTTGTATGACACTGTTGGGGTTCTCTGATCATTGGTGCTTCGTGAATGTTGTTGTTGTAGTCTTCTAATCATTGTTGTTGTTTTGATGGTGAAACATAAAATGGCTGGAAGAAACGATGCTGCCATTGTTGTTGCTTTGCAGACCATGGCTCAGGCTATGAAAAATCATCCTAATCCTGGGGGGAACGAAGAGTTCCGTCATCAGGGGAAGTTTCAGAGGAATAATCCGTCTACTTTTAAGGGTAGGTATGATCCTAATGGAGCGCAGGCTTGGCTCAAGTAGATTGAGAGGATCTTTTGTGTGATGGATTGCTCCGAGGCACAAAAGGTACGGTTTGGTACGCATATGCTGGCTGAGGAGGTTGGTGATTGGTGGATCAACACTCGTCAGGTGTTGGAGACTGTAGGTGAAGTTGTCACTTAGGATGTATTTTGTAAAGAGTTTTCGAGGAAGTATTTTCCTGAAGATGTTTTCAGGAAAAGGGAGATGAAATCCTAGTGATGAAGCAAGGGAATTTGTCTGTTACGGAGTATGCTGTCAAGTTCGTGGAACTTACAAAGTTCTATCCTCATTATAGTGAGGCAACTATTGAGTTCTCAAAGGTTATTAATTTTGAGAATGGTTTGCGTCCTAAGATTAAGCAGGCGATTGAGTATCAACAGATACAAAGGTTTCTAGAGTTGGTGAACAACTATAGGATTTATGAGGATGACAGTAAGGCTCGGTTAGCTCTCTATAAGAGTCTAAGCGAGAAGAGTGGGAAGCAGAATCTGAACCGTGGGAAGCCTTATAGTGCTTCAGTTGAGAAAGGTAAAAAGAGGATTGCTAATGGTAAGAGGCCTAGTGGGGGAGGTGCTCCTACTCCTCTTAAATGCTTTAGGTGTGGTGAAATGGGTCATCGTGTTAGTGAATGCAAGAGTTATGTGAAAAAGTGTTTTTGTTGTGGAAAGACAGGACATCTGGTTACTGATTGCAAGGATAATATGGTAACTTGCTACAACTGTGGTGAACCAGGACATATCAATACTCATTGCCAGAAGCCAAAACAAGCGTCAACTAGAGGGAAGGTGTTTGCTCTTTCGGGGACTTAGACTTCCAGTGATGACAAGTTGATTGAAGGTATATGTTACATCAATATTACTCCTTTGATTGCTATTCTTGATATTAGTGTTACTCACCCGTTTATTACTGCCAATTGTGTGAAAAGGATGGGCCTTGTAGTGTCCTCCATGAATGAAGAGATGGTTGTCGATACACCTGCTAAGGGATTGATGACTACCTCTTTGGTTTGTTTGAACTATCCTCTATCAATTTTTTATAGAGATTTTGGTATTGATCTTATTTTCTTGCCACTGAAGGATATTGATGTTATCTTGGGAATGAACTGGTTGGAGTTCAATCATGTTCATATAAATTGTTATAACAAGTCGGTACAGTTTCTTGCTCCTAATGATAAGGAGGAAGCTGGTTTCTTATCTGCTAGGCAGTTGGGAGAGCTTTTGTAAGATGAAGCTGAGGTGTTTGCTTTATTTGCGTCTTTATATATTAAAAGTCAAGCTGCAATTGATGAATTGTCGGTGGTGCGTGATTTTCTAGATGTGTTTCCATATGATATTTCAGATGTGCCGCTAGAGAGAGAGGTTGAGTTTTCTATTGATCTTGTCCCTGGTACCATACGTGTTTCTATGGCACTATACAAGATGTCAGCGTTGGAGTTAGCAGAGTTGAAAAAGAAATTGGAAGATTTGCTAGAAAAGTAGTTTGTGAGACCAAATGTGTCACCTTGGCGAGCTCCGGTGTTGTTAGTAAAGAAGAAAGATGGTAGTATGAGATTATGTGTGGACTATAGACAGTTGAATAAGGTAACAATCAAGAACAAGTATCCACTTCCAAGAATAGATGATTTGATGGATCAATTGATAGGTGCGCGCGTTTTTAGTAAAATTGATTTGAGGTCGGGTTACCATCAGATTCAGGTGAAGGATGAGGATATTCAGAAGACGACTTTTAGAACTCGGTATGGACATTATGAATATTTGGTGATGTTATTCGGCTTTCTAATGCACCAGGAGTGTTTATGGAATATATGAACTGTATATTTCATACTTATTTGGATCAGTTTTTGGTGGTTTTCATTGATGACATTTTGATCTATTCAAAGTCGGAGGAAGGGCATGTTGAGCATTTGCGAATTGTGTTACAAGTGTTGAAAGAGAAGAAGTTGTATGCAAAGTTGTCAAAGTGTGATTTTTGATTGCGAGAGGTTAGTTTTCTTGGGCATGTTATTTCAGGTGATGGTATAGTTGTGGATCCGTCCAAAGTAGATGCACTACGACAATGGGAGGCTCCTAAGTCAGTTACTAAGATTAGAAGCTTTTTGGGCTTGGTTGGTTACTACTGCAGATTTATTGAAGGCTTTTTTAAGTTATCACTTTTGTTGACCCAGCTGACTTGTAAAGGTAAAACGTTTGTTTGGGATATCCATTGTGAGAAAATTTTCGTAGAGATGAATAAGAGATTGATTATAGCTCTAGTTTTGATTTTGTCGGAACCTAATGAACCGTTTGTGGTGTATTGTGATGCGTCGATGATGGGTTTATGTGGTGTGCTGATGCAAGATGGAAAAGTTGTGGCTTATGATTCACGAAAACTGAGAGTTCATGAGAGAAACTATCCTACTCATGACTTAGAGTTGGCTGCAGTGGTATTTGTGTTGAAGATTTGGAGGCATTATCTTTATGGTTCCATATTTGAGGTATTCGGTGATCAAAAAAGTTTAAATTACCTGTTTGATCAGGAGGAATTTAATATAAGGCAACGAAGGTGGTTGGAATTTCTGAAGGATTATGACTTTAGCTTGAATTATCACCCGGTAAGGCTAATGTTGTGGCTGATGCTTTAAGTCGAAAGTTGTTGCATATATCTGCTTTGATGGTTAGAGAGTTGGAACTTATTGAACAATTCAGAGATTTGAGTTTGGCCTGTGAGTTAACACTACAGAGTGTGATGTTGGGTATGTTGAAGATAAACAATGATTTTCTTAATAATATTAAAGAGAGTCAGAAGTTGGATGTGAAGTTGGTAGATTTGATGGTTAGGAGTAATCAGACTGAAGATGGTGATTTTAAAGTGGAAGAGCAGGGTGTGTTAAAATTCTGAGGTAGAATTTTTATTCCTAATAATCCTGAGTTGAAGAAGATGATTTTACAAGAAATTCATAGAAGTAGCTTGAGTATCCATCCGAGAGCTAGTAAGATGTATCCGGATTTGAAAAAGATATTATGGTGGCATGAACTGAAGCATGATGTGGCACAGTTTGTATATGCGTGTTTGACTTGTCAGAAGTCAAAGGTTGAGCACCAGAAACCTGCAGGGTTGATGCAACCGTTAGGCATTCCAGAGTGGAAATGAGATAGCATTTCAACGGATTTTGTGACGGGATGATCAAATACTCCTAGAGGGCATGATGTGATTTGGGTGGTGGTTGATAGACTAACAAAATCGGCACACATTATTCCGATTAATATTAGTTTTCCTTTGCAGAAGTTGGCAGAGATTTACATCCGTGTGATTGTGAAGCTACATGGTGTTCTGTTGAGTATTATTTCTGATAGAGACTCGAGGTTTACATCCAGATTTTGGGAGAGTTTGCAGGAGGCTTTGGGTTCTAAGCTGAGGTTGAGTTCTGCCTATCATCCATAGACAGAGAGAACTATTCAGTCCTTGGAGGATTTGTTGAGAGCTTGTGTTCTTGAGCAAGGGGCTGCTTGGGATAGTCATCTGCCATTGATAGAGTCTACTTATAATAATAATTACCATTCTAGCATTGGAATTGCACCTTTTTAGGCATTTTATGGTCAGAGGTGTATGACACATTTGTGTTGGCATGAATCTGGTGAGAATGTAGTGCTTAGGCCTGAGATTGTCCAACAGACTACTGAAAAGGTGAAATTGATTCAAGAGAAGATGAAAGCTTCGCAGAGTAGGCATAAAAGTTACCATGATAAGAGAAGGAATGACCTTGAGTTTCAAGAGGGATACCATGTATTCTTGAGAGTCACTCTGGTGACCGGTGTCAGACGTACTTTAAAGTAAAGAAAGCTTACTCCTCGGTTTATTGGTCCGTATCAAAGTTCTGAGAGGATTGGAGAGGTAGATTATAGGGAGGTGTTCCCACATAATCTCTCGAACTTGCATGATGTATTCCATGTCTCACAACTTTAGAAGTATGTTCCAGATCCATCTCATGTGATTCCGATGGATGATGTGCAAGTGAGGGACAATCTTACAGTTGAGGCTTTACTTGTGAGAAATGAAGACCGTGAATTGAAGAGGTTGAGAGGCAAATATATTGCTCTCGTGAAGGTAGTGTGGGGAGGAGTTGCCAGACAGAACATGATGTGGGAGTTGGAGAGTGGGATGCGAGAGTCGTATCCGGGGTTGTTCGTATCAGGTAAATTTTCGAGGACGAAAATATTCTAAGTGGGGGAGAGTTGTAACGCCCCGATTTATTTAATTAATTTTAGTAATTAAATTGTGTGAAATGTATGTGTTATTTGATATTTGATGTGTTATAGGAATCCTTTGGTGTATGGTAGTGGCCTTAGAGAGTAGAATTTAAGGTGTTGGGGGTGTGTGAGTAAAAGTGTAGAGACATGGGGGGTGGTGGGAGAATTACATTGTTATTATTATTTGAATCGGGAACATATAAATAAGATAATAGTAATATTAATAATTAAATAATTATTTTGATTATTATTATCATAGTGTTACATTAAATAAATATTTGGTAGAGATAATATTTATTTTATTAGAGAAAATAAGGTGTTAATGAGAAAAGATTAGTAAAATAAGAAGAAAAAGAGGAATATGGAGTAGAAACTATCAGATACGTAAAATTGAGGAAAAAGCAGAGAGAAGGAGAAGAGAAAGTTAGGGATTAAAGAAGAGGAAGAGAACCCCCATTGTTGAAGTGTTTTTTTTTCTTTCAAGAAATCTAAGGTAACAGTGTGATCTCCTCTTGTATAATGGGATTTTATATAGTATGTGAATGGGTAATTGTTCATTATATGTTGATTTTTACTTTTTCGGTGTCTGGATTAATTCGATGCATGATGATGTTGATTTGCATGTGTTTGATGAATTGGGTGGTTTGTGAATATTTAGATTTTTGTATGTTGTTAAGAATTATAGTGCTAAATTGGATTAAATGAATTGGTATGAAAATTGAGGTTTTTGGGAGGTGTTGGAACAGATTTTCGTACAAGATTGCAGAAAAATAATTTTTTAAGGTGTAACCGGTTACTAGTTTTGGTGTAACCAGTAAAAATTATCAACAAAAATAGCGTAAAAACTGGATTTTGGGGGGGGGGGGGGGGGGGGGGGGGGTGTAATCGGTTACAAGTTTTGGTGTAACCGGTTACACTGGGAGGAAAAATTCAAAAAACTTTGAAAATTTATAACTTAAGTTCCGGGTGTCCGATTGAGGTGTCGTTTGAAGTGTTAGAAAGCTAACACAATGAAATTTCTTTTAAAAATAGTTCCAGTACCTGAAATTGATTTAAACGTTGCGTGATGGTGTTGGATAATGTGTGGTTTGTGTGTCGTAGTGTGGAACATGCATGAATATGAAGTTGTTGCTTGCTATATTATTATATTGTTGTTACTGAATGTTTATAGCATGTGTATGGTGCATGGTGGCCAGCATTAGCGTAGTACATTGATTAAGGTGAAGGTCATTGTACATGGTGTTATTTTTGCATGTCTTGTATGAATCTTGCATCATGGTGTTTGGATGGTGGTCCGTTTTGGTGAGGCTCAATCCTAATGTGGGGATTGGGTGCGAGTAGCTATTTCCTATGGTGATGGAATTAGTGAAGTGTTACATATGGTGATGGTAACGAGTTTTGATGGGCTTTGATCCTATGACGGGGATCGAAGCGAGTGAACCTTTTGGTACCACATGCATTGAGTCGTGTTGTTGAGTCTTATTGCATTGCATAATTGTTGTATCATGATAATTGGATTGTTTGGAGTGTGAATTGCAGATTGGGTGATTTATGCATATGTTGTTAGTGTGCTTACATATTATTATGCACTTTCTTATATGATTATGATTTCTCACCCCTTCTGTTTGAATGATGTCTTTACACGGGCAGCGTGTAGATAATTTACAATAGAGGCTTGGATGTGACTGGAAGAGATTTCTCTTCTTATTGCTTTTGTTGAGTCGACGTCTGCTCTGATATGTAACACTGGGGGTGAAACGCTTATTTGTCTACTTTATGTTTTGTGGAGTTTACCATGTGATCTTTGGTGTTTAATAGTTTCTCATGATTACTTTATATTCAGTTATGTTTTGAATTATTATAATAATCAGTTGTTGATGCTTTTCCGCTGCTAAATAAAAGTTAAAGTTCAAACTTAATTAATTAATTAATTAATTAATTAATTATTATTATTATTATTATTATTATTATTATTATCATAAGTTGTGAAATTTTATATGTGTTACATATCTTTAAACTTGAGTTGTTTGGTGATAAAAGTAGCATCATAATTGTTGTTGGTTTAAAATTACTTTGATTTTTATTTATAATTAGGCGGGGATAATTAGGATGTTGCAACTAGACTGTCCCATGTGTATTATTTTTGCTTGCATGAATTTAATTTTTTTATTTTCAATTATTTTTGAATCCACGTAATATTCATATTTTTAATTTTTATTTTAATTATATTTAGTTATAAAAAAACTGGAAAAAAAATCAATATTTTGCACCAAGCAAGGGTTGAACCAAGGACCCCTTGATTAGCGGACAACTATTTCTACCATTAAACCAACATATTTTCTATGTTTTAAATTACAAATAACATTTATATCAACACAATTTCTTATTATTTTTTAGGGTTAATAGCATTTTACCCTCTTCCATATAGGGGTCTTCTGGTTTACCCCCCTGTAATTTTTTTTGTTGCAAAAGCACCATTGTCATTTAACGATTCTGGTTGTTTAAACCTTGGGTGGAAATGGCACACGCTCTGAGCAGATGTGGCATGCTTAGTGGCATTTTTTTGTTTTTCATATTTTTTATTGTCAGATATTCTTCTTAATTTCACATTAGATAATTGAGACTTAATAAATAGTAAAACTTGAGAAACATATGGTATTGTGGTCTTCTTCTTCTTCTTCGACAAAGCAAGTTTCTTCTCCCGATCGTGCTTTCTGCAAATTGCCACCTTCAACTTGAAATTAGGGTTTGAAATGGTCGGAAGCAGAAATTCATCAACTAGAAATTTTAATGGAAGGGAAATACCAAGGCGTGGTTGCAATCTTTCAACGAAGATGTGAGTTTCAAACGCCCATGAAAACCTTAAGAGGAAGTTCTGGAGATGAACTTTTTTTGGAAAG
The DNA here is from genome assembly GCA_022829125.1 of Lathyrus tuberosus. Classification (NCBI taxonomy): domain Eukaryota; kingdom Viridiplantae; phylum Streptophyta; class Magnoliopsida; order Fabales; family Fabaceae; genus Lathyrus; species Lathyrus tuberosus. The sequence continues at coordinate 1,779,760 of JALAZF010000237.1, forward strand.
TTATTTAATATTGGTTTGAAATTATTAATATTGTGTTTTTTAAATCTCATTCACCCCTAATTTCTCACTGTCTCAAATGTTTGGTTTTTGTAGAGTGATGAAATATGCGACTTCTTCATCTCGGGCGATGTAGTTGAATAATTGTTAGTGAACACTCAAAATAATGAGATGTTCAGAGGTGAAGAATTAATTGACTTTCTTACAGAATTCAGAAAAGAATATGGCCAAGAGTTTGAGAAGGAGTTTAACAAAGAATTTGGGAAACAATCACGCTCAAAGAAGGTTGACAAATTGAAGATGTTGTTGCATATTGAAAGGAAGAAGAGTTTTTGGTTGATGGTTGCCCTTCTTGTATCATGGATATTTTTTGCTATTGTGTGAAAAATGAGTTAGCTATAATGTAGTGTTAGGGTGATTACATTTCAATGTAATGTTCTAGTTAGAATAGGTTCTGATGTAGGGTGCCTAAATTATCATGTTATGTTCTATTCGCCTCAATGTAATGTACCTTAATTATGGTTTAATGAATAAAAGAGATTGAATTATAACCATCTTTTATGATAACAATTTTGTGCAATAATATTAAGTCTTAAAAAGGTATTGTTATAAGCATTACAAAAGGTTATAGCCTTAAAAAAAGTCTTAACATAAGCATTACATAAACATCAAGCAAGTATTAGAGAAGGGTATTAACAAAAAAACACAAACTTAATCAACTGTTTTAATAACTTCTTTCAATTCACTGAGTTAATCTTCTTGCAATGTCATCCTAAGATCTCATAGCCCTAAGACATGTCCCTAGCCTAGGGTCTGCCACAACCTCAGTAGGTTCTTGAGTTAAACTTCCATCTTCATCTTCAGGTATGAGCATTGGTTCATCATTGCTTGCTCCAGGCCCTTTGACTGACTTGGTTTTCAAAGTCCTCAACCTATCACTTGATCTTTTGGGGACTTCATATTTTACCTTCTTTAATGGTCTTGGTGCAAGTCTCTTAGCAACAGTAGATTCATCAACATTCTTTCCATATACCACATAAAACCTTTTATCATTAGTAGCAGATGCAACTTTTCTTGGTCTTTGGAATGTCAGCTTCTTTGCAAATTTTGGTTTAGCCTTAGGTGCAACTCTTGGTTCTGCAACTTGAACATGTGCAGCAGCATCAAAAGCTCCATCAACTTGAACTTGTGCATCTGCATCAGTCTCATTCTGTGCATCTGCATCAGTCTCATTCTGTGCATCTGCAACTGTTGCTCCAGCTTATGCATCAGTTCCATTTTGTGCATCTGCAACTATTGCTCCAGCTTGTGCATTACCTGAACTAGCATTGTACCTAGGAGCCTTTCTTTACAAAAGATAAAATCAATAGAGTTATAATCGCACAAGCCAACAGATAAAATCAAGACAGTTATAACAGACCAAGACATTTTACCTTTCTTTTCAAAGCTTCTGGATCCTGAGTTGTTGCTTGCATTTTCTGGAGTTATGACCCATTTTGTCACATTTAGTACACATATATATCACTCAAACTCTCCTCATCCTTGTACCACCCTAACCCAATTACCTTAAGCTAAGTTTCTTTGGTCTGCCAGGCCCTTTTCTATACAAAGGAGGTTTTAATTTATCTGCTTCAACTGTAGGTCACATATCCATTCCATTTATTGGGCTTATAGGAACACTATAACAATGTGCATATTTTCCCCTAGAATACCAATCATCCACAAAGTCCTCGGGTTTTTGTTTCCTATAGCTTAATGTTGCACAAGCATGTCTACAGGGAATGCCTACCAAATCCCAAAACCCACAAGAACGTGTTCTTTTGCTCACATCAACAACAAATTGTTGGGTGTTGTATGCATCTTTTACCTCCCAGATATCATTCATAGACCAACATGGAGTCCATTGCTCACTCATATAGACCTTTTTATCTAACCTCTTTCTTGGAATAAGCGTTATTCTATGTTCCCATCTCTCTAACTTAGTTGCAGCTTTTGAAATCTTATTCATTAGGTAATTTCCATTCCACTTACACATTGTTAGAATAATTTTATCCCTAGCACTCAATATTGTTAAATTAAAAGATTCAGATATGTTATTCATCAACACATCACATTTAGGGTAAATGTTAAAAGCATGCTTAAACCATGTTTTTGTTGTTACATTCATCAACCACTCAAAAGCTTTTGAATCAACTTTCTTTAGCTCAACCATCTTTTTCTTTGTTGCTCCCATCATCAGATCTCTAATCAAAGTGCCTCCACCAAGTTTCTTCTTGAAATTTGCATACAGATTTCTTAGGCACAATTTGTGCTCTATTCTTTCAAACATGTCTTCAAACACACTTACCAAACCCTGTAAAGCAGACAAACATAACACATAAACAAACCACAGACAAACACATCAAAATTTTGATTTTTATATAGCTTTTTTTTATAACTAAATAAAATTAAAATAAATTAAAAATATGAATATTACGTGGATTTAAAAATAATTGGAAATAAAAATGATAAGTCCATGTAAGCAAAAGTAATACACATGGGACAGTCCAGTCACGGTTCAAAAGTAAGAAAAAGAATCAGTTTGAAAAAAAATATTAATATAGCGACTAACATGACTCTGTTAAATTTTGCAAAGGATTTAATAGGGACTTTTTTTTTAAGGATTAATTTCGACCCTCCAATTTTTGTGAGGGATTAAAATGGATCTTCACTCTAAAATTTATGCACGGAAACAAGTTTATTAATGATTCAAATATTTTTAAAAATAATGTCAATCCAAAAATAATAATTATACACGGGAAAAATAAATTTATAATTAAAATATTTTTATACACGTAAATAAATATAGGTACGAGCTTATTATCTCTTTTAAAAAAATTATCTTAAACAATTTTGTCTTTTTTTTTTAATTATAAATGTTCAATAATTTAATGTAATATGAAATTAGATTTTATGGTTATTTAAATAATAATTATTTTCATATTTTAATTAGTTAACATATGATTTTAATTTCAAAATTTAAGATTTTTATTCTTATTAATATTTTCATGAGGTTTATCAAGTATAGAAAATAAATTTTGACTAAATTATAAGTTATTGGGTTTTTTACCAAATTAAAATAATTATAACGGAAATCAAAATTTACTGATCAAAATATTGAATAATAATGAGAAAAATTTTATTTTTAATTTTAATATTTTCGTATATAATGTCAATATAAAAATAATATTTATATACGAAAAAAATATATTATTGATTTAATTATTTTTATATATGAAAAAAATTATAGACACAGATTTATTATTATTTTTTTAAATAATAAAAAAATTTGGTTAAATAAATTTGTCTTTCTTTTTATTACATTTTAAAAGCACGAGTATTTTCTTAGTTAATATCAAAATGTAAATTGCAGAGAAATTAAAGAAAGTTAATTAAAAGACGTGTTCAACATCAATAAGTCATTGACTTATCGCTTAATTGACCTTATATAGTGGTCAGCGATTTGGAATAGAAATTTTTTGTGATAAAGAGGAACCGCGTTTGGAACCTTATCAAACGTGAACAAATCAAATGTTTGAATGTAGGGTAATCTAGAAAAAGCGTTAGAAAAAATCAAATTGAGAATGATTAAACGCGGTTATACGAAACGTAGTAACGTACCACCCAGTTGTATTACTTAACTTGCAAACTCACAAACAAAATTGCAATAAAAAAATATCTTTTAACAATTAAGGAAAAGTAGTCTTTTGTTTTATTTTGACTCATTATTAATCACAGCACTTGCTAAGAAATCACAAACAATATCGTATCCATTGCATACTATATATACCCCCAATTATATGCACTTGGATCAATAACCTTAGTCCATTCTTCTCTATTCTAAGTTCTAACTGATTCAATCATATTTCACTCAACATTCTTTTCTTTCAAAAAAACCATATACATAACAACATGGATTCTGTTGCAATCAAAGTGTTTCTGATATTGGGATTGTTGGCTACTTCATGCATAGCACAACAGGCTCCTGCACCCTCACCCACCCGATCATTATCACCCAATTCAGCACCTGCTCCATCACCCTCCACTAACACATCTCCATCACCCTCTCCTGCAACCACTTCTTCTCCATCACCCTCTCCTTCAACAACTTCTTCTCCTACACCTTCTCCTTCATCACCAATCCCAAACACTTCTTCTCCACCAGCACCAGGAACAAACGGTCCAGCATCAACCCCAGGAGAAGCTGAGGCACCATCTGCTGCATTCTCTATCACCAATACATTTGTTGCCTTTACTTCTCTGGCTGGAATCTTCGTTTCCATGCTTTTAGCTTAGATGTCTTTGTCTTTAAACATATTTTTTATCTTATAGAATTCTTGCGTTAGTCGGTTAGGAATTCGATTTATTTATTAGCCATTATTTGTTTCTGTAATTGATCACTGGTGTATGTAGATGATGATGATGACTTTGATTTTTTGTGTGTACGTATACGTACGTGTAATCATATACTAAATAGAGAATAAAAATAGTTGTTTCAATAACCTTATATCGTTTCCTCTACACGAGAGACATTACATCGCCTTTACTTCATTTAGAACCGGTCACATGTGTATATTGATAACAGTAATGTTTTTTCTTTACACATGATAACAGTAATGTTAAAAAACTCAATTTTTAATATTTTCCTTTTTTACTCGTTTTTTCTTTAATAAAACGGATCTACATTTTACCATTTTATTTGGGATTTATTTGTAAAGTGAAGAATCCGCATTTTCTTTTCAAAACTCCAATTATGTTTTTGTAATTTTTTTAAAGATAATATATGTCTTGCATAATTACCATACAGATATTCTTGATTATTAAAATATTACTAAGTCATAAGCATAGTCTAGCTCATATTGATTTGCTAAAAAAAATGTAAATGAATATATATTAAATATAAAGGATATTTGTTAAGTAAAAAATATTTATATATTCTTAAACATTTCATAGTTGAAATTGGAGGTTATCAAATTAAAGAGTTGTTAATTGTGGAATGTTTTTAGCGAAGATGTCGATTATTTGATATCGTGGAAGGACATGTAACACACAAATTTGACCACGGGTAACTTTTTCATACACAGTGGATATCCATCTTAATGTGCTTAGTCCGGTAATATTGAACTGAATTTTCAGAGAGATACACAAGACTTATGTTATCACAATGACCTAATATGACCTTCGAGACAAGGCATTATAGTTCCAAAAGAAGATTCGTAAGTCAAAATGACTCAGTTACTACATTCACGACTACACGATATTCTATTTCAGCACTAGAATGAGATGATGTAGATTGTCGTTTGACAAACCAAGATATACACAATACTCAGATGTGGATCTTTGGCGTTTGGACATTCACTTCAATCTACATCAGTATACTGAAATCAAGACTTCTTTGAATATATTGAATGACCCGCTTTAAAGCAGATATATTTTTCAGATCATGCATAAACAAATACACTTGATGTACGAGATAAGTGATACCGGGTCTTGTAAAAATCAAATATTTAAGTGATATAGCAAGACTACAATACTTAGTGTGATCATGATACGAACTTCCATAAAATCCACTTAGTTGGCTTGTGTTTACCACTGGTGTAGCAGATGGATTACAAGAAGACATACTTGTTCATTCAATAATTTCCTTAACATACAATTGCTTATAGGAAAGAGTGGTTATCTCATCATCTTCACAAGTAGTTTTATTGTTTTAAAACAAATATGTACCTCTTCATCTGATTCTCTAGATATGCACCTGATAATGCTTAATTTCATTCTCCAAATGATACTTTTGATGATGTTTCAGATTATTCATCATATGTTTTTATAAAGTATTCTTCAGATGATTATTCATCATATGTTTTTATAAAGTATTCTTCAGATGATTATTCATATCATACTTCAAATAATTCTCCAAATAACTCTTCATCTAATATTACAAAGGATTAGTCATATAATTCTTCATATGATACTTCAAAAGATTCTTTATAATATTATTTATCTGATACTTCAGATGATTCTTCACATGATGCTTCAGATACATCTGAATTTTTCACTATGATATTTTCTTCGTCTTGAAATAATTTTATTAACTCTTTTAGTTCATTGATGACACTGCTACAGAAAAGTCATTTCACAACAGTTGGAAAAGGGATACCATCATGGTTGACCAACTGTTGTGAGATATGGTGTGGTTATAAGTATACTTTTTTCCACCACGGGCGTTTGACCATTGTGATAAACTAGATAGCGCGCTACCTATAACAATAGTTATATTAAATAACTGTTGTGATATATACAGGTCAAGGGTTCGAACTCCAGCTGCAACAATTTTATTAAAGTGTGAATAAAATTAACATTTCACCACGGTTATATATATATATATATATATAAGAGTTTATTATAAAATATGTGGATTGATTGTTTTTACTTACCCCTCAAGAAACATATACAACCACTCAAATTGATTTAAAAGATAATAATCTGAAAAATTAAAGTATTCTTGAAAAACAACTTAGACGCTCCACTATTTTTCAAATTTCATGCATGTAACTCGTATGTCGCTCTTTAACATATAGAATTTGGTTCAATGCCCCATGTTCTTCAAAGCAAAGTTCATTCTATTATAGTTTATTTTTCAAATCATCAATTTGCTGACTAATTTTGAGTCATCATCATCACTTTCATTATCATTATTTTAATCGATGATGATGGTGATGATAATGATGATGATGATGATGATGATGATGATGATGATGATGATGATGACAACTGTGATGAAGATGGTTCAAAATTTCTCAAATTTTTTGATGTTTTGCAATATAAAATAGAAGAAAATGAACCATTTCTTTGAAGAACTTGGGGCGTTCAACCAAATTCTATATGTCAAAGAACGAGAGGTGAATTACAAGATGCATACAATTTGAAAAACATTAATTGATCTAAGTTGGTTTTCAAATATAACCTAGTTGTTAGATTATCATTTTCTAAATCAATTTAAATGAATGCATGATTAGTGAGGGGTTAGTGAAACAAGCAATCTACATACGATATAATACACTCAACTAAAATTAAAAAACAAGGCAAACATTTTGAACAACAACAACATATCAACCCATAAAATGTTTCACAAACGTACCTTTTATTGAAAAGATTTGTGGAGAATGAAGACGAAGAAATGATCTACTTGTCTCAGAATGGAATGCATAATGAAATGATGATGAAGCTGAAGTGAGAGCAAAAAACTTGTGTCTCATAATCTGTGTCTTTCACACAAGTATGCCATTTTCACATTAGTTCCGTCCTATTTGCATTTTTTCTTCATTGCAACTCGAACAATTTGTGAACCACACCTACAAGATAAAATGTATATTATCATGTTAACCTGATTTGGAAACATATATAAACTAGCATGATATTGTAATCCTACAAACAACATGTTAACCTGATTTAGAAACATAAACTAGCATGACATTAACATCCTGTTAACATAAAAAGAAAACCCAAGTAATGTCTAATACACCTATGTCTTTATTGAACAGAGGTTTTAATATTTTTAAGAAGAACTAGTGTCATACATGGAACATATATGGCAACAGAGATTCAAGTAGTAATAACCCAAAAAACACAAAAATCATGCCAAATGAAAACCCTAAACCCTAAGATGTTTGCCAAATGAAAACACGAAAATCATGCCAAATGAAAACGTATGAAAACCAAAGAAAAATGGAAGAACCTATACACTGATAAATGGAAAAAAGCATGTAAATAACATGGAAGAAATTTTATGAAGAAGAAGAAGAATGATATAGCGTATGAACTTGGCTACCTTTTAGTATGAAGAAGCTTATGAGGACGAGTTTGCTGCATGTTGAAGAGAGAGAGATGTTAGGTTTTTATTTTGAGAGTGATGGCTATTTTGTGCATAGCTTGGTAAATTCACTTATATGTGTGTGTGTGTGTGTGTGTGTGTGTGTGTGTGTGTGTGTGTGTGCGTGCGTGTGTGCGTGTGCGTGTGTGTGTGTGTGTGTGTGTGTGTGTGTGTGTTAACAACAACCGTAATAAAATGTAAGCACTATTCGCAACAGTTTTTGGTAATAACCGTGGTAATAGGTATATTAATATTAATATATTTATTAGACTATAAGCATCTATCACAATGGTTGTTATTAAGGACCGTGATGAAATGTATTTCAATAAAATAATTAAAATTTTAGGCGGTTGTTATTAACCCTTAGTATGTTAGCACATACACAACCAAAACATGAGAAAAAAAATCCAAAGATGCATTAGACTTGTTATTGTAAATAAGTTCAATGAGGCTATAGAGCCTTTACAAACAGAAATAAAATATGCCCAGATACAAGGGTCATCAAACTGAAAGAAAAACTTAAATCTTCAGGATTAGAAGATCCCTTTATCATTGAAGCCTTTAGTATTCATTCCTAATTGAATCCAAGTTATCCCAATCTTCATCTGACTCAGAGTCGCTTAATTCCATTATATCTTCAAAAACAACTTCTATCTTTCTTATATTCTTAGGATTCAAATTGGTGATCATTATCTTTTTAGTGTCAGGTGTCCCACTAGAAGGTTCAATAATGGTGACGTTATTTCTAACATCTCATGCTTCCTTGGCCTTATTTAACAAAGACTCAATCATATCACCGGCATCCTTAGGAACCTCCATTTCTTTGATAGGTACGCTTCCACTAGATTGGTTAGATAAATCTTTAGAATTTTGATTCGTGTTGAGATGAAGAAGCTTATGAGGACGAGTTCCCTGCATGTGGAAGAGAGAGATGTTAGGATTTTGGTTTGAGAGTGATGGCTATTTTGTGCGAAAGCTTGATAACTTCGCTTATATATATGTAAAACTTATCACCACAGATGTTAAGAAAACCCGTAATAAAATGTAGGTACTATTCACAACAGTTTCTAGTAATAATTGTGGTAATAGGAATTTTAATATTAATATATTTGTAAGACTATAAGGACAAACCCTTTTTGTAATGAAATTTTTTTTAAAAATGTTAGTGTTGGGAATTAAAGCAAGTAGCCTTTCATCTATCACAATGTTGTTATTAAGAACCGTGATTAAATGCATTTCAATAAAATAATGAAAAATTCAGGCGAGCGAAAATGATATATTACTACGGTTGTTTAAATGGCCGTTGTAAGATGGTGTTACCAAATGTATATTTTGTAGTAGTGTGATTTCTAGCTTGTTTGACTTCCCCTATAAATTATCAATAATATTTGTATCTCCATATTATAGTATTAGGTAAGGTTTCCAATATCATTTCTTGAATCTTAGATGCTCGTTAGAAATACAATTTTTGAAATCATTTCTCAGAGTTTTAATACTAGAGAACCATCTTTGAATATTTTCTTCATTTTTATTCAGTGTCTCAAATTCTTAGTCTAGTGTGTCCATCCCTTCCCTTTGAATACCACTTAAATTTTCATAGATCATTTCAAGGGTGTCCTATACTTCTTTAGCAGTGTTACACTTTGAAACATAATTGTATTATTTAATGTTTAACGCACTTATCATCAAGTACCTTTCTTTAAAACTTTGTTACACTTTTCTATATCTTCTAATGTTCATAAACTTCTTGGTTTGACCACAATTTCATTATTAGTAAAATGAATCGGAACAAATGGAAAATTTTGAATATAATCGTGCAAATCAAAATCAGCAACATCTAAAAATTTTTTTTTTTTCATTTTTGCTTTCCATATGATAAACTTTTCACCATAAAAGATTGGAGGTTTGTTCAGAAAAATCCTCTTGTTAAAAGAAGTATTTAAGTCCATCGTACTACCTTCTAAGATGATTCATCTTATAACAAGGGTTATGCTCTGAGGTCACTTGTGAAAAAAGTGATTCCAAAAACAAGTGATCCCAAATATTGATTTATAATGATTAAAAATTATTTTAGATAGAAGTCAGAGGCGGAGCATCAGAATAATAAAGAAGAGAAAAGATAGAGAAATAAACAACATAGTAAAATAAATAATTGAAATAAAAGAGATAAAGAATAGAGAGATCACTTTGGAGAATTGTCCTTGTTGACCTAACACCTTGGACTAATCTAATCCCCAAAAGTTTTCCCATGTAGATTTCACAAAAATCAAACTTGAGATTTTCAAAGGATCAACCCACACAAACGTTCAAAATAACTTAAGCTTTTGCACATGCTCAATCCAAAAGCCTTATTAAAACAAATAGAGCTTTTAACCAAGCTTAACTCAAAACCTAAATCTTAGCTTTTACACAAGTTCAGCTCAAAAACCTGCACCAAGGGTTTTACATAGGCTTACCTCAATTACCTTCACAAAAGCTTTTATACAGGTTAATGTAACACCCCAAAATAATTATAATATTTATTTAATTGATTTATTATGATTATTCGGCGTTTCGGTGAATTTTGAGGAATATTGTGACGCATGGTGAATTTGTGTGGCGTTGTGGGGTAGTGTTGAGTTAAGGGAATATTGAGGCGCTTAGAATTAGTAATTTATTAGGATTATTTTGTTAGTAATAATAATAGAATAATTTGCATATTTAGATTATTATTATTATTACATTGTTATTTAAAATAATTAAGAGGAACATTAAGGGTAAGACGATATTATTGGGAAGATTAAGTGAGGGTAAGATGGGAAAGTCATATTTAGGGTCCAAGGGGTAAGTTTGACAAAAAGGAAAAGAGAAATTAGGGAAGTTATTCTGTTCAATCGTGAAAGTGAAGAGAACGGAGAAAAGAGGCTAGGGCACAGAGAACGAGGGAGAATCAACCGTAGAACCCCGAAGAAGAATCATTTTGCTAAGAAATTCGAGGTATGGGGGGTTAATTCGGGTTACTATATTGGATGCGAGTTTAAGGTAGATGTAGGATCTGTGTGGTGTGTAAATTGATGAATCTGTGATGAATTTTTATGATGAATTTTCGTGGATCTGTACGTTTAATTGATGTCTGCTATGAAATTCGTGAGAATGTTATCATTGATGTTTGAATTGTATGAGTTTTCTGCTGCTGTGATGAACATAAACCAGATCTGATATTTTGTGGGCTTGGGGTTAACGAATCTAGATTTTAATGATAAAAATTGGTGGAAACAATGAAGTAGGATTAGAACTTAAATCTGTAATGAATCGAAATAGTTTTGGGTCTAATTTGGAAGATTGAAGGTGCTGCAATGGGGGGAATTTTGTAAAGATGTGAAATCTGAGTTTTGGAGGTGTGTTTGGCCATACGCGTAAGGGAGGGGGTCTTATGCGTATGAGGGGGACTTCCCACGGTATTATGCGTACGCTACGCACCAGTCCCAAAAGCCAACACGTTCCTCTGCTCGTACGCGTAGGGTACGAGTAAAGGGGAAAGTGGCCATACGCGTATGGAGGGCCATTACGCGTATGGGAATCTTGAGGAAAGGGGCATACACGTATGGAGGGCCATTACGCATATGGGAAGCTTGGGGGAAGGGGCATTACGCGTATGGGCTAGCCATTACGAGTATTGGAAGTTTGAAGGGAATTTCGAGAGGAAAACCTCTCTGGTGATACGCGTAACACTCAGGTTGGTACGCGTAAGGGAGGCCTGGGCAACTGGCCATACACGTATGATACGCAGGCCAGGGGCGAGGGAAGAGGTTCATACGCGTATGAGGCATGGCCATACGCGTATGGGCAGAGCTGTTACCATATTTGTCCGTTTTTGTGATTTTTGTCCCGATTTCGCTTGCAATGCAGTTTCCCTTGAAACGCAAGATTATGATGAGGTAATAAAACATGAGTAAACTAGTGATGATGGTAAATAGGATTAAATCGGGAAATTTTGGCGTGACGATTATAATATGATGAATTGTTAAGTATATTGACAAATTGTGATAGGTGTGAATTGATGTTGTATCATGATGTTTGATGATGATTCATGAATGATGATGCAAATTTGACGATTTTATGATGATGATTATTATGACGCTTTGCATCATACATTCATGGCATATTTGGGACTCCGGTCCAGTGGTGGCTTCAATCCCATTGTGTGGATTGAAGTGTTTTGTGACATGCTCCGGTTCTTGTGTAGAATCGATCCTATTGGTGGGGATCTTTGGAGGGTGATGGCCCAGTGTCCATCAATTATGAAGAATTTGTACCACATGCATGAGTCTACGAAGTTGCATTTTCATACTATGTGACATTGCATTCTATTGAGTATTTGATGTGTTGATGACATTTGTGAATGAGTTAGTGATGTTATGTGTTGCTACTTTATCTTTTGCCTATATCTTATATATTGATTCGTGATTACTCACTCTGCCTGTTTGAATGTTTCCTCCACGTGGGTAACGTGCAGATGATCAGGATTACCTCTCTTGGTGCTTGAAGACTTAGCTTTGAAGTGTCTTTGGTTGTTTTCCGTTGATTAGGGGGTCTTGCTCTGATATGTAACATCGGGTCGAGACGTTTGAGTCGAACGATTATGTTCTTTACTTGTTGACATTTATGATGTTATGAGTTTTACTTTAAGACATTTTGGAATTATATTTGTATTGAGTTTTGATTTTCCGCTTCAAGTTATTAATTGAATTATGGATGATATAACCTGTGTTATGGAGCAGATTTGTTACTTTGACGTTTTATGACGAAATGTGGCACCCTTGTGGATGTAATTGCATTTAATTATCGTGAATATTCTTTGGAGTAGAAGGGTGTTACAGTTAAGTTCAATAATCTACAGAAAATCTTTTCAAAGGTTTAGCCTGCAACCTTGAAAATTATGACAAAGAAATCACAAGACAACTATGCTCTTAAATAAACATTTTCGGCATAATAGCAATACAACATAACTAATATGGAAATTTTCACTCCCATGACACCAAGACAACGCTAGTTAAAAATAAACTTAAAGAAAAATGAGATAAATAATTATTGAAGAAATTTTCTATTCAAAAAACGGGTGTATCTTGAAATGAGAAGAAACCCTCTTTATAAAGGAAAGAATCTGGCTCATAAAGAAAACAATCATGAACTTTTCAATGAGTTAATCGATTAAAAGCATGTGCTAATTTATTAACTAATATAAAATAGGAAAGATTGATTTTCTATAGCACTTAATCAATTATTAGCCCCTTTAATCAATTAAGATGGATTGTAATTTGATTTAATTCACTAGAAGGACACTTTAATCGATTAGTCAATGTGTTTTTATCTTTCTAATTGATTAAACAAACTTTTAACCAATTAAGCACTTGCTTGGATTAATTTTAATAAGTTTTATCAAAAGATAAGAGGTTTAAAAACACTTTGTGTGTGTATGTGTGTGCATGCGCGCGTGTTTGAGTGTGTGTGCTTGCGTGCGTGCGTGCGCGGACGCATATTTGGCTTAGTACCTTGAGACATACTCTTGTTCCTTTGATAATAAACTGGTCAAAACTAGATAAAAACCCTAAGCATAGAATCAGACGAGCTTTTACACTTTCACATCTTTGAGTTCTAAACTTCAAGACTTAAAGTTTTCACATAATTAACTTCAATATCACAACTTCAATAGTTCAAGATTTTACATATTTAACTTTAAGGTCACAACCTCAAGATCATTTGTTTGATTCAAATTTTTTTAGCACTTTCAACTAGAACTTGATATGTTTTACTTATGAGATTTGAGATATCTCTTTCAATGTGGATGCGGACAACATGTGCTTAGTGTCTGATCTTGTTATGCATGCTAAGTTCAAAACTCCAGAATTTGTGAAGTACAAGGGTCATTCTTGTCCAAGGGCTCATTTGGTCATGTATTGTCGCAAGATGGATGCTTATACCAAAAATCAGAAGCTGCTTATCCACTGTTTTTAGGATAGCTTGAGTGGAGCATCACTCAAATGGTATATGGGTCTCGAGCAAAACTCCATTCACTGCTTCCAAGATCTTGTAAATGCCTTCATGAAGCAGTATAAGTATAACCATGACATGGCTCCTGGTCGCCGCCAGCTGTAAAATATGACTCAACATGAGAAGGAATCTTTTAAAGAGTATGCTCAGCGCTGGAGAGAGTTGGCTTCCCAAGTTAAATCTCCTTTGGCCGAGAAGGAATTAACTGGAATGTTCATGGATACCATGTCCCCGTTCTATTGGGAGAAGATGATTGGAAGTGTTTCCTCCAATTTCACTGATTTGGTTATTATCGGTCAGAGACTTGAGGAAGGACTTAAGAATTGAAAAGTGTCCAAGGTTGCTGAATCTTCCAATGGTGTGAAGAAATCTTATGGAAACTTCCAGAAGAAGAGAGAAGATCAGACTAACGCTGTTGTGATTGAAGTGAGAATGCCTCATCCCCAACCTCAGTATGCTATTTACCCTACTATTGCTGCTGTCACTCCCGTGGTTACTGCTCCGCGACCAACTCAAGCTTCCCAAATATCATCATCAACAACTAGCGGGATACCCGTGTGTTGCGATGAGAATCATATATCAAGCTATTAATTAACTTGAATCACAAAACATAAAGTTCACCACTGAGCTTTGATTTATCCAAAGGAAAGGGTAAAGATAAAAAAAACCCTAATAAGAGATCTAAGGTTCAGGGGTTGGTTATACCTAGGGAAGGTGTTAGCATCCTAAGTATCTGTAGTACTCTACAGGAACCTCTTGTCAGTATTTGTGTTATGCTAAAGTTTGCTTGCTAAAGAAAATGTGCTAAGGTAAAGACCTAGGGGTGTATACACTAAGTATGCTCGCCAAGACATCACATCTCGTGCCTACGTATCCTGACGGGAATGGAATCAGAGCATTCATAGTTCCCTTCACTACGGGGTAAAAGGGTGAGAAATAGAAAGGTGGAAAAAGAAAAAGGTAGCTCGCTAGAATCTCGCAATCCTATGCCTACGTATTCTCAAGATGAACTTGAGAAATCAGAGCGTCCGTAGTTCCCCCCAACGGGGGTGAGGAATTCTTAACTGCGGTCAAGGTTCTAAGGGAAAGCAGGGTGAAAAGCTTGAAAGCAAACCTTGTGAGGATTGATTGTTTAGGAGAAGAGATTAATGACTATCTCTTATGAAAGGATTTGAATGAAGGGTTAAAGGTTGGTGAAGGAGAAGAGATTAATGGCTATCTCTTGTGAAGGTTAAAGAAAGGTTTAAGAGTTATAAGAGATTTATGGCTATCTCTTGGGATGGCTAGGTTAAAAGGAAATGAAGTGTTCACGGGAAAGTATGGTCTGACAGCAAGACACCTACGTGGAGTGCGCGACTCCAAACCTAAGGCTAGGTTAAAAGGGTAATGAGCTATCTATGACTTTACGGTCAATAGAGAGACTTTCCTTTGGAAGGAGAGGGAGATAATAACTTGTAAATAGGAGTTAAGGGATTGAAATTAAATGAACAATATGAGCTCAAGAATTCCAAGACAGTAAACATTAACCCAAATGAAAATTCTAGTATGAACATGGCAAGCATGGATAAGTGAACACAAGAGTACGGCAGAGATAACATTCTCAAAGTTTTAAAATCAAAGACATGTTAAGTGATGAAAATTAGCAACAAATCACACTGTAAAATACTCTAAAATTTCTCAAAAAGTTTTCAAGAAACAATTGATGATTTTTTTCACAAAGAAGTCCAAGAACTAAACATAAATGTTATGCATATTTTTTGTTTGAAATTTAGAAAGAAATGAAATTATTATATGAAGTGAAATAAAAAAAAAACTAAGCTTAAGCATACAAGGTGGCAGTCGCCACAAAATGCCATGCATTTATTCATGGCAGGCGCCATGTTATTTGGTGGCAAGTGCCACAAAAGTGTGGCAGGCACTATTTCCTCTCATGGCTAGTGCCATTCTTAACTTGTGGCAGACACCACACATAAGGCCAATGTTTTTAGCATGGCAGGTGCCATAGATAAGGGTGGCAGGCGCCACATGCCTCCTCTTCTTTCTTTTTCTTGTTTTGTTTTTCCAAATAATAATCATAAACCATAAGCCAATGAATCCAGCTTATAATAAAAATTCAAACAAGTTCATAATCCTAACGTTTATTCAAGAATCAGACGTTGGCATAATAAAATATAATAATAGTATGAAGCAAATGGTTATGATATTTTGAAAACGAAATGAAACAGAAATGAAATGTTACCTTGTGGAGACGGTCCACTGCCTCTTCACAAGTACGTATTCTAAAAAAATGACGAACTTCTTTTCAGAATGCCAGAATGAGTAAGGGAGAAAGAAAGTATCCAGCCTCTATTTTTTGGGGTGAATCCTGGTGTGTTTGATACTGACGTGTAATGTCCTATTTATAGGAAAAAGTGGGGAGCTTGCAGCATGGTCATATTGTTTCATCTTGCCAAGATTACCCTTTTTAAAAGTTTCTCGTGCAAGCTGGCCTGGTTTGAAAAATCTTCACTGATCAGAGGTTAGGTGGCTTTTGTGTGCTGATAAGACTGGAGCCATGCTTTTACTAAAAAGCCTTTTTTTCTTTCATGATGAAATGAATCCACTTGCATTATTCAATTAAAAAAAATTTTAAGTGTAGGAAAGGTGGCAAACGCCACATTTTTTTCATGGCCAGTGCCATGGGCTTCATGGCTGGCGCCACAAACCAACATGGCAGGCGCCATGCTTCTTGTGTGGTGGGCGCCATGCCCTTTTCATGGTGGTGGGCGCCATGCTTAAGTGGCAGGTGCCATGCAATGCCTTTTTCTTTTTTTTTTCTTCAAATGAAATTAACAAATGCCTTATGATCTCTCATGCTCCAGATCAAGGGTTGAACACTTGAATATTCCATTTTGGTTCAATAACATCAGAGTCGGAGGCTCGATTTTTTCGATCAAAACCCTAATGTCTTCAGGAATTCCACTGGATGATCTTTGAGGATCTTGCTTCTTCTATCTCTTCCAAGGTCTATAGATGGCCTCTAAGGATGTCCAGTATCAATGCGAATCATGTCCTAAAGCTTGGAGACATGTCTTGATCAAAATCAAAGGCAATGGTTGACTGTTGCTAAGAAAACCCTAGTTTGAGGCATGGTAAATCCTGTGGCTCAAGGCACTTGTAATAGGAACCAAACACACTTGATTTCTTGTTGAATAAGACCTCTTGGGTGTATGTAAATTCAAATGGTGGCATTTGGAGCCTCAGAATATCTTAGGAGACCTTGAAACATGTGAGAGTCTGGCTCATTGACTTTTGTTCTCTTTCCTGTGCAAATCCTGGCTTTCACAAAAGAGACAAACTAGCAAAGATATGGGTTAGTTAATAATGCATAGCTGATTGAACCCTAAATGTAAGTGCAAGATGTTATGACATCTAAGAGGTAAAATTTGGGGTACAACCGTACAACACCGTACCTTCGCACGGGTACCCGTTGGTGACGCGCATTTGTTTACATTTAAAATTTGAAAAAAAAATAGGATTAATAAAAATTAGTAAATAAAAGTATTTGAATCATCCATACACTTTTTTTCATATATAAAAATAAAGTTCAATCTAAAATATTTAAATTTTTCCCGTGTATAAAAATATTTGTCTCATATGCTTTTTTATATTATCAATGACCTCATTTTCCCGTTTCAGTAATTCAATTTTACCCGTAGATATATATATATTTTCTCTTACAATCTCCTAATTTATGTAAGTATTATTAAAATTATCTATTTTGTAAGATACTCATTTCTAGAATAAAATGTTAAATTTATCAATATTTTCATAAATATTTAATACATAATAAAATGTATTTAATAATATTTATACAATGGATATGAACGATATATTTAAAAAAAAATTAATTTAAATATAAATATAAATATTAAGTAGAACAAAAATTTTTCCCGTGTATAAATATTTATTTAAAAAAATATAAATGTAGAATTTCATACAATTTATCTCATAAATTCAGAAATTATAATAAATGATTATACTCAGACACCAGTTAGCAACTGTAACGCAAAAATTTTAATTTAGATAAAAAGACTGTAAATGAAAATATAGATTAACAAATCAAAAAATTAACATATAGATGCAAATTTCCAAATGTAACCAAAAATTTAACATTGTGATTACATCATTATATTAACATACAGTCTGCTTCAACACTGATAGATTTAAAAATGTGCCATAAAATATTCATCAAAACCATAATATTAAGGACATATTATTAAACCTATGTGATTACATCATTAGATGTGCAAATAGCATAAGCAAAACATAACGGTACTGAAAGTTGTTTAATTTTTTGCCTAGCAATATAAAAGTAGTTGTAATAACAACTCAAAAAGTATTGCAAAACATTGATCAACTCAAAAATTCACGTGACCAACATGTTACGGAATGCCGTTGATCCCCATTTAAGAAAAGCACATCTCTTTGGAATTCAAGTTCCATATTAGCCTGCACTGCATTTTATGATTTTGCCACATCAACTTGAACTGAATGGTCAACGACGAGATCAACAGGAACCTACCAACAATTACAGCTCAGAATCACTTCTAATAAAACATAAAATACAAGGAAATACGTCTAAGATTACGATTTTCGTACTCCAAAAACCTTACAACTATGCAAAATGAACTGATTACCAAACTTAATGTTGGTAATTATTCAAACATTGATGAACCAACTTTTATTCACCAAGTAAAAAAATCCAAACTTCACCAATGGTTAATTCTGTTGGTCGTGAAAGCTAAACGCATACTCAGTTAAGATGGTAAAATTGGTATACATCTCAAGTAGCTAACTTCTATCCAAATAATATATGAGATTCAAATCATATTTTCATTTTAAACAGTACATTAAGATTATAAACAAGTCGCTATAAACACTGATGTGCAGTACATTAGGAAGACGAAAAACATATAAAATTAGCCGACAAGAATTCGAAATAATTTTTGCAATATTAATCACTAAATCTAAAACTCCTCGCGGCCAAAAATTTGTCCCAGCTGTAGTCTCGCTGATCGTCATCATCAGAATCAAAGATTTGATAGTCCGGTTCTTCATCATCATCTGAATCAAAGTTTCATACCCTTATCCCCATTGTTCCTGATCTCCTGATTCTCCTCCTCTTGCGTCTTTGTCGCACAGCAGGGGCCTGAGGGACCTGTTGAAAAAAACCAGTAAATCAGCATCGTCAAGAACACGAAAAGAATATGTCATTTGAAAGGAAGAGAAAAATGAAAAGACCATGGCATGAAAGGAGAATAAGGTGTATAGCCATTAACATAGCCGATTAAGGTTGATGCAGCATTAGAAAGGTCAAAAAGAACCAGGATAAAATAGAATCGTACCGGCTCGACCTCCCGACATTGTTGAACATCGGGAGGTTGTTGGTGCAATAGAGGGTGGTGGTAGTCCGTAGGTGGTTGAAGCTCCGGTTGTGGTTGGATGTCAGCAGCTGGTGTTACTCGGACAGGAGGTTCGGAATTTTGTTGCGTCTGTTGAAGTAATAAACAAATTTCATTAAAACAGGAAGAAAGAAAATTGGAGAGATGTATGTAGTGATTGAAAAATGAAGTAGGTAATGTCGAATCCGAACCTGTTGAGGTTCTTGGACGTCGACAGGCTGATTGGCAACGTCAGGTTGTTGCAAGGTCGTGGTTGGTTGTATCTCAGCCGCCATCTACACCTCAAAAGGCTGTGCAATGTGGAGTGCGTTGTTGGTCGCCATATAAATAGTTGTTGGTGTCAGAAGTTTTGTTTTTGTTGGTGAGAAAAGGAGGCAGGTTTATATAGTTTGGCACGTGACTCTTAAGCTTCTCCCCGACTTTGGAAATGCAAATGCATTAATTATATTGAAACTCTAATAGTGGAACATAGGGAGACAAAATAATAATTAGTGATGATGGTCAAGATTATCAATTAGTTGGAAATATGGTGTTTGATATGATTGGGCATTAAAGCCAGAGGGAACTGGCCTTGAGAAACCGAAAAGCATATAGTGAAACAGCAATTAAACCCCTATGAATGACTCTGTCATATCCTACTTCATCAACCATACCAATAACATATGTGTAAGACCCCAATTTTTACCCCTAAGATTTCACACATCTCATTTCCATATCATAACCACAAGCAAGATCACAGTTTGTGCTTCTCCTGAGCACCTGTGTGTTTCTCTTTCTTACTTGCTTCTGTTTATCTAACCTCTAACCAAAAATGCAAAAAAATATGCTTTCGTTTGCTTGTTTCTCTCTCTGTGTGTTGTGCAGGTTTGTCAAAGACAAGGGCCCAATTTCAAGTCACATGTGATTGTTCAAAAGCAAGATGTCTTGTGCTGAGATTCTTCAGTTCATGTGAGTATTGGGTTCAGAAAGTCTTATTCAAATGGTAGTTGTTCAGTGGTAGCTGTGCTTTATCGGAGGCTTGTGGAAATAAATTCAAGTTTGGTTTTGGGCTAAAAATAAGGACTTGTTATCCATGATCCATTTCATAGACCATTTTTCATTCCAAACACTATTCACACTTTAACCATTTTTCACATATTCCACTTTTTGCTATTTAAACCATTTTTTTTCATTACCCATTTTCTAAACCAAATTTTCCATATCCA
Source organism: Lathyrus tuberosus (assembly GCA_022829125.1). Classification (NCBI taxonomy): domain Eukaryota; kingdom Viridiplantae; phylum Streptophyta; class Magnoliopsida; order Fabales; family Fabaceae; genus Lathyrus; species Lathyrus tuberosus. Next base: position 1,800,345 of record JALAZF010000237.1, read on the forward strand.
ATCCAAATAGCCATTCCTTAAACCATTTCTATTAACCATTTTTTGTTTCTAAACCATTTCTATCCAATATCCAAATTTATATTAGAATATCCATATCCATTCTCCATATTTCACATATCCATTTCAAGATTCACATTTCCAATTTTTTTTATCCATTCAATTTTTCTAAATCAATTCAATTCCAAAATTCCACTTTTACAAAAAAAACCAATATTCCAATCAAGGCCCAATACACAATATGAAAAAAAAGGCTGTGGAAAAACACTTGAATCCACAACTTCCAGCCACCTCACGCACGTATCCCAGCCGTCCACATGCTTCACTTCCAAGCCATCATCAAGTCGTCACCAAACGCAGCCAAATTAAAAGCAAACGCAAGCCGTGAAAAATCAAAAACACATTCAGCGCCGCAAGTCCAAACGCAGCATTTACACAATCAAAACGGCACCACAAACTCTCATTTTCAGTTCCAAATTCTCACCAATTCTTCTATAAATACAAGCTTTTCTTCACTCTAATCTCAAGCTTGAAAAGCCAAAAATATACTGCCCAAATTCATACCTCAAGCTTCATCATCTTCTTCATTCTAACCTTCAAATTCCATCGTCAAAACCATTCCATAAACTCTGTTTTGAATTCAATCTCCATTAACTCTCCAATTCCAAATTTCTACTTCAATTCTTCAACCTGCAATAAAAATTCATACAAATTTCCACGGGTTCCGATTTCATCACTTTGAACCACACAACAACACAAATAAAAAAAAAAGCAACACAAATTCACTTCAACACAAACAACAACAACTCGCAAGCTAAGAAGAAGAGGAAGAAGAAAATTGGAGTGATTCTCACCATTGTTTGAAGGGAATTGGAACTTTTTCGTCGAACTTTCGAGGTTCCAATTCGGTTGATAGAGATACCATTACATGAAATCAATGGTATAGTCGAGATCCTCACTTGATTACGATCACAACCGTGTGATTTTTTTGTCCCGTCGCTGCCATGAAATTGAATTCCGGTTGCCGCCCTCCACCGCATGAATAGTGTCCGCGTTGCAAATGAGAGGAAGAAGATGAAATGCCTCTGTTTCTTTTTTTCCTTTTCTTATCTTAACATTTAACTCTTTTTCTTTTTTTTATTCATCATTTATTTCCTTTTTTTGGTTGAAAAAAAATTTTCAATAAAAATCGTTTGGGCCTAGCCTATCCGCGAAATGCTAATTCGCACCACCACCATGCCATTCACACCTTCTCTTTTTTTTTTCTTAAAGAATAATTCCAATTTGTTTCTATATTTTTTTAAGTAACTTTTGATTTTAGATTTTATTTTTAAATTCTGGTTTTAGAGTTTTATTATAAAAATTTCTTGAAGAAAAGTCATGAAAAATTTCTATCACGTGAATTATCTTTTAATTCTTGTTTTTTTTCATTTTTATTTTGATTTCTCATTTTTCTTTCATTTTGGATTGGTTGTGTGGATCATAATCTTTTAGATCCGCTTTCCTTCATCTTTTTCTTTTTGATCGATGAAAGTCGAAGTGATCGTGAAATTCCTTTGTTGAATTTCGATCGAGACGAGATCATTACCACCTTTTCTTTTCGTGTGGCATCGCTTTAGGATAACGATCCATATATTGTTCATCTCGCGTGCATTAACACATACATCTCATGGTCGGCCTCATTCGTAGGGTAATTGCTCGAATAAATTACTCGGCGTGCGCTTAACATAGACCAAAATTTGTCCCGCCTTGGAAAACTATCAAGAATAGTTGATTATTTGTCTTTTGGTTCAAAACTTATGGAACTTTTTGTTATGAGGTTTTGGTCTTATCAATCCTCTAATGAGTTCTCATTAATCTTGACCTAAGTGCAAGTATTCAATTATAATTGATCACTAACTTTAACTACTAACCACTAACTTACTAACATTATTCTTGTACTAACTTCTTTACAATTACTTCTCGCACCCTATCTCTTTTACTTTTATGCTTCATTTTATCATTTCATTTCATGTTTATGCTTCCGAAATTTTTCCTTTGTCCGTTGGACATATGTTTATGCTTCCGCAATTTTTCCTTTGTCCGTTGGACATATGTTTATGTTTATGCCTTTTTCTTTTGTCCATTTGGACCTAAAACATTAAAAAAGGCCAAAACCTCTAAAAAACTTGTGATTCTAATCTTGGACTATGGTTACTATCCTATGCAAATAGACATGGAGCTTTGAACTTAGAACTTGGACATCCAATGCAATTCTTGGGACCTTGGACTTAGAACTTAGGACATTCCTTCCTTTGCTTTGGAATTATGGTTCGAAGACTTGGAAGCATACTTGTGTGGTTAGGCTATTCTCTTCCTTAGCTTTTCTTTTATGCTTTAGGATAGTCTCTTCTTCTTCTCCCCATTCTTTAATTTTCAAAACTCTCTCTCTTTTTCAAAACATTCTTGATTTCAAACTTTCACTTCTTTCATAATCAAACCTTGACTTTGTCAAGTGACTTTACTCATTTCCTTTCATTTCTTAACAAATGCTAAACTACATAAGCATATTGTCACCTTTTTCAAAAGACTTAAAAAACACCAAACTCACTTACTCTCTTTTGTGCCCTCGTGCACTTTTTCCTTTAACTTTATCATAAGTTTAGACATGATTCATTTCTTGAAGCGGAATTATTCGCTTAGAAATGACGACTTGTCTTTACATTTAAAAACAACCAAAACAAACAAATTTCATTCTTTGTACCACGAACTACGGGGTTTTGATCCTACATTGCACATCGCGGGTACGTAGGCATGAGACGACAAGTCTCTCCAAACACAAAAATCTTAAAAACAATTTCTCTTCTCATCTCCTCAATCACTTTTCAAGCAAACCTTTTTCAGACCAAAAGTGGTAGATATTTCAAAGGGCTCCTATAGAGTACTATAGACGTTTTGGGTGCTAACACCTTCCCATTGCGTAACCAACCCCCTTACCCGGACTCTCTTCACTTGTTCTTGTTGTAGAGCTTGTGTAGGTTTTGTTCGCTCTTTTTCATTTCCTTTTTGGATAAAATAAAAGTGCGGTGGCGACTCTTGCTTTTCGAGTTAAGTTAATCAATAGCTTACACTCACTATTTTTCCGCTATAGAAAAGTGGCGACTCTGCTGGGGACAGATTGACCTCTTGCTGGTCCATCCCTTAAGGGGTTTAGCCTACTTTGATTTATTTACTGCTTTTTGTCTGACTTGCTTATTATTTGTTTGTTCTGGTTGGGATGTTCTGAGAGATAAGCCCACTACCCAGGCTCGAGCATACACCTAGGCTTTAGTGTGGGCAGGCGTGACGCTTCCGTGGTGTTGCCCACGTGCGGGTGATCACGATCCCTACAATCAGATGAGGTTCTATCAGGAGCTTTCTGCTACTGTATATTGATACAGGCCAGTAGTTATTCTCTTGAGGAATTGTCGACTCTGATGACCATTCCCGAGGACTCAGTAACGGCACTCCTCCCGGGATGTGACAGTGGCAGACCACGTTCGGTGGCAAACCCATTGCACAGTCTTGATCGGAGGACCCAATGCTGGGAACTTGCTATAGGATATCCTTTTTGGGGGAATTAGTGGACGACCTCTTTGTTTGGCGATAGTATTGTACCCCGAGGGATGAATGTACTATTGCTTCTCAAATCGAGAATCTGAAACTAAGGATCCCGGCTTTTTAGTACCCACATGTGAGAATGGGCGGGTGTTTACAGGTTTGCAGGAAACCCTTACTTCCAACATGCCCTGTACTTTGGATTTCTTATCAGTGTGGACTTATCAACCTGGTATTCCGGTGTTCTCTTCAGAGCGAACCTTTGAACCCGTGTGCTTTGAGTGATCTTGTTTGTGGTTGTTGCATTCATGCATTCTTGCATCCATAAGCATACATATGCATTTCTTCCAGGTTGTCTCAGAAACTCATTTCAACTGTCTCCTTCTTCAGTTATCTGTTCGCCGTCAAGCTGTTTCCTCAACACAACTATGGAACTAGAGCTGTTGTCAGATTGAGAATGGAAACCCAAGAACAACACAATGCGGAAGTCAGAATGGAAATTGATGAGTGGAAGGCCGGTATGACCAAGCTCACAAAAATGCTGCAAGTTCTGATTGCTAGAGGTGAACCACCTCAGAGGACTGGATTGTTCATGGACACTCTTCAGCCACTCTATTGGGAAAAGATGATAGGCAGTGTGTCATCTGGTTTTGCTGACTTAGTCACTATTGGAGAGAGACTAGAAGAAGGTATCAAGAAAGGAAGGATTGCTAATGCTGAAGCCTTCAGTGGTGCTAAAAGTATGCTGGGAATTTTCAAAATAAAAAGGATGGTGATACCCATGTTGTTTCAGTTGAGAGGAAACCTCGTCAGAGACAACAATATGTAGCTGCAGTTGCTCCAGTTGTTAATGCTCAACCAGCTCAAGCTCCTCGTCAGACTGTTAGACAGAATCAGACTCGCAATAGGGTTAACTTTGATCCTATCCCGATGTCTTACACTGAGTTATATCCATGTCTTGTAAAGAAAGGATTGATTACAACGAGGGCTCTACCTCCTCCTCTAAATCCTCTTCCAGCCGACTATAGGGCTGATCTTCACTGTGAGTTCCATCAAGGTGGGGCAGGTCATGACTTAGAAGGTTGTTTCGCATTAAAAGCTAGAGTGCAAGAATTGGTGAAAGCAAATATTCTGACCTTTCTTGATGACAATCCCAATGTTGTCAACAACCCTTTTCCAGAGCATGCCAAGTGAAGTTTGAGTGAGTTCAGACGGATCATCTCCTAAAGCCAGTGTTTCAGACGGGACATCTCATCTTTGTTGCTGATTAATCACTAGGCCTTGTTTCTTTCTGTTTGCATTTTTCTTTGATTGTATTGTTTGTTTGCTTTCAAACTTCATTTGTACTTTCATGGTAATTTCAATGAAATGAGCAATGCAATGTTTGATTCAATTCATTTATATCCACTGTGTGCATCTTTATGCTGTCATTTTCAAAAAAATATATCTCCTGTTCACTTTCTTTATTGAGCTTTGTTTATGCAAAGATTGGAGGGAGGATGATGAAAGCGAAATACCTAAAATTGCTACTGTATGCTTTCAATTGAAACTTAGCTGAGGATGTACAGGCATTGTTTCAACTCCCAAACACTGGAGAAATAAGGAAGTTAATCCCTTGTCAACCCCTTCGAGCCTAGAAGTTGGAGTTTCTTTCTATACAAAAAAAACCCACAATCTTAACCCGGGGATGGGTAGTTCTCAGTTAATTTGACTGTGCATGCAAGACACTTTCCAATAAAGGTTGCAATCACAAGCTTTCCTTCGCACACATCAAAGAAGTGTAGGAGATGTCTTTCAAGTCAAAAGCCAATGATGGTTCACCATAATCATTAAGCCAGGCAGTCACTATCTTTCAAAAAAAATGAATGAAAAAACAAAAGAAAAGCCCGCTAAGTCAAAACCTATGAAGGAGATTTAGGAAAAAATTGGGGCATCCCGCTGACTGTAAGCTCAAATGACGCAGTTCAGGCAAAAGTTAGGGATAACAAAAGAAAAATCAAGAGGTTGCCAAAATCCTCAAAGACAAAACAAGTTGACTGAGGTCCTCATCAAAAACAACAAAATGTTGTAAGAAAGAGTGACTGCCATCTCAAAATTCCCTTGAGCCATCATCATAACTGTGTTGCAATTCCAAAATCATTTGGAACCTGAACGCATTGTTTGAATTAACTGAGCATAGGACTAGAGATCATCACGAAGAATGGGTTGGGTACAAATAAACTTTGAGCCTATATCCTTGGTTTCAAAAACCATGAACCAGACCACGTTACAACCTTCAAAAGACCTAATTGAAGCCAGGGTTCTTTTGAAAGCATACTACAGCAAGGTTGTGTAAAATGACTCCTATGTTTGTTGCCAATCATTTGCTTTGATGTCTTACCTTTGCTTTCTCTTTCATCGTTGCATGTCTTAACCGCTGTGTTTTGATAAGTGATTCATTTTGCTTTACATCAATAACATCATTCCAAAAATGATTTTTGATTTCAAAATTGCATGAGCTTTGCATTAAAATTACCATGTTTGTTTGAATAATCTTATTTACAGGCAAACTTTCCTCATCAAGGAATTTTCAAACAGTTGAGAAACCTGGTCAGTGATCTTATCAGGGGGAACATTACATCCATATCCTGTTGTGAATCAGATTTGTTGCTCAGTGCAAGGTATTCTCAGATTTGGTTAACCAGAAGATCTCTTTCAAGATTCATACTGAGTTTAGCCTTCTCAACAATCATCTCAAGAACTGAAGCCATGATCAGTTCATTTATCCCCAACAACTGAAGCCATGATCAGTTTATCCTCAGCAATCATTTCAAGAATTGAAGCCATGATCAGTTCATTTTTTCCCCTGCAGCAGACAGACTGAAGCTATGATCAGTTTATCATCATCAGTCAAGCAATCTGGGGCAATCTTCTTCAAAAATCCTCAAGAAGTCGTTCCTCAAAAGACCATCAGCCTGATACAATTCATAAGTGTGACAGAGATGTGTTCAACATCTTCTCTTCAAGCAGAGTGGGCAGTGTTCCCTGTGTTGAGGAATCAGAATCCTTTTCTTCCCTCACAAAAGAGTCTATCTCAGTTGTCTCTATCATCTGCATCGCATACATAAATCATTTACATATCATTGCATAGAAAGATTTTCATAGCTCGAAGTGTGCTTCGTGCTCATTTGCATTTTTCTGAGGTCCTGTTGCTTTCAACATATTACCTTGTGATCTAAAGTCCAATTTACTTGGCACCTACCAAAACTTTTACCTGCCTTTTCATTCAGTTCCATTCCTGAATGTTGTCGTTTGCCTGTCTTATTTCATCCCAGTGCTATTCCTGGATGTCTTGTTTATCTTCTTTCTTTCCAGTGCTATTCCTGGATGTTGTTGTTTCCCTATGCATTTATTGCTGTTGTTAAGTGTTTGTCTTCTTTCTTTCCAGTGTTATTCCTGGATCTTTGTATTCTATCACTCCAGTGCCATTCCTGGATGTCTGTCTCTATTGATCTCCAGTGCCATTCCTGGATATCTTGGTCCTCTTGTTTCTCCAAGTGCTATTCCTAGAAGTATTTTCTCTCCTCTTTAATCCCCAACAAATCTGCTTGGATATCTTTCAGTGCCATTCCTGAAAGTTTTACCTGTTCATTCAGTGCCATTCCTGAATGAGTTTTTACCTATACTTTCAGTGCCATTCCTGAAGGTTTTACCTGTTCATTCAGTGCCATTCCTGAATGAGTTTTCTCCTTTGCATTCAGTTTTATTCCTGGATGTCTTTTTCACTGTCATTCAATGCCATTCTTGAATGCAGTGATTCACCTTTATCTTTCAGTGCCATTCCTGAAAGTTTTACCTGTTCATTCAGTGTCATTCCTGAATGAGTTTTCTCCTTTGCATTCAGTGCTATTCCTGGATGTCTTTTTCACTGTCATTCAATTCCATTCTTGAATGCAATGATTCACCTTTATCTTTCAGTGCCATTCCTGAAAGTTTTACCTGTTCATTCAGTACCATTCCTGGATGAGTTTTTACCTTTACTTTCAGTGCCATTCCTGAAAGTTTTACCTGTTCATTCAGTACCATTCCTGGATGAGTTTTTACCTTTACTTTCAGTGCCATTCCTGAAAGTTTTACCTGTTCATTTAGTGCCATTCCTGGATGAGTTTTCACCTTTACTTTCAGTGCCATTCCTGAAAGTTTTACCTGTTCATTCAGTGTCATTCCTGGATGAGTTTTCTCCTTTGCATTCAGTGCTATTCCTGGATGTCTTTTTCACTGTCATTCAATTCCATTCTTGAATGAAGTGATTTACCTTTACCTTTCAGTGCCATTCCTGAAAGTTGTATCTGTTCATTCATTGACATTCCTGAATAAGTTTATCTTTACCTTTCAGTGCCATTCCTGAAGGTCCTTGCTCACTTTATTCAATGCCATTCTTGGATATTGTGAACCTTTTATCCAATGCCATTCTTGGATAATTCTGATGTATTTTCCAGAACTTTTCTCACTACATTCAATGCCATTCTTGGATGTTGTGATTTATTCTGTCCAATGTCATTCTTGGATATGATTTCCTCAACAGAGTCCAATGCCATTCTTGGACACCTTTTCCCCAGCTAAGTCCAATGCCATTCTTGGATATCTTTTCCTCAGCTGAGTCCAATGCTATTCTTGGATGTCTCTGATGCTTGTTGTTGCCTCATTCAATGCCATTCTTGAATGTTGCAGTGCCTTTATCCAATGTCATTCTTGGATATCTTACCCAACAGAGTGTTTTTCACCTCCATCCAATGCTATTCTTGGATGACGCTGCTGTTTTTACCAGAAACTTTCTTGTTGCTGTCCAATGCCATTCTTGGACATCTTTCGACATCCCTTTTGTCTCGTTTATAGTTTCTATCCAATGCTATTCTTGGATGTCACTACTTGTCTTCCCAGGGTCTTGTCCCTCTCTTTCCAACTATCGATGGATACTTCTTGTCACCTTGACGGACCTCCAGAAATAGCTTGTGTTCCCCGGCGTGTCTTTTCACGTCATCTCCCTCAAGTTTCCCCGCAGTCTATCTCATCCTTTGCACTCATATCATCTTGTGACATCTTATGGCTAAAAATTCAGTTTTCTGTATTTAAGTATCTTCAATCTTGTCGAGACGAAGTTTTCAACCTTCATATCTCCTGATTGAAGAAACTTAAATAGGGGACAGCTGTAAGACCCCAATTTTTACCCCTAAGATTTCGCACATCTCATTTGCATATCATAACCACAAGCAAGATCATAGTTTGTGCTTCTTCTGAGCACCTGTGTGTTTCTCTTTCTTACTTGCTTCTGTTTATCTAACCTCTAACCAAAAATGCAAAAAAATATGTTGCTGTTTGCTTGTTTCTCTCTCTGTGTGTTGTGCAGGTTTGTCAAGGACAAGGGCCCAATTTCAAGTCACATGTGATTGTTCAAAAGCAAGATGTCTTGTGATGAGATTCTTCAGTTCATGTGAGTATTGGGTTCAGAAAGTCTTATTCAAATGGTCGTTGTTCAGTGGTAGCTGTGCTTTATCGGAGGCTTGTGGAAATAAATTCAAGTTTAGTTTTGGGCTAAAAATAAGGACTTGTTATCCATGATCCATTTCATAGACCATTTTTCATTCCAAACACTATTCACATTTTAACCATTTTTCACATATTCCACTTTTTGCTATTTAAACCATTTTTTTTCATTACCCATTTTCTAAACCAAATTTTCCATATCCAATCCAAATAGCCATTCCTTAAACCATTTCTATTAACCATTTTTTGTTTCTAAACCATTTCTATCCAATATCCAAATTTATATTAGAATATCCATATCCATTCTCCATATTTCCCATATCCATTTCAAGATTCACATTTCCAATTTTTTTTATCCATTCAATTTTTCTAAATCAATTCAATTCCAAAATTCCACTTTTACAAAAAAAAACCAATATTCCAATCAAGGCCCAATACACAATATGAAAAAAAAGGCTGTGGAAAAACACTTGAATCCACAACTTCCAGCCACCTCACGCACGTATCCCAGCCGTCCACATGCTTCACTTCCAAGCCATCATCAAGTCGTCACAAAACACAGCCAAATTAAAAGCAAACGCAAGCCGTGAAAAATCAAACACACATTCAGCACCGCAAGTCCAAACGCAGCATTTACACAATCAAAACGACACCACAAACTCTCATTTTCAATTCCAAATTCTCACCAATTCTTCTATAAATACAAGCTTTTCTTCACTCTAATCTCAATCTTGAAAAGCCAAAAATATACTGCCCAAATTCATACCTCAAGCTTCATCATCTTCTTCATTCTAACCTTCAAATTCCATCGTCAAAACCATTCCATAAACTCTGTTTTGAATTCAATCTCCATTAACTCTCCAATTCCAAATTTCTACTTCAATTCTTCAACCTGCAATAAAAATTCATACAAATTTCCACGGGTTCCGATTTCATCACTTTGAACCACACAACAACACAAATAAAAAAAAAAAGCAACACAAATTCACTTCAACACAAACAACAACAACTCGCAAGCTAAGAAGAAGAGGAAGAAGAAAATTGGAGTGATTCTCACCAATGTTTGAAGGTAATTGGAACTTTTTCATCGAACTTTCGAGGTTCCGATTCGGTTGATAGAGATACCATTACATGAAATCAATGGTATATTCGAGATCCTCACTTGATTACGATCACAACCGTGTGATTTTTTTGTCCCGTCGCTGCCATGAAATTGAATTCCGGTCGCCGCCCTCCACCGCAAGAATAGTGTCCGCGTTGCAAATGAGAGGAAGAAGATGAAATGCATCTGTTTCTTTTTTTCCTTTTCTTATCTTAACATTTAACTCTTTTTCTTTTTTTTATTCATCATTTATTTCCATTTTTTGGTTGAAAAAAAATTTTCAATAAAAATCGTTTGGGCCTAGCCTATCCGCGAAATGCTAATTCGCACCACCACCATGCCATTCACACGTTCTCTTTTTTTTTTTTCTTAAAGAATAATTCCAATTTGTTTCTATATTTTTTTAAGTAACTTTTGATTTTAGATTTTATTTTTAAATTCTGGTTTTAGAGTTTTATTATAAAAATTTCTTGAAGAAAAGTCATGAAAAATTTCTATCATGTGAATTATCTTTTAATTCTTGTTTTTTTTCATTTTTATTTTGATTTCTCATTTTTCTTTCATTTTGGATTGGTTGTGTGGATCATAATCTTTTAGATCCGCTTTCCTTCATCTTTTTCTTTTTGATCGATGAAAGTCGAAGTGATCGTGAAATTCCTTTGTTAAATTTCGATCGAGACGAGATCATTACCACCTTTTCTTTTCGTGTGGCATCGCTTTAGGATAACGATCCATATATCGTTCATCTCGCGTGCATTAACACATACATCTCATGGCCGGCCTCATTCGTAGGGTAATTGCTCGAATAAATTACTCGGCGTGCGCTTAACATAGACCAAAATTTGTCCCGCCTTGGAAAACTATCAAGAATAGTTGATTATTTGTCTTTTGGTTCAAAACTTATGGAACTTGTTGTTAGGAGGTTTTGGTCTTATCAATCCTCTAATGAGTTCTCATTAATCTTGACCTAAGTGCAAGTATTCAATTATAATTGATCACTAACTTTAACTACTAACCACTAACTTACTAACATTATTCTTGTACTAACTTCTTTACAATTAATTCTCGCACCCTATCTCTTTTACTTTTATGCTTCATTTTATCATTTCATTTCATGTTTATGCTTACGCAATTTTTCCTTTGTCCGTTGGACATATGTTTATGCTTCCGCAATTTTTCCTTTGTCCGTTGGACATATGTTTATGTTTATGCCTATTTCTTTTGTCCATTTGGACCTAAAACATTAATAAAGGCCAAAACCTCTAAAAAACTTGTGATTCTAATCTTGGACTATGGTTACTATCCTATGCAAATGGACATGGAGCTTTCAACTTAGACCTTGGACATCCAATGCAATTCTTGGGACCTTGGACTTAGAACTTAGGACATTCCATCCTTTGCTTTGGAATTATGGTTCGAAGACTTGGAAGCATACTTGTGTGGTTAGGCTATTCTCTTCCTTAGCTTTTCTTTTATGCTTTAGGATAGTCTCTTCTTCTTCTCCCCATTCTTTAATTTTCAAAACTCTCTCTCTTTTTCAAAACATTCTTGATTTCAAACTTTCACTTCTTTCATAATCAAACCTTGACTTTGTCAAGTGACTTTACTCTTTTCCTTTCATTTCTTAACAAATGCTAAACTACATAAGCATATTGTCACCTTTTTCAAAAGACTTAAAAAACACCAAACTCACTTACTCTCTTTTGTGCCCTCGTGCACTTTTTCCTTTAACTTTTTCATAAGTTTAGACATGATTCATTTCTTTAAGCGGAATTATTCGCTTAGAAATGACGACTTGTCTTTACATTTAAAAACAACCAAAACAAACAAATTTCATTCTTTGTACCACGAACTACGGGGTTTTGATCCTACATTGCACATCGTGGGTACGTAGGCATGAGACGACAAGTCTCTCCAAACACAAAAATCTTAAAAACAATTTCTCTTCTCATCTCCTCAATCACTTTTCAAGCAAACCTTTTTCAGACCAAAAGCGGTAGATATTTCAAAGGGCTCCTATAGAGTACTATAGACGTTTTGGGTGCTAACACCTTACCATTGTGTAACCAACCCCCTTACCCGGGCTCTCTTCACTTGTTCTTGTTGTAGAGCTTGTGTAGGTTTTGTTCGCTCTTTTTCCTTTCCTTTTTGGATAAAATAAAAGTGCGGTGGCGACTCTTGCTTTTCGAGTTAAGTTAATCAATAGCTTACACTCACTATTTTACCGCTACAATATGTCCAACAAAACAGTAGAAAAGGAATGAAAAGAGAATGCCCACTCAAAAGCCTGTTTATTGCACTATAAAAATCAGACAAGTAACTGGCCTGAAACAAAAAATACCAAAGGAGGTGCACTTTGTAACATGATGCAACAATCGATAGCAATACGAAACCTGCAACGCAGACAAAGAAAGGACTAAATGCACCACAACATAGTTGCTGATTAGAAAGGAGTAAAGGACAAATTGTGCCACGACATAACTGCTGATATGAACAGATCATACATTACCAGGCATTGAAAATTAGACGTCCTTGACATCACATGTTGCCTCGAATATAGATATCATGAGACAGCAGCAACAATACCGAATGGTATGGACTAAACTGCGTATGAGCTGAAACAAAGCACGATACAATAGTAAACTGCGTATGAGCTAAAAACAAAGCACGATACATTCTCAATGTTGTTTTTAACATGCAGTATGATGTTGCACAACCAGAAATGAATGAATGTGCAATATGCTTATTTCTTTACAATCTTAGATAATCGATCAAATATGATGTCCTTAACATCACATATTACATGAACATTAACCAACAACATAAACCTTTCAAAGTTGTAAAAATCATTGTCGTAGAAATAGAAGAAAAACCTAAATCTATCATAGTTGGATGAAGAAAATCTTACCTACACTTGAATGAAGTAGAAGAACACTTCCCCCGCAACAAACCTGTCCAAAAAATGAACCTAGAAAATAATGATTCAAAGAAATATCAGATGAGCGACATAGAACAAAGTAAACACCATGGCCTAAACTGTTAAACTTCATGAGTCGTCGATTTGACGGTTCACCGTGCCTGAATCACCATCATTTTAGTCGGAGAAGGACCGTGGTAGGATTGACGGTAAAACACAACAACGATTTCAAATCCGACCACCACCACACCTGCTACTGTAAAAACATTGACGCCACCACAGATCTAGCATCGTGAATGCTTAGTATTAGTAAATAGTATTTATTTTGAAAACATAACAAACTAAAGAGGATAAAGAGAAAGAGGAATATCAAATCCATATTGATTACTGAATGAATGCCTATTTTCCATTATCAAATCCATATCAAATCCACAGATCTACCATATGATGTCGAAGCAAACTACATGAATATCTGCACAGGAAAAACAATTATCAAATGTACTTTATAAGAAGGAAAGTAGAGATAATGAGAGAGAAGGAAGGTAGAACACAACATAAATCAGTATATGGCAAATTGATTTGACAAAAAGTTCATGTTAGATGCCTGAAAGTAAATTTAAAAAATGATTTGAATAAGAGTTACCAGTATGAATATAATTCAAAAAGAAGGATGAAACACCTTCCCAGTAACAGCAGCAAGTCAAAGAAAATGCTGAGAAAGACAGTTACCATGTTAAGACGATATTGATCTATATAATAACAATCAAACAAAAATCTGCTCAGAACCTGCTCAAGAGTCTCTTCTCCCAAATCTAAACTCTAATCAAACAAACGCAAATAATCTAAATGTGCAAAAATTATACACAACATGTAATTATAAAATAAAATGAATACCAAAACATGATATTAAACGCTCATCTTAGAAAACCGTCATCTTACTTTATCCCACTAGTACAACCTGCTATTAATAATAAAATCCCTGAACATGAAAGATAAATAAAAATAAAAATAAAGCAAATGGTAGAAAGAGAAAAAAAATTCGAAAAAATTAAAAAAAAAAAGGAAAAATAAAATAAAATACTCAGATCCTCTTTGGATTTCAGATCCGGTTGTTCCACCAGAAGCCCTTACAGATCTGATGGCTTTATGGATGGCTTTTCCCATAGCTAACAATTCTGCAACAAAATCATAAATCACATAACAGAAACACATCATCGCATGTGTGAAAAAAAAATAAGATCTGAGTGGAAACCTACAAATCGAACAAAATCCACCATTGTGCACCCTAACTCTAATCTTTCACCGTTCTTTTATGTCGTTGATGTCGGTAATTGTCTCAAAATGTCGAGCCATGAAGAATGGAAGAAAGATCCTTTAAGTCGTTGAGTTCGGTAAGCTTGCTAGAAAAATGGAGATGGTTGTAGAAACGTGGATTGTTTAGAAATGGTTGAATTGACAAATGTGATTGGAAAGGTTAGAAGAAGAAAGAGTGGAAAAGCAAAACATGAGTCATTTTCCACAAACTAGGAAAGATTGGAAAAGCAATACACGGTAGGATCAGACATGTTTTAGAAACGGTGATCAGTTAGGAAGCCACGTGGAGCCTTGTGGGTGTAGAGGGGCAGTTTAGGGTTTTCCAGAGGCATTTCTTTTCTTATATGATAGATATTTGATAATTCTCATCATCAAAATTCTTTGACGATATTACCTGCATGTAACATAGAACTAAAAAAAAACTTTATTACGAGAGTACACATACATATTTAAGTTAGAGTCTTTAACCACAGTCATCAACATCATCTGATTCTCAAAAGGCTTTTTATCCAGCATCGTTTTTGTTATGAGTGACTTGTTCACCAGAGACTTATTTTCCAGAGAGAATTTTAACATATGCCTCTTTTAAAAGAATGTTGATTTTTTCTTTTCCACTATCTAGATAGTTATAACTTGTTCAACTAGTTTTGATGTATCATTGTCAAGTCATTTTTAGTCATGCTTTACATGAACTGATTCTTCAACAACCAAAGTTTTCGTGTTGTATACCTTGTAAGTTCTAGAGTATATACATTGTCTTAAAAAATACACTTCTCTACCTCACAATCAAACTTTTTAAGGCGATCTTTGGTGTTTAGAAAACAATAAGTATAATAAAATGATGGAAATATTAAATATTAATGTTTCTAATTTTCCACAATTATAAAGAGTTGTATTCAATACTATTACACATAACATGTTGTATTTAATATTTCTTCTTTTTACAAAATATTGAGCATACAAAACGAGACATTTCTTTATGATTTATGAATTATACCAATTAATATGTATACTTTTGCTATTAACCAAGATACACAGATCCTTAGATATTAATTTAATTTTAAATACATTTCATAAAAATCCATGCTTATTTTACTTAAGATTAAAGGATTAGATAAACAATAAGTAAGAGGAAAAGAATTGGTTACCATTGTTCAAGATGTAAAGATCCTTTACTTGTGATTCCTTTTTTACTAATTGTCACCAAGTTGCATGCTAAAGGATGTTAAGGTTATTAGAGAAATTGTTTTTTTTAATAAGCAATGAAATTAAATTAGCACAATGGGTGCTAAACCCGAATACAAACAAGACGGAAGCTACTTCCGAGTAATATAATCCACTGGATTAACATACAATTCGTAAAAAGAACACTTGGATGATATTATACCACCATTAAACCACCTCCAAGAGGAAAATTTGACGGAATTAATCGTATCGGTGACCGAAAATGGAGTACTATTGAAAATGAAATTATTCCTACAAAGCCACAGATGCCAGACGGTAAAGGCCCAAAATAAACTTCCTCTTAAAGCGCCCACCTGTTTGCAGGAGAAAGAACAAAACGAAACGAAAGAAGCACTGCACAAAACCGACGTATCCACGACCATATTACACCAGCTAGAGATGCCTTCCCAAACTTTAGCAGCGAACTCACATGACAAGAGTACATGTTGACTTGATTCCAAAAAGTTACCACATAAATAGCAGTTGGCAGAATTGTCACTAACGCCGATATTTCTGCGAATTAACTGATCTTTTGTAGCAATCCTATTCGTAAACAACTTCCACATAAACACCTGGATGTTAGAAGGCAACTTGGAACCCCATAAAAGAGAAAGACCATCCTTCGATTCAGAGCTAAAAATAGCCAACGGTATACTCCTAACAATTCTGTCATAACAAGAGGAAACAAAATAAGAATTGTTAGTCGTAATTCCCCAAGAGAAAGAATCAGACCTGTCAAGCTGAGGGGAAATATTCTGCAGAATATCAAACAAAAGCTGATGTTCCATATCCAACACTGATCCAGCAGGACATGAAGGGAAAGACAATTTCCAACTCCAAACGCTATCCTCCTAGTAACCCATATCATACACCGAAGGAAATGCAATAGCGCGAGAGGAGAACAACATCGAAAAAAGATCCTTGAGAGGAGTGTTTTGAATCCAATTGATGTGCCAAAAACACTCCTCTTTCACAAACAGATCAGTATTAGTTCCTTTTTCAATGCACAAAGAGAAAATTTCTCTCCACCAGATGGAAGAGTTCTTGCTTATACGAGACCCTTGCGAGCAAGAGACAGCAACAACCAAACTGGGAGTACCGTATCTATGCTCAATAATCCCTCTCCAAATCACCTTCTTCTCCGTTAAGAACCTCCACTTCCACTTAAGCAAAAGGGCTCTGTTGAAAGCCGCCAAATCTTTAATACCCAATCCACCATCCTCTTTCGAAGAACAGACCGAATCCCACCTAACCCAGTGGATAGATTTACAGCCTCCCCAAAGAAAATCACACTGCAGACTACGTATAGTTTTAATGACAGCCACAGGAGCCTTATAGAACGATAAGGAATACAAAGGGATCACATTGATAATAGAATTAATTAATACAAAGAGAAATTGTTAGTATTCTATTATGAGGTTCATTTTCATCAAAATCTATCTCAAGATTCCGGAGAGCTAATGAGATATACAAGAGACAAGACATTCATATCCTTTTCTTCATCGATAAATATTACCTTTTGTCTATATTACTTTGAAATACTCCTACCATGAGCAATAGTAGTATAGATTTTTTAACACATTTAGGCCAAATACTAAAGTTTTTAATCTAGAAAACATGGACTCCATACTCCACATTTTTCGTCTTCTTTTATTTTAAACAATCACTACAAAAAAACAAAAAAATTACAACACATGATTGCGGCAATTCCCACAAAACTGCTCTTATTTCTCGACTACGACAGTTGTCACAATGGTTTGGGCCAACCGTCGTAAATTTTTTAGGCATGTTGTGTAAAATAATTACGATAGTTACCAAAGAACCGTCCTCTTTCCACACTCGCGACGGTTAGAGCGAATTATCGCAACTACTTTAGCCAATCTTAATCACTACTTTTTTTATTCTTTTACTTTCCCCCTTTTTTTCTTTCATTTTTTGTTTTCACACCTTTTCAGTTTTATTAATTAATTTTAATAATAATAATAATTATTATTATTATTATTATTAAGTATATGTAGTTATTTATTTACAATATAATAACAATATCCATACTATTCTATAAAAAATAGAAATATAACATAAAAATACATTAAAAAACGAGAATCATGTTTCATGCTCAGGAAACTCATTCTTCTTTTCGCACTGGCAGTCCACCGTCCACCGTTTTGCCTTCACCATCCTCAGTCCTCTGTCCTCCGTGCTTTATCCTCCTCTTTATCATGTCTAAGGTTAGATTCTTCCTCTCTATCTCTTTTCTCATAGAGATTTATGGTTTCTCTCAATGTTTCAACTCTTTCTTGGAAAACCCAAAAACTCGGTCAAATTTAACCCCCTCTTTCTTTCTCCTTATCTCTCAATAAATTGTAGCAACATAGAACAATAAGAAGGTTGAACTTCTATGAAAAAATTATTTAGGGTTCAAGAGTTATCAATAAGAAAAATTGTGGATTTTATAATTTCATATCGAAAAATTGGATTTGATTAAGTGGTAGAGCATTACTAAAGATTACAGAGCAAGAGTCTTATGAGTCTTTGAATGTGAATGCTTTTGTCTATTAAACATGGGTATCGTTATTCATATTGGTGACCTTGTTTCAATTTATAGTGTTGTTGTGTATGCTTTGAAGATTTGAGATATGGCTATTTAGGTCTAGCTAGGAGGAATTAATTGATACAATTCAAGCTTGTTTAATTGGAGTGTTTATATGTTTTTAATATTGTCCTGAAGCAGCGTTACAGAGGGAAGCGTCTGCTTGCCGCACTCAGACGCCTTGTAGTGTCTCAAATGGATATAACGGACCAGACCTGAGCCTATTGCTGCCAATGCAGCTGGAACTCCATGTGAGCCAACGAACATAATAATTGTATTACAACTTGTGCTCATAAAGTTGAAGGTTAAGAAACACAAGAAATGGGAGTTTGAATTGGGTTTCACATTTCGTCCCCTTTTGCGGAATAAAACTAATGACGTTAACAAGTAAATAAAAATAAATGAACACAATTATTTTTATCCCGATTCACTATTAACGAAGCTACTCCAGTCCACCAACCTTGGTGATTTCGCCTTAGACAAAGACTTAATCCAATAATCATCAACAATTACAATCACAATGGATACCTTTCATTGCCTTCTTGAGAATTATGGCTCTCACTAGCCTCTCAAGGAATCAACCTCCAAGTCATTAGAAAATGACCTGGCCCTCTCAAGCAACCTGGCTAACAACTTAGCCACTCAAGGAAATCATCCACTAAGCTGTTAGAAACATGCTTAGTCTTCTTAAGCATTATGGTCTTCACTTGACCGCTCAAGGAACAACACCTTTTACAAGGATTTTCTTGTGCACTAATATGCTTCTTACAAGCTGATTACACAAATGAAGTACATGAACACCTAAGTGTTTCTAGCAAGTTTATGAGCAATAACTCCTTGCTTTCTAATACATAAACTATCTAAAGAATAAATCTCTGGGAGATTATAAAACATTAGTTCTGTATTACTTAAAAGCTTTCTTGATGAGCACTATAGCTTCTTTTCATGAGCTTTAAGTTTCTTTTGATAAACTCTTTTCTTGAGCATATAATACTTCTTCCAGTTTAACCATCAAGATCAACTAAGTTACTATGCTTCACTTATTGATGTTTCACTTTACTAGTTTCACATGACTTTAGCATATTCATTGTTTGTACACACATTCAAATCGTTAGCTTCAGCTTCTTCTTCATTGATCATTCTTCATTTAAGCTTCAGCTAGTTGCATTTTCTTCAGTGCTTTGGCTTGCGCTTTTCTTTATCACTTTTGCTTCCAACAACTAGCAAACTCTCTATCTGTCTCTCTTTTTCTCATGATAAGCAGCTACTTACAAGTAACATTTCTTCAAGCTTTTGAATCTTCAATTTATAGAGCTAGAGATAATAGATCCTTTGAGGGGCATTCTTGGAAACATATTCCAACAGCAATATCCCAACGTTCATATGAAGGAATTGTCAACATCACTGTACAAAAAGCTGCTATTGCGCCACCTTATCGAGGTAGAGGTCACAGTTTTTGTATTCTTGTATTTAGCTCAAAACCATTCTTATCTTCAGTATTTCTAATGTCTTTAGTGGCTTCAAATAAAACGTTGATGAAACATGTTGTAGAAGAGTCAATTCTTTACAACTTCAGAAACCCAGTCTTCAGAATTCTAAGATCTTTGTTCAGTAAAACTATCTTGAGAATCTTCAGCACTCATTCTTTTAGAAGTAATATCTTTAGAGTATTTAGAACCCGTTCCTTCAGAATCTTGTCTTCAGAGTCTTCAGAATTCATTAAGCACATTCTTGTCTTCAGAGTCTTCAGTACTTCGTTCACCTGAACCTTGTCTTCAGAAACTCTTCAGAACTTGACCCTTAGATATTGTGTCTTCAGAATCTTCAGAACCATGTTCACCTTAATCACGTCTTCAGAATCTTCAGAACTTGTAACATTAGAAGCGCATCATATTAGAAAGTCCTATAGGCCTTTCTCATAAAGTCACAATTAGAATGTCCAGAACTAATGTTCATTAGAACCATTGTATTAGAAACATTCACGAATCTTGACTTTATCTTGTACACACATATGTTTTCTTCCAGAGTGTTGATAACAGCGTCTGATGACGTCACACATCTTCTTATCAGATTTAAAATCATATTGATAACAGTCACACACTAGACAGAAACCATAGTGTTGCGGTGAGAATTGGATAACAAGCTATTAATTAACTTGCATCACATTTCTTTGAATTCACCACCGACTTTGATTTATCCAAAGGAAAGGTTCAAGATCGAGAAAAAGCTAAAGGAGGGAGATCTAAGGTTCGGGGGTTGGTTATACAAAGGGAAGGTATTAGCACCCTCTGTATCTGTAGTACTCTACAGGAACCTCTTGTTTATGTTTGTGTTATGTTACGTTTGCTTGCTAAGGTATCTATGCTAAGGGTAAGGCAAAGACCTAGAGGTATATACACTAAGTTTGCTCGTCAAGACGTCGCATCTTGTGCCTACGTATCTGACTAAAGAATCAGAGCAATCGTAGTTCACCTAATTAAGGGTGAATTTGAGGAACCATTGACTATGGTCAAAGTTCCAAGGGGGAAATGAGTGTGAGCTTATTTTAGAGTTTACGAAAACTCTCTAAGTCTAAGTTATAGTGGGGAAAAGTGGATACTCAACGTGATGAGCCCACATAGAGTTTAGGAAATCTATCATATTTCTAAGTTATGATTCATGGCTCTTACAAGGCCATGAAGAGGATGAAAGATCTTAGGAGGCCTAGAGGGAAGATGGCTCTTAAGAGGCCAAAAGGATAAAGGCTCTTAGGAGGCCTAGTGGGTGTCGAGCTTTCTATGACTCAAGAGTCAATAGAGAGTCTTTCCTTTGGAAGGGTGTTGAGGAAGTGTCAAATGAAACAGGCAACCACAATCATAACAGAACCGGGAGGGTCATCCATAAGATTTCATCAGAAGATATTTACAAGTATCACTAAAAGAGAAATGAAAAGTTAGTACTCAAAGAAGTTAAAAATTGAAATGAAATAGAAATAGTCTCGTCTTAATCATGGTTTTAAATCGATGAATCGATAACCGATTCTTAACTTTCATCGACTAAAAGTGAATGAAACTGAAATAAAAATAAAGTGGTCTCATATTGATCAAAGTTTTGTCGCTTCAATGAGATCAACCAAACCATGAATTTTGTTATATCATCGACCAAAAATAAAGAAAATGGAATCCAAAATGAGAATAAAGTTGGTCTCGTCTTAATCAAGATTTAATCGAGAAATTGATAATCTTTTGATTTTTTGACTTTCATTGACCAAATAAAAGGAAAATGAAAATGTGGCCTCATATTTATCAAGACTTTATTGATTTGAAATAATCAAAGTCAAGATATGTGTAATATCATTGGCCCAAAGACATAAAAACAAACTAAATTCAAATCCAAGATGAAAAAGGAAATGATAAAATCTCATGAGTAAAAACATTAACAATCAAGAGAAGCAAAACTTTTTTGTATAAAAATTTAGTGAAAGTCAAAAACTGAAAAAGAATAAAGATAGAGAGATGGGTGTATATCAACCGAGAAGATCATATGGGCTTTGTGAAGCCCATCACTTCATCAAACAACAGGTTCAAAAAAAGAAGAAAAAAAAACAAGGGTGGATTTAAACAAGCTAGTGGTAACTCTAATGGGTTATTTGTCCCACTACATGCCACACGGTCAACAGATGATATCCCATCATATGATAAAAATAAATAATAAAATAGAAAGAACGAGATCGAAACGGGTCAGTTTACAAACTACATCAACCGCATAAAACAAGTGGTTGTGCTTATCATATTATTTCAAAAGTAAAAACAATGAGAAGCAAGGAAGTGGTACTCAGTGTCACCATCATCGCATAAATCAGGAGAAGAAAAAAAACACGGCTAACACCATTTGCATAAACATGACGCAAGGAAGAATAGCTGCAAAATCAACCTTCTTGTTCGATGAATCTCCCTTTTCGTCGTCGAGTTTTCGTTCGCTTTTTCCCAGGTCTGTCTGTTTGCTTTTAATTTGGTTTTTCGTTCGGGGTTGTTCCCTCTAATTCATCTTGTTTCTGTCTGATTTGAAAAGGGTTTGTTCTATTGGTTTCTTGTTTCTGATTTTTGGGTTAATTAAAGGGTGTTTGGAGAAGGAGAAAGACGGAGAAGATTCAGCTGGGTTGCTAATGGAAATTAGAGTCATGAGTTGAAGATTAAGGGTGAGGGGGATTGCAGAAGGTTGTTTTTGTTTGACTTGAGGTGAGTTTTGAGATTGGAGTGAGGTTGTAGTTGTTTCGGTTTTGATGAAGGGAGATTTTAACGAGAAAGAGAGGTTGAAATAGGTTGAAGAAGATGAGGTTCGAAGGTGAGGGTGGCGTGAGTGTATAAGGAGAAGCGAGGTCACTGTGTGTTTTTTGACAGAAAGCTTTCAAGAAGGTATTCTCTTTTTCTCGATTTCTCTCGGTCCTCCTCCTTTTAAAATAACGGAAATCCTCCCTCTTTTGTACTGTGTTGGCTGTTGTTATGAACTGTCGCTTTCAGGCGGATTCATAGCAGAAGCATTATCTGTTTTTTTTAAGCACAGGGTTTATGAAAATGGATGAGTAGATGAGTTGAAATTGAAAAATATTTTGAAAAGTCGATCCTCTCTTCTTCCCGTCTGTTCCTCTCTTTATTGACTTCAAAATCCCCTTTTTTATTTACTTTCCGATTCTGAATTTGTCCTGCTGTTGACATTTCATTTTCATATCCCAGATATTTCAGGTTATGGTCAAGGCATGGTGTGTCGTTGCTGTCGGTTTATGCAGAGATCTTGACAGGTTTTGATAACAGTCTGGGGTGGTACGACTTTGCCTCGACTTGTCGCTGTTGCGTGGCTTGTGTTGTTGCAAGCATAGCAGGGTAGTAGCAG
Source organism: Lathyrus tuberosus (assembly GCA_022829125.1). NCBI lineage: Eukaryota > Viridiplantae > Streptophyta > Magnoliopsida > Fabales > Fabaceae > Lathyrus > Lathyrus tuberosus. The sequence continues at coordinate 1,823,457 of JALAZF010000237.1, forward strand.
GAAATTAGGGAAAGTTTTGGCTTGGCGTGTTCGTACGAGTTGATAGCAGAGTTGTGGACTTGGTATAGGTGGCTGGTAGGCTTTGGAGGTTTAGTAGCAGCTGTAGGTTGGTGCATTGAGGAATTAACATGAACTGAACAACCAATGGCACTGCACATGTGGGCCTTTGGGAGTGTGCAGGTAGCAAGAAACGGAAGCCCAAGGTCCCCAAACGGAACAAATATTCAGGCTAGGACAAAAATGTAACCGGGTACAAAATATTATGTGACTTACTCATCAATTGGTCACCTAAGAGTTTAAGTAACAAGCAAACAAAATAGGACCCGATCAATCTCCTTTCGCCACGCTTACATATCAAACATGCATTCATGCAGAAAATGGGAAACTATCGTGAAATACCAGCAGACCATGGTGAACTTGCATGATGTTCAATCGATTACAACCCTCAATCTCACCCAAAACTTACGAAGTAAAACAACAAAGCGCAACACTCGTGAAATAGAACAGCTCTAAACTTAAAACAGCTTAAAACATTAACTCAAACATGGCTGAAATGGACATGAAAACAGATTGTTCACATTGGTATAAAACTTGCAATAAGGTGATGTATGACCAACGACCAGAACAAACAAGCACAAACTGATTCCAAACCAACCCAACACAAATGTATGGGCAAGCTGACAAGATTACAATACAGTGAACATTTTGAAGACAGAGAACTCGTAACACATGTTGTAAAATTGACATGAAGTAAGCAACTTAAGCTAAACATAGTTCAATCAGTAGCGTGAAGACAAAGAACTTGTAACACAAATCAAAACAGAAGAGATCACCACGAACTCGTATATCGATGTCCATGGTACTAAATGAATTAAGTGCATAACAGCAGCATGATACCAGCAAGTTCAAATCATTTTAAAGTATGGCATTATGAGTTAGCAGTACGAGAGAATGAAAACAAAATCTGTCACAACATCATGACTTTAATCAAAACCTTCTATGCTGTTCAAACTTCCTTAGCATAATATGACTAGCTTAGCAACTCTGAATGTTCTGACTGCATTATAAAGATATATCCAAAACTGGTAGTTCAAGAATCATCACGTAGACTCAACCTTATCTCTCATGAAGCAATTAACATGCAAGGTTTAAATAACAGAAAAATAGCAAGGAGCTCACTTGAGCTTGGTTACGATCGTGGCATTTTATGAATTAAGAGACAGTGAGGGTAAGTATGGATCATGACAGTCAAACAAACTACAATTTTCTATCCTAACATAAGATGAAATCACTTAAAGAAACAAATCGGTCATTCAAATCATATCATGAAGATATCAACACAAAAAATGCTATAAATCAACAACTACCAGTGCATCTCATGGATTTAAACTTCACATTATCTTATACAAAATCATTTCAGAATAACCCTAATGCAAGATATCTATGATAACAGTATGAATAACATGGGCATGGCCAATGAAAGGAGGTGATGGTTACCTAGTGGAATAAGTCCACTGCACCTTCTCAACTACGAACTGGGCTTTTCCTTTCTCTAACAGCTGCTGCGGGATGCTTTCTTTTTTCTCCTTTCTTGCCAAAAAAAGCACAAGCTCACAAGCTCTCAGTATTCTGGTATTGTGTGGATTGTTGGTTCAAATTTCTTTGAGAGTTTCTGGCCAGGCTATGGGGAAGAGAGATAGGGAGCTTTCATAGTGATTTTTGTTCTGATACTTGGTTCTGTTGTGTGGTTGTGTTTGATGTATTGATGGTGTTTAAAAGAGATGGAATGAGAAAGTGTTGGTGAGTTTCTTGAGTGAAGGTTCTGATACGTGTGTTTCTTTGTGGTGTTTTTGCTCTGATTGTTGGTGAGAAATGAATGAGAAGCCTCCTCTTTTTATAGTGGCACTAGCTGGTTAATCGCATGGAAAACTCAACTTACAAAGGTTTTGTCTAGAGGAGAACGAGGCATGATAGTGACATGTCCTTGAGCTGGTTAATGGCAGGTGTTGGGGAGGAGAGAACCTTGTTGGCTTGTGCTCAGCATGGCAGCATAGGTGATGGTGAGATGTTTGGTTAAGATGCTGTATAAAACAGATGGTTTCACCCTTTGATGAATGGGTTGTTGCTCTTTTTTGCTTGTCAAAAATGTAATGCACGTTTTAAGTAAGTTTTGAGATCAACAAGCTGTCAAGTTTGAACTCTTTGACTAGTGCATTGGATGCTACAAAACTGTGGGAAAGGATTTGGTTCAAATTGGATGGCATAGTCTAGCATGGAATCACTAAGTCATGGATCTTTACTTGGCACACGATAATTCTCCACACAATGAGCCAAATGGAACAATTCTTGATCCTTTTGAAAAATGGCATGGAGTAGAACAACTTTCATGTTGTTGACAAGTTGAGATTGAAGCTAGAAACATGTGAAAATTCGTGACCAAATTTGATGTAGCAAATGGCAAGAAAACAGAATTCCTAAGTGCATGGCAACATTCCATCGTGGCAACTTGATAGCACCATATCTTGATAATTACTTCATTAATTTTTGAGACTTTTGTTCCTATGTCAAGTAGGCATTTGATAGACCAACTTTCATGTGTAAAGCAATTGGATTTGAAGCTTGTAACTATGAGATAAGATGCCACGAAATCATGTGAAACATGCTGTCTAAGAAACTTAGAAAAATTTCTAAGTTATGAAACATTTCCAATTTGAAACATCAAACTTTGAAGTATCATAACTTTAGATTGGTTCATCCAAATGAGAAGTTCTACACATTCTTGGAAAGCTTGAAGAATAAGGAATAACTTTCATGTCCAAAGATTTTTTATTTGAGTTTTAGAACAATATGAAAAATGGCCATGAAGTTGTGTCCATGATTAGGAAAAATGATCAAAATTTCACTAAGTCATAAGGACAACTTATCTTCCAAGTCTCATAACTTAAAAACCATGCATTTTTTGAAGAGAGGTCCTCTAATACACTTTGAAGATCATGGAAAGAGCTTACATTTGAGCTTTGATTCACTCGAATTGGATGTGTGGTTTGAAAATTATGCCTGTTTCAATTTTGACCCAAGTAGGGAAATTTCCTCATTTGAAAAGTTTCATGAACCAAACTTTGCTTCCTTTGCAGGAAACTTCTTAAAACTTGATTTCTCATAATTCAACCCATCATTGAGCCATGTCAAGATGAATTAAGGACTTGAATTCCTCATCTTGGATCAAAATCTCAAAAGTCAGAGTCTCAGTCAACCCTAATCTTCCTGATGGTCTTGCCTCTCCAATCTCTTCCAATACCCATAGATGGTCTCTAAGAATGTCTAGTGTCACATGGAATCATGTCCCAAGGTTTGGGAACATGTCTTGATCAACATCAAAAGCAATGGTTGACTTTCTTGACCACAACCCTAGTTTGAGGCATGGTGAATTTGTGGCTCAAGGCACACTTGACTTCTTGTTGAATTGGACCCCCTGGATTATTGCATTTGGAGCCTTAATTGTCCTTCTCTCTTTGAATCAGATGGGAGCTTGGCTTAGGAGACTTTTCCCTCCCTCTTTGCATAAACCATGGCTTTCACAAAACTTGCAAAATGAAGTGGTTAGTTAACAATGCATAGATGATTGAACCTAAATGTAAATGCAAAATGTTATGACATCTAAGGGGTAAAATTTGGGGTACAACAGTTGCCCCTATTTAAATAGCTTTACCGGATGGCACGAGGAATGGAAATCCTCGGGGCATCACGGTGAAAAGGTATTTAAATATAGAAAACCAAAAATTTTGCCCTTAGATGGAATGGTGATGCTAAGGACAGGCAACAAACATGCATATGCTGACATGCCATGAACTTTTAGTATGATGATATGATGTCATGATAGTGCAAAGATGCAGGCAAACAAAACACCAAAGATAAAGAGCAAACTACCACGGGTGAGCTTACTGGGGAAGGATGAAGGTTGGTATCCACAGGGAATATCCACTCACTACAACAAAAGTAAGTTATAACATCGCACCTTAGACATCGCTTTAATACAAAAGCGCTGCTATAAGTTAAAAACAAGGAATCTATTCATTTAAAAAAATAAAAGCGCAAAAAATATAAGACCTTAGACAGCGCTTTGTTCAAAAGCGCTTTATAAGGTCTTATAAATTTTAAAAAAAGAATTTAATGCAAAATATTAGACAGCGCTTTAGTTAAAAGCGCTTTCTAAGATCTTATAAATTTAAAAAAATATAAGACCTTAGACAGCGCTTCCGTAAAAAGCGCTTTCTAAAGTTTTATTAATTTAAAAAAAAAATTAAAGGAAAATATTAGATAGCGCTTTCATTAAAAGCACTGTCTAAGGTCTTAAAAATTAAATAAAAATAAAATCAAAAGCGCTGTCTAAGGCCAACCTTAGAAAGCGCTTTGAAAAGCGCTGTCTAAGATCAACCTTAGAAAGCGCTTTTATGACAAGCGCTGTCTAAGGTCTAATTAAATTAAAATATATGAATAGTCAGTATTCATTTTCATATTTCCACTCTTTCTTCTCCCCTGCTAGCGAACAGAGCTCAAAACCCTTGCGAACGAAAAACCTTCACCGTCAACCGTCCTCCACCGTGCCGTCGTTCGTTGTTGCCGTCGTTGCATTGTCGTCCGTCCGTTTCTGCTCACTGCCGTCATTTTCGTTTCTGCTCATTGCCGTCGTCGTTTGTTTCTCTTTCTGCTCTTTGATACATTTCGTTCTTGCATTGCCGTTGTTACCGTCGTTAAAGGTACGTCGTTGTTGTGAAGAATAGGGTTTTGTTGCTTTACATTGTTGTTGTAGGGTTTTATTGCTTTACAATGTTGTAGTGAATGATTATGTTTGATGAGTTTTGTTAATGAAGTTATGTTGGACTGTTTTATTAATGAAGTTTTGTAGTGAATGAGTATGTTTGAAGTTTTGTTAATGAAGTTTTGTAGTGAATGAGTATGTTTGATGAAATCTTCTAAAAAACTCTAAAAAACTCTTAAAATTGATGGAGTTTTGTTAAAATTGATGGAAATAGTTTAGTTTAGTTTTATTTTTTCCACCTTTTAAATCTTCTAAAAAACTCTTAAAATTGATGGAAATGTCCTCTGAATTTTAGAATTCAAAGCTTGTTTTTGAAGCCTCAAAATTCTAGAATTTGAGATGGTTGAGTTAATAAACAAATATAATGAACATAAACATTTCACTAAAACATAATAAATTCAACCAGTTACATATCAAACACTATCAAACTTGTTCATTTCTTGATTAATATGGTTGAATTAATGTTATTTTGTTGACCTTAATAAGTAGGAAAACCATGGATAAAAAATGGATGGATGCCGATCGATTGTCCAAAGAGTACGAGAATGGGGTATTGGATTTCGTTAAGTTTGCTGTTCAACACGCTGACGCTGAAGAGCTCAATCGAATAAAATGTCCTTGCTTGGATTGTTGTTATGTGGGTAAGGTTGACGCAGATGGATTGAAATCGCATTTACTGATGAATGGAATTGATCGAAGTTATAAGTGTTGGATACATCATGGGGAGAAAATTAACGAGAATGTTGAACCGACGGGGAAAAGTAATACGACCTATGCTTCAGATGACAAAGACACGGAAACATACGATTGTGATCGAGTCGAAGAGATTGCAGAAGCAGTTGTAGAAGATCTTCATGATTGTCCCGAAATGTTTGAGAGGTTGGTAAGCGATGCAGAGAAACCGCTCTATCAAGGTTGCACTAAATTCATAAGACTGTCTGCGGTATTGAAGTTGTACAACTTAAAGGCGGGCAATGGATGGTCGGATAAAAGTTTCATAGAGTTGTTGGCCCTTTTGAGAGAAATGCTACCGGAGGATAATGTTCTTCCTAGTCGAACCTATAAGGCCAAAAAAATGTTGTGTTTTATTGGCATGAGCTATGATAAGATACATGCTTGTCCAAACGATTGCGTTTTGTTTCGAAACGAATATGCATCGTTAACTGAGTGCCCTAAATGCGGTTTGTCTCGATATAAGAAAAAGTTGTCTCCAGCCAAGGTCTTATGGTATTTTCCTATAATACTGAGATTTAGGCGCTTGTTTCGTAGTGAAACCGATGCAAGACACCTGACTTGGCATGCAGATGAAAGAATTATTGATGGAAAGCTGCGACATCCGGATGATTCACCACAGTGGTCGAAAATTGATAATGATTATCCTGAATTTGGAGAAGAAGCAAGAAACCTTCGCTTGGAATTATCTACTGATGGAATGAACCCGCATGGTCTTCAAAGTATCTCACATACCACATGGCCTGTGATTCTTATGATTTATAACCTACCTCCGTCGCTATGCATGAAGCGTAAGTACATGATGTTATCTATGTTAATCTCTGGGCCTAAACAACCAGGGAATGACATAGACGTATACTTGACACCTTTGATCGAAGATTTAAAGATATTGTGGGAGAACGGTGTGGAGGTTTATGATGGATATAGGAAAGAAAGTTTCAATTTGAGGGCGATGTTGTTTGGCACAATTAATGATTTTCCAGCTTACGGGAATCTATCAGGGTACAGCATAAAAGGTGAAAAAGCGTGTCCTATTTGTGAAGATAAAACAGTTTCGAAGCGATTGGAGTTTGGTCATAAGAATGTCTTTCTCGGTCATCGTAGATTCTTAAATGCCAAACATAACTACCGTGGGTGGAGACAAGAATTCAATGGAGACATCGAACAAGGTAGAGCTCCACCTATGTTGTCAGGTGACCAAGTTTTTAAAAAGGTGAAAGATATGCGTACTGAGTTTGGCAAACCTTTTGCACATAAGGTTGTCAAAGGTGGGTGGAAAAAGAGGTCGATATTTTTTGAATTGCCATATTGGAAGTCTTTGTATGTGAGACATTTTCTCGATGTTATGCATATTGAGAAAAATGTATTTGAAAGTGTTATTGGTACGTTACTCAATATAAAAGGAAAGACTAAGGATGGCCTTAAAGCAAGAAAAGACTTGGAAGCGATGGGGATTAGACCTGAATTAGTACCCGTGAAGAAAGGAAGACGAACATATCTACCACCTGCTGCTTTTACTCTATCTAGAAAGGAGAAGAAAATATTGTGTAAGTTTCTGAGTGGAGTTAAAGTTCCAGAAGGATACTCTTCAGATGTCGGAAGACTTGTGTCTATGAAAGACATCACGTTGAAGAGTTTAAAGACACACGACTGCCATGTTATAATGGAACACTTTCTACCAATAGGTATACGTTCTATTTTGCCAGTGAAAGTAAGAAGCGCCATAACTAATTTGTGTTTTTTCTTTAGGTCAATTTGTAGTAAGGTAATCGATCCCGATATCTTACCAACACTACAAAAAGAGATAGTTATTACCTTGTGTGATCTTGAAATGTATTTTCCTCCCTCTTTTTTTGACATAATGGTACATCTAGTTGTTCATCTTGTGAAAGAGACACAGTTGTGTGGACCAGCTTATATGAGATGGATGTACCCTGCTGAACGTTATATGAAAATATTAAAAGGGTACGTGAAAAGCCGAAGTCGACCAGAGGGGTGTATTGTTGAATGATACATTATTGAAGAAGCAGTTGAGTTTTGTACTGAATATTTGTCCAATGTTCAGTCGATTGGACTCCCCAAAGCTCATATTTTTGAAAAAAAGGATGGTAAAAAATTAATTGGAAATAAAATTATGACAGTATTAAGGGATGAACGGGATCAAGTGCATTTGTATGTTCTGCACAATGATAATGAGGTTGAGCCATATGTTGAGATGCACAAGGATGTACTCCGAAGGTTAAATCAGAACAGAAATGAAAATTGGATAGTACGAGAGCACAATCAAAATTTCATACAATGGTTAAAGGATCATATTTATTCGAAGCGCTCTTCAGATCCTGCTTCAGTAACAGAAAGGTTGAGATGTTTGGCATATGGTCCAAGTTTGCATGTGTATTCTCATAGCGCATACGCAATTAATGGATACACATTTTATACCAAAGACCAAGACGATAAAAGTACTATGCAAAATAGTGGTGTCACCGTCCTAGCTGAAGCAATGCACATATCAAGTATGAAGGACTTAAACCCCAAATATGCAAATCTGTCATATTTTGGAGTTATTGAGCACATTTGGGTGTTTGATTACGAGAAGTTTCAGATTCCAATCTTTGGTTGCAAGTGGGTAAATAGTAGTGGCATACGAATGGATAAGTCTGGATTTTTGCAAGTGGATCTTAATAGGGTGGGGTACAAAGATGAGCCTTTTATTCTAGCATCTCAAGCTAGACAAGTGTTCTATGTCACTGACCCGACGAGTACGAAATGGTCTATAGTGCTTCTATCTAACAAAGTGGTTGATGATAGCGGTGTAGATCAATGTGATATTGATGTTGAGAATGCGTCATGCATTAGACGGAATGAGTTGAATACAAATGATCAAGATGAGGATCTTATAGCGGATGAGTCATATATCAGAAATGACCATAACGAGGGAATTTGGATCCATTCATCCGTCCGCATTGCTAAGACACAAGTAATTCATATTCCAACCAAGAAAAGAAAGAGATGTTAGTGAAAGAGGTAAAATTTGTTATATACTTGATTTCTTTATTATATTTGTTATATATTATGTCATATTTGTTATATATTAGTGAAAGAGCATTTTATTTTCATTTTTTACATGGTAATGTTATTTAGACTCCAACAAGATCCAAAACCACAGCAGAGAGTCAACCCCATTATTACATGGAATTATGTGAAGGTATATTAATTATCACATGTTTTATTATATTAGTGATGCTACTTGATAAAACGTAGGATTTATCCATATTTTCTTTTCATTTGTAGTGTCCTCGGCAACGCAATCAAATAGATTGCGGCTATTTCATGTTAAGGTTTATGAGAGACACTCTTTTGTTGGATCGAATAGAGATTTCATCCGATGTATGTATTTCTAACTTATGAGTTATTTTAATATTAACACATATCTCTCATGTCTAATGAAATAGTTAAAACTAAATCAAACTATGTTATATTATTATGTAGTACTTTGAAGAATGCAAGTGTGCTCATTACTCAATTTCTAACTCGGAATTTTACAAGGTATAATATTGTACTCTTACTTTAATTGATGAGAATTTAAATATGTGTAACTTTGTTTATGTATTCTTTTAATTGAATTACAATCTTTGTGTTTTCAGGACCTATAATGTAGATTTGAAGCAATGCTTTGGTTGGATGCAAAAGTATTAGTATAAGTAATATGTGCATTTGTAGAAAAAATGTAATGATTTGTAATTATAAATAGGTGTATATATAATTTTGGTTTGTAATTTTAAATATATATATATATATTGGTTTGAATTGCCAATTGTTTTGCATATATAATTTTGGTGTAAATTGCCAATGGTTTGAATTGCCAATTTCTGAAAAAAATTGCTGGTTGAAAAACAGGTAAAATTCTGGTTGAAAAACCCTGGTAAAAATTGTGGTTTAAAAAAATTTATATAAAATTTTTCGTATACCTTAGACAGCGCTTCTGGAGAAAGCGCTGTCTAAGGTAGGGCTTAGACAGCACTTTTGACAAAAGCGCTGTCTAAGGTAGGGCTTAGAAAGCGCTTTTGACAAAAGCGCTGTCTAAGGTATACCTAGAAAAGTTCAAAAAGGTTGACATTAGACAGCGCTTTTAGTGAAAGCGCTGTCTAAGGTATACCAAAAAAATGTCAAAAAAGGTAGGGCTTAGACAGCGCTTTTGGTGAAAGCGCTGTCTAAAGTATACCAAAAAAATGTCAAAAAAGGTGAGGCTTAGAAAGCGCTTTTTCTAAAAGCGCTGTCTAAGGTATACCTTATAATGTCAAAAAGCGTTGTCTAAAGGTACCATAGACAGCGCTTTTCATTAAATATACCCCCCTTTAGACAGCGCTTTTGGTATTACCCAAAGCGCTGTCTAAACCTATAGCAGCGCAGGTTTATACAGCGCTTAAAAGCGCTGTCTAATGGCAAAAAAAGCGCTGTCTAAGGTCTTTTTTGTGGTAGTGACTGGGGATACTGGCTGACCAACAAAAGAGACAAACTGGGGAGACTCCGAGGAAACGCTGGGGATAGAAAAATAAAAGGGAAAACCCCACATGTCCTTACTGGAGATAAGAGCCAGAAAGGTAGTCTCCACTGGGGAAAGATCCAAAGAGATGGACGACAGGTTCATATGTGACCAGACGACACTGGGGAAATGAAACACATTCGTACTGGGCCTGAAACCAGAAAGAAGACATGATCTCCACTGGGGGATCAGTTTGAAATAAAAGGATAGACATCCAAGAAGGTTTTCTAGGGATTTCTTATAATGAAGAGTTCAAACGGGATCATCAAGAAAAAATAGAAAAGACAGAGACAAGCTCTATATGTGCCAAATGATGATCAATCACAAGGACTTTCAAAGGGATATTAATAATGACTGAACTTCTGCTGGGAACCAAATTAAAGTACCAACAAGGATTGGACTCAGAAGTGACATGTCAGTATACACCAATTTGAGTTAGTTTGAAACGCCAATATGAGTTGGACTTTTTTGGAATACCAGTATGAGATGGATTTGGATTGAGGTTCACATTTGACCTGGGTGATAATTTAGAAGGGAAAGATCCTCGCTGGTGGTAAAATCAAGAGATGATCTCAACGGAGGAATATCCAGGGTAGTGGATCAACAAGTCCATGTATGACTGGCCGACACTCTGGGACCGAAAAGCAACCTTATTGGAAGTAGAACCAAAAGATGGGCTCCAATAAAGGTATCTAGAATGATTAATCATCAAGTCTAAACATGACTAGATGACATTCTAGAAATAAGGATCCCCAATGAAGGTAGAACCGGAAAGACGGTCTTCACTGGGCAAATACATCCAAAGTGATGGAACAACTGGTTCAAGTATGACCGATTGGCACTTTAGAAGAAAAATAACCTTATTGGAAGTAGAACCAAGAGATGGGTTCCAATAAAGGTATCTAGAATGATTGATCACCAAGTCTAAACATGACTAGATGACATTCTAGAAAGAAAGGATCTGCAATGAAAGTTGAATCGGAAAGACGGTCTCCACTAGGAAAATACATCCAAAGTGATGGAACAATAGGTTCAAGTATGACCGATTGGCACTTTAGAAGGAAAAACAACCCTATTGGAAGTAGAACCAAGAGATGGGTTCCAATAAAGGTATCTAGAAGGATTGATCACCAAGTCTAAACGTGACTAGATGACATTCTAGAAAGAAAGGATCCGCAATGAAGGTTGAACAAGAAAGACGATCTCCACTGGGAAAATACATCCAAAGTGATGGAACAACAGGTTCAAGTGTGACCGATTGGCACTTTAGAAGAAAAACAACCTTATTGGAAGTAGAACCAAGAGATGGGTTCCAATAAAGGTATCTAGAATGATTGATCACCAAGTCTAAACGTGACTAGATGACATTCTAGAAAGAAAGGATTCGCAATGAAGGTTGAACCGGAAAGACGGTCTCCACTGGGAAAATACATCCAAAGTGATGGAACAATAGGTTCAAGTATGACCGATTGGCACTTTAGAAGAAAAACAACCTTATTGGAAGTAGAACCAAGAGATGGGTTCCAATAAAGGTATCTAGAATGATTGATCACCAAGTCTAAACGTGACTAGATGACATTCTAGAGAGAAAGGATCCGCAATGAAGGTTGAACCGGAAAACGGTCTCCACTGGGAAAATACATCCAAAGTGATGGAACAACATGTTCAAGTATGACCGATTGGCACTTTAGAAGAAAAACAACCTTATTGGAAGTAGAACCAAGAGATGGACTCCAATAAAGGTGTCTAGAATGATTGATAACCAAGTCTAAACGTGACTAGATGACATTCTAGAAAGAAAGGATCCGCAATGAAGGTTGAACCGGAAAGACGGCCTCCACTGGGAAAATACATCCAAAGTGATGGAACAACAGGTTCAAGTATGACCGATTGGCACTTTAGAAGAAAAACAACCTCATTGGAGATAGAACCAAAAGATGGGCTCCAATAAAGGTATAGTATCTGATAGGTTAGTACCGGGGTTGCATAACTGAAGATAAGACTTCCTGGGGAATACCCATTATGGTGGCTGAAAAGTTAAATAGTACCAGGGATAGATAAGTTTCTCAGAAGAGACCGACAATTACCGCCATAGAAAAACAAACTTCTCCAAGAGATTGCTATTTGTTGTTGGGTACAAATTCCATAGAGTTGTTGATATCACAACACTGCTGGGGAATGGATTTTGTCTCCAACGAGGATCTGTAAAAGATTCTTCTTGCGAGACACAGTGCAAAATAAATGCACATTCAAACTAGGTTCAACAACCTAACCTGCCAGGGATCAAAGTTCAATCTAGGAACAAGCTAGAAAGAAACGGTCAAACAAGACTCCAATTGAGGAATGAACTCAAATGGGGATTTATCTTATCCAAATGTGGAAAAGATAACTGAACCAACCATCATCCTCGAGGATAAAACTCTGTAGGGTATTCAAGAATGGATGGGCACTTTATGCCTAAGGCTGACAACTCTATTGGAGAGAACAGACAAACCCAGTCACTTGGGGAGATAAACGCCAAAGTGACCAAAGACAGGTAACCACCAGGAAGATAGGGTAGCAGAGATGCTAAGATGTTATGCATATGAGAATGCGTGTATGCCATGTTTATGCTTGTGTTGACAAAACAGACAAAAGGAAGCGAGAATGGAGATAAATTAAACATCTCGACAAGGATACCCAGCCAAACTCATCAGATTGGACCATTACTGGGGATGAACTTGCAGAATCAGTAGTTCTACTTCAAGATTACAACCTTCTCTGGTGAGAAGAGTACTCCACTTGGTATAGCATCATGACTTCACTAGGATTGCCATCATGAGCTTGATTTCTTTACTGGAGGAGGAAATCCATGTAGAATTGCCAAGATTAGCTGAAGTAACAGCTTATTGGGGAGCTATCAAAAGATATCACAAAAGATGAGTAGTTCTGTATAACTCATCTGCCCCAGAGTACATGGCCTGTCAGAAGAAAATATCAAGAGGATTTTACAGAAGAATTGGCACACAAGGTGTTTCAATATCTTCAAACTCTTGGAGAGATTCATAAAGTTCGACATAACTGCCCCAGATTAACTACGCTTGCACAATAAGGTCTTTGAACTTGTTCTTCAGATTGTGGGAGTAACAACACGGAAACAAACTTGTCCCATGCTAAGTAGATGCCCCAGACTAACTGACCTTTGAGAGATTTTTCTAATCTCGACCTGACTGCTTCTGATTAACGGTGTTCGTGATACAAAGTCCTCAGACTGTGGTAGAAATGACTGGGGAACACACTTGCCCCTGTTGGTAGGTCATTGGAGTCTAAACTTGTCATTAGGTGACCTCACGAAGGCTTGCCCCAATATCCTGAATCTGAAGAGTTTCTTCCCCTTGATTTAGTAGCTCTTGAGATGCTGGATCTATGGAGGAGATGCCCCAGACTGAGCCCTTTATCAAGTCAAATTCCCTAGCTGGATGCATTTGTTGGGATTCCTTTGATATTGAATTATTTTGCAAATAAGTATTGTTCATTAAAAATTGGCAATTTTAATGCAAAATTCATGCAGGCTTTTGGAATCAAGTTTTATTGATGAAACATACACAGTGGAATGATTAAATCAAAAACAAAGTGGATCTTGTCATTTACGAAATGACAGATGAAGTGATCAACACACACAAATAGCAAAGATCATTAGGAGTCAGGTTAATCAACCTTGTTGTAGTATGCTTTCAAAACAACCTTACCTCAATTAGGTCTTTTAAGGGTTGTAACATGGCATGGTTCACGGTTTTATGAAACAAAGGATAAAGGCTCAAAGTTTATTTGTCTCACCCCATCTTCATGATGAACTCCATTCCTATGCTCAGTTAGCTTAAGCTACACATTTACATTCCTATAGACTAGGAATGAATTGATGATAGTTGATGATGATTCAGACACCTTGGTAGTCACTATTCCCTTACAACATTTGGTTATCCTTTATTGCTGAGGTTTTGAGACCTTTTCTTGTATTCACTGAGGTTTTGAGACCTCTTCTTTGTCTTCGCTGAGGTTTTGAGACCTCTTCTTTGCTTGATTGATATTATGAGATTATGCTTTGTCTTGATTGTTGTACGAACCTTCTTGTAAGGCGAAGTTTTGGGCTTCCCATCTTTCTTGGCTTTTGCCTTGAAAGGGACTCGGCTCACCCTTCGATTAAGGATTTCTTCAACAACCCTTCCTTATTTATCGCTTTGAGAACAACTTGTGCAACATTTATTCACTTGATTAGAGAGAGCTGTCTGATGTCTTTGCATGAAGCGCTTGTATTTGAATGCATAACCAAATTAAACCGAGAACTACCCACCCCAAGGTTGAGATTTAAGGGTTTTTTTGTGTAAGGAAAGAAAACTCCTACTTCTAGGTTCGAAGGGGTTAACGAGGGATTATCTTCCTTATTTCTCTAGTGTTTGGGAATTGAAACAATGCCTTACATCATCGAAAAATTTTAATTGAAAGCATACCACAGCAGTTATGGATATGATGTTTTCATCATCCTTCCTAATCTTTGCTTAACAACAATTTGATAAGTGGAATGAAACAAGATAAGGATATATTCTTTGCTTTTATGAAAATAACAGTAAAGGAGTGAAACGAATGAACTTAATCAAAAGATGCATAAACATTTCATTAATACTGCCAATTTGAAAGTACAACAGCTTATAAGCAAATACAAATTCAAACATGCAAAGGAAATACAACTGAAAATCACTGAAACAACCAAAGATTGCTAGCTTTAGGGAATCAAAATCAAAGACGAGCTTCATCACTGCCCCCTAATCCATCTTCGTCTTGATGCATCCTCCACAACATTAATTATCCCATGAGCGGGCAAGGATTGTTCTTGATATTAGGCTGAGGGCCATCGAAGGACAAAAGATTTCTCTCCACTAAATCCCTCACAATATGCTTTAAAGCAAAACAACCTTCTAAATTATGGCCTGGTGCACCTTCATGGAATGCACAATGAGCATTGGGATTGTAAGAAGGTGGAAGCGAATCAGGAGGTGGGCCTGATGACCTTGTAGTTATTAATCCTTGTTGCACCAAAGAAGGATACAACACTGTATACGTCATAGGAATAGGAGGAATCGGAGGCCTACCACCTTGTCTTTTACCTGGAACGTTCTGACGAGAAACTTGAGTCCGTTGTGGATAAGCAGGAGCATTGGGCGCTCGTTGATAGATTGGTGGTTGGTGAACCGGTTGATAAAAAAAAGCTTGGTAGTTGAATGTTGGCGCGATGGCGGCCACATAAGGTTGCTGAACAGGATAGACAGGATGCTGATTATAGCACTGCTGTTGCTGTTGACTTATCCAGGACTGATTTTTCTTCTCTTTGTTTTTCATCACCACACTGGTATCTCCTTCCTTTTTGAAGGATTTCTTGGCATCGTTGCTCGAACTACCAGCTCCCTTGGTCATTTTCCCACTCTTTAGACCAAGCTCTACTTTAACCCCCACAGCCACAATATCAGAAAAATTAACAGACACACTACTAATCATCCTTTCGTAGAATTCTGGTCTCATCGTATCGATGAACCAATCAGTTAACTCCTTTTCAGATTAAGGTGGCTCTACCTGTGAAGCCAGTTCTCTCCATCTCTGTGCATACCCTTTGAAAGATTCAGTATTGCTCTGTGACATACTCAGTAGTTGTCTACGATCTAGTGCCAGGTCCATGTTATATTTGTAATCCTTTACAAAAGCATCAGATACGTCTTGAAAACATTGGATCCTAGATTGGTCCAAAGTCAAATACCACTTTGCAGCAGCCCCTTTCAAACTATCTTGGAAGCAGTGGATCATCAACTTGTCATTATCCATAAATGCAGCCATTCGTCGGTAATACATGACCAAATGCGACTTAGGACAGGTCGCACCTGAGTATAGTTCGAAATTGGGTAGTTTGAACTTGGGTGGAATTACCAAGCCTGAGACTAAGCACATGTCTTTAGCATCAGTACTAAATACATTGCTCCCTTCCATTGCTTTCAATTTCCTCTGAATTGTCTCTACACTTTCCTTCAGCCTTTCATGTCGATCATCTCCTTCTTCAGACATATCAACGTAATCATAAACCGGATGTGGGTTCTGAAAAACTGGGTGCACCTGAGCTTGCACTGCTGCTGGTGCGAAGGTAGGAATAGCTTGATGAGCTTCATTAACCAAAGGAACCGTTTGATGAGTAGATGTGATGGCCAGAGCACGTATAAAATCAAAAGGCATGCCCAAAGTAGGGTTCACAGTAGGAATAACAGGAGGTTCCACAGTCGTAGTGATGATCTCTGAGACCACAGTGGCCTGTGTGTCCATCTTTGCTCTCATGATGTTAATAGCCTCTAGAATCTGCCCCATTCCTCCGCGGAGCTCACTCAATTCGTTGTTAACTCTATCCATTTCACCGTACTGTTCAGACATCCTTTGTCGAGCTTGGGCTCATGTGTTGTAGTTGTGTCGGGAATTCAGTGTGACGATTCTAGTGGAATACGGTGACATGAGATAAGACAGAGAAGAAATGCACACGCTATGACTTGATGCAAATGAGATGCTAATGCAAGCCAAATGGTGTCAAGGAACTCAAAGGCAAGTTGCAAATATCCATTTTTGAAAGCTGAGGAGTTTTGCTTCTAAAACCATGATCTTTATTGATTTTTGCAAGGGAAAGAAAGTCTGAGTTCTTTGAAACCAAAGGGCTATCATGAATGAATAGATGTATGCACAAACGAACATATACAAATAGGCACAAGCAAACAAGAGAGAGCTTAGGTTTGAAGATCACGAGCATGGAGCCATGGTCTACCCATCCCAAAAGGTGTATACTATGGGTTTTCATCTGCAGAACAGGGTTTTAAAAAGTTCCCAGAGTCGACAATCCATCTTTCGGATATTATCGACTTCCCGAATGACTCGGAAATCAATAATATTCTCAAGAGAATTTCGTCTGAGTGTAGTATTGCGTGAGAACCATTTCAGAAATAGGCTCCCTCATGGTCACCGCACTACATCCTAAAAGGCTTAAGTGGGGTTTGGAAATAACTACGGTTCTCAGTATCGATGGCTCCTACGTTGATAGTAGCACGTTTTTACGAATAGACTTGCTCAACATGACTAAACTCCCAAGAGGGCCTAAACTGAGTGATGGTGTCTCAAGTCAACTTTTTCAGGAATCGACTCCCTCAAAGCCTCCTTGAATATACCATCGTCCTATGATAAGTGCTCTCAAGTCCGGGTTAGGACTTTATCTCACCACTCAAGAGTACCATGCCAACAAAAGATCTCAAGCAAAGCATATATACAGGTAGTCATACAGATATGTACAAATATAGCAAACAAGCATAAATAACACAAGCAAAAACAAGGTGGGCTTAACCCTCAAAAAAATTTTCCCCAGTGAAGTCGCCATTTCTGTTGCTGTGAGAATTGGATAACAAGCTATTAATTAACTTGCATCACATTTCTTTGAATTCACCACCGACTTTGATTTATCCAAAGGATAGGTTCAAGATCGAGAAAAACCTAAAATGGGGAGATCTAAGGTTCGGGGGTTTGTTATGCAAAGGGAAGATATTAGCACCCTGTGTATCTGTAGTACTCTACAGGAACCTCTTGTTTATATTTGTGTTATGTTACGTTTGCTTGCTAAGGTATTTATGCTAAGGGTAAGGTAAAGACCTAGAGGTATATACACTAAGTTTGCTCGCCAAGACGTCGTATCTTGTGCCTACGTATCTGACTAAAGAATCAGAGCAACCGTAGTTCACCTAATTAAGGGTGAATTTGAGGAACCATTGACTATGGCCAAAGTTCCAAGGGGGAAATGAGTGTGAGCTCATTTTAGAGTTTAAGAAAACTCTCTAAGTCTAAGTTATAGTGGGGAAAAGTGAATACTCAATGTGATGAGCCCACATAGAGTTTAGGAACTCTATCCTATTTCTAAGTTATGATTCATGGCTCTTACAAGGCCAAGAAGAGGATGAAGGCTCTTAGGAGGCCTAGAGGGAAAGTGGCTCTTAGGAGGCCAAAAGGATAAAGGCTCTTAGGAGGCCTAGTGGGTGACGAGCTTTCTATGACTCAAGAGTCAATAGAGAGTCTTTTCTTTGGAAGGGTATTGAGGAAGTGTCAAATGAAACAGGCAACCACAATCATAACAGAACCGGGAGGGTCATCCACAAGATTTCATCAGAAGATATTTACAAGTCTCACCCAAAGAGAAATGAAAAGTTAGTACTCAAAGAAGTTAAAAATTAAAATGAAATAGAAATAGTCTCGTCTTAATCATGGTTTTAAATCGATGAATCGATAACCAACGATTCTTGACTTTCATCGACTAAAAGTGAATGAAACTGAAATAAAAATAAAGTGGTCTCATATTGATCAAAGTTTTGTCGCTTCAATGAGATCAACCAAACCATGAATTTTGTTATATCATCGACCAAAAATAAAGAAAATGGAATCGAAAATGAAAATAAAGTTGGTCTCGTCTTAATCAAGATTTAATCGAGAAATCAATAATCTTTTGATTTTTTGACTTTCATTGACCAAATAAAAGGAAAATGAAAATGTGGCCTCATATTTATCAAGACTTTATTGATTTGAAATAATCAAAGTCAAGATTTGTGTAATATCATTGGCCCAAAGACATAAAAACAAATGAAATTCAAATCCAAGATGAAAAAGGAAATGATAAAATCTCATGAGTAAAAACATTAACAATCAAGAGAAGCAAAACTTTTTTGTATAAAAACTTAGTGAAAGTCAAAAACTGAAAAGGAATAAAGATAGAGAGATGGGTGCATATCAACCGAGAAGATCATATGGGCTTTGTGAAGCCCATCACTTCATCAAACAACAGGTTCGAAAAAAGAAGAAAAAAAAGGGTGGATTTAAACAAGCTAGTGGTAACTCTAATGGGTTATGTGTCCCACTACATGCCCCACGGTCAACAGATGATATCCCATCATAAGATAAAAATAAATAATAAAATAGAAAGAACGAGATCGAAATGGGTCAGTTTACAAACTACATCAACCGCATAAAACAAGTGGCTGTGCTTATCATATTATTTCAAAAGTAAAAACAATGAGAAGCAAGGAAGTGGTGCTCAGTGTCACCATCATCGCATAAATCAGGAGAAGAAAAAAAACACGGCTAACACCATTTGCATAAACATGACGCAAGGAAGAATGGCTGCAAAATCAACCTTCTTGTTCGATGAATCTCCCTTTCCGTCGTCGGGTTTTCGCTCGCTTTGTCTCAGGTCTGTCTGTTTGCTTTCAAATTGGTTTTTCGTTCTGGGTTGTTCCCTCTACTTCATCTTGTTTCTGTATGATTTGAAAAGGGTTTGTTCTATTGGTTTCTTGTTTCTGGTTTTTGGGTTAATTGAAGGGTGTTTGGAGAAGGAGAAAGACGGAGAAGATTCAGTTGGGTTGCTGATGGAGATTAGAGTTATTGAGTTGAAGATTAAGGGTGAGGGGGATTACAGAAGGTTGTTTTTGTTTGACTTGAAGTGAGTTTTGAGATTGGAGTGAGGTTGTTGTTGTTTCGGTTTTGATGAAGGGAGATTTTAATGAGAAAGAGAGGTTGAAATAGGTTGAAGAAGATGAGGTTCGAAGGTGAGGGTGGCGTGAGTGAATAAGGAGAAGCGAGGTCACTGTGTGTTTTTTGACAGAAAGTTTTCAAGAAGGTCTTCTCTTTTTCTCGATTTCTCTCAGTCCTCCTGCTTTTAAAACAACGGAAATCCTCCCTCTTTTGTACTGTGTTGGCTGTTGTTATGAACTATCGCTTTCAGGAGGATTCATAGCAGAAGCATTGTCTATTTTTTTTTGAAGCGCAGGGTTTATGAAAATGGATGAGTAGATGAATTAAAATTGAAAAATATTATGAAAAGTCGATCCTCTCTTCTTCCCATCTGTTCCTCTCTTTATTGACTTCAAAATCCCTTTTTTTTATTTACTTTCCAATTCTGAATTTGTCCTGCTGTTAACATTTCATTTTCATAATCCAGATATTTCAGGTTATGGTCAAGGCATGGTGTGTTGTTGCTGTCGGTTTATGCAGAGATCTTGACAGGTTTTGATAACAGTCTGGGGTGGTACGACTTTGCCTCGACTTGTCGTTGTTGTGTGGCTTGTGTTGTTGCAAGCATAGCAGGGTAGTAGCAGGAAATTAGGGAAAGTTTTGTCTTGGCGTGTTCGTACGAGTTGATAGCAGAGTTATGGACTTGGTATAGGTGGCTGGCAGGCTTTGGAGGTTTAGTAGAAGCTTTAGGTTGGTGCATTGAGGAATTAACATGAACTGAACAACCAATGGAACTGCACATGTGGCCCTTTGGGAGTGTGCAGGTAGCAAGAAATAGAAGCCCAAGGTCCCCAAACGGAACAAATATTCAGGCCAGGACAAAAATGTAATCGGGTACAAAATATTATGTGACTTACTCATCAATTGGTCACCTAAGAGTTTAAGTAACAAGCAGATAAAATAGGACCCGACCAATCTCCTTTCGCCACGCTTACATATCAAACATGCATTCATGCAGAAAATGGGAAACTATCGTGAAATACCAGCAGACCATGGTGAACTTGCATGATGTTCAATCGATTACAACCCTTAATCTCACCCAAAACTTACGAAGTAAAACAACAAAGCGCAACACTCGTGAAATAGAACAGCTCTAAACTTAAAACAGCTCAAAACATTAACTCAAACATGGCTGGAATGGACATGAAAACAGAGTGTTCACATTGGTATAAAACTTGCAATAAGGTGATGTATGACCAACGACCAGAACAAACAAGCACAAACTGATTCCAAACCAACCCAACACAAATGTATGGGCAAGCTGATAAGATTACAATACAGTGAACATTTTGAAGACAGATAACTCATAACACATGTTGTAAAATCGACATGAAGTAAGCAACTTAAGCCAAACACAGTTCAATCAGTAGCGTGAAGACAAAGAACTTGTAACACAAATCAAAATAGAAGAGATCACCACGAACTCGTATATCGATGTCCATGGTACTAAATGAATTAAGTGCATAACAACAGCATGATACTAGCAAGTTCAAATCATTTTAAAGTATGGCATTATGAGTTAGCAGTACGAGAGAATGAAAACAAAATCTATCACAACATCATGACCTTAACCAATACCTTATATGCTGTTCAAACTTCCTTAGCATAATATGACTAGTTTAGCAGCTCTGAATGTTCTGACTGCATTATAAAGATATATCCAAAACTGGTAGTTCAAGAATCATCACGTAGACTCAACCTTATCTCTCATGAGGCAATTAACATGCAAGGTTTAAATAACAGAAAAATAGCAAGGAGCTCACTTGAGCTTGGTTAAGATCGTGGCGTTTTATGAATTAAGAGACAGTGAGGGTAAGTATGGATCATGACAGTCAAACAAACTACACATTGCTATCCTAACATAAGATGAAATCACTTAA
Organism: Lathyrus tuberosus; assembly: GCA_022829125.1. Classification (NCBI taxonomy): domain Eukaryota; kingdom Viridiplantae; phylum Streptophyta; class Magnoliopsida; order Fabales; family Fabaceae; genus Lathyrus; species Lathyrus tuberosus. The sequence continues at coordinate 1,845,034 of JALAZF010000237.1, forward strand.
AGAAACAACTCGGTCATTCAAATCATATCATGAAGATATCAACACAAAAAATGCTATAAATCAACAACTACCAGTGCATCTCATGGATTTAAACTTCACATTATCCTATTCAAAATCATTTCAGAATAACCCTAATGCAAAATATCTATGATAACAGTATGAATAACATGAGCATGGCCAATGAAAGGAGGTGATAGTTACCTAGTGGAATAAGTCCACTGCACCTTCTCAACTACGAACTGGGCTTTTCCTTTCTATAACAGCTGCTGCGGAATGTTTTCTTTCTTCTCCTTTCTTGCCAAAAAATGTACAAGCTCACGAGCTCTCAGTATTCTGGTATTGTGTGGATTGTTGGTTCAAATTTCTTTGAGAGTTTTTGACCAGGCTATGGGGAAGAGAGATAGGGAGCTTTCATAGTGATTTTCGTTCTGATACTTGGTTCTGTTGTGTGGTTGTGTTTTATGTATTGATGGTGTTTAAAAGAGATGGAATGAGAAAGTGTTGGTGATTTTCTTGAGTGAAGGTTCTGATACGTGTGTTTCTTTGTGGTGTTTTTGCTCTGATTGTTGGTGAGAAATGAATTAGAAGCCTCCTCTTTTTATAGTGGCACCAGCTGGCTAATCGCATGGAAAACTCAACAGACAATGGTTTTGTCTAGAGGAGAACGAGGCATGATAGTGACATGTCCTTGAGCTGGCTAATGGCAGGTGTTGGGGAGGAGAGAACCTTGTTGGCTTGTGCTCAGCATGGCAGCATAGGTGATGGTGAGAAGTTTGGTCAAGATGCTGTATAAAATAGATGGTTTCACCCTTTGATGAATGGGTTGTTGCTCCCTTTTGCTTGTCAAAAATGTAATGCACGTTTTAAGTAAGTTTTGAGATCAACAAGCTATCAAGTTTGAACTCTTTGACCAGTGCATTGGATGCTACAAAACCATGGGAAAGGATTTGGTTCAAATTGGATGGCATAGTCTAGCATGGAATCACTAAGTCATGGATCTTTACTTGGCACACGATAATTCTCTACACAATGAGCCAAATGGAACAATTCTTGATCCTTTTGAAAAATGGCATGGAGTAGAACAACTTTCATGTTGTTGACAAGTTGAGATTGAAGCTAGAAACATGTGAAAATTCGTGACCAAATTTGATGTAGCAAACGGCAAGAAAACAGAATTTCCTAAGTGCATGGCAACATTCCATCGTGGTAACTTGATAGCACCATATCTTGATAATTACTTCATCAATTCTTGAGATTTTTGTTCCTATGTCAAGTAGGCATTTGATAGACCAACTTTCATGTGGAAAGCATTTGGATTTGAAGCTTGTAACTATGAGATAAGATGCCACGAAATCATGTGAAACATGCTGTCCAAGAAACTTAGAAAAATTTCTAAGTTATGAAACTTTTCCAATTTGAAACATCAAACTTTGAAGTATCATAACTTGAGATTGGTTCATCCAAATGAGAAGTTCTACACATGCTTGGAAAGCTTGAAGAATAAGGAACAACTTTCATATCCAAATATTTTTTATTTGAGTTTTAGAATAATATGAAAAATGGCCATGAAGTTGTGTCCACAATTAGGAAAAAATGATCAAAATTTCACTAAGTCATAAGGACAACTTATCTTCCAAGTCTCATAACTTAAAAACCATGCATTTTTTGAAGAGAGGTCCTCTAATACACTTTGAAGATCATGGAAAGAGCTTCCATTTGAGCTTTGAGTCACTCGAATTAGATGTGTGGTTTGAAAATTATGCCTGTTTCAATTTTGGCCCAAGTAAGGAAATTTCCTCGTTTGAAAAGTTTCATGAACCAAACTTTGCTTCCTTTGCAGGAAACTTCTTAAAACTTGATTTCTCATAATTCAACCCATCATTGAGCCATGTCATGTTGAATTAAGGACTTGAATTCCTCATCTTGGATCATAATCTCAAAAGTCAGAGTCTCAGTCAACCCTAATCTTCCTGATGGTCTTGCCTCTCCAATCTCTTCCAATACCCATAGATGGTCTCTAAGAATGTCTAGTGTCACATGGAATCAGGTCGCAAGGTTTAGGAACATGTCTTGATCAACATCAAAAGCAATGGTTGACTTTCTTGACCACAACCCTAGTTTGAGGCATGGTGAATTTGTGGCTCAAGGCACACTTGACTTCTTGTTGAATTGGACCTCCTGGATGATTGCATTTGGAGCCTTAATTGTCCTTCTCTCTTTGAATCAGATGGGAGCTTGGCTTAGGAGACTCTGCCCTCCCTCTTTGCATAAACCATGGCTTTCATAAAACTTGCAAAATGAAGTGGTTAGTTAACAACGCATAGATGATTGAACCTAAATGTCAATGCAAAATGTTATGACATCTAAGGGGTAAAATTTGGGGTACAACATATATCATACATAATTGTTCTCTTAGATACCATGTGCAGTTATCATCAAAACTCAAGGCTAGATGTAGAACTCAATATTGTTCTTACAATCTCCCATTTTTTGATGATGACAAACAATGTATTTTGATAGAGTAATTTATACTGGGTAATCACCATAAATCACATAGTCAGAGTTAAGCTTAATGGGCTCCCCCTGATTCTGTTACTCTCAAAATTCAGTTATGCTTGTTCAGAGTCTCCCCCTAATCCCAAGACTCACAAAATGATATTGAAGTAGAATCATATCAACAGAGAAGGATTACTTCTCAGTGACGTCTCATCAGAATCTGACTAGAATTGGCTGGTCTTTATCTCAGAACCTAGCTTGCTATCAGAATACTGTAGACATATTAGAACCTGATTTGTCTTATCAGACTTGATGTCTTGCATTATATATCAGAAACTGGTAGATACTTTCTTAGATGCCACACATCATGTATCAAAACCAGATCTTCATTATTTTAGCAAAGATCACCAACAGGTGCACATATCCTCAAGTCATTTGATGGTTCAGAAACCAAATATTTTCTTTAATGACCATGACTTGATTTGATCTCTAAAAAATTCACATTCCTTTAATGTCAGAGTCTAGGTACCATTTGAAATTTAGATATCAATTGAATCATTCTTTCAGAAAGTTTACAACTTCTGACAAGTTTTGGGTATCAGCGCGAAACTCATGGACATCCCTTATTTCTGATAACTTAGTGGTCAACACCAGATATTCATATATTATTATATCAAGCTTGTTTAGCATTCTTCTTTCTTGTACAACAACTTCTGAGTATATTAACTTCTGAAGCACTTGCTTCTTGAACATATCTTCTGATAATTTATCAAATACAAATCATGTATTCTGATATATCATTGCTTCTGATATGTCTTGTCTTCTAATATAATCTTCTTCAGTCTTCTAATAGCCTGTTCTAACATACAGTGAACTTTTGCGAAGTTCTTGATCAAGTCTCAAACATATATTAGAAGTAAAACATATTCAATTATATTTGGGATTGAAATCCTTAGATTTAGGCATATCAAAATCATTATACTTTCTCCCCCTTTTTCAGAAATAAAAAAGGTAAATAAGAATAGATATTGATAAAGAAATATGAAGACGATCATAATGACAGAAAAGGAAATTTCATTAATACTAAATAGAGATAACAAAGAGAAACAATGATGGCATGCTAAAGACAGAAAAAAATATCATTCATCAGATTGAAAGAACAAAATAGAACATAAAGCAAAAGATATCCTATAGTGCCTAAGGTTTTGGGTAGAAAAGGTTCTTTGAAATAGTTGAGTGACTATATCCAAAATACTCTTGTTGACCTCTTCTCGTTCATCAATTTTTGCTTTGAGTATCTTCTGTTCTTTTTGCACGTCTATTAAAGTATTCAATACTTGAGAAAACAGATTTGCTTCAGAGGAATGTGGCTCATCAGATTGAGCTGCTTGATTCAAGGAGGTTTCTGCAAAATCCTTTTCAAAGCAACCTCTTCAGTCACTTCTTTCTCCTTAATCGATCTGTTTTCATCAACTACTATCTTCCTTTTTTTGCTTGAGCCTGTTTCTAGATTACGCACTGCAGATGTCCTGACTAATCCTAACTTCACCAAATCTCTACTATGGAAGTATTTCCCGTTTTTAATTTCTGGATCTATTAGAGGGTTTATCAATTCTATAATATTGTTATCAGTGAAAATAATAGAGATTAACCTTCCATAAGGAATCAAGGTTCTTTGAGCTGATAGTATTTGTAGCGAGCAGTTTTTGGACGTGGTTGCGAAGCACTACCGCTCTTTGGTATCTACAGCTCGATTCATTTTTTATCCTATTAAAGCTGATGAAGGAAGGAAAATAGATGTCTCAAATTAACCCTGCTTGCAAACTGAGGTTAAACAACGGTCTGTTAGGTTACAGATGCTACAAAGATTCGGGGTCTCTATTAGGTGTATTTTGTTAAAAGTGGTGTTCGGTCAATTGGTGGGAGGTTTAGATATTAGGACGGATATATGAAAGTATGGGATTTTGGGTCTTGGTTTAGTGTGCTCTCTAAGATCTTTTCTTTCAATCTTATGCCTACGTATTCCCGTTTACCGAAACAGGGAAATCAGAGCGATCGTAGTTCCTCCTATTCTATGGGAGGAAATGGTTGTTTTGGTGTCTTGTTCAAAGCCCAAGACGTGAAGCGAAAGGTGGTTTGTATCTTGTTCAACGCCCATGATGTGAAGCTAAAAGTTGTTGTCTTTAGAGAGAATTTGTCATCTCTAAAGAGGGGGTTGTATGTCACAACTGTTTATAAAGGAGAATAACTTTAACCGGGATGTGTGAATCCGGCAATGCCATAATTTCCTTTATAGGGGATTTTAACCTGAAGGAGAAGACTTTAACTCAGTGTAGAGCAATGCTATTTTTCCTTAGGAATTTCTCATGCTAAAAGAGGGACAGTGGCATGGATGTAGATGATCCAGAGGCTTACCGCTTACAGTGATTAGAAGAAGGGGAAGGAGTTGTGGATGTTTGTGTACTGTGAACGAGGCACAGCTTTGATGCTAAAAGGTTGATTGGATCAACCAGTGGTTTTATTATACAAAGCCTAAGAGGAGGCTAATATGTGTCTCGTACAAAGCCCGAGAGAGAGGCTAAAAGGGAAGTGACTCGACAAGAGAGTCCTGAATGGTATCTCGTACGAAGCCCGAGATGGAGGCTAAAAGGTTTGACTCAACAAGAGAGTGATTTATACTCAACAAGAGAGTGTTTTTGTATCTCGTACGAAGCCCGAGATGGAGGCTAAAATTTGATTGGCTCAATAAGAACCTTTTTGTATCTCGTATAAAGCCCGAGATGGAGGCGAAGGGTGATTGACTCAACGAGGGAGTCTCTTATGTGTCTCGTACAAAGCCCGAGAGAGAGAGGCTAAACGTTGTTTGACTCCGCTGGGGAGGATCATTGTACAAAGCCCAAGAGGAGGCTATGGCGCTGTTTCAGTTGAGTGACAGGTCCAGTATGCTGATTTAAAGAGAAAATTAGTTCTTATATGAGTAATGTTGGCCCTCAGGGATTTTGATTCGAGGATCAGGGATATTTCCAGTTCTTTAAGGAAGTGGGAAATCTGAAGGGTATGGAGACTGTCCGAGTCTACGGGTTTCCTTCCTATTTATGAAGGGGTCACTTGAGAATGTCTTTGAGGCTCAAGGAAATTAGACTGTCCAAGTCTAGAGTGTTATCTTTTGTACTATGCTTTGAGAAACAGTAGTAGACTCTTTGAAAGGACTGTTCTATAAATATGACTAAGTTCTGTTCCTATACCTCTAGGAGGTCGTCGGGACAATTTGTACGAAGCCCAAGAGGAGGCTGGAAACTTTTAAGAAGCCGACGGGTCCTTGTACGAAGCGCAAGAGGAGGCTATCATTCCCGGAGGAAGAGATCATTATACGAAGCCTAAGAGGAGGCTGTGAATACTTCTAAGAAGCCGGCGGGTCCTTGTACTAAGCCCAAGAGGAGGCGAGGTTGCTTTTAGGAAGCCTGTGGGTCCTTGAACAATGCCCAAGAGGAGGCCGAAGCTTTTAAGAAGATGATGGGTCCCCAAACCCCGAGAAGTTCAAGACAGGCTATTCACAAAGAATAGATCAAGCCAGGAAAGTTTGAGAATTTGGAAGAAACTCAAGAGATGCTATTCACGGAGAAAAGATCATCTCTGGGGAATAGAGTTTCTTGACAGGTGCTTTTAAGAAGCCTGTGGGTCCCCAAACCCCGAGAAATTCAAGACAGGCCATTCACGAGGAATAGATCAAGCCAGGAAAGTTCCAAAATTTGGAAGAAACTCAAGAGATGCCATTCACGGAGAAAAGATCATCTCTGGGGAGTAGAGTTTCTTTGACAACTTCTACGAGTGACAGTCTATGAAAGGGTTCACCGAGAATGCTGCCTTTCATGTCTCCATATTGTTTAACCCCAAGAGGAGGGAAGACTGTGTCTGGTAATCCTATGGGGATCTAGTTTTGACTATTTAAGAGTGATCAATGGGCTTAATGCTAGACGTAGTTGCCGGGGAAACTCTAAATATCTATATTATTATTACACAGTTGATATGAGTTTATGAAAAAGGAATTACAGTGAAACAGCCCCACAATACAGTTATATGTATATGAAAGCGGTAAATGAAAGCGTATAAACACTTACTCGGTTGTAGAGCTTCTATGCTGTTTGGTTAGTTGTTCAACAAAGATAGATTGAAAACAACAGTATATTCAAAATCAAAGGAGAAAGTGCTTTGAAAAAGAAAGATTTGGGGCTTACAGCTCAAGGAGAGGCCCAGGGTTTTATCAGTGAGCGCACTGTTTGAATTTGTACAGAGGGACTTATATAAGTGACTGAGGCCCACAAAAGTTTTCTGTACAAAGGGACGGGTCTTACACTCTAATAGAGGCCCAAAAGGTTTAAAGAAAAGAAATGGGTCTTACTACTCAAGGGTAGGCTCAGATGACTTTTCGTTAAAAAAATGGCAATCGCGCCGAGGTTTAAGTGAGGGCCAAAAATGGTTTTCGTTAAAAGGGGGTTGGGTCTTACACTCTATTAGAGGCCCAAAGTTGTTTTTGGTTAAAAGGGGATTGGGTTTTACACTCTAATAGAGGCCCAAAAGTTTTGAATGGGTCTTATAGCTTAAGGAGAGGCCCAGATGGTTTATTTTTAAACTGGCGACGATCGTGCTGAATTTAAATATGTACAGAGGGACTTATACAATGAGTGGGGCCCAAAATATTTCTGTACAAGTGGGTTGGGTCTTACACTCTAATAGAGGCCCAAAAGTTTTGAAAATGATTTGTGAGGGTTGAATTAATCAAAAACCCTAATTTATTTCCAAAATGTATTTTAATTGAATAAAAATTCAATTAAAATGATCAAAAATTGTTTAACATGTGGGAAATAAATTATGATCTTGGATTAATGCTTCAAAAATCAAGTATTGACCTACAAAATAATTAGAAGTCATTAATCTTTTCAAAATCAAGAGGGAAAAAATATTTTAAATGTCAAAAACAATTAAAATATTAATTCTTTGTAAAAATATCAATTATATGAAATAAATAATATTTTTGGGATTTTTTGTGAAAATAAAATATTTCAACATATTTGTGAATTATTAAAAAAAGAATCAACTCAAAATCATTAAAACTCAGAGAGAAATTAATTTTTGAATCAATTAAATAAAAATCACAAAATTCAAATATTCAAATGTTGGAAAATGGCGCCAAGAACAAGGGCAAGAACACGCGTGTGTTATGAGTTTCCCAGATTTGCATTTTCTATCCAATCTCACTGAATACTTAATCATATTATGCAATCCACACACCAATCAACTCATTTCAACCTCACGATCATGTCTATGACAATTAATTTCATTTAAATTAAACATAAAACAAGAAATCATGAACAATCCTCAAGAACCCTAGATTCTGCATGAAGGCTGGGATTTTTGATACAGATTCAAACAATGCAATAAATTGAGGGGAAACATTCCATGCATGATTATGAACATATGGCCAAATTATTGTGCAGCAAAAATTGCATGGATCATAGAGTTAGAAGAGCTCATGCTTACCACTTGCAGCTGGTGATCGTGATTTGTGTTGGAGGTGTTACAGATGAGTTGTGATGATCTGAACAGCTTCCCTGCACCCTATGGAGTGTGTTTGAATGCTTGGATTTGATTGAAATTGGTTGGATCACCTCATGGCATCTCAACTGCAACTTGGTTAAAACCTTGAGCAATTGACTGGTGATTCTGAGAAATCAGTGTTCCAGTTGTTGTTTAAGTGTTTGATCAGCTCATATGTGATGTATATGAGGTGTGTGTGTGATTGGTTTGATTGGAAAAGCTCTCAAACTCAAAACCCGATAGTGACTTGCCTTAGAAGGCAAAATTGGAGTGAAAGAAGAGATTTTGAGGAAAGCATCTGTTTGATGGCTTTGGTGTACTCAAACTGATCACAATTGAGCTCTATTTATAGTAGAGCAAGTTTGTTTTGCAAGGAATAGTGAATGGCAACTACTGAGTAGGTTTGGCCAATGTTGGCAAATGAAAATCCAAGTCTCCTCTAGCCATTGACTAGAGGTTAGGGCACAGGCTGCTGGTTCCCTTGGTCTTGGATAAGTCTTGACTGAATTCAGTTGAGAATGGCTCAGTCCATGCCACCTTGATGCTTCCATTGAATGCTTCAATCCAAAATTGGAGTCTTGTTCCTATTTTGGCAATTCTAGGTTCAACATGCTATTTCTTGTTCCAAAGACTTTGGAGGCTTGGCTCAGTGATTGTCCCCTTTAGATTCAATTCTCAGATGTGTCCAAAGTGATGACAAGGCTTGGAATTGGCTGATTTTGGCAAATCGACCAAAAGTGCAAAAATCTGCCTTGCCTTGGCAGATTTCAGCAAGGCATCTTGCCAATGTCATATCTCATAGCTCAAATTGAATTTGGTAATGTTCTTGGCCATTTTGGAAAGTCCTTACATGATACAACAACTGTTTGAACATGTTTGGTTTTGATCTCTTTTGAATCCAAGTGAAAAATCCCCCTACATTTGGAAAAAAGTAAAGGCAAATTCTGACTTAGTGAAATTTTCACTAAGTGTTGGAACAAAGTGACTTTTCTTGATTTTGATCACTCCATAACTCAAATTCCATGAGGAATTTGGACATAGGTCAGTATGAAGCTTTTGTAGAGGGCAATGTGATCTACAAATCAAGCTTTGAATGGGGAACAATGGCCTTGAGGTTTAGGAGTTATGGTCCTCCAAAGTTGGCACATTAGTGTCCCTTTTTCCATAACTTAGAAATTTTTCTAAGTTTTTATGGTTACCCCTTTTACAAGTTATCCCACTTTCTTTGATTTTTCTTGATGAATGATGATTCAAATCATACATTAACATCATTTTAGGGTTAAAAATCCATTTTAGTGAAAAATCTCAAAAAGTCAAAGTTGACTTTTGTGCACAGTTGACTTTTTATCAGATGAATTCCAAACTGTGCAATTCTTCAGGAAATCATGTCCTTGACCTAAATCAAACTTGATGGACATGTTCCATGGGTGTCATAGGGTACATTGAATCATGTCTTAGGGTTTGGGAGCGTGTCCTGGTCAAAAGTCAAAGTTACCGTTGACTTTCCTCGCGAAACCCTAATTGAGGTGCAGATGAAATTGAGACTTGTTGCTCAAGCTTCTTGGATTAATCCATTGTTGCAAATGGATCAATATAGTATATTAAAGCCCCCCAAATCATGTCGTTATGTCTTGGTTCATGATTTGTCCCAAAAGTCAACTTAGGGGTGAATTAGGTCAAGAAACCCTAATTCCTGATTTTTGATGTATGCATCCCCTGAGGTCAAATTGACTTGATGCTTGGGTCCATGAGGTTCCATGGAGTATATTAGGTTATGTTTTGAAGCATTGGCTTGTGCCCAGATGAAAAATTTCCATCTGGAGGCCCTGGTCGACCAAAACCCTAATTTGGTGACACTGTCGATCTTGAGACTTGATCAACCTAGAAGGCAGCAGCCTTGTGCTTATTCCTTGAAGTGGGAGTCCTTTTGATCCATTGTGGATATGTTAGAGGCTAGACAAGTTAAAGATCAAGTCAATCCTTGATTGATCCTTTGTCTAAGGCTCTGAGAGGGCTTAACACCCTAATTTTGATTGTAGTGAATGCTCAACAACCCTTGAGGCATTTTATGAGGCATGATGGTTCATCCATATTGTGATGATGATTTGCACAATGATGGGAAATCTTAGTGGTCAAAATTTGGGGTATGACAGATGCCCCTATTTAATCTTCTTGGACCCGAAGGTGTGAATGACGAAGGTATTTGGGCATTCGGGGTGCAAGAGGATTAAATATCGGAATACCCGAAATTTTGATGGCTATGAATGGTAGCTTACACATTCATCTTCTTTAGCTAAGCGATGATGCTTAGAAAAGGTAAACTTCCCCTCGATCCTGGTTTCCTACCAAGGAACTGGTCTCAGTTTTCTTTTGAAATAAACCTCCCCTCGATCCTGGTTTCCTACCAAGGAACTGGTCTTAGTTTCTTTTGCCAACTTCCCCTCGATCCTGGTTTCCTACCAAGGAACTGGTCTTAGTTTCTGAAGTAAACTTCCCCTCGATCCTGGTTTCCTACCAAGGAACTGGTCTTAGTTTCTTTTGTCAACTTCCCCTCGATCCTGGTTTCCTACCAAGGAATTGGTCTCAGTTTCTGAAGTAAACTTCCCCTCGATCCTGGTTTCCTACCAAGGAACTGGTCTTAGTTTCTGATTTAAACTTCCCCTCGATCCTGGTTTCTTACCAAGGAACTGGTCTTAGTTTCTTCCGTCAATAAACTTTATTGACAAGGAACGCTATTTGTAGTGGTTTTCCTTCAAACTTATCGCCGAATTCTCCTGGGGAGATGCCATTTGAGTGGAAAAAGTGACATCAAACTTGCTGGGGAACCCAATCGTCTGAGTTATAGAGGTGCACAAACTTCTCTGCTGGAGACGCCATTTTCGACTCTAACTGGGGAAAATGAGTCTCTTGAGAGACTACTTCCGCTTGGGGTCTTACATCATACTTTTCTCGGGATCTTCCCGGAGAAATTCCATATGATGGGCTCCAATTTTGAGGTGCCGATGACCTTTTCATCAGCGGTCTTTCGGAGAAAGGAAGCTGTACTGCCAAATCTCTGTTTAAGAGGCTTTCTCTGGGGATTTTTCTTTAATCCGGGAAAGCAAGGATATCATCTTCAATGGTGAAGAGTGACATTTGTAGAAAGCTTCTCTGGCTTTTCAAAGGTTCAACTTATCAAAGTGGTAAAGGACCTAACTTCGATCCAGAAATAAACTGGAGGAGAGATTATTCAGACGGTACACTTCCTGACGAGGCAAGAACCGACACCTCGATTGAGAGGACTGTTATCACTAGGGGATAAGACCGATGAGAGTGATATTAATGCAATATGAATATGAATGCAAATCAAATGCATGATGCATGTATGTATATATGCTGACAAAACTGACGCGACATACAGACTGACGAGTGAACATGACTGGGTACTCGGCCATCGCGGGGTGAAGAAGTACCGTTGGTAAAAAAAGTAGCAATTCTACCTTGCTTAGGAGAGATAGTCCCTACGGGGAATACCGTTGATCGGTCTTAGGAGATAAGAACTCGGCCGAGGGTATCAGATGGGAAAGCCGCATCTCATAGTGTTGATCCTTCGTTCAGGCGTACTGGCCTAGAAGGAGTACTTTGATTCTGCACTTTAAAATTCAAACGCCTTTGGAGACGCAAGCGACGTTCTTTCGATGTTCAACAGTTAAAAGCAATTGCCATCTTTAATTTAAAAGCAGAAAAAGTTTTAACAAGTAAATTCATTTTTGTTTCATTTCAAGAATCGTTGAGCATATCAAAATGTCGTTTTGTAAAGCAAAAACAAATAAGAATTACAAACAAAAGCACAAGGGCTCAAATTTTATTGATAAGATGGAGATCAGCCAAACGCGTGATTCCATAGAGCATTTACAAAGTTAGAAAATGGTAATTTACAGGGAAAAGGGCTACGTTGAAACATAACGACCACTATCCTTCTACCAACTTTGAATTCGGGACATTCTGAGCTTCTGTCGAAGATGGCCCTGACTGGAGTTTTCCTCCGATGGATGATGTAACTGCTGCTGAGGGACTTGCCTCTGTTGAACATAGTTACTTGCCATTATCCCTAATTTTTGCCTGGACTGTACTTTGAGATTTCCAATCCACCAGGATGATTATTGATCATGTCTCTAACTTTTGCCTGGACCGCCCTTTCGGGTTTCCAATCCACCGAGACGTTTTTTTTTTTTTTAGTTTAGGCGAAGTATTTCTTGGCTACATCAACATTCGTGGGGTAGGCAAATTCCTCTCCGTCCATGGTTGCAAGTCTCAAGGCACTGCCTGAGAAAGCTTTCGTGACCACATAGGGGCCATCATAATTTGGGGTCCATTTGCCCCGAGAGTCAGTGAGAAATGATTGTATCTTCTTGAGCACGAGGTCTCCTTTTCTAAAGACACGAGGTCGGACCTTTTTGTCGAACGCCTTCTTCATTCTCTGCTGATATAACTGACCGTGGCATAGTGCCGCTATCCGTTTTTCCTCAATCAGATTTAATTCGTCGTGTCGACTTTGACACCATTCAGCTTCTGAAAACTTAGCTTCCATCAATACCCGGATTGATGGGATCTCTACTTCTATGGGGAGAATTGCCTCCATGCCATATACTAGAGAGAAAGGGGTTGCCCCTATTGAAGTGCGGACATATGTTCGATAACCATGAAGAGCAAAGGGTAGCATTTCGTGCCAATCTTTGTAGGTTACAACCATCTTATGAATAATCCTCTTGATGTTCTTGTTAGCCGCTTCTACCGCTCCGTTCATCTTGGGTCGGTAGGGAGATGAGTTATGGTGTTCGATCTTGAACTCTGCACACAACTCTTTCATCATCTTATTGTTCAAGTTAGATCCATTATCGGTAATGATCTGGCTTGGAACACCATAACCACAAATGATATTTTTTTTGATAAATCGGACCACCACTTGTCGGGTTACATTAGCGTATGATGCTGCTTCGACCCACTTGGTGAAGTAATCAATGGCTACCAGGATGAACCGATGTCCGTTGGAAGCTTTAGGTTCAATCAAGCCAATAATGTCGATTCCCCATATGGAAAAAGGCCACGGGGAAGAGAGAACTTTGACATACGATGGCGGTACATGAATTTTGTCGGAGTATATCTGATATTTGTGACACCTCCTCATGTACTTGTAGCAGTCAGATTCCATGGTCAACCAGTAATACCCTGCTCTCAGAATTTTTCTCGCCATTGTGTGTCCGTTGGCATGAGTGCCAAAGGATCCTTCGTGAATTTCTTTTATCAGCATGTCTGCCTCTGGTCGGTCTACGCATCGGAGCAAGACCATGTCAACATTTCTCTTATAGAGTGTATCACCGCTCAGGAAGAAACTGCCAGCCAGTCTTCTGAGGGTTTTCCTGTCTTTTCTGAGTGCACCAAATGGGTACTCTTGTTTTTAAAGGAAGCATTTGATATCGTGATACCAAGGTTTGTTGTCTATGACTGCTTCGATCGTGAAGACGTAGGCAGGCCGTTAAAGGCACATTATGTCGATCTTAGGTAATTCGTTTCGTTGACCTACACTAATCATAGAAGAGAGAGTGGCTAAGGCATCAGCCATGTGATTCTCTCTACGAGGGACGTGATAAAACTCGACTCTGTTGAAGAAGGGTAACAACCTTCTTGCATAGTCTTTGTAAGGAATCAGTCCTAATTGGTATGTGTCCCAATCTCCTTTTATCTGATTGATAACCAAGGCTGAATCGCCGTATACGTCCAAGTTTTTGATCCTTAAATCAATCGCTTCTTCGAGACCCATAATACAAACTTCGTATTCGGCCTCGTTGTTCGTACATTTAAATGTAAGTCTGGCAGTGAAAGGAATGTGGGTACCCTGAGGGGTAAAAATGATTGCCCCATTTCCGTTTCCATAATGATTAACTGCTCCGTCAAAGATAAGTCCCCATTGGGAACCTGGTTCTGGGCCTTCACTGGGTAACGGTTCATCGCAATCTTTCATTTTTTGATACATGACATCTTCGTCTGGGAAGTCAAACCCGATTGATTCTTGATCGTCAATCGGTTGATGAGCCAAATGATCGGCTAAAATACTTCCTTTAACGGCTTTCTGAGCGTGGTACTCTATGTCATATTCTGATAACAACATCTGTCAATGGGCAATTCTTCCCGTGAGAGTAGGTTTTTCGAAGACATACTTGATTGGATCCATCTCGGAAACCAACCAAGTAGTATGACGAATCATGTATTGACGAAGACGTTTGGCTGCCCAAGCCAAAGCGCAACAAGTTTTCTCAAGCATCGTGTACCGAGTCTCGCAGTCGGTGAATTTCTTGCTCAGATAGTAGATGGCAGACTCTTTCCGTTTGGTTTCATCTTGCTGGGCAAGTACACATCCCATTGAGTCCTCTAGGACTGTGAGGTAAATGATCAGTGGTCTTCCTTCCACTGGAGGTGATAGAATCAGAGGATTCAACAGATATTCCTTAATACTATCGAAGGCGGTTTGGCAATCTTCTGTCCAAACGCAGTCCTGGTTCTTTTTGAGTAACTTGAAAATCGGCAAACATGTGGCGATCATAAGGAATATGAACCTGGAGATGTAGTTCAAACGTCCCAAGAATCCTCTGACTTGTTTTTCAGTTTTCGGAGAAGGCATTTCTCGAATGGCCTTGACCTTGTCAGGATCGACCTCAATCCCTTTCTGGCTGACGATGAACCCTAAGAGTTTCCCCGAACGGACACTGAAGATGTACTTGTTGGGATTTAAGAGGAGTTTGTACTTCCTCAGCCGCTCGAATAGTTTTGAGAGGTGGGTCACATGCTCCTCTTCTGTCTTAGATTTTGCAATCATATCATCGACATACACTTCGATTTCTTTGTGTATCATGTCATGAAACAGAGTAGTAATGGCCCTTTGATAGGTTGCCCCAGTGTTCTTCAAGCCGAACGACATCACCTTGTAATAAAAGGTACCCCATGGGGTAATGAACGAAGTTTTCTCCATGTCTTTCGGCGCCATTTTGATCTGGTTATAGCCCGAGAATCCATCCATGAAGGAGAAAATTTTGAACTTTGTTGTACTGTCTACCAGCATGTCAATGTGTGATAAAGAAAAGTCATCCTTTGGACTAGCCTTGTTCAGATCCCTGTAATTAACACACATTCTGACCTTTCCGTCCTTTTTGAGAACGGGTACGATGTTGGCTAACCATTGAGGATATTCAGATGTAGCGAGGAAACCTGCGTCGATCTGTTTCTGTACCTCCTCTTTAATTTTGATGGCCATGTCCGGGTGAGTCCGTCTCAACCTTTGCTTTACTGGCGGACATTTCGATCTTAATGGTAAGTGATGTTCCACGATGTTGGTATCCAACCCTGGCATATCCTGATAGGACCAAGCGAATACATCGGGAAACTCTTTGAGAAGCTTTATCAAACCCTCTCTGGTAGTTGGACTGAGCAGTGCCCCAATCTTGATTTCTTTTCTCTCATTTTCCGAACCCACATTGATCATTTCCAACAGCTCTTTGTGAGGTTCAATGGACCTTTCCTCCTGTCTGAGTAGTCGAGAGATCTCTTCTGGAATTTCGTTGTCAACTTCTTCTTCAGCCCCAAATATTGGGAACCCAAAGTCGGGAGAAGGCATCAGATCGTATGTTTCAATAGGGTTTAAAACAAGCAATCTGCATGACGTTGTGATTTGTGTTTAGAAGAGATAGAGAGAATGCAAAAGTGTGTGCAGTGTATTTTTTTTATTACTGCTTGTTTTTATTTGAATTGTTTTTTAGGATTACCATTTTCTGAGAAAAAGCAAAAAGGAGAAAACAACAATTAATGCAGAAATTACAGAACGACGTTATTTTATTAATGAACAAGTTGATCCTTGAAACTATAGCCCTATAAAACAAAACTCTGTCGCTTTGGGCGAAGCGAAGAGGGAAAATTTACAGAAAGCGAGCCCTATCAAAACATCCATTTCACCTGGGCAGGGTGAAAGGTTAAAGATGGCAATTACTTTGATTGATGAACGACCTTCGGAGCATCAACAGCGACCCACTGGCGGCGAACTCCTCGGTGAATCACAAAGTCTGGCACCTTTCTTGATTTGTCTTCAGAAATAACGCTGATTTCTGGTGGAGCATGATCATTGGAATCTGTCTCCCAGGAAGAGTTGTCATAGGAGGATTCCTCTGTTGCATTTTGTAGAGTATTTGTGCTCTCAGTTGTATCTCCCCATCCAGTTGGCTGGATATCTTTGAGCCTGATACAAGAGCTTTCCGGAGCGGTGTACTTGACCACAAAGTCGAATTTTCCACTCAGTTGTCCCAGGGTGTCCCATATTTCTCTGGAACTGGAGGGGTCATCCCTCTCGATGACGTTGACCTCGGGAAAAGCATAGTTGATGAATTCAAGTCCTGCAAACGTTGCAAATTCATCGTCGTGTTGAGTAGTTTCTGAATGACCTGAGTGTTGATCCCATGACATGGTGGGGACACAGGTATTCTGTTCAATGACGGTTAGCTGATTTTCATTGTTCGGCTGACTCTCTTGCCCCAAGTCTCCTGGATGAGGTTGCCACATTGACAGACCATCCATCGGGCCATAGTAATTATAGTTAAAATTGTCTTTCATCGGAGTGTCTTCCTCTAATGAATTTGGCGGAGCACGGCATCCTTCCGGATCATAATCCCCGTATATCATTTCGATGTATGACCTGGGTATAAATCTCGGACTCTCTATAGTAAAGCAAAAGGGAGTTTGCGTTTTGTCCTGAGACATATAGCCGTCCTTGTTAAGATAGGATTTCCACTCTTCCTCTGTGTCAGAGGGATCTTCCTCATTGATAGCATGGACTGCTTGAGGGACTGGGTGAAGAAAACCTCCACTGTGGAAGAAGTTCTGAATGGGATAAAGACTTTCATCGTTAGCAGTTGTCCGAGTACAGGTTGCAAAAAAACCAAGACCCTTCTTTGTTTTATTGTCAATAGGAATGACAAGCTGTCCCCATCCGGTTGTATCGGTACTCTCGACCGCTTTGATAGCATCTTTATATGAGGAAATTGAGGTTCCTCCTTGGGATTGATTGTCCTTGCCCACCGACAGCGCTTGGAACTGCGTCCCAATAACCTCCTCGGGTTCTACACAAGTAGATGACGATAAGTTACTCACGAGCGAGGCCTGTTCTCCACAGACTATGACAAGTTGATCGTTCTGAACGAACTTCAGCTTTTGGTGGAGGGTCGAAGTGACCGCTCCAGCCTGATGTATCCAAGGTCTTCCTAATAAACAACTGTATGTTGCCCGGATATCCATGACCTGGAAAGTAACTTGGAAAGTGTGAGGACCGATAGTTATGGGAAGATCAACTTCGCCGATAACTATTTTTATGGATCCGTCGAATGCTTTGACGACGACCTCGCTGATTCTCATCGGAGGGCCTTTGAATGATAATCGCGTCAAAGTGGACTTTGGCATAACATTCAGGGCTGACCCTGTGTCTACCAGTACGCTGGCTAAAGCATCGTCCTGGCAGTTAACTGTAATATTGAGCGCCATGTTATGACGGCGACCCTCTTCGGGTAATTCCTCATCACTAAATCCCAAATTATTGCAAGAAGTGATGTTGGAGACAATACTATCGAAATGTCGTATTGTTACATCCTGTTCCACAAAGGGTTGCTCCAAGACTTTCTATAGAGCCTCCCTGTGGGCTTCTGAACTGAGAAACAGTGATAATACCGAGATCTTTGAAGGAGTTTGTAACAGCTGATCAACAATGTTATATTCACTCCTTTGGATGAGCTTCAGCATCTCATCATCGTTTTTCGAAAGGTCGGGATTACTGGATTGACCGACTGGTGGATTGGGAGCTTCTGTCTGAAGTTCCTTTTCCTCGTTAGGTTCTCCAACTCCTCGGTTGAAGATTCGACCGCTCCGTGTTACACGACTGATGTCTGCAATATTCACGACGGAGGGTAATGGAATTTCCTTTCCATTTTCAACTGTCGTTGCACCGTATTTGTAAGGGATAGCCTTAGTTGATTCATACGGTAGTGGTCCCGATAGGTAGATGACTATGGGAACCTTCTGATTTTTCTAACCATCATAAGTAATCTCGATCCGTTCCCGGTTGGGAGCTCTAGATTCGTCAAGTAGAGGGATGATGGCAAAAACATCCCTGGTCTGGTGACGACCAGAGAATGTGACAACATCCTCGACTTTATTGGCAAGGTAGTTCGGTGCCCAGTTGATAGGTCCAGAACCCGGATATGGGCGAATCTCACCACGATCCACCTGACCCTAAAGAGCTGCTCTCACAAGGTAACAACACCCTTGGTTACTTTCCGAACAGACACTATAACGGTCATAGTTGTGTGGTGGCACCTGGCCACGCCCACTTTGAATACAATGTAACCTCACTAGGTTGGCTTCCATAGATCGGACATCCTGACTTTGACATCGAATAGGATTTCTGTTATTGATACTAATCTGTTGAGTATCTTCATCCATATAGATTGGCATCCACCAGTGATTTAACAAGTGCTGAAGTGCCTCCTGGACAAGGGTACAACCTCGATCGTTTTCGCAACTTGCTTTATAGCTTTGATAGTCGTGTGATATTAAGAATCCGAGTCAGACCTGCTCAGCATGCAACTCTACCAGGTTGGTATTCATCACGCGAATGTCGAAGATCTGAACCATGTTGATCTGATAAGGGTTCCTATCATGGTAGTCTTGGATCCATCCAAGATCCATCTGACGCTGGAGGGCCTCCTGTATGAAAGAACATCCCTGTTTGTTTACCGAGCAAATCAGACAGGAACTGTAATCGTGTTGCGGCAGATTATGATACTGGCTTTGCCTTGAGTGCATTTCCACCAAGTTGACATTCATTGCACAGATGTCGTGGTTCTAAATGACGTTGGAGTTCGTATAGACCATGTTAACTCCACGAACTAGGTGCTCTTGGATCCATCCGAGATCCATCTGTTCCTGTAGAGCTGATTGCACTACCGAATATCCTTGATTGTTTTTAGAGCAGACATCACATTGATGATAATTATGAGGTGGCACATGGCCATATCCACTCTGTCTATAATGCATCTTGACCAAATTGGTCCTCAATAAGAGTACATTGTGAATTTGATAGACGTTGTTAAATTCTTTCTCAATCAGGTTGACCGCAGCTTTCTCATGTTGAGGCAGTGGGTTTGTGAGAACATTGGGATTCGTATCTTTGAAAGATAAGAGCCTGCTCCTAACAAGCTTTTGCACGTCGGATTTGAAATTGAGATAATTCTCTATGTTATGCCCTGATCCTCCTTGATGATAAGGGCATGTCTGATCCCCCTTAAACCAAAAAGGCAGATTTTCCGGTACTGTAAGAGGAGACTTAGTCTGAATGTGCCCCTTAGCCAGTAGTAACGGAAATAGTTCTGCGTACAACATGGGTATAGGATCAAACCCTGATGGTCGTGTTGTACGGTTGTTATTGTATGGAGGACGAGCCTGCTGAAGAGGCTGTTGTGTCCTTTGCTAATTGGGTTGGCTTTGCGCAACCTGAGGTTGATACGTAGGAATAGGCGCAGGGCTGATAGCAGGAGTTACAGCTGCTACTAGTTAATAACGTCGCCTTTACTTTCCGAGAGTGATATTCCCAATATCTTGCTCTTTTTTCTTAGGGAGAGCACTACCGTATTGTTTTGTACTGCTTGATGGTCCAGTGTCTTTTGCCAAACGTCCTTCTCGGACGGCTTCCTCAAGACGAACTCCCATGCCCACCATCTCGGTGAAGTCACTGGGTGCACTGGCAACCATTCTATCATAATAAAATGAGCTTAAGGTCATTAAGAAGATCTTTGTCATCTCTTTTTCCTCAAGAGGTGGACAAATCTGAGCGGCAATTTCACGCCATCTCTGGGCGTACTCCTTAAAGGTTTCCTTGTCCTTTTGTGACATTGATCTGAGTTGATCTCTGTCCGGTGCCATGTCCAAATTGTATTTGTATTGTTGGACGAAGGCAGTACCAAGATCTCTGAATGTGCTAATCGTAGCACGGTTTAAACCCATGTACCATTTTAATGCGGCACCCGTTAAACTATCCTGAAAGTAGTGAATCAGAAGGTCCTGATTCTCAGTCTGAGCTAACATTCGCCGAGCGTACATCACCAAGTGACTTTGAGGGCAAGAGTTACCCTTATATTTTACAAAGTCGGGCACTTGGAATTTGTGCGGGACTTTCACATTGGGGACCAAGCAGAAGTCTACGGCATCCTTTCCAAATAGATCCTAACCGCGAATGGCTTGCAGTTCCTTCTGCATTTCTAAGAACTATTCCTGGAATTCATCCATTCGGTCAAACATAGTTTCCTTCTTACCAGAAGGTATCTGTGGAATCTGTCCTTCCGGGACAGTGTGCACCACAGGGGGTGGTACCGTGACTACGACAGTGAATCTTGGCGTTTCCTGAAGTTTGTAACCTTCAGGAGTCTTCGGTATGCCCCTGCAATCTTCGTTTTCCCGAAGTTTGTAACCTTCAGGCCCAGCGGCTTCTGTTATGATTCCCTAATCTTCAGTGATCAGCGGAACATATCCTTCCGGGATATAGTTAACAGGCATGCCCCAAGGATGATCTTTCTGCATTTGATACCTAGGATCATACTTCTCCACTATGGGCGTCGAGGTGATCTCTGAGATCACGGTCCTTTGTAGCTGAGCTTCTGCCATGGCTTGCATGTCGTTACGAAGCTTTCTCATATCCTCTCTCAGAGCGTCAATCTCTTCTTTCAACTCTCTGTTTTCTTCCTCAAGATCATCCATCTTTTTCTGATGATTGGCCCGAGTATTGTACGAATGAGACAATTTGACTCTAGAACCGAGACACAAATGTGAGATTCGTAGGTAAGAAGAATACGCGATGTGAGAATGATGAATGCAATGATTATATTAATTGTTTTTTGGTTTAATCAAAATAAACTTCGACAATTAGATTGCAAATATCAAACAGTGGGGAAACCCCTTTTTATTGAAATTTAAAGGATTGCGGAAACAAAAATACAGTAGATTACAAAGTGCAGAAACAGAAACCTAAGCTAATGGGTCCCGAGAGAACTCGGGTGCTAATTCTGGTATCTTCCTTTTCTTTGACCGGGGATCTGGAGCCGTTGTCGGGTTGTCATTACTTTGCCAAGTGAAAGGAGGGAGCAAATTCCTTTGGTCATCCTGATTCTCTACAGCATGTTGCTCCAAAATTTCAATCAGAACGTCCTTATCTTTCAGTAGTTGCTGTATTTTGATGCACTCTACGTTGAGGGTGCGGTACTTGTTCTTCCAATACCTCTTCTCCCGTTGAACTTTGTTGAGAGTAACCTGAAGCTTTTCAGTTTCCGTCATGAAGTACAAGACAGATTCCCTCGGCGGAAGAATTCCGTAACGAGGATAAGGCATCTTTAGCTTGAGAGCTCTAGTTTGTACCCAATGGAGATAAGGCTCCACCGAGACACAGTCCGGTTTTCCTAGAGACTCCCGTCCTTTCTTATGAACGTGTTTCCAAGCGTGCATTATTTCCATCTTTAGTGCTCTGTCATTTTCTCCTTCCTTGAAGAAAAGACCTTCCAGATGAACACTCCGTGGGACGTGTCTCATCGGGTATCCAAATTGACGACGAATGAGAACTGGATGGTAATTGATTCCTCCCTTAGTTCCTATAAGGGGTATGTTGGGGAAGTTTCCACAATGCTCAATGATCCTGATTCCGTCATAACTCCTATTACACCAGTCAATGTCAGAGTTGGTGAGGGACATGATTTTTTGCGACCAACGTAAGGCTCTCTTATGATCCCAGAAAGCGGTAGACTTAGGTAAATGAGAGATAAACCATTTATAAAGCAAAGGTACACAACATGTAATCTCCATTCCGCTGTATAAATTCCCTAAGTGTACAGAATGATACGCATTCGCGAGCAAAGTCGGTACAGGGTTTCTAATGAGAAAAACCTTAATAGCGTTGACATCGAAGAAATTATTAATGTTGGGCAACAAAAATAACCCGTAGGTGAGTAAAACAAAGATGCTTTCAAAAGCAGTCCCGTTCCCTATACTAGCGAAGTACAGAGCTTTCTTTGTCAGAAACTGGGCTGGCAAACCTTGTATGCCACCCTTGGTAGTCATGTGAATCCTAACCTCTGACTCATCCAAATGAATTGCTCTTGCAATGGTCTGATTCTTTGGAATTTCTTCCAGTCCAAAAAATGGAGCTCGATCGGTGATATGTAAATTAATCAGATGAGAATATTCCTCCAGCGTTGGTGCTAGCTGGTAATCCGGGAATGTAAAGCAGTGATAAACCGGATCGTAGAATTGAACGAGTGCGTCCATGATTCCCTCAATCACATGGACCCTTAACAGAGATAGCAAACCTCCGTACTTGGCTCTGAAAGCCTCTTAGTTTGTGATCATTCTCGCCAAACCTCTCAAATCCTCTAGTTTTGGAACCTTGAAGGTGTACGTATGAGTTCTCCTTCTACCGAAATCCATTAGCACAAATCCTTTTCTCTGATATTTGCAATCACAGTCTTAGTTAAATTTGAAAAACAGAGAGACTAGAAGAGAAATTTTTTTTGAATGTTTTAATGTTTTTTAAATGAATGCATGAATGCAGCACACAAAAACATAGAAAAAACATGGGGTCAAAGGGTCGTTGTCATGGAGTCAAGACTCTACCCATCCCAAAGGTTTACTAGTGACTTTTGTACCTGTCTCTCATCATCATCAACTCTTGTCAAGAAAACACCAGCGGGCCGGGAACCGTGCTAGGTGATGTTTTTTGAAGAGTCCTCAGAAGAGGGTGGCATCGCATGACAACTATTTCCGATAGCCTCTGCGCCACTAATTTGCTCCTCAGCTTCTCAGACACCACAATCGACCCATTGCCTGTGAGAGGGAATGGGTTGTATTGGGAAGCCTCCACTGAGGTTGATGGTCGACCTCGTCGCCATCACCTATCTTAAGTGTATACTCAATCTTTCCACATGCGGCATCACACGCATTCCCATTAGCAGAAAAATAAACACATATATCAATTAGGAAAAGCAGTATATATATTTATCCTAATCATCCTAGACCTTTAAAGCTATGAATCCTATGTTCCTGACAGAAAATGGGTTCCCTGGCGAAAGCCCCAATCTGAGGTTTTCACACAAGAGAAGAGAAAAAAGGTTAGAAGAGCCTCGTGGTGGGCGCCACTTTTAAAGTTTTCCACCTAATAGATGGGAAGAGAACAAGATCTCGCTACAAAGGTGAGATAGATCCTAATGGCATTCCCCAGCAGAGTCGCCATTCCCCAGTGAAGTCGCCATTTTTCTGTAGCAAGCGGTTTTTGGACGTGGTTGCGAAGCACTACCGCTCTTTGGTATCTACAGCTCGATTCATTTTTTATCCTATTAAAGCTGATGAAGGAAGGGAAATAGATGTCTCAAATTAACCCTGCTTGCAAACTAAGGTTAAACAGCGGTCTGTTAGGTTACAGATGCTACAAAGATTCAGGGTCTCTATTGGGTGTATTTTGTTAAAAGTGGTGTTCGGTCAATTGGTGGGAGGTTTAGATATTAGGACAGATATATAAAAGTATGGGATTTTGGGTTTTGGTTTAGTGTGCTCGCTAAGATCTTTTCTTTCAATCTTATGCCTACGTATTCCTGTTTACCGAAACAGGGAAATCAGAGCGATCGTAGTTCCTCCTATTCTATGGGAGGAAATGGTTGTTTTGGTGTCTTGTTCAAAGCCCAAGACGTGAAGCGAAAGGTGGTTTGTATCTTGTTCAACGCCCAAGATGTGAAGCTAAAAGGTGTTGTCTTTAGAGAGAATTTGTCATCTCTAAAGAGGGGGTTGTATGTCACAACTGTTTATAAAGGAGAATTACTTTTACCGGGATGTGTGAATCCTGCAATGCCATAATTTCCTTTGTAGGGGATTTTAACCTGAAGGAGAAGACTTTAACTCAGTGTAGAGCAATGCTATCTTTCCTTAGGAATTTCTCATGCTAAAAGAGGGACAATGGCATGGATGTAGATGATCCAGAGGCTTGCCGCTTACAGCAATTAGATGAAGGGGAAGGAGTTGTTGATGTTTGTGTACTGTGAACGAGGCACAACTTTGATGCTAAAAGGTTGATTGGATCAACCAGTGGTTTTCTTATACAAAGCCTAAGAGAAGGCTAATATGTGTCTCGTACAAAGCCCGAGAGAGAGGCTAAAAGGGAAGTGACTCGACAAGAGAGTCCTCTATGGTATCTCGTATGAAGCCTGAGATGGAGGCTAAAAGGTTTGACTCAACAAGAGAGTGATTTATACTCAACAAGAGAGTGTTTTTGTATCTCGTACGAAGCCCGAGATGGAGGCTGAAATTTGTTTGGCTCAATAAGAACCTTTTTGTATCTCGTATAAAGCCCGAGATGGAGGTGGAAGGGTGATTGACTCAATGAGGGAGTCTCTTGTGTGTCTCGTACAAAGCCCGAGAGAGAGGCTAAACATTGTTTGACTCCGCTGGGGAGGATCATTGTACAAAGCCCAAGAGGAGGCAATGGCGCTGTTTCAGTTGAGTGACAGGCCTAGTATGCTGATTTAAAGAGAAAATCAGTTCTTATATGAGTAATGCTGGCCCTCAGGGATTTTGATTCGAGGATCAGTTCTTTAAAGAAGTGGGAAATCCGAAGGGTATGGAGACTGTCTGAGTCTACGGGTTTCCTTCCTATTTTTGAAGGGGGCACTTAAGAATGTCTTTGAGGCTCAAGGAAATTAGACTGTCCAAGTCTAGAGTTTTATCTTTTGTACTATGCTTTGAGAAACAGTAGTAGACTCTTTGAAAGGACTGTATGAAGATGACTAAGTTCTGTTCCTATACCTCTAGGAGGTCGTCGGGACAATTTGTACGAAGTCCAAGAGGAGGCTGGAAACTTTTAAGAAGTCGACGGGTCCATGTACGAAGCCCAAGAGGCGGCTATCATTCCTGGAGGAAGAGATCATTATACGAAACCTAAGAGGAGGCTATGAATACTTCTAAGAAGCCGGCGGGTCCTTGTACTAAGCCCAAGAGGAGGCGGGGTTGCTTTTAGGAAGCCTGTGGGTTCTTGAACAATGCCCAAGAGGAGGCCGATGCTTTTAAGAAGCCGATGGGTCCCCAAACCCCGAGAAGTTCAAGACAGGGTATTCACAAAGAATAGATCAAGCCAGGAAAGTTCGAGAATTTGGAAGAAACTCAAGAGATGCCATTCACGGAGAAAAGATCATCTCCGGGGAATAGAGTTTCTTGACAGGTGCTTTTAAGAAGCCTGTGGGTCCCCAAACCCCGAGAAATTCAAGACAGGCCATTCACGAGGAATAGATCAAGCTAGGAAAGTTCAAGAATTTGGAAGAAACTCAAGAGATGCCATTCACGGAGAAAAGATCATCTCTGGGGAGTAGAGTTTCTTTGACAACTTCTACGAGTGACAGTCTATGAAAGGGTTCACCGAGAATGCTGCCTTTCATGTCTCCATATTGTTTAACCCCAAGAGGAGGGAAGAATGTGTCTGGTAATCCTATGGGGATCTAGTTTTGACTATTTAAGAGTGATCAACGGGCTTAATGCTAGACGTAGTTGCCGGGGAAACTCTAAATATCTATACTATTATTACACAGTTGATATAAGTTTATGAAAAAGGACTTACAGTGAAACAACCCCACAATACAGTTATATGTATATGAAAGCGGTAAATGAAAGCGTATAAACACTTACTCGGTTGTAGAGCTTTCATGCTGCTTGGTTAGTTGTTCAACAAAGACAGATTGAAAACAACAGTATATTCAAAATCAAAGGAGAAAGTGCTTTGAAAAAGAAAGATTTGGGGCTTACAGCTCAAGGAGAGGCCCATGGTTTTATCAGTGAGCGCACTGTTTGAATTTGTACAGAGGGACTTATACAAGTGACTGAGGCCCACAAAAGTTTTCTGTACAAAGGGACGGGTCTTACACTTTAATAGAGGCCCAAAAGGTTTAAAGAAAAGAAATGGGTCTTACTACTCGAGGGTAGGCCCAGATGACTTTTCGTTAAAAAAATGGCGATCGCGCCGAGGTTTTCTTTTAACACAGAGGGACTTATACAATAAGTGAGGCCCAAAAATGGTTTTCGTTAAAAGGGGGTTGGGTCTTACACTCTATTAGAGGCCCAAAGTTGTTTTTGGTTAAAAGGGGATTGGGTCTTACACTCTAATAAAGGCCCAAAAGTTTTGAATGGGTCTTATAGCTCAAGGAGAGACCCGGATGGTTTATTTTTAAACTGGCGACGATCGGGCCGAATTTAAATATGTACAGAGGGACTTATACAATGAGTGAGGCCCAAAATATTTCTGTACAAGTGGGTTGGGTCTTACACTCTAATAGAGGCCCAAAAGTTTTGAAAATGATTTGTGAGGGTTGAATTAATCAAAAACCCTAATTTATTTCCAAAATGTATTTTAATTGAATAAAAATTCAATTAAAATGATCAAAAATTGTTTAACATGTGGGAAACAAATTATGATCTTGGATTAATGCTTCAAAAATCAAGTATTGACCTACAAAATAATTAGAAGTCATTAATCTTTTCAAAATCAAGAGGGAAAAATTATTTTAAATGTAAAAAACAATTAAAATATTAATTCTTTGCAAAAATATCAATTATATGAAATAAATAATATTTTTGGGATTTTTTGTGAAAATAAAATATTTCAACATTTTTGTGAATTATTAAAAAAAGAATCAACTCAAAATCATTAAAACTCAGAGAGAAAATAATTTTTGAATCAATTAAATAAAAATCACAAAATTCAAATATTCAAATGTTGGAAAATGGCGCCAAGAACAAGGGCAAGAACACGCGCGTGTTCTGAGTTTCCCAGATTTGCATTTTCTATCCAATCTCACTGAATACTTAATCATATCATGCAATCCACATACCAATCAACTCGTTTCAACCTCACGATCATGTCTATGACAATTAATTTCATTTAAATTAAACATAAAATAAGAAATCATGAACAATCCTCAAGAACCCTAGATTTTGCATGAAGGCTGGGATTTTTGATACACGATTCAAACAATGCAATTATTGTGCAGCAAAAATTGCATGGATCATAGAATTAGAAGAGCTCATGCTTACGACTTGCAGCTGGTGATCGTGATTTGTGTTGGAGGTGTTACAGATGAGTTATGATGATCTGAACAGCTTCCCTACACCCTATGGAGTGTGTTTGAATGCTTGGATTTGATTGAAATTGGCTGGATCACCTCATGGCATCTCAACTGCAACTTGGTTAAAACCTTGAGCAATTGACTGGTGATTCTGAGAAATCAGTGTTCCAGTTGTTGTTTAAGTGTTTGATCAGCTCATATGTGATGTATATGAGGTGTGTGTTTGGTTGTTTTGATTGGAAAAGCTCTCAAACTCAAAACCCGATAGTGACTTGCCTTAGAAGGCAAAATTGGAGTGAAAGAAGAGATTTTGAGGAAAGCATTTATTTGAAGGCTTTGGTGTACTCAAACTGATCACAATTGAGCTCTATTTATAGTAGAGCAAGTTTATTTTGCAAGGAATAGTGAATAGCAACTGCTGAGTAGGTTTGGCCAATGTTGGCAAATGAAAATCCAAGTCTCCTTTAGCCATTGACTAGAGGTTAGGGCACAGTCAGCTGGTTCCCTTGGTCTTGGATAAGTCTTGATTGAATTTAGTTGAGAATGGCTCAGTCCATGCCACCTTGATGCTTCCATTGAATGCTCCAATCCAAAATTGGAGTCTTGTCCCTATTTTGGCAATTCTAGGTTCAACATGCTATTTCTTATTCCAAAGACTTTGGAGGCTTGGCTCAGTGATTGTCCCCTTTAGATTCAATCCTCAGATGTGTCCAAAGTAATTACAAGGCTTGGAATTGGCTGATTTTGGCAAATCGACCAAAAGTGCAAAAATCTGCCTTGCCTTGGCAGATTTCAACAAGGCATCTTGCCAATGTCATATCTCATAGCTCAAATTGAATTTGGTAATGTTCTTGGCCATTTTGGAAAGCCCTTACATGATACAACAACTGTTTGAACATGTTTGGTTTTGATCTCTTTTGAATCCAAGTGAAAAATCCCCCTACATTTGGAAAAAAGTAAAGGCAGATTCTGACTTAGTGAAAATTTCACTAGGTGTTGGAACAAAGTGACTTTTCTTGATTTTAATCACTCCATAACTCAAAATCCATGAGGAATTTGGACATTGGTCAGTATGAAGCTTTTGTAGAGGGCAATGTGATCTACAAATCAAGCTTTGAATGGGGAACAATGGCCTTGTGGTTTCGGAGTTATGGTCCTCCAAAGTTGGCACATTAGTGTCACTTTCCATAACTTAGAAATTTTTCTAAGTTTTTATGGTTACCCCTTTTACAAGTTATCCCACTTTCTTTGATTTTTCTTGATGAATGATGATTCAAATCATACATTAACATCATTTTAGGGTTAAAAATCCATTTTGGTGAAAAATCTCAAAAAGTCAAAGTTGACTTTTGTGCACAGTTGACTTTTTATCAGATGAATTCCAAACTGTGCAATTCTTCGGGAAATCATGTCCTTGACCTAAATCAAACTTGATGGACATGTTACATGGGTGTCATAGGGTACATTGAATCATGTCTTAGGGTTTGGGAGCATGTCCTGGTCAAAAGTCAAAGTTACCGTTGACTTTCCTCGCGAAACCCTAATTGTGGTGCAGATGAAATTGAGACTTGTTGCTCAAGTTTCTTGGATTAATCCATTGTTGCAAATGGATCAATATAGTATATTAAAGCCCCCCAAATCATTTCTTTAGGTCTTGGTTCATGATTTGTCCCAAAAGTCAACTTAGGGGTGAATTAGGTCAAGAAACCCTAATTCTTGATTTTTGATGTATGCATCCCCTGAGGTCAAATTGACTTGATGCTTGGGTCCATGAGGTTCCATGGAGTATATTAGGTTATGTTTTGAAGCATTGGCTTGTGCCCAGATGAAAAATTTTCATCTGGAGGCCCTGGTCGACTAAAACCCTAATTTGGTGACACTGTCGATCTTGAGACTTGATCCACCTAGAAGGGAGCAGCCTTGTGCTTAATCCTTGAAGTGGGAGTCCTTTTGATCCATTGTGGATATGTTAGAGGCTGGACAAGTTGAAGATCAAGTCAATCCTTGATTGATCCTTTGTCTAAGGCTCTGAGAGGGCTTAAAACCCTAATTTTGATTGTAGTGAATGCTCAACAACCTTTGAGGCATTTGATGAGGCATGATGGTTCATCCATATTGTGATGATGATTTGCACAATGATGGGAAATCTTAGTGGTCAAAATTTGGGGTTGTCATACCCCAAATTTTGACCACTTAGATTTCCCATCATTGTAAAAATCATCATCACAATATGGATGTACCTTCATGCCTCATCAATCTCCTCAAAGAATTGTTGAGCATCCACTACAATCAAAATTAGGGTTTCAAGCCCTCTCAGAGCCTTAGACAAAGGATCAATCAAGGAATGACATGACCTTCAACTTGTCTAACCTCTCAAACATCTACAAAGGATCAAAAGGACTCCCACTTCAAGGATTAAGCACAAGGCTGCTCCCTTCTAGGTGGATTAAGTCTCAAGATCGACAGTGTCACCAAATTAGGGTTTTGGTCGACCAGGGCCTCCAGATGGAAATTTTTCATCTGGGCACAAGCCAATGATCCAAAACATAACCTAATATACTTCATGGGACCTCATGGACCCAATCATCAAGTCAATTTTGCTTCAGGGGATGCATTCATCAAAAATCAGGAATTAGGGTTTCTTGACCTAATTCACCCCTAAGTTGACTTTTAGGGCAAATCATGAGCCAAGACTTCAAGAGAGGGTTTGAGGGTCTCTAATGAACTATATTGATCCATTTGCAACAATGGATTAATCCAAGAAGCTTGAGCAACAAGTCTCAATTTCATCTGCACCACAATTAGGGTTTCGCGAGGAAAGTCAACTGTAACTTTGACTTTTGACCAGGACATGCTCCCAAGCCCTAAGACATGATTCAATATACCCTATGACACCCATGGAACATGTCCATTAAGTTTGATTTAGGTCAAGGACATGATTTCCTGAAGAATTGCACAGTTTGGAATCATCTGATAAAAAGTCAACTGTGCACAAAAGTCAACTTTGACTTTTTGAGATTTTTCACCAAAATGGATTTTTAACCCTAAAATGATGTTAATGTATGATTTGAATCATCATTCATCAAGGAAAATCAAAGAAAGTGGGATAACTTGTAAAAGGGGCAACCATAAAAACTTAGAAAAATTTCTAAGTTATGGAAAAAATGACACTAATGTGCCAACTTTGGAGGACCATAACTCCTAAACCACAAGGCCATTGTTCCCCATTCAAAGCTTGATTTGTAGATCTCATTGCCCTATACAAAAGCTTCATACTGACCTATGTCCAAATTCCTCATGGATTTTGAGTTATGGAGTGATCAAAATCAAGAAAAGTCACTTTGTTCCAACACTTAGTGAAAATTTCACTAAGTCAGATTTTACCTTACTTTTTGCCAAATGTAGGGGGATTTTTCACTTAGATTCAAAAGAGATCAAAACCAAACATGTTCAAACAGTTGTTGTATCATGTAAGGGCTTTCCAAAATGGCCAAGAACATTACCAAATTCAATTACTGAAAGATAAGGACCCTCTGATTGAAATTTTGGAGCAACATGCTATGGATAATCAAGATGACCAAAGGAATTTGCTTGCTCCTTTCACTTGGCAAAGGAATGACAACCCGACAACGGCCCAAGAGCCCCCCACAAAGAAAAGGAAAGTACCTGAATTAGCACCCGATTTCTCTTCAGGGAGGACTCAGAACCCATTAGCTTAGGTTTCTATTTCTGCACTTTGTAATCTACTGTATTTCCATTTCTATAATCCTTTGAATTCAATAAAAAAGGGTTTCCCCACTGTTTGATATTTGTAATCTAATTGTCGAAGTTTATTTTGATTAAACCAAAAAATAATTAATATAATCATTGCATTCATCATTCTCACATCACGATTCTTCTTCCCTACGAATCTCACATTTGTGTCTCGATTCTAGAGTCAAACTGTCTCATTCGTACAATACTCGGGCCAATCGTCAGAAAAAGATGGATGATCTTGAGGAAGAAAACAGAGAGTTGAAGGAAGAGATCGACGCTCTGAAAGAGGATATGAGAAAGCTTCATAACGACATGCAAGCCATGGCAGAAGCTCAGCTACAAAGGACTGTGATCTCAGAGATCACCTCAATGCCCGTAATGGAGAAGTATGATCCTAGGTATCAGATGCCGAAAGATCGTCCCTGGGGCTTGCCTGTTGACTATATTGCGGAAGAATATGTTCCGCCGATCACTGAAGATCAGGGAATCACAACAGAAGCCGCTGGGCTTGAAGGTTACAAACTTCAGGAAAGCGAAGATGCTAGGGGCATACTGAAGACTCCTGAAGGTTAAAAACTTCGGGAAACGCCAAGATTTACTGCCGTAGTCACGGTACCACCCCCTGTGGTGCACACTATCCCGGAAGGACAGACCCCACAGATACCTTCTGGTAAAAAGGAAACTATGTTTGACCGAATGGATGAATTCCAGGAACAGTTCTTGGAAATACAGAAGGAACTGCAAGCCATTCGCGGTCAGGATTTATTTGGAAAGGACGCCGCAGACCTCTGCTTGGTCCCGAATGTGAAAGTTCCGCACAAATTCCAAGTGCCCGACTTTGAAAAATACAAGGGTAACTCTTGCCCTCAGAGCCATCTGGTGATGTACGCTCGGCGAATGTCAGCTCAGACGGAGAATCAGGACCTACTGATTCACTACTTTCAGGATAGTTTAACCGGTGCCGCACTCAAATGGTACATGGGTTTAAACCGTGCCACGATTAGCACTTTCAGAGATCTTGGCACTGCCTTCATCCAACAATACATATACAATTTGGACATGGCACCCGACAGAGATCAACTCAGATCGATGTCGCAAAAGGACAAGGAAACCTTTAAGGAGTATGCTCAAAGGTGGCGTGAAATCGGCGCTCAGATTTGTCCACCTCTTGAGGAAAAATAGATGACAAAGATCTTCTTGAAAACCTTAAGCTCAGTTTACTATGACCGAATGGTTGCCAGTGCACCCAGTGATTTCACTGAAATGGTCGGCATGGGCATACGTCTTGAGGAAGCCATCCGAGAAGGACGTTTGGTAAAAGACACTGGATCGACGAGCGGTACTAAAAAATATGGTAGTGCTCTCCCTAAGAAAAAAGAGCAAGATATTGGGAATATCTCTCTCGGAAAGCAAAGGCGACGTTATCAACCGGTAGCAGCTGTAACTCCTGTTATCAGCCCTGCGCTTATTCCTACGTATCAACCTCAAGTTGCGCAGAGCCAACCTAATCAGCAAAGGATACAACAGCCTCTTCAGTAGGCTCGTCCTCCATACAACAACAACCGTACAACACGACCATCAGGGTTTGATCCTATACCCATTTTGTACGCAGAACTATTTCCATTACTACTGCCTAAGGGGCACATTCAGACTAAGTCCCCTCTTACAGTACCGGAAAATCTGCCTTTCTGGTTTAAGGTGGATCAAACTTGCCCTTACCACCAAGGAGGATCAGGGCATAACATAGAGAACTATCTCCATTTCAAATCGAACGTGCAAAATCTTGTTAGGAGCGGGCTCTTATCTTTCAAAGATACGAATCCTAATGTTCTCACGAACCCGCTGCCTCAACATGAGAATGCTGCAGTTAATTTGATAGAAGGAGAGACTAACGATGTCTATCAAATTCACGATGTACTCTTGTTGAAAACCAATCTGATCAAGATGCATTGTAGACAGAGTGGATATGGTCATGTGCCACCTCATAACTATCATCAGTATGATATCTGCTCTAAAGACAACCAGGGATGTTCTGTGGTGCAATCAGCTCTACAGGAACAAATGGATCTCGGATGGATCCAAGAGCATCGAGTTCGTGGACTTAACATGGTTTACATAAATTCTAACGTCACTCAGAACCACGATATCCGTACAATGAATGCCAATCTGGTGGCAATGCACTCAAGGCAAAGCCAGTATCATAATCTGCCGTGGCACGATTACAGTTCCTGTCTGACTTGCTCGGTAAACAAACAGGGATGCTCTTTCATACAGGAGGCCCTCCAGCGTCAGATAGATCTTGGATGGATCCAAGACTACCATGATAGGAACCCTTATCAGATCAACATGGTTCAGATCTTCGATATTCGCGTGATGAATACTAACCTAGTAGAGTTACATGCTGAGCAGGTCCAACTCGGATTCTTAATATCACATGACTATCAAAGCTGTAAAGCAGGTTGCAAAAACGATCGAGGTTGTACCCTTGTCCAGGAGGCACTTCAGCACTTGTTAAATCACTGGTGGATGCCAATCTATATGGATGAAGATACTCAACAGATTAGTATCAATAACAGGAATCCTATTCGACGTCAAAGTCAGGATGTCCGATCTATGGAAGCCAACCTAGTGAGGTTACATTGTATTCAAAGTGGGCGTGGCCAGGTGCCACCACACAACTATGACCGTTGTAATGTCTGTTCAGAAAGTAACCAAGGGTGTTGTTACCTTGTGAGAGCAGCTCTTCAGGGTCAGGTTGATCGTGGAGAGATTCGTCCATATCCGAGTTCTGGACCCATCAACTGGACGCCGAGCTACCTTGCCAATAAAGTCGAGGATGTTGTCACAATCTCTGGTCGTCACCAGACCAGGGATGTTTTTGCCATCATCCCTCTACTTGACGAATCTAAAGTTCCCAACCGAGAACGGATCGAGATTACTTATGATGGTCAGAAAAATCAGAGGACTCCCGTAGTCATCTATCTGTCGGGACCATTACCGTATGAATTAGCTAAGGCTATCCCTTACAAATACGGTACAACAACCATTGAAAATGGAAAGGAAATTCCATTACCCTCCGTTGTGAATATTGCAGACATCAGTCGTGTAACACGGAGTGGTAGAATTTTCAACCGAGGGGTTGGGGAACTTAACAAAGAAAAGGAACTTCAGACAAAAGCTCCCGATCCATCAGTCGGTCAATCCAGTAATCCCGAACTTTTAAAAAATAATGATGAGATACTGAAGCTCATCCAAAGGAGTGAATACAACATTATTGATCAACTATTACAGACTCCTTCAAAGATCTCTGTGTTATCACTTTTACTCAGTTCAGAAGCGCACAGGGAGGCTCTACAGAAAGTCTTGGAGCAAGCCTTTGTGGAACATGATGTAACAATCAGACAGTTCGATAGTATTGTCTCTAACATCACTTCCTGCAATAATTTGGATTTAGTGATGAGGAATTACCCGAAGAGGTCGTCGTCATAACATGGTGCTCAATATCACAGTCAACTGCCAGGACGATGCTTTAGCCAACGTACTGGTAGACACAAGGTCAGCCCTGAATGTTATGCCGAAGTCCACTTTGATGCAATTATCATTCAAAGGCCCTCCGATGAGAATCAGCGAGGTTGTCATCAAGGCATTCGACGGATCCAGAAAAGAGGTTATCGGTGAAGTTGATCTTCCCATAACTATCGGTCCTCATACTTTCCAAGTCACTTTCCAGGTCATGGACATCCGGGCAACGTACAGTTGTTTATTAGAAAGACCTTGGATACATCAGGCTGGAGCGGTTACTTCAACCCTCCACCAAAAGCTAAAGTTTGTCAAGAACGATTAACTTGTCACAGTTTGTGGGGAACAAGCCTTGCTTGTGAGTAACTTGTCACCATCTACTGGTATAGAACCCGAGGAGGTTATTGGAACGCAGTTCCAAGCACTGTCGGTAAGTAAGGATAATCAATCCCAAGGAGGAACCTCGATTTCCTCATACAAAGATACTATCAAAGTGGTCGAGAGTACCGATACAACTGGATGGGGATAACTTGTCATTCCTATTGACAATAAAACAAAGAAGGGTCTTGGTTTTTCTGAAACCTGTACCCAGACAGCTGCCAACGATGAAAGTCTTCATCCCCTTCAAAACTTCTTCCATAGTGGAGGTTTCCTTCACCCAGTGTCTCAAGCAGTACATGCTATCAATGAGGAAGATCCCTCTGACACAAATGAAGAATGGAAGTCCTACCTTAACGAGGATGGTTATATGTCTCAGGAAGAGGTGCCTATACCATTTTGCTATCCCGCACTGAGTCCGAGATTTATACCAAGGTCAGACGTTGAAATGATATATGGAGATTGTGATCCGGAAGGATGCCGTGCTCCGCCAAATTCATTAGAGGAAGACACTCCGATGAAAGATAATTTTGACTACACCTACTATGGCCCGATGGATGGTCTGCCAATGTGGCAGCCTTAACCAGGAAACTTGGGGCAAGAGAGTCAGCCGAACAATGAAAATCAGCTGAGTATCATTGAACAGAATACCTGTGTCCCCACCATGTTATGGGACCAACACTCAGGTCATCCTGAAACTACTCAACATGAAGATGAATTCGCAACATTTGCAGGACTTGAGTTCATCAACTTTGCTTTTCCCGAGGTCAACGTCATCGAGAGGGATGACTCCTCCAGTTCCAAAGAAGTATGGGACACCCTGGGACAACCAAGTGGAAAATACGACTATATGGTCAAGTACACTGCGCCCGAAAGCTTTTGTATCAGGTTCGAAGACATCCAGCCATCTGGATGGGGAGATACAGCTGAGAGCACAAATGCTATGCAAAATGCAACTGAGGAATTCTCCTACGAAAACTCTTCTTGGGAGACAGATTCCAATGATCCTGCTCCACCAGAAATCAGTGTTATTTCTGAAGACAAATCAAGGAAGGTGCCAGACTTTGTGATTCACCAGGGAGTTCGCCGCCAATGGGTTGTCGTCGAGGTTCCGGAGGTCGTTCATCAGTCAAAGTAATTGCCATCTTTTAACCTTTCACCCTGCCCAGGTGAAATGGATGTTTTGATAGGGCTCACTTTCTGTAAATTTCCCTCTTCGCTTTGCCCGAAGCGACATAGTTTTGTTTTATAGGGCTGTAGTTTCAAGGATCGACTTGTTCATAAATATCGTTATGTAATTTCCGCATTAATTGTTGTTTTCTCTTTTCGTTTTTCAGAAAATGGTAATCCTAAAAAACAATTCAATAATAAAAATAAGCAGTAAAATAAAACACTGCACACACTTGCATTTTCTCTATCTCTTCTAAACACGAATCGTCACGTCATGCAGATTGCTTGTTTTAAACCCAGTTGAAACATACGATCCGATGCCTTCTCCCAACTTTGAGTTACCGGTATTCGAGGCTGAAGAAGAAGTTGACAACAAAATTCTCGAAGAGATCTCCCGATTACTCAGACAAGAGGAAAGGTCCATTGAACCTCACAAAGAACCGTTGGAAACGGTAAACTTGGGTTCAGAAAAAGAGAGAAAAGAAATCAGGATTGGGGCACTTCTCAGTCCAACTGCCAAAGAGAGTTTGATAAAGCTTCTCAAAAAATTTCCCGATATATTCGCTTGGTCCTATCAGGATATGCCAGGATTGGATACCAGCATCGTGGAACATCATTTACCGTTGAGATCGGAATGTCTGCCAGTAAAGCAAAGGTTGAGACGCACTCACCCGGACATGGCCATCAAAATCAAAGAGGAGGTACAGAAATAGATTGACGCGGGTTTCCTCGCTACATCTGAATATCCTCAATGGTTAACCAACATGGTACCCGTTCCCAAAAAGGACGGAAAGGTCAGAATGTGTGTTGATTACAGGGATCTGAACAAGGCAAGTCCAAATGACGACTTTCCTTTACCACACATTGACATGCTGGTAGACAGCACAACAAAGTTCAAAATTTTCTCTTTCATGGATGGATTCTCAGGCTATAACCAGATCAAAATGGCGCCCAAAGACATGGAGAAAACTTCGTTCATTACCCCATGGGGTACCTTTTGTTACAAGGTAATGCCGTTCGGTTTGAAGAACATCGGGGCAACCTATCAAAGGGCCATGACTACTCTTTTTCATGACATGATACACAAAGAAATCGAGGTATATGTCGATAATATGATTGCAAAATCTAAGACAGAAGAGGAGCATGTGACCCATCTGTCAAAATTGTTCGAACGTCTAAGAAAATTCAAGCTCCGCTTGAATCCTAACAAGTACACCTTCGGTGTCCGTTCAGGGAAACTCTTAGGGTTCATCGTCAGCCAGAAAGGAATTGAGGTTGATCCTGACAAGGTCAAGGCCATTCAAGAAATACCTTCTCCGAAAACTAAAAAATAAGTCAGAGGATTCCTGGGACGTTTGAACTACATCTCCAGATTCATATTCCTCATGACCGCCACAGGTGCGCCGATTTTCAAATTACTCAAAAAGAACCAGGATTGCGTTTGGACAGAAGACTGCCAAACCGCCTTCGACAGTATTAAGGAATATCTGTTGAATCCTCCGATTCTATCACCTCCAGTGGAAGGAAGACCACTGATCATTTACCTCACAGTTCTAGAGGACTCAATGGGATGTTTACTTGGCCAACAAGACGAAACCAAAAGAAAAGGGTCTGCCATCTACTATTTGAGCAAGAGGTTCATCGACTGCGAAACTCGGTACACGATGCTTGAGAAAACTTGTTGCGCTTTGGCTTGGGCAGCCAAACGTCTTCGCCAATACATGATTCGTCATACTACTTGGTTAATCTCAGAAATGGATCCAATCAAGTACGTTTTCGAAAAACCTGCTCTCACGGGAAGAATCGCTCGTTGGCAGATGCTGTTATCAGAATATGACATAGAGTACCACGCTCAAAAAGTCGTTAAAGGAAGTATTTTAGCCGATCATTTGGCGTATCAACCGATTGACAATCAAGAATCAATTGGGTTTGACTTCCCAGACGAAGATGTCATGTATCTAAAGATGAAAGACTGCGATGAACTGCTACCCAGTGAAGGGCCAGAACCAGGTTCCCAATGGGGACTTATCTTTGACGGAGCAGTTAATCATTACGGAAACGGAATTGGGGCGATCATTGTTACCCCTCAGGGTACCCACATTCCTTTCACCGATCGACTTACGTTCAAGTGTACCAATAATGAGGCCGAATATGAAGCATGTATCATGGGTCTCGAAGAAGCGATTGATTTAAGGATCAAAAACTTGGACGTATATGGCGACTCAGCCCTGGTTATCAATCAGATAAAAGGAGATTGGAACACATACCAATCAGGACTGATTCCTTACAAAGACTATGCAAGAAGGTTGTTACCTTTCTTTAACAGAGTTGAGTTTCATCACGTCCCTCGTAATGAGAATCACATGGCTGATGCATTAGCCACTCTCTCTTCCATGATTAGTGTAGGCCAATGGACTGACCTACCTAAGATCGACATAATGCGCCTTGAACGGCACACTTACGTCTTCACGATTAAAGCAGTCATAGACGACAAACCTTGGTATCACGATATCAAATGCTTCCTTCAGAAACAAGAGTACCCACTTGGGGCACTAAGGAAGGACAGAAAAACCCTCAGAAGATTGGCTGGAAACTTCTTCCTGAGTGGTGACACTCTCTATAAGAGAAATTTTGACATGGTCTTGCTCCGATGCGTAGACATACCAGAAGCAGACATGCTTATGAAAGAAATTCATGAAGTATCCTTTGGCACTCATGCCAATGGACACGTAATAGCGAGAAAAATTCTCAGAGCAGGGTACTATTGGTTGACCATGGAATCCGACAGCTACAAGTACATGAGGAGGTGTCACAAATGTCAGATATACTCCGACAAAATTCATGTACCGCCATCACATCTCAAAGTTCTCTCTTCCCCATGGCCATTCTCGATATAGGGAATCGACATGATTGGCATGATTGAGCCCAGGGCTTCAAACGGACATCGGTTCATTCTAGTAGCCATTGACTATTTCACCAAGTGGGTCGAAGCAGCGTCATTCGCCAATGTGACCCGACAAGTGATGGTCCGATTTATCAAAAACAATATCATCTGCCGTTATGGTGTTCCAAGCGAGATCATTACTGAAAATGGATCTAACTTGAACAATAAGATGATGAAAGAGTTGTGCGCAGAGTTTAAGATCGAACATCATAACTCATCTCCCTACCGACCAAAGATGAACGGAGGGGTAGAAGCGGCCAATAAGAACATCAAGAAGATCGTTCAAAAGATGGTTGTAACGTATAAAGACTGGCACGAGATGCTACCCTTTGCTCTTCACGGTTATCGTACATCTGTCCGCACTTTAACAGGGGTAACCCCTTTCTCTCTAGTGTATGGCATGGAGGCAGTGCTCCCCATAGAAGTAGAGGTCCCATCAATCAGGGTATTGATGGAAGCTAAGCTCACCAAAACTGAATGGCGTAAAAGTCGACACGACGAACTGAATATGATCGAAGAAAAGCGAATCACGACACTATGCCATGGTCAGCTGTATCAACAGAGAATGAAGAGGGTGTTTAACAAAAAGGTCCGACCTCCTGTCTTCAGAAAAGGAGACCTCGTGCTCAAGAAGATACAATCATTTCTCACTGATTCTCGGGGTAAACGGACCCCAAATTATGATGGCCCCTATGTGGTCACGAAAGCTTTCTCAGGCGGCGCCTTGAGACTTGTGACCATGGACGGAGAGGAATTTTGCTACCCCACAAATGTTGATGTAGTCAAGAAATACTTTGCCTAAACTAAAAAAAAAACGTCTCGGTGGGTTGAAAACCCGAAAGGGTGGTCCAGGTAAAAGTTAGAGACATGAAAAAAAATCATCCCGATGAATTGGAAATCTCAAAGTACAATCCAGGCAAAAATTAGGGATAATGGCAAGTAACTATATTCAACAGAGGCAAGTCCCTCAGCAGCAGTTACATCATCCGTTAGAAAACTCCAGTCAAGGTCATCTTCGACAGAAGCCCAGGATGCTCCGAATTCAAAGTTGGTAGAAGGATAGTGGTCGTTATGTTTCAACGTAGCCCTTTTCCCTGTAAATTACCATTTTCAAACTTTGTAAATACTCTTTGGAATCACGCGTTTGGCTGATCTCCATTTTATCAATAAAATTTGAGCCTTTGTGCTTTTGTTTGTAATTCTTATTTGTTTTAGCTTTACAGAACGACGTTGTTAGCATGATTAACGATTCTTGAAATAAAACAAAAATGAATTTACTTGTTAAAACTTTTTCTGCTTTTAAAATAAAGACGGTAATTTCTTTTGACTGTTGAACATCAGAAGAACATCGGTCGCTTCCCCAGAAGTAATCGAACCTCAAAGTGCAGAATCAAAGTACTCCTTCTAAGCCAGTACGCCTGAACGAAGGATCAGCTGTATCAGATGTGGCTTTCCCATCTGATACCCCACGACAGAGTTCTTACCTCCTAAGCCAGACCAACGGTAGCTCCCAACAGGGACTATCTCCCCTAAGAAGGGTAGAATTGCTATCTTAAACCAGCGGTACTTCTTCGACCCGCAATGGCCGAGTATCCAGTCATGTTCATCTTTTAGTTTGTATGTCGCGTCAGTTTTGTCAGCATATACATACATGCATCATGCATTATTGATTTACATTCACAGTCATATTGCATTACTATCACTTTAGTCAGTCTTGTCCCCTAGTGATAAAAGTCCTCTCAATCGAGTTCCCAGTTATTTCCTCGTTAGGAAATACTGTGTCTGAACAATCTCACCTCCAGTTTATTTCTGGATTGAAATTGGCCCTTGACCACTTTGATGACTTGAACCTCTGAAAAACCAGAGGAACTTTCAGTCAACATCACTCTTCGCCATTGAAGATGATATCCTTGCTTTCCCGGATTAAGGAAAATCCACAGAGAAAGCCTCGTAATCAGAGATTCGGCAGCATGCCAGTTTCGCTCCAAAAAATCGCTGATGAAAAGGTCATCGGCACCTCAAAATTGGACCCCATCATATGGCATTTCTCCGGGAAGATCCCGAGAAAAGTATGATGTAAGATCTCAAGCGACAGCAGTCTCTCAAGAGACCTGCTTTCCCCCAGTAGAAACAAATGGCGTCTCCAACAGAGAAGTTTGTGCAACTCTACAACTCAGACGACTGGGTTCCCCAGCAAGCCTGGCATCAAAACTTTTTCCGTCAAATGGCATCTCCCCAGGAAAATTCGACGAGAAGTTTGAGGAAAACCGCTACGCATAGCGTCCCTTGTTAATTAAGTTTATTGACAAAATAAACTAATACCAGTTCCTTGGTAGGAAACCAGGATCGAGGGGAAGTTTAGTTCAGAAACTGAGACCAGTTCCTTGGTAGGAAACCAGGATCGAGGGGAAGTTTAATTCAGAAACTAAGACCAGTTCCTTGGCTGAAGACCAGGATCGAGGGGAAGTTTACCTTTTCTAAGATCATTGCTTAGAAAAAGAAGATGAATGCGTGAATTACCATTCATAGACGCCGTCAAAATTTCGGATATTCCGATATTTAATCCTCTTGCACCCCGAATGCCCGAATACCTTCGCCATTCACACCTTCGTGTCCAAGAAGATTAAATAGGGGCATCTGTCATACCCCAAATTTTGACCACTTATATTTCCCATCATTGTGAAAATCATCATCACAATATGGATGTACCTTCATGACTCATCAATCTCCTCAAGGAATTGTTGAGCATCCACTACAATCAAAATTAGGGTTTCAAGCCCTCTCAGAGCCTTAGACAAAGGATCAATCAAGGAATGACATGACCTTCAACTTATCTAACCTCTCAAACATCTACAAAGGATCAAAAGGACTCCCACTTCAAGGATTAAGCACAAGGCTGCTCCCTTCTAGGTGGATTAAGTCTCAAGATCGACAGTGTCACCAAATTAGGGTTTTGGTCGACCAGGGCCTCTAGATGGAAATTTTTCATCTGGGCATAAGCCAATGATCCAAAACATAACCTAATATACTTCATGGGACCTCATGGACCCAATCATCAAGTCAATTTTGCCTCAGGGGATGCATTCATCAAAAATCAGGAATTAGGGTTTCTTAGCCTAATTCACCCCTAAGTTGACTTTTAGGGCAAATCATGAGCCAAGACCTCAAGAGAGGGTTTGAGGGTCTCTAATGAACTATATTGATCCATTTGCAACAATGGATTAATCCAAGAAGCTTGAGCAACAAGTCTCAATTTCATCTGCACCACAATTAGGGTTTCGCGAGGAAAGTCAACTGTAACTTTGACTTTTGACCAGGACATGCTCCCAAGCCCTAAGACATGATTCAATATACCCTATGACACCCATGGAACATGTCCATCAAGTTTGATTTA
The DNA here is from genome assembly GCA_022829125.1 of Lathyrus tuberosus. Classification (NCBI taxonomy): domain Eukaryota; kingdom Viridiplantae; phylum Streptophyta; class Magnoliopsida; order Fabales; family Fabaceae; genus Lathyrus; species Lathyrus tuberosus. The sequence goes on from JALAZF010000237.1 coordinate 1,887,494, forward strand.
GGTCAAGGACATGATTTCCTGAAGAATTGCACAGTTTGGAATTCATCTGATAAAAAGTCAACTGTGCACAAAAGTCAACTTTGACTTTTTAAAATTTTTCACCAAAATGGATTTTTAACCCTAAAATGATGTTAATGTATGATTTGAATCATCATTCATCAATAAAAATCAAAGAAAGTGGGATAACTTGTAAAAGGGGCAACCATAAAAACTTAGAAAATTTTCTAAGTTATGGAAAAAGTGACACTAATGTGCCAACTTTGGAGGACCATAACTCCTAAACCACAAGGCCATTGTTCCTCATTCAAAGCTTGATTTGTAGATCTCATTTCCCTCTACAAAAGCTTCATACTGACCTATGTCCAAATTCCTCATGGATTTTGAGTTATGGAGTGATCAAAATCAAGAAAAGTCACTTTGTTCCAACACTTAGTGAAAATTTCACTAAGTCAGATTTTACCTTACTTTTTGCCAAATGTAGGGGGGTTTTTCACTTGGATTCAAAAGAGATCAAAACCAAACATGTTCAAACAGTTGTTGTATCATGTAAGGGCTTTCCAAAATGGCCAAGAACATTACCAAATTCAATTTGAGTCATGAGATATGACATTGGCAAGTTGCCTTGTTGAAATCTGTCAAGGCAAGACAGATTTTGCACTTTTGGTCGATTTGCCAAAATCAGCCAAATCCAAATGCTCCTATCCACTTGGACACCTCTGAGGATTGAATCTAAAGGGGACAATCACAGAGCCAAGCCTCCAAAGTCTTTGGAACAAGAAATAGCATGTTGAACCTAGAATTGCCAAAATAGGGACAAGACTCCAATTTTGGATTGGAGCATTCAATGGAAGCATCAAGGTGGCATGGACTGAGCCATTCTCAACTGAATTCAGTCAAGACTTATCCAAGACCAAGGGAACCAGCAGCCTGTGCCCTAACCTCTATTCAATGGCTAGAGGAGACTTGGATTTTCATTTGCCAACATTGGCCAAACCTACTCAGCAATTGCCATTCACTATTCCTTGCCAAACAAACTTGATCTACTATAAATAGAGCTCTATTGTGATCAGTTTAAGTACACCAAAGCCATCAAATAGATGTTTTCCTCAAAATCTCTTCTTTCACTCCAATTTTGCCTTCTAAGGCAAGTCACTATCGGGTTTTGAGTTTGAGAGCTCTTCCAATCAAACCAATCACACACACACACCTCATATACATCATATAGAAGTGATCCAAACACTCACATAACATCTGGAACACAGATTTCAAAAAATCACCAGCCAATTGCTCAAGTTCTTGACAGTTTTGCAGTTGAGGTACCATCTTCAACTCCTAACCATTTCAATCCATTCCAAGCATCCATACACACTCCATGGCACCTAGGGAAGCTATCCAGATCATTGGAACCTAGCTGTAAAACCTCCAACACAAATCACGATCACCAGCTGCAAGTGGTAAGCATGAGCTCTTCTGACTCTATGATCCATGCAATTTTTTCTACACAATAATTTGGCCATATGTTCATAATCATGCATGGAATGTTTCCCCTCAATTAATTGCATTGTTTGAATCGTGTATCAAAAATCCTAGCCTTCATGCAGAAATTAGGGTTCTTGAGGATTTTTCATGATTTCTTGTTATATGTTTAATTTAAATGAAATTAAATACCATAGACATGATCGTGAGGTTGAAACGAGTTGATTGGTATGTGGATTACATGATATGATTAAGCATTCAGTGAGATTGGAGAGAAAATGCAAATCTGGGCAAAACTGAAAAACGCGCGTGTTCTTGCTTTTGTTCTTGGCGCCATTTTCCAATATTTGAATATTTGAATTTTGTGATTTTATTTAATTGATTCAAAAATTAATTTCTCTCTGAGTTTTAATGATTTTGAGTTGATTCTTTTTTTAATAATTCACAAAAATGTTAAAATATTTTATTTTCCCAAAAAATCCCAAAAATATTATTTATTTTGTATAATTGATATTTTTGCAAAGAATTAATGTTTTAATTGTTTTTGACAGTTAAAATATTTTTTCCACCTTGATTTTGCAACTTTTAATGTTTTCTAATTATTTTGTAGGTCAATACTTAATTTTTGAAGCATTAATCCAATATCACAATTTTTTTTCCATATGTTAAATAATTTGGATCATTTTAATTGAATTTTTATTCAATTAAATACATTTTTGAAAACAAATTAGGGTTTTGAATTAATTCAACCCTCATAAATCATTTTCAAAACACTTTGGGCCTCTAATAGAGTGTAAGACCCAATCCTTTTGTTGACCAAATCATTTTTGGGCCTCAGTATATTGTATAAGTCCCGATACCGTCGAAAACAAACGGCGCGATCGTCGCCTTTTGAAAATTAACATTTTGGGTCTACCCTCGAGTAGTAAGACCCATTTCTTTTTTTAAAAACACTTTGGGCCTCTATTAGAGTGTAAGACCCAACTCCCTTGTACAGAAAACTTTTTGGGCCTCATTCGTTGTATAAGTCCCTCTGTACATTTTCAAATAAACGACGCGATCGTCGCCAGTTTAAAATTAACCACCTTGGGCCTCTCCTTGAGCTATAAGACCCATTCAAAACTTTTGGGCCTCTATTAGAGTGTAAGACCCAACCCCCTTTTAACCAAAACATTTTGGGCCTCAGACATTGTATAAGCCCCTTCGCGTTAAAAGAAAATCTCGGCGCGATCGCCATTTTAAACGGAAAAATCATTTGGGCCTACCCTCGTGTTATAAGCCCCACTCTTTTTCTTTAAAACTTTTTGGGCCTCTTGAGAGAGTGTAAGACCCAAATCCCTTTGTACAGAAAACAATTTTTGGGCCTCAGTCACTTGTATAAGTCCCTCTGTACAAAACAACAGTGCGCTCACTGATAAAACCCTGGGCCTCTCCTTGAGCTGTAAGCCCCAAATCTTTCTTTTTCAAAGCACTTTCTCCTTTGATTTTGAAATATCATGTTGTTTTCAATCTTTCTTTGTTGAACAACTAACCAAACAGCATGGAAGCTCTACAACCGAGTAAGTGTTTATACGCTTTCATATACATATAATTGTATTGTGGGGCTGTTTCACTGTAAGTCTTCTTTCATAAACTCATATCAACTGTGTAATAATAGTATAGATATTTCGAGTTTCCCCGACAACTACGTCTAGAACTAGGTGACGCCGTTTTGTTTATTCGTAGAAATAGACAACTAGATCCCCAATAGGATCACCAGATACAGTCTTCTCTTCAGCTATCCTCATTAGGAATTGTCAAGAAACTCTACTCCCAGATATGAATGTATTCTCCGTGAATGGCATCTTTGAGTTTCTTCCAAATTCTCGAACTTTCCTGGCTTGATCTATTCCTTGTGAATAGTCTGTCTTGAATTTCTCGGGGTTTGGGGACCCACGGGCTTCTTAAAAGCATCGGCCTCCTCTTGGGCATCGTACAAGGACCCACAGGCTTCCTAAAAGCAACCCCGCCTCCTCTTGGGCTTAGTACAAGGACCTGCCGGCTTCTTAGAAGTATTCACAGCCTCCTCTTAGGCTTCGTATAATGATTCTTCCCCCGGGAATGATAGCCTCCTCTTGGGCTTCGTACAAGGACCCGTCGGCTTCTTAAAAGTTTCCATCCTCCTCTTGGGCTTCGTACAAATTATCCCGACGACCTCCTAGAGGTATAGGAACAGAAATTAGTCATCTGCATAGAACAGTCCTTTCAAAGAGTCTACTACTGTTTCTCAAAGCATAGTATAAAAGATGAAACTCTAGACTTGGACAGTCTAATTTCCTTGAGTCTTCAAGACATTCTCAAGTGACCCCTTCGTTAAATAGGAAGAAAACCCGTAGACTCGGACAGTCTCAATACCCTTCGGATTTCCCACTTCCTTAAAGAACAGGAATAACCCGGATCCTCGAATCAAATCCTTGAGTACAGTTTTGCTCATATAAGAACTGATTTTCTCTTTAAATCAGTATACTGGACCTGTCACTCAACTGAAACAGCAACAATAGCCTCCTCTTAGGCTTTGTATAATGATCCTTCTCCGGTGAAGTTAGCCTCTCTCTTGGGCTTTATACAATGATTCTCCCCAGCGGAGTCAAACAACGTTTAGCCTCTCTCTCGGGCTTTGTACGAGACACATAAGAAACTCCCTCGTCGAGTCAATCACCCCTTTCGCCTCCATCTCGGGCTTTATACGAGATACAAAAAGGTTCTTATTGAGCCAAACAAACAACCGCCTCCATCTTGGGCTTCATACGAGATACAAAAAAACTCTCTTGTTGAGTCAAATAGCCTCCATCTCGGGCTTCGTACGAGATACCAAAAGACTCCATCGTCGAATCAAAACCTTTTTAGCCTCTCTCTCGGGCTTTGTACGAGACAAATATTAGCCTCCTCTTAGGCTTTGTATAAGAAAACCACTGGTTGATCCAATCAACCTTTTAGCATCAAAGCTGTGCCTCGTTCACAGTATACAAACATCAACAACTCCTTCCCCTTCATCTAATTGCTGTAAGCGGCAAGCCTCTGGATCATCTACATCCATGCCATTGTCCCTCTTTTAGCATGAGAAATTCCTAAGGAAAGATAGCATTGCTCTACACTGAGTTAAAGTCTTCTCCTTCAGGTTAAAAACCCCCTATAAAGGAAATTATGGCATTTCTAGGATCCGCGTATCCCGGTTAAAGTAATCCTCCCTTTATAACCAGTCACCCAACAGTTGTGACAAACAGACCCCTCTTTAGAGATGACAAATTCTCTCTAAAGTCAAACCTTTTCAGCTTCATATCTTGGGCTTTGAACAAGATATAAATCATCTTTTGCTTCACGTCTTGGGCTTTGAACAAGACACCAAAACAACCATTTCCTCCCATAGAATAGGAGGAACTACGAATGCTCTGATTTCTCTATTTCGGTAAACGGGAATACATAGGCATAAGATTGAAAGAAAATATCTTAGAGAGCACACTAAACAAAAATCTAAAATCCCATACTCTCATATATCTATCAAAAAGCATCAGTCCTAACATCCTAATCCTTGTTCCCCGCCAAAAACCTGTTTGTCAAAATAACACAAGAAAGGCCCCACCACATTGATCGCATTCGTAACCTAACAGACCGCTGTTTAAACTCAGTATGCAAGCAGGGTTAATTAGAGACATCTATTTCCCTTCCTTCGTCAGCTTTAATAGGATAAAAAATGAATCGACCTGTAGTAAACTAACCCAGAGAGCGACCGCGCTTAAGAACCGCGTCCAAAATTGCTCGCTACAGATGTATGACAGTATTTTCTTTGAACGATTGATAGAATCACGTAAAAAGTTGAAGAGAAATGCTGGTAGATTGATCTTCTTTCTTCTGGCCAAATAGAATAGCATGTACTTTAGATCAAAATCCAATTTTGTTGGATTTTCCTTTGGTGAATGATAAATGCTGCCGTAGATTATATTGAGCCAGACTTTTAGGTTATCATACCGTTTTGAGGCTAAGTTAGAATCCTTACAATCTTTGAATATGGTAGGAGTGATCATTCGAATCTGCTCAAAAAAGTTTAGCCTGTTACTCAGCATAGCTTCCCTTTTGTTGTGGCATTGAAATCTAGTGTTATCATGATAGAGAAGTTTAGAAATGTCATCCAACTGAATGTTTATGACATGACCTTTAATATTTGAGCACACCATAGTGTGATTCATAAAATAGGCGTTTTCCCATAATTCCTTGACAAGTTCTGGATAGTTTGGTCCTTTAAGAAGATCAAAGTATGTATTCCAACCTTGAATTTCAAGCATTTCAGAGAAGTCAAAATCATGTGCGGTGAGATCTCCTAAATCCACATTACGTTCAGAGATAACAAATAATAGTTCAATTGGTAGAGCAAATGTGATTTTTGGATCATTGTTCAGATGATTTTCCAAACGCTATTTTTGGAGAGCCAAGCTTTGATCCACATACATGTAGGTTTCCATTTGAAGAGGATGAAGGCACACACGATTTAGGGTTGAGAGAACACGAAGGTTTGAAAGATAAAAGTGTGACAAGATGCAGCGTAGGTGTGTGATGTGATGTGATGTGAATATAAATAGAAACAATTGTGATGATTATGAATACTAGGGAAAATAAACGATTAGACATAGATGAAGGTAAAATCAGATTTAGCATATAATCCCAAGACAGGTCTAGTCATTTAGGGTAATAATTACTGAGCGTGGATTGCAAAAAGACAAGTGTCTTAAAACAAGGCATAACCTCTTCACATACATGGAAACGTGTTAAAAGGGTTAACTTCTTAGTTCCCAATGGTTACAAAGATCTCAGTCGTTTACCTGATCTTTAACACTTAAGATATATTTCTTAAATAAATAATTTTCTATTCTAAAGAACCATAATTTTAAAAAATGACTTCCTTCTGAACTCTCAAAACTTATAGTTCTAGAATATAATAATGGATTTCTAAACCATTTAATTAAACAGAGGGGTTAGAAATACATTACTCAATACTATTGTAGAATCCCAGCTACGAATCTAGATTCTTCTTTAGAATTACCACGTGTTAGCTTCTGCAGTTGATGAGTGAGTGCTTTTGGTTGGACCACTAGAATCATTTTCTCCTTCCATCATTTGTCTTCTTTCTTCTGCAATCTTCATAGAAATCTTGAACTTTGTGCAGAGGCACGATCATCTTCATGACTTCTTGATCTTCCATTCTGAAGGGTGAAAACGTCTCTTCTGATGTTTGCTTCATTGATCATTAGAGAAGAATCAACTTCTTTCTCTAGTCTTCAACTTGGAATCATACGTCTTCTATCTTCAAGAAGGATTAAAAAACGTCTTCTTCAAGAAGGATCGTTTCTAGAAAGTCAATTGTCTCTTTGCTTAAACATAAACTTTTAAGCAGTTATGTGCTAAAGAAACTTGTTGAATTTCCTCTTGCACCATCAGAGTTCAATCTTTGAACAGATGCTAATCTTCACCAGATGCAGATATCATCATGATCATCAAACCAAGACATATTTCTTAGAGGGTTTGAATGATACTCTTGTTCTTACTGGTTGAGCATTTTCATCCAGAATCAGTTCATCTGAAAGTGATAACTTCTGTTCTTTTCTTTCTTAGGGAGTAAATGAACTGTGATGGTTTTTGATTGAGCATCTTCTAATTTCTTCATTTTGATCTTCATCAATAACTTCATTCAGAGAAGATAGCTTCTAGCTTTGTATTCTTCCACTAAGCTTTAGTTTCTGACTTCCAAGCTCATTATCAAATCCGACATTGATTTGATTTCTGATGAAGGTACTTCAGTAGACTTTGGATATTCAGAGCAATCTAACCAATATGCAAAGGAATAGATTCGAATCATATTCTGTTCTGAATAAACATGCTAACTGCTTCCTAAAAATGCTTTGTCATGATGATTTCTCATATACCATGATTTAAGCCATTTCTTTTCCAAGCTTGTTTTATCTTCAATCATTTGTATCTGATAGTGAAGAACTAGAACATCATAATCTTCTTTTCACCAGATAGCTTCTTAAGCTCGTACTTTCACTCAGTCACATGAGTCCAGGAAGTAGTGAACACAGAAGGATACATACATGTATCAGGAGCTCCTAAAAAGAAACTTTGGATAACATTCTGACAAACTTAAGCTTGTTCAACTGAGATACCTTTCTCAAGCTAACATGACTTAATTTGTCTTATGCTTCAGCCAATTCTCTTCATAGACTCACATACGACAATAATCAGAAAATCGTAAGTTTCTCTTTCTTGAATGCACTCTTGACAACTAAAGAACTTCCCTTCTGATCTCTTCAGAATCCTGCAAAGTTTCTAGAGCAGGTAGTCAGAATCTTGATAGCCATAACCAATGTTTATCTGCAGTAGAATTAGTTTCTGTTGAATAAGAAACTGCTTTATCTTCTGGAGAGATCTTCTGCAGCAAACTTTCTAACCATAACTATCTGCTTCATGTTAATTAGTTCTTCTTCTTAGCCTTTTTCTCATAAGCTTTTCATGCTTTCTTCGTAGGTTTTTCTTCCTTAGAAAGAGAGAGACCTTCTTTGTCTTATGGCTAGAAGTAGCATTCTGTTTTTCTCATATGATTTTTAGCTTCTAACTGATTGAAGCATAACAGTTTTCTTCTTTTCTGAGTTATACTGTTTAGCTCATATCTTCAATTCTTCAAGAGAAGCTTTACTCCAAATCTTCTGCATGCTTGATCAGTTGCCATAAGCTTTTATTCAAATGACAAGCTTCTGATCATCTTCTTCAGGAATCTTGACGAAAAAATCATCATTCAAAATCTTAAGTTTTGCAGTCATGATTTAAAATCTTGATGACAAGATTTCTAACATCTTCAGTATACTTCATCTTGAAGTTTCCATGCTTCAGAATCATGACACGAGCATTTTCTCTTCTTCACATGAAAGAGTTCCTAATGAACAATACTGAGAAAGTCAACGGTAGACCAAGTCTGTTTGTTGAAAACATCTCATACTCAGAAAGAATTAACCTTCAGCAAACAAGATTTCATGCTTTCTAATGATTCTTGTTGATCTCTTCTAGATCATTCTTCTTAAGCCTTGTCTAGGCATCACCTTGAGGAGATACGTAACTCTTAACTAACGTATTCCAAGAATAGCATTCATCAGATTCTTCTAATTATCTAATGAGTCTATTATCCTTTTACCAGCTGATGCTTCACCTTGCTTTAATTCTTCTTGTAAGCGCCATAAGAGAAGATTATGTTGTCAATAACAACCAACTCCAAGAATCAGTGACACTATCCAGAATGAACCGTTCTGGTTTGTCATTTCAGTACTCAATCTTTTCATCATCGTATGAGACTGAAACTGTAGATGGCGGAGGAGATTATCCATAGCGTTTCTCAAAGCTCGTTCGGATCTTTATCTGACACGGTTAAGTGTTTGATAAACATCAATAACAGAACCAGAGCTCTGATACCAATTGAAGGTTGAGAAACACAAGAAAGGGGGTTTGAATTGGGTTTCACATTTTGTCTCCTCTTGCGGAATCAAACTAATGACGTTAACAAGTAAATAAAAATAAATGAACACAGTTATTTTATCCTGGTTCACTATTAACGAAGCTACTTCAGTCCACCAACCTTGGTGATTTCGCCTTAGACAAGGACTTAATCCAATAATCATCAACAATTACAATCACAATGGATACCTTCCATTGCCTTCTTAAGAATCCTGGCTCTCACTAGCCTCTCAAGGAATCAATCTCCAAGCCATTAGAAAATGACCCGGCCCTCTCAAGTAACCTGGCTAACAACTTAGCCGCTCAAGGAAATCATCCACTAAGCTGTTAGAAACACGCTTAGTCTTCTCAAGCATTCTGGTCTTCACTTGACCGCTCAAGGAACAACACCTTTTACAAGGATTTTCTTGTGCACTAATATGCTTCTTACAAGCTGATTACACAAATGAATTACATGAACACCTAAGTGTTTCTAGCAAGTTTCTAAGCAACAACTTCTTGCTTTCTAATATATAAACTATCTAAAGAATCAATCTCTGAGAGATTATAAAACATTAGTTTTGTATTGCTTAAAATCTTTCTTGATGAGCACTACAACTTCTTTTCATGAGCTTTAAGCTTCTTTTGATAAACTCCTTTCTTAAGCATATAATGCTTCTTCAAATTTAACCATCCAGATCAACTACGTTACTATGCTTCACTTATTTTTTGTTTCACTTGACTAGTTTCACATGGCTTTAGCATATTCATTGTTTGTACACACATTCAAACAATTTGCTTCAGTTTTTTCATCATTGAACATTCTTCATTTAAGCTTTAGCTTGTTGGAATTTCTTCAGCGCTTTGGCTTGCGCTTTTCTTTAGCACTTTTGCTTCTAGCAACTAGAAAACTCTCTATCTCTCTCTTTTTCTTATGATCAGCGGCTGCTTACAAGCAACATTTCTTCAAGCTTCCAAATCTTCAATTAATAGAGCTTGAGTGAATAGATCCGTTGAGGGACATTCTTTGAAACATATTCACACAACAATATCCCAACGTTCATATGAAGGAATGGTCAACATCACTGTACAAAAAGCTGCTCTTGCGCCACCTTATCGAGGTAGAGGTCACAGTTTTTGTATTCTTGTGTTCAGCTCAAAACCATTCTTATCTTCAGTTTTTCTAATGTCTTCAGTGGCTTCAAATAAAACGTTGATGAAGCATGTTGTAGAAGAGTCAATTCTTTGCAACTTCAGAAACTCAGTCTTCAAAATTTCAAGATCTTTGTTCAGTAGAACTATCTTGAGAATCTTCAGCACTCATTCTTTTAGAAGTAATATCTTCAGAGTCTTCAGAACCTATTCCTTGAGAACCCTGTCTTCAGAGTCTTTAGAATTCATTAAGCATATTCTTGTCTTCAGAGTCTTCAGTACTTCATTCACCTGAACCTTGTCTTCAGAAACTCTTCAGAAGTTGACCTTCAGATATTGTGTCTTCAGAATCTTCAGAATTATGTTCACCTGAATCACGTCTTCAGAATCTTCAGAACTTGTGACATTAGAAGCACATCACATTAGAAAGCCTTATAGGTCTTTCTCATAAAGTCTCAATTAGAATATCCAGAACTAACATTCATTAGAACCGTTGTATTAGACTGAGAACTCTGTTATTCAAGTGCAAGAACCCTCTGTACAAGTCCCTGTTTGCTTATATGATGATAAATCGGAAAACAAATGAATGATGTAGTAATCAGCCTTGTTGAAAACCAAACACAATTCGTTCTAGCTCAACTGAATACAGGTTCTTTGAATGAGCTATTGGATCCACCTTCTGGATATGTTAATGATCAATTTTCTAGAATCAGAGCACAATTAAGATATAATTTAAATCGAATGAGCTACAAACAGAACTTGATCGATGCTTATTCTAGTGAGGGATGGAAAAGAGGTAGGAGTCCTAATTGTGCTATTACCCTGTGATTTGTTTTATTTTTAATCTATAATTGGATTTACATCCTGATATATTTTGATCTTGGGTCCAATATATTTCATTTTACAAGTTGAATGGTCGCAATTATATAACTGTATGTTTATCAACCAATAAGCATAGTGTTCAAAGTATTTTTAGAGAGAGACTCTCTAACTTCTCTCTAGGAATTGTCCTTCTTCCCCGTTCCTTTTCATTTTCACCATCATCAGTCATCAAAACATGTTTTAAGTAGGATCTTGATCAAAGTGTGGGCTTTTAGTCTTCTTCCTCAGCTCATTCGACCTAGGGCAGTTCTTGTGTTATCTTCGGCTTAAATTCCTAGCTTTCGAGTTTAAAGGCCTTGGTAATACATTAACTTTTTCTGGGCTGGAATGGCTTGGGAGAGAGTTGACAGGAAAATGAGAAGGGGTAGGAGTGATGGTTTCTCAGTTTAGAAGGAGAATAAAGGGAGGGGAGCGGCGATGGGGGAAGCTACGTCTTCTTTCTTTGTTACTGAGTTTCCTGAATCGTTGAACGCAAAAGACTTATTTGAAGAATTTAAGGTCTATGGAGTAATATCAGAAGTTTTCATCTCAGGAAGACGTGATAAACGTGGAAAAAGATTTGGCTTTGCTAAATTTTGGAAAGTTCATGATCCTCGTATTCTGGCGATTAAACTTGATAGCATCATTCTGGGAGGCAAGAAGATCTTTGTCAACGTTCTGAGATTCAACCAGAAGAACAATCTGCCTCTACACGACCCAGAGATTCAGAAGAAGAATGTGACCCACATTGGTACAAGTAGAAGATTTGGGGAGCAATACAAAGATGATAGATCGTACGCTAATGTAGTGGGTAGGAAGCCTGGTAAGGAGAAAGGGAGGGATAAAGTTGGCGGTAATCGTTTAATCTTAGAGATAGATAGCACATGCGAGGAGAAGCTCTCAAGTTCTAGAGTGGGAGAAGTCTTGGAGGATGGTAATGCGTATAACATTCAGAGGATTCTTAATGAAGAAGGTTTCTTCAACATTAAGGCCACTCCTCTTGGAGCGTCGTTGTGCATTTTGGAAGACTCATCTGAAGGAGATATTCAAGAGTGTGTTTCTGAATCGAGAGAGTGGCTGGACATTTGGTTTAAAGATATTCGCCATTGGTCGCCGGAGGTAGTAGATAGAGATAGACTAGTCTGGGTAAAGTGTTTTGGATTGCCCTGTATTGCTTGGTGTGACAACAACTTCAGAAAGATCTATTCTAGCCTAGGTTCATTCATCCAATGCGATGGTAAAACCAGAAGCAAATCAAGTTATGATGTTGCTAGATTCTTGATCAAGTTGAATATTGTTGCAACATTCGTTTCATTGTTAAGTTGGCTGAAGATTTTTTGTGCGGTAGAGAAGGTCTTTGGGATGAGGAAGGAGATGAGATTATTGATTCTGAAGAGTTTGAATCGTCTGCTCCTTCGAAAGATGAAGGCGCGTGGGACTCAAGCGATGAACTGGAATGTGAGGTGTCAAGCATGCCGAAAGCAACTTCTGATGAGATAGATAAGACAGAAAAAGTTCAGAAGGTTGGAGGAGGCGTCTCTTCTTCTGACAACATTTCATGTGTAGGTGAAAGTCTTGGCTTTGGTGCCACGCAAGGAGGGGCAATAGGAAATAGGAGTAAGTCAACCTCTGACTCTACCCTGAACCCTATTGGCGATAGGTCTGCTGAACCTTCTACGGATTTTGGATTGGGGAGTTTAGGGGCCTACCCAGAGTACGACAGGTCTTCAAACATTGTGGTTGGCTCTGATAACAACACGGTAAAAATGAATACTCTTAAAGACAACTTTAACGAAGATTTTATTGTGGATTTGGATTGTTCCAACCCAATGACTGGGCCTCCAGGTGGATTAGTTGGGCCATCTTCTTGGTCCAGGACCAGAAAGAAAAAGTCTCTCCACGAGGTTTACAACTGCATAAAAATTCCTTACACTCCTTCCTACTTCTCAACCCTGCTATGAAGATTCAGGAGGAAGATCCTTCGGGTAGGAACATATGCAAAAGGAAAGCTAAGAGTCGTCCTGGTAGTAAGACCTCTTCAGAATCCGAGTCGCTTCAGTGCTGTGAGTCTTTAACTGAAACTGACTTGGTTAGAGGGAATTTAAGATGTCGTAAGATACTTGACGATGTCCCTATTAAGGTGAGAGGCTCATTGAAAAAGTTGGGGATCACAGGCGATATTGAGGATGGTAGGTTTGATGGCCTATTGAGGAATTTGAATAAGGAAGATAAGGTTGACAGGGAGGGAAAAAAGATTGTAGCTAGTCGTGGCTTATGAATATTGTTACTTTCAATGCTCGTGGATGCTGCAACTCTATTAAGAGGAGGAGAGTTTCTCAAATTCTCAATAGAGGTAACGCAAACTTATGCCTCATTCAGGAAACTAAAATTCCTGAGATGGATAGTCCCATTGTTTATAGTTTGTGGAGAAATCGGGAAGTTGAGTGGTCAACTTCTAATTCCTCAGGTAGGTCTGGAGGCATTCTCACTATGTGGAATGGTAATAAGTTGATAGCTCTGTCCAGTTTCCGTAGGGCTGGTTACTTGGGAACTCAACTCTTGTGGAAAGATCATTTGCTGACAGTGATCAACATTTACTCCCCTTGTAGTATTGTGGATAAAATGAGATTATGGGGGGAATTGACTGATGTGAAGAGAAGGAATCCCGGTGGCGCTTGGATAATTGGAGGGGATTATAACGCTATCAAATGTGGGGAGGAAAGGAAAGGATTGTCCAGAAATAACAGTGGTGAAATGAGGGAATTTAGCCAATTTATTGAAGATATTAACATGTTTGATTTGCCGGTTATTGGTAGCAGATTCACCTGGTGTAATTCTAATGGCAAGAGCAGAAGCAGGTTGGATAGGATTCTGGTAGATGATAATGCTATTACTCTTTTGTCTCTGAAGAACCAAGTTGTGGGTAATAGGGACGTTTCGGATCACCGGCCAGTCTGGTTGAAGACCAATAACTTGAATTGGGGTCCTAAGCCTTTTAGGACTTTCAATTGCTGGTTAGACCATAAAGATTTTATTCCTTTTGTCAAAAACTCTTGGGACTCTTACCATTACTCTGGTTCTTGTTGCAACATTTTCCTTAATAAGTTGAAAGCTCTCAAGCTGGACCTGCGAAGATGGAATTTTGAAGTTTTTGGGAGGAAGGATCTTGAGATAGAAGATAACGTGCATCATCTTAATTACCTTGAGCTGTTAGGGGATGGCGAGTCTGGTAGTCAGGATGAGGTAGTATACAAGGATAGGTTGAAAGCGCAGGAAGACATGTGGAAGAATATGAGACTCAAAGAAAGTATGTTGAGTCAGAAATCTCGTAAAAGGTGGCTAACTGATGGTGACTTAAACACCAAATACTTCCATGACTCCCTGAAGCAGAGGACCAGTTCTAATAATTTGACAGCAATCAATGTGGGTGGCTTATTGGTGGAAGATCCTGCGACGATTAAAAGGGAAGCTTTGAACTACTTCAATGGTAGGTTTCTGAAGCTGAACTCTATGAAGTTTGGCATAAATTATGATAGCTTGGCTGTCCTTGAAGAGGGAGATAGGATGATGCTTGACACGGACTTTGTTGCAGATAATGCGAGAATCGCGGTCCTCAGCTGCGAGGGCAACAAATGCCCAGGGGTGGATGGCTTTAACTTTAACTTCATTAAGGCATGCTGGGACATCATAGGAGTTGATTTCACTACTTGCATCCTAGAATTCTTCAAAACTGGCTTTCTTCCCAAGGTGTTTCTGTCTTCTTTCATAGCGCTTGTTCCTAAGCTTAATAACCCCCAAAGCTTTGATGAGTTTAGGCCTATAAGCTTGATTAGCTGTGTGCTGAAAACGATATCAAAGATGATGGCTAGAAGACCGGGAAAGGAGATTCACAAGCTAATTTCTAGTTCTCAATCGGCGTTTATTCCTGGCCGGCAGATATTCGATGGAGTGTTAATGGCTAGTGAAATTGTTGACTACGCGAAAAGACTCAAGAAGAATTGCTTACTCTTCAAATTAGATTTCGCTAAGGCTTACGACTGCGTAGATTGGTCGTATTTGGAAGATATGCTTATTAAGATGCGCTTCGGTGATAATTGGTTGAAGTTGATTCGTGGGTCTGTGTTTTCTTGTTACTTGTCGATTCTCATCAATGGCAGCCCTACGAAGGACTTCAAGGCTGGAAGGGGTCTGAAACAGGGTGATCCGCTATCTCCTTTTTTGTTTGTTTTAGCTGCGGAGGGTTTGGCGAGCACGGTTAGGAATGCCATTGCTTCTAACATTCTGTCTGAATTTAAAGTTAACGGTTGTCCCTCAACTAGTGTTCTCCAATTTGCCGACGACACGCTGCTTATCGGGGATGGTTCTCTGGCTAATATTTGGGCTTTCAAGGCGATTCTTAGGGCATTTGAACTTACTTCAGGCCTCAAGATTAATTTTTCAAAAAGTTGCTTATATGGTATTGGAGTTGAAGCTGAGTTTCTCTCTGCTGCTGAACTTTTCCTCCACTGTAAATATGGTAGTTTACCGTTCAATTTCCTTGGATTATCGGTGGGGGGCAATCATCGACGTTGCGCTTTTTGGAAACCAGTCTTGTCTTGCTTGAGGAATAGATTGTCAGTGTGGAGCGGCAGGAACCTTTCTATCGGGGGCAGAGTGACGCTAATTAACTCGGTTCTCATCAATCTTCCAATCCATCATTTGAGTTTCTTTAAGGCCCCTGAGAAAGTGGTGAGACATATCATTTCTATTCAACGGCGATTCCTATGGGCTGGGGCTTCTAATAAAAAGTTCGTTTCTTGGATATCTTGGAATGATGTTTGCAAACCGAAGGATAGGGGAGGTCTTGGTATTAAGCATGTTGGGAGATTTAATCGAGCTCTTCTCGCTAAATGGTTGTGGAAGTTTCACCAAGGAGGCAAAGAAATTTTGAGGGAGTTGTTGAACAATAGATACGGTAACATGAGCCTGAAAATTCAATTCTCCAAGGAAGCTGCCAGCTCCAACAAGGATTCTTTATGGATTAAGGATCTTCTTTCTATTTATGTTTCTGATGTTTCTGCCTGTTTCGATAATTTTTTGAAGTGCGAGGTTGCTGATGGTTCCACGGTGGCATTCTGGCAGACAAAGTGGATGGGCCATCTGGAGTTGAAACATAGATTTCCCAAGGTTTTTGAATCTTGCAGTACTACTTGCTGCTCTATCAGTGAGATGAGGGGTTGGGAAGACAATAGTTGGAGGTGGAATGTTAGCCATAATATAGATGATCCTGCTGTTTTCTTGGAACCGGAGTGGAATGAGTTTTGCCAAAGTTTGGAATCGGTGTCCTTAATTCAGGAGGCCAGAGACGTGTGGTATTGGACTGCTACTGATTCGAAAGAATTTGCAGTCTCCTCTTTTTATCATGCTCTGAACTGTGCAGGTATCCATGGTGAGATTGAAGATAATTATGCAGATCTTCTTGGTTTTATTTGGAGGATGGTGCTGGATCGATTACCCACTAGATCGAATTTGGCGGCTAGAGGTATTGTCGTTAATGACCACGAAAAGGTGTGTACTCTTTGCTTTCAGGAGGTAGAGTACTCATGTCATCTTTTTTTCACCTGCTGTATTTCATACAACATTTGGGGTAAAATATGTGATTGGGTGGGCATTCAAAGAATATCGGGTCCTAATTGTAGACTCCATGCTTTGGATTGGTTCGCCAAAGTTCACGATAGTAGAAGAACCGAAAGCTCGTTTGCCATATGGTTAATTACTTACTGGAACGTGTGGAGGATTCGTAATAGGATTATGTTCGAAGATGCGTTTTGCAACGTAGATGATATTGTTGTTGATATTAAAATTACCTCGTGGAACTGGTTGATTCTTGGTCATAAGAGGAATAAGAGGTGTAGTTTATAAGAGTGGTTTAACAATCAGCTCGATTTTTTGTAAGTGTTTCTTTTGTTTGTTGTTTGTAATTCCTTGGTTTGAGATTTCCTTAATCTCCAATTAATGAAGTTGCTTATAAAAAAAACTGTATGTTTGGAATATTGGGACTATTCTTGTGTATGTATATTGAGTCATTATATATCATGAGTTATGGAACAATATGCTTATCATGTTCTCAACATGTACTAGAACTTTTGATTTATTTCCCTCAGATAAAAAAAGGTTCAGTTTGGATTTGACATGGTACATATTATTTTGCATGTTATTTTGATCATTAAATCCTTTAAAAATATAAATATGTGAAGCTTATAATACATATACCTTACTTTCCCTTTACTTGTCTTCAATTTCTTGCTGAAGAATGCGTAAACCCATGCTTGATTACCTTTATTGACCATTTGAATTTTACCTTAGTTGTATAAAAAAAATTATAAATGAAATTCCACGACAATTGGTAACCGTTGCAATGTTCAGGTTACATCAGTTCCCTAACTGTCGTGAAAGAGAACGACGGTTAGTGTGACGGTTTTGACGACCGTCGTAATACAGCCTCGCGACGCACGTTTCTGGGACGAGGATGCAACTCTCGTGACATGCAAATTGCAGCGATTCTAACTGTCGTAATTTACCGAAATGAACCGTCGCAATTTACCAATTATTTTGTGGTAATTCTTACTTCTTTATTAATATATGGACTTTGTATTCTTTATTCAATTTTATTTTTTTTCATAATTAAGACTCAACTAATCATGATAATCTTAGTTGATTCAATGTTGGTGATCTTAACACACTCATTAAAGGAAATTGAATTTACAAAAAAGATTTTGACTTGTTTTGAGCATCATGCATAGAGAGGAACAACACCTTTTGATTATGTATATTTAAGATTTTCATAACCTTTATTCATTAGACTCATAGTTAAAGATTTTGGGAGATATCGGAACTATAAATCTTATCTTTTTATTATTTAAAATTTTATCAATCAAAAATAGAAAGTTTTATTTAATTAGAAGGGTTGAGTCCTCAATCATTTTTATTTGAATGATCAACCATATTTTTTTAAGGATATTTTATTTGAATGATACAATAAGTGGGATTTAAGCTTGGTATACGATAAAATGTTAAAAGCGTAGATGATAAAACTAATGACTTTAAGCTTGGTTTACGACAAATATGTTAAAAGTGTTTTGATTAAATAATAACAAGGGTTTTCCAGAAACCATTGATGATCAAGGAAACAACTTTATGTAAGCATAAATCTTAAAAATTCTCATTAAAATTAAAACTTCAATACATGTTGACTTGTCACTTTTTATTTTATAGCCGCTATGTTTTCGACCTCAAGAATATAAAAAAATAATAATCAAAGATCTAAAAAGCTAAAGATACTAATAAACTTAAAACATAACTGTTCTCACATGCAAAGCTCAATCAAGTTACTTTAACGATCGTCGGGAAAATAACCTGCAAATGGACACACAAATAAGAGGTGAGACATCTTATATGATGTTAAAGATATAAGGCAAAAGTAGAGAAACATAACCATACAAACAATTAACGTATAAAGAACTACAAAAGTTATGAAGTATAATATCACATGATATAATGGATGGCATTAAAATGCTGAACATGCACTATTTCACATATATGTCGTGTTAGTTAATCTAACTCTAGGGGTGCATACTAGGGACAAAATAGTAAATGGACAGCTTATTTTGATATCACTAACACAAATGGATACATTGTTAAATTTCATTATCTAGATCATTTAAGAACTTTAAAAGTGTTATTCTTTATGGTATGGAAGATACTATTATTTTAGATGAAGTATAGACGGCTCTAAGATTCAAAGAACTTTCAATGACGAAAGATTGTGCGTATTTAAAGGAGGGTGAGGGACCAGAGAAAAGCCTAAATTCAAAGATTGTGATAAATCAGAGTTAAAATATTTTATTTGGCATAAAACAGATCTCTACTATAAGAATTGTTCTTGCCTTAGATGAGGATAGTTATGAAAATGTTTGTGCACTAGTGGTATAAAGTTTGAAGACTGAAAAGAGTTGGGTCATGAACTCTAAATGCTATTTAAGTATGTGCAAAAGAAAATAATACTTTGATATTTTGAAGCTAGAAGAAGGTAGAGTCATTCAACTCGATGTCAATAAGGCTTGCAAGGTTCATGGTATTGGTACGACCAAATTTAATGATCAAGGCTATTGCAGTAGAGTTGAACATGAAGTGTTGAAAATTTTGCATAATTGATTGATAATGGCTAAAGGGTCTAATATATATATATATATATATATATATATATATATATATATATATATATATATATATTAGTGAAAGAAGAACTAAGGGATTTGAGATCAAGGAATATTAGTGAAAGAAGAACTAACAAAGACATGGAAGTTGTTTTAAAGAAATTTAATAAGCTTTGTGCATGTAGAAAATAGGGTATAAAGAGACATATAGAACCGTTGTTGGACATTGCTAGGAGATAGGGGTTGCCAAAGAGTTTATGGATAAAACTAGAGATAAGGCAACTTACTTGATTAACAAATGTCCATTAACAAAAATAGACTTCAAAACCCCTGTGAAGTATGAAGTAGGATACCAATAGGCTACACTAATTTAAAGGTTTTCATAGTCTTGTCGCTTAAAGACTCACTTTGAGGTGGAGGTTCCTGTTAAGGAAACTAGAGATGAGAACAAAGTTAAGGCTCTTGATTCTAATTCTAGTGAATGGAAATTTATAGAGACTTTTGATAATCGTTTTACTCTTGATAGGATAATAAGGGAAATTGTACCTTTTGGAGGATACAATTGTGTTGACCTTATTTTTATGCTTTAAAATTGCTTGAAGGGTTGCAAGACTCATAACGGAATACCTATAGGGAGGCATTCAAAAACAAATAAAGTAAAAAAATGGTTGAAGGAAGTTAATGGTAAAAGACATTCACTAATAAAGAACCGTACATGTGGGTTCGCTAAACTACCTAAGCATAAAAGGTGATTATGTGGAAGTGGATGCAAGTGCCTACATCAATGTCTAAAAATAATTTGAACTTGATCAAGTTCATTGATTAATGATTTAAGTTTTGGAGAGAGTAGTAAAGGGGTTGATGGTTAAATAACCAACACCGTCAATTTAGTCAAGGTGGAGATTTGTGCTAGAAGAAATAGTTTTGAAACAATTAAGTTTGTTAGAATTGTAATTGGAAACAATTACATTGGTGCGTAAATTTGAAAAATTAGATGGAGATTTTGCAAGAATCAAAATACGATTCTCACATATGGCGCCACAATTTTGTACTAGATCAGAAATATATGAATGGTTAAGAAGGCCACCACATTGAGGCTTTTAGTACGACGGTTATCATTTTCTAGTGATTAGACGAAGGTATCTGCAAAAGATTTTCACTCCAACATGCAAGTCAATATGTAAATGAAGTGGAACTTTTTAAATGTGTGTGTGTGTGCGTGTTAGCAGAGATTTTTGACAAGATCAAATCTCAACACAATAAGGAAAGACTTAGAAAAAGTTGGAAGGTTAAAAGGGAATTTCGACACAGTTTTCCAGCTGAGAAAATCAAAGTCTCAAATGTGGGATAGAGATTAGAATTTTGTATTTTTTGAAAAGAGATTTTGTCCAAGATTTTGATGACATCATTGTTCAGGATTTCAACATCATTTGTCAGCAATACACATCGACAAGCAACAGTTAGCGCGAAGAAACAATTTCAAAGCGAGTAACTACTTTTTGGTCTTATCCAAAGGGACACTTTGAAGACTTTACAGAGGCGAAAAACATGCAGCAATTACGTGTCAATTAATGAAGAGTAGAATTTTACAAGCATTTATTTTACATTAGTATAAATATGAGTCTTAGTGTTAGGATTCAGGGTGTTATGTTGAATTTACTACAAAAAACTCACAAACTCAAAGTACCCAAGCGAAGCGAGAAACAAATTATCTTAGTGAAATGTATTATTCCAAACATCATTTCATTTAAATGCAAATTTTTTATTTGTTATTTATTTGTAGTCCTACTTTCGTTCCATTATCATATTTTTTTTACTTTATATTATCCTTTTTACAAAGTTTTGTCACTTAATCAGTGTCGAAATCCTTCACCTTTCTAGCAATTTACTTTAATTTGCACTCTTTTTATTTAAAGATTTCGACTATGTCAAAATCCTCTACATTCATACACAAAATTCAAAAAGATTTTAAGCACTATGTCCTAGGATTACCTAGTCGACTTTGCAAGTAATCTTATATAAGAGTTTAGCGCTTGCTTACTAAATTTCATAGTAAACAGTGTGTAAATAATACCTGATTATGAATCAAGGTCACTCTTATATAGAAGAACCCATTATAACCATCTCAGATTTATCCTGCATAAAATGCCAAAGATTCATGGATGTAGACCAACATCTCTGATGGTGGGGAGGTAAGGCTTTTATGTGGTGTCCAAAAATGAAAATTCACATGTACATTATGATTAATGTGCTCTCGCCGTGTTAAGGACAATTTCGTATTTTTAATAATGATCAACATTTATCTCTTTTCTATTTCTTTTATACTTCTCTTATAACAAACATCACATAAAATCTTCCTCACATCTTTCTCTCTCTCTCTCTCTCTCTCTCTCTCTGTTCCACTCTCTATTACTACATATTTCTCTCTTCTAACTCTCTTTCCAACCAAAACCAACCTTATGTTGGAATTAACCCAAAATCTATGGAAATTCCGACCCTATCTTGATAAACAAGAAGGGTTCTTAGCGCAGCAATACCAAAGAAAAGAAGAAAATAGAGAAAGAAAGGAAATTAGGATTCTAAGAGAATTTGGAAAAGAAGGTTGTTACCCACAAACTGTGGGATTTTTCTCTTTCTATTCACTTGCAACTGCAACCGTGAATTACAATGTGTTGTGATTCTTTACAAAAATAAGGGTTACTCCCTATTTATAAATTTAGGTTTACTTGTTCTCCAAGCCAAAGCCCAAAACTATAAAAGCCCAAAATACCTATTTTAGAACTATATCAAATCAAATCTAAATCAAATCTGTGTGAAACAACTCTTTCGACACACCCTTGCTTCGACACTTCGACACAAGGAATTACAATTTAACACACCACCTAATTCATTGTGTCTAAGCTGTCTACATTCATCATGGCTCTTAGCCTTCTGAAAACTTTGACCGGCACTCCCTTCGTCATGATATCTGCAATCAGATTCTCAGTTCTGCAGTGTTCCAAGTTCATCTTCCCTTCTGCTACTTGCTCTCGAAGATAATGGAACCTCATTTCGATGTGCTTGCTTCGACCGTGTGCTATTGGATTCTTCGCCAAGTTGATAGCTGACATGCTGTCGATCTTCATGGTAATTGCTCCATGACTCTTCCCTGTAATCTCTTCGACCAAGTTCACCATCCAGGTTGCTTGACATGCACAATCAGAAGCAGCTATATATTCTGCTTCGCAAGATGACAATGCCACTACTGGCTCCTTTCTCGAACTCCAAGCAACTGGTGCACCACCTAACATAAACACATATCCAGCTGTGGATTTTCTATCCTCAACATCACTACACAAGCTAGAGTCGGTGTATCCCACTAACTTGCATTCTTTCCCTTCATCAGCTCCAGGAAACAAAATGCCGTAGTCGAGAGTTCCTTTCAGATACCTCAGTATCCTCTTCGTTGCTGCTAGGTGTGATACCTTTGGCTTCTGCATGAATCTACTTACCATACCCACACTATATGCTAAGTCAGGCCTCGTGTGACAAAGCTATCTAAGTGACCCAATAAGTCTTCTGTATTGGGTTGGGTCGACATCATCTTTATCTGAATCCTTCGATAGTTGCAGTCTGGTCTCAGTTGGAGTCAAAATTAGGTTGCAATCTTGCATCTCAAATCTCTTGAGTATTTCTCCTGCATATCATCTTTGGTGTATCATCAAACCTCTACTAGTCTTGTAGAATTTGATGCCAAGGAAATATGGGAGATTTCCCAATTCTGACATTTCAAACTCCTCACTTAGGTCATGTTTGAAATCTTCGATCTCCTTCTTGCAACTCCCTGTTATCAACAAATCATCGACATAGAGGCGTAGTATAAGCAATTCATTATTGCTTCTCCTTACATACGCTCCATGCTCAGTCGTACACTTCACAAATTCCTTCTCCCTTAAGAAGCTGTCGATTTTCTTATTCCAAGCTCTTGGAGCTTGCTTAAGTCCATACAGGGCTTTATGCAGCCTGTACACCTTTCCTTCTTCGCCTTGTTTCACATACCCAGCTGGTTGTGAGACATAAACTTCTTCATCTAAGGGGCCATTAAAGAATGCACACTTCACGTCCATCTGACATGTGTACCAATTGTTCATATTTGCTAGACCAACAACCAACCTGATTGTTTTGATCCTAGCAACAGGTGCGAACACTTCATCAAAGTCGATTTCTTCCTTCTGAAGAAATCCTTTTGCCACAAGTCTCGCCTTGTGTCGAGTTACTTCTCCTCTAGGATTCACCTTCACCTTGTAAAACCACTTCACATCAATTGCCTTCTTGCCTTGAGGCAATTCAACAAGTGACCAGGTGTTGTTGACTTCTTTGGACTCTAACTTCTCATTCATTGCTTTCACCCACTTCGAATCTTTCAATGCCTCAACTGCATTGACTGATTCGACATCTGCGCAGAAAGCATAATGTACCAGCTCACCCTCTTCATTAACCATATCATCTAATGTAATTACACATTCTTGCAACCTTGCAGGCATGTGTCTTGTTCGTCGAGGTCTGCTTGGGCCTGCTTCATCTCTGACTTGTTCCTGTCAAACTTCTCTTTCGACTTCAGTGGCTGGTTCTTCAGAAGAGATTCTCACTGAACCCTTCTTGACATTCTCAGTCTAATCCCATTCTTTAAGCTCATCTATGATCTCGTCCCTACTGATCACCACATGCTTATTCACTGGGTCGAACAACTTGTAACCTCCAATCGAATGATATCCTATCAAGATCATCTGATTCGACTTGTCATCAAGCTTCCTTCTCAACTGATCTGGCACATGTCTATGTGCTATAGACCCAAACACCTTCAAGTGACCGAGGCTAGGCTTGACGCCATACCAACATTCTTCTGGTGTGATTCCTTCAAGCTTCTTCGTCGGACATCTGTTCAAAATATATGTTGCTGTCGAAACCGCTTCTCCCCATAATTCTTTGGGTAGATGCTTTCCATTCAACATAATTTTCACTATGTTCATGATGGTTCTGTTCTTTCGTTCTGCAAC
Source organism: Lathyrus tuberosus (assembly GCA_022829125.1). Classification (NCBI taxonomy): domain Eukaryota; kingdom Viridiplantae; phylum Streptophyta; class Magnoliopsida; order Fabales; family Fabaceae; genus Lathyrus; species Lathyrus tuberosus. The sequence continues at coordinate 1,911,726 of JALAZF010000237.1, forward strand.
TCCATTTTGCTGTGGAGTGTAGGATGGCACCACCTCATGAACAATCCCTTCTTTTTCACATAATGCATCGAACTCTTTCGAAACATACTCTCCACTACTATCAGTCCTCAGAATTTTCAACTTTCGACCAATCTGTCTTTTGACCATGGATTTGAATCTGGCAAATACCTCGATCACATATCTTTTCTTCTTGATGAGGTAAGTCCACAACTTTCAACTGTAATCATCTATGAACGTGACAAAGTATCTGTTGCCACCAATCGAATCCACCTAGATTGGACCACATACATCAGAGTATATGACTTCCAGAATTGCCTTCGACTTCCTTCCCGCATCCCTGCTGAAGTTATTCTTGTGTTGTTTCGACTGAACACACTTTTCACAAACTTCACTTGGAATGTCGATTTTTGGTAATCCTGAAACCATATTTCTTCTCTTTAGCTTTCTGATGTAATTAAAGTTGAGATGGCCAAGTCGAAAATGCCATAACCACTTATCTCTGCTGGCTGCAGTTGCTAGACACTTGTGCTCCATCACCTTGAGTTCAATCTTGAAGGTCCTATTCTGAAACATTGGAGCCTTCAAGATCAACCTACCACCTGCGTCGAGGACTCTCATCATCTTGTCTTCGACAACTACCTTGTAGTTCTTTTTGACCAGCTGCCCTATACTGAGCAAATTACTTTTCATGCCTGGTATATACAACACATTGGAAATTGTTGACCTCTTGCCATCTTTCCTCATAATCAGAACATCACCAACACCTTCAGCTGCTAGAGTGTTGTCATTTGCAAACTTCACTGTGTTCTTCGACGAGGGTTTCATGTTGACAAACCAATCTTTCCTTCCAGCCATGTGTGATGAGCATCCTGAGTCCAAGTACCACTGATCTTGGAATCTTTCTTCATCTCTTGTTGTGACCATCAGCAACGTCTCTTCTTCTTCATGTTTCGCCATCTTTGCATCAGTTTCTTGATTTTTCTTCTTTTCTGGATAGTCACTAAAATAGTGACCATACTTCTGACAATTGAAACATTGAATGTGACTCTTGTCAGATTTTCGACCACCACCTCTTCCTCTACCTGCAGCACCACCTCTTTGGTTGCCTTGGTTCCAGGGTTTTCTCTGATTCGACCAGTTTCCTCCTCTACCTTTGTTGTCATTTCCGCTTCCTTTGCCTTTTCTTTCCTTTTTTGACTGCGCCTGCAAAGTCATATCACTCTTCGACTTTCCTGCAGCTCTTTCAGCCATCCTTTGTTCATGAGACTCAAGCGTCCCTTGAAGCTCTTCCTTCATCAATACTGACAAGTCTTTCGACTCTTCTATGGCTACTACCACATGGTCGAACTTTGGAGCAATGACCTCAAGATCTTTGCAACAACTGATCTTGATGTCAACACCTCTCCACATACCTTGATTTGATTCACCAGCTTTGTAACTCTGGTGAAGAAATCTGTTATACTCTCATTGTCTTCCGTCTGAAGCAACTCATAGGTTCTCTTGTGAGTTTGTAACCTCACCTCTTTCACCTTCACTGCGCCTCCAAACGACTTTTCAAGAATCTCCCACGCTTCCTTCGCTGAATCTACATCACTAACCTTTTCAAAGTTATCTAGATCGACACACTGATGGTTTATAAAGATAGCTTTATAATCTTTCTTCTTCAACTCTTTGTGTGCAGCCTTTTCTTGATCTGTCGCGTTCTCCGCAAGCGGTGTTACTCCTTCCTTCACAAGATCCCAAAGATCTTGATAACAGAAAACCACATTCATCTGCTTGGACCAATTCTCATAATTATCTTTCTTGAGAATCGGAAGACTCGCCGAAAAGTGCCCGTTCGGATGATTCATTGCCATCACGATTTTCCTTCCTTGAGTCGCAACTGGAGCTCTAGATACCAGATGTTGGAATTAACCCAAAACCTATGAGAATTCCGACCCTATCTTGATAAACAAGAAGGGTTCTTAGCGCAACAATACTAAAGAAAAGAAGAAAATAGAGAAAGAAAGGAAATTAGGATTTTAAGAGAATTTGGAGAAGAAGGTTGTTACCCACAAACTGTGGGATTTTTCTCTTTCTATACACTTGCAACTGCAACCGTGAATTACAATGTGTTGTGATTCTTTACAAAAATAAGGGTTACTCCCTATTTATAGATTTAGGTTTACTTGTTCTCCAAGCCAAAACCCAAAACTATAAAAGCCCAAAATACCTATTTTGGAACTATATCAAATCAAATCTAAATCAAATATGTGTGAAACAATTGTTTCGACACACCCTTGCTTTGACACTTCGACACAAGAAATTACAATTTAACACCTTATCCACAAATCTTTTTCATTTGATAATCGGGTACATCTTGATATTATACAACTAGTTTATTAGAGTTATTAAAACATTTGAGAATATTAATGTGTTGTACAAATTTTAATAAATTCACAAGCCAAAGAAGGTGATAACCCTTGCATATATTATATATAATCAACACACTTTCTAAAGCAATAAAATTAATTAAAAAGTAGAAATTAATATATATATATATATATATATATATATATATATATATATATATATATATATGAGATTAATTGGAATACACTGTCAGTGTAAAATTATTTTACACTGACATCCAATTAGAATTAGTTCTTTTGACACATGAGAAGGGAAAAACATAGAAGAAATGATTATTAAAATGATTTATTTATAATTTAATTATTTTTATTTTTAATTCAATAAATATGTGTCAAAATAACTAATTCTAATTGGATGACAGTGTAAAGTAGTTTTACACTGATAGTGTATTCCAATTAATCTATATATATATATATATATATATATATATATATATATATATATATATATATATATATATATATATGAAGACGTATCATATGAGAATACAATTTTTATATGAGAACATGAGAATTAATCTAAATCATTAGATTTTAAAATAAATAGTAGAGATTATGAGTCAGATTTTAAAACAAAAACCACACATAATCTCCACCGTTTATTTTAAAATCTAATGGTTCAGATTCATTCTCATGTTTTCATGTAAAAATGACATTCTCATATTTTATATATATATATATATATATATATATATATATATATATATATATATATATATATATATATATATATATATATAAATATCCTTAGACATATTAATTACTTTTCGACTTAACTGTTATTGCAGTAACACAATCTGTAAATGCACACTGCAACTGTACCCGGGGAGCAGTTTTGCCATGGACAATCCATGTCACTTTTGCACACATGAAATGCTATGACAAAAAACAAGAAAAAAAAACAGAGATGTTAAAATAAAAGAGAATGAAAGATTGTGTATTAATAATATAAGGAAGTTTTTATTTTTGAAAAGGATGATAAAAAGATTACGAGCAAATTCAGCAACAACAAGATTTGGAGAAAGAAATAGGATCATAATAATACACGCAAACTTGATTATTATAGTAATGTTTTTCTTCATTTGCATGTATATAAGATAGAAAAACTATTTGATCAGTTTATAATATAAAAAACCTTGTGCTATGGCTACAGTTTCTATTAAATTTTTCTATCTAACTTAGCACGAAACAAATAAAAAAAATTGATTATTTTGTCATATACAGAAGTCCAAGGATTTGTTTTGCTTCAACTAATTATATTTAGCGACTCAAAAAGTTGCTACAAATCGTTCCGTATTATAATAATTATTCAATGTCTATAATCATACTGTCATGTTTGTCCATTTAGATCATCCAAGTGATCACTTGGTTTTAATAGGGTGTCATATTTGTCCATTTAGATCATCCAAGTGATCACTTGGTTTTAAATTTTAATAGGGGATCAGAGATAAAACTATTGATAGATATTAGAGTTCATTGTGTTTTTTTACTAATCTTTATAGTCTTTAGTGACATAGATATAGATTCTCTCATTCTCTTTTTTCTCTTCATACTTTATATTTCTTTAAAGACAACATAACACTAAATATATTAAATATATAAGATATAAAGCACAAACAATGTACAGATGAGCAAACGATTGATACAAGATATAGCAAAAACTACAACAGAAAAATAAATAAAAATACAAACAAATAAAGAAAACATTACATAGCCAAAAAAAAAATAAGTCACAACACGATCAACTATAAAACAATTCATTCTCTAAAAAAAGGACTAAGTTGGATCTCAAGTCAACTGAACCATCAATATTGAATCATAGATATGACCACCAAAGAAAGAGAAAAGAACCACAAACACTCCAAATTTGGCCAAAATCTCGATATGATATTGGTTAATCCAAAGAAAAGGATTTTAAAGTTAATATGTGAAGGTGCAAGAATTTTACACTGATCTACCCAAAAATCATTTCCAAGTCAAAAGAAATAGTTTCTCCTCCACTTCTTTCACGTTTGTTGAAGAAGTAAAAAACCCAATATCATTTTGGACTCTCCAAATAGTCTATATCACAGTATGTCAAATCATAGAAAAACCACTCCTAAATTTTTCCCTACCGCATAAAGAAAGAAACTCTTAAAGAAATGACTAGGATCCCTAAGAAAGACTATTTTTCAGTCCAACCATCTAAAAATTCTATTCAAAACACTGCTAACTAATCATAAGTAACAAACAAATGAGAGGCCGACTCAACCAAATCACCACGGATATGACACGTTGTATGAATAGGGTCAATACTCGCTTTTCTCTTGAATAAATTCTCTCTATAGAAGAACCTATCAAAGAGAAGCTGCCAAGAGAAAGCAATCATCGTAAAAAGGTGTCCAATTACCACAAGTGAGGGGGAGAAGTAATACAAGTAGAGGAAGAAATATTTGAATAATTATTAAAAGAAGGCAAAAGATAATGATAAGCAAAGGACACTGAGAAAGTACCATCTCATGCAAATTTCCAAATCCACTTATCTCTATCTAAGGAAAAAAATATGTCCTCTAATGACTGAAAGAGAATTAGCAATAACATGTTTCTCATGAACAAAGAAAAGACTCATTTACCTGAAGTCTCAAATGAAGGTCTCATTAACCTACCTACCTACCTCTCTAACATTCTCCCAGTGATAACCAGTGTTCGTAAACAACTTAGGGAACCCATTATTTAGAGGGATACTCCCAACCCAATGGTAAGTCGTATAAGACGTCTAAAACCCAAGATATTTTAGAGTCTTCATTAACACCATCGCACATGAACCTTCTTTGAGTTATAACTATCTTCATCCAAACCTTAACAAGAATTTTCAGAAAAGACATGAAGAAGATATGGATAACATTAAGCATGAAATTGAGCAAAAACACTCGCCTTTCATGCTAACATACACGGGCTTCCTGGAATTATGCCTCTTAGATAATAGTTTAAGAAAAGGATCCCAAATAACTTCTCAGTTAGGAATTTCCCTAACAAGCAGCACTGATAGATGCATTGCCATCATAAAAAAGTGGGAGAATATGGATATATGTGCTTGCATATACGAAGAAATTTAGATTCAAGTGCAATGAATGTGATACTTTTATAAAAAATGAAATTTGCGATCTTAAAAAGAGACTTGTCAAGGTCATCAAAAGAAGGGGTAACTTGAATCTTCTGTAGTGAAACCAAAAAGATTCATACGATAAAACCTATCTTCGCTATGATCTAACAATAATTGTAAGAACTTTAGTAACATTTGTGAAATTCTGGCCTATGCAGACAGCAGATGTCCTAATACATGTCAAGACATTGTGCTACATAATCATTTAAACTCAGAGGCGCAACAGCAGACTGATACCTTGAATATCATAGCTGCACACACGCAGATGTCACGATATCTGATCCAACATGTCTGTCAAGAACAATAACATAACTGTAAATTCTAGAATGTTAAATAAGACAGTATATGTTAACCTAGTTCGGTGCAATTCACCTACATCTGGGGAATACCAATCCAGGATGAAGACTTCACTATCTGTAGAACTGTTACAAAGCTAAACTCCCCCGTTTATAACTTTATACTTAACATCTACCCAATGAACATCTTTACCAAGGCTAAACTCAAACGTTTACAACCCTGATATATGATACCCCACTCACATCCTAATCACAACCTGTGATATCTCTGTCTTCTGCCGAAACAGAACCTGTCGTGGTTTCTTGACCTCCAAGTTATCTTGGACTTGCTTCAAAGCTTCGTCCATGAACAATACACCAACCATTACCTACAGGCTTCTGGTTGTGTCCCTGTACATATGCCTTCCACTCTGCATCCCATATTACAGAGTGGAGATTTACAACTCCTAAGAGAGCTAACGACTCTCAAACCCTAAACCCTTATTCAACACAAGAGAACTAGGTTACAAAGTTATAAGTGATACGAAGTACATTATATTAACCCTAGGTCTAAGTCTCCTTATATAGTCTTCTTTTGTCTTGGGCATTCAATTTTTGATCCTGTGTTTCCTTGATCCGCTCCTTAATTCTTACAACAGATTAAAACCTGCTAACTTACCAAGTCAGTCAGGATGTCGAGACATTTCCTTCGACATATTTTTCTTCTGCAGATTCTTCAAGTTTATCATCAGAATGTTTTAGCAAAATTTAGTCAAACAACAGGTGCTTTCAATCTCCCCCTTTTGACAAATTTTGGCTAAAATAAACATTTTCTTCTGCATTCTGCAAACAGCAAGGCTCCTTCATCAAGACTCCTTTATCTTCAGAATTAAGAGAGTCTCCCCCTCAACATATTCCCCCTCGTTCTAAGAGAGGTATTGGGAACTAGAAGACTCCTCCAGAAAAGCAACATCAGTTGTAGGCTTTGTAACCCTGATAACATAGATTGCATAACTCAGGTCACAAGACACAACCTGCTTCACAACTCAGATCACAAGACATAAGGAAAATAAGATTGTAAAGATGTCAGAACATCTTAACCAACATTCTTGGAAACCAACTGCAGGAATGTACCCAAACCCAGACAGCATCAGAAAACCATTCTCCCCCTTTTTAGCCAAAACTTGGCAAAAGTGACCAAGACAACCCCAAACCTAGACGCAACATACCCAGAATTTGAAGAACCCCGTCTGCCACCAACCCAAGGAGAGTATTGAGACTAAAGAAAATCAAAGCAATCCTATTTATAGCCGAGCCATTTTCTCAGAAAGTAACGATCCACAGAAAATAACGCTAGTCAATTCAAAGGATCATTAATCGAAGGCAATAACTCCACCAGTACCGCACTGACCAAGACTGCTTTGACTATTTCTTCTTTTAAGAACGCCGACCAAAGAACTTATTATATGCACACATGTTTTATAACAATGTCCTGACATCATGTCAGACATTGTCTGTTATCCCTAGATTATTATTCTGATTTGACAAAGCAGAGATTTCTTCACAAAGTTATGATCACAGTCTGCAGAGAAAAATAAATTCCCTCAGACTCAACAATGATTCTTAAGCATCCAATAAGAACCATTTAACATGCACTGCCAAGTTTCCCACAACTTGCAATAATACACCAATGTCAAAACATCCTTCTTGACATCTCAGGTTGCTTGACGCACAAATGCAAACTGGAACATCCGCTGCATCCTCGCAGTAATTCATCTTAGATCAAGAGGCATCTCCCCCTATCTAAGGTAACCAGTGCTCCTCCTCAGAACACCTAAGCTAATGAATGGAAAACATAAGACGCATCTTCAGTTCAACTTACCAGCTGAACATAATCATCAACTCTCTTATTGATCCCTCTGACAAGAAATAATAATCACTCACACATGATCACCATCATGCTACCCGTGAGGAAATGTATACCAACCATAACAAACTCTTGGCTTGAGATCAAAGTCCCATTGATCCCCCCATCTTGCAACCATCTACACACCACATGAACTCCTCTTGAATTCTCATGTATAGACCTCCAGTTGCTTGAGGCACAAACTAAATGAATCGGAATGCTTCATATTCCTCAAAGAGACGCACAGGGCCCCTTAGTTTGTTATAACGATGTTAGCTATCGTATGCATGCTCCAGAACTTCACAGCTGCTAAACTAATCCACTACTAGCATGACTTGCAGCCAGGGCAACATTCCCTTCGCAAGATTTTCCACTGACTTCACCCAGCCAGCAATAGAGATAGACACCCCACAATCCAAGACAGTCATTCCTTATCATTCTCCCGTATGATAACCTGGAATACTTCTGATTTTATAGTGAATATCCACTTCTGAATGCATCAGAAACCAGACCTTCGTGCAACCAACCCATGATCCACTCCAGTCTTCCAAAAACCTTACATAAAACCTCTAAGACAGTTCTTCTACTCCATCATTCTCCCATATGACAATGTAGATACTTCTTAGACACGATGCACGTAACCAGTTCCTCACAGAACCTGAAATCCTTCACCAAGGATAACCAACCCAAAGATGCTCTAACATCAGTTAGGACATCTTCCACACATCACAGACACCACACACAATGGCTCTTGATATGCTCCACCACTGGACTTACTATCAGCATAGTAATCCACACCGAAGATCTTCACACAACACTGCACCACCAGCTTGAACAAAGAAAACTTCAGAAACCCAGAGAGAAATAAACTCTCATCCACCAAAAAAAGGTATGCTTCCATCCTCAACCCAGAACTTCTGCCACAAGCTCCCAGAGAATTAGAATCTCCTTATAATTTCAATTAACTACTCTTCTACACAAGAGCAATCAGTTTCAAGCATCCTGCTTGAATGCACATTGTGAAATCAACCAAATGCCACCTTTTGATTGACCTCACTCTTCTTCAGAACTCCCACAAGATACACTGATCCACTAATGAAATCAAATCTTCAAGTCACATGAACTACTTGCCCCATAGCAAGACATCTTGGATCCACCAAGCCTTTTAGTCATGTAACATCTTCCCATCCACAGCTCCCGCAAACTGCATGAGATAGACCTTTTTGAAGCATCCATAACTTCCATTCTCCTGTAGATCACCTTATCCTAAGCTGATGTGCCACACCACCAGTTAAGACTTTTGATGTAAAGCTAGATGTCAGAACATTTTGATATGACATCCAACTGTTGAATTCAGCTCCTCCTTCTGCCACTTAGAAGAACCTCCTCCCTTCGCAGAACAAGAGTTCCATGCTCTCATATACTTGATTCAGCAACCAAGTTTGAGTAGATAGCCTCCATCCTGCTTTGAAACTCCAAAGACTTCAAACCTGTCACATCTGAATCTTCAGAAAATAAGTAGTCCAAGACTACCCCATATCCATACCAAAGAATGCCTCTTCCCTTAGTAGAGTCGTCAGTAGAAAGCTAGAGATAACTGTCATTTATCCTCGACCTTCACAAACAGAGCAAGATCCATGCTCCAAAGAACCTAGATCAGAAATAAACTGATCCAAGCTGTAACCATCAAAATTCTGATGTCTTCATCTTTATCTTCAACAGCATCAAAGTCCAGACTAGTTTCTTTCCAGGAAACTCTCCAGAGAACACATGCTTCTGTCACACCCGACTGAAGCCACTTCTTAGGTCAACACCTAAGACTAAAACAGATGCTAAAGCATATGCAGTACCCCTCCCATGATTCTGCACAAACTCTGATGATGAGATGTTCCAACATCTTGTTGAACATCAGCAATCTTGACTTTCAAGGATAATCAATTAAATACTTGTGGATTCCACAAATAGTAATTTATCTTAAATCCTTGTCCAATAACCCTTCTTCACTGCCGTAGCTGAGCTCCACCAGATCATGTCATGAATACTTATAAAGTATTTAATTTTTTTGCAAGTATCTTCTTTAAAGGACAATGTTGAGATACCAAGGCTGCCACCCTTGACTCAAGTAACTAAGACTTTCTCTGAACAAATCTTATTTACCTCAACAATTCTTCAATCAGATTGGATCCACTCTTAGGGTCAAGAGAGATGAATCCTTCCTTGCTTTTTTTGGATGGTGAAAATAAATCACCTCCACTTTCTTCAGATTGTGTTTCCAAGAAACACCTTCTAGTTAGAAGAGTAACTAGAAGACTCCATATACACGACATAGATGCCTTTATGAGTAGACTTGAGATAATTCTCAAGTATCTTTGACAACCTAGCCGACCAACAATTTATCAAACTCCAAGAGCAAGAACCTGATAAACTTAACTCAACTTCTCTCCTCTTCAACTGACTTCAACTGAACCAAGAAACCAAGCTTCCAAGTACCAAATCATCATACCAGATATCTAACCACAACTTCTTTCACTCAATCGCTCATGACTTTGAAATAAAAGAATGTAGATATATTCAAAAATAGAGGCCGGTGATTGAGACCTTCCACCAACTGTCTTCAGTAACAACTCCAGAATCCCATAATTCTAGAGCTCTTCCATCAGAAACACATGCAGCGGAACCAACAAGGAACAGATCATGCTTGCCCTAATAAGATGTCACAACATCTTATAAGACACACCAACAAGAGAACTAGCAACTTCTCCTGTAGTTGTTGTAGAATCTCCTCAGCAACATGAACAGCCTCCGGGTTGCTCCCTTCGATCCAGAACATCCATCTCATTCATTAATACCCTTGAGTATGTCTGAGTTGATTGATTTGATCTTTAAAACTCCTCCTTGTTTAAACGCCAGAAAGTATCTCCCAAAGATATCATCCAGAACCAGACAGCATGCCTGCTCTGATACCAACTGAAATTCTGGCCTATGCAGACAGCAGATGTCCTAACACATGTCAAGACATTATGCTACATAATCATTTAAATTCAGAGGCGCAACAACAGACTGATAACTTAAATATCAGAACTGTACACACACAGATGTCACGACATCTGATCCAACATGTCAGTCAAGAACAATAACATAACTGTAAATTGTAGAATGTTAAATAAGACAATATGTGTTAACCCAGTTTGGTGAAATTCACCTACATCTGGGGGATACCAATCTAGCATGAAGACTTCATTATCTGTAGAACTGTTACAAAGCTAAACTCCCCCGTTTATAACTTTATACTTAACATCTACCCAATGAGATACCCTACTCACATCCTAATCACAACCTGTGATATCTCTGTCTTCTGCCAATACAGAACCTGTCGCGGTTTCTTGACCTCCAAGTTATCTTGGACTTGCTTCAAAGCTTCGTCCAAGAACAATACACCAACCATTACCTACAGGCTTCTGGTTGTGTCCCTGTACCTATGCCTTCCACTCTGCAGCCCATATTACAGAGTGGAGACTTACAACTCCTAAGAGAGCCAACAACTCTCAAACCCTAAACCCTTATTCAACACAAGAGAACTAGGTTACAAACTTATAAGTGATACAAAGTACAGTATATTAACCCAAGGTCTAAGTCTCCTTATATAGTCTTCTTTTGTCTTGGGCTTTCAATCTTTGATCTTGTGTTTCCTTGATCTGTTCCTTAATTCTTACAACAGATTAAAACCTGCTAACTTACCAAGTCAGTCAGGATGTCGAGACATTTCCTTTGACATCTTTTTCTTCTGCAGATTCTTCAAGTTTATCATCAGAATGTTTTAGCAAAATTTAGTCAAACAACAGGTGCTTTCAATTTGTATTGATAAAACCACCTTTCATTGAAAAACCTTAAAATGCAACTACTGTAATAAATAAATTCATATTGCCATGTTTTTTTCATGAAAGCAAAGAAGAAAATCCTCCTTAATGCTTTTATAAAAACATTGTGAGTGCAAAATGAAAAATCCATCTGCTTCATTAAATGTTATCTCTTTAATATAGAACCCAATGCTAAGAGCATTTATGAAACTAACAATAGAGGATACAAGATGATATGGGTACCTAGAATTAAGACCAGAGTTTTTATTGCATGAGTTCTTTACAGACTCGTGATAAGTGCAAAATGTAATTATTTTTGTATATAAGTTTTGTTGCACTTATCGATACTTTTTGGTTAATATCGTTCGAATAAACCCTGATTTGTTTATAAATACGTTTACTTTACATTTTAGTGTATATATTGCGTATCTTGTAAATATCAATGAGTTTAATTGATTTTCTCTCATTTTTGCAGGTATTCAATCAAGGATATCTTGCCATTGTCGTTAAGAGCATTAAATAAGCTTTCCAGCATTTCTGACCGTTGCGTAAATCAAAGTTGCGTAAATCAAAGTTACTGTCATGTTCACTTTGCGAGTGTGCCAACGAATGTTCGCTTTGCGAATGTCTGGCGAGTTCCCAGCGAAGGCTCCCAGAATTGAACAGGGGAGAAAGAGACCAAAGTTCGTTTTGCAAACTGTGGAGCGAGCATTCTCTTTGCGAATAAATCGTTCGCACTGCGAACTTCTGGAATTTTGCAGAGGCGGTTTAGCATTTCAGAGGCACCTAAGTGCCATTTTTTGAGGCTCGCTTAGCGAGTAAAACGTTCGCCTAGCGAATGCATGAATTTTGTAATTGTATTTAAGAGATTTCAGTCACTTTTTAGGGTATGGTTTTGGGGATTTTTGCTCCCAACTCCATCAAACTTCATTTTTCAGTAGATTAGCTTAGAAAACAACATGGAAGCTTGCATACGGATGAACCGGGGTGGATTAATCGTCGACCGGCATTGACAAACCGCAAGATGTTTGGTTTATTTCTCTTTGTCTTTGTGTTTTTCTTCTATGTTGGGTTGTTGTATATGTATTTGTTCTAAACTCATGTATATTTGTCGAACATGGCGTTGTATGATATCTGCTTTACAAATCTTTATTGGTGATTGTCTCTGATTTTTTCTTTATGCCCGGAGTTTGAGTTGCGTTAGAGATAATCCTCGCAAACTTTGATTAGGGATGATTATCTGTTATTTTCTGGACATTAGAGATTGATTTAGAGCTAACAATCTTCTATAGGCGTCGAAACTTAATGTCTCCGTGTCTTGAGTCGGGTGCGAGAGTGTTGACGATGGTAGCACGGTTGTTCTCTCAACTTTGCGTTAGACATAACCTTTATTGTGAACGATGTTGGGTGATATTAAGGAGTATAGTAGGTTGAGTATAACTGGTCGGTAAGTTTAAGTTTGTGAGGAGTCGATTATGTGCATGCCGGATAAGTTCGTCTCTCTGATTATGATTTCTTTTTATGTTAATGTTTATTTTTCTGCATGTACATGAACCATATTAATCCAAACTCATAAACGCGAGAGACTGTCGAACGACATTCTTTCCCTCGAACCGATCTCTGTGGACACGACATAAATCCCGGAGGGAATTCTTCTGAAAATAAATATTTTTGCTTGCCGCTTTACCGCTCAAACAACTCGAACGCAAAATAGTACCTTGATAGTGGTAGTTAGGGTTGGCAATGGACCGAACCAACTCGAAAATAGTTCGGAACTCGGTTCGACAATTAAATCGTTGAACTAGGTTCATGAACCAAATGAACTGAATATGAGCGAAAAATTAAGTTCATTAACTAAATGAGCTGAACTTGAACTATACATAGTTCGACTCGTTAGGTTCATAAGTCAACTCGATTACATAAGAGAAGGATTATATTGTCTTTAAGATTAGGTTTAAATATTTACTCCAAATCTTAGACAAATTTAAACTTCAATTTAGTAGTTTTTGAATTAGACTCTCAAATGTATCTCTTGAAAGTTGTGTAGGTTTTGAATTAGTAGATTTCTGAGATAAAGTTAAATTTCAATCTGATAACTTTTATTTTATTTTAATATTTATTTTTTTAAAAAAATTTATTTAAAATGTCAAATATATTAAAAAATATATATTTAAAAAAATAGCTTTTAAGTCTGTGAACCATGTGAGCTGAACCTAATGAGATGAACCTAACGAGTTGAACCGAATTATTCGTGAACTTATAACGAGTCGAGTTTGAGCTTAAAAAAAAGTTTGTGTCGAACTCGAACCGAGATTTGAGCTGAACCAATTCTTAACGAGTCGAGCCGAACTGAGGACTCGACTCGACTCATTTCCAGCCCTAGTGGTAGTTCAAAGCATATGACTGGTGATAAAACCTTATTCTACTTAATGTTTCCTATTACGAGAGGTTTGGTCTCTTATGGTGGTAATAATCAAGGAAAATGTTAGGTTTTGACACTATTGGTAAGTCCTTCAATCCAATGGTTTTGGAAGTTCTTTTGGTTAAAGGATTAAAACATAATTTGCTTATTATAAGTCAATTATGTTACAAATGTAATATTGTAATCTTTGATTCTTCTAGATGTAAGTTTATAAAATTAAAATCAAATGAAACTCTATTCATAAGCTTGAGAAGTTGAAATATCTACACATTGATATATGTCTCCTTAGTAACAAGGATGAATCTTGGTAATGGCATAAGAGAATATCTCTCATTCACATGGACCACTTAACGGTTCGCAAGGATATCGTAGACAGTCTCCTAGACTTGCATTTTGAAAAGAACATAGTATGTGTTGTGTACCAAAAAAGTAAGCAAGTGAGAGCCTCTTTTAAAGAAAAAAAATATTGTTTTCACTAATCAACCCATACAACTGCTTCATATGAATCTCTTTGACCAATCCAGAATTGTAAGTCTTTGGGGAAATTCCTACGCCCTTGCAATTGTGGATGACTACTTTCGCTACACATGGACATTATTGTTATCTCAGAAAAGAGATGTGTTTGATACCTTTATAAACTATCCATGGTTATCCAGATTGAAAAAGGAATAATCATTGTCTCAATTAAAAGTAATCATGGTGGAGAATTCCAAAATCAGGAATTCAAAATTTTTTGTAACAAGAACGGTATTTAGCATACTTTTCCACTCCACGGACTCCTTAACAAAGTAAGGTAGTAGAGAGGAAAAATAAATCTCTATAAGAGCTTATGAGGAAAATGCTTAATGATACTAATCTTCCTAAATATTTTTAGGTTGATGTAGTAAGCATTGCTTGTTATGTCATGACCTGTGTCTTACTAATACTAATTCTAAACTATATGAAGGCATATTCATAGGACACCCAATAAACTATATATAAAAAGAAAATTGAATATCTTTCATTTACATGTTTTTTGGTTCAAGTGCTTTATCCTTAACAACAGTAAAGATAACCTCGAAAAAACTTGATGTAAAAGCTTATGAAGGCATATTCATAGGATATTCTACTTCGAGCAAAGCTTTTAGAGTATTTATCAAAAGAACCTTAACAACTGAAGAATCGGTTCATATTACTTTTGATGACACTAACCCTAAACCATTAGAAGTAGAAGTGATTAATTGTGAAAGTATTTCGAAAAAGACAAATCTGGAAGAAAATGATCAAGATACAGAACAAGGTCAAATACATGAAGAACCTGTTCAAGATCAAAATATAGATACTCCTTTAGATCATCAAGATCTTCCAAAAGAATGGAGAATGGAAAAATTCAATCCTATTCAAAATGTCATTGGAAACATCTCTAAGGGAGTCACTACTCGATGCTCCCTTAATAAGGTATGTAATTTTGTGACCTTTGTTTCACAAATTGAGCCAAAAGGAATCGACGAGGCTATTGCTGATAAACATGGTCACTTGCTATGCAAGAAGAGTTAAACCAGTTTGAATGAAACAATATTTGGGAACTCATTCCCAAAGCTTAAGCTAATCTAGGGATTGGTACCCGGTGGGTCTTTTGGAACAAGTTCGACGAAGATGACAATGTTTTAAGAAATAAATCCAGACTTGTTGTGAAAAGTTACAATCAAAAGGAATGGATAGGTTTTGATAAAACTTAAACCTTTGTAGCTATATTAGAGGCCATAAGAATGGTATCTTTTTATTGCATTATGAATTTCAAAATATTTTAAATGGATGTAAGGAGTGCATTTCTAAATGGTTACATCCAATAGGAGGTTTATGTTGACCAACCTCCCGATTTTATCAACTCGGCCTTTTCAGATCATATTTTTAAGCTCAAGAAAGCGTTGTATGGTCTAAAGCAACCTCCTAGAGCTTGGTACTATCATATAAAAAAATTCTTGCTTGACAACAAGTTCCAAAGATGACAAGTCAACAAAAATCTTTTCATCCAGAAAATTGAACATGCCATTTTACTAGTTCAAATTCATGTTGATGATATAATCTTCGGTGCTACTAGCGAATCCTTGTGTAAGGAACTTTCTAAAATAATGTAAAACAAATTCAAAATGTCAAATATGGGGGAGCTTCCATACTTCCTAGTCATCATATTCATCAAACTAAGGAAGTAACTTTCATCAATCTAGCCAAATATTGCAATGAATTACTAAAGAGGTTTGATATGGAGAAGTCCAAAATAATAGCAACTCCAATGTCAACATCATGCAACCTCGACAAGGATAAAAATGGAAAACCATTTGAAGAAAGCAAATATTGAGGTATGATAGGCTCTCTTCTCTATCTCACTGCATATCATCCTGATATTATGTTTGTTGTATGTCTTTGTGCTTACTTTCAAGCATCCCCAAAAGAATCACATCTCAGTGAGGTATCCCTTTTTATGCACAAATACATCGAGCAGATCATAAATGTTGAAATTGATGGAAATTATTGTTTTCATGTTATTTTGGGTTTGGTGGGTAAAGGAGATGATGGATACCAATTTGTTTGTCATCATCTTATACAATAGATAACAACGCATAGGGAATCATACATAAATATATATGAGAACAAAGCAAATTACGATGCAATTATCAATGCTCTTGTTCCTTGTGTTAGTGGTCCGGCTTCATTTAACAAATGGATGTGTTTCCCAAAAATGGGAATTATTATAGAAAGTTCTTATGATAAGGTGTGTATTGATTTAACACAATATGGTTTCTCGGAAACATTTTTCCACTTTGAAGTAAGCCATCTCAAAATCCATCGAAACACATCATGTGTATTGGTTGGCTATCAAAAAATAACATTTTGTTTAGGTTTATTTGAAACTGGGATGTCTTATACCAAAGACATCTCCGAAGTGGACGATACATTTCACACAAGACACTAAATCTCGGTCGGATCACTTTTTGAAAAGGATGGAAAAGTTCACCAAGTTGAGCGACATTAAAAGATAAACAAATAAAGAAAGGTCGTAGAAGGAACCACTTGTAGATTTAGGTAGTGACACATCTTTTAATGCATTTTAGTTTTAATTTAACAATGTAACTCGTTTCTTTTGTATGTAACGCACCGTATAATGTTATAAATTTGGGTTATTTTTTTGGACAAATTTAGTGTTTCTAAAATTCTGCACTGCATAATACTAAGGTTATGCATGAAAAGTGGTTTGATTGGGTCCAGAGATACATCTCTGAACACACATTTTACTTATAAAAAATAACACATGAGACTTTACAAATGTGCATATACATAATTCCCCTTATTTCTGAAAAAGGGTGTATCAGGAGATGCATCTCCGGACACACCTTTAAATTATTAAAAAAAATTGAATTAGTGGTCAATGCGGATGTGCATTTACGTAAAGCCCCGTGATGATATGATAGGGTTTGTAAGATCCTTATTGATCTACAAGTTCTATAAATAGACTCATTCCATTTTCTTTACACAAAACAGAATGACTATAAATCATCATCTTTCATTTGTGTATTTCAATGACCCCCCCCCCCCCTTCAATTTCGGGTCTGCAGGGACAAATTCTCATTGATCTGAAGAAAAAAGACTGAATATTCTCCAACGATATCAAGAAAATTGCAGAGTTGTCAAGCAAGAGTGTCGTTCACCCTCGATTGACAATGAAGGGAAGATACACTTAACCAGGCTTGAACTGAAGGAAGATGATGATTTAAAGGTTATGTGGAGTACCTTTTACTGTTACTCAACAAAGGATCAGATTGAAGTGGACACTACGATTGGAAGATTGAACGAAGATATTCTAAGGATGTTGCAACATCATGAACCACCAATTTATAATTAAATGTAATGTTAAAATTATGTTAACAATTTTTATCTATGTTATGACTATTTTGATGTTAATTTATGTTATTTTTCCATTATGCTGCCTTTATTCTTGGTTGTTTTTTGTTTGAAGTAACAGAGCATATTTTGGAGATACATCTCTAAAATCTCACTAAATATTGAACTAAGCTATGTTACAGAGATGCATCTCCAAATAAATCCTTTATGCATATAGAGATGCATATTCGAACCAATTTTTAATAAAATAAGGGTTTCTCAGCAAATTCATCTAAGGTGTGTGCGAAAAAGGTGTGTCCAGAGACATTTCTGACTTGTCACAGTGGTGGGGAGTAAACATAAAGATAGAAAGAGATTTTCCCTAAATTATTACGTAATTTTTTTAATTGTAGCACAAATTTATCTAAATTCTTCCAAATATCCTTAGACCCATTAATTGTTATCTCTAATGAGTCTTTGATCCATTAGTTTTGATCCACTAATCGAAATGGTTCACGTTAATGAGATATAAACATTTAGAATTATTATTTTATTTATCTTTTATTTATATTTTCTCTCAAATTTAACCGTGATTTGAATAGTAATTAGAGAACACACCTATTTGATTTGAGCAAAGGCTATTATCAATTCTATAATCAATCCCTTCTTAACTTCCCTGGTCTTTTGGGCTCTATCTACAGTAAGAGTCCTCTCTCGTGTAAGAGATCATATTTTTTGTCCTTTTTTTCTTCAATTTTAACTATTTAGCGGCGATTTTAAATCGCTGCAAAATTTTAATTTTTTTCCAATCATTTAACTGTAGTTTTAAACTTTCGCAAAATAAACATTGAAAGGTTGTGGTGGTTTATAACTACCATTAAATAATCTATAATATAAGAAAAGTTGATGTTCTGGAAATACCATTCATGCCCTTGCCTAAGAAATTGCCACTACATCAATTTTGGGGTATTTTGTGTCTAAATAATACTTTTCCCAACTGATGATGTCACATTGATCAATTTCAACTACATACTTATTGTATTATGCCTTTGATAGTTAGCTTTTGATCAATTGATGATACAATATGGTTCTATTGCAATGGTCCTTTATCCAAAATTTAGATTTATGTCACTTTTCCTCTTTCTTCTCTCCTCTTTATGCGTGCAGTATTTTTCATTTCTCTTTCTTCTCTTTCTTCTCTCTGTCTTGTCTTTCTTCTCTCCATCTTCTTCAGTCTTTTACATTTTCATTTCTCTTTCTTTCTGCTTGGCTTTATCTTCTCATTTTCTTATCTATTATGTCGGATCTGAATTGGGTTGGTATGTTACCGAAGACATCATAAAAAGAGTGCGATGAATCAATTTAGGGAATGTTGTTTCGATTGAAAGCGAAGGAAAATATGTAGATCTGGTTTTAAGTTATGGAATCAATGTCAAGCGAAAAAGATGGAGATCTGAAATTGGGTTGTGGTAACGATTTCAATTTATGTGTTCTTCTCTCTTTTGGGTTACTCTTTGCTAAATCTTTTATGCTTTTATGTTTCTTCTGAGATCGAAAATGGTTTGCTTCTGAAGGTTAGTTCTTCGACAATCTTTTTCTTGTATGTTTGTTTCAAAGTTTGATTATTTTTGTATTGTGTTGTTTTTACATCAACCTAAAGCATTCAACTCTCCAATTACTTTTCGTTATGTGTAGATAAGGAAGCTGTTTTTGTTTGTTGATAGTTGTGATATTTATAAAGGTTCAAGGTTTCTACAATGAGCTATTTTTATAGAGCAAATGAGATACATCTAGTTCATTTTCTATTTCGTTGTTGTGGATACAAATTGTTAATGGAAAGCTTACACATGGTTAGAAATTTATGATTTGTTTTGTAAGTATATACACGTTAATTCCGTTAACTTGATTTGAGTGTGAAAACTTTGTTGTTCTATTTATTTCTAAAGACATTAATCTCAGAGGTAAAGGAATTTCAAACTGATTATATTCAGAACGTGTGTCATTGTATAAATTTGATTATATTTTCGATTATCTGATGTATACATATATCAGCTTTGTAGACTGGTATGCCATGTTTCTTCCTAATAGAGTTGGTTGATCTTTTCTTTTACGGTGTTCTTGATTACTAATATGCTACTTACTTTTCTTTAGCTTTCGGAATCCTGGTCCTGTTGGAAATGGTTGATATTCAGAACGTATGTTACCTGAAGTTGAGATTAATGTCTTTAGAAAGGGTGCTCAGGTACATTTTTTAGTGTATCCTATATTTCTTATTTTTTATTATTGTTTTGGGGGATGGTAGAATTGTTTTGATTTAATCAATTTATACTTGTCTTCATTGATCTTGAGGTAACATTTGATCTTGCTACAATCACTGATCTGATGGATGTTAAAAAGGCGGTACAAAGTGTTAATGTTGAAGAAGCAATCGGGAAGGTCAATGAATTAAAACCTGAGGTGAGCTTTGCCCGTTAACTTTGTTGATGTTGTTATCGTTTTAAGAATCTCATTCTCCAAAAGATGAACTTATTCTAAGTGACATTTACTATTTCAATGATATTAGGTATACATTATGTTTGTAAGATAATCATTAATCTTGAAGGAAAAATAATTCATGGATGCTACTTAAAATATCAATACAATGTGAATAGATTTTTCCAATATTAAGTAGCATCCAGTTTCTTACAGCATTTGGAGGTCTTTGTTTGAAGGAATATGGTTTGATTTCTATACCTGAATTATCTCACCGGCTGCTCAAAAGGTATATACATCCTATTGATTATTGTTAGATATGTTTCTGTTTTATAGAGAACACCCTTTATTTATTTTTGATATTTACATAATGTAATAATACTTTCAGATTATGAAAAAGAAAGAAAAAGCAATGAAATAAAAACAAAGACGGGAAGATGTGCTATATATATATTCAATTTGGTTGCATATGTCTATTGTATTCCAGCACCTACACATTCCAATGGACATGAAAGTCTCTTCCTGCATATTAACAGAGTTGAATTTACTGTACAATTTTGTTTATGTATAGCTTGCATTGTTAGAAGTATAAGTCATGATATAAATTAAGATGATGAGAATGTTTGAGCATGTGTGAGGTGCCTTTCATTTGGCATTATGTATTGTTACAAGTGCATGTTGATATCTACAAGTGCATATTCATTTGACATTATGTATTTCTACAATTGTCTATCCATGCTAATTTTCACAAAGCTAATTGCTAATTTTCTACATTATGCTAAGCATTTATTGTGTTTTGAAAGTGACAGGACATTACACAGCTGGATAAAATTCAGTCACCTAGCTATTTAGCTTTTGCCAATGTTTCAGTTTATACAAAACCACTATAGTCCTACAGGTTATCGTGCAAACACTCTGGTTTTTAACTTTTTATTAGTTGTCATGTCACAGTAATTGAAAACATTTTTGTACTTTAGATAATATTTTATACTTCTGTTGCTGCAACTTTTCGATGGCAAGTTTATATACATGATGACTAATTTATATAAAATTGTATTGCAGCTGCTCCTGCAACTTATCAAAAGAAGGTTTAAAACATGATGGTTGACTAATTTGATTAGCTGTTGCAGTAGCAGTTGTAGTTGTGTGTCAAAAATTGAATTCGATGATATAAGGTCAATGAGACTTTAATTGCAGCCAATGCTAGAACATTGTCACTCAATAGCAGCAGGTGTATTACTTTTTGGATGGTGTTGGTGTTGACGACGTTATTGTTCATCAAATTAAAAAAAAAATATATATAATTATTTCAACAATTATAATTTTAGAAAGAAACATAAAAATAGTAAAAATTAATAAATAAATAAAATATTTTAATTTTTACAAAAGAAATTGTTATATTTAATGAATAGAAAATGCAATATGTTAAAAAATGTAACTGAATATGGCTTTCACATTTAATTAATTATTAATAAAAGTATATAAAAAAAAGTTTAATATGTATTTTAAAATATCCATTAGTCAAAATAACCATATTAATTATTAAATTGAAATATGTTTTAGTTTATAAAGTTTGTTATGTAGTAATTATCATATTAAATTAGTAGTTATAAAAAAGAAACATAAGATGTACAATTAATAAGTAAGTAATGAACTTTTGAAAAAAGTATACATATAATAGGAAGCGTATGATCACACAACTTGATTGAGCACCTGAGAGAAAAATTAAAGAAGTTTAAAGTAATATTGGGCTGGGTTGGAAATAAGCTATCATCTGTCGAAAAAAGGCCCACGTGAGACAGTATAAATTGGTATTCATAGTGCAGAAAACCATAACAAGGAATGGTTAGAGGCATTTGTTGGAACTGTACACCGAATCAACACTCCATGGAAACTGGGAAACCCATTTCATGTTCAAGCGGGTAATCTGTTCATTTTCCTTTCAAATAATCAAAAAACAATTTTAGTGTTATAGATCATCAATGATTTAATGTATCAAATTTTTTTTTTCAGATCTTCGTCCGACAGCTCACCAACAAAGGAACAGATTCAACAGCAGCTTGACAACATGTATTCAGAAGTTGCTGATGTCACTAAAGAAGTAGAAGCTGCATCCAGAAATAAAAATAAGGGAAAAGCACAATCAAGTGTTCTTGATCTTTGGAAAGTACGAAAAGCTGCTAAAAGGGGTGTAAACGAAGACATTATTTTGAAAAAATCATCCTTTGGTGATGTTGCATGTATCAGTGACATGTTTGTCTGCAAGTGTAAAAAGTAAAAATGAAGCTGAAATAAGTGATGCCTTTATTTACTTTGTTATTATCAGTTTGTTCTACATGTTGAAGTGTTATATTTTGTATTTTGTTTGTTAATGTTTTGAAGGGAATGAAAGATATGCGATGAAGAAAAGGAGGAATCCAAAAGTGTACAAGACAAATTGTGGAATGGACGCCTGGGACGAAAATTGGTGCGTCACAGTAAATGGTCTGAGTCGAACAAAAAAAACAGCGACAAAGATCATTCTGATGATAACGACTCAGACGATGAAGACTCGGAGAAAGAATCTAAAGATGACAGAGAGCACGCATTTTACTGGGAAAAGGAAATCTCTTTTGGTTATAAGGCTCAAAAAAAGCTTCTTGTAAGACAATCTAACTCTGCTTATTTTGTTAATCATATTTATGACACCCATTGGTATTAAGTGGTTTTAAATTTAATTTGTACAGTATTTTCCTAGGGAGGTCACAAAAATTTGTATTTTTTAGGACCAAAAAGAAATAGTCATTGTTGATGAAGATACATGGAAGACTTACTCTGAAACATTCACTGTGCAAAGCGGGACAAAAAAATCGTGAAAAAGGAAAAATTTATAGGGACTGACTGGTATGAGTTTGCTAAAAAGAAGAGGTTGCGAAGAGGTGATAAGCTTGGTTTTTCCATAGATACTTTCTCTCTAGAAACCATGTATGTATCTCTGTTAAACCGTTGAGGGTCCTGAAAGAAGAAATGTGAAGCCGTTGATGAAAAGCTGGTGTAGCGTTCTATTTTGTTGGTGTTTCTGTAACTGAACCGGACTTCACTTTGCAGTAATATTTTGGTTTTCTTTTGTGAAATAGGTGATGTGTTGCTATGTGTAATGTTACTTTTTAGAATTATGTATTGTTTTTGTACATCTGGTATGTTTGTGACATAGGTTTCAATTATGTATTATTAATGGGGACCATGAACAATTTTTTATGCAAATTAGTGACGACAGTAGCAATTGGAACATATATTTTGCGTCCATGAAAAATGATAGTTGCATGCCAAATATAGTGTGAATTATAAAAATGTGTTATTTCCCTTAAACTCGTTGAACTATAGCAACAAATAACAGTAATTAAGGAGTACTTCACATTGGGCTTCCAACGTAAGTTCCAAGCCCAGGAAGAATGTTAAAAGACACCCAAAATTAATTAAAGTGTAAATTACATTAACCATGTGAAGGTATTTTTGTGAATGTATTTATTGATAAATTTTTCCATAGAAAAATATTTAAAACAAAAAATTTGAAGAAAATATGTTTTACCGTTTTGGTTAGTAGCTTTCAATTAAACTTGGAAGTACCATGAAAAATATAAATCTGGGTAAGTTTACAAATAAAATATGGTCCATGTGACATATATATAGTTATACAAATAATGAGAAATATATTTATGCATAGATAAAACTTAAAAGTACATGGTTGAGTGCAAAATACAAATGATGAGAAATATATTAAACACATGAAAATATTCCACGGGCCCAATTTTACTTTTGATTCAAATTTTTGTATATACGAAAAAAATAATATTGTTATAAACGGGCAGAACTTTAAATTTGATTCAAATTTTTTTATATACGAAACAAATACTATTATTATAAACGGACACAAGTTTACTTTTTATTCAAGTTTTTTCATACGAAAAAATATTATTATTATAAACGGGCACAACTTTACTTTTGAATCAAATTTTTTTATATACGAAAAAATTATTATTGTTATAAACGGACACAATTTTACTTTTGATTCAAATTTTGTTATATACGAAAAAAATACTATTGTTATTAACTGACACAACTTTACTTTTGATTCAATTTTTTTTATATACGAAAAAAATAATATTGTTATAAACGGGCACAACTTTACTTTTGATTCAAATTTTTTTATATGTGAAAAAAATAATATTATTATAAACGGACAGAACTTTAATTTTCATTCAATTTTTTTATATACGAAAAAAATATTATTGTTATAAACGGGCACAACTTTACTTTTGATTCAAAAAATTTTTATATACAAAAAAAATACTATTGTTATTAACGGACACAACTTTATTTTTTATACAAATTTTTCAACTTAATTTTACTATTACTCTTAAGTTTTTTTTTCTATTTTCAACTTTCAAATTTTATGACAGTCTTCAAATAAATGCGCAACCAAAACAGTATTGACCTTTTTTTTCCCATTACTTAACTATTGTTACATATATATCACCACTTATAGCGTGAAGTGTATAACATCAATTCTAACAAATAATATTTTATCTACCACAATTAATTCTTAATTTTATTTAATTTCAATCTAACTTTAGTTTCATTTGTTTTTGGTCTACCTATTAATTAATATTTGTTATTTCATATTTTCAATCATCATTGCATTATTTGAATTTATATCAATAATTAATGTAATTCCTTCTTTTAAACACACAACAATTTCTTATACTAACCAATACAACTTTTTAATTCCAATCATATCTATTTTTATAATTTTACCATTTTTTTTTCAATTTGATTAACAATTACGCGTCTAAAATATAAAATTCTCAAACAGAAATGTCTGTGTGACCGCACGAATTAGTTACTAGTTGAAACTAAAAAAAAGCGAAATTTTTTATCTCTCACGACAAGTAGTGTCGGTCTTTCAGAATTACATTATGTTCTTTTAGATAAAAATTGTGTAAAAAAAAATGTAATAAATTCAGATAACATCAAGAATTTTATGTGAAACCTCTATATTAAGATCTAGTTATCAATAGAGTGAGTTAAATACACAATCAAATCATTGAATTGTTTACATAATAAAATAATCAAACAATTTTTATTTGTTTTATGTTAAGATAGAAAAAGCAAGACAAAAACTATCAACTTTATATTTATTTATTTTGCAAAGGCCAACTAACAATTTTATTTATACAATAACTTTGTTGACACGTAAATTTAGTTATGCTTTAATAACATTTAATGAAAATTTGACTTTTAGAAAGAGTTTTCTACTAAAATCTATATATTTAAAAAATAGCAGCAAACATAACACAAAATATATATTTTTATTGCTGATTTAGATAGATTTTTTTCTATTATAAAGTGATCAAATAGTGATATTCTAAAGATTATATACAAAGGAGAAAAAGCATGACTAAATCTATCCATTTTGTTTATCTTATGATCTTATTTTTCTCTCCATATTTTGTAGTAGCCCAATTTGCTAGTAAGCCTTTTTATACCATATTTAATTTTATTTTATCCTATACACAATTTTCTATTCCCCTCGTTAACTTTTGTTTCCCCTTGTTACATCATAGTAAAATGGTTTAAATTGGACATGGATTGTCCAAGGGACTACTGTCGTCCTGGTCGAATTGCAGCATGCATGTTTGGAATGTGTAATTGCATTACCAGTTAAGTTGAAAAATAATTATGTCTTACAATATTATCTCTATAATATGATGTAAGATGTATCACCTCTAATTTGTGTGTGTTGTTTTTGTACACATGCAGGATATTTTCGATATGGTCATAAAAATTAATTAATGGAACTTCACATGTGAGAGAGGATGAAGAGGCTTGCATAGCTTTATTTTTTCACTTTTAGTATTTTTAGTTTGGTAGTACTAGATCACCTACTCATGCGACTCAAGATGATATTATTATTATTATTATTATTATTATTATTATTATTATTATTATTATTATTATTATTATTATTATTATTATTATTATTATTATTATTATTATTATTATTATTATTATTATTATTATTATTATTATTATTATTATTATTATTATTATTATTATTATTATTATTATTATTATTATTATTATTATTATTATTATTATTATTATTATTATTATTATTATTATTATTATTATTATTATTATTATTATTATTATTATTATTATTATTATTATTATTATTATTATTATTATTATTATTATTATTATTATTATTATTATTATTATTATTATTATTATTATTATTATTATTATTATTATTATTATTATTATTATTATTATTATTATTATTATTATTATTATTATTATTATTATTATTATTATTATTATTATTATTATTATTATTATTATTATTATTATTATTATTATTATTATTATTATTATTATTATTATTATTATTATTATTATTATTATTATTATTATTATTATTATTATTATTATTATTATTATTATTATTATTATTATTATTATTATTATTATTATTATTATTATTATTATTATTATTATTATTATTATTATTATTATTATTATTATTATTATTATTATTATTATTATTATTATTATTATTATTATTATTATTATTATTATTATTATTATTATTATTATTATTATTATTATTATTATTATTATTATTATTATTATTATTATTATTATTATTATTATTATTATTATTATTATTATTATTATTATTATTATTATTATTATTATTATTATTATTATTATTATTATTATTATTATTATTATTATTATTATTATTATTATTATTATTATTATTATTATTATTATTATTATTATTATTATTATTATTATTATTATTATTATTATTATTATTATTATTATTATTATTATTATTATTATTATTATTATTATTATTATTATTATTATTATTATTATTATTATTATTATTATTATTATTATTATTATTATTATTATTATTATTATTATTATTATTATTATTATTATTATTATTATTATTATTATTATTATTATTATTATTATTATTATTATTATTATTATTATTATTATTATTATTATTATTATTATTATTATTATTATTATTATTATTATTATTATTATTATTATTATTATTATTATTATTATTATTATTATTATTATTATTATTATTATTATTATTATTATTATTATTATTATTATTATTATTATTATTATTATTATTATTATTATTATTATTATTATTATTATTATTATTATTATTATTATTATTATTATTATTATTATTATTATTATTATTATTATTATTATTATTATTATTATTATTATTATTATTATTATTATTATTATTATTATTATTATTATTATTATTATTATTATTATTATTATTATTATTATTATTATTATTATTATTATTATTATTATTATTATTATGGAAGAAATAAATTTTATTAATCCAAAAGCAACAATACACAAAGCGGTCTCAAGGGGATCTAGCTAGGCCAAGGGACAAAAGAAGCCGGCAAAAGAACAACACAAAATCAAGACATTAACAGCCGACCTATGGAAACTCTAAGTTTATGACACATCCAACAACGGTTCACAATGATTTCTATGATATGGGAACAAACTCTACTCAAGTTGATGTCATTGCCAAAACATGAGTCATTTCTAAGCTTCCACAATTCATATATTGTTTCCGTGAGAGCACATTTAAGGATGTTGCTCTTTGACTTCTTCAAGTTGCTTTTCTTCAGAATCCAATTCAACTCATCATTCCAAGCTCCAGGTGTATGATCAATTTGAAGCCACTCTAGAATTGGTTTCCAAACTGCACTTGTGGTACTGCATTTGAATAAAATATGATTCAGATTTTCTTCCTCTTTGCAGAAACAGCAAGAAGTTTCCTGTATCATGCCAAACTTTTGTAATCTGTCTTTAGTAGCCAATCTAGAATGACAAGACATCCAAAGGGTGTTGAGGGTTCTAGGTCTCGCTGGGTTGTTGAAGAAAACTTTCCTCCACTGCACCTTTGGAGTATAATCCAAATTGTCATAGATTTTTCTTGTGTTATATATTCCTACCTGCACACAGTAATTCCATTCATTTGTATTGAACACAATGGACCTGATTTTTAAAATGGCTTTAAGGTTCCATGTTGTGTTCCTCTTCAAGTCCATTGTTTGTATATTCATCTTCTTTACATAATAACAATGGATCCATTTGATCCACATGTTGTCAGTTTTAGAGCAAAGATTTCATAATAATTTTACCATACAAGCAGTATTCCAAATAGTTAAGTTTATAATGTTCATACCACCTTTCTTCTTGGGAGAGCATACTTTTTTCCAGGCAATTGGAGATTTTCTAGTGATATTACTTGTGCCAGACCAGAAAAGGGATCTACAAGCAGCATCTATTTTAGCAATAACCTTTTTAGGGAGAGGTAAACATTGAAGCCAGAAATTGGTTATTGAGAAAATGGTATTGTTTATAAGTTGAGTTCTACCAGCAAAAGATAACAGCCTCGAGCTCCAATGATGAATCCTGGCAAGAACTTTATCAACCAGAGGCATATAGTGGTTAATATTCAACTTCTTGCTGGTCAGGGGTATTCCAAGATATCTAAAAGGGAGTTGCCCTTCACCAATAGTTGTGATGTTCTTTATGTTGGTCTTGACCTCATCTGTAACATTCCCAAAGAACACCTTGCATTTTGCAGGATTAATCTTTAACCCAGTAGACTTGGAAAAACCATTAAATTTGTCCATTAGCATTTCCACTGATTTCTTATCTCCCCTTGAGAAAAGCGCCGGGTCATTTGCAAAGCTCAGGTTGATAATGGCCAGCTTCTCGCACTTGGAGTGAAAGTTGAAATTTGGTTGCTCCTTGAGTTTTTGAAGAAATCTGTGAAGATATTCCATTACAAGAACAAAAAGGAGGGGAGACAAGGGATCACCTTGTCTGAGCCCCCTCTTAGAATCCAACAATTGAGAAAGGGAGCCATTTATTTGAAACCTGTAGGAAACTTTTTTAACAGTTAACATAATCCACTGGATGAATTGCTGAGGAAAACTGAACTCCTTAAGAATGAACTCCTAAGAACTCCAGGAAATTCTGGTATCAGATGTATGATGTTAAGTGCGATGTCACAACAACACACTCTGCTAATATGAACAAGGCAATAACAAGCAGTAAATAACACAATGAATTGTTCACCCAGTTCGGTCTAACTACCTACGTCTGGGAGCTACCAAGCCAGGGAGGAAATTCACTATTAGTAGTATTAAATTACGGACTCAACAATCCAAGTTGAAATCTACCTAACTTAATCACTACCCAATGACACTTCTACCTAAGAAACCACTTAGGTATGAGAAACCACTCACTCCCTAAATCACCTCAGTGATACAATCCAATGATTACACTTTAAAACCTACCTTGATTCTGCTTAACAGCTTTGATCAAGAACAATGCACTCTTGCTTAAAAGCTCTAGAGTGAATACACTTACAACTCAAAATAGTAACACCATTTCAAACATGAATGGTTTACAAAAACACACACGAAGACACAAATCACACTCAGTCTTTAGCTCTCTTTCTTCGTTCTTTTCCAACAAGGGTTGAGGCAGCTTTTATATAATTCTGACTTGGGCTTGGATCTCTTCCACAAATATCTGATTTGATTTGTTTTAAAAACAGAATTTAAAACAAATTTGATCTTCAAATATTTTTAAATCTCTCCAAATCAGCCATAATGTTAGTTACAGAATCTGCTCCGTGATCTGCAAAATTATCTGATTGAAAATATCTTCTCCAAGAAATTCGCATCCAATCTCTCTAACAGATCTCCTCAAAACTTACTAACACGCGCAGCCCTAAAACATCACAATCTGATGTTCTGATGTTCTGATATAGTGATGTCAAGACATCACTTATAACATCAGCATATAAAACTTCAACCCTTCAACAGCTAATGTTAGGAACCAATGTTATGACATCAGACATATGACATCAACATTGTACAACTTTGTTTTACCAAAATTCCAGCCAATACAAGAACTAACAATCTCCCCCTTTGGCTAATTTTGGCTAAAACAAACTCTGCCATCATCAGAGGTACCTGCAGCGGAAAAAACTTTAAACCAGCAGTAATCACAATCAAACTGCACAATTGATGCACAATTGATAAACTCCCCCTCAAACCAAGAACCAGCATACCAGCTGCACACTCCACCTCAAGCCTAGAGCCACAACAGACAACTAGGCAACACATAGGCTAACCTCTCCCCCCTTTTAGCCACAATTTGACAACATCTACACCAAACACAAAGATCTGACATCCATTAAGACATGGTCAAAAGCAAGTTTCCCAAGGAACACAATATCCCAAAAACTTTGACTGGTCAGGTGATACAACCAATGGATTCTTATAGTACTATAAAATCCATGCCTTCTTCCTTCTAATAGCACCAGACACCACACAAGAATGAGTCAGTCAAACAAAGACGCAGGAAAGCAACATAAGCATGAGGACAACAAACCAGATCCATTGAAGACCAAGAACACAACAAGGAAAGTCGTTGGAACTTCTTCAGGAGCAACAAGAACAAGAAAACCATCAGAGAAAAAAACCATCAAGAAACCTCCAGTGCAACTCCATGCTTCTGATGATGAATGGGATGAAGATTGGAAAACTTTTCTTGATGCAGGGGGTTGGGATAATCTTTAGATCTTATATATATTGCTTTTGATGTACTAAAATCCAATCTTGTATGCTTTCAGCAGTTGAATAAAATGTTGTTTTCATTAAACATATGCAAAATCACAACTGCACAAATACTCCTTCCAGCACACCTAATCCTCATAAATGCAAATTCCCAGTTTGCTTCTTAAACTTTCAAATTGATTTGCATCTAAGGCTTTAGTAAAAATGTCAGCTAATTGTTTATCTGTAGCAACATGTTCCAAAGCAACTACTTTGTCCTTGACCAAATCTCTTATAAAATGATGCCTTATATCAATATGCTTAGTTCTGCTATGTTGAATAGGATTCTTAGAGATATTGATAGCACTCAGATTATCACAGTACAATGTCATGACATCTTGCTTGACATTGTATTCTGTTAACATCTGCTTCATCCAAACATGTTGAGAACAACTACTTCCTGCTGCTATGTACTCAGCTTCAGCAGTAGAAAGAGACACACAGTTTTGCTTTTTACTAAACCAAGATATCAGATTATTCCCTAAGAAGGAGCAACCTCCTGAAGTACTTTTTCTATCATCAGCACTCCCTGCCCAATCAGCATCACAAAAACCACTTAACTCAGTGCCTGATCCA
The DNA here is from genome assembly GCA_022829125.1 of Lathyrus tuberosus. Taxonomy (NCBI): domain Eukaryota; kingdom Viridiplantae; phylum Streptophyta; class Magnoliopsida; order Fabales; family Fabaceae; genus Lathyrus; species Lathyrus tuberosus. Next base: position 1,943,399 of record JALAZF010000237.1, read on the forward strand.
TGACTGTAAAGCATTCCATAGTCACTAGTCCCATTCACATATTTCAGAATCCTCTTCACTTGATTCAAGTGACTAACTTTGGGCTCAGATTGATATCTGGAACAAACTCCAACAGCAAAAGAAATATCAGGTCTGCTAGTTGTGAGATACAATAGACTTCCAATCATGCTTCTGTATAAACTTTGATCCACACTAACACCATGTTCATCCTTGGACAACTTTAAATGAGTAGGAGCAGGTGTCATCTTGTGATTAGCATTCTCTAGACCAAACTTCTTCACTATGTTCTTTGCATACTTGCTCTGAGAAATGAATATGGAGTCCTCCATTTGTCTAACTTGTAGACCAAGAAAATAGTTAAGCTCTCCAACAAGACTCATTTCAAACTCAGACTGCATATGTTCCACAAAATGTTTCACCATTGCATCTGACATCCCACCAAATACTATGTCATCAACATATATTTGAGCTATCATCAGTTTTCCTCCTTCCTCTTTAACAAACAAAGTCTTGTCAATCCCTCCTTTTCTGTAGCCATTCACATCCAGGAATTCAGTAAGCCTTTCATACTAAGCTCTTGGTGCTTGCTTCAACCCATAGAGAGCTTTCCTAAGTTTGTAAACATGGTCAGGAAATGTTGGATCAATAAATCCTTTTGGTTGATCAACATACACCTCTTCATTTAAGTAACTATTCAAGAAGGCACTCTTAACATCGATCTGAAAAAGCTTGAATTTGAAATTACAACCCACCCCTAAGAGTAATCTGATAGACTTCAGTCTTGCCACAGGAGCAAAGGTTTCATCATAATCAATTCCTTCAACCTGAGTGTATCCCTGAGCAACTAATCTAGCCTTGTTTCTGGTGACCACTCCTTGTTCATCAGATTTATTCTTGTAAATCCACTTGGTGCCAATCACATTAACTCCATCAGGCCTTGGTACAAGATCCCACACTTTATTCCTTTTGAATTGTTCCAGCTCTTCATGCATGGCATTGATCCAAAACTCATCAGTCAAGGCTTCTTTGACATTCTTGGGCTCAATTTTAGAAACAAAACAAGAATTTGACACAACCTCTCTTGATCTAGTGCTAACCCCTGATTTAGGATCACCTATGATAAGCTCCCTTGGATGGTCCTTTAGCACTCTAATAGATGGTTCTTTATTAGATTGTTCAGGTTCAAGCTCAGCATCAACATGACTAGGAGACCCATTTCTGTCTTCAGTTTCTTCTGATGTTTCAACATCATCCAGGACATCAGCATCTTCCTGCTTATCAATGTCATCAATCACCACATTTATAGACTCCATCATAACCTTTGTTCTGGAGTTGAAAACCCTGTAAGCTCTGCTATTTGTAGAGTATCCTAGAAAGATTCCCTCATCACTTTTAGGATCTAATTTTCTCCTCTGTTCACGATCTGACAAAATGTAACATTTACTTCCAAAAACATGAAAGTACTTCACATTTGGCTTTCTTCCTTTCCATAGTTCATACAGAGTAGCTGAAGTGCCCCTTCTCAAGGTAACTCTGTTGTGAATATAGCAAGCAATGTTCATAGCTTCAGCCCAGAAATGGTAAGGAAGCTTTTTGGCATGAATCATTGCCCTAGCAGACTCTTGAATAATTCTATTCTTCCTTTCAACAACTCCATTTTGCTGAGGAGTAATTGGAGAAGAGAACTCATGACTTATGCCTTCAGCAGAACAATATTCAACAAACTTGCTATTTTCAAACTCTCTTCCATGATCACTCCTTATTCTAATAACATTACTCTCCTTTTCCCTTTGGAGTCTTTGACAAAGATCTTTAAAGACATCAAACACCTCTGATTTGTCTTTAATGAAGCTCACCCAGGTGTACCTAGAATAGTCATCTACAACAACATAAGCATACTTCTTCCCTCCTAGACTTTCTACATGCATAGGTCCCATCAAGTCCATATGACGAAGTTCCAAAACTTTGGAGGTGGTGTTATGTTGAAGCTTCTGATGTGACATCTTGGTCTGCTTCCCTATTTGACAATCTCCACAAACTCTTCCCTCTTCAATATTGAGTTTAGGAATTCCTCTGACAGCTTCTGAAGATATTATTCTCTTCATTCCCTTCAGATGAAGATGTCCCAACTTTTGATGCCAAATTTTGACTTCATCATCTCTAGCAAACACACAGTTGAGGTACTTGAGTCTTGTTGCACCCATAGATAACAGTTGTCCTTAGACCTAACACCCTTCATGATGACTTCTCCTTTCTCATTGGTGACATTGCACTCAGATTTTGTAAAGTCTACTTTGAATCCTTGATCACAAAGTTGACTAATACTGATTAAATTTGCTGTCAACCCTTTGACAAGTAGAACATCATCCAGTCTAGGAGCACCAGCATAATTCAGCTTTCCCATCCCCTTGATTTCTCCTTTGACACCATCACCAAATGTAACATGACCTGAAGACTAAAGCTTAACATCTACCAACAAATTTTTAACTCCTGTCATGTGTCTTAAACACCCACTATCAAAGTACCAGTCTTCTTTGGTAGAAACCCTAAGAGAAGTGTGAGCTATTAAGCTGGTAACTTTACCTTTTGGAACCCATTGCTTCTTAGAATTTAAGGCCTGATTGCCTATGGGAAACTTCTGTGTGGGAGTATACTGATGTGCCTTCGGAGGATACCCATGTAGCTTACAACAGTAGGCCTTTATGTGTCCAAAATGCCCACAGTGATGACATCTCCAGCGCCTGAATTTCTTCCTAGGAGGAATCCTGTCAGGATGTTTAAACATCTGTTTTAACATCACTGGTTTGGAACTGGTAATAACATCATCAGAAGCTGCAACATTGTTGAATCCCAAACCACTTTTGTCTCCAGCAATTTTCCCAATACTAAGAATGTTGTCTAGAGCATCAGTACCATTGTTCAACATTCTGACAGTTTTGGTCATAGAATCCAATTTAGAGTTAAGCATACTGACTTCATTTTCAAGTTCAGTCTTTTTAGCCTCTAACTGCACTATGGTTTTCTTCAGCTTCTCTCCTTCAAGACACACTTGTTCACTTCTCATGCACAGTTCTTTATACGAGGCAACAAGCTCTTCATAAGTAACCTCATCATCACACGAATCATCATTGTAGCGAGTGATTTTTTGATGTGGTTGTGAAGCACGATCGCTCTGGTACTACAGCTCGATTCATTTTTTATCCTATTAAAGCTGGTGAAGGAAGGGAAATATATGTCTCCAATTAACCCTGCTTGCATACTGAGGTTAAACAGTCAAAACTGTTGGTTTACAGATGCTACAAAGATTCGGGGTTTCTCCTAGGTTATTTTGTTGAAAAGGGGTGCTTTAGGCTATCGGTTAGGATGTTAGGACAGATATATGAAAGTATGGGATTTTGGGTTTTTGTTTAGTGTGCTCGCTAAGATTTTTCTTTTAATCTTATGCCTACGTATTCCCATTTTTTTCCGAAACAGGGAAATCAGAGCGATCGTAGTTCCTCCTATTCTATGGGAGGAAATGGTTGTTTTGGTGTCTTGTTCAAAGCCCAAGACGTGAAGCTAAAGGTGGTTTGTATCTTGTTCAAAGCCCAAGATGTGAAGCTGAAGGGTCTATTTGTATCTTGTTCAAAGCCCAAGATGTGAAGCTAAAGGTTTGACTTTAGAGAGAATTTTTCATCTCTAGAGAGGGGTTTGTATGTCACAACTTTTTATAAAGGAGAATTACTTTAACCGGGATTTGTGAATCCGGCAATACCATAATTTCCTTTATAGGGGATTTCCAACCTGAAGGAGAAGACTTTAACTCAGTGTAGAGCAATGCCATCTTTCCTTAGGAATTTCTCATGCTAAAAGAGGGACAGTGGCATGGATGTAGATGATCCAGAGGCTTGCCGCTTACAGCGATTAGATGAAGGGGAAAGAGTTGTTGATGTTTGTGTACTGTGAACGAGGCACAACTTTGATGCTAAAAGGTTGATTGGATCAACCAGTGGTTTTCTTATACAAAGCCTAAGAGGAGGCTGGTGGCCCATCAAGAGGGAGTTTTTGTGTGTCTCGTACGAAGCCCGAGAGAGAGGCTAAAAGGGTTGACTCAACAGGAGAATCTTTTATACTCAACAAGAGAGTGTTTTTGTATCTCGTACGAAGCCCGAGATGGAGGCTAAAGATGGTGACTCACCAAGAGAATCTTTTATTCTCAACAAGAGAGTGATTTTGTATCTCGTACGAAGCCCGAGATGGAGGCTAAAAGGTGATTGACACAACAAGAGAGCCTTTTATACTCAACAAGAGAGTTTTTTTTGGTATCTCGTATGAAGCCCGAGATGGAGGCTAAAATTGTTAGCTCCGCTGGGGAGAATCATTGTACAAAGGCCAAGAGGAGGCTATGACGCTGTTTCAGTTGAGTGACAGGTCCAGTATGCTGATTTAAAGAGAAAATCAGTTCTTATATGAGTAATGTTTGCACTCAGAGATTTTTGATTCGAGGATCAAGGTTATTTCCTGTTCTTTAAGGAAATGGGAAATCCAAAGGGTATTGAGAATGTCCGAGTCTACGGGTTTCCTTCCTATTTTTGAAGGGAGCTTGAGAATGTCTTTGAGACTCAAGGAAATTAGACTGTCCAAGTCTAGAGTTTCATCTTTTGTACTATGCTTTGAGAAACAGTAGTAGACTCTTAGAAAGACTGTTCAATTAAGATAACTGATTTCTGTTCCTATACCTCTAGGAGGTCGTCGGGATAATTTGTACGAAGCCCAAGAGGAGGCTGGAAACTTTTAAGAAGCCGAGTGGTCCTTGTATGAAGCCCAAGAGAAGGCTATCATTCCCGGAGGAAGAATCATTATACGAAGCCTAAGAGGAGGCTGTGAATACTTATAAGAAGCCGACGGGTCCTTGTACAACGGCCAAGAGGAGGCGGGGATGCTTTTAGGAAGCCTGCGGGTCCTTGAACAATGCCCAAGAGGAGGCCGATGCTTTTAAGAAGCCGATGGGTCCCTAAACCCCGAGAAATTCAAGACAGACCATTCATGAGGAATAGATCAAGCCAGGAAAGTTCGAGAATTTGGAAGAAACTCAAGAGATGCCATTCACGGAGAAAAGATCATCTCTGGGGAGTAGAGTTTCTTGACAAGTGCTTTTAAGAAGCCTGTGGGTCCCCAAACCCCGAGAAATTCAAGACAGGCTATTCACAAGGAATAGATCAAGCCAGGAAAGTTCGAGAATTTGGAAGAAACTCAAGAGATGCCATTCACAGAGAAAATATAATCTCTGGGGAATAGAGTTTCTTGACAAGTGCTTTTAAGAAGCCTGTGGGTCCCCAAACCCCGAGAAGTTCAAGACAGGCTATTCACAAAGAATAGATCAAGCCAGGAAAGTTCAAGAATTTGGAAGAAACTCAAGAGATGCCATTCATGGAGAAGAGATCATCTCTGGGGAATAGAGTTTCTTTGACAACTTCTACGAGTGACAGTCTATGAAAGGGTTCACCGAGAATGCTGCCTTTCATATCTCCATATTGTTTAACCCCAAGAGGAGGGAAGACTGTGTCTGGTGATCCTATGGGGATCTAGTTTTGACTATTTGTCACTCCCGGGATTTTCATCCTAGTTCAAATGCGAAAGTGGCACCGAACAGAGTCGCCAGCAATGTGTATTTATCCCAAGAGAGGGAAAGGAAACACCGCATAAACCTGAAGGAACGGAAAAGAGCATGGTCTCACGACCAAGAGAACTGGGTTCGGGAGTCGGTTACGCGAGAGGAAGGTATTAGCACCCCCACGCGTCCATCGTACCCGATGGGATCCACGCTTGCTTGTCTCGATCAAAGGGTGTAGAAAAGATACTGGAAAAGAAAGGAACAGGAAAAGGAAAAAAGGAAAAGAGATAGAAAGAGAAACAAATGTAGGGAAAATAAAAGAAGTGCTCGCATGGGCCCTACCCCACTGCCTACGTATCTCATCGGGAGCATGAGAATCAGAGCGACGTAGTTCCCCTCACCTAAGGGAAAGATTGTTTGTGTTTTTTAGGGAACGGCTAACGTTCTAGCTCAGGTGTTGCAGGCTCGCTGGTCCGAGTGCGTTACCATCTTGCAAGAGAACGAGTAGAAGCGCGTTCATACGTTGAGAGTGAATGAGGTGAGAAAAGAATTCCCGAAGGAAAGACGTTATTGTTTGTTTTTGTCTTTTTAAGAGTTTTTTCCATTTATTTGCATATGATAGTATATCTGAATCTTAGTCATTGGAATGTGTACATTCTCACATTCCAAGATGGAATGAGTAAGAAAACACACTAAGAGTGAAGAAGACCCTCACACTTAGTTCCAATTGTCAAGGTTCAAACACACTAGCATACTTGTGTTTATTAAGTGTTTTTGTTGATTATGAAATGAAGAAGTGTTTTTTATTTGTTCCTTCAACAAGCATTGCATTTAAGTCCCTCACACAAGATCAAATGTTTAACACATTGACCCAGGATGGGTTACATGCTATACATTTTAAGATCATAAGAGAAGACCCCTTATAACCTTTTCTTTATGTGAGAGGCCTAAATGCAATAAATGCCTACCTTTATTAGATGTTTTGAGTTTTCCTTTAAGAGATGAGAAGAGAGACTCAAGAGAGAAGAAAGGTAAAATCTATGTGGACTAAGACTCAATCCTAATTGAAGATTAAAGGGAGTGATCCTAATGGTTTGTGAGGTTTCAACCTAAAGTCTAAAGAAAGAAAGAATTAAACAATTCACTTCTAAAGTAGAAGATGAATTGTAATTCAAAAAGGGAAAGTGATGAGTTATTAAAAGAAAGCACATAAGTGCTTAACAAAACACAAAATGGAATTTTAAAAGATGAAGGGATAGAAGTTTGAATGTGGATTCCTTATCCACACTCAATTGAAACTTACCAAAGCCCCTACATGGTTAGTAAACATGTGTAAGAAATATAGGGAGTAAAAGAACATTTATGCACCATAAAGCTCAAAAGAATTAGATGAGAAATCAAATTCTAAGGTCACAACCAGAATGTACATCACATGGTAAACAAATGATCATTATCATGCAAGTCCAAGTGGATAGACAACAAACATCATCCATGGCATTAGAACATGCCACCATAAGAAAAGGGAGAATGAAAGATGAAAGGAAAAAGAAGAAATGTGCATAAATGGAACATGTAATCCATGGATCAGAATTGAAATGAAATGAAAAAAAAGATTCACAAACATCTCACAAGTATTCATGCATGACACATCAAAGCATTTAAGAAGTGATAGAAGAAGTAGAATTGAAATGGAAGTTCAAAAGAAAACACAAGTACAAACACCACATGTTAAAGGTGCACAAGGTTTAAATGATAACAAACATGCAAAGATGACATATGACATGTATCAATGACCTATAATGTCAAGAGTGTAGTTCACAAAATAGGCAAATGATCATGCAAGTATGTCCAAAAGAAATCATGTAAACATGCACAAAGACTACAATGATGTGACATGTTATAATGCTTTATATGAAATGCATCAAACAAAAATCAAATGGCCTCATGAAAATTATGAAAACATGGTATTGAAGTTCACTAATCAGAGATGAATCACATATCAAAGTAGCATGCAAGGAACCAAGGAAAAATGATGTCAAACAATGCACTTAGGTCAAGTAGACATATCATACAAAGTAGCACAAAAATGAACATCAAACATGCCATAAACTGACCTAAAAAATCAAATAAAAATCACTTAACACACCTCAAGATGATAATGACTCAATGCAAAAAGAAGAGTATCAAAACAATTTTTAATGATCAAGAACAAAATCAAACAAAATCATGTACCACATTAAGAATGCATACAAAAGAAAATCAAAGAAAAATATAGAACAGGGGTAAAAAGGTCATAAAATCAGAAAATAAAATCATGAAAAATTTTCTAAATGTTTTAATGATGCTCATGAATTTTTGTGGAATTTTATGATAATGTTTGATATTTTTAAAAATTAAAAAGCAAACGTGTAGAAAAATGGAAAAATAAAATGCAATGCAAAAAGGAATGGGGGTGCATGACTAGTAATTAATCAGTTCAAAATCACTGGGCTTTTAGAAATGGAGGTGTGGATAGCAAAATAGTCTAGGTCCAATAACACGCATAACACAATAACAAGCATACACTCTCAGTCAACAAAATTGACTCACTCATGGCCATTGGATCAAGTCAAGGTCAAACGGAAGTCAAAGTAACCAGATCTAACACACGCGCATGAGTGACCACACACATTACCATGCACCGCACCACATTTGGATTAAGTGAGATCAGAAATAAAACATGTGAGGTGCACATGCATTTTAATGTGCTGGCACGTCCTGAACCACACGATGATGAAAAATCAACGGACAAGATCAAAACCAACATAAAACCCTAGCATCAAAGCTGCCGGCCGGAGAGGGACCTCCGGTCACCTTCTCCGGCGAGCACCACCACCTGCAACTTTCACATCTCACCAAAATGTACAATACGCATACCAAATTGAAGCTGAGCCCATGCACATCATGAATCTACCACTATTTTTCACATAATACACATACACATGGAGAACAGAGAAGATTAAAACATGCCCTAGGTTTTGCAACTAAGCCTTTAGAAGGCCTATCAACTAGCCGGTTTGAGCAGAGCTTCTAGCAAGCTTAAAGCACCAAAAAACAAGTGAAAATGACTAGAAATCGTGTAATCCAAGTTCAAAAGTTCAAACCTGAAAGTGATGAAGCTTTGAATACAAAAGAATACCAGAGGAAAGTGCTTCTTCCTTGAGCTTCACTTGGCCAAATAAAGGCTTGAGAGCTTGAATTCGTGCCAAAAATCAATTGGAATTCGATACTGAACTTCTTTAACTGAACCTATGCACTCTTGTTCTTGATCTCCAAAGTAGAATAATGATGAAGATGGAGATGAAATGTAGAAAAAAAATGGTTAAACTCGTGTGCAAGCAGAAGAAAAGTGGAGAGAATGTGAGAGAGATTCAGTGTGAAGAATGAGAAAAATGAAGCTGAAATGGATTTGTGAGGTGAGATTCTGATTTATAGCATGAGTTAGAAATGAACCACAGTGGTTAAGTGAGTTGGTTAAGGTGAGTTATCACGGTTAAAGTGAGTCCACCCTAACTAACTGAGTCAAGTTAGTTAGGGGCGAGTGAGGCTGGTTGGGATGTTATGGTGATGACTCATGGTGTGTTATGGTGAGGCTTAATGGAAAAGAGTGGTGGTGATGCGGTTCTGATGTAGCAGAGCAACTTGTTGGGCAAGTTTCCTTCCATTCTCATGTAGTAAGTGAGGCACGTGCAACTCAAGTTTGTAAGGGGATGTTGGTTTAAATGAGGAAAAGAATGAAGAGTGATGCATAAAGCATGTGTGCAAACTGATATGGATTCAATCAACATTGTTATTATTTGGTTTTGTGACAGTTTGGAACATGGAGTTTTGAGGATGGAATTCTCACACACCAATGCATGGAATCATGAGCATTTTGTGTCATTGGAAAGAGGAGATATCATAGAACATGATTGATGTTGATTTTGGATTGAATTAAGGCTTGGAAGTTGGTGAAAAATAGCTTGGAACATCAGAGTTTGGAACTGATTTGTGGGCGTGGCAAGCAAGTCATGGCATGGCAACTTGGCACACAAAATTTCAGCACAATCAACATGACTTTGACCCAATATATCTCCACTATAACTTGATCAAATGGAATTTTGTCCAACATGAGTATTGAAGATGACACTACAAGGAACAACTTTGATGTTGAAAAGTTCTTCATTTGAGGCCTTTAACCATGAGAAAAATGAGTGGACATTTGGCCCACCACATGTTTGTTAAAATGACTGCGCGCGTGCCCTGAAAATCTTGGTCATGACCTAGTTTTGAACCTACTTTGCTCAAACTTTGATCAATTATATCTCACTCAATTTTTATCCAATGGAGATGTTCCACACATGGATTTGAAGCTTGAAACAAGATCTTTTGTTATGGCCGAGTGGAATTTTCATTTGATGCCCCAATTTTAAATGGCCTTGGTTCAAACTCTGATGCAAAATGGCCAAAACTTGCTATTTTTAGTAACCCTTCTTCTTCTTCCAAAAATGGCAACTTTCCACCTCTTAATTTTTTCATGATTCCTTTGGAGTTTCTTGACCAAATTTTGTACATTGGACACATATAACATGAATTTTATGGATTTGGCCTCAAAAAGTCAAGAGTTGACTTTTTCCTCTGATTATTTGACTTGGCCCCAATTTCCCTGATTTTTTATCCTTCTCCCAATTGAACCACTTCTAAAACCAATTGAGAGGTGATTTTCCACATACATACACTTAGGGACATATAGAATACCATGACATCAAGTTTTGTCCAAAAAATCAAAGATATTCTGATTTTATTAGAAACCCTAGTTTTGGTGCCCACCTCCTAGGAGAAAAATGTACAGTCTTCAATTTCAAATTCCTCAGAGTATGTTGTGTATCCTCTTAAAGGATGATGAGATATACCATTTGAGGATGATTTTGGATCAATGAGCTATCTCTTTTGAGGGTTTTCCTTCAGTTTTTGAACCTCTTGCATAGTGAAAGATGTAGTGCTTCAATCTCCCATTGAATCTCTCATTCTTGAGGTTGTGGATGTTCCATTGAGATAGTATGAGACATGAAAGGCCTCTTGGCTTGCCTGGAGGAAACTTGATTGACCCTTTTGTGCTTTGAATGATCCCTTGATTGACCACCTTCCACCTGATCCATGCCCTGATGGTAAGAAGGATGCTATGCTTCATTTTTCTATGTTAAATGCAATGTAATGTTAATGAGGTGGATATGATATGATAAATGATAATGCCATGCTATGATGACAAAGAGGGAGAGCAAATTTTGGGGTATTACAGCTGCCCCTATTCAAGCGCTGTAGACCTGAATGCCTGAAAGCAATTGCTTTCGGACTTTCAAGGTATATAGTGATTGAATACCAAATATAACCAAAAATTTGCTCTAGATGATGAGGAAGAAACCCCCCCCGACATTGCTGGCTTGAAACTTCAAGTGAAACGTTGTCGGAGAAGTCTGTCTTTTGAACGACGCCAGGCGACTACTGGCTCGTCGCATTACTGGTAAACTTTAACAATGTCTTTTATGCAATTCCAGACGACTACTGGCCTGCCACACCACTGGTGGACTTTGATAACGTCTTTTGAACGACGCCAGATGACTACTGGCTTGCCACGCTGCTGGTGGACTTTAATAATGTCTTTTATGCAATTCCAGACGACTACTGGCCTGCCACGCTACTGGTGGACTTTGCAGCTTCGTGCCACCCGAAGATGGACTTTTGCCAATCCACTGTTGGACTTTTAGAATTTGCCACCCTTAGATGGACCTTTCGCCAATCCACTGTTGGACTTTTGCCACCCGAAGACGGACTTTTGCCAATCCACTGTTGGACTTTTAGCTGCTTTGCCACCCGAAGATGGACTTTTTCCAATCCACTGTTGGACTTTTGCCACCCGAAGACGGACTTTTGCCAATCCACTGTTGGACTTTTGCCACCCGAAGACGGACTTTTTCCAATCCACTGTTGGACTTTTAGCTGCTTTGCCACCCGAAGATGGACTTTTGCCAATCCACTGTTGGACTTTTGCCACCCGAAGACGGACTTTTGCCAATCCACTGTTGGACTTGCGCCACCCGAAGACGGACTTTTGCCAATCCACTGTTGGACTTTTAAAATTTGCCGCCCGAAGACGAACTTTTGCCAATCCACTGTTGGACTTTTGCAATATTCCAATACCGGATTGCACTCTGCATCCGTGTCAGACATCTCTGCCGACTTTGCTGAGGAACAATGATCAATGACTTGACTTTAGAGGTTCCTGCGAGGATAGTATCTCTGCTGGAGAATAAATGAACAATCCGTCAGCTTCGAATTATCAAGTTTGCCAAAAATAAGTTGGGCTTGAAGAATAATAAATCTGCCAGTAATCACTTCATCTGCTGGGGGAATGAATTCTGGTCACAGCGACTCCGCTGGGGATTAGAATTTCTTTGCATGGCGTCTTGCTAAGGAAGAAAAGTCATAAAAAAACTCTGCTTGGGGATCTATCCAATCCAAGACCCTTTGTAGGGGTTATCCACCTTCTGACCCGGCTGGGGAAAGACTGTACCATCCTTGTTGAGGAATAGATTCTGCCGATCCTATAAACCTCTACGAGGATAACAACAACTCAGCTGGGGAGTATTGCTGACAAGATTCGATGCTGACCTCTGTGGGGGATCATTACCAAAGACACAATCTTGCTGGGGATCAGGGCTACTCTGCCAGGGATATGCAAATCCTAGTTAGAACATTCCACTGCAACTTGCTAGGAAAGAGTCCTTAGAGATCTGTTGGGGAAACCCAAAGCAAATCCACAGTAGTCTGCTGAAGAATATGACTGTCAAGCTTAGGATAAGTACCACAATGCACCATGTTAGGCGAGCCTCCCTTTAGACAATTCCGTTAGGGATGACGAGTTTATAACAAACTCTGCTGGCGGAAACTGCTTTAAAACGTCTCGTGCTGGGGAATGCCTTTTGAGAGGATTTTACAGAAGACCAACTGTCCTCAAACTCTACTGCGGATGATCAACACTTCATGCTGGGGAAACAAACATGCCCCATGCTTGGACAAACCAACAATTCGTCCCCGAAGAGGATGTCATAAGAGGATTTTACAGAAGATTTAGCCTCTTCAAACTCCTGTGACTTCGCTGGGGATAATGACCATCAGTTTCGGTATCGACGAGACCACTCTTTTGGGGAACTTGTGCCCGTTATCGACACACAAAAGCTTGTAGCTACTGTATGAGAGAATCGACTTAATAAGATACAACGGTACCCAGTTGAACTTAATTTAATGATACCGAACCATTATGAACGACCGTCGACCGAGCGATGAATGCCGACCTCCTTACCCGTAATTGCCCCAGTCTTTTGCGTGGGGTAATTGATTACTGGTCTTGTGTTTAAAATCCTCTGCACCTACTACCTGCAACAAAAGAATATGCACACATGCCCCGAATATTGCGTGGTTAGAATCCATCATCCGGGAGTATTCAACATTCAAAGTAATTTCAAATGTTTTTTCTGCGCATGTTATTGCAAGGCCGCCATGTTTTCAAATGCAATGTTTTATCAAAAATTAGGACGTTTTTGCAAACAAAGCAATAAAACAAAAATAGAAAGCTTTTTATTGAAATTCCATTTATTGACTGAGAGCCCAGAATAGGCAATTACATCAGGAAGCAATCCCTGGAAAGAGGTGATCGCTGAAAATTGAGAAAAGAAACTATCCTAATGGCAATGTGAAAACGGAATTCCACTGAGTTTCCATTCTGTTATGACCAGTATGTCTTCAAAACTCCCCGACCTTGCCTTCTGAGGAATGATCAGACCGATTCCTATCTTTCAGAATGTCAGTTGTTTAAACGATAATGGGGTACAGATAACTCAGACCGTAGTCATTCGCTTAAATCCCTCTTTTGTGTGGACCGCCCTTTCAGGTTTTCGATCCACCAGGATACCCTTTTTTGCCTAAGTTGCCCTTTCGGGTTTTCAACGTACCGGGTGTACAATTTTTCCAATTATATCCCTAATTTTTGCCCGAACCTTATTCTGTTTTTGGTTCGCCGGGATGCCCTTTTTTGCCTGGATTTTTATTTATTTTTATTATCCAGCGGGTCTATTCATGCGAAGTATTTTTTGACTACATCCGAATTGACAGGGGATGAAAAGTCTTCGCCATCCATGGTTGTAAGCAATAAAGCTCCGCCCGAAAAGACCTTTTTAACCACGAATGGACCTTCATAGTTAGGAGTCCATTTGCCCCTGTGATCTGTATTGGGAGGAAGGATCCTTTTGAGTACCACATCCCCGACTTTGTAAACCCGAGGACGCACCTTTTGGTCAAATGTCTGCTTCATTCTGTGCTGGTATAATTGCCCATGACATACAGCCGCCAATCGCTTTTCCTCAATAAGGTTCAGCTGATCAAATCTGGCTCGTACCCATTCAGCCTCATCTAGCTTAACATCCATCATGACTCTGAGGGACGGAATCTCCACTTCAACCGGTAGTACTGCCTCCATACCATATACAAGTGAGAATGGGGTTGCCCCAGTGGACGTGCGTACCGACGTTCGATACCCATGCAAAGCAAATGGTAACATCTCATGCCAATCTTTGTACGTGACAACCATCTTCTGCACAATCTTCTTGATATTTTTGTTGGCCGCTTCGACCGCGCCATTCATCTTTGGGCGGTACGGAGAAGAATTGTGATGTTCAATTTTGAAGTTCCGGCATAACTCAGCCATCATCTTGTTATTCAAATTGGAACCATTATTAGTAATGATTCTTTCGGGAACTCCATATCGGCATATGATATCCCGTTTTAAGAAACGAGCTACCACTTGTTTTGTAACATTGGCATAGGATGCAGCTTCAACCCATTTGGTGAAGTAATCAATCGCCACCAAGATGAAACGATGACCATTAGAAGCTGTAGGCTCAATCTTTCCGATCATATCAATGCCCCACATGGCAAACGGCTAGGGAGACGCCATGATACTCAACGGATTTGGAGGCACATGCACTTTGTCTGCATAGATCTGGCATTTATGGCATTTGCGGGCATATTTGCAACAATCTGACTCCATAGTCAACCAATAATATCTCGATCTTAACAACTTTTTAGCCATTGCATGCCCTCCGGCATGGGTACCGAAAGAGCCTTCGTGCACTTCAATCATCAACAAGTCTGCTTCATGTCTATCCACACATCTAAGCAGGACCGTGTCAAAATTTCTCTTATACAGCACGCCATCTTTGTTCAAGAAGAAACTACCAGCTAACCTTCTCAACGTCTTCCTGTCTTTGGACGATGCCCCGGGCGGGTACTCTTGACTTTTCAAGAAACACTTAATGTCATGAAACCATGGCTTGTCATCAGACGCTGCATCAACAACAAACACAAATGCTGGTCTGTCAAGCCGAGATACTTCAATCTTAGGTACATGGTTCCATCCTTGCACTTTGATCATGGAAGACAAAGTGGCCAAGGCATCAGCGAACCTATTCTCATCTCGAGGAATATGGTACAGTTTCACTGTTGTGAAAAATGTCAGCAATCTCCTTGTATAATCTCTATACGGCACTAGATTTGTTTGGTGCGTGTACCAACTCCCTTTCACTTGATTGATTACCAAAGCTGAATCACCAAATATATCAAGGGTCTTAATCCGTAGATTAATCGCCTCCTCGATCCCCATTATACAAGCTTCGTACTCTGCTTTATTGTTGGTGCATCCGAAAGTTATTCGGGCAGTGAAAGGCATATGAACACCTTCCGGCGTGATAAGAACTGCTCCAACTCCGCACCCATTCATATTGACAGCCCCATCAAACATCAGACTCCATTTGGATTCAGGGTCTGGCCCCTCCTCTGGAAGTGGTTCCTCGCAGTCTTTAGCTTTGAGAAACATGATGTCCTCATCAGGGAAGTCAAATTTCATGGGTTGGTAATCATCAATCGGCTGTTGCGCAAGATAGTCGGACAAGATACTTCCTTTGATGGCCTTTTGTGAAGTGTACTGAATGTCATACTCTGTCAAGACCATTTGCCACCGTGCAACTCTGCCTGTCAGTGCTGGTTTCTCGAAAATGTACTTGATAGGATCCATTTTTGAAATCAACAAGGTTGTGTGCCTAACCATATATTGCCTCAATCGCTTAGCGGCCCATGCAAGCGCACAGCATGTCTTTTCAAGCATGGAGTACCGGGACTCACAATCATTGAACTTTTTGCTCAGGTAGTAGATAGCATACTCCTTCCTACCTGTCTCGTCATGTTGCCCGAGAACACAACCCATGGAACCTTCAAGTACTGTCAGATACATTATCAGCGGTCTCCCTTCAACTGGAGGCATTAGAATCGGAGGTTCCTGCAAGTATTCTTTTATCTTATCGAATGCCAATTGGCAATCGTCATTCCACCTGACCGTTTGATCTTTTCTTAGCAGTTTAAATATTGGTTCACACGTGGCTGTTAGGTGAGATATGAACCTTGCAATGTAGTTCAATCTACCCAAGAAACCACGAACCTCTTTTTCTGTTCTCGGCTCAGGCATTTCTTGTATTGCTTTCACCTTGGCAGGATCAACCTCGATTCCTCTTTCGCTCACAATGAAACCCAACAACTTTCCAGAACGCACCCCAAACGTGCACTTGTTTGGATTTAATCTCAGACAGAACTTTCTCAACCTTTCAAACAGCTTTTTCAGGTTAACCAGATGTTCTTCTTCTGTTCTCGACTTGGCAATCATATCATCTACATAACATTCGATCTCCTTATGAATCAAGTCATGAAACAATGTCACCATCGCCCGCTGGTACGTTGCCCCTGCGTTTTTCAACCCAAAAGGCATTACTTTATAACAATATGTACCCCACAGAGTAATGAACGTGGTCTTCTCCATATCTTCAGGTGCCATCTTGATCTGGTTGTACCCGGAGAACCCGTCCATAAAGGAGAACACTGAAAACTGAGCTGTATTATCGACCAGCACATCAATATGAGGTAGTGGAAAATCATCTTTCGGGCTAGCTTTATTAAGATCTCGATAATCCACACACATTCTCACTTTTCCATCTTTCTTCGGTACTGGCACGATATTGGCTACCCACGGAGGATACTTTGTCACAGCAAGAAACCCAGCATCCCACTGCTTCTGGACTTCCTCCTTAATCTTTAAGGCCATGTCGGGGTGAGTCCGACGAAGTTTCTGCTTGACTGGCGGACATTCTTCTCTTAATGGCAGCCTGTGCACAACAATATCCGTATCCAACCCCGGCATGTCTTGATACGACCAGGCGAAGATGTCAACATACTCGCGCAACATTTCAGTCAAAGTTTTCTTCACATCTGCTTGCAAGCTGGCACCAATCCTGATCTCTTTCTTGGCATCCTTGGTACCAATATTGATGATTTCTACAGTCTCCTGGTGAGGCTGGATGACCCTTTCCTCTTGCTTCAACAATCTGGCCAGTTCTTCAGGGAGTTCACAATCTTTCTCATCCCCTTCTTCGGCTTGATAAATCGGATTGTCAAAGTCATACATAGTCATATCAAAATCGTTATCAGTGGTATCCGGAGGATCAAGTCTGCATGAACGGGTTCATGCCTTATTTTAGAATTTATTTTTAAGCAAAACAAAAGAAAATGAAACATTGCCATTTTATTATTTTTGTGCAAAAATAAAAACTGAAAGACAGAGAACAAAATTTGATTGCAAAACGTCCTTTATTAATGATTAAAAATTGCAAATGCAACCAGGGTGGCCCTACAAATGAATTTATACGCCTTGGGCAGAGCGTAAGATTTTGACATGCATTATGGTTAGAAAAAACAAAGAAAAATTACTCTGTCTGAAGAATAACCCGGATGACTTCTTCAACGAACCAGTTCTGCACTCGTTGTCCCGGAGCATGAGGGCGTACCCAGTCGTCCAGGTCACAATTACTGTCAACACTATCCTCTGTGGCTGCACAAGACTGGTCCGTGTAGATAATTCCCCCACTATTGAAAGTAATGGGTCCCCTGCTCCCCGCATCTGAAGTTGTAGAGGGATGATAACCAATACCAAATTTGTCTTCCTTCATTGGGGTCTCTATCAACCTGCCCCAACCTTGGGCGTTGCCTGCCCTGACGACTTCGACAGCTTGTTTGTAAGATGAAATGGAGGTACCGGCCCTAACTGGTACAGAAGAAGGCTCAGGTGCATCGTCGATATTGACCGCTTCAAATGATTGGCACAGCATCTCATGAATTTCCCCATCCATTTCAATGTACTTGAATGTGGACAAGTGACTCACAAAGATGTCTTCTTCACTGCAAACCGTCACAACCTGCCCTTCAGACTCATACTTCAACTTTTGGTGTAAAGTGGAAGTAACAGCCCCGGCTCCGTGAATCCAAGGGCGTCCCAACAGGCAGCTATATGCAGGTTGTATGTCCATTACATGGAACGTGGATTTGAATACCTGTGGTCCAATTTGTACGGGCAATTCCACCTCACCAAACACAGATCGTCTAGTCCCATCGAATGCTCTGACCACCAATTCACTAGGCCTTAAGATCAAACCATCAACTTCCAGCTTCATTAACGCCTTCTTGGGCAAGACATTAAGTGATGAACCAGTGTCTACCAGTACATGAGATAACATTGCGCCCTTACACTCCATCGTGATATGCAAAGCCTTATTGTGGTTTCTTCTTTCAACAGTCAGATCTCTACTTGTAAAGCCCAAGCCATGGCTAACATTAACATTAGAGATTACGCCCTCGAGCTGATTAACAGTAATTTCCTGTGGCACGTATGCACTCTTCAATACTTTCAACAACGCCTGCCGATGCGCATCAGAGCACATCAATAGTGACAAGATTGAAATCTTTGAAGGGGTCTGATTCAGTTGGTCCACAATCTTATAATCACTTTTCTTGATTATCTTCATAAATTCCTCCATTTCCTTATCAAAAGTAATCTTTGTCTCTGCTTCAGGTGTAGGCACATTTTCAACCACCTGTTTACCTTTAGCCTTTGCTGCAGCTTCTGCCTCTTTATCACTTCTCAAGGTTTGGGGAGCGAACAACCTTCCACTCCTTGTAAAGCCCCCTACACCCCCTACGTTATCAATATTTGGGCTGACTGACGACTCAACTTCCTGCTTTTTACCTTCATAATATACATCTGCCCCATAGTGCCATGGGATAGCCTTCGTAGATGTGAACGGAATTGGTCCTGGCACCGTGATAGTGACAGGACTGGGCCTTTCTGGCGCAACACTCGCCACGGGAACTGTATTGACCGGCATTTGAATCTCAGTGGGAGTGTAATAGATGGTCACGGTTGATATCTCATTAGTGTCTTTCACGACTCTGTCGAACTGTAGACATCCTTCATCGATCAGATTCTGTAAACCCACCTTCAACCTATTATAGCCATTCTCCTGATTCATACACTCAGAACAATCTTGATTACAGCCCGGGAACACCTGTCCCTTCAATAAACGATCTTTTACCAACAACAAAGAAGATCTCACTTGATGGATATCTGCCACCAGATTCAATCTCCTCCCATCTTCAACAGCGTATACATTTGCTGCACTATGATCAGGCACGGGATGCTGAGTAATATTAGGAGCGGGAGAGAAATTGATGGCTTTAGCATCAATCAAATCTTGTACTTTATGATGGAAAGCCCAACATTTTTCAATGGAGTGCCCCTGAGCACCTGAGTGGAACTCACAACGAGCATTAGCATCGAAGTTAGGTGGCAGGTTTCAAGCAACCGGAGCTTTCATAGTACGGAGTTCAACCAACTTTAACTCGAGTAGCCGGGGCAACAGCGCGGCATAAGTCATAGGGAGAGGATCCATCTTACGATCCCTCTACCTAGACCTTTGCTGGAAAAAAGGTTGTTGCTGTTGAACTTGTTGTTGGGGTTGTTGTTTCTGAACAGACGGTGTGGGGATTGTTACAGCATCTACTTGATAATAAGCTTGAGAACGCCCTCTGCCTCGTCCTCTAAACACAGCATTCGTATCACCTTCTCTTCTTTTCTGGTTACTAGCAAACGGTTTCTTCGTCCCCGAAGAGCCAGCCCCACTCACATCCTGGATTTTTCCAAGCTTTAACAGACTTTCTATTCTTTCTCCCGCAATCACAATATCAGCAAATCCAGTTGACGGACAAGCAGCCAATCTATCAAGATAGGCCCCTTGCAAGGTGCCCATAAACATATCTGCCATTTCTCTGTCTGACAAGGGAGGTTGAACCTGGGCAGCCATTTCCCTCCACCTCTGTGCGTATTCTTTGAAACTCTCCTTGGCATTTTGTGACAACCCCTGCAATTGAGTGCGGTTGGGCGCCATGTCAATATTATACTGGTATTGCTTCAGGAACGCTTCTGCCAGATCTTTCCAACTCTTCACAGCAGCTCTATTCAACTTCATATACCAGGTCAAGGACGCCCCAGCCAGACTGTCCTGAAAATAGTGCATCCATAGCTTCTCGTCATCCGTATGGGCTGAAATCTTCCCAAAGTAAGCTTGAAGATGCGTTTGGGGACACGCATTGCCGTGATACTTATCAAAAGTAGGAGGTTTGAATTTAGGGGGAATTCTGACTCCTGGGACCAGCCCCAAGCTAGTAACATCAATACCCATAGAGTTCTTGCATTCTATGGCCCTGATCTTTTCTGCTAACTCATCATACCTTCGATCACCTTGATTACCCACATCAGCATCCAGCAGAGTAAATTGGTCTTCCAGGGTATCTTCAAGAGTAACACCAGCATGCCTACCATTTCCATTACCCCGATTGTTACCACCAGGAGGAGGGTTGCCACCGGGAGGAGGAATGCCATGTCCCTGTGAATTGTCATGCTGATCACCTTCGGGCCCATTGTCTGGACGCTCGACCAGAAGCCTCAATCTCTCCTGATTTTGCGCCATGCCAGTCATGAGGGTCATGAACTGGTCCATACGCGCCCTCATTTCAGCCAAATCACTTTGCACTTGAACCATGATTCTTACTTGATTTCTTCGCGTCGAATATCGATGAATATGATTCTCAGCTATACTGCCTGAAACCAAATAAAGGTTAGAGACCCTGCAACGAGTACCTGAAAAGCAAGTAACAAAAATGCAAAATGATATGCAATGCCATGTTTGTCATTTCCAAGGTGCTTTATACCCTGATTCCAATCCAAACCACAGAAATCTGAAGACCAGAAATCGTGATATAAAGAGACGTATCGTGGTCATGTGCTCGTGTGCAGCTATCTGATAAGGAATAATTCTGAATAAAACTGCTCATACTCATTCAACGAAGTATTCAAGTACGTTTAAGAAAGGTTCAACCGCAAATGCAATATAAGGAAAAATGGATCCATCAACAAGCCTGATGGTAACCATTAACAACAAAATACAGGGAAAAGAACATCAGTCTGAAAATTCCACATCCTTCAGCTTATCACTTGAGTATTTGATCTCCTCAAAAAGTATACGGGTACGCTGGTGATTCAGCTTTTCAATCATTTCTTTGATCAAGACATCCCTTTTCTCAAGAGCTTCAGTTAAAGAACCCATATGCAGCATCAGAGCCTCGTCATCACACACTCCTTTGTGTCTCTTTATGCTAGCTTGCGTCTTGAGTATCTCCCTTTCTATCATGACTTCTTCAAGCTCTTTCTTGGTATTCCTCAGCTCACCTCTAGCTTCTTCTAACTGTTCTTGACTCTTACCGAGGCTTTCCCGATACTTTCTCCTCTGCTCATGCGCCTTTTCAAGCTCTTCGTCCTTAATCTGCAACTGTTCCTGTAATTCAGCATTCTCTATCCTAACTTCGTCCCAAGCGTGCTGAAACTTTGTTAACTTTTCTTTGGTCTGTGCTAACGCCTGTTTGGTTTGCTTGTGGGCTTGAGTAGCATCATCAGCACCTTTACTAATCTTCCGGAAATGTTGGGCTCTTCCAGCAAAGTCTTTCTCTTTTGCAGTTAGGATTTGTTCAGCATCTTGGGCTTTTCGCTCCAGCTCTTTGTTGGCATGTAGAGCATTCTGAAGACGGCTACTCAACTCGGAATTCTCTCCTTGGAGCTTTTTCACCAAGGCTTGCAACTTGTCAACTTCTTCCACAGTAGCAGTGCTTCTTGCTTTCTCATTCTCCGGATACAAAAGGGGTGCCTTACCAAAAGGCAAGAGAAAATCTTCAACTCTTTTCTTCACCCACTCTTCATATGCTGGATAAACCCGGTTGTTAGGCTTGCCTAGAGTAACCTTCCCCTTTTCCAGTATGCTACCCCAGCTTTCAGAAGCTTTCTGTGCTGCTTCCCAACCATCTGATGTATGAAAATAGAGGGACTCCTCCACATCTCTCTTAATAGGCGGACCTGTCAGGGCATACCCAAATTGTCGAATGGCCAAAGAAGGATTGTAGTTAATCTCCCCCATTCTTCCTATCAGTGGAACGTTAGGGAACTTACCACAGCTGTGGATAATATTCTTGCCAATCAGCCCATGATCTACCCATACGATGTCCTTGGCTACCAATCCCATTAAACGCTGTTTCCACTCTAGAGAATCTTTGGAATCCACAAAAGCCCCTGATTGTGGTAAACGGCCTGCAAACCACTTATAGAACAAGGGTGCACAACAACGAATTATCCCTCCTCTTTTCTTTTCGTTTCGGTTGTACAACGAGTAGTGAAGATCTCCCAGTAGCGTTGGCACCGGGTTCTTCATCATGAATATTCGTATAGCGTCCGTATCAATGAAATCCGGCTCGTTGGGAAACAACACTATGCTGTATATACAAAGGGCTAGCAAAGCATTAAAAACAAGCCAATTCTCGCCTTTAGCTGCTTCCTGGGCCTTCTTAATCAGATATTCCAGCTTGTAACCACGAATCTTTCCTTTGTTGGAGACATTGGCGTCTAACTCTGATTTGCTCAAATAAAGAGCACCAGCCACCTTCCCAAAGTCAAGATCCCCCACCGATCCAAAGAAAGGGGGCTCCTCCTTGATAGCAATCCCCAACATGTTGGAATACTCCTCCAGGGTAGGAACCAACACATAGTCTGGAAATACAAAACACCTCAGAGGCGGATCATAGAACTGCATCAACGTATGGAGACCTCTGGCTTCATAATCACTGACATTACGGACCATAGATAAAATCCACCCATATTTCTCTTCAAAAGCTTCTCGTACTGCAGGGCTCGCCATTCCCTTCAGCATAACAATAGGGCCTAAAGTAGGCGTAAGGAACTTATAGCTGATGATATTCTTCCTCTCTTTAGTGTTCATCTTTGCAGGGACCTGATGACTGGAATCAAGGGTAATATATGCACCTGGAAATGAATAAACATGTATGTTAGGATATGATAATGCAATGCAAAGGGCAATGTGATCAGGTAATCAGGTGTCTGTGCTGAACTGTGAACGGTGTCAGTGTAGCTCTGAGAACAATATAGAACCATAGATAAAGACCATCTGAATACAATAGGATGAAACTTCCTTGTGAGCGACGATGATAGAAAACCGGGTATGTAGGAGGTTATGGTTTCCTGCAAACCTGTAAACAACCCGCCCTTCTCACATGTGGGTACTAGGATGTTCAGTATCCCGGGCTCTCAGGTCAAGAAATGATGATACGTTCACCATTTCTGGTTTGGCATCATCATCAATCGAGGAGGCCTCAACTGATTCTCCAAAACGAAAGGTCCTCAGCTTCTGGCACTGAGGTCGAGAAGCAATAGTACATTCATCCCTCGGGGTACAGTACTATAGCCAATCAAGGAGTGCCTCCACTGATTCTCTTTCAAAAGGGATAACCTATAGCAAGTTCCCAGCATTGGGTCCTCGGATCGAGAATGTGCAATGGGTTTGCCACGGAATGTGGTCTGCCACTGTCACAACTCGGGAGGAGTGCCGCAACTGAGTCCTCGGGAATGGTCACCAGAGTCGACAGTTCCTCAAGAGAATAACCACTAGCCTGCATAACATGCAGCAGCAGAAAGCTCCTGATAGAACCTCGTCTGGTTGTGGGTCTCATGAACAACAATACGTGGTCACCACCACGCAAGCGTCACGACTATCCACTCTAATACCTATGTGTGTACTCAAGCCTTGGTAGTGGGCTTATCTCTCAGAACACCCCGCCCGCCAAACAGAAAACAACAGCACAGTCCAGCACAATAATGATATGTAATGCAGTAAATGCGATAAATACAGTAAAGCAGCAATACAATAAATAGCAATACAGTACAACAGTAAATACCGCAAACAAAATACACCCAATGAAAGAAAAGCAAACAAGCGCTAGGATTGACTCGCTAAGGAAACCAGAGATTCTGGGTTCGATCCCCAGCAGAGTCGCCAGCTGTCGCTCCCGGGATTTTCATCCTAGTTCAAACGCGAAAGTGGCACCGAACAGAGTCGCCAGCAATGTGTATTTATGCCAAGAGAGGGAAAGGAAACACCGCATAAACCTGAAGGAACGGAAAAGAGCATGGTCTCACGACCAAGAGAACTGGGTTCGGGAGTCGGTTACGCGAGAGGAAGGTATTAGCACCCCCACGCGTCCATCGTACCCGATGGGATCCACGCTTGCTTGTCTCGATCAAAGGGTGTAGAAAAGATACTGGAAAAGAAAGGAACAGGAAAAGGAAAAAAGGAAAAGAGATAGAAAGAGAAACAAATGTAGGGAAAATAAAAGAAGTGCTCGCATGGGCCCTACCCCACTGCCTACGTATCTCATCGGGAGCATGAGAATCAGAGCGACGTAGTTCCCCTCACCTAAGGGAAAGATTGTTTGTGTTTTTTAGGGAACGGCTAACGTTCTAGCTCAGGTGTTGCAGGCTCGCTGGTCCGAGTGCGTTACCATCTTGCAAGAGAACGAGTAGAAGCGCGTTCATACGTTGAGAGTGAATGAGGTGAGAAAAGAATTCCCGAAGGAAAGACGTTATTGTTTGTTTTTGTCTTTTTAAGAGTTTTTTCCATTTATTTGCATATGATAGTATATCTGAATCTTAGTCATTGGAATGTGTACATTCTCACATTCCAAGATGGAATGAGTAAGAAAACACACTAAGAGTGAAGAAGACCCTCACACTTAGTTCCAATTGTCAAGGTTCAAACACACTAGCATACTTGTGTTTATTAAGTGTTTTTGTTGATTATGAAATGAAGAAGTGTTTTTTATTTGTTCCTTCAACAAGCATTGCATTTAAGTCCCTCACACAAGATCAAATGTTTAACACATTGACCCAGGATGGGTTACATGCTATACATTTTAAGATCATAAGAGAAGACCCCTTATAACCTTTTCTTTATGTGAGAGGCCTAAATGCAATAAATGCCTACCTTTATTAGATGTTTTGAGTTTTCCTTTAAGAGATGAGAAGAGAGACTCAAGAGAGAAGAAAGGTAAAATCTATGTGGACTAAGACTCAATCCTAATTGAAGATTAAAGGGAGTGATCCTAATGGTTTGTGAGGTTTCAACCTAAAGTCTAAAGAAAGAAAGAATTAAACAATTCACTTCTAAAGTAGAAGATGAATTGTAATTCAAAAAGGGAAAGTGATGAGTTATTAAAAGAAAGCACATAAGTGCTTAACAAAACACAAAATGGAATTTTAAAAGATGAAGGGATAGAAGTTTGAATGTGGATTCCTTATCCACACTCAATTGAAACTTACCAAAGCCCCTACATGGTTAGTAAACATGTGTAAGAAATATAGGGAGTAAAAGAACATTTATGCACCATAAAGCTCAAAAGAATTAGATGAGAAATCAAATTCTAAGGTCACAACCAGAATGTACATCACATGGTAAACAAATGATCATTATCATGCAAGTCCAAGTGGATAGACAACAAACATCATCCATGGCATTAGAACATGCCACCATAAGAAAAGGGAGAATGAAAGATGAAAGGAAAAAGAAGAAATGTGCATAAATGGAACATGTAATCCATGGATCAGAATTGAAATGAAATGAAAAAAAAGATTCACAAACATCTCACAAGTATTCATGCATGACACATCAAAGCATTTAAGAAGTGATAGAAGAAGTAGAATTGAAATGGAAGTTCAAAAGAAAACACAAGTACAAACACCACATGTTAAAGGTGCACAAGGTTTAAATGATAACAAACATGCAAAGATGACATATGACATGTATCAATGACCTATAATGTCAAGAGTGTAGTTCACAAAATAGGCAAATGATCATGCAAGTATGTCCAAAAGAAATCATGTAAACATGCACAAAGACTACAATGATGTGACATGTTATAATGCTTTATATGAAATGCATCAAACAAAAATCAAATGGCCTCATGAAAATTATGAAAACATGGTATTGAAGTTCACTAATCAGAGATGAATCACATATCAAAGTAGCATGCAAGGAACCAAGGCAAAATGATGTCAAACAATGCACTTAGGTCAAGTAGACATATCATACAAAGTAGCACAAAAATGAACATCAAACATGCCATAAACTGACCTAAAAAATCAAATAAAAATCACTTAACACACCTCAAGATGATAATGACTCAATGCAAAAAGAAGAGTATCAAAACAATTTTTAATGATCAAGAACAAAATCAAACAAAATCATGTACCACATTAAGAATGCATACAAAAGAAAATCAAAGAAAAATATAGAACAGGGGTAAAAAGGTCATAAAATCAGAAAATAAAATCATGAAAAATTTTCTAAATGTTTTAATGATGCTCATGAATTTTTGTGGAATTTTATGATAATGTTTGATATTTTTAAAAATTAAAAAGCAAACGTGTAGAAAAATGGAAAAATAAAATGCAATGCAAAAAGGAATGGGGGTGCATGACTAGTAATTAATCAGTTCAAAATCACTGGGCTTTTAGAAATGGAGGTGTGGATAGCAAAATAGTCTAGGTCCAATAACACGCATAACACAATAACAAGCATACACTCTCAGTCAACAAAATTGACTCACTCATGGCCATTGGATCAAGTCAAGGTCAAACGGAAGTCAAAGTAACCAGATCTAACACACGCGCATGAGTGACCACACACATTACCATGCACCGCACCACATTTGGATTAAGTGAGATCAAAAATAAAACATGTGAGGTGCACATGCATTTTAATGTGCTGGCACGTCCTGAACCACACGATGATGAAAAATCAACGGACAAGATCAAAACCAACATAAAACCCTAGCATCAAAGCTGCCGGCCGGAGAGGGACCTCCGGTCACCTTCTCCGGCGAGCACCACCACCTGCAACTTTCACATCTCACCAAAATGTACAATACGCATACCAAATTGAAGCTGAGCCCATGCACATCATGAATCTACCACTATTTTTCACATAATACACATACACATGGAGAACAGAGAAGATTAAAACATGCCCTAGGTTTTGCAACTAAGCCTTTAGAAGGCCTATCAACTAGCCGGTTTGAGCAGAGCTTCTAGCAAGCTTAAAGCACCAAAAAACAAGTGAAAATGACTAGAAATCGTGTAATCCAAGTTCAAAAGTTCAAACCTGAAAGTGATGAAGCTTTGAATACCAAAGAATACCAGAGGAAAGTGCTTCTTCCTTGAGCTTCACTTGGCCAAATAAAGGCTTGAGAGCTTGAATTCGTGCCAAAAATCAATTGGAATTCGATACTGAACTTCTTTAACTGAACCTATGCACTCTTGTTCTTGATCTCCAAAGCAGAATAATGATGAAGATGGAGATGAAATGTAGAAAAAAAATGGTTAAACTCGTGTGCAAGCAGAAGAAAAGTGGAGAGAATGTGAGAGAGATTCAGTGTGAAGAATGAGAAAAATGAAGCTGAAATGGATTTGTGAGGTGAGATTCTGATTTATAGCATGAGTTAGAAATGAACCACAGTGGTTAAGTGAGTTGGTTAAGGTGATTTATCACGGTTAAAGTGAGTCCACCCTAACTAACTGAGTCAAGTTAGTTAGGGGCGAGTGAGGCTGGTTGGGATGTTATGGTGATGACTCATGGTGTTTTATGGTGAGGCTTAATGGAAAAGAGTGGTGGTGATGCGGTTCTGATGTAGCAGAGCAACTTGTTGGGCAAGTTTCCTTCCATTCTCATGTAGTAAGTGAGGCACGTGCAACTCAAGTTTATAAGGGGATGTTGGTTTAAATGAGGAAAAGAATGAAGAGTGATGCATAAAGCATGTGTGCAAACTGATATGGATTCAATCAACATTGTTATTATTTGGTTTTGTGACAGTTTGGAACATGGAGTTTTGGGGATGGAATTCTCACACACCAATGCATGGAATCATGAGCATTTGGTGTCATTGGAAAGAGGAGATATCATAGAACATGGTTGATGTTGATTTTGGATTGAATTAAGGCTTGGAAGTTGGTGAAAAATAGCTTGGAACATCAGAGTTTGGAACTGATTTGTGGGCGTGGCAAGCAAGTCATGGCATGGCAACTTGGCACACAAAATTTCAGCACAATCAACATGACTTTGACCCAATATATCTCCACTATAACTTGATCAAATGGAATTTTGTCCAACATGAGTATTGAAGATGACACTACAAGGAACAACTTTGATGTTGAAAAGTTCTTCATTTGAGGCCTTTAACCATGAGAAAAATGAGTGGACATTTGGCCCACCACATGTTTGTTAAAATGACTGCGCGCGTGCCCTGAAAATCTTGGTCATGACCTAGTTTTGAACCTACTTTGCTCAAACTTTGATCAATCATATCTCACTCAATTTTTATCCAATGGAGATGTTCCACACATGGATTTGAAGCTTGAAACAAAATCTTTTGTTATGGCCGAGTGGAATTTTCATTTGATGCCCCAATTTTAAATGGCCTTGGTTCAAACTCTGATGCAAAATGGCCAAAACTTGCTATTTTTAGTAACCCTTCTTCTTCTTCCAAAAATGGCAACTTTCCACCTCTTGATTTTTTCATGATTCCTTTGGAGTTTCTTGACCAAATTTTGTACATTGGACACATATAACATGAATTTTATGGATTTGGCCTCAAAAAGTCAAGAGTTGACTTTTTCCTCTGATTATTTGACTTGGCCCCAATTTCCCTGATTTTTTATCCTTCTCCCAATTGAACCACTTCTAAAACCAATTGAGAGGTGATTTTCCACATACATACACTTAGGGACATATAGAATACCATGACATCAAGTTTTGTCCAAAAAATCAAAGATATCATGATTTTATTAGAAACCCTAGTTTTGGTGCCCACCTCCTAGGAGAAAAATGTACAGTCTTCAATTTCAAATTCCTCAGAGTATGTTGTGTATCCTCTTAAAGGATGATGAGATATACCATTTGAGGATGATTTTGGATCAATGAGCTATCTCCTTTGAGGGTTTTCCTTCAATTTTTGAACCTCTTGCATAGTGAAAGATGTAGTGCTTCAATCTCCCATTGAATCTCTCATTCTTGAGGTTGTGGATGTTCCATTGAGATAGTATGAGACATGAAAGGCCTCTTGGCTTGCCTGGAGGAAACTTGATTGACCTTTTTGTGCTTTGAATGATCCCTTGATTGACCACCTTCCACCTGATCCATGCCCTGATGGTAAGAAGGATGCTATGCTTCATTTTTCTATGTTAAATGCAATGTAATGTTAATGAGGTGGATATGATATGATAAATGATAATGCCATGCTATGATGACAAAGAGGGAGAGCAAATTTTGGGGTATTACACTATTTAAGAGTGATCAACGGGCTTAATGCTAGACGTAGTTGCTGGGGAAACTCTAAATATCTATACTATTATTACACAGTTGATATGAGTTTATGAAAGAAGACTTACAGCGAAACAGCCCCACAATACAGTTATATGTATATGAAAGTGGTAAATGAATGTGTGTAAACACTTACTCGGTTGTAGAGCTTCCATGCTGTTTGGTTAGTTGTTCAACAAAGAAAGATTGAAAAACAACAGTATATTCAAAATCAAAGGAGAAAGTGCTTTGAAAAAGAAAGATTTTGGGGCTTACAGCTCAAGGAGAGGCCCAGGGTTTTATCAGTGAGCGCACTGTTGTTTTGTACAGAGGGACTTATACAAGTGACTGAGGCCCAAAGAATGGTTTTTTGTATAAAGGGATGGGTCTTACACTCTCTCAAGAGGCCCAAAGGGTTTAAAGAAAAAAGAGTGCGGCTTATAACACGAGGGTAGGCCCAAAGTTTGTTTTTCCGTTTGAAATGGCGATCGCGCCGAGATTTTCTTTTAACGCAAAGGGGCTTATACAATATCTGAGGCCCAAAATGTTTTGGTTAAAAGGGGATTGGGTCTTACACTCTAATAGAGGCCCAAGTGAGTTTTAAGAAAAGAAATGGGTCTTACTACTCGAGGGTAGGCCCAAGGTTTTTTTGTTTTGAAAAGGCGACAATCGCGCCGTTTGTTTTTTACGGTATCGGGACTTATACAATACACTGAGGCCCAAAAATGATTTGGTCAAAAAAAGGATTGGGTCTTACACTCTATTAGAGGCCCATGAGTGTTTAAAAAAGTTTTATGATGGTGAAAATCGAAGAAATTCTAATTTTATCATTTTAAAAGTAAATTCTTAAAAGAAAATCAATACAAAATGATAAAAATACCAAATAAGCAACTTGTGATTTTTGGTTGGGGTTTGAAAAATGATGTTTTAATCACAAGATGAAATCAAATTCATTTGGTCTTGATTTTCAATATGAGAATTCACTTTTAAAATGTTTTAAAAACATTAAAAAGGAATTTATTCAAAAAAATACTAATTATATTAAATAAATAATATAAAACTAATTTTTTTGTGGAATAAAATATTTTGGAGTATGAATAAGAAGTGTGTAAAACAGAATTGGAAAATGATGATTTTTGCTATGTAAAAGAATTGGTTGAGTTTTTTTGAGAATAAACTAATGTCACAACATCACATTCGACATCACTCATGATTTTTGAAGATAATAAAAAAGGGAAGATGTCACAACATCACATTTGACATCAGAACTGCACCTTGGTTTTTCAACATCTTTGCTATCAAACTTCAAACATTCATAACTTTCTCAATTTTTAACGAAATTAAAATCCGTAAGAACCTATCTTGACCAATTTTTCGCAAGGAATCCAATGGTATCACTCATACATACTGAAACTTAATGTACAACACACACGGCAAAAAACCAGATCTGCACCTTAAGTTTAAAACAACATAAACTCCACATATAAACATGTTAAAGTGCAAACAGTAGGAGGATCATAACATACACATTAAGGACTACATTTTTGCTTCAAGAATTGTTCAATATGATGCATGTATGTGGACAACAAAGGAAAGCATGATTCAAAGAATTCAAGTTGTGAATTTTACGTCTTTTTTGGAGATTTTGTGCAACCTACCAAGTGCTTTGTTCCAGAAATGATTTGATGCTTTGGACACCCTCAAATGACCTCTTGGATGCTTTTAAGATGATTGGAATCAGCTGGTACCTGCAAAAACACAAACTGTCCCTTTCTTGCAAAAGGGGTTAAAAATGACCAAAATAGCAACTCCCTCAAATGGTCTTCCAGATGGGGGGAACCATTTGGGACAGTTCAAGGATGATATTTGGAGTGTGTTTGAGGTTTTATCTGGTTTGGAAAGTGACTGAATCAAGACACAGCTTGAAAAATGCAAAAAAGTCCAATTTTGAGGTTTTGAGAGGTGACTTTGTGATGTTGTGATTATAGGTCACTTTTGATAGTTTGGACAGCTTACATATGATATATGTGAGGTGTGTGTGTGATTAGTTTGAGTGGAATTCTCTCTAACTCAAAAAATTAGAATTACTTGCTTTGGAAGGCAAATTTGAGGTGAAAGAAGAGATTTTGAGGAAAGCATCTGTTTGATGGCTTTGGTGTACTCAAACTGAGCACAAATGAGCTCTATTTATAGTAGAGCAAGTTTGTTTTGGGATCCACAGTGAATGGCAACTGCAGCAGAGGTTTGGCCAATGTTGTCCAATGAAAATCCAAGTCTCCTCTAGCCATTGACTAGAGGTTAGGGCACAGGCTACTGGTTCCCTAGTCGTTGGAGGAATCTTGACTGAATTCAGTTGCAAATGTGTCAGTCCATGCCACCTCTAAGCATCCATTAAATGCTTCAATCCAAAATTGGAGTTTTGTCCCTCTTTTAGGCCTTTCTAGGTTTGGCATGCTACTTCTTGCTCCAAGGACTTTGGAGGCTTGGCTCAGTGATTGTACCCTTTAGATTTGATCCTCAGATGTGTTCAAAATGATGACAAGGCTTAAAAATTCGTGTGGCACAAGAAATGTGCAAATCTGCCCCATGAAAATTTCAGTTGCGGCAAGCCTTTTTGTAAAATCCATAACTCCCTGCTCGAGTATGCTACATGGACATTCTAGGACTTTCTGGAAAGCTGAGATGATGTACTTCAACTTTCATGTTTGACCCCAAACCTAGTTCAACTTGGATCATGGAGAAAAACAGCCTTGAAGTTGGGACATTCTTGCTGGAAAAATATTAGTGATGTCCTATGCAATGTTGGAACATCAGACAACTTTGAACATTAATAATTCCAAACTTTAATCACTTGTATCTTTTAATCCACTATGATATTTTGAGTTGAAGTGAACTGCATCTTTGATGCTTGTCTTGCATGGTGACAAAGCTTGAAAATTGGGTGGCACAAGAAAAGTGCACAAAATCTGTCCTAAAAAAATCAGCTCGAGCAAGGCCTGTTGTGAGGTTCATAACTCCTTGCTCAAGTTGAATTAATGGGAGTTCTTATACATTTTGGAAAGCCCTAATGACATAATTTAACTTTGATGTTTGACTTTGGTCTTGGTTCAGCTTGCAAAGTCATCAAAAATGGTCTTGAACTTGTGTAGTCAAATCTGTCCTAAAAGCTGTCATGAAAATTCTGCTTTATCAATGCTTTTTACAAAAATCATATATCCTTGATCGAGTATGCTACAAGGACGTTCTAGGAGTTTCTGGAAAGCTGAGATGATGTACTTCAACTTTCATGTTTGACCCCAGACCTGGTTCAACTTGGATCATGGAGAAAAACATCCTTGAAGTTGGGACATTCTTACTGAAAAAATATTAATAATGTCCTATGCAATGTCAGAACATTGGACATTAAGAATTCCCAACTTTGATCACTTATATCTTTCAATCCTAGTGATATTTTGAGTTGATTCCTTCTACAATGTTGAAGTATCAAATACCCTCTTTAAAAGTAGCTCTTACTCAAAATCAATGGATGCTTGGATTAATAGTTACAACCTTGAAAAGTTGTGCACTTGAACATGATTTTAACTTAGAAAAAATTTCTAAGTTTCTTTCAATTTGATCAATTTTGCAATTTTGTATGATTTCTTGATTTAAATTTGATCAAATTAAATCATCCATCATATTTTCTTGAGTAATGGCTTGTGAAGCTCATAGTTGACCAAAAAGTCAAACTTTGACTTTCTGCGTCAGTTGACTTTGTATTAGATGAACTTGAGGCTTGATCCACTTGAAATGTTGCACTCTTGTGCTTAATTCTTGATGTGGGAGTCCTCTTGATCCTTTGTGGATGTTTGAGAGGTTAGACAAGTTGAAGATCATGTCATTCCTTGATTGATCATTTGTCTAAAGGCTCTGAGAGGGCCTGAAACCCTAAGTTTGATTGTAGTGAATGCTCAACAATTCCTTGAGGAGATTGATGAGGCACAAAGGTACATCCATATTGTGGTGATGATTTACACAATGATGGGAAATATTGGTGGTCAAAATTTGGGGTATGACAGATGCCCCTATTTAATCTTCTTGGACCTGAAGGTGTGAATGGCGAAGGTATTCGGGCATTCGGGGTGCAAGATGATTAAATATCAGAATATCCAAAATTTTGATGGCTATGAATGGCAGGTTACACATTCATCTTCTTTTGCTAAGCAACGATGCTTAGAAAAAGTTAAACTTCCCCTCGATCCTGGTTTTCTACCAAGGAACTGGTCTTAGTTGCTGAAATAAACTTCCCCTCGATCCTGGTTTCCTACCAAGGAACTGGTCTAAGTTTCTGAAATAGACTTCCTCTCGATCCTGGTTTCCTACCAAGGAACTGGTCTTAGTTGAAATAAACCTCCCCTCGATCCTAGTTTCCTACCAAGGAATTGGTCTTAGTTTAAATAAACCTCCCCTCGATCCTGGTTTCCTACCAAGGAACTGGTCTTAGTTTCTGATTTAAACTTCCCCTCGATCCTGGTTTCCTACCAAGGAACTGGTCTTAGTTTCTTTTGTCAATAAACTTTATTGACAAGGGACGCTATGTGTAGCGGTTTTCCTTAAACTTCTGGCCGAATTTTCCTGGGGGAGAGCCCATTCGATGGAAAAAGTTTTGATGCCAGACTTGCTGGGGAACCCAGTCGTCTGAGTTGTAGAGGTGTACAAACTTCTCTGTTGGAGATGCCACTTGTTGACTCTATTTGAGGAATGCGAGTCCCTTGAGAGACTGCCTTCACGCTTGGGGATATTACATCATACTTTTCTCAGGATCTTCCCGGAGAAACGCCATATGATGGGATCCAATTTTGAGGTACCGATGACCTTTTCATCAGTGGTTCTTTCGGAGAAAAACTGCCGTATTGCCGAAGCTCCGATAAAGGGGCTCTCTCTAGGGATTTTCCTTAATCTGGGAAAGCAAAAATATCATCTTCAATGGCGAAGAGTGATGCTGACTGAAGGTTCTCTGGTTTTTCAGAGGTCCAAGTTATCAAAGTAGTCCAGGACCTATCTTCAATTCAGAAATAGCTGGAGGCGAGATTGTTCAGATGATTCACTTCCTGACGAGGAAAGAATCGACAACTCGATTGAGAGGACTTTTATCACTAGGGGATAAGACCGACTAGAGTGATAGTGATGCAATATGAATGAGAATGCAAGTAAAATTCATGATTTATGTATGTATATGCTGCCAAAGACTTGACACAACACACAGACTGACGGATGAACACGACTGGATACTCGGCCACTACTGGAGATGAAAGGTATCACCTGGTTCAAGATAGCAATCCTGCCTTGCTTAGGAGACATGGTCCCTGTTGGGAGCACCATTAATCGGGCTTAGGAGATAAGGACTATGCCAAAGATGGCAGATGGATTAGTCGCATCTGACACTGTTGATCCTTCATTCAGGCGCATTGGCGTAGAAGGAGTACTTTGATTCTGCACTTTGAAGTTCGCTTACTTCTGGAGAAGCGGTTGATGCTCTTTTGATGTTCAACAGTCAAAAGAAATTGCCATCTTTATTTTAAAAGCAGAAAAAATTTTACAAGTAAATTCATTTTTGTTTTACTTCAAGAATCGTTGATCATATTAAAATGTCGTTCTGTAAAGCAAAGACAAATGAGAATTACAAACAAAAGCACAAGGGCTCAAATTTTATTGATAAGATGGAGATCAGCCAAACGCGTGATTCCAAAGAGTATATACAAAGCTAGAAAATGGTAATTTACAGGGGAAAGGGCTATGTTGAAACATAACGACCACTATCCTTCTACCAACTTTGAATTCGGGACATCCTGAGCTTCTGTCGAAGATGACCTTGACTGGATTTTTCCTCCGATGGATGGTGTAACTGCTGCTGAGGGACTTGCCTCTATTGAACATAGTTACTTGCCATTATCCCTAATTTTTGCCTGGATTGTACTTTAATGTTTCCAATCCACCGAGATGGTTATTTATCATGTCTCTAATTTTTGCCTGGACCGCCCTTTCGGGTTTTCAGTCCATCGAGACGTTTTTTTTTAGTTTAGGCGAAGTATTTCTTGACTACATCAACATTTGTGGGGTAGGCAAATTCTTCTCCGTCCATGGTGGCAAGTCTCAAGGCGCCGCCTGAGAAAGCTTTCATGACCACATAGGGGCCATCATAATTCGGAGTCCATTTGCCTCGCGAATCAGTGAGAAATGATTGTATCTTCATGAGCAGTTTGAAGATCGGCGCGCATGTCGCGGTCATGAGGAATGTGAATCTGGAGATGTAGTTTAAACGTCCCAGGAATCCTCTGACTTGGTTTTCAGTTTTCAGAGAAGACATTTTTTGAATTGCCTTGACCTTGTTAGGATCAACTTCAATTCCTTTCTGGCTGACGATGAACCCTAAGAGTTTCCCTGAACCGACACCGAAGGTGCATTTGTTGGGATTCAAGCGGAGTTTGTATTTTCTCAACCGCTCGAATAGTTTTGACAGGTGGGTCACATGCTCCTCCTCTGTCTTAGATTTTGCAATCATATCATCGACATACACTTTAATTTCTTTGTGTATCATGTCATGAAACAGAGTAGTCATGGCCCTTTGATAGGTTGCCCCGGCGTTCTTCAAACCGAACGGCATTACCTCGTAACAAAAGGTACCCCAAGGGGTGATGAATGAAGTTTTCTCCATGTCTCTCGGCACCATTTTGATCTGGTTATAGCCCGAGAATCCATCCATGAAGGAGAAAACTTTGAACTTTGTTGTACTGTCTACCAGCATATCAATGTGTGGTAAAGGAAATTCGTCCTTTGGACTTGCCTTGTTTAGATCTCAGTAGTCGACACACATTCTGACCTTTCTGTCCTTTTTCGGAACGGGTACAATATTGGCTAACCATTGAGGATATTCTAATGTGGCGAGGAAACCCGCGTCAATCTGTTTCTGTACCTCTTCTTTGATTTTGATGGCCATGTCCGGATGAGTGCGTCTCAACCTCTGTTTTACCGGCGGACATTCCAATCTCAATGGTAAATGATGTTCCACGATGCTGGTATCCAACCCTGGCATGTCCTGATAGGACCAAGCGAATACATCGGGGAATTCTTTGAGAAGCTTTATCAAACTCTCTTTGGCAGTTGGACTGAGCAGTGTCCCAATCCTGATTTCTTTTCTCTCTTTTTCTGAACCCAAGTTTACCGTTTCCAACGGCTCTTTGTGAGGTTCAATGGACATTTCCTCTTGTCTGAGTAATCGGGAGATCTCTTCTGGAATTTCGTTGTCATCTTCTTCTTCAGCCCCAAATACCGGGAACTCAAAGTTGGGAGAAGGCATCGGATCGTATGTTTCAACGGGGTTTAAAACAAGCAATCTGCATGACACGATGATTCGTGTTTAGAAGAGTTAGAGAAAATGCAAAAGTGTGTGCAGTGTAATTTTTTTTTATTACTGCTTGTTTTTATTATTGAATTGTTTTTTAGGATTACCATTTTTCTGAGAAAAGCGAAAAGAGAAAACATCAATTAATGCGGAAATTACAGAACGACGTTATTTTATTAATGAACAAGTCGATTCTTGAAACTACAGCCCTATAAAACAAAAATTTGTCGCTTTGGGCTAAGCGAAGAGGGAAAATTTACAAAAAGCGAGCCCTATTAAAACATCCGTTTCACCTCGGCAAGGTGAAAGGTTAAAGATGGCAATTACTTTGATTGGCGAACGACCTTCGGAATATAGACAGCAACCCATTGGCGGCGAACTCCTCGGTGAATCACAAAGTCTGGCACCTTCCTTGATTTGTCTTCAGAAATAACGCTGATTTCTGGTGGAGCAGGATCATTGGAACCTGTTTCCCAGGCAGAGTTGTCGTAGGAGAATTCCTCTGTTGCATTTTGAATAGCATTTGTGCTCTCAGTTGTACCTCCCCATCCAGTTGGCTGGATATCTTCGAGCCTGATACGAGAGCTTTCGAGAGCGGTGTATTTGACCATATAGTCGTACTTTCCACTCGGTTGTCCCAAGGTGTCCCACGCTTCTTTTGAACTGGAGGAGTCATCCCTCTCGATGACGTTGACCTTGGGAAAAGCATAGTTGATGAATTCAAGTCCTGCAAACGTTGCAAATTCATCGTCATGTTGAGTAGTTTCTGAATGACCTGAGTGTTGATCCCATGACATGGTGGGGACACAGGTATTATGTTCAATGATACTCAGCTGAGTTTCATTACTCGGCTGACTTTATGGCCCCAAGTCTCCTGGGTAAGGCTACCACATTGGCAAGCCAACCATCGGGCCATAGTAATTGTGGTCAAAATTGTCTTTCATCAGAGTGTCCTCCTCTAATGAATTTGGCGGAGCACGACATCCTTCCGGATCACAACCTCCGTATATCATTTTGACGTCTGACCATGGTATAAATCTCGGACTCTGTGCGGGATAGAAAAATGGCGTAGGCACCTCTTCCTGAGACATATAATCGTCCTCGTTAAGATAGGACTTCCATTCTTCATTTGTGTCGGAGGGATCCTCCTCATTGATAGCATGGACTATTTGAGACACTAGGTGAAGGAAACCTCTACTGTGGAAGAAGTTCTGAATGGGATGAAGACTTTCATCGTTAGCAGCTGTCCGGGTATAGGTTGCAGAAAAACCAAGACCCTTCTTTGTTTTATTGTCAGTAGGAATGACAAGCTGTCCCCATCCTGTTGTATCGGTACTCTCGACCGCTTTAATAGCATCTTTGTATGAGGAAATTGAAGTTCCTCCTCCGGATTGTTCGTCCTTGTGTAACGAAAGTGCTTGGAACTGGGTTCCGATTACCCCTTCTGGTTCCACATAAGTGGATGACAATAAATTGCTGACGAGCAAGGCCTGTTCCCCACAGACTGTGATGAGTTGGCCGTTCTGGACGAACTTTAAATTTTGGTGGAGGGTCGAGGTGACCGCTCCAGCCTTATGTATCCAAGGTCTTCCTAATAAACAACTGTACATTGCCCGGATGTCCATGACATGGAAAGTAACTTGGAAAGTGTGAGGACCAATAGTTATGGGAAGATCAACTTCGCCGATAACCGTTTTTCTGGATCCGTCGAACGCTTTGACGATGACCTCACTCGTTCTCATCGGAGGGCCCTTGAATGATAATTGCATCAAAGTGGACTTCGGCATAACATTCAAGGCTGACCCTGTGTCTACCAGTACGCTGGCTAAAGCATCGTCCTGGCAGTTGACTGTGATATTGAGTGCCATGTTATGACGGCGACCCTCTTCAGGTAATTCCTCATCGCTAAATCCCAAGTTATTGCAAGAAGTGATGTTAGAGACAATACTATCAAACTGTCTGATTATTCGATCCTGTTCCACAAATGCCTACTCCAAGACTTTCTGTAGAGCCTCCCTGTGCGCTTCTGAACTGAGTAACAGTGATAATACCGAGATCTTTGAAGGAGTATGTAACAGTTGATCGACAATGTTGTATTCACTCCTTTGGATGAGCTTAGTATCTCATCGTTGTTTTTCGAAAGGTCGGGATTACTGGATTGACCGACTGGTGGATCGGGAGCTTCTGTCTAAAGTTCCTTTTCTTTGTTAGACTCTCCAACTCCTCTGTTGAAGATTCTACCACTCCGTGTTACACGACTGATGTCTGCAATATTCACGACGGAGGGTAATGGAATTTCCTTTCCATTTTC
This sequence comes from Lathyrus tuberosus, assembly GCA_022829125.1. NCBI lineage: Eukaryota > Viridiplantae > Streptophyta > Magnoliopsida > Fabales > Fabaceae > Lathyrus > Lathyrus tuberosus. The sequence continues at coordinate 1,982,437 of JALAZF010000237.1, forward strand.
AATTATCGTTGCACCGTATTTGTAAGGGATTGCCTTAGCTGATTCATACGGTAGTGGTCCCGACAAATAGATGACTATGGGAACCTTCTGGTTTTTCTGACCATCGTACGTAACTTCGATCCGTTCCCGGTTGGGAATTCTTGATTCGTCAAGCAGAGGGATAATGGAGAAAACATCCCTAGTTCTTTGATGATCAGAGATTACAACAACGTCCTCAATTTGAATGGCAAGGTAGTTCGGCGACCAATTGATGGGTCCGGAACTTGGATACGGGCGAATCTCTCCACGATCTACCTGCCCCTAGAGAGCTGCTCGCACAAGGTAGCATCCTTGGTTACTTTCCGAACAGACTCCACAACGTTCATAATTGTGTGGTGGCACCTGGCCACGCCCACTTTAAATACAATGTAACCTCACTAGGTTAGCTTCCCTGGATCTGACATCCTGACTTTGACACCGAGTGGGGTTTCTGTTATTGATACTAATTTGCTTAGTATCTTCATTCATGTAGATTGGCATCCACCAATGATTTAACAAGTGCTGAAGTGCTTCCTGGACAGGGGCACATCCCTGATCGTTTTCGCAACCCGCTTTACAGCTGTGATAATTATGTGTACAAGAATCCGAGTCGGACTTGCTCAGCATGGAGCTCTACCAAGTTGGTATTCATCAAGCGAATATCAAAGATTTGAACCATGTTGATCTGATAGGGATTCCTATCATGGTAGTCCTGGATCCATCCGAGATCCATCTGACGCTGGAGGGCCTCCTGTATGAAAGAGCATCCCTGTTTGTTTACCGAGCAAGTCAGACAAGAACTGTAATCGTGTCGCGGCAGATTATGGTACTGGCTTTGCCTTGAGTGCATTGCCACTAAGTTGGCATTCATCGCATGGATGTCGTGGTCCTGAATAACGTTGGAATTCATGTAAGCCATGTTAACTCCACGAACTCGGTGCTCTTGGATCCATCCGAGATCCATCTGTTCCTGCAGAGCTGCTTGCACCACAGAACATCCTTGATTGTTTTTAGAGCAGACATCACATTGGTGATAATTATGAGGTGGCACATGGCCGTACCCACTCTGTCTACAATGCATCTTGACCAGATTGGTCCTCAACAAGAGTACATCGTGAATTTGATAGACATTGTTAAATTCTTTCTCAATCAGGTTGACTGCAGCTTTCTCATGTTGAGGCAGCGGGTTTGTGAGAACATTGGGATTCGTATCTTTGAAAGATAAGAGCCCTCTCCTAACAAGCTTTTGCACGTCAGACTTGAAATTGAGACAATTCTCTATGTTATGCCCTGATCCTCCTTGATGATAAGGGCATGTCTGATCTGCTTTGAACCAAAAAGGTGGATTTTTCAGTACTGTAAGAGGAGACTTAGTCTGGATGTGCCCCTTAGCCAGTAGTAACAGAAATAGTTCTGCGTATAACATGGGTATAGGATCAAACCTGGTGACCGTGTTGTACGGTTGTTATTGTATGGAGGAAGAGCCTGCTGAAGAGGCTGTTGTGTCCTTTGCTGATTAGGTTGGCTATGTGCAACCTGAGGTTGATACGTAGGAATAGGCGCAGGACTGATAGCAGGAGTTACAGCTGCTACCGGTTGATAACTTTGCCTTTGCTTTCCGAGATAGATATTCCCAATACCTTGCTCTTTTTCTTAGGGAGAGCACTACCGTATCGTTTTGTACTACTCGATGATTCAGCGTCTTTTACCAAACGTCCTTCTCGGACGGCTTCCTCAAGACGAACTCCCATGCCCACCATCTCGGTGAAATCACTGGGCGCACTGGCAACCATTCTATCATAGTAAAATGAGCTTAAGGTTTTTAAGAAGATCTTTGTCATCTCTTTTTCCTCAAGAGGTGGACAAATCTGAGCGGTAATTTCACGCCATCTTTGAGCGTACTCCTTAAAGGTTTCCTTGTCCTTTTGTGACATTGATCTGAGTTGATCTCTTTCCGGTGCCATGTCCAAATTATATTTGTATTGTTGGACAAAGGCAGTACCAAGATCTCTGAATGTACTAATCGTAGCACGGTTTAAACCCATGTACCATTTTAGTGCGGCACCGGTTAAACTATCCTGAAAGTAGTGAATCAGTAGGTCTTGATTCTCCATCTGAGCTGACATCCGCTGAGCGTACATCACCAGATGGCTCTGAGGACAAGAGTTACCCTTGTATTTTTCAAAGTCAGGCACTTGAAATTTGTGTGAAACTTTCACATTGGGGACCAGACAAAGGTCTGCGGCATCCTTTCCAAATAAATCCTGACCGCGGATGTCTTGCAGTTCCTTCTGCATTTCCAGGAATTATTCCTGGAATTCATCCATTCTATCGAACATAGTTTCCTTCTTACCAGAAGGTATCAGTGGAATCTGTCCTTTCGGGACAGTGTGCACCACAGGGGCTGGTACCGTGACTATGGCAGTGAATCTTGGCGTTTCCCGAAGTTTGTAACCTTCAGGAGTCTTCAGTATGCCCCTGGCATCTTCACTTTCCTGAAGTTTGTAACCTTCAGGCCCAGTGGCTTCTGTTATGATTCCCTGATCTTCAGTGATCGGCGGAACATATCCTTCCGGGATATAGTTAAGAGGCATGCCCCAAGGACGATCTTTCGGCATTTGATACCTAGGATCATACTTCTCCACTATGGGCGTTGAGGTGATCTCTGAGATCACAGTCCTTTGTAGCTGAGCTTCTGCCATGGTTTGCATGTCGTTACGAAGCTTTCTCATATCCTCTCTCAGAGCGTCGATCTCTTATTTCAACTCTCTATTTTCTTCCTCGAGATCATCCATCTTTTTCTGACGATTGGCCCGAGTATTATACGAATGAGACAGTTTGACTCTAGAATCGAGACACAAACGTGAGATTCGTAGGTAAGAAGAATACGCGATGTGAGAATGATGAATGCAATGATTATATTAATTGTTTTTTGGTTTAATCAAAATAAACTTCGACAATTAGATTGCAAATATCAAACAGTGGGGAAACCCCTTTTTATTGAATTCCAAGGATTACAGAAATGGAAATACAGTAGATTACAAGGTGCAGAAACAGAAACCTAAGCTAATGGGTCCCGAGTCCTCTCTGAAGAGAAATCAGGTGCTGACTCTGGTACTTTCCTTTTCTTTGACCGGGGCTCTTGGGCCGTTGACGGGTTGTCATTCCTTTGCCAGGTGAAAGGAGCGAGCAAATTCCTTTGGTAATCTTGATTCTCTACAGCATGTTGCTCCAAAATTTCAATCAGAGCGTTCTTTTCTTTCAGTAGTTGCTGTATTTTGATGCACTCTACGTTGAGGGTGCGGTACTTGTTCTTCCAAGACCTTTTCTCCCGTTGAACTTTGTTGAGAGTAACTTGAAGCTTTTCAGTCTCAGTCATGAAGTACATGACAGACTCCCTCGGTGGAAGAACTCCATGACGAGGATAAGGCATCTTTAGCTTGAGAGCTCTAGTTTGTACCCAGTGGAGATAAGGCTCCACCGAGACACAGTCCGGTTTTCCTAGAGACTCACGTCCTTTCTTATGAACATGTTTCCAAGCGTGCACTATTTCCGTCTTTAGTGCTCTGTCACTTTCTCCTTCCTTGAAGAAAAGACCTTCCAAATGAACACTCCGTGGGACGTGTCTCATCGGGTATCCAAATTGACGACGAACAAGAACTGGATGGTAATTGATTCCTCCCTTAGTTCCTATAAGGGGTACGTTGGGGAAGTTTCCACAATGGTCAATGATCATAATTCCGTCATAAATCCTATTACACCAGTCAATGTCAGAGTTGGTGAGGGACATGATTTTCTGCGACCAACGTAAGCCACTCTTGTGATCCCAAAAAGCAGCAGACTTGGGAAAATGGGAGATAAATCATTTGTATAGCATAGGTACACAGCACGTGATCTCCCCTCCACTGTACAAATTTCCCAAGTGTACAGAATGATACGCATCTGCGAGCAAAGTCGGCACAGGGTTTCCAATGAGAAAAACTTTAATGGAGTTGATATCGACAAAGTTATTAATGTTGGGCAACAAAAATAACCCGTAGGTGAGTAAAACAAAGATGCTTTCAAAAGCAGTCACGTTCTCGATACTGGCGAAGTACAGGGCTTTCTTTGTCAAGAACTGGGCTGGCAAACCTTGTATGTCACCCTTAGTGGTCATGTGAGTCCTGACCTCAGACTCGTCCAAATGAATTGCTCTTGCAATGGTCTGATTCTTTGGAATTTCTTCCAGTCCAGAAAATGGAGCTCGATCAGTGATGTGTAGATTAATCAGATGAGAATATTCCTCCAGCGTTGGTGCTAGCTGGTAATCCGGGAATGTGAAACAGTGATAGACCGGATCGTAGAACTGAATGAGCGCATCCATGATTCCCTCAATCACATGGACTCTTAGCAGAGATAGCAAACCTCCGTACTTGGCTCTGAAAGCCTCGTGGTTTGTGATCATCCTCGCCGAACCTCTTAAATCCTCTAGTTTTGGAATCCTGAAGGTGTACTTATGAGTTATCCTTCTACTGAAATCCATTAGCGTAATCCTTTTCTCTGATATTTGCAATCACAATCTTAGTTTAATTTGAAAAACAGAGAGACTAGAAGAGAAATTTTTTTGAATGTTTTAATGTTCTTTAAATGAATGCATGAATGCAGCACACAAAAACATAGAAAAAACATGGGGTCAAAGGGTCGGTGTCATGAAGTCAAGGCTCTACCCATCCCCAAAGGTTTATACTAGGGTGATTTTTTGTACCTGTACTCAAAATCATCAGCTCCTCCCAGGATAACAAACAGCAAGCAAATCGCCAGCGAGCTGTATAAAATCTTAGAGTAAATGCTATTCACCGAGAATAGATCATCAGTCTCAAATGAGGGTAGTATCGCGTGACAACTATTTCCGATAGCTTCCGCACTATAAAAGGGTTGGCTCCTCAGCTTCTCAGACGTCACAATTGGCCCATTGCCTATGAGAGAGAATGGGTTGCATTGGGAAGTCTCCACTGAGGTTGATGGTCGACCTCGTCGCCACCACTTATCTTAAGTGTATACTCAATCTTTCCACATGCGGCATCACACGCATTCCCATTAGCAGAAAAGTAAACACAGATATCAATTAGGAAAAGCAGTATATATATTTGTCCTAATGTCCTAGACTTTTAAAAAGCTAAGAATCTTATGTTCCTGACAGAAAATGGTTCCCCGGCGGAGACGCCATTCTGTGGTTTCATTCCAAATTAACGGCGTTTTGACCTAAGATCCTAGTGACGTCAAGGTTTCTACCTAGGGGACAAGAAGAGAACAAGATCCCTAAAGACTCCCCAGCAGAGTCGCCATTTTTCTGTTGGAAAATGGGGACGATGATGACTAAGGTAAAACAGATCCTCATGACACTCCCCAACAGAGTCGCCATTTTTCTGTAGCGAGTGATTTTTGGATGTGGTTGCGAAGCACGATCGCTCTGGTACTACAGCTCGACTCATTTTTTATCCTATTAAAGCTAATGAAGGAAGGGAAATAGATGTCTCCAATTAACCCTGCTTGTATACTGAGGTTAAACAGTCAAAACTGTTGGTTTACAAATGCTACAAAGATTCGGGGTTTCTCCTAGGTTATTTTGTTGAAAAGGGGTGCTTTAGGCTATCGGTTAGGATGTTAGGTCAGATATATGAAAGTATGGGATTTTGGGTTTTTGTTTAGTGTGCTCGATAAGATTTTTCTTTCAATCTTATGCCTACGTATTCCCGTTTTTTTCTGAAACAGGGAAATCAGAGCGATCGCAGTTCCTCCTATTCTATGGGAGGAAATGGTTGTTTTGGTGTCTTGTTCAAAGCCCAAGACGTGAAGCTAAAGGTGGTTTGTATCTTGTTCAAAGCCCAAGATGTGAAGTTGAAGGGTCTATTTGTATCTTGTTCAAAGCCCAAGATGTGAAGCTAAAGGTTTGACTTTAGATAGAATTTGTCATCTCTAGAAAGGGGTTTGTATGTCACAACTTTTTATAAAGGAGAATTACTTTAACCGGGATTTGTGAATCCGGCAATGCCATAATTTCCTTTATAGGGGATTTCCAACCTGAAGGAGAAGACTTTAACTCAATGTAGAGCAATGCCATCTTTCCTTAGGAATTTCTCATGCTAAAAGAGGGACAGTGGCATGGATGTAGATGATCCAGAGGCTTGCCGCTTACATTGATTAGATGAAGGGGAAAGAGTTGTTGATGTTTGTGTACTGTGAACGAGGCACAACTTTGATGCTAAAAGGTTGATTGGATCAACCAGTGGTTTTCTTATACAAAGCCTAAGACGAGGCTGGTGGCCCAACAAGAGGGAGTTTTTGTGTGTCTCGTACGAAGCCCGAGAGAGAGGCTAAAAGGGTTGACTCAACAGGAGAATCTTTTATACTCAACAAGAGAGTGTTTTTGTATCTCGTACGAAGCCCGAGATGGAGGCTAAAGATGGTGACTCACCAAGAGAATCTTTTATACTCAATAAGAGAGTGATTTTGTATCTCGTACGAAGCCCGAGATGGAGGCTAAAAGGTGATTGACACAACAAGAGTGTCTTTTATACTCAACAAGAGAGTTTTTTTTTGGTATCTCGTATGAAGCCCGAGATGGAGGCTAAAATTGTTAGCTCCGCTGGGGAGAATCATTGTACAAAGCCCAAGAGGAGGCTATGATGCTGTTTCAGTTGAGTGACAGGTCCAGTATGCTGATTTAAAGAGAAAATCAGTTCTTATATGAGTAATGTTTGCACTCAGGGATTTTTTATTCGAGGATCAAGGTTATTTCCTGTTCTTTAAGGAAATGGGAAATCCAAAAGGTATTGAGACTGTCTGAGTCTACGGGTTTCCTTCCTATTTTTGAAGGGAGCTTGAGAATGTCTTTGAGACTCAAGGAAACTAGACTGTCCAAGTCTAGAGTTTCATCTTTTGTACTATGCTTTGAGAAACAGTAGTAGACTCTTGGAAAGACTGTTCTATTAAGATGACTGATTTCTGTTCCTATACCTCTAGGAGGTCGTCGGGACAATTTGTATGAAGCCCAAGAGGAGGCTGAAAACTTTTAAGAAGCCGAGAGGTCCTTATATGAAGCCCAAGAGGAGGCTATCATTCCCGGAGGAAGAATCATTATACGAAGCCTAAGAGGAGGTTGTGAATACTTCTAAGAAGCCGACGGGTCCTTGTACAACGCCCAAGAGGAGGCAGGGATGCTTTTAGGAAGCCTGCGGGTCCTTGAACAATGCCCAAGAGGAGGCCGATGCTTTTAAGAAGCCGATGGGTCCCCAAACCCCGAGAAATTCAAGACAGGCCATTCACGAGGAATAGATCAAGCCAGGAAAATTCGAGAATTTGGAAGAAACTCAAGAGATGTCATTCACGGAGAAAAGATCATCTCTGGGGAGTAGAGTTTCTTGACAAGTGCTTTTAAGAAGCCTGTGGGTCCCCAAACCCCGAGAAATTCAAGACAGGCTATTCACGAGGAATAGATCAAGCCAGGAAAGTTCGAGAATTTGGAAGAAACTCAAGAGATGCCATTCACGGAGAAAAGATCATCTCTGGGGAATAGAGTTTCTTGACAAGTGCTTTTAAGAAGCCTGTGGGTCCCCAAACCCCGAGAAGTTCAAGACAGGCTATTCACAAAGAATAGATCAAGCCAGGAAAGTTCGAGAATTCGGAAGAAACTCAAGAGATGCCATTCACGGAGAAGAGATCATCTCTGGGGAATAGAGTTTCTTTGACAACTTCTACAAGCGACAGTCTATGAAAGGGTTCACCGAGAATGATGCCTTTCATATCTCCATATTGTTTAACCCCAAGAGGAGGGAAAACTGTGTCTGGTGATCCTATGGGGATCTAGGTTTGACTATTTAAGAGTGATCAACGGGCTTAATGCTAGACGTAGTTGCCAAGGATACTCTAAATATCTATACTATTATTACACAGTTGATATGAGTTTATGAAATAAGACTTACAGTGAAACAGCCCCATAATACAGTTATATTTATATGAAAGCGGTAAATAAAAGCATGTAAACACTTACTCAGTTGTAGAGCTTCCATGCTGTTTGGTTAGTTGTTCAACAAAGAAAGATTGAAAAACAACAGTATATTCAAAATCAAAGGAGAAAGTGCTTTGAAAAAGAAAGTTTTTGGGGCTTACAGCTCAAGGAGAGGCCCAGGGTTTTATCAGTGAGCGCACTGTTGTTTTGTACAGAGGGATTTATACAAGTGACTGAGGCCCAAAGAATGGTTTTTTGTACAAAGGGATGGGTCTTCACTCTCTCAAGAGGCCCAAAGGGTTTAAAGAAAAAAGAGTGGGGCTTATAACACGAGGGTAGGCCCAAAGTTTTTTTTTCTGTTTGAAATGGCGATCGCGCCGAGATTTTCTTTTAACGCGAAGGGGCTTATACAATATCTGAGTCCCAAAATGTTTTGGTTAAAAGGGGATTGGGTCTTACACTCTAATAGAGGCCCAAGTGAGTTTTAAGAAAAGAAATGGGTCTTACTACTCGAGGGTAGGCCCAAGGTTTTTTTGTTTTGAAAAGGCGACGATCGCGCCGTTTGTTTTTGACGGTATCGGGACTTATACAATACACTAAGGCCCAAAAATGATTTGGTCAAAAAAGGATTGGGTCTTACACTCTATTAGAAGCCCATGAGTGTTTGAAAAAGTTTTATGATGGTAAAAATCGAAGAAATCCTAATTTTATCATTTTAAAAGTAAATTCTTAAAAGAAAATCAATACAAAATGATAAAAATACCAAATAAGCAACTTGTGATTTTTGGTTGGGGTTTGAAAAATGATGTTTTAAGCACAAGATGAAATAAAATTCATTTGGTCTTGATTTTCAATATGAGAATTCACTTTTAAAATGTTTTAAAAACATTAAAAAGGAATTTATTCACAAAAATTCTAATTATATTAAATAAATAATATAAAACTAATTTTTTTGTGGAATAAAATATTTTGGAGTATGAATAAGAAGTCTGTAAAACAGAATTGGAAAATGATGATTTTTGCTATGTAAAAGAATTGGTTGAGTTTTTTTTAGAATAAACTAATGTCACAACATCACATTCGACATCACTCATGAGTTTTGAAGATAAGAAAAAAGGGAAGATGTCACAACATCACATTTGACATCGGAACTGCCCCTTGGTTTTTCAACATCTTTGCTATCAAACTTCAAACATTCATAACTTTCTCAATTTTTAACGACATTAAAATCCGTAAGAACCTATCTTGACCAATTTTTCGCAAGGAATCCAATGGTATCACTCATACATACTGAAACTTAATGTACAGCACACACAAGGCAAAAAACCAGATATGCACCTTAAGTTTAAAACAACATAAACTCCACATATAAACATGTTAAAGTGCAAACAGTAGGAGGATCATAACATACACATTAAGGACTACATTTTTGCTTCAAGAATTGTTCCATATGATGCATGTATGTGGACAACAAAGGAAAGCATGATTCAAAGAATTCAAGTTGTGAATTTTACCTCTTTTTTGGAGATTTTGTGCAACCTACCAAGTGTTTTGTTCCAGAAATGATTTGATGCTTTGGACACCCTCAAATGACCTCTTGGATGCTTTTAGGATGATTGGAATCAGCTGGTACCTGCAAAAACACAAACTGTCCCTTTCTTGCAAAAGGGATTAAAAGTGACCAAAATAGCAACTCCCTCAAATGGTCTTCCAGATGGGGGGAACCATTTGGGACAGTTCAAGGATGATATTTGGAGTGTGTTTGAGGTTTTATCTGGTTTGGAAAGTGACTGAATCAAGACATGGCTTGAAAAATGCAAAAAAGTCCAATTTTGAGGTTTTGAGAGGTGACTTTGTGATGTTGTGATTACAGGTCACTTTTGATAGTTTGGACAGCTTACATATGATATATGTGAGGTGTGTGTGTGATTAGTTTGAGTGGAATTGCTCTCTAACTCAAAAACTCGGAATTACACTCTTTGGAAGGCAAATTTGAGGTGAAAGAAGAGATTTTGAGGAAAGCATCTGTTTGATGGCTTTGGTGTACTCAAACTGAGCACAAATGAGCTCTATTTATAGTAGAGCAAGTTTGTTTTGGGATCCACAGTGAATGGCAACTGCAGCAGAGGTTTGGCCAATGTTGTCCAATGAAAATCCAAGTCTCCTCTAGCCATTGACTAGAGGTTAGGGCACAGGCTGCTGGTTCCCTAGTTATTGGAGGAATCTTGATTGAATTTAGTTGCAAATGTGTCAGTCCATGCCACCTCTAAGCATCCATTAAATGCTTCAATCCAAAATTGGAGTTTTGTCCCTCTTTTAGGCATTTCTAGGTTTGGCATGCTACTTCTTGTTCCAAGGACTTTGGAGGCTTGGCTCAGTGATTGTCCCCTTTAGATTTGATCCTCAGATGTGTTCAAAATGATGACAATGCTTAAAAATTCGTGTGGCACAAGAAATATGCAAATCTGCCCCATGAAAAATTTAGATGCAGCAAGCCTTTTTGTAAAATCCATAACTCCCTGCTCGAGTATGCTACATGGACGTTCTAGGACTTTCTGGAAAGCTGAGATGATGTACTTCAACTTTCATGTTTGACCCCAGACCTGGTTCAACTTGGATCATGGAGAAAAACAGCCTTGAAGTTGGGACATTCTTGCTGGAAAAATATTAGTGATGTCCTATGCAATGTTGGAACATCAGACAACTTTGAACCTTAATAATTCCAAACTTTAATCACTTGTATCTTTTAATCCACTATGATATTTTGAGTTGAAGTGAACTGCATCTTTGATGCTTGTCTTGCATGGTGACAAAGCTTGAAAATTGGGTGGCACAAGAAAAGTGCACAAAATCTGTCCTAAAAAAATCAGCTCGAGCAAGGCCTGTTGTGAGGTTCATAACTCCTTGCTCAAGTTGAATTAATGGGAGTTCTTATACATTTTGGAAAGCCATAATGACATACTTTAACTTTGATGTTTGACTTTGGTCTTGGTTCAGCTTGCAAAGTCATCAAAAATGGTCTTGAACTTGTGTAGTCAAATCTGTCCTAAAAGCTGTCATGAAAATTCTACTTTATCAATGCTTTTTACAAAAATCATATCTCCTTGCTCGAGTATGTTACAAGGACGTTCTAGGACTTTTTGGAAAGCTGATATGATGTACTTCAACTTTCATGTTTGGCCCCAGACCTGGTTTAACTTGGATCATGGAGAAAAACATCCTTGAAGTTGGGACATTCTTACTGAAAAAATATTAATGATGTCCTATGTAATGTCAGAACATTGGACATTAAGAATTCCCAACTTTGATCACTTATATCTTTCAATCCTTATGATATTTTGAGTTGATTCCTTCTACAATGTTGAAGTATCAAATACCCTATTTAAAAGTAACTCTTACTCAAAATCAATGGATGCTTGGATCAATAGTTGCAACCTTGAAAAGTTGTGCACTTGAACATGATTTTAACTTAGAAAAAATTTCTAAGTTTCTTTCAATTTGATCAATTTTGCAATTTTGCAATTTTCTTGAGTAATGGCTTGTGAGGCTCATAGTTGACCAAAAAGTCAAACTTTGACTTTCTGCGTCAGTTGACTTTGTATTAGATGAAGTTGAGGCTTGATCCACTTGAAATGTTGCACTCTTGTGCTTAATTCTTGATGTGGGAGTCCTCTTGATCCTTTGTGGATGTTTGAGAGGTTAGACAAGTTGAAGATCATGTCATTCCTTGATTGATCATTTGTCTAAAGGCTCTGAGAGGGCCTGAAACCCTAAGTTTGATTGTAGTGAATGCTCAACAATTCCTTGAGGTGATTGATAAGGCACAAAGGTACATCCATATTGTGATGATGATTTACACAATGATGGGAAATCTTGGTGGTCAAAATTTGGGGTATGACAATCATCTGACTCACAAACCCCAATCATAGCTCTAACAAGCTTAGCTGATTCATCTTCATATTCACTTTCACTATCAGTCTAGGAAGCAGATAACCCCTTTTTCTGCTTTATGAGAAAAGTAGGACATTCCTTCTTGACATGACCATACCCTTCACACTCATAGCATTAGACTCCCTTGTCATTATTGGACTTTTCTTCATCTCTAGTTTTCTTCCCCTGATCTCCTGATCTATTGGTGTCAGATGTGATGTTCTTGATATTAGGATTATAACTCCTATTTATCCTCTTCATAACATTATTAAACTGTCTTCCCAGCAAAACAATGGCATGGGGCAGCTCCTCCTGAGACTCAGCCCCCTTCTCTTTCTTAGAATCTTCAGAACTAGATACCAAAGCTATACTTTTGGTTTTCTTTTCAGGTTCCTCTTCCATTCCTAATTCAAAGGTTTGAAGAGAACCTATCAACTCAGCAACCCTCATCTTGCTGATGTCTTGGGCTTCTTCTATAGTTGTTACCTTCATTTTATATTTCTTGGGAAGAGATCTAAGAATTTTCCTTACCAGCTTCTCTTCAGTCATTCTTTCTCCTAAAGCACTAGAAGCATTGGACAGCTCAAGAATATTCATGTGGAAATCATGGATAGTCTCATCATCCTTCATCTTCAGATTTTCAAACTTTGTTGTCAAAAGTTGAAGTCTTGACATCTTGACTTTGGAGGTTCCTTCATGAGTAGTCTTCAAGATATCCCATGCATCCTTAGCTACTTTACAAGTGTTGACCAACCTGAAGATGTTCTTATCAACACCATTGAATATGGAATTCAAGGCTTTAGAATTCCCAAGGGCAAGCTCATCTTCTTCCTTGGTCCATTCTTCTTCAGGTTTCACTTTTGAGCTACCCTCTACTTCCTTTCCATTCTCATCCTTTTCCACAAAAACAGGATGTTTCCATTCTTGCATAATAGCCTTCCAAGCCCTGTTGTCTAATGACTTCAAGAAGGTAACCATCCGTGGTTTCCAATAGTCATAATTAGAGCCATCTAGAATAGGGGGTCTATTCACAAATCCACCAGTCTCCTTGTCCATTGCACCAGAAAGTATCAGCCCTAGATCTCACCCAGATGCAGAGCAGGATGCCTGCTCTGATACCAATTGAAATTCTGGTATCAAATGTGTGATGTTAAGTGCGATGTCACAACAACACACTCTGCTAATATGAACAAGGCAATAACAAGCAGTAAATAACACAATGAATTGTTCACCGAGTTCGGTCTAACTACCTACGTCTGGGGGCTACCAAGCCAGAGATGAAATTCACTATTAGTTGTATTAAATTACAGACTCAACAATCCCAGTTGACATCTACCTAACTTAATCACTATCTAATGACACTTCTACCTAAGAAACCACTTAGGTATGAGAAACCACTCACTCCCTAAATCACCTCACGGATACAATCCAATGATTACACTTTAAAACCCACCTTGATTCTGCTTAACAGCTTTGATCAAGAACAATGCACTCTTGCTTAAAAGCTCTAGAGTGAATACACTTACAACTCAAAATAGTAACACCAATTCAAACATGAATGGTTTACAAAAACACACACGAAGACACAAATGACACTCAGTCTTTAGCTCTCTTTCTTCGTTCTTTTCCAACAAGGGTTGAGGCAGCTTTTATATAATTCTGACTTGGGCTTGGATCTCTTCCACAAATATCTGATTTGATTTGTTTTAAAACCAGAATTTAAAACAAATTTGATCTTCAAATATTTTTAAATCTCTCCAAATCAGCCATAATGTTAGTTACAGAATCTGCTCCATGATCTGCAAAATTATCTGATTGAAAATATCTTCTCCAAGAAATTCGCATCCAATCTCTCTAACAGATCTCCTCAAAACTTACTAACATGCGCAACGCTAAAACATCACAATCTGATGTTCTGATGTTCTGATGTTTTGATATAGTTATGTCAAGACATCACTTATAACATCAGCATATAAAACTTCAACCCTTCAACAGCTAATGTTAGGAACCAATGTTATGACATCAGACATATGACATCAACATTGTTCAACTTTGTTTTACCAAAATTCCAGCTAATACAAGAACTAACACTCCACTCAACAGTGTCATACACTTTCTATAAATCCATTTGTAACATACACTTGGGAGGACCATTTTTTGCAGAATAGCCCCTGATGAGATCATAAGCCATGAGAATGTGGTCATGAATTCTCTTGCCTGGGACAAAAGCAGCATGGCTGCTATGAACTAATTTACTAATGACAGAACCAAGCCTTTTGGTGAGAATCCTAGATATTAGCTTGTAGACAATTGTGCAACAAGAGATTCGCCTGTAATCCTTCATTCTAATAGCAGAGTTGTGTTTAGGAATCAGAGTAACAATTGTATAGTTGATAGATTTGTATAACCTGTTCTTCTCAAAGAAATCCTTAATGGCATAAATGGTATCATGCTTGATAATCTTCCAAGTTTCCTTGTAGAACTTTGCATTATACCCATCCAAACCAGGAGCAGAATTATCTTTCAACCCTTTCAAACTCTTAAGAATTTCTTCCTCAATGATGGGAGCTATTAGGTTTGCCCTTTAAATAGCATTCAATTGAGGGTCTTTCCTCATTGCTTCAATATCAATACTAGCCAGGTTCTGGTTAGAGGAACCAACAAGATCCTTATAATACATCACAATTTTAGTCTTTATATCACTTTGATGAGTTAGGATTTTACCTTTATCATTTTCTAATATGTCTAGTTGATTTTGTCTTTGTCTAGCCTTTAGAGAGGCATGGAAGTAAGAGTTGTTACCATCTTCTAATCTCAACCACACCACCTTAGCCTTTTGTTTGCTCTCCTCTATGTTGCTGAGCCTCAGAATTTCAGTTGTCCACTCTTTCACTTTGTCAATTGCCTGCACATTCATTCTATTTTTAATTAAGTGATCCTGGGCCTTTGAAAGCTCTTATCTGGCCTGCATAAGCTGATTAGTGATTCCATAAAAGGTCTTGATCATGTTCCTAATGACAGTTTGCAGTCTAATGAGTTTATTCCATAATCTGTACATAGGTTTGCCATTGATAGGCTAGTCCTAATTTTTCTTTACAGCTTCATTGAAACCAATCTTTTGGATGATGACATTTTGGAATTTGAAGGGAGTTCTAGCAGGTTTGTTGATCTTATTTGTCTGTAAACAAAGTAAGGCATGGTCAGACACTCCATGGTTCATAATTGAAAGCTTGTGGTTCATGAATTTTTGCTGTTAATCCAAACTCCCTATGAATCTGTCAATTCTTGAATATATCATGTTATCTCTTTGTTTGTTCAAAGCACAAGACTGAAGCTAAATGGAGTATTTGTGTGTTGTTCAAAGCCCAAGATTGAAGCTAAATGGAGTATTTGTGTCTTGTTCAAAGCCCAAGATTAAAGCTAAAAGGTTTGACTGAGAGAGAATTTGCCATCTCTAAAGGGAGACATCTCGTCTGTTTATCACGACTGTTGGGTGACTATTTATAAAGGAGGAATACTTTAACTGGGATATATTAATCCAGAAATGCCATAATTTCCTTTGTGAGGGATTTGTCCTGAAGGAGAAAACTTTAACTCAGTGTTTGAGCAATGCCATTTTTCCTTAGGAATTTCTCATGCTAAGAGAGGGACAATGGCATGGATGTAAATAATCCAGAGGCTTGCCGTTTACAGCAATTAGATGAAAGAGAGGATTTACCAAGATAAAAGATGGACAACAGTTTGGATATTATAATCAACAAGTGTGCCACTTACAGCACTTATCTGGGATTAGGGTTTGTTTTTTATGTCTGTTGTGATGACTGATGAACAGAGAAATGACTTTCTACAGAGATATTTTGATTTCCTCTGAGGGGATGTTGATTCTTGTGTGCCTTGATCAAAGCCCAAGGTTGAAGCCATGAGGTTGATTGACTCCACTGGGAAATCCTTATATAAAGCCTTTGAGGAGGCTAGGGATGACTGACTCAACAAGAGAGTGTTTATATATGTCTTGTACAAAGCCTAAGATTAAGGCTAAAAGAGGCTGACTCTTTGGGGATATCATTATACAAAGCCTAAGAGGAGGCTAAAAGTTTGACTTTTCTGGGGAAAATGTTTTGTTTGACTTGTACAAAGCCCAAGATTGAGGCTAAAAAAGTGGTTTTGACTCCGACGGGGTGTTGACAGGTGATTTCGACCAAAGGTGGAAAACAGGGAGTCCCATGACGCGGCGACACAAAAGGCATATCAAGGCATCGATTCGACACCAGCAGAGAGATGTGTCGGAGAGGTGGCAACAAACCTCAGTGTCGGAGGAAAATAAGGCGAAGGGCCAGTCCCAACTTCAAGGATAAGTGCTTGGCGGGAAAAGTTTAAAAATTCCAAGACTATGGGAAGTTGAAAAGAAAGTGGGGTGCCACGTGTCAGCTTCAAAGGACATCTGGGTAGACAAACAGTTACATTCTAGGCCTATATAAGGCACTGCATTTTCCATTTTTAGGGGTCGCATTTTTTTACATTGTAAAGGGAAAACACTCAAAGTACCAAGCTTAGAGAGAAACGAGTTCACTCCCGCGAAAATGTACAATTGCGTCCAATTTTATTTAATGCAATTTACTTTCAGCATTTAAAATAAGTAATTGTCCTTTTGCTTTTGTCTTGCCTTTCCTCCCTTTAATTTTTCCACTTTGCATCCAAACTCGTTGATCGTTAAAACCGTTCACGTTACCAAGGTCACCCCAACGTGACGACTTTCGCCAAAAAGCGAGAAAATGAAATACAACATAAACATACGCTTCCAATTCCTTGTTCTGGGATTTGTGTGGCCGATCCCGCGAGCAAACCAGCGACGGAAGGCCAGCGGTTGTTCGCGCGGGCGAACAAAGTGGCACGCCCAATGGAACCCGTGTGAATTGAGTATATGTTTTTGCGTAGTGGTAAGATGGTAATACCACGTCCAAATGATGAACCGTCTCCGACAGAAAGTACGGTGGGAACACAAACAACTGATGTTGGCTCTGGTACCGTGTCAGCGGTTTCAACCACTCTTAGTGGACCAACCGCAACACCGCGTCGAAATGACCCTAAATCAACAATGGCAGGGACTACATGGTAGTATATGCCTAATGTCACCATGCCTATACCCCGATCGTATGGGATGCCGACGGAGTTCATGTCGAGTTTGCACTCTAGCGGCCATCTGTTCGGGGAAAGTTCGTCCCCAGCATTTTCACCCTATCAGGGGGCAGGACACATGTCGAACCAGATGGTTCGACCCCTAGGTTTTAATCTTTTCTCTCAATCCATACCGACCTTTACCTCTAGCTCCGTCGCGGTCATGAGGCAACAGATGGATGAGAGTAATCATGAGATGGTCTACATGTTGACTCAACATATGGGTACGATATTGAGACCACTGATACAAGAGTCAACACAGAGTTACCAACAACTGGCGACTCAAATGACACGGATCGGGGACTTCTTAGGCGCTCATAGGGCTCAGGGTCAACACACCCCACCGCCTCGACTGGAGACGCCCCTTCGTCAGGATGAAGTCTTCGACGAAACTATAGAACAACCCCGTGAGTTTGAAGAAATTCCTAGGAGGGTTCAAAGGCCTCCCGTGATTGTCCATAGGAACCAAGATCCGGATTTTGTTGTCCAACAGGTTCGACAGAACGCCTTGGCTGGAGAACAAAACTTGGAGGCCGTGGTCGAACGTATCATGGTTCGTAATGGGGCGAACCCAGGCTTTCGACGGCCAACATATACATCCCCACTACCAGACTTCGTATTACAAACAGAGTTACCCAGGGGGTGGAAAGTGCCAAAATTCACCAAGTTTGCTGGGGAGACAGAAGAATCCGCTGTCGAACACGTCGCGAGGTATCAAACCGAAGCAGGCGACATAGCAAATAATGAGGACTTGAAAATGAAATATTTCCCAAGTTCCCTCACTAAAAATGCATTCACGTGGTTTACCATATTGCCCCCTCAGTCCATCCACACATGGGCGCAATTAGAGAGACTGTTTCACGAACAGTTCTATATGGGGCAGTCAAAAATAAGTCTAAAAGAGTTGGCAATCATCAAACACAAGGCCGCAGAGTCAGTAGACCAGTACTTGAATAGGTTTAGACTTTTGAAAGCACGGTGCTTTACCTAAGTCCCTGAGCATGAATTAGTCGAAATGGCCGCGGGTGGGCTAGATTATTCGATCAGAAAGAAGTTAGACACGCAATATCTTAGGGATATGGCACAATTGGCTGACCGGGTTCGCCAGGTCGAACGGCTAAAAGCTGAGAAAACCCAGTCAAACAGATATCGTAAAAAAGAAAAAGTGTCGTATGTGGCAGCTGATGAGTATTTGTCCGACGATGATGAGTTCGTCGATGAAAGTGCCTCCCTACACCTACAAGTTGTTGAAACCATCGAACGGGAAAAATCCCGCTGAAAGTGGCAAAACGGATAAATACGTCGCCAAAACTTATACTTTTTGAATTTCTGGTACCAGATATGTGATGTTACGTGTGATGTCACAACAACACACTCTGCAATGGACAATGTAAAGCAACACTAAATCAACACAATGAATTGTTCACTTAGTTCGGTTTTAACTACCTACGTCTGGGAGCTACCAAGCCATGGATGAATTTCACTATCAGTATAATTAATTTACAGACTCAACAACCCAGTTGACATCTCCTAAACTTAATCTCTACTTAATGAACCTTCTACCTAAGAGACCACTTAGATATGAGAACACTACTCAATCCCTAAATCACTTCAGTGATATAATTCAAAGATCACACACTTTGAAAAACACAACTTGATTCTGCTTCACAGCTTTGATCAAGAACAACTCAAAACAACAATACCAATTCACACTCGAATGGTTTACAAACACGAAGACTCAATAGACTCTCAGTCTTTAGCTCTCTTCTTCGTTACTTTTCCTTCAGGATTGATGAGCTTTATATAGCAATTGGATTTGGTCTTGGACCTGCTACAATATCTGACCTGATTTGTTATTTAAAACTGAATCTTCAAAACAGGTTTTATCCCCAAAATCTTTTTAAATCTCTGTCTTTAAACCTCCCTACAAATTTGCATCAAATCTCTATGCAACAGAGAATATCTATCCCAAGATATCCGCAACCAATGAGACTAACAGCTCTCCCAATATCCAGCTAAAATGCAAACCCTAACAACATCACTAAACCTGATGTTATTAATCTTCTAGCCAATCCAAGAACCAACAATCTCCCCCTTTAGCTAATTTTGGCTAAAATAATCTCTGCACCATCAGAGACTTCAGCAGCGGATAAACATGAATATTTTACCAACTTTCGCAGCAGCATTTCTTCATCACAGCTTCACAATGCATTCAGCATGCTGCACACCACCTATCATCAAAGGGCAAACTCCCCCTCAAAACCAGAACCAGCATATAAACTGCTGTCCAACATGCACACTCCCCCTCAACATCTGCACCACACCATGACTGAGATAGGTCACACTCTACACACAAAGGCTAGCTAATAGCTAGGCTAACTCTCCACCTTTTTAGCCATAATTGGACAATCACCAAACACAATGTCCTGACATAAAGACATGGTCAAACATTGACTGTTCATTCGATAAAAACTATGCTCCTTGTTTTTCATTATAAACACACGCCTTTCTTCCTTCTAGCAGCACCACTCAGCAACCAAGAATGAGCCAGTCAAACATCAAAGAAGCAGCAAAGAACTTCAATCAGAATAACAAGACTTCAGATCCACCTCAGAAGAGGAGCAAAACAATAACTACAGCTGAAACTACATCAGGAACCACAAAGACAGACAGAACCTCAGAAACAACTATGAAACCAAGCAAAAAGCTTCCTGTGCAACAACAAGCTGCTGATGATGATTGGGATGAAGACTGGAAAGCTGGTCTAGATGCAGGGGGTTGGGACAATCTGTAGACTCTTTGTTTGTAATCTTTGATGTACTCCACTCTTGTATGCCTTCAGCAGTTGAATCAATTTTCAATAAAGTACACAACTGCACAATACATTCTCCAGCACACTTAATCTTCATAAATGCAAATTCCCAATTTACTTCTTAAACTTTCAAATTGGTTTGCATCTAAGGCTTTAGTGAAAATATCGGCTAATTGCTTATCTGTAGCTACATGTTCCAAGACAACAACTTTGTCTTCAACCAAATCTCTTATAAAATGATGCCTTATATCAATATGATTAGTCCTGCTATGCTGAATAGGGTTCTTAGAGATGTTGATTGCACTCAAATTATCACAGTACAATGTCATGACATCTTGCTTTACATTGTATTCAGTTAGCATTTGCTTCATCCAAACAAGTTGAGAGCAACTACTCTCTGCTGCTATGTACTTAGCCTCAGCAGTAGAGAGAGACACACAGTTTTGCTTCTTACTAAACCAAGAAATCAGATTATTCCCTAAGAAGAAACAGCCTCTTGAAGTGTTTTTCCTATCATCAGCACTCCCAGCCCAGTCAGCATCACAATATCCCTTTAACTCAGTCCCAGATCCATGACTATACAACATCCCATAGTCACTAGTGCCATTAACATATTTCAGGATCCTCTTTACTTGATTCAAGTGACTAACCTTAGGCTCAGATTGGTATCTGGCACAAACTCCAACAACAAAAGCAATGTCAGGTCTGCTAGTTGTGAGATACAATAGACTCCCAATCATGCTTCTATATAAACTTTGATCCACATTGACACCACGTTCATCCTTGGATAATTTTAGATGAGTAGGTGCAAGAGTCCTCTTGTGATTAGCATTCTCTAGACCAAACTTCTTCACTATGTTCTTTGCATACTTGCTCTGAGAAATGAATATGGAGTCCTCCATTTGTCTAACTTTTAGACCAAGAAAATAGTTTAGCTCACCAACAAGACTCATTTCAAATTCATACTGCATCTGTTCTACAAAATGTTTCACCATTGCATCTGACATCCCTCCAAATACTATGTCATCAACATAGATTTGAGCTATCATCAGTTTTCCTCCTTCCTCTTTAACAAACAAAGTCTTGTCAATCCCTCCTTTTCTGTAGCCATTCACAACCAGGAATTCAGTAAGTCTTTCATACCAAGCTCTTGGTGCTTGCTTCAAACCATATAGAGCTTTCCTTAGTTTGTACACATGGTCAGGAAATGTTGAATCAATAAATCCTTTTGGTTGATCAACATACACCTCTTCTTTTAAGTAACCATTCAAGAAGGCACTTTTAACATCCATCTAAAAAAGCTTGAATTTGAAATTACAAGCCACCCCTAAGAGCAATCTGATAGATTCCAGTCTTGCCACAGGAGCAAAGGTTTCATCATAATCAATTCCTTCAACCTGAGTGTATCCCTGAGCAACTAATCTGGCCTTGTTTCTGGTGACCACTCCTTGTTCATCAAATTTATTCTTGTAGATCCACTTGGTGCCAATCACATTAACTCCATCAGGCCTAGGTACAAGCTCCCATACTTCATTCCTCTTGAATTGCTCCAGCTCTTCATGCATAGCATTTATCCAAAACTCATCAGTCAATGCTTCCTTGACATTCTTTGGCTCAATTTTGGAGACAAAACATGAACTTACTATAACATCTCTTGACCTAGTCCTCACTCCAGAATTTGGATCACCTATAATAAGCTCCTTTGGGTGGTCCTTCTGCACTCTGATAGAGGGATCTTTATGAGGTTGCTCAGTTTCAGGCTCAGCAGTAGCAACACTAGGAGTTGGGCTTCTGTCTTCAATTTCTGGTGTAACTTCACCAACTGATGTTCCAACATCATCTATGACATCATCATCTTCCTGCTTATCATTGTCATCAAACACCACATTGATGGACTCCATCATCACCTTGGTTCTAGAATTAAAAACCCTATATGCTCTGCTGTTAGTAGAGTATCCCAAAAATATTCCTTCATCACTTTTGGAATCCAATTTTCTTCTCTGTTCTCTATCAGCCAGAATATAACATCTACTTCCAAAAACATGAAAGTATTTAACATTAGGTTTTCTTCCCTTCCATAGTTCATACAGAGTGGATGAAGTGCCTCTTCTCAGGGTAACCCTATTGTGGATGTAGCAGGCAGTATTCATGGCTTCAGCCCATAAATGATAGGGAAGTTTCTTGGCATGGATCATAGCTCTAACAGACTCTTGGATAGTTCTGTTCTTCCTCTCGACTACTCCATTTTGTTGAGGAGTAATAGGAGATGAAAACTCATGACTTATACCTTCAGCAGAGCAAAATTCTTCAAACTTGCTATTCTCAAACTCTCTTCCATGGCCACTTCTTATCCTGATAACATTACTCTCCTTTTCCCTTTGGAGTCTTTGACAAAGATCTTTAAAAACATCAAACACCTCTGATTTGTCTTTGATGAAGCTCACCCAGGTGTACCTCGAATAGTCATCCATAACAACATATGCATATTTCTTTCCACCCAGACTTTCCACCTGCATAGGTCCCATTAAGTCCATATGAAGTAGTTCCAAGGCCTTGGAGGTGGTGTCATGTTAAAGCTTCGGATGAGACATCTTTGTCTGCTTCCCTTTTTGACAGTCTCCACACATTTTTCCTTCTTCAACATTAAGTTTGGGAATTCCTCTGACTGCTTCTAATGAGATAATTCTCTTCATTCCCTTTAGGTGAAAATGTCCCAACTTCTGATGCCAGATTTTGACATCATCTTCTTTCGCAAAAACACAAGTGGAAGGACTTGAGTCTTGTGGCACCCAAAGATAACAATTGTCCTTAGACCTAGCTCCCTTCATAATGACTTCTCCTTTATCATCTTTGACAATGCATTCAGACTTTGTAAAGTCTACTTTGAATCCTTGATCACAAAGTTGACTAATGCTAATCAAATTTGCTGTCAGTCCTTTAACAAGAAGAACATCCTCCAGTCTAGGAGCACCAGCACAGCTCAGTTTACCACTCCCCTTGATCTCTCCTTTAACCCCATCACCAAATGTAACATAGCCTGAAGAATGAAGCTTCACATCTACCAACAGATTCTTTACTCCAGTCATGTGCCTTGAACACCCACTGTCAAAGTACCAATCTTCTTTGGTAGAAACCCTTAAAGAAGTGTGAGCTATCAAGCTGGTAGCCTTAACTTTAGGGACCCATTGCTTCTTAGGCTTGGTAACCTTCCATCCTCTGTGACAGTTCTGTCTAGGAACAACCTTATGAGCCTTCTGTGGATATCCATGTAGCTTATAACAATAAGCCTTAATGTGTCCAAAACATCCACAATGGTGACATCTCCAGTGCCTGTATTTCTTCTTGGATGGAGTTCTGTCATGATGTTTTAACATCTGTTTTAACACCACTGGTTTGGAGGTGATAACATTATTAGAACCTGCATCATTGGTGAATCCCAAACCACATCTGTCTGCAGCCATCTTCCCAATACTAAGAATGTCATCTAAAGCATCAGTACCATTGTTCAACATTCTGACAGTTTTGGTCATAGAGTCTAGTTTATAGTTAAGCATACTGACTTCAGCTTCGAGTTCAGTCTTTTCAGCTTTCAACCGTACTATGGTTTTCCTCAGCTCTTCTCCTTCAAGACACACTTGTTCACTTCTTATGAAAATATCTTTATAAGTGACAGCAAGTTCATCATAAGTAACCTCATCATCATAAGAATCATCATCTGACTCATAAACCCCAATCATAGCTCAAGCAAGTTTAGCTGAATTTTCTTCAGATTCACTCTCACTATCAGACCAAGAAGCTGATAACCCTTTTTGCTTCTTTAGAAAGTAGGACATTCCTTCTTGACATGGCCATACCCTTCACACTCAAAACATTGTATCCCTTTGTCATTACTGGATTTTTATTCATCTTTAGACTTCTTCCCTTATTCTCCTGATCTGTTGATGTCAGAGGTAATGTTCTTGACATTGGGGTTATAACTCCTATTTATCCTCTTCATAACTTTGTTGAACTGTTTACCCAGCAAAGCAATAGCCTGAGACAGCTCCTCCTGAGAATCATCCTCTTTCCCTTTCTTGGCTTCTTCAGAACTGGAAACCAAGGCTATACTCTTGGACTTCTTCTCAGGTTCTTCTTCACTTAACCCTAGCTCAAATGTTTGAAGAGATCCAATAAGTTCATCAACCCTCATTTTGCTGATGTCTTGAGCTTCTTCAATTGCAGTCACCTTCATCTTGTACCTCTTAGGAAGGGACCTAAGGATTTTCCTTACAAGCTTTTCTTCTGACATCTTTTCTCCAAGAGCACTGGATACATTGGAGAGCTCAAGAATACTCATGTGGAAGTCATGGATAGTCTCATCTTCAGACTTTCAAACTTTGATGTTAGAATCTGAAGTCTTGGCATCTTAACTCTAGATGATCCGTCATGTGTAGTCTTCAAAATATCCCATGCTTCCTTAGCAACTTCACATGAGTTAATCAACCTGAAGATGTTCTTATCAACTCCATTGAAGATAGCATTTAGGGCTTTAAAGTTACCAAGGGCAAGCTCATCTTCTTCCTTGGTCCATTCTTCTTCAGGCTTCAGCTTTGAGGTGCCCTCTTTATCTTTCCCAGCATCATCTTTTTCAAACATAACAGGTGATTTCCACTCTTTTATGACAGCCTTCCAAGTCCTGCTGTCCAAGGATTTCAAAAAGGTAATCATCCTTGGCTTCCAATAATCATAATTAGAGCCATCCAAAATAGGGGGTCTGTTGACAAATCCTCCAACTTCTTTGTCCATCTTTACACCAGAGAGTAACTTCCCTAGATCTCACCCAGAGACAGACAGGATGCCTGCTCTGGTACCAATTCAAATTCTGGTACCAGATATGTGATGTTACGTGTGATGTCACAACAACACACTCTGCAATGGACAATGTAAAGCAACACTAAATCAACACAATGAATTGTTCACCCAGTTCGGTTTTAACTACCTACGTCTGGGGGCTACCAAGCCAAGGATGAATTTCACTATCAGTAGAATTAATTTACAGACTCAACAACCCAGTTGACATCTCCTAAACTTAATCTCTACTTAATGAACCTTCTACCTAAGAGACCACTTAGATATGAGAACACTACTCAATCCCTAAATCACTTCAGTGATATAATTCAAAGATCACACACTTTGAAAAACACAACTTGATTATGCTTCACATCTTTGATCAAGAACAACTCAAAACAACAATACCAATTCACACTCGAATAGTTTACAAACACGAAGACTCAATCGACTCTCAGTCTTTAGCTCTCTTCTTCGTTACTTTTCCTTCAGGATTGATGAGCTTTATATAGCAATTGGATTTGGTCTTGGACCTGCTACAATATCTGACCTGATTTGTTATTTAAAACTGAATCTTCAAAACAGATTTTATCCCCAAAATCTTTTTAAATCTCAGTCTTTAAACCTCCCTATAAATCTGCATCAAATCTCTATGCAACAGAGAATATCTATCCCAAGATATTCGCAACCAATGAGACTAATAGCTCTCCCAATATCCAGCTAAAACGCAAACCCTAACAACATCACTAAACCTGATGTTATTAATCTTCTGCAAACCTGATGTCACAACATCGCATGTGACATCAGACCTCAAAACTTCAACAACTTAAATCCTTAACATAAACCAATGTTAAGACTCAATGTTAAGACATCACCCATGTGACATCAACATTGAACAACTTTGTTTTACCAAAATTCTAGCCAATCCAAGAACCAACACTTTTGATGTGTCCAAATGTGATGAAATATTTGATTTACTGGTTAAAGATGGTCAAATAATTATTCCGCCTGGTTTAAAAGATCCCCCTCTAGAACAAAAGAAAAAGAGGGGATTTTGTAAGTTTCATAATTTCCTTGGTCATAAAATAACTCAATGTGTTCTTTTCAGGGATTTGGTGCAGAAGACTTTGAAGGAGGGTCGACTCCAATTTGCCGAGAAGCCAAAGATGCAGATTGACACCGACCCACTGAAGGTTGAAGAGGCTTTGTACTCAGAGTTGTACAAATGTATGATGGTCGAAGCTACTAAGGGTCTCGACGAGTCACCAATGGCTGAAGTGGTAGAATGCATGATGGTCGAAACTACTGAAGGTTCCGACAAGAAAGCTGAGGACAAACTTGAAGCAGTGTACCCCCAGGCTGGCGAAAGTTTGGATGATTTTCAGGAAAAGTGCAGTATAAGCAGGTCGAAGGCCGCGCTATGCCCCAAGTGCAATGCTGTGTTCGATGAGAAAGCTGCTGAGAGGTATGAGGCAAGCAAGAGAGAAGTGCTGCCAGAGAGCAAGCCACCTATCCCAAGGTTTGTGTTCGACAAGAGTGGGATCCCCCGTCGAAATGAGGAGTACAGAAAGTTGTTCCAAGAGGCAAGGCCCAAAACTTTTGTGCCTCCATCAGACTCCCCACAGGAAAGGTGGATGGCACCAGTTATCCAGAAAGGGAGCAAAAGACCAAAGTGGAAGGCTCTCGATTTGGAAAAAGAGGCGAATGTCGCCAATAAGAGGGTCGAACCAGCAGGATATAGCGTGTCCCCTAACTACAAAGGGAAAACCCTATGACTAGGACCCAGTGGAGGCGCTATCAGTGCAGTAAGAAGGCTGAGAGGGAAGCTGTGACTTCAAGAGTAAAGCCTGTCGGAACGTCTGGACAAAAGCGCCAATACCCAAGAGGAAGATGGGTAGAAAAGGACAAAGTGGTGACAAACCAGACCAAGCCAGTAACTGTGGACGCATCAGGAGAGAAAGAAGTGGTGGCGATCTAGAGTTCAAAGTGTACTTCGCTAGTGGAAAGCAAGAAAGAGCCAGAGTATACTTCCCAGTCGGATGAAGAAGAGGCAAAATATTCTCCTCAGTCGGATGATAAGTATGATCCATCACCTGAGGGAGATTTTGACGAAGACATGTACGACGACACCAACGATGACACCTACGGCGAAGATTTCGTACTGAATTGTGGTATCGTGTCGATCCTACCAGCTGAGTATGATGTGGTGTCTGAAATTTCTGAGACTGGAGAAGATTTTGTCTCTGGTGAAAATGCGGATGACAAGCCGCTATGTTATTATGTGATGAACAGTGGTGTGGTTGAAGAACAAACGGCTATGTTTGAACGACCAAGCCCTGGGATGATGTACCATTTGAAGTCGTTATTCATAAAGGCGAAAATTGATGGGGTGTCTGTTAACAAGGTGTTTGTGGATGGTGGAGCAACTGTGAATCTGTTGCCTCACAATTTGTTTAAGAAAATTGGAAAAACGGAGGCTGACCTCCGACAGCACAACATGGTTTTGTCCAACTATGAAGGCAAGACCAGTAACATCCTGGGGGTTGTCCAAGTGGACTTGGCAGTGGGTACAACCAACAGGCTGACACTTTTCATGGTCATCAGGTCAAAAGCAAATTTCAACCTGTTGTTGGGACGGGAGTGGATCCATGGAATTGGGGCAGTGTCGTCGACAATGCACCAGAGATTGACCATTTGGAGAAAGGATGGCATCATCGAAAACATTGAGGCAGATCAAAGCTACTACAAAGTCAACGAAGCCAAGGGTAACAAGAAGTCTTTTGACCAACACTTAGCAAATGTGGCTCCGTGTGATGACGGGTCAGGTTCTTACACCTCTGTCGACACGGGTCGCGTCCTAAACCTGGACCCCGACTATGGGTTCATCTGGGACGCTGTCGATGAAGACATGGAGCCAATGGAAATGCCACGAACGGGGTGGCCTACAACTGGTGAAAATGACTGCTGAGCTAGAAAGCATGACTCAGATTTCGACCTATCTGGCTGAAAACAGAAAGATGTCGGCACTCAAAAAAGATGAAACTCTCCAAATAGTTAAGGGAGCCGACCGTGACAAAAAAGCAAATGGCCAACAAGGCCAAAGGGAAGCTGTAGAAAATCAGAGGCTTGGTGGTATTTACGATGATGAGCCTTTAGGGTTTTAAAAAGGCCCAGATCATGAGTTGCAAAGAATGCAAGCGTAGGACCCGCTTGAGGAAGTCGACTTAGGGGATGGGACAACCAAAAGGCCCACATATGTGAGTGCCAAAGTAGGGCCAGAGATGAAGGCCAAGCTGGTTAAAGTGTTGAAAGAATACAAGGACTGCTTTGCCTGGGATTATGGCAAAATGCCTGGTTTGAGTCGGAGTGTAGTTGAGCATCGGCTTCTAATCCAGCCAGGCAAGAGGCCAGTAAAGCAGCACCCTCGATGCTTTGCCCTGGAAGTCACGTTGAAGATCAAGCAGGAAATTGAAAGACTGCTCAAAAGTCGGTTCATCAGAACTGCAAGGTATGTCGAATGGATAGCAAACATAGTACCTGTTATTAAGAAAAATGGGACCCTTCGAGTTTGCATCGACTTTAGGGATTTGAACAACGCTACCCCTAAAGACGAATATTCGATGCATGTGGTAGAGATGTTGGTTGACTCAGCCGCGGGATTCGAGTATTTGAGCATGTTCGACGGCTATTCCGGTTACAATCAAATTCTCATAGCCGAAGAGGATGTCCCCAAAACCGCATTTCGATCCCCTGGAGCTTTGGGGACATATGAATGGGTTGTGATGCCTTTTGGGCTGAAAAATGCTGGATCAACCTACCAAAGGGCTATGAATGCTATATTCCATGATTTTATTGAGAATTTTATGCAGGTATACATCGATGACATAGTCATAAAATCGTCATCAGAAGATGGTCATCTCGACCACCTTCGACGCTCATTTGAGCGAATGAGAAAATATGGATTAAAAATGAATCCACTAAAATGTGCCTTTGGTGTTCATGCAGGGGACTTCCTGGGTTTCGTAGCCCACAAGCGAGGCATCGAGATCAACCAGAACAAAACAAAGGTAATCTTGGATCTCAAGCCTCCGACGACAAAGAAACAGCTCCAATCTTTGTTGGGGAAGATAAATTTCTTGAGGAGGTTCATCTCGAACCTAAGTGGCAAGACGAAAGTGTTTTCACCACTGCTCAAGACCAAGAAGGAAAGTGAGTTCCGGTGGGGACAGAAGCAACAAGAGGCTTTCGACGCAATTAAGGAATACCTTACGAATCCTCCAATCCTATTACCACCTAGTATAAATAAAAGCATGAAGTTGTATATTGCAGCGTCGGATACGACTATAGGTAGTATGTTAGCACAAGAGGATGATGGTGGCGTCGAAAGACCCATCTATTACCATAGTAGGATATTGATAGATGCTGAAACTAGGTACACTATGATTGAAAAACTGTGCCTATGCTTGTACTTCTCATGTATGAAATTAAATCAATATATTAAACCAATTAATGTTTATGTTTCGTCGCATTTTGATGTTATTAAGCATATGTTGTCCAAACATATTTTGCATAGTCGAATTGGGAGATGGGCACTAGCGTTAACTGAGTTCTCCCTGACATACGTCCCTTTGAGGGTGATGAAGGGTCAAATAGTAGCAGACTTCATTGTCGACCACGCTGTAGTCGAAACGTCGATACATAGCATCGACATCGCCCCGTGGAAATTGTATTTTGATGGGTCAAGCCATAAAAACGGGGCAGGTGTTGGAATCTTAATAATATCCCCACAAGGTATCCCGACTACCTTTAAATGCAAAGTTGATGGCAAATGCTCAAATAATGAGGCAGAATACGAAGCCCTAATCACTAGTCTTAAGATACTCAAAGACTTGGGGGCCGAAGAGGTCGAGATAAAAGGCGACTCAGAATTGGTAATTAAACAAATCACCAGGGAGTACAAGTACGTGAATGAGCATCTTTTGAGTTACTTCTCGTTGGCGAAGCGTTTGTTAGAGCATTTCAAAATTGTCAACATCTCTCATGTGCCAAGGGTAGAAAACCATAAAGCTAATGAATTGGCCCAAATCGCCTCCGGTTACAAAGTGTCGGAGGGTAAGCTTAGGGATTTTATCGAAACTAGGACGAAGATAGTGTTGAACTTACAGTCACCATCGAGCGGGTCAGTGTACAAAGACTCGGAGAGCTTTGTCGAAGATCTAGAAAGGTATGAGGTGTTTGTCAACAATGTGTCGCCAACAGATTGGCGAAGACCAATTATGGAGTATTTGGAAAACCCGTCAGGCAGCACTGATAGGAAGACTAAGTACAGGGCGATGAGCTATGTCTGTATAGGTAATGAGTTATTTAAGAAGACTCCGGATGGGGTATTGCTCAAATGCTTGGGGTATATCGATGCATATTTGGCAATCTCTGAGGTTCATAGTGGGACTTGTGGGGCGCACCAAGCTGGCCACAAAATGAAATGGCTTCTGTTCTGACAGGGTGTCTATTGGCCCAGCATGCTCAAGGATTGCATAGAGTTCGCGAAAGGATGCCAGGTTTGCTAGAGACACGCAAATATTCAGCACATACCAGCCAGTGAGTTGCACGTTATAGTCAAGCCGTAGCCATTTCGAGCTTGGGCTTTGGATGTAATAGGAGAAATTCGGCCAGCTTCATCAAAACAGCAAAGGTTCATCCTCGTAGGAATAGACTACTTCACAAAGTGGATAGAGATTGTGCCTCTAGCGAAGGTGGATCAAGGAATCGTGATAGATTTCATCCAGAATCATATCTTGTATAGATTCGGGACACCTGAGACCATCACGACGGATTAAGGCTCCGTGTTTGTGGGTCATAAAATGCAAGAGTTCGCAGCAGAGACAGGTTTTAAGTTAGTTACATCGACGTCGTACTATGCGCAGGCGAACGGTCAGGTCGAAGCATATAACAAGGTAATAATTGGGGTAATCAAGAAGCACGTCACGCAAAAGCCAAAGAATTGGCATAAGACATTGAGTCAAGTGTTGTGGGCTTGTCGAACATCGCCTAAGGAGTCGACCAATTCGACCCTCTTTCTTTTAACCTTTGGGCATGACACCGTGTTACCAGTAGAAGTATGCCTACAGTCGGTTAGGGTGCAACGTCAATACGAGATTCCGTCGGAACAATATTGGGAAATGATGCTAGACGAACTCGTGGACTTAGACAAGGAAAGAATGGTAGCTTTAAATGTGTTGCTGCGCCAGAAGGCCCGAGTCGCCAGGGCATACAACAAAAGGGTCCAAGAAAAAACCTTTGCTGCAAATGACTATGTTTGGAAAGCGGTGTTGCCATGGATCGACGAGACTGAACGATGGGAAAATGGTCACCCAACTGGAGGGACCATTTCAGGTGACTCGAGTGTTTAGTAACAACGCATACGAAGTACAGGAGTTGGGAGCAGACCAACGAATCTTAAGAGTAAATGGGAAATATTTGAAAAAATATAGACCTATGCTGCAAGAGATTCACATAAAAATATAGTTCTCATTAATTTAAGGCCAAAATAGGCTGAGGGGCCAAAGATGGTTTACAAAATATTGTTCGTTACTTCAGCTCGACATACAAACTAAGGAAACTCAGGAAATCTAGCCTTAAAGTCGTCAAAGAGGATCTTCTCATGCACAATCTTGCTCTCAAGAAGAACCTTTCGTCTCTGCATGCGGCTAATAGCATCTTTGATCTTCATAGCCGTTTCGACGTGAACAAGTCCTTGAGCCACCTCGTGGTCAATGGTTTCTTGAGAGGGCAGAGGCTCAGCTGAGTCTAAGGAGGCTTTTTGTTGTTCGACCTCAGCAATCTTTTTTGTCAGCTCTGTTATCTGGGCTTGATATTCAAATATCTATTGGTCGAAAGCCTGGCGTTTGTTGGAGTGCTCCTATTTTTTAGTTTCATAGTCCCCAAGTTTTTGTTCACAGACTGAGCTAAAGTGCCACTCACGTTTCATATCGTTGTGGAGGAACCGAATTTGGGCGTCGGCCTAATGATTCATAGCAAGATCTTTTGCCAATTGAGTGAAGAAGGCTTCGAACTCGATCAGGTATATGGCCATGGGGGCAGGGAGCTGGAATTCAGAAAGTTCATCGAGAAGTTTGAAAACATCGTTGGCTATGGCAGATTCCTTGGCGACAACCGCCAGGAACTGTTCCTCAAAAAGATAGGACCGCAACTGTTGAAGTTTGAGATTGAAGGAAGCATCCACTTCTGGAGTTGGGATTATGGTCGAGCTGGTAGGCTGAATCTCTTCAGCTGCTTGGCAAAGTTTGTGTAGCGCTTTTAGAGTCGCTGCTGGATTTGTTGCCTTGGCTGCTAAGAGTGCCTCTGGGGTAAGAGACTCCTCGACAATAGGTGAAGCCCTCTCTGGGTTATGTTCAGGGGGTTGGAAGTTCTCTCCGACTTTAGTAGTGGTGACGGCAGGTAAAGGATTGATAGTCGCCCCAGGAGCTACATCATTATGCTCAAGGTTGTCAGTTGAAGCAGGAGGCGGCTTCGCCGCCAAGTTTTCCTCTGGCATGAGTATCTGGAATTCATCAATTTTCTGAGGACTTGGCATAATAGCGATGCTAGCAGTAGTGGCATCTGCGGCCGATTCAGTATCGCCATCACCAACAGTGGTCGAAGTAACCACATTTTCCTACAAAGCAAAATGCAAGTGAGATTCGTCGCCCCAAGGTCGTCTAGGACACCAGTGAAAGCGGAAATACCTGCGCAGGATGAGTTGTTGACTTGAGAGGGGCGACAGTAGGGATTGGCTCAAAAACGTCTTCGAGATTTCTTGGGACGACTGGGGCCACCGTCGAAACGCCGGGTTTTGAAGGTGTCCTCCGCGTTAAAGCCTTTTTCTTCCTCACCAAAGGGGTGGATGGAGGAGACGCTGGAGCTGCTGCGGTGAAGACTCGAGAGTGGGTACTCTCATTTGACTTAGTCCTTTCTGGAGAAGGTACTTTCTCAGAAGCCTATACAGAAATAATGTCGAACAAAGAAAATACAAGGACGCAGGACAAGAAAATGAAATATACATGTGAAGGGTTGGTCCTGGGTTTTTTGGCAGGCCTAGTGGAAGTCGATGCAGCAGCCATTTCTCGTTTACGACCCTGAAAACAAAGCTGAAACTATTTAGTCCAGACCTACGGGCAAACGAAATCAAAAGTCCAGGGTCTACCTTTGTAGAAGGATCTTCTGCAGGGTCAACATCTATGGCCGTAGTTGACGGTTTAGGGATGCCACCAGCCATGGAGGTAAAAGCGTCGACCACGTTCTCTAAGAAAAGATTTGGAGTGAAGGTTTGAGCTTGATACTCCGACCACCAAACGTCAAATTCTTGAGTGGTGAAGAAGGAAGGTTGGAAGGCAAAAACCGGTAGCTCCAAGTGTTAAGAGGCTCTGACGAACCTCATGCAAGCCCTATGACCTACTTGAGTCAACTGTCGGCCGGACCATACTATGTCATCAGGATGCCTCACTAAGGACTTTGCCAATATCTGGCTCAGGCCAAAACGTCGGGCCACTAAATTTGGCTGGTAATTCATAAAACCATATCCATTATTTCCCATTTCGATGCGGAAAGAGATCATGGTGGGAGTTAGAAATGCCCGCCATATAGCATTTAACTACGCAGCAGCTTTAGGAGAGACTCCAGGAAATGGGTTTCTGAACCAGTCGGGGCCGAACTTTTGCTCCACAAATGGAGCCATGTCAGGGACAAAAGAGGTGGTGTCCACGAACATACTGAGATACCTCATAAAAAGGGACTGTATTGGAGCCTCTTGGGTGTTCATTAGGGCAAGTCGCATTCCCTCGATAGAGCGTTCTTTGTTTAGACGCTCCATTGTCGCAGAGGCTGGATATCCCAATTTATGCTTAAAAGTGGCATTGAGTCAATGCTGCAACAGCCACATAGGCCCTGAGATGTTTAAAGCCTTAGTGGTTTGGTGGAGAAGTTGCAGCCTCATAGTAGACAGGCCAAGATAAAGGTAGAGGGAGGCCAACAGAAGTTTGGGCAAAGATATCTGTCGACCTTCATGGATCTGAATGGCCAGATTGATGAAACTTTTGGCTATCTGCAAGGAGCCAGGGCAAAACATATAGTACGACAGCCATAGGGTCAGGAAGGCAATATGCTCCTCATCAGAGACTTCTTTAGAGCATTTTTCATGGTGGTCTTCGATGTAGTTTTGGAAGCTAGCACGCTCGAAGTCGAAGGGTTGTCCGTCTCCAGTGTCGGGTCGAACGTCTCGCCTACTGGCGAAAGGTCAGTGATGGCCGCCACGTCGAAAAGTGTTGGCGTGAACATACCACAAGGGAGGTGGAACGTATTTGTCGATCCTTCCCAAAAATACATTGACGCAAGCAGCAAGCAAGGGTTGACCCTGTGAGCAGTTCTGGAGAGTTGGATGGCGTCGAAAATACCGTATTCTTTCCATTGCCCTTTGGGCTACCCTTCAATTCTGTCAAGCCAGGCAATATAGTCTTTATTTCCTGGAGTAGTCATGGATCTGAAAACTCGAGATTTGGGTGCCATGTATTTAAGGTCTAAGGTGCCTCCTTTCTCAAAAGCAGGTGGGATCGTTTGGTCGAAGCAAGGAAAGAACTTCTGGAGTTCTTGTGGATTAGGTTTGTTGTCCGGAAGAGGGTCATGGAAACCATAAAGTTTGTTCTCCACAGCGAAGGGGATAACCATTTGGTGGCACCAGTTGGCCATCACCGTCTCGTCATCGGAGGATGGCTGAGGAAGAGGACGGAGTGTTTCTGCTCCAGAAAGTATGTACGCGACTGGATTATTGCCAGTGGTTTGAGGAATGGAAGTTGTAATATTTGATGAAGCCATTAGGTGGAAAGAAATGCAAAGGGTGTTCTGAGGCGACAAACGCTTTAGGAAGAAGGAATCAAAGTTTAGTTCTAAGAGCGAATAACAGGTTTTGAAGAAGAAGTTATAGAAAGTGGTAACTGTTCCTGAGAGAGTCTATTTATAAGGCGCATGCAGAAGGGCGAAAGATCAAAACTTTTCAGCTTCTGAAAGTAAGTGGGAGTTGGTTTCAAGGCCCATAACTCAGACGAGACTAGCCATCATGGCGTTTTTCTTGGAAATCATGGAATGAGATTTCCATCATCATGTCAGACGGCGCTTGCCACGTGTTGTGAGAGAAGACAAAATGTTGGGCAAATGTGTCGAAGAGAGAGCCGTCGAAATCCCGCAAAAAACCAAAAAGCCAGATTTCTCCATCGACGTAGTATTCAGTCGAAAATGGCCTTTTGGGGGGGGGGCAATTTGTTGATAAGTGATTTCGACCAAAGGTGGAAAACAGGGAGTCCCATGACGTGGCGACACAAAAGGCATATCAAGGCATCGATTCGACACCAGCAGAGAGATGTGTCGGAGAGGTGGCAACAAACCTCGGTGTCGGAGGAAAATAAGGCGAAGGGCCAGTCCCAACTTCAAGGATAAGTGCTTGGCAGGAAAAGTTTGAAAATTCCAAGACTATGCGAAGTTGAAAAGAAAGTGGGGTGCCACGTGTCAGCTTCAAAGGACATCTGGGTAGACAAACAGTTACATTCTAGGCCTATATAAGGCACTACATTTTCGATTTTTAGGGGTCGCATTTTTTCACATTGTAAAGGGAAAACACTCAAAGTACCAAGCTTAGAGAGAAACGAGTTCACTCCTGCGAAAATGTACAATTATGTCCAATTTTATTTAATGCAATTTACTTTCAGCATTTAATTTAAGTAATTGTCTTTTTGCTTTTGTCTTGCCTTTCCTCCCTTTAATTTTTCCACTTTGCATCCAAACTCGTTGATCGTTAAAACCGTTCACGTTACCAAGGTCACCCCAACGTGACAACTTTCACCAAAAAGCAAGAAATTGAAATACAACATAAACATACGCTTCCAATTCCTTGTTCTGGGATTTGTGTGGCCGATCCCGCGAGTAAACCAGCGACGGAAGGCCAGCGGTTGTTCGCGCGGGCGAACACGGGGATGGTTTGTATGTGTCTTGTACAAAGCCCAAGATTGAGGCTGAAAAGAATTTGACTCTGTGTAAAAGAAATCTTTATCTGGGTTGTACAAAGCCCAAGATTGAGGCTAAACGGAGACTTTACTGACTCGGTTAAGGATATTTTAGGTATCTCGTACAAAGCCCTAGTAGAGGCTGAAATGAGTTTGACTCTACGAGAGAGTATTATCTGTCTTGTACAAAGCCCAAGATTGAGGCTGAAATAAGTTTGACTCAGCTTAGGAAATTTATTTCTCAAAGCCTAAAGGTGGGCTGAGAGGAAATGACTCCGTTGGGGAAGATATTTTTCCCAAGCTTAAGAGAAGGTTATAAAGATTTATGTCTTGTACAAAGCCCAAGATTGAGGCTAAAAGGATTTGACTCAACAAGAGAATGCTTTTATCTGTCCTGTACAAAGCCCAGGATGGTGGCTGAACAAGCTGGAGAAATCATTAAACCTAAAAGGAGACTGACTTCTGCTAGGGAAATCATTATATCAAGCCTAAGAAGAGGCTGGAAAAGATGGACTCAACAAGAGAGTGTTTTTATCTGTCTCGTACAAAGCCCGAGATTGAGGCTAAAAGGGTTGACTCAACAAGAGAGTGCTGAAAGGTGATTGACTGAACAAGAGAGTCTGAAAGTTGATTGACTCAACAAGAGATTCTGAAAAGGTTAGCTCCGCTGGGGAGAATCATTGTACAAAGCCCAAGAGGAGGCTGGCTATGCTGAGGAAAGATCATTATACAAAGCCTAAGAGGAGGCTATCTTCTGCCAAGGATTATTGAGATCCTGAGGCAGGTCCAAATGGGGGAATCAACTCTTGCTAAGGGTTACAGTAGAGTTGATATATCAGAGACCTTGAGGTTCTGATTTGGGATAGTGTTATGTTGATGATAAACTGACCCTGGCTGGGGGAATTTTAGGAGAAAGACTGGGTTTTAGAACCCATGGGTTTTAACTCTACTGGAGATTGATTAAATGACCGGGGTTTCTTCTATGTTTGTAGGGAACTTAAGAATGCCTTTGAGACTCAAGAGGAGATTTAGACTGTCTAAGTCTACTGGTATGGAAGAGTTTATCTTTGTATGATGCCCAGGAGGAGGCAAGTATTTTAGGGGATGAGAATCAACCCTAAATTGGTCTGAGATTTGACACTAGAAAGACTGCTCTAGCAAAGGATGACTAAGTTCTATCTTATACCTTTAAGAGGTCTTCAGGGTCCTTGTATTAAGCCCAAGAGAAGGCATGAGGACTTCTAAGAAGCCGGTGGGTCCTTGTACAAAGCCCAAGAGGAGGCGGGGATGCTTTTAGGAAGCCTGTGGGTCCAAATTTAAGAAGAGTTCAAGAAAAGTTTCACCGAGAATAATCTTTCCTTTAATGAACAGTTCTAGGGTTTGAAGAAATTCAAGAGAAGTTTCACCGGGAATTAATCCTCTCTGGGGAAACTGAATTTCTTTGACAAATTTTAATAGTGACAGTCTGAGAAAAGGTTCACCGAGAATACTGTCTTTCTCTTTGTTCCATATTGTTTAAGCCCAAGAGAATGCAAGATTGTATCTGGAAATCCTATGGGGATCTAGTTTTGACTATATTTAAGAGTGACCAACTGGCTTTACCTAGTTCTAGACCTAGTTGTCGGGGAAAACTCTAAATAACTATACTAGTACATATACAGTTGATATATGACAAGTATTTAAAAGGGTATGAAAGAAGGAATTACAGAGGAGCAGCATCCCATAATACAGTTTTATATATATATATATATATATATATATATATATATATATATATATATATATATATATATATATATATATATATATATATATATATTAAAGCATGTAAATGAAAGCTGATAAAACTTACAGGGGAGCAAGCTTTCTTGCTGTATTGTTAGTTATTCAGAGAAATTAAAGAAAGTTTTGATAACAACTGTATATTTGAACCTAAATCAAAGGAGAAGTTATTTTTGAAATATTGTTGGGGCTTATACTCAAAGAGAGGCCCAAGGTTTAACAGTGATCGCGCCGTTGTTTTAAAGATCGTACCGGGACTTATACAACGACTGAGGCCTAAAAATGATTTTGGTTAAAAAGGGATTGGGTCTTACACTCTATTAGAGGCCCAAAAGATGTTTTGAAAAAAAAAGATGGGACTTACAACACGAGGGGAGGCCCAATGAAAGACAGCGATTGCACCGTTATTTTGAGAATCACATAGGGACTTATACAATTACTGAGGCCCAAAATTATTTTTGTATTTACAAAGGATTGGGTTTTAGACTCTATCAGAGGCCCAAAGTGTTTGAAAAAGGTTTGTTAGGGTGAAAATCAACAAACCCCTAATTTCATCATTTTTTAAAGTAATTATTTAAAGAAAATTAATTAAAGTGATAAAAACACCAAATAAGTTTGAATAAACAACTTGTGATTTTTGGTTGAGGTTTGAAAAATGATGTTTTAATCACAAGATGAAATAAAACTCATTTGGTTTTGATTTCCAAGATGAAAATTCATTTTTTGAAATGTTTAAAACAATAAAAAATGAATTTATTAGCAAAAATATCAACTATATTAAATAAATAATATAAATTTGATTTTTTTTGTAGAATAAAATATTTTAACATTTTTGTGATTTTTTGCAAAAAGAATCAATCAAAAATAATTAAAATTGAGAGAGAAATTAATTTTTCAAATCATTTAAGAAAATAATATGAAAATATAAAAAAAATGGAAAAAAGTGATAAAAAGGGTCTGGGGCGAGGGGGATTCGAACCCATGACCTCCAAGCCAAACACATGAGCGCGCAACCACTGGGGTGGTGATACATCCGTGTATCAAAACCACCCCATAAATATATAAGGGGTGCCTTGTTTTAGGCATGGGCAAGGCAAGGCCAACTTTTGGGCCATTTATGTGAACCCTCTAACTTTCTCATTTCTCCATGGATTGGGACAAAATTTATATGCATCTGGCCTAGAATTTCCCAAGGAATCCAATGGTGGTCATGGTTTTTTCAGATGAGATCCCTATTTTAAAACCCGATAGTGGTTTTGAAATAGGCCTATATTTGCATTTTCTATGCTACCTCATGGTACAGGCAAGAATTAGATGATGAATTGGTTTAAACACAACATATACAACATGTATGAGATGTTTATGATCAGTCCACTTCAAAGCAATGCATAATTTAGAAAGTTCAAGTGATGATGAACTTACCTCTTGGAGCTTTTTGGGCTATCTGCCAAGTTCCTTGTGCCAGAAGTAATTTGATGCTTTAGACACTCTCAATTGATCCCTTAGAAGCTTTTAGAATGGTTAGAACCGGCTGGAATCCTCAGGAACAAGTTTGAGCTCTTTCTTGCAAAAGGGGCAAAAGTGACCAATATGACAACTCTCTCAAATGGTGTTCCAGATGGGGGGAACCATTTGGGATAGTTCAAGGATGATATTTGGAGTGTGTTTGAGGTTTTATATGGTTTTGAAAGTGACTGAATCAAGACATGGCTTGAAAAATGCAAAAAAAGTCCAATTTTGAGGTTTTGGAAGTGAACTTTGTGATTTTGGTGTTACAGGTCACATGTGAGAGTTTGAACAGCTTAGATATAACATATTAGAGGTGTTTGGATCATGAGTTGTGATGGAATTGCTCTCTAACTCAAAAACTCAGAGGTACCTTGCAAAAGAAGGCATTTTGGCCTAGAGAAAGGGATTTTGAGGAAAGCAAGTGTTGTAGTGCTTTGGTGTACTCAAACTGAGCACAAATGAGCTCTATTTATAGTAGATCAAGTTTGTTTTGCAAGCAATAGTGAATGGCAGCTACAGCAGGCCTTTGGAAAAATGTTATGCAAAAGGAATCTCAAGTCTCCTCTAGCCATTGACTTGAGATTAGGGCACATGCTTTATAGCTTTGGTTCAGAGATAAGTCTTGATTGAATTCAGTTGGAATAGGCTCAGTTCATGCCACCTTGGTGTATCCATTGAATGCTTGGAAACAAAATTGGAGTATTGGCATCTTTGTAGCCTTTTTAGGGATGACAAGCCTAATGTAGATTCTTGGACTTGTGAGGCTTGGAGATCAGATCATCCCCCTTGGATTCGATCCTCTTATGTGTCCAAATTGATGACAAGGCTTGGAGTTATTAGATTTGGACAAATCGAGCAAATGTGCACAATTCTTCCTTGTAAAACCAGTTCATGATGCCATGTTTCAAGGGTTGTATCTCTCTGCTCAAATTGAATTTGGAGATGATCTGGTACTTGTTGGAAAGCCCGTATGGCATACTTTAACTTTGATGTTCACCCCTAGACCTGGTTTGACTTGGATCAACATGAAAAATGTCCCTACATTTTGGAAAAAGTAAGGCAGATTCTAACTTAGTGAAAATTTCACTAAGTGTTGGAAAAATGTCATTTTCATGTTTTTTGTCATTTTGATCACTCCATAACTTAAAATCCGTGAGGAATTAGAGTTTGATGTAGTTGAAGCTTTTGTAGAGTGTAGCAAGACCTATAAATCCAGCGTTGGATCACCCAAAATGGTTGCTTGGATCTCAAGTTATGGTCCTTCGAAGTTGGTACCCTAGCCACTTTGTTCCATAACTTAGAAAAATTCTAAGTTTTTTATGGTTACCCCTTTTACAAGTTAACTCATTTGCTTTGGTTTTTCTTGATGAATGATGATTCAAATCACATATTAACATTGTTTTAGGGTTAAGGAACCTTGGTTGACCAAAAATCCAAAAAGTCAAACTTTGGATTTTTGTACAGTTGACTTTTTATCGGATGAAATCCAAACTGTTCGATCCTTTGTGAAATCAAGTCCTTGACCTAAATCAAACCTAATGAATGGATTCCATAGGTGTTATAGGGTGTATTAAATCATGTCCCAAGGTTTGGGAGCATGTCCTGGTCAAAAGTCAAAGGCACATTTGACTTTTTCCTCGAAACCCTAATTGTGGTCCTGATGAAATCGAAACTTGTGAATCAAGCTTCCTGGGTCAATCCATTGTTGAAAATGGGTCAATGTAGTATATTGGAGGCCCTTAAATCATGTCTTGAGACACAGACAATCTTTTACTAGAGAGAGGAATGCCCAAATATCTAAAAGGCAATGAGCCTTCCTTGAATCTTGTATAGTTCAGAATAGCAGCCTTTGTATTGTCATCAGTACTGCCAAAGTAGATACTACATTTTTTAGGGTTGACTACAAGACCTGTGGCATTAGAAAATTGATTGAATATTTCCATAGCTTGTTGTACCGATGCAACATCACCTCTGGTAAAGACCAAAAGATCATCAGCAAAACAAAGATGAGCAATCCTAAGCTTTTCACATCTAGCATGGTACTTAAATTCATAATTATTAGCAAGCTTTCCAATAGATCTATGAAGATATTCCATGATTAAAACAAATAAAATAGGGGATAAATGATCTCCTTGTCTAAGGCCTCTTTTGGCTTTTAGAACATTGGATTAATCACCATTGATGTTGAACTTGTAAAAAACAGACTCAATGGTAAGCATCACCCATCTAATAAATTTATGAGGGAAACCAAGCTCATGAAGGATATTCTTTAGAGCATTCCAATCCACCGAATCATAAGCCTTCTAAATGCCCATTTGGATAGTACATCTTGGAGGGCCTCCTTTTGAACTGTACCCTTTCAACAATTCAAAAGCTAGCAAAACATGATCATGCAGGTGATATCAAGGCACAAAAGTTGCCTGACTCTGGTCAACTATACTACTCAGGACTGCACCTAACCTTGCAGCAAGGATCTTGGCAATGATTTTGTAGATAGTTGAACAGCAAGATATGGGCCTGTAGTTTTTTTACCATCTTTGGATTGTTCCCTTTTGGTATAAGAGTGACAAGGGTTCTATTAAAAGCAGGATACAAATTCTCTTTTGAAAAGAATTCTCCAAATGCTTCATATATGTCATGTTTGGTAAAACTCCATGTGCTTTTAAAGAACTTAGAGCCAAAACCATCAATACCATGAAAGGAATTGTCATTCATACTCTTAATAGCCTGATCAAATTCCATGTTTCTAATGGGAGCCACCAGCTTCTGCCTTTAATCAACATTCAACTGCTTACCATTTCTCAGAACCACTATGTCAACACCCCTCAGGTTATTAGAGGATTTTCCAACCAGGTCTCCATAAAAGCTCAATATAGTTTGTTCCATATCCTGTTGTGAGTAGACTGTTTCACCTTTGTTATTAACCAAAAACTGGATTTGGTTAGTCAGCCTTCTACTTTTCAACATAGCATAAAAGTATGCTGAATTATTGTCTCCTTGCTCGGCCAATCTACTTTTGTTCTCTGTCTCAGAAGTTGGTCCTCCAGCTTATTCAAGTGGATAACTTTCTCTAAACAGGTTTTGGACCACAGAATTTTTTCAGCATTCCTCTTATCCTGAGCCAATGTATGCTGCGCAATTCTAAGATCTTCTCTAGACACTTCAATTTGATGCCTAATCCCCTTGAAATTTTTGCTCTTTTCTTTGATAATTGGATGTAATCTTTTAAGTTTTCTCCAAAGAGCACTCATGCCTTCACCTCTCATAGGAAAATTTCAACTATTTCTCACTGCTCCTATGAATCCTTCCACTCCTAAGACAGCATTTTGGAATTTAAACTGATATTTCTTAGGCCTGTTACAATTCAGTTAATCCAACCTCAATAAAGCATGATCTGAGATTCCCATATCCAAAATGTCAAGAACCACATTGTCATTAACTTGAAACCATTTCAAGTTAGCCAGAACTTTGTCTATTTTTGAATAGATAGGATTACCAGCTTGGTTATTGAACCAAGTATATTGCTCACATATACTATCTTTTTCAAAAAGCTCTAGATTCTGCATCAAACTAACAAGATCTCTATATTCTGCTTCTTGCACAACAAAACCCTCAAATGGTCTTGAACATTGAGGACATTGTTAAAGTCACCTATTAAAAACCAAAAATCATGTCTGTTAACCTGAAGACCTTCTATGTCTTGCCAAAGAGTTTTCCTTTGATCTAAGGTATTCAAGCCATAAATAGTTATACACCAAGAAGAAAATTCACCCTTCAAATTGTAGGTCCCAAAATGGATAAATTGGGTAGAGCAACAGACCATCTGAACCTTAATTTTGTTTGTATCCCAAATCAACCAAATTCGACCAATGTTGTGTTTATTATAGTTATCAAGGAAAGACCAATGGGAACCAAATTTATTCCTAATCTTAATAGGTTTCTCATGCTTAACTCTAGTTTCTATCAATACAGTCAAGGTAGGCTTCATGTGGTTGAGGCGGGAGATAACCTCTCTGCATTTACCAGCATTATTTAACCCCCTAATATTCAAGAATAAAATCATGATACCTTTTCTATTGACACTAAGAGACCATTTGAAATCCCTAGTGTCTCAAAGCCATTCTGACATGATATACCAGGTGTAACAGATCTAGCTCCAACTTTACCTTTGCCTTTGTTATTTTTGAAAACTTCAGTCCATGTTGTTGAACATGTCTCTTTGTTATCCTAATTCACTTTTTGTGTCATCTGGAAAGACTCCTCTTGAATTTCTTCTTGCACCATATGATGTCGTTCCTCTTACATCTTTTCTTTTTCCTTCAATTGTTTGACTTCCTTGATCTTTTCTCCATTACATCTATGCCCAATCTTCTAACATTTGCTACAAAACAGAGGATTCCATTCATATTCAACTTTTTGCTGAATTTTGTTCCCCTCATGATCTCTTATAGTAATGTTATCCTTTTTCTTTTGAGTAATATCCATCTCCACTAGAAACCTTGCATATGAAATTCTCAATTTGTTAGTTGTGCATTCATTAGTAAACAAAGGATTTCCTAGAACACTCCTTATCTTCCCTAAACTCTTGGCTCCTCATAGGTGAAGAGGAAGGTGCGACAGTTTAACCTAAATAGGAAGGGTTCTTAGCATATCCCTTTGAAAGTTAAAATCTAATCTCCAATCCTTTAGAACCATTGGCATGTTATAGATCGTGTATGGTCCTCTCATTTGAACCATTTCCTTGTTTGCGAATGATTTAAAGCGAAGAATAAAATATCCTTCATCATGGTAGAACATTTCTGGCAATTCGATGAAGTTTCAATACCTTGTCATGAATTGCTTGACTGCATTCATGCTTAAATCCTTCCCCAAAACATACATTGTTAGTTCTTGGATTGGCTAGAATTTTGGTAAAACAAAGTTGTTCAATGTTGATGTCACATGGGTGATGTCTTAACATTGAGTCTTAACATTGGATAATGTTAAGTGTTTAAGTTGTTGAAGTTTTGAAGTCTGATGTCACATACGATGTCATGACATCAGATATGCAGATCATTAAAACATCAGGTTTGAGATGTTTTAGGGTTAAGCATATTAGCTGGATTTTGGGAGAGCTGTTAGAGTTATTGGATGCGATTATCTTGGAGGAGATATTTTCTGTTGCAAACAGATTTGATGCAGATTTGTAGGAGGTGTTTAAAGGCTGAAGATTTAAGAAGATTTTGAGAGAAAATCTGTTTTGAAGATTCAGTTTTAAATAACAAATCAGGTCAGACATTGTAGCAGGTCCAAGCCCAAATCAAATAGCTATATAAAGCGCATCAATCCTGAAGGAAAAAAAAACGAAGAAAGAGAGCTAAAGACTGAGAGTCATTTGTGTCTTCGTGTATGTGTTGTAAACCATTCTAGTGTGAATTGGTGTTCTTGTTTTGAGTTATTCTTGATCAA
Organism: Lathyrus tuberosus; assembly: GCA_022829125.1. Classification (NCBI taxonomy): domain Eukaryota; kingdom Viridiplantae; phylum Streptophyta; class Magnoliopsida; order Fabales; family Fabaceae; genus Lathyrus; species Lathyrus tuberosus. The sequence goes on from JALAZF010000237.1 coordinate 2,026,973, forward strand.
AGCTGTGAAGCAGAATCAAGTTGTGTTTTTCAAAGTGTGTGATCTTTGAATTATATCACTGAAGTGATTTAGGGATTGAGTAGTGTTCTCATACCTAAGTGGTCTCTTAGGTAGAAGGTTCATTAAGTAGTGATTAAGTTTAGGAGATGTCAACTGGGTTGTTGAGTCTGTAAATTAATTCTACTGATAGTGAAATTCATCCCTGGCTTGGTAGCCCCCAGAGTAAGTTGTTTAACTAAACTAGGTGAACAATTCTTTGTGTCTTTTCTGTTGTGTTATATTGTCCATTGCAGAGTGTGTTATTGTGACATCACACGTAACATCACATATCTGGTACCAGAATTTCAATTGGTATCAAAGCAGGCATCCTGCTTTGCATCTGGGTGAGATCTAGGGCTGATACTTTCTGGTAAAGATGGACAAGGAAGTTGGTGGATTTTTGAATAGACCCCCTATTTTGGATGGCTCTAATTATGATTATTGGAAACCAAGGATGATTACCTTTTTGAAATCCTTGGACAGTAGGGCTTGGAACGCTATCATAAAAGAATGGAAAGCACTTGTTGTTGTTGAGAAAGATGATGCTGGGAAAGAAAAAGAAGGTAGCTCAAAACTAAAACCTGAAGAAGAATGGACCAAGGAAGAAGATGAGCTTGCCCTTGGTAATTCCAAAGCTTTAAATGCTATTTTCAATGGAGTTGATAAGAACATATTCAGGTTGATCAATACCTGTGAAGTTGCTAAGGAAGCTTGGGACATCTTGAAGACTACTCATGAAGGAACTTCAAAGGTTAAGATGTCAAGACTTCAACTTCTGACATCAAAGTTTGAAAGTCTAAAGATGAAGGAAGATGAAACTATTCATGACTTTCATATGAGTATTCTTGAGCTGTCTAATGCCTCTAGTGCTCTAGGAGAGAAGATGACTGAAGAAAATCTGGTGAGGAAAATCCTTAGATCCCTTCCCAAGAGATATAAGATGAAGGTGACTGCAATTGAAGAAGCTCAAGACATCAGCAAAATGAGGGTTGATGAGCTTATTAGATCTCTTCAAACTTTTAAGTTAGAGTTGAATAAGGAGGAACCTGAAAAGAAGACCAAGAGTATAGCCTTGGTATCCAATACTCAAGAAGAGAAGAAAGGGAATGGTGATGAATCTCAGGAGGAGCTGTCTCAGGCCATTGCTATGCTCGGAAGACAGTTTAACAAGGTTTTCAAGAGGATGAATAAGAACTATAAACCTAATGTTAAGAACATCTCCTCTGACATCAGCAAGTCAAAAGAGAAGGATGAAGAGAAGACTTCTCAAGACAAAGGGATTCAATGCTTTGAGTGTGAAGGTTATGAACATGTCAAGAAAGAATGTCCTACATTCCTTAAGAAGCAGAAGAAGGGCATGACTGTTTCCTGGTCTGATACTGATAGTGAAAGTGAAGAAGAGTCAGCCAAGCATGTCAGAGCATTGATAGGAACTTGTGTTTCTGATGGAGAATCAAGTGATGAGGAACTGACTTTTGAGGAGTTAGCAGCCTTCTATCAAGAGCTATGTCTGAGGAGTGCAGAGGTTTGTCAAGAGAGTGAGAAACAAAAGAAACAAATTGTTCATCTTGAGACTGTTAAAGCTGATCTTGAAAATGAAGTCTTGTTAGTTAAATCTCAACTTGATCAAATGACAAAATCTGTTAGAATGTTAAACAGTGAATCTGATACTCTTGATAAGATCCTTCAGGCAGAAAAGGTAGCAGAAGACAAGTCTGGCTTAGGATTTGTTATTGAGGAGAAGGTTTCTGCTGAAGCTAGTACTTCAGGAACCAAAAAGGATATGTCTCAACCAATGTCTCAACATAACAAAAAGAGACATAATCCTAAACCTAAGCAGGTTGCTCACCAACAGCCTCAAAATGTTGGGAAAAGGTATGCTCATGGTCCTCATCAAGGGAAGGTACATACTTCTGGAGCCAGACAGTATATGCCTCCTCAATACCATAGGAGTATGCAGGCTCCTAGGTTTAACATGTTCCATCAGATGTCTCAACATCAGGGGAATATGTATGTCTTTGAATATAATACTGTTGTGCCTCATTATTATGGAAGAAGGAAGCCACATCACCATAGAAGACAGCCTAAGAGACAGAATCCTCACTACAGGAGACAGGCAAACTATGGAAGAAAACAACACAAGTACTATGGATGGCAGCCACAGCAGTTTCATCATCAAGTTGGCAGGAAGTTTAACAACTTCAGAGAAGAAAGAGTAAGGTGCTTCTATTGTGGAAGATTTGGCCATATGCAATTTTCTTGCTTCAAGCTTCATGGTTATCCCAAGTCTATCCCTCAACCTAGACAGAAGGATAACAGGCCCAAGGTTGTTAAACAGTGGGTTCCTAAAGCTGAGGTTACATGTCTATTGGCTCACATTTCAGATAGACACTCTGCTAAGGATGGATGGTACTTTGACAGTGGCTGTTCAAAGTACATGACTGGATTTAAAAACCAATTGGTGGGTGTCAATTTTTGCTCCTCAATTGATGTTACTTTTGGAAATGGAGAGAAAGGGGTGGTAAAAGGTGTTGGAAAAGTGAAGTGTCATGATGGACCTGATCTTGACAATGTGCTTCTTGTCAAAGGTTTGAGTGCTAATTTGATTAGCATAAGTCAGCTTTGTGATGAAGGACACAAGGTCAGCTACACTAAGGATGAGTGTTTGGTGACTAATGAGAAGAATGAGGTAGTTATGAAGGGAGTCAGATCCAGAGATAATTGCTATCAATGGGTACCTCAAGAGTTCAACTCATCAAGTGATGTTGAGGATGATGTTATGACATCTAACTGTGACATCAGAAGGATCACCAAACAACCTAGGGTTATGCAATTGTTCACAGGAAATCTTGAGGAACCTAAGGTCATAGAGGATGATCACTCAGATATGAAGAGTAATGACAATTTCTCTTAAGATATGGGTGCTGGTAGTGGTGATCTTAAGAAGTTTTGGAAGCAAGATGATAAGCAGACTGATAACTCATAAGACAACCATCACAGGTTGGCAATCTTTGTTTTGGAAGATGGAGATGTTGGAGTTAAGGTTGAAACATCTCCTAGCCTTAAAATAAAGAAGAATGTTGAAGCGGTTGATCTGTCTGACAATGAGCTGATTGCAAAAGTAGTTCCTGGGGTTGCTAAAAGACTGAAATCAAGGAAAGGGGAAGCTATTGAGTCACCTCCAAAGGACATCTCTCATATGAAGAAAATTGTTGTTGTTAGGACTTCTGAGAAAATTCAAAAGGCTTCACTAGATAACATTCCTTTGCATTTCATAAAAAGGTGGAAGTATGTTTTTCAAAGAGGGCTTAATCTGGAAAAAGAATTTGGTAAAGATGCTCTGAATATGATTAAGTTTGCTAGGCTGATGGAAACTGGTCCTAGTTTTTACAAGTGCTATGAGAGACTTGTCAATGAATTCAATTATGTTGACATTGCTGATAGAAGAAGTGAGAGAGATGAATGTGAGTTGAAGGATACAGACATATCCGCAAAAATTTGGTTCCTAAAGGGAAAATTATCTGCTGGGCGTATTAGTATTAATTATGTCATCGTTCTCAAGATGGCTGCTGCAAAATTGGTCCTCATTAATCACAAAACAACTATTTTTGATGGACTAGAGAAGTCTCTTTATGAGAATAGATCTAAGAAGAATTACAATCATGGATTAGGGACTGAGCTTATAGGTTATGGTAATGCAAAGTACATAGCAGCAGGGAGTAGTTGCTCTCAACTTGTTTGGATGAAGCAACTGTTGACTAAAAATAATGTCAAGCAAGATGTTATGACATTGCACTATGATATGAGTATCTCCAAGAATCCTATTCAAAACAGTAAGGTAAAGCATATTGATATAAAGGACTTGGTTGAAGATAAGGTGGCTTTGGAACATGTGGCTACTGAAAAGCAATTAGCAGATATTTGTACTGAGTTCTTAGATGCAAACCAATTTGATAGTTTAAAATTGGGGAGTTGCATATATAAGGATTAGTTGGAAGATGTGTTAGGATGCAGTTGTCTTATGTGTGTGATTAAAGATAACAATTATTCAACTGCAGAAAGTTTACAAGATTGGAAGTATTAGTTCATCTAAAGCTTTAAACATAGAGTTTTGTTTCTTCTTCTTATTCAATCTGTCCCAACCTTCTGAGTTTTTAAATGTAATCTAGTCCTCATCACCATCTCCTTCATCGGAATCATATTGTTGCACTGGAGGTTTCTTGATGGTCTTCATCCTTGTCTCAGATGTTTTGCCTGTTCTTGTTGCTCCTGAAGAAGTTCCAGATGTTGTCTGTGTTTTGCTCTTTTTCTTCAGTGGATCTGGTTTCTTGTCCTCCTGCTTGAGGTTCTTTGCTGCATCTTTGGAGTTTGACTGGCTCATTCTTGGTTGCTGTGTGGTGCTGCTAGAAGGAAGAAGGCTTATTTTTATAATGCAAACAAGGAGCATTGTTTGTATCGCCTGACCAGTCAAGGTGTTGGAACTTGTTTTTTTTTAGGGAAAGCTTGGTGTTTGACTGTGTCATTTATTATGTCAGGACATTGTGTTTGGTGATTGTCCAATTGTGGCTAAAAAGGGGGAGAGTTAGCCTAGCCTTTGTGTGTAGAGTGTGACCTATCTCAGTTCTGGTGTGGTGCAGATGTTGAGGGGGAGTGTGCATGTTGAACAGCTGTTTATGCTGGGTCTGGTTTTGAGGGGGAGTTTGCCCTTTGTTGATAGGTGGTGTGCAGCATTTTGAAGTGGGAGCTGTTTGTTTTAAAAATTTTATCCACTGCTGAAGTCTCTGATGTTGCAGAGATTGTTTTAGCCAAAATTAGCCAAAGGGGAAGATTGTTAGTTCTTGGATTAGCTAGAATTTTGGTAAAACAAAGTTGTTCAATGTTGATGTCAAATGGGTGATGTCTTAACATTGAGTCTTAACATTGGATAATGTTAAGTGTTTAAGTTGTTGAAGTTTTGAAGTCTGATGTCACATGCGATGTCATGACATCAGATATGCAGATCATTAAAACATCAGGTTTGAGATGTTTTTAGGGTTAAGCGTATTAGCTGAATTTTAGGAGAGCTGTTAGAGTTATTGGATGCGATTATCTTGGAGGAGATATTTTCTGTTGCAAACAGATTTGATGCAGATTTGTAGGAGTGTTTAAAGGATGAAGATTTAAGAAGATTTTGAGAGAAAATCTGTTTTGAAGATTCAGTTTTAAATAACAAATCAGGTCAGATATTGTAGCAGGTCCAAGCCCAAATCAAATAGCTATATAAAGCGCATCAATCCTGAAGGAAAAAAAACGAAGAAAGAGAGCTAAAGACTGAGAGTCGTTTGTGTCTTCGTGTATATGTTGTAAACCATTCTAGTGTGAATTGGTGTTGTTGTTTTGAGTTATTCTTAATCAAAGCTGTGAAGCAGAATCAAGTTGTGTTTTTTAAAGTGTGTGATCTTTGAATTATATCACTGAAGTGATTTAGGGATTGAGTAGTGTTCTCATACCTAAGTTGTCTCTTAGGTAGAAGGTTCATTAAGTAGTGATTAAGTTTAGGAGATGTCAACTGGGTTGTTGAGTCTGTAAATTAATTCTACTGATAGTGAAATTCATCCCTGGCTTGGTAGCCCCCAAAGTAAGTTGTTTAACTGAACTGGGTGAACAATTCTTTGTGTCTTTTCTGTTGTGTTATATTGTCCATTGCAGAGTGTGTTGTTGTGACATCACACGTAACATCACATATCTGGTACCAGAATTTCATACACTATCAATTAGGCTTCCCAGTATTTCATTTCTGATTCCACATCTTTCTCCTCAATTTCGACTTCCAGTTCACCTTCAATCACTCTTGGAGCAATAAAGTTTATATTCATTCCATTAGCAGGGATCTGATTTCCACTGATGATATCTACCCATAGCTTCGCATTCTCTTCTTTCTGAATCTCTTTTTCCTCAAGGGCAGGGTGATAAATTTATTAGAATCAAATAGATACAAATTATAGCATATTGTTATATTAAAGAATAATCGACACTGATAAGAACGATGTCCCTTGTAGGATTTGAGAGACAGCTGTCGGAAGAGTGAGTATGAGAGAATTACTACCTTCATTGTCGTTTAGGTTTTTCAGAGAGTGTTAATTGTCTAATGGGGAGACACTGAAATAGCTAAATGGATGAAAGCAGGGACCTCTCATTGCGCTTAACTAAATGGTCCAACCCATCATGGTCTATTCAGGCACTAAACACAATCAAACAATTCATCTATTTAGTGTTTAATAACAATAAACCATAATATAATTAATTAATAATTAATTATGTCAATCCATATTTTATTAACAAAATAAATAATATAACAATCTCCCACTTGGATGACAATAATTAATTATTAAAAAATATAGATTTTAATATTATAATATTAATAATGGTCAAAACACTAATCAATCAAAAAGAAGTAAATTTCAACGCTGCAGAAATTGTATCCGATAGGGAAGACAAATCATGCATGTTAAAACTCACAACTTTATATAAAGAATGATGAATTTAGAGTAACATATTTAAATTAAAAGCAATATCTTATAAAGAATGGCCCAAGCATATGAAAATGCTATTGATAAACTCCCACTAACCAAAAATATCATAAGACTTACTAATGTGTATAAGTCTATGGTTAGTGATTATACTAATGAGTTTTAAATTATAGGTCATAGAATATCCACATAAGTCTAAGAATAGTAATTACATATAAGGATACCCTATTACGAGAGTAATCATAAGTACCTTCATAATACAATATCATACTCGATAGGAGTATTGATATTTACTTGTACTTTCATATTATGACCTGGTAAATGTGGACTGTTGAATATAAAATAACACAATAGTATTGCATGCTAAAAATGATTGTGTCTTTTCAATATTGACCTAAACATCAAATTATGATGTTTTTTGAGATTAAGAGAATAATATATATATCTCAGTATAATAGAATAAGACTTAGAGTTATTATATATTTTTGAAGTCTTAGAATATGTCATATTTTATAAATTGCGTAAGAATATATGACAATATCGAATTATATAATTGTGTACATATGCACTCCCACTGATCCGACATTTATAAATATGATACAAATTTATCAGAGCTCACTAGTATTAAATACTTTGATTATACAATGTGATACTAATTTTATTTTTAAGTGCAAAACTTTACAGAAAAGTGGTTGTATGATATTATTAGAGTCTTATAAACTCAACCACATATTTTGCACGTTAATAGAATATCATAATTATTTAGACAATTTCACATAAAAGATAATGATGTCATATAAAAGATTTATCATCATATGAGTGAGATCAAATTCATATAATTTTAAATATAATATAGGATTATATACAACATCTTACTAACTCACTCAAAACCCAAATGTTACAATGATAACTACACACATTTGAGAATTATATTATGTTATACGCAGCGGAAAAATATGAGACTTACATTATTTAATATTGAGGATATAACAAAAGTAGTCATAAGTTTTCATCAATAACATAAGACTATAATATCCTCAATATAAGTCTCCATAAGATAACATTATATTAAATAAATAATATTTGATTCTCATTATATAAAATTGACATGTTAAAGTCTTCCACTTGATAGTGAATAATAGTTGAACTATTAATTCAAGAGTTTTAAAACTATTTTAACAAATAGTAAAATATTTTCTCTATCGCACAATGATCATGTCAAGTAACGTCAAACCGATAGGGTATGTCCATCACTTACATAATACATAGAGAATTGGAATACATTGAAATTATAAATAAAAAATTAAAATAAATTATTGGATTTCATTTAATTAAAATAACTTTACATGAACATTTCATTTATTATAATTTTAAATGAGAATATCAATAGTAATTAATAAGAAGTATAACAACAATGTACAAATAGTATGCCACCTAAAAATTCTAATACCGATAGGGTATTCGAACCATAATTGACATAAGTATAAAATTAGAAGTACATTGAACAACAATTATATTAATAATAACACACCGATAGGGTATAATTATTATTAATATAATATTTATTATAATTAAAATAAATCCAATTATTTATTAAACAAAATTTGTATAATTGTATCTACGATATGTGAGTTACAATCACACAAATTAAAAATACTTATATTTTATTCAAAATAAATTTTTTTATATAATTGTATTCACGAAAGATTCAAAATGATTAATACCAAATAACTATAAGATTCAAATTTTGCAATTCCGAAAATTAAAAATAAAATATTCTAATATTTTGTAATGATTACGTGAAAATATTTAGATATAAAATAATTTTGGAATAATACAATTTTTTTCCTTTCTAGTATGACAAATTAAAAAAAAAAATCACTGTATCATAATATAATGAACATATATGTTTTCAATTCGAAAATCACTATTTAAATTAAAAAATATTTTTGTCACTTATTTATTTATATGTAGGGATGGTAATGGACAGGTATGGGTAGGGTACTATACTACCCGTTCTCATACCCGCAGTTGAAAAAAATTTCCGTACCCGAGTTCATATCCGCTTGGGTATCAAAATTGACACTCGTCCCCGTACCCTATTGGTATATAAGTGCCCGTACCCGTACCCGTTACCCGCATTTCTAATAAAAATAAATATATCAAGTATAAAATATCATAATTTTTTAAGTTTTTAAAAATATTAAAAAAATTTATTATTGAATTATGAAATAAATGATCACGTATATTAAATATGTAGTAGTTTAAAATAGATGTTTTTTTTTTAATTTTATAAATATTTATGTTTATATAATAATATAAATTAAAATATATAAATATATATTGTGCGGGTATGGGACGGGCTGGGTACTAAGGTGCCCATCCCCGCACCTATCCCCGCTTATTTAAGTAGGTAATTACCCGAGCTTGTATCCGTACCCATTTTTGCAAAATTTTACCCTCTCCGTTGTGAGTAATTTTCTGAGTACCCACTGGAGATGGCCAAATTGCCATCCCTATTTATATGCATAATATATGCAAACTTATCCAATTAATTATGAGAAAATTGCTTGTAATCATTGCTCAAGAGAATAGCATAATGAGCCGAGGAAATCATAAAAGTGATACAATACGAAAAGTTTCACATATAATTTTAACTACTTTTGTAAAAACTAGTGGGATACCCGTGCGGACGCACGGGTTCCGCTGTGGACCTTTGAAATTGGACCAATATATTTTGACAGGAAAAAATGTAAATTCACAATTTGTAAAGGATTGTGTTAATAAAAAAATGTAATATCAAATATTGATAAGTCAGAAAAGAATAGTGGAATGCGGAATTTTTTACCAGTTAGATTATGAAACTCAAATAATAAATACAAAATATTTAAATGTAATGTAAAAAAAATTAACATAAAGTAGTAAAAGAAAAAAAATATAAGTCAATCAAAGAGGAATATTGAAATGAAAGACATATTTATAAAAAAATAAAAAATTGTATCAAATTTCCAATTTTTAAAAGAAAGAGATCATTAATATATATTTCAATTATTCATATATTATCTTTAATAAAATTGTATGTTAAATTAAAAATAATTTCAAAAAAACAATATTAAATATCAATGCGTTTAAACCGATTTTGCCCCGGTCGTCACCGCGTTTACACGATACTCGTGTACTACCTGTGCGTTCACAAAAAAATTGCCATGGGAACCCGTGCATTACGACACGGTACTGATGTGTTACCCGTGCATTTGGTCTGGATACCCGTGCGTGCACACGGTATTGGTATAATATCCGTGCGTTGCCACGGTACCGGTGTGTTACCCGTGCGTTCACAATTATTTTAATCTGGTTACCAGTGCGCTCATACGATACAGGTGTGACCCGGTCTTTCACACGATACGTGTAAATCCAGTAGGGAGGCTTGTGTTTCAAAAATATAATTAAATTGTTAAAAAGAAAAGCAAAAATAATTTACAAAAATTCTTAATTATGTATAAAAGAAAGTAATTTTTTAATAAAATATATATTTATAAAAGACAAATTCTTAATAAAATTTAGTTAAGAGTTGAGTTCTTAATAAGATATAGTATTATTTATAAAAGAGAAAATTAAAATGCTGCTAAGTCTTCATCTGTATATAAATATATCTTAATAACAATTTATAAAAAACAATCATCCATGGCTGCTAAAGTTCATAAAAAACAACTCTGATTTTTCCATAGCTTAAAGATGTATCGGAAGTATCAACTATGGTTTTAAATCACATTGCAAACACAAAATTGATAGAAAATGACATCAAAGAAATTGAAAATTAATTTGCAAACTTAATCAGAATCTCTAAATCTCCAGGCAGACATAGAGTTCTCCCATGTATAGTCCCGCTCATCGTCATCGTCAGAATCAACCGGTTCGTAGTTGCACTCTTCGGCTTCATCAGAATCATGAAATGTACATTTCCTCAGATATCTGGATGCTTTTGTTTTTCTTTTCCTCTTTCGTCTGTTACGTACCACACGAGGGGCATGTACCTTAGGAAGAAAAGCCGTTTATCAAATTTGTAAACAGTCAAAAAAGAATGGACCGTCGGCTAACATCAAAATTAACGCGTAGTGAGTAGAAATCTGTTCCGGTCGCACCTGCAGAAGTGGTTGAAACTGGGGAGGCTGTTGGTCGGGTTCAACGGGGGGAAATTCGTAGGTGGCTGGTTGTCAGGAAGGGGTTGATTGTCGACCGAAGGTTGAATATCTTGTTGGGTCTGTTCATGTTATGTACAAAAAGAGTTATTGATAAAGAAATGCAGAGAAAGAGATGTTGATGAACAAAACCGGCAGAATATGAAAAGGCCAAACCTGTAGCGCCGGTAGACTAACTGCCACCGTCTGGTAGTTGCAAATGGGATGAAGGTTGCTGGTGAGGCGGGGTCTGGACATGAGGAGGGTCTCGTGGCGGTGTTTGAACATCAGTTTGGTCCGGTGCATTGATAATCTGGTTGGATGTCATTGAAAATCTGCAGTGTTGTTGAACTTTGGTGTGTTATATAGAATATAGGAGGCATGAATATATAGTGAGGTTTCTGACTCTCAACCTCCCCCCTACATTGGAAATGAAAATGAGTTAATACTTGAGAAACTGTACAGTAGGAAGATTGAGAGGCAAATTAATAATGAGGCATGATTGTTAAGTGTACCATGTTATTGGCTAATACAATGTATAGACTAATTGGTCAATAAATGCAATGAAATGCATCCACTTCTGAAAAAATTTGTAACATTACATGAGATATGATTAACAAATGTGATCTGAACAACAAATTTGACAAACATAGTATGATTGTTGAGTTAAAAACATAAGAATACTCAAATTAACATATATGAAAGGTTAATGTAATGTAAAAGCAAAAAAAAAATAACCGTGATCGAAACAAAACATATAGGTCGCTGCTTTAGTATAGTAACATCCCTTCTCACTATCAGTTCCATCACCATCTCACGTCTCTCAGCTTTCATCACCTCTGATAGTCTCTTTCTCTGCATTCAGACAATCATAATTCAGTATAGTTCTGTCAAGATCAAACAACTTATGTTCTTACCAAGCATTTTAGATCTAATTTACAAAAACCAGAACATGGATCCTCTAATGTTCATCTAACAGTTGCACAGAATACAAATCTGATTATGCACAGTGCCACAATTCATAGATATATGTCGTACAGTCATATACCATCTAACATATGAATATGTAGAATTTTAGATACAACGATGACAATATCTATAATAACTGAAGTTGTCCAATAACAAAAGTAATCAACTTGGAGGAGAATGGTGCAAAATATGGAAGTGAAGGCATAATATCTGATGTTTTACCTTAGGTGTGCAAAGAGATTGTCATTTGGATAGGCTTTTCTGAAGTGATTGTGGAGTATCTGTGCCAGTTTGAGTTAGCAGTTATACTATCTGAAGATCAGTGGGCAATATCATACAACAAAACAAATTCAAGTGATAAAAAGCAAGCCATGGAAGTGAGATAAAAAGCAAGCCAAGTCATAACCTGTAGCATTTATGCATTGATGCGGATAAAATTGGCACAGATAAAAAGCAAGCCAAGTCATAACCTGTAGCATTTATGCACTGATGCGGCTAAAATTAGCAACATAAACTATTGCCTGTAGCCCGTAGAACCTGCAAGTTGCCGAAAAAAAAGGGAAATACTTCAAAAAGGGAAATATAGTATTAAGTAGAACCTACAAGTATTTTACAAACCAAACATAAACTAATAAGAACCATAACAATTAGTTCAGCAGGTTGCCGGACCAAATTATGATTTACTTTATCCAACGATATGTTCATGTCCAGCACCATAAAGAACAACTCTGTTATACGAAACATGATAAGGCCAACAAGGTCTTTCACAGGTACTGAAACCACAATATTCTGCAGATGAAACATTGATAAAGCCTCATATTAAATACTTGCCTAAATTTCATTTCCATAAATATCGGAAAATAAAAGACCTTCGTGGTAAGGAGTCCATTCTGCTCCAATAATTACAACCTTCATGAAATTCATATTTCATTCATATAATCGAACTTGTATTGAATCTATTGAGGGAAAAATATAAGAGTCAATACTTAAAAAAGGGAAATATAGTATTAAGCAGAACCTGCAAGTATTTTACAAACCAAACATAAACTAATAAGAACTCTGTTATACACAACATGCACTCAATAGCAGCTGTAACAGCACCAACCATGTTTGATGAACCCTAAATCCTGTAGAGTCTGCTTCCAGCCCCACCCTGCACTCAAACACCGACAATGAGAGAAATCAACAGAGTTTGCAAACACTACAGATTAAACATTGATAAAGGCTCATATTCAGTACTGACCTAAATTTCATTTCCACAAATATATTCAGCTGTATCATGATAATATGAACAAATAGTAATAGAATAAAATTGTAAACTTCATATGAAGATGAAAACATTAAAAAATATCAAATGAGTTTCCAACCCTAACAAAACATAACATAAAAAAAGGAACCCCACATCATAACAAATCAGTCCAACCTACAAAACATAAAAAAGGAAAACATTAACAAATATTATGGAGGGATCTAACAGTATAAAATACAACGACAAACTTTGATAAACCCTCTTCTATATACCTGCAACAGATCTGGATCTTCAACGAAGCTACACCGTCCACAAACGATTAAAAAATGGGTATACGTTTCAACAATGGTCATAGCTTCCAACAACGGAACGGATAGAAGCAACAACTTTCAGAAGAGAAAAGACAAGTTTGGAGCTACGATGTTGGTAAAACTCATCAGATATTTCGATTCCAATCACCACACCCTCTCCGCCGAAAACGCGTTGCCTCCAACACAGGTATACCATTGTTGTTCAACCAGACAACATGGAAGACGAACCTGAAGAAAGAATAGAAAGAGAGAAGTTCGAAGAAGAGGAACACAGAGATGAGCATCGAGAGAGAGAAAGAAGGAAACAGTTAGGTAGAATAGTGATGTACGTGTATCAGACATTGATATTAGGGAAAAGCAGAAAAATTGAATAGAATTGGTTAGTTTGTAACCAAAAAGGAGGAAATAATATTATTCTAACATAATAAATTGGTTACAAATGAAAAAGGAGTTCATTTAGTTAGAAAAAATAATTTATAGACATCAAATGCCCTCACTTTGGACACATGGCAGATAGAAGAATGAGGGGCAAGTTGGAATTTCCACAGCCTTCATTTTTCTTATATAGTAAGATTCTAGGATTTATACGTCTTTAATCAAATAACCAAACAACATGTCAAATATCAAATCCGATTGATTTTTTTTTATCATCAAAGGCTCTAAATTTTTTATTTTAGAATTTAATTCAGTGGACAGAGAATTTAATCTAAGGCACAAGGAATAACGATAGAATTTTTTTTAATATAACCTATTTTTTCAACAAAGATACCAAAAAAACAAGTATTTGAGAAGAATTACTAAAGTGGCGTACTTTTGGAAAAAGCAAAGACCTGAGGCGCCATATGGGATTGCGAATCAGGCAAAAAAAATCAAAAAAACCCTAGAAGCCAAATGGGATGGCGCCTTTGTGTATTTGGGGTACCCTAATTGTTCAGGGGAGGCACCATATGGGATGGCGCCTCAGTGCAATGCCCTTTTTTTTTAACGATTAAAATTTTAATTTTTTAATATATAATTAATTATATTATTTAATAGGGTATCATGTGCCTATAAATAAGGGTTCACCCTCACTTGTTATTGCACAACACTTGTCACAAAAACCCTAATTTCCTCCTTTCCCTCACCAATATCCCAAACTCTCCCCTTCTCAACACCATGTCTGAGTGGTTAAATCGCCGTCCGTCGTCATCATCAGCAACACCGGAGGAACTGTTTCCAGAATTTCCACTGATGAAAAGAGATGCCCTGGTTGTATACTCAGTTATCAAGCCTCCGATGAAGATGCTACTCTGGAACACCCAGACGTTGGAGCATTTGCATTGGGAACTTCGCCGTTGGCTAGCAGGTGAAAAGATCAGGAAGATTGAGAGGCTGGTTGAGAAGTCTGGTCCAGACGGAGTCACCCGGACTTGGAGGAAAGTGGAAAATGATGTTGGCGTCCTCATGATGATGATGTTAGAACAGGAAATTAAGTTGATTATTGTAATTTCCTAGATAAGCTGATTATATGAGTTGTTTTGTCTGGGTTTGTTATTGTTATTTTTTTATTTGGTATTAGGTTCCGTTGATGGTTATTTGTTGATGTTTAGGTATGAAGTTATGTTCTGTTATGTTATGTTATGTCGTGGTAATCAGTTAAGTATGCCATCAATGAAATAAAAATTGTTGTTGTTATAAATAGACAAGTTTACAGTTGAAACTATGAAGTTGTGCTAGAGCCCACATTTGGACACTTGGTACGATTGTGGCCTGGCTGCCGGCACAAACCGCACAACCTCACCATTTTGTCTGCTGCATCCATCTCCGTGTGAATACGGGTGCTGTTAGGGCGACCCTTTTTATTTCTTCACATGAAATCATTATGCCACACAATTTCGCCTTCGTATGGAGGTCAGTAGTCTTCCCTTGCTACCACTTGAAAGCTGGTGTCGTAGACATTGCATAGAGTAATGACTTGGTGAAGAACAGAGAGATAGTTGGTTAGTGTTATACCCCAAATTTTACCCCTTAGATGTCATAACATCTTGCACTTACATTTAGGGTTCAATCATCTGTGCGTTGCTAACTAACCACCATATCTTGCTAGTTTGTTTTTTTTTTGTGAAAGTCAGGGTTTGCACAGGAAAGAGAACAAAAGTCAATAAGACAGACTCTCACATGTTTCAAGGTCTTCTAAGACATTCTTTGGGTCCATACAACCGTCACAAGTTCCATGAGCCACAAGTTCATCATGCCCCAGATTAGGGTTTTGGTCAAGAAAGTCAACCATTGTCTTTAGTGTCTTTTCTTGAAATGCAAGTTTCACCAAAGCATTTGTGAGTGTTGTTTAAAAACTTAAAAAAGGAAAGGATGTAGGTGACGCTTGCCATGATGGTGGTGGCACTTGCCATGAAGTGTGGCACTTGCCATGGCGTTTGCCATGATGAAGTTGGCGCTTGCCATGATGAAGATGGCGCCTGCCATGATGTGTATATGGCGACTGCCACAATTTCCACAAGCTAAACCACTTAAAATAACATTGTTTAATCAACTGATGCAAGTGAATACAACTTGACATGAAGAAAGAGAAACTTTTCAACAAAAGCATGACTCCTCTTTTCCTTGAAACTTGGACTCTGCTCCAATCCCATCAGCACACAAAAGCAAACCAAACTCTATCCTGATCAGTTACTAGAGCTCTTGAAGATTTTTTTACCCAGCCAGCTCACTTGCACGAGGGAAAACTTAGTAAGATGTACCAATCTGACCATACCTCAAGTCCTCCACATTTCCTATAAATAGAGACTTAATCTCCACTCCAAAAGACAGGAGATTCACCCCAAACATAGGCTGAATACTCTCCCAATTTTCTCCCTCACTTACTCTTGCAAATATGCAAGAACATTGTTGCAAGAGTTTTGGCTCGAACTTTCCACCATCCAACACCATGTATCATCCAAAGCACTAGCATTTCGTGATTTTTCTAGGCAACTAAGAGGAGGGATAAAAATAGTTTTGCAGCAGCTGGAACTTTGAGGGAGAAGAAGCTCATCCATTTTTTTTTAGAACTTGTACCTGTGAAGAGGCAGTGGACCATCTCCACTAGGTAACACTCACTTTTTTTACTTTGTTTTCAAAATACCATGATCATTGCTTCATACTGTTATCATGTTAATGTCTGATTCTGGAATAAATATTGCAAATCATAATGTGTAATCTTATTTGATATTGTGAACTTGATTTGTGAAGTGTTGTTTAAAAAAAATTGAACAAGGAAATGATATGAATGGCACTTGCCATGAGATTACATGGTGTTGGCCATGATAATGATGGCACTGGCCATAATGAATGGCGCCTGCCATGAGTTGAATGGCGCCTTCCATGAAGTTGAATGGAGCCTGCCATGAGGAATTGTGGCGACTGCCATGATGTCTTTACTTAATTTAATTTTTGCATAATTTATTTCTCATGGTCATTTTATTTTCTTGTTTATTTCTAAAAATTTCAAAACAAAAATACGCATGACCTTACATTTAATTCTTGGACCTTTTTGTGAAAAATCATCAACTTTTTCTTCAAGACCTTTGAGAATTTTCTCTAGAGTGTTCTGTGGCATATGAGATATTTGTTTGAGAGTTGTTCCTTGACTTGGATAAGGTCATTCTGTTAGGATGTTGTCTGTACGTCTTGGCCCTTATTGCTAAATCTTACAGCTTTGACATGCCTCTGTTTTCAAAATGTTATCTCTGCCATACTTATGAGGCCACTTATCCATGTTTGCCATGTTCATACTTGGAAGTTTATTTCATATATTGATTGATGTTCATTATCTTTGAATTCTTGAACTCATATTGTTCACTTAATTTCAATCCCCTTCAACTCTTGTTTAAAAGATGTTATATTCTCCTCCTTCCAAAGGAAAGTCTCTCTATTGACCTCAAAGTCATAGAAAGCTCATTACCCTTTTAACCTAGCCTTAGGTTTGGAGTCGTCGCACTCCACGTAGGTATCTTGCTATCAGACCCTACTTTCCCGTGGACACTTCTTTCCCTGTTTTACCTAACCTTAAGTTTGGAGTCGCCGCACTCCACGTAGATGTCTTGCCGTCAGACCCTACTTTCCCTTGGAACCTTGACCACAATCAAGAGTTCCTCACCCCATTGAGGGGAATTACAGACGCTCTGATTTCTCAAAGTATCTTTTGAGAATACGTAGGCATAGGATTGTGAGATCCTAGCGAGCTACCTTTTTCTTTTTCCACCTTTTCTTTTTTCCACCTTTTCTTTTTCTCACCCTTTTACCCCTTATTGAGGGGAACTACAGACGCTCTGATTTCTCAAAGTATCTTTTGAGAATACGTAGGCATAGGATTGCAAGATCCTAGCGAGCTACCTTTTTCTTTTTCCACCTTTTCTTTTTTCTACCTCTTCTTTTTCTCACCCTTTTACCCCTTATTGAGGGGAACTACGAATGCTCTGATTTCATTCCCGTTAGGATACGTAGGCACGAGATGCGATGTCTTGGCGAACATACTTAGTGTATATACCCCTAGGTCTTTACCCTTAGCACTTTTCCCTTAGCAAGCAAACTTTAACATAACACAAATACTAACAAGAGGTTCCTGTAGAGTACTACAGATATCTAGGGTGCTAACACCTTCCCTAGGTATAACCAACCCCCGAACCTTAGATCTCTACTTAGGATTTTTTGATCTTTACCCTTTCCTTTGGATAAATCAAAGCTCGGTGGTGAATTTCAAGTTAACTAATAGCTTGGTATCCGATTCTCACCGCAATAGTTGGGTCCAGCTGGACCTTGGAACAGGCTGCTTTAACATGGGAGCAAGGCATACGAAATGCCTGAAACTTTCCACACTCATACCAACTCCTATCCAGTTCCACTCGAAAACATCCCCTAGGCCTTCCTTTGTTGTGATCAATAGACTCTGTAACACTGAAGTGACCTCTATTACGGTCAAAGACTGTGACGACATGTGTGTTGGCCTTTGCAGCTTCTTCCTTCATGAATGTCATTGAACTATCACTAAACAGCTGCCCAGATTGTATGACCAAACCCCACTTTGTACATCTGGTATCAAAGAGTGCAGCGAGCCTAAAATATGTTGACCTCACAAGAGCGTTTATCGGCAGGTTTCGGATGCCTTTGAATATAGAGTTCATAGACTCAACCAGGTTTGTTGTCATATGGCCCCATCGCTGCCCATTGTCGTGCGCCTTTGTCCACTTCTCCCGTTGAATATTATCAATCCATCTCAATGCATCTGCGTTTGTAAGTCTGATCTCGTCCTGGTAGTATCTGAAGGTAGGCTCTGTTAGTGCATAGCCCGCGTTAGTAACCATCTTTAGCCCCTTGTCCTTGAACTCCCGCATGAAATTTTGACCGATGTGTCTAATGCAATACACACAGCTTAAGGGAGGATCCTGCCAACCGTTATCAGGATTGTGGTAAACACTCTCTATTGAGGGGTGTCTGTTGGAGATCAAACATAAGTTAGGCTGGGGAGCAACGTATTGTCAGAGATTTTTTAGGAAAAAACTCCAACCTCCAGCAGTCTCCCCTTCAACTAGAGCGAAGGCGATAGGGAAAATGTTGTTATTTTCATCCTGTGCCACGACCATTAGTAGCGTGCCCTTATACTTTTCGTACAACCATGTTTTATCAATTTGAATTATAGGTTTACAGTACATAAATCCTTTGATGCATGGCTCAAATGCCCAGAAGAGTCTGTGGAAAATGCTATTTCCACTGACACAATTCCCGCCTGGCGTATATGCCGGCAACGTCTCCAACAATGCTACAGTCCCTAGAGCATAGTGTTTTAGTGCCATGAGGTATCTTGGGAGTTCTTTGTAAGAGTCCTCCCAATTTCCAAAAACCTTTTCAACCGCCTTCATCCTAGTAATCCACGCCTTCCTGTACGAAGGAGTGTTTTTGTATCATTAAACCATATGAGCTATTATTGTAATCACTTTCACAGAAGGGTTGTCGCTAATGACTGATAGAATTTCGTTGCAGATCAACTGAGAGCTGTGCTTGCGATGATCCTGACTTGGATTCGTGATTATGCATGTGTGCTCCGGACCCATTGACCCTATCTTCCAAGAATCGCTTCGTTTCCGAAAAGATGTTGTTAATCTAAACGGACAAGCCTCGTTATGGCAATAGATCTTGTATAGAGTCGGATTTGTTCGATCGACTCTATAATCTGCAGATAAGTTCATATGGTATTGTTTTATTGCTTGGACACAATCTTCTTTCGTTCGAAAATTATCTCCAACTTTTAATACTCCCCATGTCTGCATGTATGGGTCGTAAAAACTATCCGTTGATGGTTCGTCGTCGTCTAAATTGAGTGTTGTAATGTGTTGAGGTGGGCAATAGACATGACTCCCTGGTAATTTGGTTGTCTCGTCGTTGTTTACCATTTCATTGACAATGTCCTCTGCTTCTTCTTCTTCCTCGTCAACGACATCCACCTCTGCTTGTTCGTTGTCAGAATCATTAAAAACCTGCGAAACTTCTAGTTGTTGCGACAAGGGTTGATGTTGTAACGTAATATATAACTCAACCTCATTGAAACCAGAATGCTCATGACTCAGAAACATATTACGCCCATCATCGTCGTCTCGAATCTTCATCTGAAAAAATTTACATCTATCATGCGCGTCAAAAAAGATAGGGTTTTTGTATACAATTTGCTCAACCGGACCGCACTACATTTTCTTTTCTAACCGGGCTTTCAAATGATAAAAATTTGTTCTTCTATCAATTAAAAACCTAGTCACTTCTGTATCCCTAAAATTGAAACCCGTGTTTGGACATTCAAATATCTCACCATTGAGATGTGCATTATCAGGTATTGTGGTCTTTGAGCCATAACTAAATTATGTTTGGAAGAAATGGTTTACACACTTTAGTTGTTGCAAGTATGTGATGATAAGTTGTATCTTGCATGTGTATTAATAGGCGTGTAGTCGATATAACTTACCCCTCTTGGTAGTTTAAGTGCTTCAGAATAGTTTACCATTCCCTTGCATGAACCATGTGCTGCTCTGCCTTGACAATACCACACAGCTCTGCATGGCCAGGCTAGCCTTGCCAAGACCACACAACTCTGCATGCCTACACTTGCCTTCCACTATTCTTTAGCATGCCTCTGTACCATTATTTTTGGGAGTTTAATTGCTTCAGACTGTTACGATAAGACCACACTCTGCATGGCTACACTCTGCATGCCTAGACTTGCTTTATCATCAGTGTTATTATTTTTATTTGTATTATTTTTATTTGCAAAGTTTAGTCATGGGAAGAAAATGTAAAGAAATGATGTGCTCTGCGTGACAAGACCACACTTTCTCATGTGATTAATTTTTTAATAAGGACTATTACTATTGTATAATATTGTATAATATTACTATTGACATGACAATGCAAGCATGCCTTCACTTTCTCATGCAAGACAACACTTGTCATACTACAAAGACTAATAATGCATGCAAGAGAACACATAAGAGAATCCAATGCATGCATTACTACACATGTCAGGCTACAAAGACCAAGAATGCATGCAAGAGAACACTTAATAGATTCCAAAGCATGCATGAGTACACTTGGTTGACTACAAAGACCAAGAATGCATGCATTATCATGTGACTCCCCCTCTACACCAATATAAATACCATATCACCATTCTACAAATTTTTCTCATCCCAAACTCTTCTCTTTTCTTCGACTCACAAAAACTTCACATCCATCACAAAGTCTTTCTCTTAAAACCCCTTACGAAAAAAAAAATGTCTCTGCTCACCATGGGAAACGACCACCGAGGAACCTCGGAAAACGTTGAAGACTTCGTAAGTGTTTCGGCCTTCTTTTGTTTTACACTCCTTATCATAGAAGTAATTTTTTTATCTAAGTAATTTTATTTATTTTTTATGTTCAAGAGGTATCAAGGTTCCGTTGTCGTGGGCACGAATACTTCCGTCACGACCCTGTCATCGAAGAATATTTAATAAGATGTGGATTTGGTGACTTGATTAAAATCAAGTCATACCATGTAGACCCAACATTTATTTTGGCCTTGCTAGAACAATGGAGGCCGGAGACCCACACATTTCACCTTCCTTTTGGTGAATGCACGGTCACACTCCAAGACGTGCATATGTTACTCGGCCTCCGCATAGATGGCACGGCCGTCAATGGCCCCGTTTTTGTAGACAACCAACTATGCAACGATTTGTTGGGCACGCCCTTAAGTCTAGAAGCACCTCAGCCAGCACAAGACGGTAGACCTAGGGGGCAAGGTATAAACCTAAAATACCTTAGGGGTTACTATGACTCTATCGTATTAGATGAGGATTCCCTCCCATATCACAAGATACTAAAAACTAGGTGTTATTTAATGTTATTGTTCGGTAATTTTTGTTTCCAGAAAGCACTGGAAACAATGTAAATATTATGTATCTACCTTTGTTGACTAACATTAACAGAGTGCACGAATATAGTTAGGGTTCAGCTGTCCTGGCCCATCTGTATAGTTCACTCTGTAAAACTGCAAAAAAAGACCCTTGTACATTTTATGGTTGCCCCTATCTCCTTCAGGCGTAGGGTTGGTCGAGAATGCCAACACTAGCTCTAATTAACCAGAACCCTTTCACATTCCCCTACGCATTAAGGTAAGCTTGTACACTTCCCTGCGCCTATGTCCTTTAATGAAATTTTTAGTAGTAACTAATTCATCTCTAACTACATTTTCAGGTGGGCAGTTTCGGGAATGGGCTACAATCGAAATCCCAGGAACGCCATAACAGTCTACCGCCACCTGCTAGATCACATTGGCCCAGACGACGTAAATTTCCCTAATACTTACATAAATATTTCTAACACTTTAAAGTACAATACAATTTTTCATTAAATATTGTGTTCTTGTAGTTTGTCTGGAGGTCGTACGAGGGGCTCGACGACCACCTGCCCAACGCGAATGATGCTGCTACGTGGACTTAAAAAACGCCCATCATTCGGTTCACCACTCTGGAGATGCATCAGAGCGATCGAGTCAAACTTCAGTTCGGAATGCATCAGGATATTCCGTTGGCTTCTACAAGTTTGGGAAAATGGCATCTGCGTAGAGTCGACACCCAGTGGGCAGTGGGTGAGTGGACTAACTTTGCAACAGACATGTGCCAATGCTGGGATAATCAACACCAGCACGACTTAACTGACCCCGTTGTAGAAGATGTTATTCCAACGCAACAATATATGAGTTGGTTTAGGTCTGTTACAATACCGCAACCATTCCTCTCTCAGACGACGTATCTCATTGACCCCCGCCAACGTGCGTCTTCCTCGCAGCAGCATACCCAGTAATATGTCCAACATCATACGCCTACCTATACCCAACAACAAGAAGAGCCTTACCCCTACCCTAGCATGCCACCTACTCAATCACAACAAGAAAACCCTTACCCCTATCCCCATCCCGCCTATAGCCCTGACGAGTCTTTCGAACCCAGCCTAGCCCACCATAGCACCCCACAAATGAACACCCCATCTTCTTACTACCAAGAACCACACTCGTCCTATGGCCAACACACCCACCCACTTTTCAACTACCAAACCCCACAATCAACCACTGAATCAGTATCAACACCCATCAATGCAACATTTCGGCCAACCATACCGTATGCAACCAACCCAACCCCCCATAGAAACTACGCAAACATGAGCATGCAGCTGGATTACGGAAGCGCCATCGGCGGCAACCCCCTGGCTATTGGGGACAGATGCTTCATAATTTGTCTCATGCGCCGGGGCCATCGTCTGATGCGTCGGGGCCATCTCAACAGACACAAAGACCAGCCACATCTCAACAAAATCGTGGTGGTAGACAGAGACGCCGCGCAAGAGCCCTTGCATGTAGAACCGGTGGACATTTAGATAGGCACGATCATTGAGTTTTTTTTACCACCGATTGTACTAATGATTGTCCTTAACATTCTAATGTATTTATGACTACCCTAATTTTATTTCCAATACATTTTTCATTTCACAAATTAAACAAAAACTCATCACGGTCCATTCAAACACAAAACTCAATCAAACAATTCATCTATTTAGTGTTTAATAACAATAAACCATAATATAATTAATTAATAATTAATTATGTCAATCCATATTTGATTAACTAAATAACTAATCTAACACATCTATTCCTCGTTACTTTCCTCTGCCGACACATCTTCCTCTACAGTACTTTTTTCTTTCACACTAGTTTTCGGGTTATCAGTTATGTAAGGCTTGAATGCACTTGAAGTTGTCGCCTTGCTTTTCTTCGGTCGACCTCTCCCCTTCTTCATCTCAACACCACAAGGAATTACAACGAAACTGGCTTCAAATATCTAAGAGTAGGAATTTAAACCATATCCAAAGGAACAGTTTCATCTTAAAACCCTACCTGAACTGTCATTGGAGTTTCAACAGAACTCGCAAACACTGGCCGGAAATCGCTGGAGCTTTTCAAATACAAAAATATTCTTAAAATGATAAGTTTTATTATTATTATTATTATTATTATTATTATTATTATTATTATTATTATTATTATTATTATTATTATTATTATTTGTTAGCGATTTTAAATTTCATTTATATAGTATAAAATTAAAAAAAAAAAACTAATATGATTTTATTTATTTTTGTAAATATTGTATACTACACACAAATACTACATTAACGAATTTTATTTTCAATAATTTATTGCATTTTTTTTAGTATAAGTAAGTCTTAATCGTGTTACAAAATCCAATAATAGTCATTGTGTTGGAATTACAAATATTAATGACAAATGTGGAAGAAATCAAAACACACACATTGATTTTGAAAGTGCACAGGTAATGGAATGGTAAACCAGTTTATTTTGATCGATCATATTTATTACTAATTCCAATTTTATTTATATGAAAAATTTTATTTTTTAAATTTATTAAATAATTAACTTATTTGAACTGTATAATAGATAAGATAATTAATTATTCAATAAATATTAAAAATTATTTTTTTATAATATATTTTTGACTATCCGTAAGTCTAAAACCGTTACAAAATCCAATAATAATCATTGTATTGGATAGATATACACAAATTTATGATTAATGCGGAAGAATTCAAAAAACACACTATTTAATCACAATTATAACTATAAGCAACTTTCACAATGATTAAAAAAAAGTTAAATATAATTAATTTGTTAATTTTATATATAATTAAAATAAAATTTATTATAATATTTTTGATGTATCAACTACAACATTAAATATTATTAAATGGAGGGTAATAATACAAACATTAATTAATTTAAAAATTAATGACATTTTTTTATAATAGGGATCAAATTTTAAAGTCATTTTTTTCGTATAATAATGATCGGATGGAGTACATTAGGCACGGTAACAGCGCAAATCGGGGACGATTTTTACATCCCCAAACCCAAACCCGAATCGCAAAGCAATCCATGTTATCTGCTCTAATTTCTATCGGGGATGGAGAATTAAAACCTAAATTTATCCCAAACGCGTTTGGATATCCTCGCCCTCGCCACCATCTATTTAGTGAAATTTATTTTTTCAAAATCAAATTATATTACAAATAAATTTCATGCATGTATTTCAAATATTTAAATATTAAATACAAATTAAAATATCAAAACACTAATCACATATTTAATATTCTAAATTATCAAAACTAAAATAATAAAGTATTTAATAAAGTAAACAGGACGGATTCAGGGCGGATACTAGTGTCCCTATTACCCAACTCGTCCCTATATTTTACAATCGGGAAAAACCCAAACCCGAACTCAGTCAAAGCGGGTTTTCTGCGTCAAGTTCGGTGCGATTTTGGGTGAGTACTCGTGGGTATGAGTTATGTTGTCATGTCTAAGAACATTGGTTTTGAAAGTGCACGGGTAATGGAAAGGTCAACCAATTTATTTTGATAATCCTCAAGTTCGTGTCAATGTGGTTACGAGGTATATAGTCTATTTTTTGTTTGAGAATTTGTCATGGTTTTGTCCTTTAGAAAAAAGGTCTCGTTAGGTTGAGAAGTGTGGAAATTGTATATAACATACATTTAACCTCGATTTTCAAAGAATGTGAGACTATTTTTGCGTAACCCATTAGATGTCCCCTAGTCAAGCCTAAAGGGAAGGGTGCAAACCTCGAGCATGTGGATTTGTCCCTTCTTTTTGCGTCAATATTCTAATTGACCTCAAGTAGGCGCCAATGTCTCTACGAGGTATTGTCTGCTTTGGATGTAAGAACATGTTATGGTTTTGTCCGCTTTAGATGTAAGAACACGTTATGATTTTGTCCATTAGAAAATGTGTTTTGTTTTATTGAAGAGTATGAGTGTTGTATACAAATTACCCTTAGCCATGATTCCTAAACAATATGGGACTATTTGGCGTACCGAAATATTTTCTTTCTAATAAAGAATTAGGAGCCAAAGGGTCTGAACTGTGAGCATATGGGTCCTTCTTTTTTAGAGCTAATGTTCTAATTAACCTCAAGTCCATGTCACTGTAGTTATGCAATATTGTCTGCTTTAGGCATGTGAACTCGTCATGGTTTTGTTCTTTGGAAAAGATGCTCGTTTGATTAAGGAGTGTGGGTATTATATATAAATTGCCTTTAGCTTCGATTTCCAAACAAAGTGGAACTATTTTAGTGTACCAACACACAACTTAATAAATCATTCAAAAAATCTCAAGAATTATTAAATGGGTTACCCCTTTCCACACGAAAGTATCACTCATACTTTTAAAAGTTTCTTGTAATTCATAGCTACATTAGAAAATATCTACACGAAGAAATGAAAAGGCCCACTTATTAAGTATTTGAAGAGTTTTTTCATAACAAAACAAAGATACCAATTTATTAAACATGTGTCAACAAAAAGTGAATCAATTTGGGCAATATTTACATTCATTAATGAAATTGCATTTAAATTTCACGTAAGGTTCGAGCAAGATACCATCTTCACTTCTAGTGTTGATATGTACAAATCACCACGAAACACGTTTACCATCACTTCGTTAATAAACAGAGAGTTGGCGTTCATCACTTAATCAAAAAATAGTCCAACCTTGTGTCTAAGGTGGCCATCTATGATCTCGTCGATCCTAGGTAAGAATAGACTAAAACAATATCATTATTAGGGGTGGACAATCGGTAACCAACCGATGTTACCCGACCGAACCGACACCTATTTTACCACACGGGTCGGTTAAATTCGGGTTACGGGTACCTTTGAACCGTTTGATTGGGTATTAATGGATTTAGGTGGTCGGATTCGAGTTGTACTTTGAGATCCATCGGAATCCGAAACCGACCGTTTATATTATTATTTTTTAATTATTATTAATATCTATACTATTCCAATTTGTTTTTCTCATTTTCACGCTTCACATTCTTATTCACAATCTGAAGTTTAGGGTTTCAGTCTGAAAACCCTTTGGCTCTAACCTTCATCATACTTCAATCGCCTTCTTCTCCAACCTTCAATCGCCTTCTTCTCCGACCTTCAATCGTCGCTCCAAGATTCAGGTTAGCTCCATCTCTCTCTCTCTCTCTCTCTCTCTCTCTCTCTCTCTCTCTGTGTACCGCCATGTTGTTATAGCTAACACACGTCCATATCCTTGTTGGTTTCAGGTTAGGGTTAAGGCAACTACATCACCGTCTCTCTCAGAACCAACATAGCCATAGGGTTTCTATTTTTCTACCTCCAGCTTCTATCATACCCCAAATTTTGACCACTAAGGCTTCCCATCATTGTGAAAATCATCACCACAATATGGATGTACCTTTGTGCCTCATCAATCTCCTCAAGGAATTGTTGAGCATTCACTACTATCAAAATTAGGGTTTCAAGCCCTCTCAGAGCCTTAGACAAAGGATCAATCAAGGAATGACATGATCTTCAACTTGTCTAGCCTCTCAAGTAGCTACAAAGGATCAAGAGGACTCCCACTCCAAGGATTAAGCACAAAGCTGCTCCCTTCTAGGTGGATCAAGCCTCAAGATCGCCAGCATCACCAAATTAGGGTTTTGGTCGTTCAGGGCCTCCAAAGGGAAATTTTCCTCTGGGCACAAGCCAATGATCCAAAACACAACCTAATATACTCCATGGAACCTCATGGACCCAATCATCAAGTCAATTTTGTCTCAGGGGATGCATTCATCAAAAATCAGGAATTAGGGTTTCTTGACCTAATTCACCCCTAAGTTGACTTTTAGGGCAAATCATGAGCCAAAACCTCAAAGTAGGATTTGAGGGTCTCTAATACACTACATTGATCCATTTACAACAATGGATTAATCCAAGAAGCTTGAGCAACAAGCCTCAATTTCATCTGCACCACAATTAGGGTTTTAAGGAAAAAGTCAATTGTAACTTTGACTTTTGACCAGGACATGCTCCCAAGCCCTATGACATGCATCAATATACCCTATGACACCCATGGAACATATCCATCAAGTTTGATTTAGGTCAAGGACATGATTTCCTGAAGAATTGCACAGTTTGGAATTCTTCTGATAAAAAGTCAACTGTGCACAAAAGTCAACTTTGACTTTTTGAGATTTTTCACAAAAATGGATTTTTAACCCTAAAATGATGTTAATGTATGATTTGAATCATCATTCATCAAGAAAAATCAAGAAAAGTTGGATAACTTGTAAAAGGGGTAACCATAAAAACTTAGAAAATTTTCTAAGTTAAAAATAAAGTGGCTAGGGTACCAACTTTGGAGGGTCATAACTCCTAAACCACAAAGTCATTTTCTCCCATCCAAGGCTTGATTTATAGATCTCATTGCCCTCTACAAAAAATTCAACTAGACCTACCTCCAATTCATTGTGGATTTTGAGCTATGAGTGAGCCAAAATGGCTGAAAACATGAAAGTACCACTTTTCCAACACTTAGAAAAAATTCTGTCCAAGACAGATTTTTTTGGAAACACCAAAACTTGTGGGGTTTTTTCACACAGTTACAAGCTGAATCAGTTCCAAAGATAAACATCAATGTTGTTGCAAATGTTGCCAAGAATCCAAGCAACTCAATAGCATGAAACCAATCCACTTGTGCCAAGAATTATGGCAGCCACAACACACCATGTCAAGGCTGCCATGAAAAATCAGTTTGGGGGGTTTTGTGCCATCCACGATTTCTGAGTCAAAAGGAGTGATCACTATGCCACATGCCTTCAATCTGATCATGAACCAACTGATCCAACTGATAGGGTTGAGTCAAAAAGCCAAGGAATCTTCCAACTTGAAATTCATCCACTTTGGCACATTTTGCCTTGAATTCAAAGGGGCATTAATGTGGAATAGTGCATTTTCAACAAAGCCACTCTACTCAGTCAAGTTCTCTGATTAAACAACAATAAAAACATCTGAAGAATGTGATTTTGGTCAAGGCATAGCCTTGCTCTTGGGAATGGCTAGTTTGCCTTGCTTGAGAAGAAATCCTCCAAGCCAATCCATGCAAATGTGATCTGATCCAGTAGCCATTCACTATTCCTCCAAGACAAAAGTTGATCACCTATAAATAGAGGTTCCAATGGATCATTCAGGTGACACCAAAGCCAGTTACAACACTTCTTTCTCTCATTCTTCCTTAAACCTCAAGTTTCATGGTTTTTGAGTAACCACTATCGGGTTTTGAGTTGCAGCCTTAAGTAATCAATTCCAATTGCTCAAACACATCACATATGATGTATTTGAGGTGTCCAAACACTTAAACATTGACTGTAACACCTCAGGCTCAAAATCACCCTTCAACCAAGCCATTATGCCTCAATTATGCAGGTGGAGGTCTCCAGCTTGATCCAAAGAGTTTCAAAGTGTTACAAAGCTTGCAACACACTCCATAACATCCATTGAAGCTGTAGGGATCATTAATTCACAACTGGAACAAGGTTTGTGTAGAGTTCCATTTCAGCTTGCATCAAGGTAAGCCTCAAAACTCCAACTCCATGATCCATGCATATTTCCTCGCATGATATTTTTGCCAATTGCTTGCCATCATATGTTGATTGTTTTCCCTCAAAAAATTTGATCATAGCACTCATAATCATGCCTACTCGATTGTTTTTGCAAAATTAGGGTTCATACCGCCACAATGATATAATTTGCTATACACTGAAGATGAATGAAATTGGGTATTGCCATATTCTTCCTTGTGAAAAAACGCATGAGTTTGGTGTTTGAATCATGTCAAATGGTTGAGAAACGAGAGAGATGGAGGGCTTCATGCACGAGCTAGAGGAAGAAGATGGCCATGGTGCCATTTTCAGAAAATCCAACTAGTTTGATATATATTTTTCATTTGCCATGTTATTAATGAATTGACATTGCGCCCCAGTGGTTGATCAGCTGGTTTGTATGTATTGGCAAGCGAAAGGTCTGGGGTTCGAATCCCCCTCGCCCCAGACCTTTTTTTATCACTTTTTCCTATTTTCCTATTTTTCATATTATTTTGTTAATGATTTGAAAAATTAATAACTCGCTCAATTTTAATTATTTTTTACTGATTCTTTTTGCAAAAAATCATAAAAATGTTGAAATATTTTATTCCACAAAAAAATTAGATTTATGTTATGTATTTAATATAATTAGTATTTTTTTGAATAAATTCATTTTTTATTTGTTTTTAAACATTTTAAAATGAACATCCATCTTGAAAAATCAAGACCAAATGAGTTTTAATATCTCTTGTGATTTATACCTCATTTTTCAAACCTTAAACAAAAATCACAAGTGGTTTATTCAAATCTATTTGGTATTTTTCATTGATTTTCTTTAAATATTTACTATTTAAAGATTAAAATTAGGGTTTCTTTGATTTTCACCCTCATCAAACAATTACACTTGGGCCTCTATTAGAGTGTAAGACCCAGCCCTTTTTTTGTAAAATACAAACTATTTTTTGGGCCTCACTTATTGTATAAGTCCCACTGTATTTTCAAAAACCTCGGCGCGTTCGCCAATTCAAAAATAACCGTGGGCCTCTCCTTGAGCTATAAGACCCATTCAAAATTTTTGGGCCTCTAATAGAGTGTAAGACCCAACCCCCTTTTAACCAAAATCATTTTGGGCCTCACTTATTGTATAAGTCCCTCTGTGTTAAAAGAAAATATCGGCGCGATCGCCAGTTTAAACGGAAAAATCAATTGGGCCTACCCTCGTGTTATAAGCCCCACTCTTTTTCTTTAAACCTTTTGGGCCTCTTGAGAGAGTGTAAGACCCATCCCTTTGTACAGAAAACCATTTTTTGGGCCTCAGTCACTTGTATAAGTCCCTCTGTACAAATTCAAACAGTGCGCTCACTGATAAAACCCTGGGCCTCTCCTTGAGCTGTAAGCCCCAAATCTTTCTTTTTCAAAGCACTTTCTCCTTTGATTTTGAATATACTGTTGTTCTTAAATCTTTCTTTGTTGAACAACTAACCAAACAGCATGGAAGCTCTAAAACCAAGTAAGTGGTTATCACTTTCATTTACCGCATTCATATACATATAACTGTATTGTGGGGCTGTTTCGCTGTAAGTCTTCTTTCATAAACTCATATCAACTGTGTAATAATCGTATAGATATTTCTAGTTTCCCCGGCAACTACGTCTAGAACTAGGTGACGTCGTTTCGTTCGTAGAAATAGACAACTAGATCCCCAATAGGATCACCAGATACAGTCTTCTCTTCGGCTGTCCTCATTAGGAATTGTCAAGAAACTCTACTCCCAGAGATGAATGTATTCTCCGTGAATGGCATCTTTGAGTTTCTTCCAAATTCTTGAACTTTCCTGACTTGATCTATTCCTTGTGAATAGCTTGCCTTGAATTTTTCGGGGTTTGGGGACCCACGGGCTTCTTAAAAGCATCGGCCTCCTCTTGGGCATCGTACAAGGACCCACAGGCTTCCTAAAAGCAAACCCCGCCTCCTCTTGGGCTTAGTACAAGGACCCGTCGACTTCTTAGAAGTATTCACAGCCTCCTCTTAGGCATCGTATAATGATCTCTTCCTCCGGGAATGATAGCCTTCTCTTGGGCTTTGTACAAGGACCGATCGGCTTCTTAAAAGTTTCCAGCCTCCTCTTGGGCTTCGTACAAATTGTCCCGACGACCTCCTAGAGGTATAGGAACAGAAATTAGTCATCCGCATAGAACAGTCCTTTCAAAGAGTCTACTACTGTTTCTCAAAGCATAGTACAAAAGATGAAAACCCGTAGACTCGGACAGTCTCAATACCCTTCGGATTTCCCAATTCCTTAAAGAACAGGAATAACCCAGATCCTCGAATCAAATCCTTGAGTACAATGTTGCTCATATAAGAACTGATTTTCTCTCAAAATCAGTATACTGGACCTGTCACTTAACTGAAACAGTAACCATAGCCTCCTCTTGGGCTTTGTACAATGATTCTCCCCAGCGGAGTCAAACAACGTTTAGCCTCTCTCTCGGGCTTTGTACGAGACACATAAAGAGACTCCCTCGTTGAGTCAATCACCTTTTAGCCTCCATCTCGGGCTTTGTGCGAGATACAAAAACTCTCTTGTTGAGTCAAATAGCCTCCATCTCGGGCTTTATACGAGATACCAAAAGACTCTATCGTCGAGTCAAAAACCTTTTAGCCTCTCTCTCGGGCTTTGTACGAGACACATATTAGCCTCCTCTTAGGCTTCATATAAGAAAACCACTGGTTGATCCAATTAACCTTTTAGCATCAAAGTTGTGTCTCGTTCACAACACACAAACATCAACAACTTTTTCCCCTTCATCTAATCGCTGTAAGCGGCAAGCCTCTGGATCATCTACATCCATGCCACTGTCCCTCTTTTAGCATGAGAAATTCCTAAGGAAAGATGGCATTGCTCTAAACTGAGTTAAAGTCTTCTCCTTCAGGTTAAAACCCTGATAAAGGAAATTATTGCATTACTAGGATCCGCGTATCCCGGTTAAAGTAATTCCCCTTTATAAATAGTTGTGACATACAACCCCCCTCTTTAGAGATGACCAATTCTCTCTAAAGACAAACCCTTTTAGCTTCATATCTTGGGCGTCGAACAAGATACAAATCACTTTTAGCTTCACATCTTAGGCTTTGAACAAGATACAAACCACCTTTCGCTTCACGTCTTGGGCTTTGAACATGACACCAAAACAACCATTTCCTCCCATAGAATAGGAGGAACTACGAACGCTCTGATTTCCCTGTTTCGGTAAACGGGAATACGTAGGCATAAGATTGAAAGAAAAATATTAGCGAGCACACTAAACAAAAAACCCTAAATCCCATACTCCCATATATCATAATCTGAAGCAGTATCCTAACAAAATCCCAGAGAGAAATCAGTATTGGCGAAAATACAAATAACCAATACAAAGGCCCCGCCACATTAATCGCATCCGTAACCTAACAGACCGCTGTTTAAACTCAGTATGCAAGCAGGGTTAATTGGAGACATCTATTTTCCCTTCCTTCATCAGCTTTAATAGGATAAAAAATGAATTGACCTGTAGTAAACTCAACCGCAGTGAGAGCGACCAGCGCTTAAGAACCGCGTCCAAAATCGCTCGCTACAGAAAAGTGGCGCCCACCGTGTGGTTGATTTCTTTTTTCTCTTCACTTATGTGAAAACCACAGATTGGGGCTTCCGCCGGGGAACCCATTTCTGTCAGGAACTTAGGATTCATAGCTTTAAAGGTCTAAGATGATTAGGACCAATAAATATACTGCTTTTCCTAATTGCTATACGTGTTTATTTTTCTGCTAATGGGAATGCGTGTGATGCCGCATGTGGAAAGATTGAGTATACACTTAAGATAAGTGATGGCGACGAGGTCGACCATCAACCTCAGTGGAGGCTGACCAATGCAACCCATTCTCTCACCTAGACAATGGGCCGATTGTGATGTCTGAGAAGCTGAGGAGCCAAACCCTTTTGTAGTACGGAAACTATCGGAAATAGTTGTTACGCGATACTACCCTCATTTGAGGCTGGTGATCTATTCTCGGTGAATGGCACTTACTCTAAGATTGCTCTACAACTCGCTAGCGATCCGCTTGTTGTTTTGCTTTCCTGGGAGGAGCTGATGATAATGAGTACAGGTACAAAAATCACCCTAGTATGAACCTTTGGGGATGGGTAGAGCCTTGACTTCATGACAACGACCCTTTGACCCCATGTTTTTTCTATGTTTTTGTGTGCTGCATTCATGCATTCATTTAAAAAACATTAAAACATTCAAATAAATTCTCTTCTAGTCTCTCGGTTTTTCAAATTAAAATAAGACTGTGATTGCAAATACCGAAGAAAAGGATTGCGCTAATGGATTTCGGTAGAAGGAGAACCCATAGGTATACCTTCAAGGTTCTAAAGCTAGAGGATTTGAGAAGGTTAGCAAGGATGATCACAAACCAGGAGGCTTTCAGAGCCAAGCACGGAGGTCTGCTACCACTGTTAAGAGTCCATGTGATTGAGGGAATCATGGATGCGCTCATTCAGTTTTACGATCCGGTTTATCACTGTTTCACATTCCCGGATTACCAGCTCGCACCAACGCTGGAGGAGTATTCTCACCTGATTGATTTACATATCACTGATCGAGCTCCATTTTCTGGACTGGAAGAAATTCCAAAGAATCAGACCATTGCAAGAGCAATTTATTTGGACGAGTCTGAGGTCAGGACTCACATAACCACTAAGGGTGGCATCCAAGGTTTGCCAGCCCAGTTCTTGACAAAGAAAGCCCTGTATTTTGCCAGTATAGGAAACGTGACTGCTTTTGAAAGCATCTTTGTCTTGCTCACCTACGGGTTATTTTTGTTTCCCAACATCAATAACTTCGTCGATATCAACTCCATTAAGGTTTTTCTCATTGGAAACCCTGTGCCGACTTTGCTCGCAGATGCGTATCATTCTGTACACTTGGGAAATTTGTACAGCAGAGGGGAGATCACATGTTGTGTACCTTTGCTTTACAAATGGTTTATCTCCCACTTGCCCAAGTCTGCTGCTTTTTGGAATTGCAAGAGTTCCTTACGTTGGTCGCAGAAGATCATGTCCCTTACTAACTCTGATATAGATTGGTGTAATAGGATCTATGATGGCATCAGAATCATTGATCGTTGTGGAAACTTCCCCAACGTACCCCTTATAGGAACTAAGGGAGGAATCAACTATCATCCAGTTCTCGTTCGTCGTCAATTTGGATACCCGATGAGGCATATTCCGCTGAATGTTCATCTGGAAGGTCTTTTCTTCAAAGAAGGAGAAATCGGCAGGGCACTAAAGATGGAAATAGTGCACGCTTGGAAACATGTTCATAAGAAAGGACAGGAGTCTCTAGGAAAACCGGACTGTGTCTCGGTGGAGCCTTATCTCCACTGGGTACAAACTAGAGCTCTCAAGCTAAAGATGCCTTATCCTCGTTACGGAATTCTTCCGCCGAGGGAATCTGTCATGTACTTCATGACGGAAACTGAAAAGCTTCAGGTTACTCTCAACAAAGTTCAAAAGGAGAGAAGGTCTTGGAAGAACAAGTACTGCACCCTCGACATAGAGTGCATCAAAATACAGTAACTACTGAAAGAGAAGGATGCTCTGATCGAGATTTTAGAGCAACATGATGTGGAGAATCAAGATGACCAAAGGAATTTGCACACTCCTGTCACCTGGCAAAGGAATGACAACCCGACAACGGCCCAAGAGCCCCGGTCAAAGAAAAGGAAAATACCAGAATCAGCACCCGATTTCTCTTCAGAGAGGACTCGGGACCCACTAGCTTAGGTTTCTGTTTCTGCATCTTGTAATCTACTGTATTTCCATTTCTGTAATCCTTTGAATTCAATAAAAAAAGGGTTTCCCCACTGTTTGATATTTGCAATCTAATTGTTGAAGTTTATTTTGATTAAACCAAAAAACAATTAATATAATCATTGCATTCATCATTCTCACATCATGTATTCTTCTTCCCTACGAATCTCACGTTTGTGTCTCGATTCTAGAGTCAAACGGTCTCATTCGTACAATACTCGGGCCAATCGTCAGAAAAAGATAGATGATCTTGAGGAAGAAAACAGAGAGTTGAAGGAAGAGATCGACGCTCTGAGAGAGGATATGAGAAAGCTTCGTAACAACATGCAAGCCATGGCAGAAGCTCAGTTACAAAGAACTGTGATCTCAGAGATCACCTCAACGCCCATAGTGGAGAAGTATGATCCTAGGTATCAGATGCCGAAAGATCGTCCTTGGGGCATACCTGTTAACTATATCCCGGAAGGATATGTTCCGCCGATCACTGAAGATCAGGGAATCACAACAGAAGCCGCTGGGCCTGAAGGTTACAAACTTCGGGAAAACAAAGATACCAGGGGCATACTGAAGACTCCTGAAGGTTACAAACTTCGAGAAACGCCAAGACTCACTATCGTAGTCATGGTACCACCCCCTGTGGTGCACACTGTCCCGGAAGGACAGATTCCACAAATACCTTCTGGTAAGAAGGAAACTATGTTCGATAGAATGGATGAATTCCAGGAGCAGTTCCTGGAAATGTAGAAGGAGCTGCAAGCCATTCGCGGTCAGGATCTATTTGGAAAAGACGCCGCAGACCTCTGCTTGGTCCCCAATGTGAAAGTCCCGCACAAGTTCCAAGTGCCCGACTTTGAAAAGTACAAGGGTAACTCTTGCCCTCAGAGCCATCTGGTGATGTACGCTCGGCGAATGTCAGCTCAGACGGAGAATCAGGACCTACTGATTCACTACTTCCAGGATAGTTTAACCGGTGCCGCATTAAAATGGTACATGGGTTTAAACCGTACTACGATCAGCACTTTCAGAGATCTTGGTACTGCCTTCGTCCAACAATACAAATACAATTTGGACATGGTACCGGACAGAGATCAACTCAGATCAATGTCGCAAAAGGACAAGGAAACCTTTAAGGAGTATGCTCAAAGGTGGCGTGAAATTGCCGCTCAAATTTGTCCACCTCTTGAGGAAAAAGAGATGACAAAGATCTTCTTAAAGACCTTAAGCTCATTTTACTATGACCGAATGGTTGCCAGTACACCCAGTGATTTCACCGAGATGGTGGGCATGGGTGTACGTCTTGAGGAAGCCATCCGAGAAGGACGTTTGGTAAAAGACACTGGATCGACGAGCGGTACTAAAAAATACGGTAGTGCTCTCCCTAAGAAAAAGGAACAAGATATTGGGAATATCTCTCTCGGAAAGCAAAGGCGACGTTATCAACCGGTAGCAGCTGTGACTCCTACTATCAACCCTACGTATATTCCTACGTATTAACCTCAGGTTGCGCAGAGCCAACCTGATCAGCAAAGGACACAACAGCCTCTTCAGCAGGCTCGTCCTCCATATAACAACAACCGTACAACACGACCGTCAGGGTTTGATCCCATACCCATGTTGTACGCAGAACTATTTTCGTTACTACTGGCTAAGGGGCACATTCGGATTAAGTCTCTTCTTACAGTACCGGAAAATCCGCCTTTTTGGTTTAAGGTGGATCAGGCATGCCCTTACCACCAAGGAGGTCCAGGGCATAACATTGAGAATTGTCTCAATTTCAAATCCGACGTGCAAAAACTTGTTAGGAGCGGGGTCTTATCCTTCAAGGATACAAATCCCAATGTTCTTACGAACCCGCTGTCTCAACACGAGAAGGCTGCAATCAATTTGATAGAAGGAGAGACTGACGACGTCTATCAAATTCACGATGTATTCTTGTTGAAAACCAATCTGGTCAAGATGCATTGTAGACAGAGTGGATATGGCCATGTGCCACCTCATAATTATCATCAATGTGATGTCTGCTCTAAAGACAACCAGGGATGTTCTATAGTGCAAGCAGCTCTACAGGAACAAATGGATCTCGGATGGATCCAAGAGCACCGAGTTCGTGGAGTTAACATGGTCTACACGAATTCCAATGTCATTCAGAACCACGACATCTATGCGATGAATGTCAATCAAGTGGCAATGCACTCAAGGCAAAGCCAGTATCATAATCTGCCGCGGCATGATTACAGTTCTTGTCTGACTTGCTCGGTAAACAAACAGGGATGCTCTTTCATACAAGAGACCCTCCAGCGTCAGATGGATCTTGGATGGATCCAAGACTACCATGATCGGAATTCTTATCAGATCAACATGGTTCAGATCTTTGATATTCGCCTGATGAATACCAACCTGGTAGAGTTACACGCTGAACAGGTCCGACTCGGATTCTTAATATCACATGACTATCAAAGTTATAAAGCGGGTTGCGAAAATGATCGAGGTTATACCCTTGTCCAGGAGGCACTTCAGCACTTGTTAAATCATTGGTGGATGCCAATCTACATGGATGAGGATACTCAGCAAATTAGTATCAATAACAGGAATCCTACTCAGCGTCAGAGTCAGGATGCCCGATCAATGGAAGCTAACCTAGTGAGGTTACATTGTATTCAAAGTGGGAGTGGCCAGGTGCCACCACACAATTATGACCGTTGTAGTGTCTGTTCGGAAAGTAACCAAGGGTGTTACCTTGTGAGAGCAGCTCTTCAGGTCAGGTGGATCGTGGAGAAATTCGTCCATATCCGGGTTCTGGACCCATCAACTGGACGCCGAACTACCTTGCCGATCAAGTTGAGGATGTTATCACAGTCTCTGGTCATCACAGGACCAGGGATGTTTTTGCCATTATCCCTCTACTTGACGAATCTAAAGTTCCCAACCAGGAACGGATCGAGATTACTTATGACAGTCAGAAAAATCAGAAGACTCCCGTAGTCATCTATCTGCCGGGACCATTACCGTATGAATCAGCTAAGGTTATCCCTTACAAATATGGTGCAACGACCATTGAAAATGGAAAGGAAATTCCATTACCCTCTGTCGTGAATATTGCAGACATCAGTCGTGTAACACGGAGCGGTCGAATCTTCAACAGAGGAGTTGCAGAACCTAACAAGGAAAAGGAACTTCAGACAGAAGCTCCTGATCCATCAGTCGTTCAATCCAGTAATCCCGACCTTTTGAAAAACAATGATGAGATGCTGAAGCTCGTCCAAAGGAGTGAATACAACATTGTTGATCAGCTGTTACAAACTTCTTCAAAGATCTCGGTATTATCATTGTTACTTAGTTCAGAAGCGCACAGGGAGGCTCTACAGAAATTCTTGGAGCAGGCCTTTGTAGAACAGGATGTAACAATCAGACAGTTCGATAGCATTATCTCTAACATCACTTCCTGCAACAATTTGGGATTTAGTGATGAGGAATTACCTGAAGAGGGTCGCCGTCATAACATGGCACTCAACATTACAGTTAACTGCCAGGACGATGCTTTAGCCAGCGTACTGGTAGACACAGGGTCAGCCCTGAATGTTATGCCGAAGTCCACTTTGACTCAATTATCATTCAAAGGCCCTACGATGAGAATCAGCGAGGTCGTCATCAAAGCGTTCGACGGATCCAGAAAAATAGTTATCGGCGAAGTTGATCTTCCCATAACTATTGGTCCTCACACTTTCCAAGTCACTTTCCAGGTCATGGACATCCGGGCAACGTACAGTTGTTTATTAGGAAGACCTTGGATACACCAGGCCGGAGCAGTTACGTCAACCCTCCACCAAAAGCTAAAATTCGTCAAGAACGGCCAACTCATCACAGTTTGTGGGGAACAAGCCTTGCTGGTAAGTAACTTATCATCATCTACTTGTGTAAAACCCGAGAAGGTTATTAGAAAGCAGTTCCAAGCACTGTCGGTCGGCAAGGACAATCAATCCCAAGGAGGAACCTCGATTTCCTCATACAAAGATGTTATCAAAGCGGTCGAGAGTACCGATACAACTGGATGGGGACAGCTTGTCATTCCTATTGACAATAAAACAAAGAAGGGTCTTGGTTTTTCTGCAACCTGTACCCGGACAGCTGCCAACGATGAAAGTCTTCATCCCCTTCAAAACTTCTTCCACAGTGGAAGTTTCCTTCACCCAGTGTCTCAAGCAGTACATGCTATCAATGAGGAAGATCCCTCTGACACAGATGAAGAATGGAAGTCCTACCTTAACGAGGACGGTTATATGTCTCAGGAGAAGGTGCCTACGCCATTTTGCTATCCCGCACAGAGTCCGAGATTTATACCACGGTCAGATATCGAAATGATATACGGAGGTTGTGATCCTGAAGGATGCCGTGCTTCGCCAAATTCGTTAGAGGAAGACACTCTGATGAAAGACAACTTTGACCACAATTACTATGGCCCAATGGATGGTCTGCCAATGTGGCAGCCTTACCCAGGAAACTTGGGGCAAGAGAGTCAGCCGAACAATGAAAATCAGCTGAGCATCATTGAACAAAATACCTGTGTCCCCACCATGTTATGGGATCAACACTCAGGTCATCCTAAAACTACTCAACATGAAGATGAATTCACAATGTTTGCAGGACTTGAATTCATCAACTATGCCTTTCCCGAGGTCAACGTCATCGAGAGGGGTGACTCCTCCAGTTCGAAAGAAGTGTGGGCACCTTGGGACAACCAAGTGGAAAATACGACTATATGGTCAAGTACACCGCTCCCGAAAGTTCTCGTATCAGGTTCGAAGATATCCAACCTACTGGATGGGGAGATACAGCTGAGAGCACAACTGCTATGCAAAATGCAACTGAGGAATTCTCCTACGACAATTCTGCCTGGGAGACAGATTCCAATGATCCTGCTCCACCAGAAATCAGCGTCATTTCTGAAGACAAATCAAGGAAGGTGCCAGACTTTGTGATTCACCGAGGAGTTCGCCGCCAATGGGTTGTTGTTAATGCTCCGAAGGTCGTTCGTCAGTCAAAGTAATTGCCATCTTTAACCTTTCACCCAGCCCAGGTGAAACGGATGTTTTGATAGGGCTCGCTTTCTGTAAATTTCCCTCTTCGCTTTACCCGAAGCGACAGAGTTTTGTTTTATAGGGCTGTAGTTTCAAGGATCGACTTGTTCATTAATTAAATAATGTCGTTCTGTAATTTCCGCATTAATCGCTGTTTTCTCTTTTTGCTTTTTCAGAAAATGGTAATCCTAAAAAACAATTCAATAATAAAAACAAGCAGTAAAAATAAAACATTGCACACACTTGCATTTTTCTCTATCTCTTCTAAACACGAATTATCACATCATGCAGATTGCTTGTTTTAAACCCCGTTGAATCATACGATCCGCTGCCTTCTCCCAACTTTGAGTTCCCGGTATTCGAGGCTGAAGAAGAAAATGACGATCAAATTCCAGAAGAGATCTCCCGATTACTCAGACAAGAGGAAAGGTCCATTAAAACTCACAAAGAACCGTTGGAAACGGTAAACTTGGGTTCAAAAAAGAGAGAAAAGAAATCAAGATTGGGGCACTTCTCAGTCCAACTACCAAAGAGAGTTTGATAAAGCTTCTCAAAGAATTCCCCGATGTATTCGCTTGGTCCTATCAGGATATGCCAGGGTTGGATACCAGCATCGTGGAACATCACTTACCGTTAAGATCGAAATGTCCGCCAGTAAAGCAAAGGTTGAGACGCACTCACCCGGACATGGCCATCAAAATCAAAGAGGAAGTACAAAAACAGATTGACGCGGGCTTCCTCGCCACATCAGAATATCCTCAATGGTTAGCCAACATCGTACCCGTTCCGAAAAAGGACGGAAAGGTCAGAATGTGTGTCGACTACAGAGACCTGAACAAGGCTAGTCCAAAGGACGACTTTCCTTTACCGCACATTGACATGCTGGTAGACAGTACAGCAAAGTTCAAAGTCTTCTCCTTCATGGATGGATTCTCGGGCTATAATCAGATCAAAATGGCGCCGAAAGACATGGAGAAAACTTCGTTCATTACCCCATGGGGTACCTTTTGTTACAAGGTGATGCCGTTCGGTTTAAAGAATGCCGGGGCAACCTATCAAAGGGCCATGACAACTCTTTTTCATGACATGATGCACAAAGAGATAGAGGTATATGTCGATGACATGATTGCAAAATCTAAGACAGAAGAGGAGCATGTGACCCACCTGTCAAAACTATTCGAGCGTTTGCGAAAGTACAAACTCCGCTTGAATCCCAACAAGTGCACCTTCGGTGTCCGTTCAGGGAAACTTTTAGGGTTCATCGTCAGCCAGAAAGGAATTGAGGTTGATCCTGACAAGGTCAAGGCCATTCAAGAAATGCCTTCTCCGAAAACTGAAAAACAAGTCAGAGGATTCCTGGGACGTTTGAACTACATCTCCAGATTCATATTCCTTATGACCGTGACATGTGCGCCGATTTTCAAATTACTCAAAAAGAACCGGGATTGCGTTTGGTCAGAAGATTGCCAAACTGCCTTCGACAGTATCAAGGAATATCTGTTGAATCCTCCGATTCTATCACCTCCAGTGGAAGGAAGACCACTGATCATTTACCTCACAGTTCTAGAGGACTCAATGGGATGTGTACTTGGCCAATAAGACGAAACTAAATGGAAAGAGTCTGCCATTTACTATTTGAGCAAGAAATTCACCGACTGCGAGACTCGGTACACGATGCTTGAGAAAACTTGTTGCGCTTTGGCTTGGGCAGCCAAACGTCTACGCCAGTACATGATTCGTCATACTACTTGGTTGGTCTCCCAAATGGATCCAATCAAGTACGTTTTCGAAAAACCTGCTCTCACGGGAAGGATTGCCCGTTGGCAGATGCTGTTATCAGAATATGACATAGAGTACCACGCTCAGAAAGCTGTTAAAGAAAGTATTTTAGCCGATCATTTGGCTCATCAACCGATTGACGATCAGGAATCAGTCGGGTTTGACTTCCCAGACGAAGATGTCATGTATCTAAAAATGAAAGACTGCGATGAACCGCTACCCAGTGAAGGGCCAGAACCAGATTCCCAATGGGGACTTATTTTTGACGGAGCTGTCAATCATTACGGAAACAGAATTGGGGCAATCATCATAACACCTCAGGGTACCCACATTCCTTTCACCACCAGACTTACGTTCAAATGTACGAACAACGAGGCCGAATACGAAGCTTGTATTATGGGTCTCGAAGAAGCGATTGATTTAAGGATCAAAAACTTGGATGTATACGGCGACTCAGCCCTGGTTATCAATCAGATAAAAGGAGATTGGAACACATACCAATCAGGATTGATTCCTTACAAAGACTACGCAAGAAGGTTGCTACCTTTCTTCAACAGAGTCGAGTTTCATCACATCCCTCGTGAGGAGAATCACATGGCTGATGGATTAGCCACTCTCTCTTCCATGATTAGTGTAGGTCAATGGAACGACTTACCTAAGATCGACATAATGCGCCTTGAACGGCCCGCTTACATCTTCACGATTGAAGCAGTCCTAGACGACAGACCTTGGTATCACGATATCAAATGCTTCCTTCAGAAACAAGAGTACCCACCTGGGGCACTAAGGAAGGATAGAAAAA
The DNA here is from genome assembly GCA_022829125.1 of Lathyrus tuberosus. Taxonomy (NCBI): domain Eukaryota; kingdom Viridiplantae; phylum Streptophyta; class Magnoliopsida; order Fabales; family Fabaceae; genus Lathyrus; species Lathyrus tuberosus. Next base: position 2,069,757 of record JALAZF010000237.1, read on the forward strand.
CCCTCAGAAGATTGGCTGGAAACTTCTTCCTGAGAGGTGACACCCTCTATAAGAGAAATTTTGACATGGTCTTGCTCCGATGCATAGACAGACCAGAAGCAGACATGCTTATGAAAGAAATTCATGAAGGATCCTTTGGCACTCATGCCAACGGACACACAATGGCGAGAAAAATTCTAAGAGCAGAGTATTATTGGTTGACAATGGAATCCGACTGCTACAAGTACATGAGGAGGTGTCACAAGTGTCAGATATACTCCAACAAAATTCATGTACCGCCAACGCATCTCAAAGTTCTTTCCTCCCCATGGCCATTTTCCATATGGGGAATCGACATGATTGGCATGATTGAGCCCAAGGCTTCAAACGGACATCGGTTCATCTTGGTCGCCATTGACTATTTCACCAAGTGGATCGAAGCAGCGTCATACGTTAATGTAACCCGACAAGTGGTGGTCTGATTTATCAAAAACAATATCATCTGCCGTTATGGTGTTCCGAGCCAGATCATTACAGATAATGGATCTAAATTGAACAACAAGATGATGAAGGAGTTATGTGCAGAGTTCAAGATCGAACACCATAACTCATCTCCCTACCGACCCAAGATGAACGGAGCGGTATAAGCAGCCAATAAGAACATCAAGAAGATCGTTCAAAAGATGGTTGTAACCTACAAAGACTGGCACGAGATGCTACCCTTTGCTCTTCACGGTTATCGCACATCTGTCCGCACTTCAACAGGGGTAACCCCTTTCTCTCTAGTGTATGGCATGGAAGCAGTGCTCCCCATAGAAGTAGAGATCCCATCAATCCGAGTATTGATGGAAGCTAAGCTCACCGAAGCTGAATGGTGTCAAAGCCGACACGACGAACTGAATTTGATCGAAGAAAAGAAAATAACGGCACTATGCCATGGTCAGCTGTATCAACAGAGAATCAAGAAGGCGTTCGACAAAAAGGTCCAACCTCGTGTCTTCAGAAGAGGAGACCTCGTGCTCAAGAAGATACAATCATTTTTCACTGATTCTCGGGGCAAGTGGACTCCGAATTATGATGGCCCCTATGTGGTCACAAAAGATTTCTCAGGCGGCGCCTTGAGACTTGTAACCATGGACGGAGAGGAATTTGCCTACCCCATGAATGTTGATGTAGTCAAGAAATACTTCGCCTAAAACTAAAAAAAAAAATGTCTCGGTGGATTGAAAACCCGAAAGGGCGGTCCAGGAAAAAGTTAGAGACAAAATAAAAAAAATCATCCCGATGGGTTGGAAACATCATAGTACAATCCAGGCAAAAATTAGGGATAATGGCAAGTAACTATGTTCAACAGAGGCAAATCCCTCAGCAGCAGCAGTTACACCATCTGACAGAAAACTCCAGTCAAGGTCATCTTCGACAGAAGCTCAGGATGCCCCGAATTCAAAGTTGGTAGAAGGATAGTGGTCGTTATGTTTCAACGTAGCCCTTTTCCCTGTAAATTACCATTTTCTAACTTTGTATACACTCTTTGGAATCACGCGTTTGGCTGATCTCCGTCTTATCAATAAAATTTGAGCCCTTGTGCTTTTGTTTGTAATTCTTATTTGTTTTAGCTTTACAGAACGACGTTGTTAACATGATTAACGATTCTTGAAATAAAACAAAAATGAATTTACTTGTTAAAACTTTTTCTGCTTTTTAATAAAGACGGCAATTTATTTTGACTGTTGAACATCAAAGGAACATCGGTCGCTTCTTCAAAAGTAAGCAAACTTCAAAGTGCAGAATCAAAGTACTCCTTCTAACCCAGTACGCCTGAATGAAGGGATCAACTGTGTCAGAGACCTTGTTTCGTCTGACACGCTTCAGCCGAGTTCTCATCTCCTAAGCCCGACCAACATAGCTCCCAACAAGGACTATCTCTCCTAAGCAAGGAGGAATTGCTATTCTGAACCAACGGTACTTCTTCGCCCCGCGATGGCCGAGTATCCAGTCATGTTCATCTTTTAGTTTGTGTGTCGCGTCGGTTTTGTCAGCATATACATACACACATCATGCATTATTGATTTGCATTCACATTTCATATTGCATCACTATCACACTAGTCGGTCTTGTCCCCTAGTGATAGAAGTTCTCTCAATCGAGTCGTCAGTTCTTGCCTCGTCAGGAAACGCTGTGTCTGAACAGCCTCGCCCCCAGTCTATTTTTGGAAGGATGTTGGCCCTTGACCACTTTGATAACTTGAACCTCTGAAAAACCAGAGGAACTTTCAGTCAGCATCACTCTTCGCCATTGAAGGTGATATCCTTGCTTTCCCGGATTAAGGAAAATCCACAGAGAAAGCCTCGTAATCAGAGATTCGGCAGCATGCCAGTTTCGCTCCGAAAAGATCGCTGATGAAAAGGTCCTCGGCACCTCAAAATTGGACCCCATCATATGGCATTTCTCCGGGAAGATCCCGAGAAAAGTATGATGTAAGATCCCACGCAGAAGCAGCCTCTCAAGAGACTCGCTTTCCCCAGTAGAAACAAATGGCGTCTCCAACAGAGAAGTTTGTGCAACTCTACAACTCAGACGACTGGGTTCCCCAGTAAGTATGACATTAACTTTTTTCGTTAAATGGCATCTCCCCAGGAAAATTCGGCGAGAAGTTTGAGGAAAACCGTTACAAATAGCGTCCCTTGTCAATAAAGTTTATTGACAAAAGAAACTTAGACCAGTTCCTTGGTAGGAAACCAAGATCGAGGGGAAGTTTAAATTAGAAACTTAGACCAGTTCCTTGGTAGGAAACCAGGATCGAGGGGAAGTTAACAAGAGAAACTAAGACCAGTTCCTTGGTAGGAAACCAGGATCGAGGGGAGGTTTATCCCAAAAGGAAACTGAGACCAGCTCCTTGGCGGAAGACCAGGATCGAGGGGAAGTTTACCTTTTCTAAGCCTCAGTGTTTAGAAAAAAAGATAAATGCGTGAGCTTCCATTCATAGCCGTCAAAATTTCGGATATTCCGATATTTAATCCTCTTGCACCCCGAATGCCCGAATACCTTCGTCATTCACACCTTCGGGTCCAAGAAGATTAAATAGGGGCATCTGTCATACCCCAAATTTTAACCACTAAGACTTCCCATCATTGTGAAAATCATCACCACAATATGGATGTACCTTTGTGCCTCATCAATCTCCTCAAGGAATTGTTGACCATTCACTACTATCAAAATTAGGGTTTCAAGCCCTCTCAGAGCCTTAGACAAAGGATCAATCAAGGAATGACATGATCTTCAACTTGTCTAGCCTCTCAAGTAGCTACAAAGGATCAAGAGGACTCTCACTCCAAGGATTAAGCACAAAGCTGCTCCCTTCTAGGTGGATCAAGCCTCAAGATCGCCAGCATCACCAAATTAGGGTTTTGGTCGTTCAGGGCCTCCAAAGGGAAATTTTCCTCTGGGCACAAGCCAATGATCCAAAACACAACCTAATATACTCCATGGAACCTCATTGACCCAATCATCAAGTCAATTTTGTCTCAGGGGATGCATTCATCAAAAATCAGGAATTAGGGTTTCTTGACCTAATTCACCCCTAAGTTGACTTTTAGGGCAAATCATGAGCCAAGACCTCAAAGGAGGATTTGAGGGTCTCTAATACACTACATTGATCCATTTGCAATAATGGATTGATCCAAGAAGCTTGAGCAACAAGCCTCAATTTCATCTGCACCACAGTTAGGGTATTAAGGAAAAAGTCAACTGTAACTTTGACTTTTGACCAGGACATGCTCTCAAGCCCTATGACATGCATCAATATACCCTATGACACCCATGGAACATGTCCATCAAGTTTTATTTAGGTCAAGGACATGATTTCCTGAAGAATTGCACAGTTTGGAATTCATCTGATAAAAAGTCAACTGTGCACAAAAGTCAACTTTGACTTTTTGAGATTTTTCACAAAAATGGATTTTTAACCCTAAAATGATGTTAATGTATGATTTGAATCATCATTCATCAAGAAAAATCAAGAAAAGTTGGATAACTTGTAAAAGGGGTAACCATAAAAACTTAGAAAATTTTCTGAGTTAAAAATAAAGTGGCTAGGGTACCAACTTTGGAGGGTCATAACTCCTAAACCACAAAGCCATTTTCTCCCATCCAAGGCTTGATTTGTAGATCTCATTGCCCTATACAAAAACTTCAACTAGACCTACCTCCAATTCATTGTGGATTTTGAGCTATGAGTGAGCCAAAATGGCTGAAAACATGAAAGTACCACTTTTCCAACACTTAGAAAAAATTCTGTCCAAGACAGATTTTGTTGGAAACACCAAAACTTGTGGGGTTTTTTCACACAGTTACAAGCTGAATCAGTTCCAAAGATAAACATCAATGTTGTTGTAAATGTTGCCAAGAATCCAAGCAATTCAATAGCATGAAACCAATCCACTTGTGCCAAGAATTATGGCTGCCACAACACACCATGTCAAGGCTGCCATGAAAAATCAGTTTGGGGGGTTTTGTGCCATCCACGATTTCTGAGTCAAAATGAGTGATCACTATGCCACATGCCTTCAATCTGATCATGAACTAACTGATCCAACTGATAGGGTTGAGTCAAAAAGCCAAGGAATCTTCCAACTTGAAATTCATCCACTTTGGCACATTTTGCCTTGAATTCAAAGGGGCATTAATGTGGAATAGTGCATTTTCAACAAAGCCACTCTACTCAGTCAAGTTCTCTGATTAAACAACAATAAAAACATCTGAAGAATGTGATTTTGGTTAAGGCATAGCCCTGCTCTTGGGAATGGCTAGTTTGCCTTGCTTGAGAAGAAATCCTCTAAGCCAATCCATTCAAATGTGATCTGATCCAGCAGCCATTCACTATTCCTCCAAGACAAAAGTTGATCACCTATAAATAGAGGTTCCAATGGATCATTCAGGTGACACCAAAGCCAGTTACAGCACTGCTTTCTCTCATTCTTCCTTAAACCTCAAGTTTCTTGGTTTTTGAGTAACCACTATCGGGTTTTGAGTTGCAGCCTTAAGTAATCAATTCCAATTGCTCAAACACATCACATATGATGTATTTGAGGTGTCCAAACACTTAACCACTGACTGTAACACCTCAGGCTCAAAATCACCCTTCAACCAAGTCATTATGCCTCAATTATGCATGTGGAGGTCTCCAGCTTGATCCAAAGAGTTTCAAAGTGTTCCAAAGCTTGCAAAACACTCCATAACATCCATTGAAGCTGTAGGGATCATTAATTCACAACTGGAACAAGGTTTGTGCAGAGTTCCATTTCAGCTTGCATCAAGGTAAGCCTCAAAACTCCAACTCCATGATCCATGCATATTTCCTCGCATGATATTTTTGCCAATTGCTTGCCATCATATGTTGATTGTTTTCCCTCAAAAAATTTCATTATAGCACTCATAATAATGCCTACTCGGTTGCTTTTGCAAAATTAGGGTTCATACGGCCACAATGATATAATTTGCTATACACTAAAGATGAATGAAATTGGGTATTGCCATCTTCTTCCTTGTGAAAAACGCATGAGTTTGGTGTTTGAATTATATCAAATGGCTGAGAAACGAGAGAGGTGGAGGGCTTCATGCACGAGCTAGAGGAAGAAGATGGCCTTGGCGCCATTTTCAGAAAATCCAACTAGTTTGATATATATTTTTCACTTGCCATGTTATTAATGAATTGGCATTGCGCCCCAGTGGTTGATCAGTTGGTTTGTATGTATTGGCAAGCGAAAGGTCTGGGGTTCGAATCCCCCTCGCCCCAGACCTTTTTTTTATCACTTTTTCCTATTTTCCTATTTTTCATATTATTTTGTTAATGATTTGAAAAATTAATAACTCACTCAATTTTAATTATTTTTTACTGATTCTTTTTGCAAAAAATCATAAAAATGTTGAAATATTTTATTCCACAAAAAAATAAGATTTATGTTATGTATTTAATATAATTAGTATTTTTGTGAATAAATTCATTTTTTATTTGTTTTTAAACATTTTAAAATGAACATCCATCTTGAAAAATCAAGACCAAATGAGTTTTAATATCTCTTGTGATTTATACCTCATTTTTCAAATCTTAAACAAAAATCACAAGTGGTTTATTCAAATCTATTTGGTATTTTTCATTGATTTTCTTTAAATATTTACTATTTAAAGATTAAAATTAGGGTTTCTTTGATTTTCACCCTCATCAAACAATTACACTTGGGCCTCTATTAGAGTGTAAGACCCAACCCTTTTTTTGTAAAATACAAACTATTTTTTGGGCCTCACTTATTGTATAAGTCCAACTGTATTTTCAAAAACCTCGGCGCGTTCGCCAATTCAAAAATAACCTTGGGCTTCTCCTTGAGCTATAAGACCCATTCAAAATTTTTGGGTCTCTAATAGAGTGTAAGACCCAACCCCCTTTTAACCAAAATCATTTTGGGCCTCACTTATTGTATAAGTCCCTCTGTTTTAAAAGAAAATATCGGCGCGATCGCCAGTTTAAACGGAAAAATCAATTGGGCCTACCCTCGTGTTATAAGCCCCACTCTTTTTCTCTAAACCTTTTTGGTCCTCTTGAGAGAGTGTAAGACCCATCCCTTTATACAGAAAACCATTTTTTGGGCCTCAGTCACTTGTATAAGTCCCTATGTACAAATTCTAACAGTGCGCTCACTGATAAAACCCTGGGCCTCTCCTTGAGCTGTAAGCCCCAAATCTTTCTTTTTCAAAGCACTTTCTCCTTTGATTTTGAATATACTGTTGTTCTTAAATCTTTCTTTGTTGAACAACTAACCAAACAGCATGGAAGCTCTACAACCAAGTAAGTGGTTATCGCTTTCATTTACCGCATTCATATACATATAACTGTATTGTGGGGCTGTTTCGCTGTAAGTCTTCTTTCATAAACTCATATCAACTGTGTAATAATAGTATATATATTTTGAGTTTCCCCGGCAACTACGTCTAGAACTAGGTGACGTCGTTTCGTTCGTAGAAATAGACAACTAGACCCCCAATAGGATCACCAGATACAGTCTTCTCTTCGGCTATCCTCATTAGGAATTGTCAAGAAACTCTACTCCCAGAGATGAATGTATTCTCCGTGAATGGCATCTTTGAGTTTCTTCCAAATTCTCGAACTTTCCTGACTTGATCTATTCCTTGTGAATAGCTTGCCTTGAATTTTTCGGGGTTTGGGGACCCACGGGCTTCTTAAAAGCATCGGCCTCCTCTTGGGCATCGTACAAGTACCCACAGGCTTCCTAAAAGCAAACCCCGCCTCCTCTTGGACTTAGTACAAGGACCCGTCGGCTTCTTAGAAGTATTCACAACCTCCTCTTAGGCTTCGTATAATGATCTCTTCCTCCGGGAATGATAGCCTTCTCTTGGGCTTTGTACAAGGACCGACCGGCTTCTTAAAAGTTTCCAGCCTCCTCTTGGGCTTCGTACAAATTGTCCCGACGACCTCCTAGAGGTATAGGAACAGAAATTAGTCATCCGCATAGAACAGTCCTTTCAAAGAGTCTACTACTGTTTCTCAAAGCATAGTACAAAAGATGAAACTCTAGACTTGGACAGTCTAATTTCCTTGAGGCTCAAAGACATTCTCAAGCACCCTTCGTTAAATAGGAAGAAAACCCGTAGACTCGGACAGTCTCAATACCCTTCGGATTTCCCAACTCCTTAAAGAACAGGAATAACCCGGATCCTTGAATCAAATCCTTGAGTACAATGTTGCTCATATAAGAACTGATTTTCTCTCAAAATCAGTATACTGGACTTGTCACTTAACTGAAATAGTAACCATAGCCTCCTCTTGGGCTTTGTACAATGATTCTCCCCAGCGGAGTCAAACAACGTTTAGCCTCTCTCTCGGGCTTTGTACGAGACACATAAAGAGACTCCCTCGTTGAGTCAATCACCTTTTAGCCTCCATCTCGGGCTTTGTACGAGATACAAAAACTCTCTTGTTGAGTCAAATAGCCTCCATCTCGGGCTTTATACGAGATACCAAAAGACTCTATCGTCGAGTCAAAAACCTTTTAGCCTCTCTCTCGGGCTTTGTACGAGACACATATTAGCCTCCTCTTAGGCTTCATATAAGAAAACCACTGGTTAATCCAATTAACCTTTTAGCATCAAAGTTGTGCCTCGTTCACCGCACACAAACATCAACAACTCTTTCCCCTTCATCTAATCGCTGTAAGCGGCAAGCCTCTGGATCATCTACATCCATGCCACTGTCCCTCTTTTAGCATGAGAAATTCCTAAGGAAAGATGGCATTGCTCTAAACTGAGTTAAAGTCTTCTCCTTCAGGTTAAAACCCTGATAAAGGAAATTATGGCATTACTAGGATCCGCGTATCCCGGTTAAAGTAATTCTCCTTTATAAACAGTTGTGACATACAACCCCCCTCTTTAGAGATGACCAATTCTCTCTAAAGACAACCCCTTTTAGCTTCATATCTTGGGCGTCGAACAAGATACAAATCACTTTTAGCTTCACATCTTGGGCTTTAAACAAGATACAAACCACCTTTCGCTTCACGTCTTGGGCTTTAAACAAGACACCAAAACAACCATTTCCTCCCATAGAATAGGAGGAACTACGAACGCTCTGATTTCCCTATTTCGGTAAACGGGAATACGTAGGCATAAGATTGAAAGAAAAATCTTAGCGAGCACACTAAACAAAAAACCCTAAATCCCATACTCCCATATATCATAATCTGAAGCAGTATCCTAACAAAATCCCATAGAGAAATCAGTATTGGCGAAAATACAAATAACCAATACAAAGGCCCCACCACATTGATCGCATCCGTAACCTAACAGACCGTTGTTTAAACTCAGTATGCAAGCAGGGTTAATTGGAGACATCTATTTCCCTTCCTTCATCAGCTTTAATAGGATAAAAAATGAATCGACCTGTAGTAAACTCAACCGCAGTGAGATCGACCAGCGCTTAAGAAGCGCGTCCAAAATCGCTCGCTACAGCTTCTAATAAAAATTTTCTCCAGCTTCTGAAAACAAAATACATATATGTGTTTTTTGTTCCTGTTTTGACTTTGATTTCCTTGATATGATTATCTTCTGTTCCCATTTTTATTTGAGTTACCTGTTTTGATTGTTGTAAATTATAATAAGTTGATATCCAACTGTGTATGTGATTTTTGTTTTTAAGAAATTGTTGTAAATTCTTGTAAGAGATTGTTGTAAATTTTTGTTTTGATAACTAACTATGTATGTGTTTTTGTTTCAGTTACTTTTTATAAAAGTCTTATTTTTAAGAAATTGTTGTAAATTATAAGAAACTGACTAGTCTAATCCCAAATGTGTATATGTTGTTTTATGCAAATTTTTGTCAGGTAAGTTGCAATGTAACTTGAAATATTTAAGAGTTATGCAAGAAGTTCAAGATATGGAAGGAGTTGGAGAAATGCGAGGAGCTGGGAATATGCAAAATAACTGTAAGTTCAATGAATTATGATATATGAAGCTTAAACTCTAAGTATATTTCTTGCTCTCCTGTGTAATGGTTCAATTACACACTTCCTACTTCTTTTTTTCCAATAATATTGTAAACAATACATCTCATAATGCTAATAAGTATATTTTTAATGTTTGACACTATAGACTAGGATAACCATCCAATAGAGTCTTGAATCACTTGTGTAAAATGTTTCTTATGTTAGATATAATGATAACAGAAACAATTGTCTTCACTACTACGAAAAACCCATTTAATAACGGTTAGGAATGACATATAATGACGCGGGCGAAGACATTGTTATGTAGATTGTCGTTGTAAGTTCGCTGTTTCTACAACGGTCTGGAAACCGTTGTTGAAAGGTAGGACGCGCGCCATATATCACAACGGTTATGATAATAAACCGTTGCGATACATACACTTAGGTTCTGGGTTCGAGACCCATCAGTAGCGAATTTATATAAAACATAAATTACTTATGATATCGGTTACAATATATAACTGTTGTAGTAAGTACCCTAAGTTTATTATATTAAATGTAGATTGCTTGTTTTCCAAACACCTCACTAAATAAATATACATGGATTAAATTTGATGAAAATGTCTATAATATGCAAATTAAACTGTTCTTGAAAACCAACTTAAACAAACCAATGTTGTTTTCTGATTGCATTCGTCTCATCGTGCATTTCACGCTCTTTTACATATATTGTGATTTATCGATCTGACTCCTTCGATATATCGCTATCTTCGATTATAGTTAAATTTCCATAACAAGACATTGGATAATTTGCCTCATCTTTGATTTAACTATATTGGAAGATGGCGATGCATATAAGGAGCCAGATCATTATACCATAATCTATATATAAAAGAACGTGAGATAAATGATGAGAGGCATGCAATTAGAAAACAACATTGGTTTGTTTAAGTTGGTTTTCAAATACAACTTAATTTGTAGATTATAAGTATCTATGTCAAATTAACTGAATGTATTTTAAGTGAGGGTTAGTGAAACAAACAATCTACATAGAATATAATAAACTCAAACAAAATTCTATACCAGATCCAGATATTATAAACTCATATAATACGCTTGCTACCACCAGCAAACTTTAAGTGAAGGTTAGTTAAACAAACAATGTAAATAGAATATGATAAACTCAAACAACATTCTATACCAGATCTAGAAATTATAAACTGATATAATACGCTTGCTTCCACCAGCATCATCACCCTATATCATCCCCTTAACCTGAAAGGAAACAAAGCAAACTTCAAAAATGAGCATCCTCAGTTGAAAACAAACCCTAAAACCATAATCCAGTGATGAGTAAAGAGAGGAACAGGAATAACGCACCTTTTAATGAAACTAATCGCGGAACAGGAATCAATTATGATGTTGAACTAGTTTGGGAAGCCATGAAAAAGAAATATAAGGAGGAAGAAGCTTACACAAAACCTTCATACTTCTTATACTTCTTTTCATTGCTTCTAAAACTAGATAAAGTTTGCTTACATTGTTGTTTCTTCATTTACTAACATCTTGTTCGTGATGCTATGAAAAAAAGGTACAAGGTGGATAAAGTTTCCATAATAGCTTCATGCTTCTTATACATTTTTCCATAGCAACACAAACATTATGAAGTTTCCAAGGTATGGTCTTTGTTAAGGTAGTGAAAACGAATCTGAAAAAATGAGAACAATCAACAAAAACAACATGCAACAAACGAGATAATGGGAAATATCTAACAATAGATGGAAGAAGAATAATACCTTAATGTATGAAGCACAAGATTCACGGCTAATGGTGAAAACGAAGAGAAAAAATGGGTTCTAGGGTTTCACTTTGAAGGCAACGGCGTTACTGTCAATTAAGTGAAAGTTATTTTGCTTATATATGGGTAAACTATTTCACAACGGTTAACAATAACAACCGTATAGATATGTATTTATTTATTATAAATATATCACTACGGTTTACCAGAATAACCGTAGTGATAACCCTTTTATCTGTGAATTTTAAAATAAATAAAAACCGTATACATAGGTATTTATTTATTATAAATATATCACTACGGTTGACTAGAAGAACCGTAGTGATAACCCTTTTATTTATGAATTTTAAAATAAATAAAAAAGAAAAGGTGCGCCTTAACTTCTAACTTAATGCATCTGCAGTTTAAACATCAACAATGTAATTCGAACCCTAATTCAACTATTACATTTCATAACAAAGTAAATATTAAACATAAAGGAGACAAAAAAACATAACATCTTGATATTTCCAGAAAATATCTCTGATTTCAGTTTGTTCTTCAAATTCTTGTTCTTTTTCTTTAAATCCTCATACATAACCTTCAGATAGCCCACAACTTCCAACTCTGACTTCATAATGCTCTCATCGTAATTTCCATCTCTTTCTCCCACGTCTTCATCCCATATGAACAAATTACATGTTTCATCGCTCCTCCAAAATGGACATCTCCAAAAAAGTCTTCCTTTATTTTGTCCCTTCTTGCATTAATACGAAACCATACGACCATCACAACCACAAAAATTTCCAGATCGAGATTTTACACTGGAACAAGACGTAGAAACACCTTTGGATGATTTTGTCTTCAAATGTGACATTGCAACACCTTAAAGTAGAACACTTTGTTGTTGTTGTTGTCTTCTTCCCGGCAATGGTGACGGCGTTAGTGTTAGGGTTGTTTCAATGGAGAAATTGATATATATATATACTTGGTGTTTAAAATACATAAAAAGAAGCTTCAATTTGTAACAACGGTTTTGAGAAATATCCGTCGTGATATCCTTATTATTTTTTAGTTAAATATTAATAAAACTTAAAAAGGAAGCATTTACATCAAAGGGATAAACTATTTGAGGGCGATGAGGTTCGAACCCATGATAGCTAGATTGTATCACCACGGTTTTCATAAAAACCGTTATTATACCCTTGAGATTTCTAATTAAAATAATGCGCGCGTATCTAGTACGCACTATAAAAACGGTGTATAGGATGCCGTTGTAAACCTGACGTTGTTGTTTGGCCATTTTGTAGTAGTGCTTATATCAAAATATAAGGCAATTACTATATAGAAGTACTATATATAAGGTTACTATAAATTCATATAATAGATATATAAGGTTACTATAAATTCTTATGCTACATATATCAAAATTCTGATGTTAGATATAAATTCATTTTGTGACTGATGTGGTTTACTATATAAGGCAATTGCAACGTTATCAAAAAATCTTCATTTTGTGACTGTTATCATTATAAGGCAATTGTGGTTTACTATATATAAGGTTACTATAAATTCATTACTATGTAAAATGTTTCAAATCAAAAGCATGACTAAGTATAATATATCTAACAGAATTTGTGTAAAAAGTTTTGTCATTATACTTAGGATGTTCTATCGGTTTCTTCTTTACATGATACATGATACAAGAACACTACAACATAACTTTGTCATTTCTATTAAACTCAATGTAATACTTCCTGTCAAAGTAACTTTCACTTCCTATGTTGTCATCGATGTTGTTTTTCTAATAAATAGATTGTCAACTCCTATTTTACATCATTAATCACCTATGTATGGTTGCTTATTTGTGTTTATTTTTGTAATTTGCTTATTTGCTCAGTTATGGAGCAAGACACTCCAATTACCAATGAACATTCTCCAATCTCACCTAATGTACCAACAACCACAATACCTAATGTACCAATGCTTTGTTAATCTATTTTTGTAATTTGCTTATTTGCTCAGTTCTGAAGCTATTTTGGCTCAGTTGAAGCTATTTTGTTTGCAGGTAAATTTGATGGAACAATCAGTTGAAGTTATCTTGTATTTTGTTAATCTGTCAAATTATGCATTCTGCAGGTAAATTTGGCCATTAATAAACACCAATGTATTGAATTTAGTTAGTTGTGTAATTAATCGAGTCAAAATCCAGGTTCAGTGCAGATGTAATTGATGTGAACTCATTCCCTTGTTCCAGTCTCATTCCCTTGAGCTATTTCCTATGTTTTAGCTTTTAAGTGTGTAAACTTACTAGGAAACCTATGCTTTGTTAGTTATGAAAGATAGATTTAAGCATTTTTCAGAAACCTACTGAGTATCTTATAATTAACCTGTTTGTTAATCAATTTTTGACAGCTAGTCCCAAGGATACTCCAATGGAGCATGTGTATGAGAAGACATACGATGCTAAAACAGGAAGGCGCATGCCTGAACTTTAAGTAAGGAGATAGATAAATTCAGTACCTTATCTAATTAGATATTTGCTATCTTAATGAGCATGGTATCATGAATTTTGTCGCATCATGAATCGGTTAAATAAATCTCATTCAGATTTATGTGGGAGTTACCAATCACTTGTTCTTTTACTTAATGTATAACATCAATATTAGCTATCAAAATATTGGTTTTTTTTTGTAGGCTTTTATCAATTGATTCTAGCTTCCTAGGTAGTGATGCTCATTTAACTCTTTGAACTTGTAAATTATTAAAATGAGCAAGAAAACTCTATTTGATTATACTTATACTTGATAACAACTTTTTATGGCTCTAGTAATTTTTTATATGATGTGGAGTACATGTTAATAGGCATCTGTTTAATGATGCATCTGCAATATAACTTTTCTTTTTACAGTATCAAAGAGCAGTAAGTAAAGCTATGCTGGACATGATTCCTGATAATGAGGCATCTGTTTTGAATGTGAATGTGAGTGTGTATCTATGTTTGATAATTGTTTTTGCATTAGTTAATTTATTAGATTATATATTGTTGAATTAATATTGAGAATTCTTTTTATATAACAGATTATGGGAAGTACACAAATGATGAAAACTACTCTCAAGATTTATCCATGGTTTCTGATGCTTCTTCTGGTCCTCCACATGTTCCTTATGACAATTATGATGTTGGTTACTTCAATGAAAAACACAATGGTAATTCCTTGGCAAGACATTTCTACCCAAGCACTTCTTTGAAGGGCTACATCATAAAGGTAAATTGGCTTTGCTGGTTATTATGAAAAGTTTAGAGACTTCATTTTCTTAACCTCTTTTTTTAAATGTAGCTAGAAAAATAGGGAGAGGTGGTTAAAGATTACGAGGTCTTGCGAAAAGAACTTCAGAATGACAATGATGTTACCGAACCGAGATGTACGCGCAAGTCTCACAGGATGGAAATTCTCATATGGTTCTTGGATGTATTGAGTCTTATTTGAACAACTTTTATTTGGTTGTGTTTGGCTATATATATGTTACTAAACTTGTTAAATGTTACTAAACTTATTTAAACAACTTCTACTTGTTAAACTTAATTTGGTTCAGTTTTAAATTTGGAAATACATGTTTAGTAATAATTTTTTTAAAATAAATTTTTCTAAAGCAGGTGGTTATAAGGCCCATATTCTAATAAATTAAAAAATAGTAGATATATGAAAATTTTACCCCATACCCCATCATTTATTCTCCTACCCCTACATTATTTTTTTTTTACCAAAATATCCTCATATAAATAAGTGTAAAATTTTCCTAATTTAATTATTTGATCCATAATTTAATAAATAAATCTATCTTTAAAAGTTGTTTTATTAATATTCTCAGCAAATATGGCAAGTATTATCTATACTATTATATAATCTTATAATGTCTCTATCAAAGATTTTCCGCTAAAACTTTTTCCTTTAGTTAATTAATTAAATATAAATATATTTATTATTAACTCCATTTAAAACTTCCGACTAACTCATTCTTATATTTTAAATAATTATTAATTAACAAATGCCATAAGACATGTCTTAAATTTTTTTTTAAATGCAGCCACCTATGAAAAATTAATTAAATATAAATATATTATTATTAACTCCATCATTTAAAAATTCTAACTAAGTCACATTCTTATATTGTAAATAATTATTAATTAACAAATGCAATAAGACACTCCAGAATTTTTTTTTTTTAAATTAGGAGTGTCTTATTGCATTTGCAAAATATCCTCACAAAATTATCTTCCCACTAATCATATTTATATCTCATCAATTTATACATTTATTTTACTATTTACTAGCTTTAAAATGAAATTAGTGGGGGCTATAAAAAACTTTAACCATTTTATGAATTATATTTATTAATTTATTTTTTTATTAAGTAAATTTAAGGTTTGTATTATATGTCTAATTTATTTAATTTTTTATTTTTAATTTAATATTACTATGTGTCTTATTAATGTGGGGTTAAAGAGATGTTATGAGTGGAGAGAGGTTAATTGTTTATATGATATAAATAGAGAGTGTTGAGCGGAGAGAAATTTGAGAAATAAACATGTTAAATATTTTAATTTCATTATCATTTAATTAATAATAATATTTAATTATTAATAATAAAAGATTAATTAATAAAGTGAAGAGAAAAGTTATGCTGGGTAGTTACTATGTTAACATGTTATTGGTATGTGACTGAATTTAAAAAAAAAAATTAGAAGTGTCTTATTGCATTTTTTAATTAATAATTATTTAAAATATAAGAACGTTACTTAGTTAGAAGTCTTAAATGATGGAGTTAATAATAAATATATTTATATTTAATTAATTTTTGGTAGGTGGCTGCATTTAAAAAAAATTTAGAACGTGTCTTATTGTATTTGTTAATTAATAATTATTTAAAATATAAGAATGAGATAGTCGAAAGTTTTAAATGGAGTTAATAATAAATATATGGGCAATGCTAACCAATGCCCCTGGGGCACTGGTTAAGGATCATTAATTACATAATAATATGTATTATATGTGAGAGAAATAAGTGTATTGTATTTATTATACGAGAGTAAAATGGAATATATTTTATTAATTGTATGAGAGAGAAAATGAATGTAATTTATCTAAGATAATTAGTGATTAAGTATATTTAATTATACCTTTTCTAAATGAATTAAATGTGATTAAGGACAATTTAATACTTCTTATCCAGTGCCCCTGGGGCACTGGTTAGCAAGACCCTAAATATATTTATATTTAATTAATTAATTAAAGGAAAAAGTTTTAGCGGAAAATGTTTGATGGAGACATTATAAGATTATATAATAGTATAGATAATACTTGCCATATTTTACTGAGAATATTAATAAAACAGATTTTAAAGATAGATTTATTTATTAAATTGTGGATCAAATAATTAAATTAGAAAAAATTTGCACTTATTTATATGAGGATATTTTGGTAAAAAAAAATAATGTAGGGGTAGGGGAATAAATGATGGGGTATCGGGTAAAATTTTCTAGATATATATATAAAAAAAAATTATTTTTTTTTTTAAACTGGCCCAACATGCAATGAAAATATTAGTTTTTTTAAATGGACCCAAGTATTTGTAAATTCGAAAAAAAGTGAATTCCCAACCCGAATCCGATAAAGCCCGAACCCGAAAACCCGACTGCTGAACCAGGTGCAATTGGGCCAGCGTTATTCACCCGAAATTTGGGCCGGTTTGGGGCTTTGGGCCCGAACTGATGTCCACCCCTAATCATTATCATTGGGTGCATCACTATCAAAACTACTATCATAACTCCTAAACATCTTTATTTCAACGAATCTTTAGTTTATTTTACTGCCTGCTCACATTGAACTCTCAATACAATGATGCTCTAAGGAACATCATCCTTTAAGTATGAAAAGAAAAAAATGAAATTGAGTAAAATCGAATTCGCTGGAACGAATGAAATGACAAGGTGAAATAATTGTTATTTTAGTTGGTAGACAAGATAACGATAAAAGTGGTGTATATGCTAAGTCTTTACTTATAGGAAACGAATAGCCTTATATCCTGGTAGCAATCATTGACACATTATTTACTGTGAATTTTGGTAAACAACCTCTGGTCTATCAATCTTAAACGAGAATTGACTAACTTGCAGGATCGACCACACAAATCCTAGGACATGTGCTAAATTTAAGAGACACGTGTAAATGACAAATAAAAATTAAAGAGAATGTAAATTGAACTCCACGTTCGACGATGCTGAAATAAAATCTAACTGAACTCCACGTTCGACTACTTGCAACAAGGTAAAGTAAAGGCTTGAAATTTAAAGGGCTGTAAATAAAGGATGTAGAAATTAAGGCGTCGAAAGGAAATGACAATAAGTAAAAAGCTTTGAAAGCAAAATGCGACGAACTCCACGTTCTTGAAAAGTAAAGGCTGGAATGATAAAAGTGCTGTTGAAGGTAAAGTGCAGGAAAATAAAGGACTTTGAAAATAAATGCAATGAATTAAAGGTGAACCCCACGTTCGTGAAAATAAAAGACTTTGAAAAGTAAACGCTTGAAGATTAAATGCTTGAATGTGAAAGTGCGGTCGAAGATAAATGCAGAAAGTTTAAAGGTCTTTGAAGGTAAATTTGGCATGGAAGATAAAGTTCAAGAAATTGTAAAGGCATGGAAAGTAAATGGCTGAATCTTAAACATGATGAAGATAAATTGCATTGATGAAAGAAAGTGGTGTTACATCACGTACATTCTCACGAACTCGTTTCTCTACACGCGGGTACTTTGAGTTTCTTTGAGTAACTTGTACAGAAATATCAACACCCCTATTACATAGAACTAACTCCTATTTATAGTGCTAGGAAATAACTACTAAGTGGTGGTTATTGCTTCAAACGTGTGGATTTTGGCGACTTCTCCTTGGTCTCAACTGTTCCCACATTCACAACTGCTCCTATTTAAATTTCAAACATTGGAAATTCCCTCCAGCCTTAGCATAACAACTTCAGCGCGCTTTTCCATATTCCCATGGTCGAACCTTTCCTAACACTTAGCCATTTTTGAGGTTTCCAAAACCTATATTCGACTCAGGCTTCACCAAGCTGGGTCGAAGCCTTCTTTATGTTAAAAATAATTTTTTAACTTAAAATAGCTTTAATCTTTTCTAGCGTCGAAAATGAGGGTTAACAAATTGCCCCCAAGGAATGTCCTTTCGCCAGAATTGGTAGGAAGGTCATTTCTTGATATAATAACCATTTCGACGCTTGTTATCATGGTCTTAACTGAATAATCTACTAATTACTTAGTGGCTGAATTGTTCAGTTCCTTTAACCCACGCTTATGACGTTATACCATCATGATAAATCCTTAAACATCTTTTCAGCCGTATTCATCATGACCCTTTTCTTGAAAACAGACGTTTGCAGTCTGACCATAACTACTACTTTTCTTCACGTCTTCAAGAGAAGGACACGCGTCCCACTAACTCCTCAGCTTCAACGGTAGATCCAAGTCTCTTGGGATTTTCAAATGTCTATATATACCCATTTCCGCCACTTTGTGAACTTTCCACACTTTTCATACTCTCAAGCAACCTCTTCTTCTCTTCAGTTTCTCTCACGCAAACCCAGAAAAAACACCATCTTTTCATCTTCTTCAACAATGGCGTCTTCCCAAACTAATCCTCAAGCAAAGAAAACTCAAAGAGGCAAGGCCACTCCATTTAAACAAACCATTCCTCTGTTCGCTAATATCTCAGGCCCCCAACTAGTAGATAACCGTCATTGCATGCTGGAACCCACCTCTAAAGAATCAAGAGCCATATACAAATCTCAGGTAATGATTCCTATAGTTGTTTCTGATAAATCCTATGCGCTATCTGGTCCCTTAGCTGAGGTTGACGTTTCTAACGAGAGGCTAAGTGAGTTTCTCCCTTCATACCGGAAAACAAGGTCGTTAGGGCAAAAGAGTTTTCCCAAAATCAACGTTGTTGCTGGAACTTCTCTTGAAGAAACCCCCTTGCCCAAAATCAACGTTGGCTATCTCACTGATGGCACCAGGCTGGTGAGAGCTGTCAACCCCTTGAAGGAATTCGACCAATGGATGGCGAAGATGGAGAAGGTCAAAGCTGACCATTGGAAGGATATAGGGATTTATGACCTGCTTATGTTGTCGAAGACCAGCATACCATATTGTCTGAACATGTTGGCGGCATCCTTATACTTTTGGGACAGCACCCATTATACCTTCCATCTGCCATGTGGAATGGTTACTCCAACCTTATTCGATGTAGCTGCCATCACAGGGCTTCGCCCAGATGGCCTTACTTATAACCCTGATGTTGATGCTGAAGATACCATCAATATTTCAGGCTCCAAACTTACATACACTCTCTTCATCAAACACCACTTTAAACAAGAAGATGACAACGTGTCTGATGAAGAACATATTGCTTTTCTCACAGTCTGGCAGTCGAGATATGTTTTTTGTACCAAGTCTTTGCAGGTAGCTAAGAAGTACCTGCCCCTGGCGAATCAGCTCCACCACAACAGAGGAACCTGCTTGAGTGAACTCATTCTGGCGAACCTTTACGAGTCTATCAGTGAAGGGGCTTCTCAACTTAGAAATATGGAGGCCCAAGGTCCTATGCACTTGAGTGGTCCTCTTTGGCTACTTCAATTGTGGCTTAATGCTACATTTGAGGCTAGCCTCCCCAGAAAAGGCCTAGTTGATGAAGCCTCTGCTGAAATAAGGGAAATGAGTGTCGAAGGGACGCGTCTGGCTAAACTCACTCCCAATGATGATGGTGAAACCCTTCAAAGGGCTTTTACCAATTATATTATGATGTTTGCCAAGTGCTATGAGTTCACTCCTAGCATGGCACCATTTGCTCGACGAAGCTACGACCCTGTGTGGTTTAAAAGGCCATTTCCAAATCCTCATCAAACTCTTGATCAAGAATCTGTTGCTATCTGGGAAGCCTTTTTTATTCCCAGATTATTTATCCACAGGCTGAACTTAGGGAGAGGTTTATCAGCATTGATTGCCTATCAACCAAACCTCGTCTCTCGACAATTTGGGCTAGCCCAGAGCTTCCCTCAGTGCTTGTATGAGAGAAAGGGCCAAGTAATTCTTCACACTGCCTGCTTCGGCGAGGAAAATGTCTCCCATACACTCGACAGCCGGAATGAGAAAAGAAGAATCCTCTCTCCTGTGTTTTTTGAACCTTCCTTTCTATGCACTTCATTATTCCACCAATGGTGGTCGAAGCACTATAGTGAGCACTTTCTTGACGCGGCTACATTTTCTTCGTTACTTGACCAAGCTTTTCTCCATGTGCAGGACAAGACGAAAAAGAGTAAGTTTACTCACATCGAAGAAATACAGGCTTTTCAAAAATACTTTGAAACTATCTATCGACCAGATGATCTTAGTCGAACCATTCATGAGGCTGCTGTCACTCTAAAGAGAAAATTTCTAGAAAAGCTGGATCAACTAAAAATTCCTCCCAACGTCCCTCGTGAGAAACGTTATGAGGTAGCTTTTAAACTTTTTCCTCCAAAGTTCCCTCGACTGCCTAATGCTGATTTTGGAGTGGCGCTTGCCCCTCCATTTCCAGATTGGTTTGTCTGTGGGGAGCATTTAAAACTTCTTCGACAGCAGTCTCAGCCAAAGGCTCAACGAGTGGTTTCGACGAAGCATACGTTAGACAGTTTTAAAGGGCACCTTCATATAGGAATTCAGGACGTTCGTGTCGAATCTGAAATATATGAAGGTTTGAAATCCTTAATCCATGGCTTTATAACTAACCATGTAATCATTAACTTGTAACAATTGTGTACTGTCTTTCAGCTGTGCCTAGGAAAGCTGCTTCGACTAGGGCTGCTACCTTACAAAGTGGCAAAGAACCAGAGAGCACACAGGTATATTTCACATCCCCTGCTTACGATTTTACTATATGAATTTCTTTCTTACATTTGCATTGCCTCTTCAGACTGGTTGAAGACCTCCAACACCTTCCAAGAAAGGCAAAAAGGATACCCCAGCTGTGATTATAACTTCAGAGGTCTCAGATGAATCTCCTGAGGAGGTTCTCACAAAGAAAAGAAGAAAACCCATAAAGGCTTCTGGACCTACTGGCCCACCTCCTTCGAAGGTGGCCAAAATACTCGAAAAGGCACCTGCCACAAGTGGTGTCGAGAAGGAACCTTCCAAGGTAGCCTTGAGAACCCCTCTTGGTGACCATGGGAGTGATAAATCAAGTCCTGCTATTGCACAAACTCAGGTATGTGCATTTTTTCATTATGCTGACGTATTTCGCCCATTATTTCAATCTCATTTTCTCCACTTGTGTTCTTTAGGCACCCATAATCAACAATCCTGATCCCCAACCAACTCCAAGCAACTTCGCCACCACCATAATTGACGATCCTGTTCCTCAACCAACTTCAAGAAGCTTCACCACCACGCTCCTCAACAGCCAAGGTGAGCCAACTTATCACCCATCTTCTGATATTGGCTCTAGTTTGAGTGAGATTAATCAACCTACTCCACATGCTGCAAAACACACCACACCACCAGTTCAAACCACTACTCAAAATGCACAAGCTGATGGCGCCAACTCTGATGATGATGATGCCTCAAGTCCCCCACCTTTCAACCTGTCCAACTTTATGGATGATGATCACTTGGTTGAAGAAGAAAGGAATGAGCCTGAAGTTCAAACACACAACGACAATCCTGGTCAAGCTGCGCCTGAGGAGACAAACGAACCACATCCTACACCAGCTGATGATCAGGAGAATATCCACCCAACTACTGAAGAGCCTGACGAAGAGATGGTAGTCAAAGAAGAAAAAGATGAAGAACGAGAAGAATCAGAAGAAGAGGGAGAAGAACAAACTGATCCTAATCCCCACCATACTCCTTCTCCCGTGGTCCTTCCACTGCCTGGAGACTCACTGACAGCACTCAAGTGGTCGAACCCACGTGAGTTTACCAAATTAATACTTGGGCAGAGGTATGGTTCTTCTTCTTCTGTCTCTTCGACTCCAGCCTCGGATGACTTCGCCCAACCAATTCTCCAGGCCATCAAGAAAAAATTCTTCAGGGGGGGTATTCACAGAGTTTTGGCCTCAGACCCATCTACAACTGCTTATTTGAAGGATACCCTTGGAAAGCTGGAACTCACCACTCTTAATCCAGAGGTTTCTAGTTTTCTGATAGAATTAACTGCTGTGGTGAACCAAATAGCTGCAGAGATAAAGCTGCTTCCATCTATCAGGAAGACCCTAGAGGAAACATCTGGTCTTGAGAGTGCAGCTTGGTGTGGTGCAAAGGAGTCATATGAGAGGGTCGAAAGTATAGAGGTTGACCAAAAGAAAACACAAGATGAAATAGCCTCCAATCAGAAGAACATTGAAGCCTGGAAGCAGCAAATCACTGAGTTACAAGCTAAAATTGAGGATGCTGAAAAACGCAACCGTGATTTGCAGAGCTTCAACACCACTGAGATGGCTAGGGAAATGAAACATGCCATAGATCGTATTGAAGCAGCTCAAAAACTTGAGAAATAGCTTGCCACAGCCAAGCTTGATGAGTCCTTGTACAATGCTCGCCTCAAACATCACGTCGAAACCTTTGCCCAGTTGGAGTCGAGGCTTCCCTTCTGATGCTTTCAAGACCTTTATTTGCTTAACCAATCATTTGTTTCTTGGCCTTTTTCAGGCCCTTATGTAATGACAACTTTATGCCTTTGGCATTGATTAATCAATCATTATTATTTTGCCATTAACTACTTTCGACCCATATTATATTATGATGCATTTTATTTGTTGCTCCTCATCAGTCAAATTTGCAATTAAGGCATTCTATCTTTTTCTTGGAAAGTCAAACTTTCTAGCTTTAAATTCCAAGGCATAAGCCTCTAGCTTTTAAAGTAACATTTATAGCATAGCCCTCAGGCCTACTTCCAAGAATAACTCACGTGTTTCCACCGTTTAACTGGCCAATCCAATCAGTACTTCGCCTCTATAAATTTCTTCCACATGACCACGTTCTGCATAGAAGCAAACATGAATAATTTAGAGAAATCATCAGCCAAGAAAATGGCTGGAAAGGCAAAGGCAGTTGAGGAAACAAAAAAGATGGAGGCAACCAAGAAACCTGAAGTCTCCCTTGGAGCAACCTCTCAAGCCAAGAAGAGAGAAACTAAAATGAAGATCTCTAAGAAAGGACGCTCCAGCACCCAGGACTCTGATGATGAACCAGATGCAGATTATATGGATTTCCTCAAATCCATAGATTGGAGAGATTATGAATAACCTTTCCTTGATTAAAAATTGTTATATTGGTTTTTCTTTGCCTTGTATGCCATATTAGCCTGACTTGGCCTATTTTGGCTTTCTTTTTATTAAATAAAGCTTATGTTTTAATATGAATCTCTTGCAGCATAGGCTTATATTTTTTCAAATACTTGCCATTTACTTTCAAGACTCTTTTATCTTTGTCTAACTCTTCCACTTCATAAGCTCCATTAGAGAAAACTTGTATGACTTGGAACGGGCCTTCCCACTTAGGAGACCATTTGCCTAAT
Organism: Lathyrus tuberosus; assembly: GCA_022829125.1. Classification (NCBI taxonomy): domain Eukaryota; kingdom Viridiplantae; phylum Streptophyta; class Magnoliopsida; order Fabales; family Fabaceae; genus Lathyrus; species Lathyrus tuberosus. The sequence goes on from JALAZF010000237.1 coordinate 2,093,625, forward strand.
GTTCTATCCTTTCGATCCATGGGCAAAATCACCTTCCAAACTAATTCCCCACATGCAAAAGACTTAGACTTAATCTTTTTGTTGTAGGATTCTTCGACCCTTTTCTTTTGCCTTCTTAACAACTCCAAGGCTCTAAGCCTTTCTTCATCCAAATCCACTAGCTCATTCATCATCATTTCCCAATAATTCTCAGAGGGAATCTCGTGATGTCTTTAAACTCTTATAGACTGTAAATAAATCTCAACAGGCAATACTGCATCATGACCAAAAGTAATTCGAAATGGGGTAGTGTTGGTAGCCTCTTTAGGGGATGTTCGACATGCCCAAAGAACTTGGTCTAACGTCTTGTGCCAATTTCTAGGCCTCTTTCCCACATGCTTCTTAATTAATCCAATCACTACCTTATTGGCAGCTTCGACTTGCCCATTGGCCTGAGCATAATAAGGTGTAGAAGTCAATAGCTTAAAACCTACTTCTTTGGCAAACTCCTGCACCTTTCGACCAGTAAACACTGATCCTTGATCCGTAGTAATTGTTTCAAGAATACCAAATCTATAAAGAATGTGATTCTGAATGAATTCAATAACATCTTCTTGACCTATATTCGCCAGTGGTATTGCTTCAATCCACTTGGTGAAATAATCAATTCCCACCAAAATATATCTTTGGTTCTTGAAGACGTTGGTCGAATCTCTCCCACTATATCCAAAGCCCATCCTCTGAAAGGCCATGGTTTCACTATGGAATGTAATTCATTTGCAGGGATATGCTGTATGCCAGCATGAATTTGACATTATTGGCAACCCTTAGCAAATTCTATGCAATCTTTCAGCATAGTAGGCCAATACATGCCTTGTCGAAACAACAGCCATTTCATCTTCTGGCCAACTTGGTGTGCTCCACAGGCCCCACTATGTACTGTCGAAAGAGTCAAATATGCCTCTGCTTCACTAAGGCATTTCAATAAGACTCCCTCAGGGGTCTTTTTAAACAATTCATTACCCAAAAGCACATAGCTTAAAGCTTGATACTTGACTTTTTGCTTTGTCGAAGCCGTTGGGTTTTGCAAATATTCCACTATAGGCTTCCTCCAATCTTCATCTGTTAAATCATCTATGGCAAAAATTTCAAAATTTTCGCCATCTATGCACCCAAGCTTAGTTGTTTCTAAGTCTGATGGGTACAATCCAACAGCCACCACTTTACCTCTTGCTTCAATTACTTCTTGAAGGTTTTCCTTCGACACCTTGTATCCAGAGGCAATTTGAGCCAAGTCGTTAGCAACTTGGTTCTCTATTCTAGGTATGTGTTGGATGGCCACTACCTCAAATTTCTTTAATAATCTATTGGCTATCACAAAGTACATAATGAGATTTTCTTTAACACATTTATATTCCTTTGTGATTTGTTTTATAACCAATTCTGAGTCTCCCATTATTTCGACTCTAGTTGCCCCCAATTCTAACAAAATTTCAAGGCCAGCAATTAATGCTTCATATTCCGCCTCATTGTTAGAGCAAGGTCCTTCGACCTTATACTTGAATTTTGTTGGAATTTTTTCAGGAGAAATAATGTGTATTCCCACTCCTGTTCCATTTTTATGACTTGATCCATCAAAGTATAACTTCCAGGATCTTAATTCAACATAATTCAAATCATTTTCATTTATGGAGTGATCAACTATAAAGTCTGCAACTATTTGCCCTTTCACAGCTTTTAAAGGTTGATATGTTAGGGAAAATTATGTTAATGCTAATGCCCATTTGCCAATTCGACTATGCAAAATAGGTTTAGATAACATATGTTTTACAACATCAAAGTGAGAAGAAACATACACATCAACTGGCTTTATATATTGCTTCAATTTAGTACAAGAGAAATACAAGCATAAACATAACTTTTCAATCATGCTATACCTAGTTTCTGCATCATTTAAAACTCGACTAAGGTAATAAATGGCTCTTTCGACTCCATGTTCATCCTCCTGAGCTAACATGCTCCCTAGAGTTTTATCTGATGCAACTATGTACAATCTCATGCTCTTGTTTCTACGAGGTGGTGAAAGAATTGGAGGGTGGCTTAGGTACTCCTTGATCTTGTCGAAGGCTTCCTGCTGTGATTGCCCCCACTCAAATTCATACCTTGTAGTGCGAATGAATTTGCAACGAAGCAGTCTTTCGACTTCCTCTTTGATCTTTGACAATATCTCTGGTGCAAACCGTCTTGGATTTTGCTTGACCGGTTTTTTCCCAGGCGTCATAGGCAACCTGTGTTTGACCAACCCCCTGCTCAAACCAGGCATCTCATCATAATCCCAGGCGAAGCAGTCCTTGAACTCTTTCAACAACTGAACCACTTTAACCTTCAACTGGGGATCAAGATTGGTACTGATGTAGGTAGGCCTTTTGGTTGTCCCCTCACTGTGGTCAACTTCTTCTAAAGGATCTTGTGCTAGCATTTTGATATTATTTGCCAACGGATCCTTCTCAAATCCCAAAGGCTCGTCTTCATAGATGGCGTCGAGCCTCTGGCTTTGCTCTCCAGTTTCAACCTTATCTGGAGGTTTTGGGTCGAAGTCCTTACCAGGACCTTCTTGATATAATTCAGAAATGGCTTCGCCAGCCATATAGTCATTGGCGGCTTCCAAAGCCGCTTGTAGTTTTGTTTCGGCCACATAGGCCGAAATTCTTTTTAAAGCGTCGAACTCAGTCATGATCACTGAATTCATCTCCCCATCTTGTGGGCTCTATCGGGGGTGAGCCTAAGCATGGCAACCTTCCTCATGGTACCTCCCTGTCCCATTTGAAACCTTCGACAGGGTGTAAATACAATGAATAAAACGTTTCTACATCAGGCGTAAACTCAAAATCAGCTGAAGGACATAGCGCAATGTTCGCCAGATGTTTCTCAAATTGCCTACTATCCACATGATTAATAGGCACCTTAAAGTAACCTTGATTAGCTTCAATATTTTCAACTATTCCATCTGGTCTCCAAATGGTGATTCTTTGATGCATAAATGAGGGTACAACTCCTATTCCATGAATCCACTCCCTACCCAAGAGTAGATTGTAGTTAGCTTTTGTTTTAACGACCATAAACATTGTTGGTCTGGTAATAGTTCTCACAGTAAGATCCACTTGAATCACTCCCAGAGTGGAACCAACTTTTCCTTCATAGTTCGACAGAACCATGTTGTGAGGTTTGGTATCAGTCTCAACCTTCCCAATTTTGCTCACCAAAAATCTTGGCATTAAGTTGACAGTTGTACCACAATCCACCAAAATTTTGTTACAGGAACATTTTCTACTTTGCCAGTAATGTAAAGAGGCTTCAAATGACCCTTCATTGCCTCTGTGGGGTGTTCAAAGAAAGCATTCTATTCTTCGACGCACCCATTGTTCATGATGTAATAACACACAGGCTTGTGTGCCAACATTTCCAATTTAGCAGTTTGATCCAAGTCTTCGACCTCTGAAACTTGACCAAATTCTCTTGGCATCACTGATACCACATTCACAAGAATATCTAAAGAAGTTGTTGACTCATTATCTAAATTATCAGTCAAATTCTCTGGGCATCTTCTCAATTGTCCCAACTTGATGATCAACATTGGTACTTGATTCTCCTTGCACCTGAGCCTCCCTGACAGCCTTTCGCCTACGTTGCTCTCTTCGCCATTGTGATCTAGACATGGGATTTTTACCCTTTTAATTTTGAGAAATGTATGTTGATTTGTTGGTGGTATGGTTCTCTTTTCTATACTCAAATGAAGAACCTCTTTCCACATCAAATTTCTCCCACTTCTTCTTCTGTCATCTCCCTTCGATAGGCTTGATCCAACTACCTGTTGGTACATTCGCAGCTGGTTTGAATGTACCTGGCCTAACTCCTGGTACTTGGTTTTTTAACCCTGTCGAAAGTCGTCTATGGTCGAAACCTTTGGGACCTTTATTTACCTTCTGCCCCCAACTTCCACCAGCTTTTTTGACACCTTCTAACTTGTGGGCAGCTTTCTCATCAAAAATGGCGCTGCATCTAGGACATAACATTACTCCAGAACCTTTCTTCTGGCAGCGGTGCAGAAAATCCACGATTGTCTCCTCCTGCTTAGGATAAGTTATCTTGTTGCGCTTTTCTCGTTCATCTGCCTTACTCACATGTTCAGCTTTTTGGTCTGTAATTTCGACCATATTGACATCAATTTTGTCCTTTAAGTGCATCATGGAGAAATGGGCTTCCAGACTTTCAGTGGTCTTCGCCAGACAACCACCACTTGCTGCTGCTTTTGCAGCTTTTTGGGAAGCTTCTTGCCAAGCATCTTTTTCAGCTTCAACCATTTCTTCAGCATTAACCTTTTCGACAGCAGGGGATGTCTTGAAGAATTGTTCAGCAGCCATACATATCCAGTTTTCCACCAAACAACCGTCCATGTATATCATCTCTCCTACTAACAGCATGTCATCTTCCAATTCCTTAACAACTTGGATTTTGGGGGCACTTCTGCCCATAGCCTCATTGGTGCTGATGCTACCTGAGCTAGAATTAGATTCTTCAACCAATTCGACCATGTTAATGCCTTCAGTGGCATTTATCTTCAATCCACTCACTGCCATATCCAAAACCTTGGCAGCATTATCCATTTCAACAAACTTATCAGCAGTTTCTTTGGTCACCAACATTAGACTGGTACCATCAACATTCAGGCCATTTGCAGCCTTACTAAAACCTTCAGTTATCACAGAATTGGTGGCGAAGTCCTCCGTAACCTCCACCATGTTGACTAACTGATCAAATCCTTCTGTGGCTTCGACCATCTGGACCTCGTGAGGCTCTGTGTAGTTAGCCTCTGCAACTTGCAATGGATCAGAGTCAATTTTCATCTGAGCTTTGCCTTTGTCACCAAACTTCAGCCTCCCTTCTTGGATAGCATTTTGCACCAAATCCCTGAAAAGAAAACATTGAGAAGTTTTATGACCCAAAAAATTATGGTACTTACAAAAACCTCTTTTCTTTCTTTGTTCTAAAGGTGGCATCTTAGCACCAGCAGGCACTATCATTTGGCCATCTTTAACTAACAAATCAAAAATTTCGTCACACTTAGTAACGTCGAAAGTGTATCTTTTCTTAGGAAATTTGTCGTTAGATTCGACATGATTTTTTCCCTCTGAGGGAGTTAATAATTTGCAGGCATAAGGTGGACCTTGCTTTAACTCAGCAACGTCAACCTCATTTCCGTCGAAATAAGATGTTCCATCATACAGATTCTACACATCTTCATTGCATTCGACAAAGGCTACTTTTTTACCCCTGCTGAATTTAGCCTTTTCTTCTTTCAACCTTTCTAGCTGTCGAACCCTATCAGCCAACTGGGCCATATCTCTAAGATATTGGGTATCTAATTTCTTCCTAATGGAATAATTGAGACCCCCAGCAGCCATTTCGACCAACTCATGTTCTGGCACTTGTGTAAAGCACCTGGCTTTAAGAAGTCGAAACCTATTCAGGTAGTCATCAATTGGCTCCGTAACTTTGCGTTTGATGCTAGCCAACTCTTTCAAACTAATCTTAGTTTGCCCCATGTAGAACTGTTCATGGAACAAACGTTCTAGTTGGGTCCAATTGTATATGGAATTTGGAGGCAAAGTAGTAAACCATGTGAAGGCATTCTTGGTAAGGGAGCTTGGGAAGTATTTGATTCTGAGGCTTTCGTCAGCTGCAATTTCGCCTGCTTCAATCAAATACCTAGCCACATGTTCGATAGTAGATTCAGTAGTATCTCCTGAAAACTTGCTGAACTTTGGAACCTTCGTCCTAGGGGGTAATTATGCTTGAAGAATGTAATCCATTATAGGTGAAGTATAATTTGGCCTGGTGAAGCCAAAATTCACACCATTTCTGGTCATTATCCTTTCAACCATGGCTGCAAGGTTATTTTCTTCTGCTTGATTTCGATGTCGAACCTGTCTAAGTAATTGATCTGCATTTTGGTTCCTGTTCACCATCACTACTGGCTCTTCCTCCATCTGGTATGGCACCTGGTTTCTTGGTGGTTCGACTCTAAAATGATCAATCATCTCTTGATCTTCCAAATTCACCTCAGGTATCTGACGTGGATGACGCCTTGGGATATCTTCGACAACAGTGGCTCTTCGATCCACCGCTGGTACTCCCATAAAATCAGTCATGCGTGCCACTTGTGCAGCCAATTGTTGGTTAGTTTGAGTCGTATTTTGAATCAAGGGTTGAAAAACTTCTCCCATTGTCTGAGACAACGTATGCACCATTTGCATGTTACTTTCATCCATCTGTTGTCTCAAACAATTTATGGATGTATTTGCAAGGCTAGGCGTTTGAACAGAGTAACCAACACCTATACTCTGGTTGTTTCGCCCTCCTGATCCTGACCCTTGTAATGGCGAAGACACTACCGTTTCTGAAAATACAGGTGGAGCATTCTACAGATTTTGCATCATTGATGTAGGCATACCATAGGGTTGACTCCTTCAACCCTAGATGTGGAAAACCTGGAGGAGGAACATGCCTGTACATTGAATTTCCTCCTGGGGGTGTTGGTGAATTAGGACTTTGTGGTCCTATGTACTCTAGCACAGGTTGAGTATATGCTTTCGTGAATGTTGATCCTGGTTCAGACACTACCAATGAAGATGAAGCATGTCCTCCTGTCGAAGGCACTGGTGATGATGTGCTTTGAGACCCCATACTGCTACTTGACTGAGTGTTTGAAAGACTCCCTTGAGGCTCAACTTGTTGGTTGGCATTAGTTGCCATTCTCTTAGTGTATCTTCTCTTTGGTATTCCTCCGTTTGTTGTGGCTAACTTCCCACTTCTCAATAACATACAACGAAAGTACTTCTTCACCAAGAAAGATAAGGTTAACAAAAAGTATAAGACTTAGCACTGGGTCCCACTGGGCGTGCCAATTTGTTTACTGTGAATTTTGGTAAACAACCTCTGGTCTATCAATCTTAAATGAGAATTGACTAACTTGCAGGATCGACCACACAAATCCTAGGACATGTGCTAAATTTAAGAGACAAGTGTAAATGACAAATGAAAATTAAAGAGAATGTAAATTGAACTCCACGTTCGACGATGCTGAAATAAAATCTAACTGAACTCCACGTTCGACTACTTGCAACAAGGTAAAGTAAAGGCTTGAAATTTAAAGGGCTGTAAATAAAAGATGTAGAAATTAAGGCGTCGAAAGGAAATGACAATAAGTAAAAAGCTTTGAAAGCAAAATGCGACGAACTCCACGTTCTTGAAAAGTAAAGGCTGGAATGATAAAAGTGTTGTCGAAGGTAAAGTGCAAGAAAATAAAGGACTTTGAAAATAAATGCAATGAATTAAAGGTGAACCCCACGTTCGTGAAAATAAAAGGCTTTGAAAAGTAAACGCTTGAAGATTAAATGCTTGAATGTGAAAGTGCGGTCGAAGATAAATGCAGAAAGTTTAAAGGTCTTTGAAGGTAAATTTGGCATGGAAGATAAAGTTCAAGAAATTGTAAAGGCATGGAAAGTAAATGGCTAAATCTTAAACATGATGAAGATAAATTACATTGATGAAAGAAAGTGGTGTTACATCACGTACATTCTCACGAACTCGTTTCTCTACACGCGGGTACTTTGAGTTTCTTTGAGTAACTTGTACAGAAATATCAACACCCCTATTACATAGAACTAACTCCTATTTATAGTGCTAGGAAATAACTACTAAGTGGTGGTTATTGCTTCAAACGTGTGGATTTTGGCGCCTTCTCCTTGGTCTCAACTATTCCCACGTTCAAAACTGCTCCTATTTAAATTTCAAACATTGGAAATTCCCTCCAGCCTTAGCATAACAACTTCAGCGCGCTTTTCCATATTCCCATGGTCGAACCTTTCCCAACACTTAGCCATTTTTGAGGTTTCCAAAACCTATATTCGACTCATGCTTCACCAAGCTGGGTCGAAGCCTTCTTTATGTTAAAAATAATTTTTTAACTTAAAATAGCTTTAATCTTTTCTAGCGTCGAAAATGAGGGTTAACACACGTAAGAGCATCAAATGATCTACTCATAGACGTGCAAACTAGTGGATGACTCAGATTAAGTGGTCATTGTAACACCCCACTTTCCCAAAATATATAATATAGAGATATTAGAAATAAAATCAGAGTTTACTACAACAAGTAAGGTGTCACTTCGTTAAAAAATCAACATACTGAATCTCTTTTCATTTGAAGGAATAAAAACAGCGAAAAAACAAGTATTTATCCAATTTATGGCCACATGCCAACTACGTCAAAATAAAACCCACATTAAACGTGGTCCACCATAAATTCAATAAAAATGAAAGATATGTAACAAATGAATGATGAATAATGAATAACAAATAATAAAATCCCTAAATCCCGTGTTACGTATCAGAGCGACTCCTAAGAATCGATCAGGCAACACGCACTCCATGCACACTCAAGTACCTGGATTATCTGTACTTCCGAAGAAGCACAGACACAACAACAACAAAAGGGTGAGAACTACATTCAATAATAAACAGTGAATAATACATATTAAGGGTAGTTACTCACAGTCATTCAAACAATCACATAATCACAACACACTTGTCATTTTCAATTATCATTCAATCAACATGTAATAACAATGCAATGTGACTCAACAAATGACACAATGCATGTGGTACCAATATCACCAAGGTTCATTCAATCGAACCCGGATAAATCACATACACCCCTACTTGGCAATGATTTATCCCACCACACTCCACATTGGAGTTCGGATGAATCACATACACTCCTCCTGAGCAATGATTCATCACCACCGACACACCATGAATGCATGACATCAATATGCATATAATTCATGTATAATCATAATCATACAATCCCACGATCCTCCTGATCACCATCAATCCATAACACCGCAGAAAACACCTCACACGACGTTAATTAGCTAATTACCAATTAATTCAGCAAAATTACTAAATCAATTATTTTTGTCACCTATCCTACATTTCTCAAGGTCTGACATCTATCCCCAACCTCTCAAACCAAAAGAAACCACTTCGGACGCGAAAATGGGAAAGAAATCGCGAAACGGTAAAATTCTGCACACTCGCTGGCCATACGCGTATTGCCTTATGCCATACGCGTATTGCCCAGCTCGCTCGCCCAACCATACGCGTACCGCCTCTCCTTCTACCCTGCCATACGCGTATTGCCCTACCTATTACGCGTATGGGCAGAGACCTGTTTTTCCATCAAATTCCATTTCCAAACCCAATACGCGTATTCCCTCCTCATACGCGTAAGGCCATACCTCCATACGCGTACCGTTACGCGTATGGGCAGAGGGCCATACCAATCCTCCTTTTTGGCCCTCCCATACGCGTATTGCCTCCCTCCTGGGCCAGCATTACGCCTAACACCCTCTCCATTACGCGTAAGGCCAGATCTATTACGCAAATGGACTTTCTCCACACCAGTCTAAATTCTGCTACGGGATTCTCAATTTTTCACTCCAATTCAGTCCTAAACTTGTTTCTAGATCAGTTTTAGGTCCTATTCTTCATTCTTACTTCTTTTACCTATTATTACTAGTCAAAATTATGGGTCTTAGGTCTAATCTCGTTCCCTCATCCTGCATTAAAACAAATCTGCCACAACATGCATTCATACAGCAGCAACAGTACAAACTTATACATGAAAATCATACTATCATTAACGATTCAATACATATCAGAGTTCAAACATTCATATCATACTCAGACTTTCATCAATTATAAAACATACGAAAATCCTACGAGGGAAAGGACCCCTCACTACCCTTTCACGCTATTATCACCTGTATTGAACCCATTTTCCCCCCTTACCCCAAATTCTTGATTAAATCCTGCGAAAATTGATGGAGATCCTAGCCCTAGCACCCTTGTTCTTCTCTTGTTCTTCTTTCTCTAACCTGTTCTCTTTTTACGTGAAAACTGTTTTTGTCTCACTAAACTCCCCCTAATTCTAATTAATCATATTTTATTTAATTAATAATAAATAATAATAATAATAATAATAATAATAATAATAATAATAATAATAATAATAGTCCTAATAATAATAATAAGAATAATAATAATAATAACATTATTAACCATATTACTATTATTATTTTCACTGCTATATCATTATTATTAAGCTAAGGTCTTTAATCCCCACTAATTAAATAAGGCACTACCCTTCACTTGTAACGCCCAGTTTTGTCTTATTTATTTAATCGAGTCGATTTAATTATTTTTGTTTTTATATTATTTTATTCTTGACTTTTATTTGGCAATATATTATTTTTCATCACTGGTTATGTTTTATCGCGTTTTGAGAGCGTTTGGGAGATATTTGAGAGTAGGGGTAATTTGGTCTTTTTAGGGGTAGATATTTTCATTTAAATAGAAACATAGAAAGAAAAAGAGAGGAAAGAAAAAGAAAAGAAAAAGAATAGAAGAGAAAGGAGAAGAAAGAAAGGGAGAAGAGGAAAAGAGTGGAAAATCGAAGATTCATCCGTTTAAAGCGCGAATAATCGGGTAAGGGTGAGAAGTTTCAATTATATCTTGCTTGTATATGTATATGTGTATGTTTTCCTGGATGGTTTTGGTTATTTTCTCTAGTTTCCAATTCTAGGTCGAAATGAGAAAAATGGATAGAAATCGATGTTTTCACGGACGAAAGTCGGAATAAATCGCGTAGTAGAGTCGTGTGATGTTGGGTCTTGATTTAGTGTGATCGTTTGATTGAATCGAGTTGAATTTATAACTTTTGAGTTTTTGGTATATATTGAGGTTTTTGTGCAAATTGATGTTGTGATCGAGTAAAAGTGTTTGGATATGTCTGGTAATATTGGTATAGGTTGATATTTAATCGGGGAATGGTTGTTGGTGTGTTTTCGAGTGATTTTGATCGAGTTTAGAATCGGGTTAATTGATAAAATCATGTTTTAAAATATTTCAAAAATGGAAAATTTGTTGGATGGCTTTTTAATAGTGAAAATATTGTAGTACGTTGAATTCTGAGATCGCAGCTTTTTACGGAATCGAAATCAGAGGTCCGGAAGGCTTCCGACGGTAAGAAAATGCATTTTTCTGGGTTCTGACACGGGTCGTGTCACACAACACGGGCGGCCATGTCAGACGGGTCAATTTGCGGCCATTTGGGATTTTTGGGTGACACGGCCGTGTCACGCAACACGGGCGGCCGTGTCAGGCCTGCTGTAGGTTTTTCTTCAAAATTGTTTCGATCGTAACTTTTGAACTGTAAATCCGTTTTAACCCCCGTTTGAAGCGTGGAAAGCTAATGAAATATTCTTTCTTTTAAAAATGGTTTGGAGGGTAAAAGATGATTTAATTAATTCGTATTTTTGGGAAATAGTCGGGTTGTCGGGTTTTGATCGCGTACAACGTGTGCGATTGATATGTTATCATGCTATATGCTTTTAATATGTAACGTGTAGCTTGAGTGCTGTTATATGATGTTAATATACATGACGAAATGTTGTGATGATGGGTTATGGCCTTATGGCAAGTATGTGCATTGTTTTGAATTAGACTTCGATGCGTGATAATGTTGTTGTTGTGCGGTAAATACATGGTTTGATTGAATATCAATGTATGTTGTGTAATGAAAATGCATGTGATGACATGTTGTGGTGATGATTTGTGGCCGAAAGGCAAAGAAAATGCTAAGTGTGGTATTTGATGATATATGCATGATTGTGGATGTGTGTGTATGCAATGTGAAAGTCATGAGTCATTGTATGCCAAGCATCATAATATGCATTGTGGAAACGTCCTGAGTGACGGTTTGGTTCCAGAGAGAATCTGCTATAACATCGTGGGCCTTGAAAATATGAGGCGCTGCCTGAGGACTTAAAGCGATGATTATAGACGATCGTGTGCCTCGAAAATATGAGGCGATGCCTGAGGACTTAAAGCGATCGGATTGGGTGCCTTAAATAGGACCTAAGTCAATCAATAATGTCGTGTGCCTCGAAAATATGAGGCGATGCCTGAGGACTTAAAGCGACCGGATTGGACTGATGACGTGACATTGGAAGTCGGTACCGCATGGCATGTGCATAGAGTCGTTGTGTCGGTCTCTGTGCATTTGCATAAATCATGAATTAATTGTGCATGGAAATGTGATTGTGATTGATGAGATGAAATATGTGCAATTGTATTGAATGGTATATGTTTGATTGGAATGTGTGATTATGTGTGAGAATTGTGAATGGATGCATTATGTGTGGAAAATCATGATTTGATTGATTATGTGTGGAAATTGTGCATTGATTTGTTATGTGTTGAGATTGTAATAGCATTGGTAATTTGATGTGCATATGTGATAAATGCTATGACTTGGTATGCCTTATGTGCAAATGTGTGATTATGTTGGTATAATTGTCATATGCTATGTGGTTGGATTGTTAGAAATATGTTATACATCTGTGGCTTGCTATATGTATTGGTATGTGATGTGTGAGGTGAGAATAACTGTGTATGTGATGTTTATGTGTTTTTCCATATTATTATGCAATCTTGGTTTAGTTGTTATTTCTCACCCTTCTGCTGGAATATGCTTTTTATGGCATAGTGCAGATTGTCAGCTTTAGAGGCGTGGAGGCTGTTGTGGAGATTAGTCCTCCGTTCTGTTGTCGGTCTTGGTGTCTGCTCTGATACGTAGCACGGGAGTCGGGGAACGATTATATATATATATATGTATATAATTGTTGAATATATTTTGTATTACTTTTGTATTTATATTTTGATGTTATAAAACCATTTATTTGTAAAACAAGTCGGTTATGGATCTTTCCGCTTTATTCCATAATTGACATTTCCTTTATTGTGGAAAAAGTTTCCCCTTTGTGGGTACTCTATTTTATGCTATGTATCAAATTTATGAGCAGGGATTGTGTTTTCTTACTCTAAAATGTGGCATCCCTGTTTCTGTCGGAAAAAATAAATTTTTAGTTACTCTGATATTGTTTATGTATTATTTATTCGCGATGGGAATTGGGGTGTTACATCACTCACCCTTAACAAGGCCAAACAATACAAATTAACACACGACGATTAAATAATTAAAATGGGGTGTTACAACTCTCCCCCACTTAAATTATTTTCGTCCTCGAAAATGTACCTGATGGAAATAGCTCCGGATACGACTCTCGCATCCTGCTCTCCAACTCCCAGGTCACACTTCCCCCAGCAGCTCCTCCCCAAGCTACTCTCACCAAAGGGATCTCCTTTCCTCTGAGTTGTTTCATCTTGCGATCGTCGATCCTTATCGGCATCGCCTCCACAGTAAGATTATCCTTGATCTGCACCTCATCCCTCGGGATAACATGAGATGGATCAGATACATACTTTTGAAGTTGCGACACATGAAACACGTCATGCAAGTTCGAAAGTTCAGGCGGCAACGCCACCCTATAAGCAACTGCACCAACCCTCTGCAAGATCTGATACGGTCCAATAAACTTAGGATCCAGCTTCTTTGATTTCAATGCACGTCCAACACCAGTCACTAGGTTAACTCTCAGGAACACGTGATCACCTTCACTGAATTCCAAGTCTTTCTTCCGATTAACATGATAGCTTTTCCGCCTACTTTGAGATGTTTTCATTTTCTCGCGGATCATCTAAATTGTCTCAGTAGTCTGTTGCACAATCTCAGGTCCAAGCACCACATTCTCACCAGTCTCATACCAACACAGAGGCGTCCTACACCTCATACCATACAAAGCTTCGAAAGGTGCCATTCCAATGCTCGAATGGTAGCTATTGTTATACGTGAACTCAATCAATGGCAAATGAGTATCCCACGCACCACCTTTCTCTAACACAAAAGCTCTCAGCAAATCTTCCAACGACTGAATAGTCCTCTCTGACTAACCATCCGTCTGTGGATGATAAGCCGAGCTCAACTTCAATTTAGAACCCAAGGCCTCCTGCAGACTCTTCCAAAATTCTGAAGTAAACCTCGGATCTCTATCAGACACTATGCTCGATGGAACACCATGTAACTTCACAATTATCCTGATATAAATCTCCGCCAACTTTGACAACGGGAAGCTGATGTTAATTTGTATAAAATGAGCGGATTTCGTAAGTCGATCCACCACTACCCAAATAGCATCAAAGCCTCTCGTCGTATTTGGCAACCCAGTAACAAAATCCATAGTAATACTATCCCACTTCTATTCCAGAATCTCTAACGGTTGCATTAATCTTGAAGGCTTCTGGTGCTCCACTTTTGACTTCTGACATGTCAAACAAGCATAGACAAACTGAGCTATGTCCCTCTTCATACTGGACCACCAAAACAACCTCTTCAAGTCATGATACATTTTCGTAGCTCCCGGATGAATACTCAAGTTACTCCGGTGGCTCTCCTCTAAGATCGCTTTCTTTATTTCCGCATTATCCGGTACACAAATTCTGCCCCGGAACCTCAATACACCAACATTATCCACTTTAAAATCACCATTAGGATCACCTCCTTCTGTAGGCCTCAAGTCCACCAGCTTCACATCAAGCTTCTGATTTTCTTTAATTACATCCAAAAAGTCATTATTCACCTTCGGCATACCCAATCTAACACTCTCCGGTGTAGTTTCACAAACCATACTCAAGTATCTGAACTGTTCAATCAACTCTATTTCTTTCACCATCAATGCAGACATATGAATTGTCTTCCGATTGAGAGCATCTGCTACAACATTAGCTTTTCTTAGATGGTAACTCAAATTAAAATCATAATCCTTCAAGAACTCTAACCACCTTCTCTGCCTCATATTCAACTCCTTCTGATCGAATAAATATTTCAGACTCTTGTGGTCACTGAATACTTCAAATCTTGATCCATACAAATAATGTCGCCAAATTTTTAATACAAAAACCACTGTAGCTAATTCAAGATCATGAGTATGATAGTTCCTCTCATGCACCCTCAACTGTCGTGAAGCATATGCCACCACTTTGCCATCTTGCATTAACACACCGCCTAATCCCATCTTAGACGCATCACAATACACTACAAAAGGATCATTTGGACTTGGTAGAATTAACATTGGTGCTGTAGTCAATTTCTTCTTCAGTTCCTCAAAACTTTCCTCACAGGCAGCATCCCAAACAAAAGCTTGATTCTTTCTGGTTAACTGCGTCAACGGTAACGCCAAATTAGAAAACCCTTCAATGAATCTTCTATAGTATCCTGCCAAACCCAAAAAGCTTCTAATCTCCGTTGCTATCTTCGGAGCTTCCCACTGAAGTACTGCACTTATTTTAGATGGATCCACCGCTATACCATCACCAGAAATAACATGACCCAAGAAACTCACAGTCCTCAGCCAGAATTCACATTTTGAGAACATTGCGAACAATTTATTATCCTTCAACACCTGCAATGCAATCCTCAAACGTTCTGCGTGATCCTCGTCAGTCTTAGAATAAATCAGTATATCATCAATAAATACCATAATAAACTGATCCAAATAAGAGTGAAAGATACGGTTCATATATTCCATAAACACACCCGACGCATTAGACACTCCGAAAGGCATCACTGCATATTCGTAATGTCGATAGCGAGTTCTGAACGCAGTCTTCTCAATATCACCTTCCTTTACTCTAATCTGATGGTAACCCGACCTCAAATCAATTTTTCTGAAAACACGAGCTCCTACAAGTTAAATCCATTAAGTCATCAATCCTCAGAAGTGGATACTTATTCTTAATGGTCACTTTATTTAACTGACGATAATCAGTGCACAGAAGCATACTACCATCCTTCTTTTTCACCAATAACACTGGAGCTCCCCACGGCGACACACTCGGTCTAATAAACTTCTTATCGAGCAACTCCCAAATCTGAGATTTCAACTCTACCAACTCTGATGCAGACATCCTGTACGGCACCATAGAGATAGGTCTGGTACCCAGTACAAGATCAATAGTAAATTCAACTTCCCTTGTCGGAGGCAACTCTGAAATGTCATATGGAAATACTTCAGGAAATTCATTCACCACTGGTAATTCATTAACTGAAGTCTTACTTTCAACCGATAACGAGGCAAACACTGCAAACATATTAGCTTCATCCTCCAACAACGTCCTCAACTCCCTGCTAGATAACGAATCCGCCAATGCTTCCTCTTCAGGAGTAAGAAACAATAACGTCTTCCTGAAGCAATCAGTATAAACTCGGTTGAACTCCAACCAGTTCATCCCCAAAATAACATCGAGATTACCGAGTGGCAAACAAATCAAGTCCACTCTGAAATCTCTACCAAACATAGTCAGCGGACACTTCAAACACACCAAGGAAGTAACCACAGAACCAATAGATGGGGTTTCAATCATCATCCTCTGATCTAGAGTAGACGGCACAATCCCTAGTCTCTTCACACAATCAACAAAAATTAACGAGTGGGTTGCACCCGTGTCAATGATAACAATCAAAGGAATATCATTAATAAAGCAAGTACCTTTGACGGAACGCTCCTCATCAGTGGATTGGGCTCCCACCAAGGTAAATACTTTTCCACTGGCCTGAGCTTTCTTTGGCTTCTCACAGTGAGTGCTGATGTGACCCTTTTCTCCACAGTTATAACAGGTAGGCATAGTGGCTTTACAATCAGCTATAACATGACCTGGTCGACCACACTTGAAACACTTCTTCCCCTTATTTGGACAGTTATTAGCACGGTGACCCACGCCACCACATCTGAAACACTTGAGAGTATCAGAACCTACTACTTTCTCCTTTGGTTTCTTCCCCACATCAGTTTTCTGTTTCCCCTTATCAGCTGGAGCACTGTAAGGAGTACCTCCAAACCTCTGCTTACCCTTCTTCTCATTCACAGACTTGTAATGAGCAATTCTGGCTCTGTTATCATTGTCATAGATTCTGCTTTTGCTGACCAGTTCTGGATAATTTCTTATTTTCTGACAAGCAATGCCCAGTTTGATCTCGGGGCGTAGCCCATTCTTAAACTTCAAGCACTTCGAAGTCATAGCTTCTTTAGTATTGTAATGAGCACAATATTGTACCAATTCCTCAAATCGGGCAGCATATTCACCAACTGTCTTATCACCCTGTTTCAGCTCCATAAATTCAACTTCCTTTGCACTACGAATATCTTCCAGAAAATACTTTTCCAGAAACTCAGCTTGAAACACTGTCCAAGTAATCTCAGTACCCGCAGCTTCCAACCTCTGACGACTATTGTCCCACCAAGCTTTAGCCTCTCCTTCCAGCATATGAGTGCCAAACCGTACCTTCTGAGCATCACTACATCCCATGGTCCTGAAGATCTTCTCAACAGCCTTCAGCCATTTCTGTGCAGCCTTTGGGTCTAAAATACCTCCCTCATATGTCGGCGGCTTATTGCTCTGGAACTGTGCTAGGTCGCAGAACTGCGCACCCCCGGCCTGATTGGTGTTCTCTACCGCTTGTGCCATGGCTTGCATAGCAGCAGCTAGAGCAGCATCATTCGTTCCTGCCATACTGTTCAACAAATAATATACGGTCAGAACACATAACTCACTCCTATTCTAAGGACAGCCTCTACTACTCAACCTGACCAAACGGACCGACCTGCTCTGATACCAATTGTAACACCCCACTTTCCCAAAATATATAATATAGAGATATTATCAATAAAATCAGAGTTTACTACAACAAGTAAGGTGTCACTTCGTTAAAAAATCAACATACTGAATCTCTTTTCATTTGAAGGAATAAAAACAGCGGAAAAATAAGTATTTATCCAATTTACGGCCACATGCCAACTACATCAAAATAAAACCCACATAAAACGTGGTCCACCATAAATTCAATAAAATTAAAGATACGTAACAAATGAATGATGAATAATGAATAACAAATAATAAAATCCCCAAATCCCGTGTTACGTATCAGAGCGACTCCTAAGACTCGATCAGGCAACACGCACTCCATGCACACTCAAGTACCTGGATTATCTGTACTTCCGAAGAAGCACAGACACAACAACAACAACAAAGGGGTGAGAACTACATTCAATAATGAATAGTGAATAATACATATTAAGGGTAGTTACTCACAGTCATTCAAACAATCACATAATCACGACACACTTGTCATTTTCAATTATCATTCAATCAACATGTAATAACAATGCAATGTGACTCAAAAAATGACACAATGCATGTGGTACCAATATCACCAAGGTTCATTCAATTGAACCTGGATAAATCACATACACCCCTACTTGGCAATGATTTATCCCACCACACTCCACATTGGAGTTCGGATAAATCACATACACTCCTCCTGAGCAATGATTCATCACCACCGACACACCATGAATGCATGACATCAATATGCGTATAATTCATGTATAATCATAATCATACAATCCCATGATCCTCCTGATCACAATCAATCCATAACACCGCAGAAAACACCTCACACGACGTTAATTAGCTAATTACCAATTAATTCACCAAAATTACTAAATCAATTATTTTTGTCACCCATCCTACATTTCTCAAGGTCTGACATCTATCCCCAACCTCTCAAACCAAAAGAAACCACTTCGGACGCGAAAACGGGAAAGAAATCGCAAAACGGTAAAATTCTGCACACTCGCTGGCCATACGCATATTGCCTTGTGCCATACGCGTATTACCCAGCTCGCTTACCCAACCATACGTGTATCCTACGCGTACCGCCTCTCCTCTCACCCTGCCATACGCGTATTGCATACCTATTACGCGTATGGGCAGAGACCTGTTTTTCCATCAAATTCCATTTCCAGACCCAATACGCGTATTCCCTTCTCATACCCGTAAGGTCAGACCTCCATACGCGTACCTTTACGCGTATGGGCAGAGGGCCGTGCCAATCCTCCTTTTTTGCCCTCTCATACGTGTATTGCCTCCCTCCTGGGCCAGCATTACGCGTAACACCCTCTCCATTACGCGTAAGGCCAGATCTATTACGTAAATGGACTTTCTCCACACCAGTCTGAATTCTGCTACAGGATTCTCACTTTTTCACTCCAATTCATTCCTAAACTTGTTTCTACATCAGTTTTAGGTCCTATTCTTCATTCTTACTTCTTTTACCTATTATTACTAGTCAAAATTATGGGTCTTAGGTCTAATCTCGTTCCCTCAACCTGCATCAAAACAAATCTGCCCCAACATGCATTCATACAGCAGCAACAGTACAAATTTATACATGAAGATCATACTATCATTAACGATTCAATACATATCAGAGATCAAACATTCATATCATACTCAGACTTTCATCAATTATAAAACCTACGAAAATCCTACGAGGGAAAGGACCCCTCATTACCCTTTCACGCTATTATCACCTATATTGAACCCATTCTCCCCCCTTACCTCGAATTCTTGATTAAATCCTGCGAAAATTGATGGAGATCCTAGCCCTAGCACCCTTGTTCTTCTCTTGTTCTTCTTTCTCTAACCTTTTCTCTTTTTACGTGAAAACTATTTTTGTCTCACTAAACTCCCCCTAATTCTAATTAATCAGATTTTATTTAATTAATAATAAAATAATAATAATAATTGTCCTAATAATAATAATAACATTATTAACCATATTACTATTATTATTTTCACTGCTATATCATTATTATTAAGCTAAGGTATTTAATCCCCACTAATTAAATAAGGCACTACCCTTCACTCACCCTTAACAAGGCCAACAATACAAATTAACACACGACGATTAAATAATTAAAATGGGGTGTTACAGTCATTCCCAAGACTACTTAATCATCACAATTTTAATGAGAAGTTCTAAGGACTTTCTCGGGCCTTTAAATTAGTAAATCGAATCATCTTCATTGAATTAAATGACTTAAGAATAACCAAAATCTTAATCATGTAGGATCAATAGTCTTGCAAACCCATCTCCCTAAAAACACTTCGCATTTACATACCTCGTGATTGAGGGACTATGTACAATTATATCTCTCCTTTAACCACTTCACCATTATAAGCCTTATGATTGAGGGACAATGGACGATTATGTCCTTCCTATAACGATTAATATGATCAACTTAAAAAATCATTCAAAAACGTGAATTTGAATGTTAGGTGGAATAACTTTAGATAAGATTTTACTTATCTCTGACCAAATTACAAATTAATACGACATTGTTTCACTAGAAATTAAAAGGTTTATATATATATATATATATATATATATATATATATATATATAATCGTACCTGGATCAGACAGTTATTCAGTGGCCAGCAACGTCGTTTCAGCTCCGGTGAGGTTGAAAGATGGCGGGGGGGGGGGGGGGGGGGGGGTGTACCTGCAAGGTACTCTGACGCTCAAGTATGATAACGGTCAGAGAAAGGCAAATACAGAAGAAGGTTAGAGTGTATGAGATTTCCTAACCTGACCCTCTCAAGTGAGAGGGTATTTATAGAGAGCCCCTAGCGCGGGGCCAACGGTTACTTGCATTGGGCTGGATTGTCAGGCCCAATCCAAGTAACTGTCAGGGCTTACGTGGTGTAGTGAAGACCAGCACGTGGTCTTCGCCCTGGGGTAACCGTTCCTAGATCTCCGGAATTAGGGCAGACCGATTCCATCAGGAGTGGGTGGTTACATGAGAATGTGTCCTCGCGGGGAGGAGTCTTGCGTGTCGGGGAGGAACGAGCTCGGAGAGGCTTAGCGCCTCTGCCCGATGCTCTATGTCGTGTGTGCCCGAACACCGCCGAGGTGTGGTGTGTGCCCGACACTGTTGAGGTGGGGCATGTGCTCGACATTGGTCATGCTAAGAGGCCTTTGTTGGGCCATCCCAGGACGTGTAGGGTTGGGCCTACTCGATTGAGGAGCAGACCCCGGCCCAGTCCAGAACAAGAGCCCCCCAAGTCGTTGCTCTAAGGCGTCAGAGTAATGACTTAAGGGTCAGCTATGCCGAGGACTTATCTAGTCGGGGAAGGGATTCTAGACGAGGAGAGGTTCGTCAAACAGGGAGAAATAATTCGATCTGCTCGGGCTGGACTGGCCGCGGATGAGTGACGTCGCGGGGATATGAGAAGTCTGAAGCGAGGCAAATGGAAGGACGCATGTTGGGGAATGAAAAGACGCGCGTGGGTGTCATACCCCAAATTTTGACCACTAAGATTTCCCATCATGGTGCAAATCAACAGCACAATATGGATGTACCTGTGTACCTCATTAGTCTCCCCAAAGATGGGTGAGCGTTCACTACAATCAAACTAGGGTTTCAAACCCTCTCAGAGCCTTTAGACAAATGATCAATCAAGGAATGACATGATCTTCAACTTGTCTAACCTCTCAAACATCCACAAAGGATCAAGAGGCTCCCACATCAAGAATTAAGCACAAGAGTGCAACATTTCAAGTGGATCAAACCTCAAGTTCATCTAATACAAAGTCAACTGACGCAGAAAGTCAAAGTTTGACTTTTTGGTCAACGATGAGCTTCACAAGCCATTACTCAAGAAAATATGACGGATGATTTAATTTGATCAAATTTTAATCAAGAAATCATGCAAAATTGCAAAATTGATCAAATTGAAAGAAACTTAGAAACTTTTTCTAAGTTAAAATCATGTTCAAGTGCATAACTTTTCAAGGTTGTAACTATTGATCCAAGCATCCATTGATTTTGAGAAAGAGCTAATTTTAAAGAGGGTATTTGATACTTCAACATTGTAGAAGGGATCAACTCAAAATATCATAAGGATTGAAAGATATAAAGTAATCAAAGTTGGGAATTCTAAATGTCCAATGTTCTGACATTGCATAGGACATCATTAATATTTTTTCAGCAAGAATTCCCCAACTTCAAGCATGTTTTTCTCCATGATCCAAGTTAAACCAGGTCTGGGGTCAAACATGAAAGTTGAAGTACATCATCTCAGCTTTCCAGAAAGACCTAGAACGTCCTTGTAGCATACTCGAGCAAGGAGATATGATTTTTGTAAAAAGCATTGATAAAGCAGAATTTTCATGACAGCTTTTAGGACATATTTGACTACACAAGTTCAAGCCCATTTTTTATGACTTTGCAAGCTGAACCAAGACCAAAGTCAAGCATCAAAGTTAAAGTATGTCATTAGGGCTTTCCAAAATGTATAAGAACTCCCATTAATTCAACTTGAGCAAGGAGTTATGAACCTCACAACAGGCCTTGCTCGAGCTGATTTTTTTGGGACAGATTTTGTGCACTTTTCTTGTGCCACCCAATTTTCAAGCTTTGTCACCATGCAAGACAAGCATCAAAGATGCAATTCACTTAAACTCAAAATATCATAGTGTATTAAAAGATACAAGTGATTAAAGTTTGGAATTATTAATGTTCAAAGTTGTCTGATGTTCCAACATTGCATAGGACATCACTAATATTTTTCCAGCAAGAATGTCCCAACTTCAAGGATGTTTTTCTCCATGATCCAATTTGAACCAGGTCTGGGGTCAAACATGAAAGTTGAAGTACATCATCTCAGCTTTCCAGAAAGTCCTAGAACGTCCATGTAGCATACTCGAGCAAGGAGTTATGGATTTTACAAAAAGGCTTACTGCAGCTGAATTTTTCATGGGGCAGATTTGCACATTTCTTGTGCCACACGAATTTTTAAGCCTTGTCATCATTTTGAACACATCTGAGGATCAAATTTAAAGGGGACAATCACTGATATAAGCCTCCAAATTCCTTGGAACAAGAAGTAGCATGCCAAACCTAGAAATGCCTAAAAGAGGGACAAAACTCCAATTTTGGATTGAAGCATTTAATGGATGCTTAGAGGTGGCATGGACTGACACATTTGCAAATGAATTCAGTCAAGATTTCTCCAACAACTAGGGAACCAACAGCCTGTGCCCTAACCTCTAGTCAATGGCTAGAGGAGACTTGGATTTTCATTGGACAACATTGGCCAAACCTCTGCTGCAGTTGCCATTCCCTGTGGATCCCAAAACAAACTTGTTCTACTATAAATAAAGCTCATTTGTGCTCAGTTTGAGTACACCAAAGCCATCAAACAGATGCTTTCCTCAAAATCTCTTCTTTCACCTCAAATTTGCCTTCCAAAGCAAGTAATTCTGAGTTTTTGAGTTAGAGAGCAATTCCACTCAAACTAATCACAGACAGACACCTCATATATATCATATGTAAGCTGTCCAAACTATCAAAAGTGACCTGTAATCACAACATCACAAAGTCACCTCTCAAAACCTCAAAATTGGACTTTTTTGCATTTTTCAAGCCATGTCTTGATTCAGTCACTTTCCAAACCAGATAAAATCTCAAACACACTCCAAATATCATCCTTGAACTGTCCCAAATGGTTCCCCCCATCTGGAACACCATTTGAGAGAGTTGCTATTTTGGTCACTTTTAACCCCTTTTGCAAGAAAGGGACAGTTTGTGTTTTTGTAGGTACCAGCTGATTCCAATCATCCTAAAAGCATCCAAGAGGTCATTTGAGGGTGTCCAAAGCATCAAATCATTTCTGGAACAAAGCACTTGGTAGGTTGCACAAAATCTCCAAAAAGGAGGTAAAATTCACAACTTGAATTCTTTGAATCATGCTTTCCTTTGTTGTCCACATACATGCATCATATTGAACAATTCTTGAAGCAAAAATGTAGTCCTTAATGTGTATGTTATGATCCTCCTACTGTTTGCACTTTAACATGTTTATATGTGGAGTTTATGTTGTTTTAAACTTAAGGTGCATATCTGGTTTTTTGCCTCGTGTGTGCTGTACATTAAGTTTCAATATGTATAAGTGATACCATTGGATTCATTTCGAAAAATTGGTCAAGATAGGTTCTTACGGATTTTAATTTCGTTAAAAATTGAGAGAGTTATGAATGTTTGAAGTTTGATAGCAAAGATGTTGAAAAACTAGGGTGCAGTTCTGATGTCAAATGTGATGTTGTGACATCTTCCCTTTTTCTCTTATCTTCAAAACTCATGAGTGATTTCGAATGTGATGTTGTGACATTAGTTTATTCTCAAAAAACTCAACCAATTCTTTTACATAGCAAAAATCATCATTTTCCAATTCTGTTTTACACACTTCTTATTCATACTCCAAAATATTTTATTCTACAAAAAAATTAGTTTTATATTATTTATTTAATATAATTAGTATTTTTGTGAATAAATTCCTTGTTTATGTTTTTAAAACATTTTAAAAGTGAATTCTCATATTGAAAATCAAGACCAAATGAATTTTATTTCATCTTGTGATTAAAACATCATTTTTCAAACCCCAACCAAAAATCACAAGTTGCTTATTTGGTATTTTTATCATTTTGTATTGATTTTCTTTTAAGAATTTACTTTTAAAATGATAAAATTAGGATTTCTTCGATTTTCATCATCATAAAACTTTTTCAAACACTCATGGGCCTCTAATAGAGTGTAAGACTCAATCCTTTTTTTTTACCAAATCATTTTTGGGCCTCAGTATATTGTATAAGTCCCTATACCATCAAAAAAAAACAGCGCGATCGTCGCCTTTTCAAAACAAAAAAACCTTGGGCCTACCCTCGAGTAGTAAGACCCGTTTCTTTTCTTAAAACTCATTTGGGCCTCTAATAGAGTGTAAGACCCAACCCCCTTGTACAAACCATTTTGGGCCTCACTTATTGTATAAGTCCCTCTGTACAAGTAAACGGCGCGATCGTCGCCTTTTAAAAAATCAACTGGGCCTCTCCTCGAGCTATAAGACCCATTCAAAACTTTTGGGCCTCTATTAGAGTGTAAGACCCAATCCCCTTTTAACCAAAATATTTTTTGGGCCTCAGATATTGTATAAGCCCCTTCGCGTTAAAAGAAAATCTCTGCGCGATCGCCATTTCAAACGGAAAAACAAACTTTGGGCCTACCCTCGTGTTATAAGCCCCATTCTTTTTCTTTAAACCTTTTGGGCCTCTTGAGAGAGTGTAAGACCCATCCCTTTGTGCAGAAAATAATTTTTGGGCCTCAGTCACTTGTATAAGTCCCTCTGTATAAAACGACAATGCGATCACTGATAAAACCCTGGGTCTCTCCTTGAGCTGTAAGCCCCAAAATCTTTCTTTGTCAAAGCACTTTCTCCTTTGATTTTGAAATATATTGTTGTTTTCAATCTTTCTTTGTTGAACAACTAACCAAACAGCATGGAAGCTCTACAACCGAGTAAGTGTTTACACGCTTTCATTTACCACTTTCGTATACATATAACTGTATTGTGGGGCTGTTTCGCTGTAAGTCTTCTTTCATAAACTCATATCAACTGTGTAATAATAGTATAGATATTTAGAGTTTCCCCGACAACTACGTCTAGCATTAAGCCCGTTGATCACTCTTAAATACTCAAAACTAGATCCCCATAGGATTACCAGACACATTTTTCCCTCCTCTTGGGGTTAAAAAATATGGAGATATGAAAGGCAGCATTCTCTGTGAACCCTTTCATAGACTGTCACTCGTAGAAGTTGTCAAAGAAACTTTATTCCCCAGAGATGATCTTTTCTCCGTGAATGGCATCTCTTGAGTTTCTTCCAAATTCTCGGACTTTCCGGGCTTGATCTATTCCTCGTGAATAGCCTGTCTTGAACTTCTCGGGGTTTGGGGACCCACAGGCTTCTTAAAAGCACTTGTCAAGAAACTCTACTCCCCAGAGATGATCTTTTCTCCGTGAATGGCATCTCTTGAGTTTCTTCCAAATTCTCGAACTTTCCTGGCTTGATCTATTCTTTGTGAATAGCCTGTCTTGAACTTCTTGGGATTTGGGGACCCATTGGCTTCTTAAAAGCATCGGCCTCCTCTTGGACATTGTTCAAGGACCCGCAGGCTTCCTAAAAGCATCCCCGCCTCCTCTTGGGCGTTGTACAAGGACCCGTCGGCTTCTTAGAAGTATTCACAGCCTTCTCTTAGGCTTCGTATAATGATTCTTCCTCCGGGAATGATAGCCTCCTCTTGGGCTTCATACAAGGACCTATCGGCTTCTTAAAAGTTTCCAGCCTCCTCTTGGGCTTCATACAAATTGTCCCGACGACCTCCTAGAGGTATAGGAACAGAAATCAGTCATCTTAATAGAGCAGTCTTTCCAAGAGTCTACTACTGTTTCTCAAAGCATAGTACAAAAGATGACACTCTAGACTTGGACAGTCTAATTTCCTTGAGTCTCCAAGACATTCTCAAGCACCCTTCAAGAATAGGAAGGAACCCCGTGGACTCTGACAGTCTCAATACCCTTTGGATTTCCCATTTCCTTAAGGAAAAGGAAATAATCCTGATCCTCAAATCAACTCCTTGAGTACAACATTACTCATATAAGAACTGATTTTCTCTTTAAATCAGCATACTAGACCTGTCACTCAACTGAAACAGTCACAATAGCCTCCTCTTGGGCTTTGTACAATGATTCTCCCCAGCGGAGCTAACAATTTTAGCCTCCATCTCAGGCTTCATACGAGATACCAAAAAAAACTCTCTTGTTGAGTCAAATATCCTCCATCTCGGGCTTTATACGAGATACCAAAAGACTTCATCGTCGAGTCAAAACCTTTTAGCCTCTCTCTCGGGCTTTGTATGAGACACATATTAGCCTCCTCTTAGGCTTTGTATAAGAAAACCACTGGTTGATCCAATCAACCTTTTAGCATCAAAGTTGTGCCTCATTCACAGTACACAAACATCAACAACTCTTTCCCTTTCATCTAATCATTGTAAGCGGCAAGCCTCTGGATCATCTACATCCATGCCACTGTCCCTCTTTTAGCATGAGAAATTCCTAAGGAAAGATGGCATTGCTCTACACTGAGTTAAAGTCTTCTCCTTCAGGTTGGAAATCCCCTATAAAGGAAATTATGGCATTGCCGGATTCACAAATCCCGGTTAAAGTAATTCTCCTTTATAAACAGTTGTGACATACAAACCCCTCTTTAGAGATGACAAATTCTCTCTAAAGTCAAACCTTTAGCTTCATATCTTGGGCTTTGAACAAGATACAAATAGACCCTTCAGCTTCACATCTTGGGCTTTGAACAAGATACAAACCACCTTTAGCTTCACGTCTTGGGCTTTGAACAAGACACCAAAACAACCATTTCCTCCCATAGAATAGAAGGAACTACGATCGCTCTGATTTCCCTGTTTCGGAAAAAAACGGGAATACGTAGGCATAAGATTGAAAGAAAAATCTTAGCGAGCACACTAAACAAAAACCCAAAATCCCATACTTTTATATATCTGTCCTAACATCCTAACCGATAGCCTAAAGCACCCCTTTTCAACAAAATAACCTAGGAGAGACCCCGAATCTTTGTAGCATCCGTAAACCAACAGTTTTGAATGTTTAACCTTAGTATGCAAGCAGGGTTAATTGGAGACATCTATTTCCCTTCCTTCATCAGCTTTAATAGGATAAAAAATGAATCGAGTTGTAGTACCAGAGAGATCGTGATTCGCAACCACATAAATAGGGGTCATCTCGTCTCATTTGCGCTTTATCTCCTCCTTCGCTCAGACTCCCTCTCTCTCTTCCTTCTCTACTTCGCCACCGTACGCCACCACCAACTGCCGTGCCGGAACCCTACCGGAAGCGTTTTTCAAGTAAGTTTCTCTCTTTTTTCTCCTTTCGTTTGCATTTATAGGATGGTTTTATGGTGAACTGATGAAGTTCTTCATGGAAATTACGAAATCTCCGGCGAAAACGGCGGGATTTCTTAGTTTCTTGTTGCATACCGCGGGGAGACAGGATGAATAACTCGGGGACACGAAGAATGTCCCGAGGACACGAGATGAAACTCTCGGGATCCTCGCCAATATTTATTCTGTGTGAGGGAATCCTCCCAACACGGCATGCCGGTGACCTGAGGATGGTCACGGGGAGGCTCGTCGGTTGCCTCGGGGGCGTGGACGAGTGCGACAGTCTCGAAACCCCGACGCTTCCTCTTCGCCCTTTCACTTGAACAGCGGTGGAGGGGTGAATTTGATATGGGTCATCAAATTCACCGTTTCCTTCTGCTTTTTAGGTATATGGAAGGTTTGTCCGTTTCCGTGGTCGTGGGATCGTTGGACGTCGACGACCAGCCCGACTCTCCAATGGCGCCAATCACTAGTTATCGCTCCCGAGGATTTGCATCCACGGTACAAACGCGAAAGTGGCACGGAAACAGAGTCGCCAACAATGTGTATTTATCCCAAGAGAGGGAAAGGAAACACTGCGTAAACCTGATGGAAAGGAAAAGAGCATGGTCTCGCGACCAAGAGAAACCGGTAAGGGGGTCGGTTACGCGAAGGGAAGGTGTTAGCACCCCACGCGTCCATCGTACTCGACGGGATCCACGCTTGTTGTCTCGATCAAAGGGTGTCGTCATCTGGAGCTCCACTGCTACTGGAAACGAGAAGGAACGGGAACGGAGAGGAATGAAGAAACGAGGGAGAAAAGAAAAAGAAGTGACTCGATAGGACATCCCTCGTCCTATGCCTACGTATTCCCTCGTGCAATGGGAAAGTCAGAGTCAACGTAGTTCGGACACGAACTAAGGGGGAAGGTTGCTCGCCAAGACATCGCCTACTTGTGCCTACGTATCCTCAATCGGACGAGAAAGAGGAAATCAGAGCAGTCGTAGTTCGACCTAACGAGGTCGGTTAGTGTTTTTTATGAGCGACGTCAAGTTCGCGTACGACAGTTAGGGTCAATGTTGTTTGCGACGTGACGGAAAGTAATGTGCCATTTGCTGAAAATGGTCTGGAACCAAACAATCCTAAAGGATAAAAAGATTTGAATTTGTTTTTATGTTTTTTAAATAGAAGTGTTTTGATTAAGTTAGTTCATAATTTGCATTGCACCAAAGTCTAGGGCACAGGGACGAATACTTAACGAATCGTCCCAAGACAGGACGCCCGCTAAGCACTCTAGAAAGATGAGAGGAAGCCCCTCATTTCTCATTCCCCGCGCTTAAGGCTCGTGCGCAATACACTTTATCTTTATTAAGTGTTTTTAGGAAGTTTTGAGATGAGAAGAGAGAAGACACAAAGGAAACTCTAAAGGGAAACTAAGAGTCCTAATGTTATCATGCATGGGGACCTATGGTTAGTGAGGCTTAGGAGGGAAAATTCTACCTAATGTTAGCATGCTTGGATTGAGAGCCTAATGTCTATCCTACTCCGAGCTTAATCAGAAATTAAGTCGGACTAGGAGCCTTAAGGGAGCATGTGAATACAGAGGTAATCAGCAAGTAAACACCAGACAGCTCAATCACAAAGAGAAAATCAAACAAGTGGCAGTCAAGTATTTAATCAGAATATGCATCAAAAATCAAGATCAAGAATATCCAAGATAAAATAAAGTGAAAATTAAAAGCAAGATTAAAAGTTAACAAAAATTATCCAAGTGAGGAATAAAATGCTAATTAACAAAAGAAGACTAAGTTCTAAATAAAAGAGTTAGTCAAAAATAAAAATTAATTCTAAAGTTAATCCTAAAATTAATCCAATCTAATTTTAATTAAAACTAAAATTAATTCTAAAATTGTAAACTAAGACAAAGTTAAAATTAAATTCTAACTAAAATCTAATTCTAATATTAATCCAAAACTAATTACTCAAAATTAGTCAAATTCAATTATCTAATCACAATATTATCCTAAATTAATTAATTAAAACAAATTAATGAAACAAAATTCTAAACTAAACAAATAATAAAATAAAAAAAAGGTGCAGTCAGCAGATGTATGGGCTTTGAGGTTCAGGCCCAAAGAACTAATCAAAATGAAGCCAAAGGGTGCAGAGTAGATTTACGGTGTGAAACGAAGTGCTAGTGGGCCGGGGTCAAAGGCCCAATGGGTATAGAAGCAAGGTTTGAAACAAAAACCCTAGGAACTTCAGCAGCAAAACAAACGCTTCTCCCTTCACTCTGATCCTCAATCAACACCGGCGAAACAGTATCGTCTAATGCTCTTCTTCTTCCTTTCAAAACTCCTCTTCAGTTCATTCTGTGTCCGTCGGAACCCATCGTTCTCCTTCTCCTTCACAACGCCATCAAACTCCTACCTCCATGTTCTTCATCTCTCTGCTTCCGTTGCAACACTCTCTTCGCCATCAAACCTCTCCATCAACCTTCTGCATCGCTTCTCCTCTTCAACTCTCCGTCTGTTTCTCTTCGTCTTTCAACATCACGATCCAACCTTGCTTCTCCTTCCATCTCCAAATCACTTCCTGCAATGATACCACAAATCGAATCTCATTCGATCTGGGGCCTCCATCATAATTCGCAAACCCCTAAGCTCAACGTCCTCACCGAGAACTCGACCTCTCTGCTAAACACTCATACGAACAAAATGCAAGATTCGCAGCACATACAACATCAACAACACAACTCGCTCAACATTTAAAAGCAACAGTAAAGAGAAAGAAATTCAGAGTACCTATCGGAGTCGCTCCGATGGCGCTTCGATCCGCGAATTCAGGTTTACGTAATTCACTCTTCTTGCTTTCAATTTTTCCTTCTCTTCTTTGAATCCTCTGCTATCTTCTCCTGCTTCTTCTTATTTCTACGAGTCTGAGAAAGCTGTTGTTGAATTAGTAGATTCGAATTATGAGGATTAATGATGGATTTGTTGATGTTGTTGTTGAATTCTTCTCTTTATTTCCTGAGTGTTGCAACTTGTAATGATGTTGAATGATGATTGAAATCTGATTGTTGATGATGATGCAGATTAGAGATGAAATCAAGTATGTGGAAGAGTGGATGTTGATGAGAGTTAAAGTTTTTAGAAACGGATGATTGCTGGTGATTTCTGTAGAACTAATGGAGGTTTATTCATGAGGTTTTAGGAGAGGAAGAATGGAGATCGTGCCTTCAATTCAGTAGCGAATAAAGATGAAAAGAAGCTACTAGTTTCTGCAGAAAGAAAGAAAAAAAGGAAGGGATGCCCTCATATACTGTTTGCAGCTGGTTTTATACAAGAATTGGGAGAGGGTAGAATAGGTATCACAAGGAAATTCTGTTAGGATTTGTAGCAATTGTCAATTCTGTTACTGATTGAAATTGGTTTTGTATTGTGAAATTTCTGCTGAGGGTTTGTGTAAAATTTGTGAATGGTTCACGCGTTTTGCGTTTTGGTTATGGAATTTGCGTGAAGGCTTGCATCACGTGGTAGCTAGCAGCGTTGTGTTTTGTTCACTGTTGGACTGCGTTTTGCTGTAGAATTCTTGTATATTTTATGTAGCTTGCTGTGACGTGGATTGCTTGGCTTGGTGTGAGGTTCATGACTTGATGCTCACATAGCTTGGAAAAGATTGTAGCTGGAATGGGAAAAAAAAGAAGGTGGGCCGTGGTGTGTTGCTTCAAGTGGATGGGAATACTTGTTTCTTCATTTTTTTATTTTATGTAATGGGTTTTGGAATTTGCAATATTATGCAATGGTTTGGATTAATAAAGGGATAAAATGGTTATTTATATACTAATGGATGAGTTTGTGGTTTATAAAATGGAAATGGATTAAAAGAAATAGTTATGGAAATTGGACCTAAATTGGATATGGATACAAAGAATGAAGTGGACAATTGAAACATAATGGATATTTTTTGTGATATTTTTTTGAATAAAATGGATAATGTGTAATGGATATGAAAATGGGTTTGGAAATTGAAATGGGAATGGATAAAGAATATGGTTTAAAAATGAATAACCAAATGAATCCAAAACCAATCACAAACTTTTTCACAAGCCTCTGATAAAATGGTCACAGCTACCACTGAACAAACTTGTCACTGAAACAAAACATATGAATCAAACATCCTCTAAATCTATGATCAAATGAATCCTGACTTTCTGAACCCACACCTCACATGAACCACTGAAGAATCTCAACCGATAAACAGTCCACAAGCTCAACCTTAAACAAGAACCCTAACTATCTTTGAGACGTACACCTTGATTCACACTGATGATAATGAAATGTCTTGAATAAGATGACTTGAACTGAGAAGGAGTAAGACCCTGATTCACACCAATGAAACCCTGACTCAAAGCCTTTGATGATTCCTCTGGATAAGAAAACCTCAGAACTTGACGCACCTCTGAATAGGAAAATACTGATAATAAGAAAACTCCTTGATCCCATGTCTTAAGAGACCAATGCAATGATATGATTATGAATATGACCTAAATAATGCAAATGAAAAGGAAACAAAAGCCAGAAAAAGGTAGGACAAATTTTGGGGTGCTACAGCTGCCCCTATTCAATCGACTTGGACCTGAAGGGATGATAGCAACGGCTTTCAAACATTCAAGGTAGAAGGTGATTGAATACAAAAAGAACCCGAAAATTTGCAACCTGTGGAGTGAAAAAACATAAATGGAGCCCAGTTACATCTCGTCAAAAGATGGACGGAAAGACAACATACCCAGAGAAAGAAAATGTGAACCCCAAAACCGCATCGGAAAGAACACATACCCAACGGACCACATCGTCAAAGGTTTAACGGAAAGACAACCCGAACACCCGACCAAAGGGACACATCGTCATAGGGATGACAAAAAGAAGATGAAACCCAAGAATCACCTTGTCATTGGGATGACAGAAAGAAGATGAACCCCAAGAAACACCTTGTCATAGGGATAACAAGGGAGAAAACCTGAACGGAGAGAACACATTGTCATAGGGATGACAGAAAGAAGATGAACCCCAAGAATCACCTTGTCATAGGGATGACAGAAAGAAGATGAACCCCAAGAATCACCTTGTCATAGGGATGACATAAAGAAGACCTGAACGGAGAGAACACATTATCATAGGGATGACAGAAAGAAGATTCGACTAAAGATAACACATTGTCATCGGGATGACATAAAGGAAACCTGAACGGAGAGAACACATTGTCATAGGGATGACAGAAAGAAGATGAACCCCAAGAATCACCTTGTCATAGGGATTACAGGGAGAAGATAAACCCCAAGAAACATATTGTCATAGGGATGACAGAAAGGAAACCTGACCAAAATATCGTCATCAAGGGGTTGATGGACAAAGACTGGTCGAGGGTAAGATCGACGTATGATCTACGACCCCAAAAGAAAGGTAAGCAGAGGGGTTGACTGTAATGTCTGCTGGGGATATGTCACCGTCTTGATTGGGAGTTGATTTGGGCTTCTGCGCAAGATACCAAATCTGGCTTATGCTTCGCATGCATATGTTTGATTTTTTCTATGGCGTAATGCTCCATACAAAATGGAAATGCTACGCGTTTGGGAGGATGCCATGCAAGAATGCTTATGCAATGCAAAAGAGGTGCCTCAGCAAAATAAATGCTGAAGGCGAAGGCAAACTCCACTGGGGACGACAAAATAAATTGTCCTCCAAAATAAGAGACCCTGCTGAGAAAGACTTCACTCTGCTGAGGAAGACACTGATCACAAATTCTGTTGGAGATGAAAGCTCCGAGAGAAAATCCACTTTGTTGGGGATGGCTATGAACGAATATTGAAGATGGAACCCAAAGAGAGATTCTCTTCGCTGAGAATTACCAACTGACTTCTACCTGGATCTGAAAGGATGCTAATAACAATCAGACTTAAGACCGGCTGGGGATAGCTGTTTGAACAAACCACTGAGAGGATCACCGCCAAACTCTGCCTGGGGAGATAAGTCAATGATTTTAAGCCTGCTTGGGAGATGCTCTTACCTTTACCCTGCTGGGGAATATCAGCCGATATCAGCAAATCTGCTTGGGGGATGGTGATTGACAACATCAACTCTACTAGGGGATACCACCAAGCTTACTCATCTGCTGGGGAAAATAGTCAACGAAACCTACCGAGGGATATCATTGAGCTTAACCTGCTGTTGGAGGAAAGAATTTTAACCTGCTGGGGATTGGAGCATGTCGTTGCTGACGAAACTACACTTCCTGACCTCCTGAGGAAAGTGATTACCAGGCTCTGTGGGGAAAATATCATCTTTTCAAAGACATCCAACACACCTCCTACTGGAGATACATTCACACCCACCTCGGAGCAATCCACTTTAAACTGCTTGCTGGGGGAGTGAGTTCTGCTGAGGATGATGAACTTTCAGTGCTGGGGAGAGTAACGCTACCGGGGAAAAAACAAACTTGTTACCCAGCCTGACCTGTCTCTATGGTCATAAGCGGCTCTTTGAACTCTCCACTTGCCCCAGACTGCCAGGTCTAAAGGAAGAAATCATCTCAAGAGGATTTTATAGAAGACCGGGCATTCACACTGCCCCAGGGTCTTCAAACTCTTAGAGATGTATTGCATCTCGACATAACTTCCCCAGACTTCATGACCCATGAAGTAACTTACCTCGAAAGGATTTGTAATGACCTGAAATACTTTGCCCCAGTATTCTAAACTTTGAAGGGGTGCCCCGAGTCTTGAAGAAACTTTGCCCCTGACTAATCTTACAGAGATTTGTCAAATCGACCTGATTGCCCCTGTTTGGCTGCTTCTTATCACCATTTATCGGAAACCTCTAGGATGCACACAGTCTCTTGGCCACATACCCCTTGACGTGACTTTCCTTCGGAGTTTTCACCATCTCAACTTGGCGTGATCGAGCTTCTCGACTGATGTTCATCGTGTAAGCTTCTTTGATGTCAAACACATGCAAGCAGAAAATGTTTATTATGAGAATGACAAATCTAATGCAACATTCATGTTATCCTTGAAGTTATATTGAAAATGCGTCGCCAAGCCTCGTGAACGAATCACTAGCTGGGATGCGACATTGATTTTTGAATGGAAAACAATACGCACATGCAATACCAACAAAAATCTTATTAGCATAACTCATATGAGTCAGGAATGCTATCTCGCTGAAGTACGCCTTCGGACTAAACCCTGTTTCAATTAGGACTTTTTAAGGGTTGTAATGTGGCCTGGTTCACGGTTTTGAGAAAAAAGGATTTATGGCTCAAAATTTATTGGTGCCCACCCATTCTTCGCGATGTTCTCCAGTCCTATGTTCAGCTAATTTGGCACAAGCGCTTATCTCCCAACAGGATTTTTTGTGAGGATCAATGGTTAAGGAACCCATGAGGTCTTTGAAATGACAGTCACCCCTTTTGTTTTCAGAGTTTCGGTCACACGACTTGTTCTTTATCGAGGATTTTCTCTTTTGAACATTCCTTTTTTCCTTTTTCGCTTCTTTATTTCCCTGATTTTTCCTGGACTAATTCTTTCTGAATTTTTTCGATTTTGAAGTCCATCGGGATGCCCTAACTTTTGCCTAAGTCGCTTATTTTCAAGTTTCGACTTAGCGGGCTGTCTTTTTTCTTTGATTCTCTTTTTTTGAACAAGTCGTGTGACACCGTTTTGCCTGACTTGTTTGAAAGGGTTGTGACTGTTTCACTCTTCGGTTGGTGAGGAGTAACCATTGTGGCTCTACACCTCTTAACCTCTTGATAGTGGAATGGAAGGTAATGGATCTTCAGATGTACACTCCTTCTGAAAGTTGAACACTCGGTCAAACTAACTAACGCCTACCCTGCCCCTGGGTTAAAATTGAGGGTTTTTTCATTTTCAAAAAGAAACTCCTACTCCAAGGCTCAAAGGGGTTAACGAGGGTCTATCTCCCTTATATCTCCAGTGTTTAGGGATTTGAAACAATGCCTGTACATCCTCAACAGGGTTTTATCCAAAAGCACATAACCGAAGATTTTGCGTTTTTACCTCATCATCCTCCCTCAAGAGTTCTAGACAAGAAAGTTGGTATTGCAATGCATATAAACATGACATGAGTGCATAAAAGTAAATTACTTCAAGAACAACACATTCATTGCATTAAAATCCTCATTCAAAACACAAACAAGTTTTTTCATTCAGACAGTGTTTAGACAAACAAAAGAAAAACTACAAATGAAAATGAAATGAAGAATCCGAAGATTGCCATTGTTGAGGAGACTTGTCTACGTCTGGACTGATTGCTTCTGATAATATCCTTGTAGTCCCAAGTGCCCACTTGGGAGGCTTAAGTTGAAATGCATACCATCCATATTGAAAGTAATGACCCCTGCATCAATCAGCTTTTGCACTTCGTGCGGGAGCGCCTTACAATCCTCAGTTGAGTGCCCCTGTGTCCCAGCATGGTACCCACATCGAGCATTGGCATTAAACCCTTGCGGATATGGAGGAATGATCGGATCTGATTTCCTTGGCACAATCAAACCTCTTTTAGCCAACTCTGGCAATATCTGACCATACAATTTTGGTAGTACAGCAAACTGCCTGTTTCTTGGCTTCCGCCGCCCTGCTTGAGAACTATTCTGCTGTTGATTCTGATTTGTGTATTCATCTGGCTCAAGCGCTTTCCCCCTCAGACTTAATTGAGGAGTGGGCAGCAGTTGCGGATGTGGGGATTCTAAGACCAAAGACTGCAAGAAATTCCCCTGACTTGATGTAGCTTTGGGAGAGGCAACACCTCTTTTTCAACAGCTAGAGTAGGACCACCATGTATGCTTACGCCGCTCGGCGTGAATTCAATTGCCTTCGAATCGATCAGATCCTGGACAGCATGCTGAAATACCCTACAATCTTCCACATTATGCCCCGACACACCAAAGTGAAAATCACAGTGGGCTCTTGCATCATAACCCGGTGGAGGAATACCAGTAAGAGGAGCCAGAGTCCTTTTTTGTACCATTTGCAGCTGAAAAAGATGCTGTAATAGTTGAGAATATGGCACTGGTGGAGTCTCAAAATGCCTATTCTGCTTAGGCCTTGGCTGGTACTGGCGAGGGGCCTGATTTTGCCATTGAAATACAGTCGGGATGGTCACAGTGGCAATCTGCTCACTCTTTGGGAGGGATCCCTTAAATAATGGATGAGAGACAATTCCAGCCGCAGCTTCAGGCACGAGAGTATTATCTTTGCTTAGCACACCTCTCACAACCTCCATAACCAAACTCATCTGTGTCTTCAGTTGGTTGACCTCTTCCTTCAACACCTTCTGGTCTTGAACCAAAGTTTGCATCTTCCCCATAAACTGGCCCATTTGGCTTCGTACATCCCTCAACTCTGCTTGAATTTGATCCATGATCCGCTCCCAGCTTCTTTAAAGAGTTAAGTCTGAAATTCTGAAGAAGACCAGATCAGGATGAGAATAACCAGCTTTGAACACCTGTTATGCACATGAGTATGGAACCGCAATGCAAATGCCATGTTCAAATATTTCCAAGGAATCATTCTGTTTTAATTCAAGACTTTTCAGGAGAACCACAAGGAATAAATGGGAATGCTCAATAATGAGCCTCAACAATGATATCCTTGGAAATACAATAACATGTATGCAAGAATGATGATGCATATGCAACGGACATGGGATCAAGGTATCCATAAGTTCTGAACAACTATTGTGCTGATGACTGGATAAGAACCACAAGTCTGTTCTGAAGAAAACTAGAATACCAGGCTGATAAGTCCACACTGATAGGAAAACCAGAATACCAGGTAGGTTAAAGGCCAAGGCCACCTGCAAACCTGCAAACACCCATCCCTTCTCACATGTGGGTTCTAGAAAGGCGAGGATCCTAAATATCCCAGGCTCTCAGGTCGAGAAATGATGATACGTTCACCATTTCTGGTTTGGCATCATCATCAATCGAGGAGGCCTCAACTGATTCCCCTAAAAATTAAGGTCATCCTATGCGAGTCCCTCAGCATTGGGTCCTCGGATCGAGAATGTGCAATGAGTTTGCCACAGAATGTGGTCTGCCACTGTCACATCTCGGGAGGAGAGGCGCAACTGAGGTATCGGAGAAACGGTCACCAGAGTCGACAGCTCTCTAGATCAACACCCTAACATGCGCAAGACACACACGTCAGAATGCGTCCTAAGATAGCCTCATCTGGTAGTGAATTTCGTGAACACACAAATGTACCAAGCGGGCACGTAGGTCCCACTACTTTCCACTCTAGTCATAGGGTGTACTCAAGCCTGGGTATTGGGCTTATCTCTCAGAACAACCCAACCTGCCAAACAGAAACCAGCCAGCACAGCACAGCAATATCCAGTATGACAGTAATAAAATGAAATGCAATGCGGTAAAAGCTGTAAAACAGTAATATACAACATAATAAAGCACAAAAAATAAACACCCAATGAAAAAACAAACAAGCGCTAGGATCGACTCGCTAAAGGGGATGGACCAGCAAGAGGTCAACCAGATTCCCCAACAGAGTCGCCAGCTATCGCTCCCGAGGATTTGCATCCACGGTACAAATGCGAAAGTGGCACGGAAACAGAGTCGCCAGCAATGTGTATTTATCCTAAGAGAGGGAAAGGAAACATTGCGTAAACCTGATGGAAAGGAAAAGAGCATGGTATCGCGACCAAGAGAAACCGGTAAGGGAGTCAGTTACGCGAAGGGAAGGTGTTAGCACCCCACGCGTCCATCGTACTCAACGGGATCCACGCTTGTTGTCTCGATCAAAGGGTGTCGTCATCTGGAGCTCCACTGCTACTGGAAACGAGAAGGAACGGGAACGGAGAGGAATGAAGAAACGAGGGAGAAAAGAAAAAGAAGTGACTCGATAGGACATCCCTCGTCCTATGCCTACGTATTCCCTCGTGCAATGGGAAAGTCAGAGTCAACGTAGTTTGGACACGAACTAAGGGGGAAGGTTGCTCGCCATGACATCGCCTACTTGTGCCTACGTATCCTCAGTCGGACGAGAAAGAGGAAATCAGAGCAGTCGTAGTTCGACCTAACGAGGTCGGTTAGTGTTTTTTATGAGCGACGTCAAGTTCGCGTCCGGCATTTAGGGTCGATGCCTGTTTGCGACGTGACGGAAAGTAATGTGCCCTTTGCTGAAAATGGTCTGGAACCAAACAATCCCGAAGGATAAAAAGATTTGAATTTGTTTTTGTGTTTTTTAGACAGAAGTGTTTTGATTAAGTTAGTTCATAACTTGCATTGCACCAAAGTCTAGGGCACAGGGACGAATACTTACCGAATCTTCCCAAGACAGGACGCCCGCTAAGCACTCTAGAAAGATGAGAGGAAACCCCTCATTTCTCATTCCCCACGCTTAAGGCTCGTGCGCAATACACTTTATCTTTATTAAGTGTTTTCAGGAAGTTTTGAGATGAGAAGAGAGAAGACACAAAGGAAACTCTAAAGGGAAACTAAGAGTCCTAATGTTATCATGCATGGGTGACCTATGGTTAGTGAGGCTTAGGAGGGAAAATTCTACCTAATGTTAGCATGCTTGGATTGAGAGCCTAATGTCTATCCTACTCCGAGCTTAATCAGAAATTAAGTCGGACTAGGAGCCTTAAGGGAGCATGTGAATACAGAGGTAATCAGCAAGTAAACACCAGACAGCTCAATCACAAAGAGAAAATCAATCAAGAGGCAGTCAAGTATTTAATCAGAATATGCATCAAAAATCAAGATCAAGAATATCCAAGATAAAATAAAGTGAAAATTAAAAGCAAGATTAAAAGTTAACAAAAATTATCCAAGTGAGGAATAAAATGCTAATTAACAAAAGAAGACTAAGTTCTAAATAAAAGAGTTAGTCAAAAATAAAAATTAATTCTAAAGTTAATCCTAAAATTAATCCAATCTAATTTTAATTAAAACTAAAATTAATTCTAAAATTGTAAACTAAGACAAAGTTAAAATTAAATTCTAACTAAAATCTAATTCTAATATTAATCCAAAACTAATTACTCAAAATTAGTCAAATTCAATTATCTAATCACAATATTATCCTAAATTAATTAATTAAAACAAATTAATGAAACAAAATTCTAAACTAAACAAATAATAAAATAAAAAAAGGTGCAGTCAGCGGATGTATGGGCTTTGAGGTTCAGGCCCAAAGAACTCATCAAAATGAAGCCAAAGGGGTGCAGAGTAGATTTACGGTGTGAAACGAAGTGCTAGTGGGCCGAGGTCAAAGGCCCAATGGGTATAGAAGCAAGGTTTGAAACAAAAACCCTAGGAACTTCAGCAGCAAAACAAACGCTTCTCCCTTCACTCTGATCCTCAATCAACACCGGCGAAACAGTATCGTCCAATGCTCTTCTTCTTCCTTTCAAAACTCCTCTTCCGTTCATTCTGTGTCCGTCGGAACCCATCGTTCTCCTTCTCCTTCACAACGCCATCAAACTCCGACCTCCATGTTCTTTATCTCTCTGCTTCCGTCGCAACACTCTCTTCGCCATCAAACCTCTCCATCAACCTTCTGCATCGCTTCTTCTCTTCAACTCTCTGTTTGTTTCTCTTCGTCTTTCAACATCACGATCCAACCTTGCTTCTCCTTCCATCTCCAAATCACTTCCTGCAATGATACCGCAAATCAAATCTCATTCGATCTGGGGCCTCCATCACAATTCGCAAACCCCTAAGCTCAACGTCCTCACCGAGAACTCGACCTCTCTGCTAAACACTCATACGAACAAAATGCAAGATTCGCAAAACATACAACATCAACAACACAACTCGCTCAACATTTAAAAGCAACAGTAAAGAGAAAGAAATTCAGAGTACCTATCGGAGTCGCTCCGATGACGCTTCGATCTGCGAATTCAGGTTTACGTAATTCACTCTTCTTGCTTTCAATTTTTCCTTCTCTTCTTTGAATCCTCTGCTATCTTCTCCTGCTTCTTCTTATTTCTACAAGTCTGAGAAAGCTATTGTTGAATTAGTAGATTCAAATTATGAGGATTAATGATGGATTTGTTGATGTTGTTGTTGAATTCTTCTCTTCATTTCCTGAGTGTTGCAACTTGTAATGATGTTGAATGATGATTGAAATCTGATTGTTGATGATGATGCAGATTAGAGATGAAATCAAGTATGTGGAAGAGTGGATGTTGATGAGAGTTGAAGTTTTTAGAAACGGATGATTGCTGGTGATTTTTGTAGAACTAATGGAGGTTTATTCATGAGGTTTTAGGAGAAGAAGAATGGAGATCGTGCCTTCAATTCAGTAGCGAATAAAGATGAAAAGAAACTACTAGTTTCTGCAGAAAGAAAGAAAAAAAGGAAGGGATGCCCTCAGATATTGTTTGCTGCTGGCTTTATACAAGAATTGGGAGAGGGTAGAATAGGTATCACAAGGAAATTCTGTTAGGATTTATAGCAATTGTCAATTCTGTTACTGATTGAAATTGGTTTTGTATTATGAAATTTCTGCTGAGGGTTTGTGTAAAATTTGTGAATGGTTCACGCGTTTTGCGTTTTGCATTTTGGTTATGGAATTTGCGTGAAGGCTTGCATCACGTGGTAGCTAGCAGCGTTGTGTTTTGTTCACTGTTGGACTGCGTTTTGCTGCAGAATTCTTGTATATTTTATGTAGCTTGCTGTGACGTGGATTGCTTGGCTTGGTGTGAGGTTCATGACTTGATGCTCACACGGTTTGGAAAAGATTGTAGCTGGAATAGGAAAAAAAAGAAGGTGGGCCGTGGTGTGTTGCTTCAAGTGGATGGGAATACTTGTTTCTTCATTTTTTTTATTTTATGTAATGGGTTTTGGAATTTGCAATATTATGCAATGGTTTGGATTAATAAAGGGATAAAATGGTTATTTAGATACTAATGGATGAGTTTGTGGTTTA
The DNA here is from genome assembly GCA_022829125.1 of Lathyrus tuberosus. Lineage (NCBI taxonomy): Eukaryota > Viridiplantae > Streptophyta > Magnoliopsida > Fabales > Fabaceae > Lathyrus > Lathyrus tuberosus. Next base: position 2,135,287 of record JALAZF010000237.1, read on the forward strand.
TAAAATGGAAATGGATTAAAAGAAATAGTTATGGAAATTGGACCTAAATTGGATATGGATACAAAGAATGAAGTGGACAATTGAAACATAATGGATATTTTTTGTGATATTTTTTTGAATAAAATGGATAATGTGTAATGGGTATGAAAATGGGTTTGGAAATTGAAATGGGAATGGATAAAGAATATGGTTTAAAAATGAATAACCAAATGAATCCAAAACCAATCACAAACTTTTTCACAAGCCTCTGATAAAATGGTCACAGCTACCACTGAACAAACTTGTCACTGAAACAAAACATCTGAATCAAACATCCTCTAAATCTCTGATCAAATGAATCCTGACTTTCTGAACCCACACCTCACATGAACCACTGAAGAATCTCAACCGATAAACAGTCCACAAGCTCAACCTTGAACAAGAACCCTAACTATCTTTGAGACGTACACCTTGATTCACACTGATGATAATGAAATGTCTTGAATAAGATGACTTAAACTGAGAAGGAGTAAGACCCTGATTCACACCAATGAAACCCTGACTCAAAGCCTTTGATGATTCCTCTGGATAAGAAAACCTCAGAACTTGACGCACCTCTGAATAGGAAAATACTGATAATAAGAAAACTCCTCGATCCCATATCTTAAGAGACCAATGCAATGATATGATTATGAATATGACCTAAATAATGCAAATGAAAAGGAAACAAAAGCCAGAAAAAGGTAGGGCAAATTTTGGGGTGTTACACTAGTGTCGAGGAACGTCCCCTTGCGGAGTGGGTTAGCGAAGAACCGTTGAATATGGCTTCCCAGTTCGTCGACAAGGACGAGGACGATATTTTTTGTACTGTCGAGCACCGGCTGGTGGGTTCGTCGAAGTCGTGGAGGGTGTTCCATCCCTGAGAACACCATTGCATATGCTCGACCTACCGAGGGATGAGGTTCCCTCTTTACGAGTTCATGTTCGACAAGGCGGGGTGGCGTTTTCCCTTCACGGACTTCCAACAAGCAGTGTTCGTCTAGATGCGCTTGGCGCCTTCGCAGCTTCACCCTAACTCCCTCGCTTTTATCCGAGCCTTCGAGCTCGTCTGTAAATACCTTCGGATCGGGGCAACCGTGCCTCTTTTCTTTCGCATCTTCCACCTCCAGGGACAGGCCCCCGACGACAGACACGGCTGGGTGTCTTTTAAACAAACGAGCAGTCTCTTCCACACCTACCTGGATTCTGGTCGCGACTTTAAATATCGGTATTATATCGTGAGGCCAATCACGCTTGAAGCTGTGAATTCTATATATCGTCGAGTTTTCTGTGAGGTGGACGGGCAGACGGAGGAGGTCCTCGAGCCGAGATTCCCCTTGTTCTGGATGGAAGAACACTTCAAAAAGGGAATGGACAGCTACAAAGTCAGTCCTGGTCATCTTGACGAGGGGGTCACCTGGCCTACGAGAGGATAGTCGCTTTCGTCAACAGTTTTAATAAAGCCAAGCTCGTGACGATGGACGGGGAATTTGTCCGGGGAGACGACGAGCAGGTGTTGACGAAACGTCGTTTGATCAATATGAGGGCCCTCCTTGAGGCGTTCTCCGATGAGGAAGCTCTCGAGCTGCTAGGTGGTGACATCCTCTTCAACCCACTTTTTCCTTCGTGTCCTGGTCTTTGATTTACTGACATTTATTTTCTTTTTGCAAGTAAGATTTCGACTGCTGAGGAGCGTTTCAAAAAGTTGAAGGCTGCCTGCCTTTCGAAAAAGGGAGGTAAAGGCCGCATCGAGAAACTCCGATCGCTGGTCCTCGGTCCTACTCCGGCCACCGGGGGTTCTTCTTGTTCTCCCCAGGACAACGACTCCCCAGCACTCAGACCTCCCCGAAGAGACAACGACTTGTCGATCCGGTGGACGTCGACCTCATCGAGGACGGAAGCCCTCCTGCTGTGAAGTTTGTGCTCCCGCCTTGCCATTCGAGCCGGACTTCTTCATGGGGAATAATTCCCTATGCGTGGTGCCCCTGAAGCTCAGGTCATCTTAGGCGTCGACAGGGTTTCTCGGAGAAGGGCGCTGGTGGAGGATGTGTCCGCGGTGATGCGGGTTTGTGTTGCTGCCTTGGTTCTGAACGACGAGGCATGCCCCGAAGATGAGCTGAACAGGTTGCGAGAGAGTTTCAGGTCCATCTCAGCCGAAATGGAGAAGGTCGGCAAGGAGTTGGCTGACTGCAAAAGCTAGAACCAGGCCCAGGTCGAGCTTCAAGGGAAGTTGGAGGAGAAGTTGAGGAATGCTGAGGAGGAGCGGAAACGTCTCTTGGTGAGGGACGTCGGGCGTGAAGAGGAGAGGGATCGTCTCTTGGCAAGGAACACCGAGCTGGAGGAGGTTGTCCGCCCGGCTGACGAGGAAACCGAAGAAGACAGGTTGCTGACTTCGCGGGTAGCGCTGATAGCGAAGCTAAGGGAAGCTGAGGAAGACAACCTCATGGCGGCTGACATAGGTTTCAGGAACGCCGTGCAGCAGCTTCAGGTTCTCAACCCCGGCCTCATAACCGAAGAGATTGACCCCGACTACGAGGTGGTCGACGGTCAGATCGTTCAGCCGATGCAAGAGGACGAGGTTGTCGAACACGAACAGCCCGAGGGGACCGTCGCCGAGTAGGTTTTTCCTTTCTCGTTCTGTTTGGCCTGTGAGCCATTTTATTTTTTGATGTCTATGCCCGGCCTGCGTGCCAGGGGCTTTTTGATACTTGTTTGTAATATTTGTACGCTGGGCTTTTGTCCGATTAACGCATTTTTGTTTATCTGCTCGTGTTATGCTTGTATGTTTTCGCTTGTGTGTGATATTATTGTATTTGCTATACTTTGTTTATTTTTGAAGTAATAGAGATTTTGGGGCTTGCTCGACTTCGATAATCCTCGACTGCGTGGAGAGCTGGTCGAGTGGCCGGAAGTGTATTCCGGCCTTCAACGAGGCTAAGGGCTCGGTCGAGGTCTTAGCTTCGTGGCGTGAACTTCCCATCGCGAGCTGGATGTTCTGCCTAATTGGTACGACGACGCAGGAGCTCGATCGAGGTGTCCTCGTCGGATCAAGATGCTCGCACACACACAATGTAGCCCTTGACCATCATGTTTTGTATAGGGGTGTCACGCTCTTACCCTAACGCGTCCCCGTAACCGCGATGCTAGTGTGTCACAGGCAGTGCTTAACTGTAATACTGTTTTAGCTTCTCAGCATTCCATGGTCGAGCAAGTTCTTCCCCGTGCAGATTTTCGAGGAAGTAGGCTCCTGTCCCCATTTTCGCGCGCACGCGGTACGGGCCCTCCCAGTTCACGGCGAGTTTACCTTCTCACGAATCTTTCTGGTTCCTTCGTAGGATGAGGGTGCCTACCTGAAAATCACGCTTGATAACTTTGTCGTTATAACCTAAAGTTATTTTCTATTTAAGTGAAGCTTCTCGGAGAGAAGCGCCCGAACGTGTCTCCTCGATGAAATCGAGTTCTTCCCGCAGGGCTTCGTTGTTCGCGTCCCCGTCGAGGAGGGCTTCTGTCCTCCTCGAGGGTTCCCTGATTTCCACGGGGATCACCGCTTCCGTTCCGTAGGTCAGACGAAAGGGGGTCTCCCTGGTCGTGGAATGTGGGATTGTTCGGTAGGCCCAGAGGACGCTGTGTAGCTCCTCGACCCACCGTTGTTTGGCGTCGCCTAATTGATGTTTCAATCCTCAGAGGATTACTTTGTTCGCCGCTTCAGCTTGCCCGTTCGTTTGAGGGTACTCGACCGACGTGAAGTGCTGCTTTGTGCCCAGTTTGGTGATGAAGTCTTGGAAGTTCCTGTCGGTGAACTGTGTTCCGTTGTCGGTGACAATAGCTTGAGGCACGCCGAATCAGGCGAGGATGTTTCTTTTGAAAAGACGCAATATGTTGAAGGCTGTGATTTTGACCAATGCTTCCGCCTCGATCCACTTCGTAAAGTAGTCCACTCCGACGATGAGGTACTTGTTTTGATATGATCCTACGACGAAAGGTCCAAGGATGTCCATTCCCCACCACGCAAACGGCCACGGGGAGGACATCATTTTGAGCTCGCTAGGAGGAGCGAGGTGCATGTCCCCGTGTCGCTAGCATCTATCGCACTTCTTGACGTATTCCTTGGCGTCCTGTTGCATGGTAGGCCAATAATACCCTGCTCGAAGTGCCTTACGGGCTAACGATCGCCCGCCGAGGTGCTGCGCATTGATTCCCTCGTGGATTTCCTGGAGGATGTCGGGGACCCTGGTCTCCTCGACGCATCTGAGGAGATGGATAGCAAATCCTCACCGGTATAGCTTGTCTTCGACTATCGTGTATGAGCACGCCCGCCTCTTTACCATCCCCGCTTCCTTGGGATCTTCAGGCAGTCTACCCGTCGTGAGGTACTCGTACACCGGGGTCATCCAGCAATTGTTGTCCCCAATGGCGTTCACGTCCATCACCGGAACGGGTTTGTCAATGCTCGGGCGGGAAAACACTTCTTGTATGACGGATTTGTTTCCGCCCTTCTTCTTTATGCTTGCCAATTTGGACAGGACATCTGCTCGGGCATTGTGCTCGCGAGGGATGTGGGTTACTTCCGTGGAGGTGAATTTTTTCATCTTTTCTTTCACTAAGGTCAAGTATTCGATGAGGTTGTCGTTCTTGGCCTGGTACTCTCCTCGGACCTGCGAGGCTACGAGCTGGGAGTCGGTGAAGATTTTGACCTCCTTGGCGCCGAGGTCCTCGGCCAGCCGAAGCCCGACGAGAAAAGCCTCATACTCTGCTTGGTTGTTCGACGTCGGGAAGGACAGTTCGAGGGATACCTCGATCAGGATGCCTTCCTCGTTTTCGAGGATGATGCCCACCCCACTTCCCTTCGGGCTAGATGCTCCGTCGACATAGATCGTCCATTTTTGGGATTCGTTGGTCGAAGGTTCTAGGACGGTCATCTCTGCCACAAATTTGACCAATACCTGAGCCTTCAGGGCCTTCCTTCCCTCGTATTGGATGTCAAACTCGGCGAGTTCGAGCGACTACCTGAGCATCCTCCCGGCCATATCTGGCCGTCCAAGGAGTTGCCTTATGGGTTGTTCGGTCCTTACGATGACAGTGTGGGCTAGGAAGTAATGGCGTAGCCTCCTGGCCGTGGTGACGAGGGCAAGGGCGACTTTCTCTATCTACTGATACTTGAGCTCGGGGCCTTAGAGGGCTTTGCTCGTGAAGTAAATCGGTTTCTGCCCGTCCGGGGTTTCCCGAATGAGGACAGCGCTAACCGCTTCACTCGTGATTGCGAGATACAAGAAAAGTGTCTCCCCGCTCTCGGGCCGTGAGAGGACCGGGGATTGCGATAGGACTTGTTTTAGGTGGAGGAGCGCCTGCTCGCATTCCTCGCTCCATTCAAACGTCGCTTTTTGTCGAAGAAGTTTGAAAAATGGGAGTGCGTATTGCGCAGACTTGGCGATGAAGCGGGAGAGGGCGGTGAGCATCCCGTTCAATGACTGTATCGACTTCTTCGAGTCCGGAGTAGGGATCTCGGAGAAAGCCCTACACTTGTCGGGGTTGGCTTCGATTCCTCGCTCTGTGAGGTTGAAGCCGAGGAACTTACCTGCCCGAACGCCGAAGGTGCATTTGTCGGGGTTGAACCTCATGCGGCATTTCCTCGCTGTGTCGGTCACCTTCTTGAGGTGCGCGGCGTGGTCGACTTCTTCCGCGGATTTGATGATCATGTCGTCCATATAGACCTCGAGCATGTCGCCAATTTCAGCCCGGAAAACCTTGTTCATCATCCGTTGGTAGGTCGCACCGGCGTTCTTCAGGCTGAAGGGCATTACGTTGTAGTAGTAATTGCCCGACTCGGTCATGAAAGTCGTGTGCTGTTTGTCGGCCTTATCCATGGGAATTTGGTTGTATCCTGAGTAGGCGTCCATGAAGGACAACAGTTTGTAACCTGCAGAATTGTCGACCAGCTGGTCAATGTTAGGAAAAGGATAGCAGTCTTTCGGGCAAGCCCGGTTAAGATCAGTATAGTCAACATACATCCTCCATTTTCCATTATTCTTTTTGATGAGTACAACGTTGGACAGCCAGGTTGTGTACCTGGCCTCCGAATAAAATTTGCCTCTAGGAGGTATTTTACAGCTTTTTCAGAAACCTCCGCTTTTTCGGGAGACTGCTTACGCCTACGTTGAGCTATGGCCCTAGCGGCCGGATCTACTGTGAGCTGATGGAAAGCCACCTTGGGGTCAAGGCCAGGCATCTCGGAGGCGCTCCATGCGAACAGGTCAGCGTTCTCCCAGAGACATGCCTTCAGCTGCTCCTTCGCCAGTTCGAGAATCCCGGTGTCAATCTTCACGTTACGGTCTGGATTGTCCCCGAGTGCCACGAGCTCAAAGTCTCCGTCTGGGATGGGGCGCGTTGGGTGGAGAGGCCGCCCGTTGTTTTCTGCCTGGAGGTCGAGGTCTTCTGCCCCGTCTTCATCGGGTTCTCCCGGGAACCTGCTGTTGAGGTTGACCGCGTTGGTGGGCGGGAGAGGTCTCTGTACGGTGTCCGTGGATGGCTTTGCTCCAGTCTTGGGCTTGTTGCCGATGGAACTCATGCCTTTGATCTCAGCGGCGAAGCACCTCCTGGCCGCGTCTATGTCCCCGTGCATCGTAACCACACGTCCCTGGGTCGTGTAGTACTTTATCTTGAGGTGGACCATTGATGGCGCTGCTGTGAGTTCAGCCAAGGTGGTCCTCCCGAGGATGCAGTTGTAGAGGGAAGGACATTCGACCACCAGGAAGCGGGTCTTCACTTGTTGGGCAGTGTCTTCGGCCCCGAATGTGACCATCAACTCAACGTAGCCCCATGGTCTGGTGGTGGTGCCGTTGAACCCCTGCAGATCTGAACCGATGTACGGGGTCATATGTCTCTCGTCGAGCTGGAGAGTCCCGAACAGATGAGCGTACATGATATCGACCAAACTACCCTAGTCGACAAGGATCCTTCGAACGTCAAAATTTGCCATCTATGCCCTGACCAGGAGGGGGATAGTGGTGTTGGGTGCTCCGTCGGGGAGCTCTTCGAGGTAGAAGGTGATAGGGTTTGATTTCCCTTGCACCTTCTCGAGAGTAGTGGTCTTAGTCTATGTTGTGGACTCCAGCTCGTCAAACTTCCGCTTGATCGACCCGACGGACAATTTCTCGTAGCCTCCCCCAGAGATTACCATTGTCTTGGGGAAACCTTTCCACGTGCTCCGGGCAGCGACCGGGTCCTCGTGGGGGAAGTTCGCCCACATGTTGCGAACTGCTTCTTGGCCATCAATGCCTTCGGGGACAAAGAAGTCTTCGGGTCGAGTGACGCTGAGGGCGACCTGAAGCTGACTCTCGTCGGGACGAGGTGTCGTTTCCTCGACATTTTGGGCTTCCCGGGAACTTGGTCGAGGAGTGTCACTCTTATGGGCGTACTTTTTTAAGTGCCCTTCCTTGATCAGGATCTCAATTGCATCTTTGAGATGGATGCAGTCTTCTGTGACATGTCCGTGGCTCCGGTGGAACGTGCAGTACTTTGACTTATCCGTGTTTGAATTGGGGGTAGTCGGCTTTGGAAAAGGACGCCTCCTTTCAGAAATTCCGAGTTCTGGCACTCGGAGAGGATTCGCGCGCAGGGAGCGTTGAGCGGGGTGTATTCCGTGAACCGGCCAGCTGGTCCGCGCGGTTCACAAGGATCCCGGGGGCGATTTTCTTTCTTTCTTTCTCCCCCTCGCCGGGGAGGAGAGTCTTCTTTGTGGCCGCGGGGGCCTTCCTTGCGTCTCGACTCAAGGGCGATCTGCGCTGCCTCCGATTCCTCGAGCTCGATGTACGACTGAGCTCGTTGGAGGAGGTCCTCCAAACGGCGGGGTCTGCGGAGGCCCACAGACTTGGCAAAATCAGATCCAAACTATAGTCTATGGATGATTAAATACTTCTTCATGTCGTCGGTCGTATGAACCTCGATAGCTTTTCTGTTGAATCTCTCAATGTAGTTCCGAAGAGATTCCTTCTTCCCCTGGAAGATGCTCTCTAAGGCAGCCTCCGTCTTCGGGTGTCGGCGAGATGCAGTAAAGTGTTTGGTGAAGCATTGTCTTAGTTGCTTCCAGGATGTGATCGACCCGGGTGCCAGACTCTTGTACCACGTCATGGCGCCCTTCCACAAGGTAGTGGGGAAAAGCCTGCACTTAATGGCTCCCATGACGTTCCTGAAGTCGAGCATGGCTTCAAAACTTTCGACGTGATCGTCGGGGTTGGCTAGGCCGTCGTAGGTCCCCAGCGGCAGGGGTTTCTCCATGCCCACGGGAATTGGGGCGTTCATGATCTCCCATGATAAAGGGGTCCTCTGGTCGTCGTCGTCCCTTCCGGCCGGGGACCTCGAAGGGGATCGGTGATGCCATGGAGGGGAATTCCTCGAACGGTTCCTTGGCCTCTCCTCGGTGGTTTTGGACTTTTTGGTAGTGGTGGGCCTGGGTTCCTTTCGAGGCGAGGAACAATGGCGCTTCTGGGAGATCGCCGACTGGGGGCGTTCAAGGCGTGGACGACGGCCCTCGCGCACCGGCGAGGGGGTTCGAGATTCTTCGGATGGGGTCCTTCGCGGGGAAGGAGAACGACAAGGTAAAGGTGGACGACGATGTCTTTGCAGGGAAGATCGTTGTGTCCGCCCTCGCTCTAGTGCTTCAATTTTGAGATTCTGGTGTGCGATCAGCTGGTTGGTTTGATTGACCAAGGCAAATAGGGCCACGGTGCTCGAATCTATATTGGCCAGAGGAGCAACTGGCTGAAAGAAGGCTTGCTAGTCGTCCTGGCGGGCGGCGTCGTAAGCCGTGTCTTGGGAGTCCGGGGAGGCGGTCTGCCCGTCCCTGATGTCACCTTCTTCGACGTTGAGGGCGGTAGCGTCCTCATGGTGGTTTCTGTTCTCGAGTTGCGCGAGGACGGTGTCCAGAGCTTTGTTAGCAGACGGGTTGTTGGCCATGCTGGTGATGAACAAGAGGATTGCTTTGGTTTATCGGAGGAAAAACGGGGAAGCAATGGTTCCCACAGACGGCGCCACTGATCGTACCTGGATCAGACAGTTATTCACTGGCCAGCAATGTCATATGGACTTCAACTCCGGTGAGGTTGAAAGACGGCGAGGGGGGTGTACCTGCAAGGTACTACGACGCTCAAGTAAGATAACGGTCAGAGAAAGGCAAATATAGAAGAAGGTTAAAGTGTATGAGATTGCCTAACCTGACCCTCTCAAGTGAGAAGGTATTTATAGAGAGCCCCCAGCGCGGGGCCAACGGTTACTTGCATTGGGCTGGATTGCCAGGCCAAATCCAAGTAACTGTCAGGGCTTACGTGGCGTAGTGAAGACCAGCACGTGGTCTTCGCCCTGGGGTAACCGTTCCTAGATCTCCAGAATTAGGGCAGACCGATTCCATCAGGAGTGGGTGGTTACATGAGAACGTGTCCTCGCGGGGAGGAGTCTTGCGTGTCGGGGAGAGACGTGTCCTCGCGGGGAGCATTCTCATATGCAGAAGGAGATGGCTCCTCGAGGGGGGAGCACCTGAGTGTCGAGGAGGAACGAGCTCGGAGAAGCTTAGCGCCTCTGCCCGATGCTCTATGCCGTGTGTGCCCGAACACCGCTGAGGTGTGGTGTGTGCCCGACACTGTTGAGGTGGGGCATGTGCTCGACATTGGTCGTGCTAAGAGGCCTTTGTTGGGCCATCCCAGGACGTGTGGGGTTGGGCCTGCTAGATTGAGGAGCAGACCCCGGCCTATTCCAAAATAATATATATATATATATATATATATATGGGCGGGGATCAATTTACTCTAAGAGGAAGTTTTTTTATCTTACTCTAAATCATAGCCTTTGAATTGAATCTAATCTAATGGTTAATTAAGTAAAAGGCTAATCTAACCATTTTATTAGATTCAATTCAAAAGTTATAATTTAGAGTAATTTAAAAAAACTTACTCTTAAAGTAAGTTGATCCCCAATATATATATATATATATATATATATATAGGGTTATGTTAATGCACACCCATGTAGGTGTGCATTAGCAATATACACCTTAGTGTATTTTTGTGTGGGGCCCACCAATTTTGGGTGGGACCCATATTAGAAAGATGAAGGAAAAAAATAGAAAGAAAATGGGGACAACTTCTCTACCCATCACTAAAAAATGGGTAACTTACCTTCAACCAATCACATGATACCATTTAATTTCAACACATTTAATTATTTATTAAATAGTACAATTATTGTTATTTTCAAAGCATTTTATACTAAATGTAATCTTACCCAACTTTTTAAGTTGGGTAGATAAGAATTCACCAAAGAAAATAGATATAATGTATTTTTGTGTGGGACCCACCAATTTTGAGTGTATGTTAGCATTTCTCATATATATATATACATACACACACACACACACACACACACACACACACATACACATACACACACACACACACACACACACACACATATATATATATATATATATATATATATATATATATATATATATATATATATATCTTCATGGTTTGACAAAGGTTTAGCATATAGTTGAAGTATGCTCAAGCATGCAGTAGTCGAAATGCTAGGATTGTTAACATGTCGAGAGTGTTTGGTAGTGTATAAATAGAATGGTTTTCTCATGGTTGTTGAGAGAGTGTTTGGTTGTCGATATTCACTTGTATTCTTTGAGTCTTAATAGAGAAAGTTAATAATAAAACAGTTATACCCAATCTTGATTCTTCTTATTCCTTCTTATCTCTCTTTCGTAAAACCTTATAGGGTTTCTTGTGTTTGTTCAAGAAACTCAATCTTTCTCATATTTTGTTTTGTTCTTGACGACATTGATTTATAACAAACTGGTGTGGTGAGCATGGAGAAGAATATGTAGTCAATATAGTATGATATTGAGAAATTCACCGGTGTGAATGATTTTGGGTTATGGCACTTGAAGATGCAAGCCCTACTAGTTCAACAGGGTTTGTTAGAAGCGTTAAAAGGTTCGGAGAAGATGGAAGCTGCCCTAACGGAGAAGGAGAAGATGACGATGATCGAAAAAGTTCACAATGCCATTATATTGAGCCTTGGTGATAAGGTTCTCTGGCAGGTTCCAAAGGAGAAAACTGCAGCTGGTGTGTGGACGAAACTTGAAGGTTTATACATGACAAAATCGTTGGTCAATCGTCTTTACCTGAAGCAAGATTTGTATTCATTTAAGATGAGTAAAGACAAAGTATTAGCTGGGCATCTGAATATGCTCTACAACTTGATTCTTAATCTTGAAAATATCGAGATCAAGATTGATGATGAAGATCAAGCATTGTTTCTGTTGTGTGTTTTACCTAAGTCTCATGCTCATTTCAAATAAACTCTCTTGTATGGAAGAGATTCGTTAGCCTTTGAAAAAGTTCAATCAGCCTTGTACTCTAAGGACACGAATGAAAGAAAGGAGCATAAACCAACTTTTGCTGGTGAAGGATTGTTCGTCAAAGGAAAACTCTTGAAGAAAAATGGTAGATTTAAGAATAAGAAAGGTAAGGTTCTATCGAATTCTTATGGTGGTAATACTCCTGCAATTAGGTGTTATCATTGTAAGAATGAGGGTCATACAAGAAAGGTGTGCCCTGATCGACTGAATAATCCTGGTGGAAAGGATAATGGTAATACAGTCATTGTGCAAGATGGTTATGAATCATCTAATGTCCTGGTGGTTTCAAGAAGCGAATCTAGAAACGAGTGGGTTATGGATTCAGGTTGTACTTGGCACATGACTTCAAACAAAGACGTGTTTTAGGAATTATGTGATCAAGATGGTGGATCAGTGTTGTTGGGAAGCAATAAAGCCTGCAAGATTGTTCAAATTTTATCTGTTAGATTCAAGCTCCACGGTGAGTCAATAAGGCTATTAAATGATGTTAGGTATGTACCTGATCTTAAGAGGAATTTGATTTTTCTTAGTGAATTTGACAAGAAAATATATGTTTTCAAAGGAGAACAAAATATCCTAAGGGTAATGAAGGGGTTGAAGGAAGCCTTGAGAGGCGTGAAGAAACAAGGCTTGTATAACCTTGAGGCTGAGGTTGTAAGTGGTTCAGCAGATGTGGCATCCACAAACCTGTGTCAAAAGCTCAGTTGTGGAACAAGCGACTTGGCCATGTCAGTGAAAGAGGCATGGTGAAATTGTCGAAACAAAATTTGTTGTATGGTGACAAGGTCGAAAAACAGGAGTTTAATGAACCGTATGTATTTGGTAAATCATGTAGGATGAAGTTTAACAAAGGTAAACAAAGAACACATGAATCCCTTGATTACATTCATGCTAATCTTTGGGGGTCTGCAAGGAATCCTTCACACTCAGGTACAAAGTATTTCCTATCAATAGCTGATGATTATTCCAGAAAGTTATAGGTATTCATCCAGAAGACTAAGGATGAAACTTTCGAAAATTTCAAAAGTTAGAAGACCTTAGTCAAAAACCGAACTGGCAGAAAGGTCAAGAGGTTGAGGACCGACAATGGTCTTGAATTCTACAATGAGGCTTTTGATAACTATTGTGTTATGTTTGGTATTACGAGGTACATAACTATTGTAGGTACTCCCCAACAAAATGGTTTGGCTGAAAGGTTTAATCGAGCCATTTGAGAAATGGTTAAAAGCATCTTGGTTAGTGCAGGATTAAATAAGGTGTTTTGGGAAGAAGTTGTTGTGACTCCAACATACCTGATAAATAGGTGTCCCTTGTAACACCTGAGGCTGAAGAGGGGGGGGGAGAGTGGATGTAACACTCAAGGCCAAATAGGGAGGAGAATGGTCGCCGAATTCACATCGAAATGAGAGGGATCCTGAGGTTCTGTAAGGGTGGGACTGCATGGTTGAAGGAAGGCTTATAAGGATTGATTGATACGACATATACCAACAAAATGCATCTTTTTTTGGTAGCCTAACAAAAAAGAACTCCATAGTTAAGCGTGTTTGACTTAGACTAGTATTTGGATGGGTGACTTTCTGGGAAGTTTCTTGAAAAGCTTGTAAGTGAGGACAAAACATGCTAAAAAGACTCGTGTTGGTTTATGAGGCCAGTTGATAATCGTCAAAGTAGTCTGGGGCGCTACATCCCTCGACTGCCTTAGGGATGAAAATACCTCAAGAAGTCTGGTATAAATATCCACCTAATCTCAACAGACTTAGAGCATTTGGTTGCTTAGCCTATGCTCACGTCAGGAAAAACAATGTCGAACCTAGAGCTCTGAGATTGATAATGACTACCTGCTGAAAAGAGACAGGCCGAGAAGAGTCATCAAGCCACCTCAGAGACTTGGTTATGTAGATATCATAGCTTATGCCTTAATCTCTACAAGTGAGGTTCTGGATGAAGAAACTAGAGACTATAAGGAAGTTATGAGGAGTCGAGATAAGACTAAATTACTGAAAACCATGGATGATGAGATGAAATCTCTTCATAATAATAACACTTGGGAGATTATCAAGAAACCTGCAGGGGCTAGGTTAGTCAGCTGTAAGTGGATTTTTAGGGTTAAGGAAGGAATCAAAGTAATGATGTCGAAGATATTTAAGACAAGGTTAATTGTTAGGCGATTCACTCAAAAGAAGGTGTCGACTTCAATGATGTGCTTTCACCTTTTGTAAAGCATAAATCCATTCGAGTGATGCTTGTTATGGTGGCAAAGTTCGACCTAGAACTTGTTATGCTTATCTCAAGAGACATATCTGAAGAAGATTCTCGACAAGTTTGGTATGTCGAATTCAAAGCATGTTCTAACACCGACTAATCCTTAATATAAGTTGAGTATGAATCAAAGTCCTAATACTGAAGTCGAAAGAGCCTATATGAATAACATTCCATATGCTAGTATAGTAGGTTATTTGATGTATGATATGGTATGTACGAGGCCATACATAGCGTACGAAGTAAGCCTTGTAAGCATGTATATGGCCAATCCTGGGAACAAGCAATGACAAGTATTAAAGTAGATTCTAAGGTACATAAATGGATCTCTGAGAAGAGTCCTAACTTATGGTGGAGCATGTGGTGATGATAGCAAAGTCAAAATCGAAGAATTTATTGACTTTGATTATGTAGGTTGTATGGATTCCAGAAAATCTATTTCTGGATATGTGTTAACTATGTTTGGCATGGCAATCAGTTGGAAAGCAACGCTTCATAAGGTTGTTGCCTTATTAACCACTAGAGTGAAATATATTTCCCTCACTGAAGTTGTGAAAAAAACATTGTGGCTTGAAGGTTTTGCTCAGGAGAAGAAACTTCAACGTCGAGTTATCACTGTTAAATGTGATAGATAAAGTGCAATACACTTGTCGCACAATTCAACCTAACATGAGCGAACCAAGCAGATCGATGTGAGGTTGCACTTTGTTATAAAGATAATTGAGCGTGGAGAAATCCAAGTGCTGAAGGTTTCGAATGATGGCACTTTGTTATATATATATATATATATATATATATATATATATATATATATATATATATATATATATATATATATATATATATATATATATGAAGCATATCAAAAGAGAGTGATTTTAAATGAGATATGATGCACATGCAGTCAAACAATTGACTCAATCTGAGCCATAGGATTAATCAGTCAACAATCATCAAGAAAAGCATGACAATCACATGGATGAGAACGCAAGCACACGTTAATTACCATACACTCACACACACGCAACAACTCAGAGAGAGAGAGAGAGATAGAGTCACATGAGATGCAACACCCTCATTAATGTATTGGCAAAATATTAGACGTAGGATCAAAACACATCCAACGACTGGGATATAAACTGGAACATAAACCCTAGATGAACCTCACCGGCCGGAGAAGGACCTCCGGTCATCTTCTCCGGCCACTCTCCGGCAACTGCAACTTTAAAACTTCCAGAAATTGACAAAAATTATATCAAAATGAAGATGAGCTCACAAGGAACATGGATCCACAATTATTTTTCACAAACAACACATAAACAAAGAGAATTGAAGGGATGAATCTTGCCCTAAGTTTTGCAACTATGCATCTAACATGCCTATCAACTAGCCGAAAGTACCAATAGCTTCTAATAAGTTGAAATCAGTGTAAAACAACTTAAAATTAATGAAAATCAAGCGAGATAAGTTTGAATAAAAACCTGAAATGTGGAGCAACTTGAACCTTCAGAAAACCAGAGATGAGGGTCCTGAGCTTGTTGATCTTCCAAAGAGCAAAATAAATGCTCTAAATCCTTGGATCTTGAAGAAAACCGATTGCTATTCAAATTGAAGAAGCTGTTACACTTGAGAATTCAATCTTACTCTTGCTTGTTTTTGATCCAGAAACACCATAAAATGAACAATGAATGAGAAATAAAGATGAATTCGTGAAGAGAGAGTGAGAGTTCAGAGAGAGTTTGAGAGTGAAAATTTATGCAAATGTGAGAAAATGAATGAGGCCCTCAAAAATCTGTGTGAGTGATCCTTATGTAGTTGTGGTTAGTTATTAACTAATGTGGTTGATGGTTAGAACTCAAGTTACCTGAGTTTGAGCTAACTAACTGAGTCATGTTAGTTATTGGCACGGGTTGGTAAGTTTGCTATGGTGTGGAGAAGTTTATGGCAGCTATGGTGAGGTTTTATGATCAGTGGTGGTGATGTTAAGTAGTGTAGCAGCAAGCTTACAAAGCAAGTTTATTCTTTTCCTTTTTCATGTATGGTGTAGCAACATGGCATGGCATGTGTAAGAGCTATGCGTGTTTAAATGAGAAAATGTGAATGTGTGGGAAGTACACGCGTGCAAACAAGCTGAACATCAACCAACGATGCTATGACATTCTATTTTGGAAGCCAACATCCAAAGGAAATGTGGGAGTTTGAGAGTGGAGTTCTCTATGTATGTTGCATGAAATGAGAAGTTTTTGATGTCTATGAAAAGAGTAAACATAATAGAACAATATTGATGTGGGAATTGAATGGAATGGAGGCCTTTAACACACTTAAAAATGACTTGAAAACCAAGGAGTCAAAACTGAATCATGGGCATGTGACTTGCATGGCATGCATGGCTATGGGCTTGTGAAAATTCAATGTGGCACCCTCATGTTTGGACCATCATAACTCTCCATCCTTTGATCAAACGAAAAAATGATAAACATGAACATTGTATAGGGCATGGAAATGAACAACTTTCATGTTGGAAAGTTTTTCATTTGAAGCTTCCTTAATAGAGAAAATTAGCTTGACATTTGGCACACCAAGTGTTTGATGAAATTATGGCCTGGAGGCCTGAACTTGCCTTGCCATGACTTGGAATTTGCCTTGATTTTGCTCCACTTTGATCACTCATAACTCCCTTAATTTTGATCCAATGGAAGAGTTCTTTATATGGATTTGAAGCTTGGAATGTGATATTTAATTGGCTCAACTTGGGCCTGAAGTTTGGAGCTTTTACCTTGGAGAAAGAAAGCCTTGAAGTGTAGTGCAAAATGGTCCAAAACTTGCCATTTTTAGAAACCCTAAGTTTCTAAAAATGGAAACCTTGTACCATTCTTGATTTTTGATGATTCCTCCATCATTTCTTGATCAAATCTTGTATAATGAGCATATGTAACCTGAATTTCATGAATTTGACCTTAAAAAGTCAGGAGTTGACTTTTTTCAATGCACAGTTGACTTTTTCCCCAATTTCTTGATTCTCAAACAACTGACCAATTGAACCTCTTCTGAAATGAACCAATGGGTAATATTCCATCCTTAGATACTTGATATCATGTAGAAAACATTGAGATCAAGTTTGAACCAAAATTTCATCAGGAGACTGCTTGAATCACAAACCCTAATTTGGACTACTTTTGATAGGAGGTGATGAACTGTTCAATCTTCTTGATGAATTCATCTTCTTCCAATGACTTGTGGGATCAATTGAGATCATGTGAGATGTAAGAGACTCTTGAGGCTTGTTGGGAGACCCTTGGCTCTTTCTCTCTTGCTTTGAATAGTCAATGCTCTGCAATCCACTGATCACATGCCCTTATGCAACATGTATGATATATGAGATGAAGTGAGGTCTAAATGCAATGCAATGAAACATAAGCTATGCAACAACAAGAGGGAAAATTTTGGGGTTTTACAGCTGTCCATATTCAATCATTTGTTAACCTAAGAAGGATGAAAGCAACGGCTATTCAGACAATCAAGGTGAATTGTGATTGAATACCAAAACAACCAGAAAATTTGCACGCTAAATAAAGAAGAAAAGGGATATAAACCCTTCTGGAAGTATCCGCAAATAACTGCATAGATTGATACGATGTGTATCGAAACAGAGATACAGATGATTATCAAGGACCATACAGACGAGTATGGAAAGAAAACACGGACGGGTGTTGAAAGGACACGAACGGGTGTCAAAGGTCAATACGGACGAGGATTGAAGTAAGAGTTCAAACACGGATGAGTACTGAAAGGACACGGACGAGTGTCAAAGGTCAATACGGAAGGGTACTGAAACAAAAGTTCAAACACGGACGAGTGCTGAAAGGACACGGACGAGTGTCAAAGATCAATACGGACGAGTATTGAGCAATCATCAAAGGAACACGACGAGTGACCAAGTCGACGATACGGACGAGTATCGGACGATGATTAGTAAGGGAACACACACAAGTGTTCGGGTCAACGATACGGACGAGCATCAGACAATCATCAAAGGAACACGATGAGTGCCCAAGTTGATGATACGGACGAGTATCAGACGATGATTAATAAGATACGGATGAGTATCTCGAAGGTCAATACGGACGAGTATTGGCTATAAAGTTCAAACACAGACGGGTGCTGAAAGGACACGGACGGGTGTCAAAGGTAAATACGGACGAGTATTGAAATAAGAGTTCAAACACGGACGAGTGCTGAAAGGACACGAATGAGTGTCAAAAGTCAATACGGACGGGTATTGAGAATAAGGGGTTCAAGCACTGACGAGCGCTAAAAGGACACAGACGGATGTCCAAGGTCAATACGGACGGATATTGAATTAACATTGTACGATCAAGCATTGTAGTAGGCTTTGCTGGGGTTGCATGACAATGATTTGTCTGTGAACTATTCTGGCTTGCAGGTAAATGGTTGAACCTGGCTTATGTTTCGCATGCGTATGTTTGAGTTTTGCCGTAATGCTCCATATCAATGGAATGCTACGCTTTAGAAAATGCTATGCAAACTATATGCAAATGCAAAAGAGACTCCGGACGAGGAATCCAACTCCGCAGGGAAAAGATCATTGTTCGATCCTTCAATTGCTCTATGGGAATTAACCCTTCTGCCGGGGATAACGCTTGCCACAAATTGCCAAAAATCAATTGGCTTGCATATACACCGAGGTGTGATGATCCTGTTGAGGAAGTTTCCACTTGAATGACTCTGCCTTAGAGATATTATTGTGCTCATAAGACTCCGTTGGGGATGAGAATTTTCTGAATGACATTCTGCTGAGGAAAAAAGTCATTAACTCTGCTTGGGGATCTATCAAACCCAAGATCTTTTGAGGGGATAATCAGCCTTCTGACTCGGCTGAGGAAAGAATGTACTAACACTCTATTGAGGAAGAGATTCTGTTGATCTGCTAAACCTCTGCGGGGAGAAAGAATAACTCAGCTGGGGAGTATTACTGACAAAATTCAATACTGAACTCTGTGGGGGATACAACTGCTGGAAATACGATCTTGCTGGGGATCAGAGCTACTCCGTCGAGGATACGTAAATTCTAGTTAGAAGATGTTCCGTTACAACATGCTGAGAAAGAGTCCCTAAAGATCTGCTGGGAAAACACAAAGCAAATCCACGGTAATCTATTGAGGAGCAAAACCGTCGAGCTTAGGATAAGTGCCACAATGCCCCATGTTAGGCAAACTTTCCGTTTGATGACTCCACTGGAGATAATGAGTTTACAACAAACTCTACTGGGGAGAACCGCTTCAAATCGTCTCGTGCTGGGGAATGTCTCTTAAGAGGATTTTACAGAAGACCGAACATCTTCAAACTCTTAGACAAATACTGAGACTTGAGCTAGTCGTATTAACTGGTAGATTACTCTATTGGGGATAATAGATCTGGAACACATCCTATCAGAGGGATTTCACGATGCCCCATGCTTGGGAGGGTCACACACTCGCTTTTGCCTCCGATTACGCAGCTGATCTGAAGAAATCGTCCCAAGAGGGCTTTACAAAAGATTCGGCGTCTTCCAACTCCTGGACACTCACTGATCTTGAACATTAGCTGCAAGGTCTGCGAAGCAACTCTACTGATGAATTTGCAACCGTTATCGACACAGAAAAGCTTGTAGCTGTTGGAAGTACTGAATGAGAGAATCGACTTAATAAGTTACAACGATACCCAGTTGAAATTAATTCACCGATATCGAATCGTCGTGAACGACTGTCGACCGAATGATGGACTCAATCAGTAAACGTTGTGACAAAAGGGTGACATGTGAACCCTTTCCTGAACATGACTGCCCTGGTATTCTACATAGGGATAAGTGATTACTCGTTTGGAAGAAACGATCCATGATCTCGAAAAGGCTTCAATCTTGTTTTTGAGCCTAGTATGAGGCTGCTACCTGCAAGCAAAGGATATGCACGTATGCCCCGTGCTGGATATGACTTCTGTAAATGAGAAAATCCAACTCTGAACCACGACTTGTTGGGGGATAGCACCTAACCCTGCTCGGTGCTGAGGATGACTTCATGTTAGGCTTCTAAATGTAAACCTGCAACAAGAGAAATGCACACATATGTCCCGGGGATTGCATGGTTTGAATCCACCGTTCGGAGTTAATCAACATTCAAAGCAATTTTAAATGTTTTCCCTGTGCATGTTGTTGTAAAACCTCAATGTTTTCAACAATGCAATCTTTTTTATCAAAAATTCGGACGTTTTTGCAAACAAAACAGTAAAATGAAAACAAATAAGAAGCTTTTTGACTGAATAATCAACTTTATTGATTGAAATGCCCAGAATAGGCAATTACATCAGGAAGCAATCCCTAGAAAGAGGTGATTGCTGAAAATTGAGAAAAGAAACTATCCTAATGGCAATGTGAAAATGGTATTTCACTGAGTTTCAATTCTGCTATGACCAGTATGTCTTCAAGACTTTCCAATTATCTTCACTTTCCAAAGGGAATGATTGGACCGATTCCTACCCTTTGGAGATTGCCAGTTTGAGTGAAACGATAAGGCAGTACAGATGACTCAGATCACAGTCTTCGCTTAATCCCTCTTTTGCGTGGACCGCCCTTTTCGGGTTTTCAATCCACCGAGATACCCTTTCTTGCCTGAGTTGTCCTTGCGGATTTTCAACTCACCGGGTGTACCAATTTTTTATTTATATCCCTAATTTTTGCCCGAACCTTTTTATTTTGTTTTTATGGTTCGCCGGGATGCCCTTTTTTGCATGGAATTTTCTTTTTTTCTGTCCAACGGGTCTCTTTATGCGAAGTATTTTTTGACTGCGTCTGAGTTGTCAGGGGATGGAAAATCTTCGCCATCCATGGTTGTAAGCATTAAGGCTCCGCCAGAGAAAACCTTTTTAACCACATATGGACCTTCATAGTTCGGTGTCCATTTTCCTCTGTGATCTGTGTTTGGAGGAAGGGTCCTTTTAAGTACCAATTCACCAACTTGATACTCCCGAGGTCGCACTTTCTGATCAAATGCTCGCTTCATCCTTCGCTGATATAATTGACCATGGCAAATAGTTGCTAGTCTCTTTTCCTCAACTAGGCTCAGCTCATTGAATCGGGTGCGAACCTATTCTGCCTCATCCAGTTTGACATCCATCATAACCCTCAGCGAGGGAATCTCAACTTCAACTGGTAGGACTGCCTCCATACCATACACAAGTAAGAACGGTGTTGCCCCAGTAGATGTCCTTACTGATGTTCGGTACCCATGCAAGGCAAACGGTAACATCTCATGCCAATCTTTGTAGGTCACCACCATCTTTTGCACAATCTTCTTGATATTCTTGTTGGTCGCTTCAACAACGCCATTCATCTTTGGACGGTACGACGAAGAATTGTGATGCTCAATTTTGAAGTCCCGACATAATTCTGCCATCATTTTATTATTGAGATTAGAACCATTATCAATAATGATTCTTTCGGGCACCCCATAGCGACAGATGATATCTCTCTTCAAAAATCTGGCTACCACCTGCTTGGTGACATTAGCATAAGACGCTGGTTCCACCCATTTGGTAAAGTAATCAATAGCGACCAAGATGAAGCGATGGCCGTTGGAAGTAGTTGGCTCAATCTTTCCAATCATGTCAATGCCCCACATTGCAAAGGGCCAAGGAGAAGACATGACATTCAACGAATTCGGAGGTACATGCACTTTATCTGCATAAATCTGACATTTGTGGCATTTGCGGGCGTATGAACAACAATCTGCATCCATAGTCAACCAATAATACCCCGACCTTAATAATTTCTTTGCCATTGTATGTCCTCCGGCATGGGTACCGAAAGAGCCCTCGTGCACTTCTTGCATCAACATGTTTGCTTCGTGTCTATCCACGCATCTGAGCAAAACCATGTCGAAGTTCCGTTTGTACAGCGCGTCATCTTGGTTCAAGAAGAAGCTACCAGACAATCTCCTCAAAGTCTTCTTATCTTTGGTAGATGCCCCAGGCGGGTACTCTTGACTCTTCAAGAAACATTTGATATCATGAAACCACGGCTTGTCATCAGACACTGCGTCAACAGCAAACACGTGTGCAGGCCTGTCAAGACGAGACACATTGATCTTGGGTACATGGTTCCACCTTTGCACTTTGATCATAGAAGACAATGTGGCCAAGGCATCAGTAAACTTATTCTCATCTCGAGGAATATGGTACAGCTTTACTGTTGTGAAAAACGTCAACAGTCTTCTCGTATAATCTCTATACGGAATCAAATGTGTCTAGTGCGTGTACCAGTTCCCATTCACTTGATTGATTACCAAAGCTGAATCACCGAAGATATCGAGGGTATTAATTCGCAAATTAATTGCCTCCTCGATTCCCATTATACAAGCTTCATATTCTGCTTCATTGTTGGTGCATCTGAAAGCTACTCGGGCAGTGAAGGGCATATGAACGCCTTCTAGCGTGATAAGAACTGCTCCAACTTCGCATCCATTCATGTTGACGGCCCCATCAAACATCAAACTCCATTTGGATTTAGGGTCTGGCCCCTTCTCCGGGAGTGGTTCCTTGCAGTCTTTGACTTTGAGAAACATGATGTCCTCATCAGGGAAATCAAATTTCATGGGTTGGTAATCATCAATATCCTGTTGTGCAAGATAGTCTGATAGGATACTTCCTTTGATGGCCTTCTGGGACGTATACTGGATATCATATTCAGTCAGCACCATCTGCCAACGTGCAACCCGTCCGGTCAATGCTGGTTTCTCAAATATGTACTTGACAGGATCCATCTTTGAAATTAACAAGGTTGTATGAGTGAGCATATATTGCCTCAATCGCTTAGCAGCCCATGCAAGTGCACAACATGTCCTCTTAAGCATTGAGTACAGTGATTCGCAATCATTGAATTTCTTGCTTAAGTAATAGATGGCATGCTCCTTCTTACCCGTCTCGTCGTGTTAACCGAGAACACAACCCATGGATCCTTCAAGTACAGTCAAATACAGGATCAATGGTCTCCCTGGAACTGGAGGCATGAGAATTTGAGGTTCCCGCAAATATTCTTTTATTTTTTCGAAGGCCATTTGGCAATCGTCATTCCACCTGACCGCTTGTTCTTTTCTTAGCAGCTTAAATATCGGTTCACAAGTGGCTGTGAGGTGAGATATGAACCGTGCAATGTAGTTCAATCTACCTAGGAAACCACGTACTTCTTTTTCTGTTCTTGGTACAGGCATTTCTTGTATCGCTTTTATTTTGGCGGGATCAACCTCGATTCCCTTTTCGCTTACGATGAAACCCAGCAATTTACCAGACCGCACTCCGAAAGTGCACTTGTTCGGATTCAACCTTAGTCGAAACTTCCTTAACCTTTCAAACAATTTCTGCAGATTGACCAGATGCTCTTCTTCTGTTCGCGACTTGGCAATCATATCCTCCACATAACACTCAATCTCCTTATGAATCAAGTCATGGAATAGTGTTACCATAGCTCGCTGATACATTGCCCCGGCATTCTTCAACCCAAAAGGCATCACCTTGTAACAGAAGGTACCCCACGGGGTAATGAACGTTGTCTTTTCCATGTCTTCCGGTGCCATCTTGATTTGATTATACCCGGAAAAGCCATCCATGAAAGAGAATACCGAGAACTGAGCAGTGTTGTCAACCAGTACATTAATATGAGGTAAAGGAAAGTCATCTTTCGGACTTGCTCTGTTTAGATCCCGGTAATCAACGCACATTCTGACTTTACCGTCCTTCTTCGGCACAGGAACAATATTTGCAACCCATGGTGGATAATTGGTGACAGCCAGAAATCCCACATCTAATTGTTTTTGTACCTCCTCCTTGATTTTGAGAGCCATTTTTGGTTTAGTTCTCCAGAGCTTTTGTTTAACAGGAGGACAACCCTCTTTCAATGGCAATCTGTGCACAACAATGTCTGTATCTAACCCCGACATATCTTGATACGACCAGGCAATGATGTCAACATATTCCCGCAGCATACTGATTAGCTCTTTCTTCACCTCGGCCTACAGACTGGCTCCAATCTTAATCTCTTTCTTGGCGTCCTTGGAACCAATGTTGATAACCTCAATTGTCTCTTGGTGAGGTTGAATGACCCTCTCCTCCTGCTTCACCAATCTGGCCAATTCCTCAGGAACTTCACAGTCTTCTTCATTCCCCTCTTCGGCTTGATATATTGGATTATCAAAGTCATACTTGGCCATAGCAGGATCGTTATCAATGAAATCCGGGTGATTAAGTCTGCATGATTGAGGGTCATGCTTTATTTTAGAATGAGACTTTTTGAAAAAAGAAAACAAAAATAAAACATTGCCATTTTATTATTTTTTCTGCAAAAATAAAAATGAAAGACAAGGAACACAAAATTTGAATGCAAAACGTCCTTTATTAATGATAAAAACCTTGCAAATGCAATTATGAGGCCCTACAAATGGATCTACACGCCTTGGGCAGAGCGCGAGATTTTAACATGCAACAGAGAAAAACAAAGAAAATTACTCTGTTTGAAGAGTAACTTGAACAATTTCTTCAACAGACCAATTGTACAGCTCTTGACCCGGCACACATGGGCGCACCCAATTGTCGAGATCACAATCACTGTCGACGCCATCTTCACTTGCAGCGCACATCTGATTTGGATTAATGATTCCCCCGCTGTAGAAAGTAATCGGCCCCCTGCGCTCTGTTGCAGTAGCTTGATACGGATTATAGCCTATACCGAACTTGTCTTCCTTTGCAGAGACTTCAATCAATTGGCCCCAGCCCTGAGCATTACCTGCTTTAACTACTTCCACTGCCTGTCTGTAGGAAGCAATAGAAGTACCCACCTGTTCTTCACCCTGAGAAGATACTGCCTGTGAAGACAAATCACCAATATTGACTGCCTCAAATGCTTGACTCAGCATCTCATGGATATCTCCATCCATTTCCACGTACTTAAAGGTAGACAGCTGACTTACGAAGATGTCTTCTTCTCCACATACAGTCACCACTTGACCATCAACCACGTATTTCAACTTCTGGTGCAACGTAGATGTCACTGCCCCAGCGGCATGAATCCACGGTCTGCCTAACAAGCAGCTATATGCGGGTTGAATGTCCATCACGTAGAACACACACTTAAACACCCAAGGACCAATTTTTATTGGGAGCTCTACCTCTCCGAATACAGGACGTTTTGAACCATCGAAAGCCCTCACTACCAAATCACTTGGTCTCAGAATAATACTGTCAGCGTCTAACTTCATTAAGGCCTTCTTTGGTAACACGTTCAGGGAAGACCCTGAGTCCACCAACACATGAGATAACACAGTCCCTTTACACTCCAAAGTGATGTGTAATGGCCTGTTGTGATTACGACCCTCAGTAGTCAAATCAAAATCTGTAAAACCTAACCCATGGCTAGCATTGACGTTAGAAACAACAGACTCCAATTGATTCACAGTAATCTCTTGAGGTACATAGGCCATATTCAAAACCTTCAAAAAGGCCTCTCGATGAGCTGCATAACACATAAGCAACGACAAGATAGAAATTTCTGATGGCGTTTGATTCAGCTGATCAACCACTTTGTAATCACTCTTTTTGATAAGTATCATGAACTCCTCGACTTCTTTCTCAAAAGTACCTTTCTGCACAGAATCAGGAACAACAACCTCCTCTGTAGCCACCTGTTTACCTTTGGCTTTCGCTGCTGCCTCAGCTTCTGCATTGGTTCTCAAAGTCTATGGAGCAAACAAGCGTCCACTTCTGGTGAAGCCACCAAGACCACCAACATTATCAATACTGGAACTACCCCCAGCTGGAGCTTCCACTTCTTGCTTTTCTCCTTGGTAGTAAACATCTGCACCGTAGTGCCATGGAATAGCCCACTCACTAGTATAAGGAACTGGTCCTGGAACCGTAATAGTAACAGGACTCACCATATCAGGCACAATAATGGCTGCAGGCGATGGCACATGAATTTCAGCTGGCATAAAATAAATGGTAACAGTTGACACATCATCATCCTTTCTGTCCCCCTGATCAAACTGTAGACATCCTTCATCCATCAAACCTTGGATACCGGCCTGCAGTTTATCACAACCATTACTCTGATTCTTACAATCAACACAATCTTCTTCACAGCCAGGGAACACTTGCCCTTTCAACAAACGAGCCTTCACAATACTCAGCGGAGTCCTCACCCTGTTCACATCAGTTACCAAATTCAAAACTTTCCCATCTTCAATGGCATTGACTTTTGGCACATTATGATCCGACATAGGATTCTGAAGCACATTCGGTGGAGGCGAGAAATTAATTACTTTGGCATCAATCAAATCCTGTACTTTATGCTGAAATGCCCGACACTTTTCAATAGTATGACCTGGAGCCCCAGAATGAAACTCACAGCGAGCATTGGCATCATAACCCTTTGGTAATACTGCAGGAGCTGGGCCCATCGTACGAAGCTCCACCAGATTAAGCTTCAACAATTGGGGTAACAAAGCCGCGTAAGCCAAAGGCAGAGGGTCCATACGCCTGTCGGCTTGTCTCTACTGATATGATCTTCGTGGCCGTTGATTATTCTGTGGCTGAACATTCTGTTGCTGTGGTTGTGATTGAACTTGTGGACTAGGAATGGTCACAGCAGCAACCTGATTATAGGAATCTTGATATCCTCTTCCTCTTCCTCTATTCTTATAAACAGCACTGGCTTCACCATCTCTCTTTCTGGTAGCTCCAGCAAATGGCTTCCTTGCTCCTGAAGAACTAGCACCACTGACATCTTGTATTTTTCCGAGCTTCAACAAACTTTCAATACTTTCCCCAGCGATTACAATGTCCGCAAACCCAATTGAAGGATAGGCGGTCAACCTATCAAGATAAGTTCCCTGAAGAGTACCCATAAACATGCCGGCCATTTCTCGGTCCTGTAGCGGAGGCTGAACCATGGCAGCCAACTGGCGCCACCTTTGAGCATATTCTTTAAAACTCTCCTTCGCATTCTGAGCCATACTCTACAGCTGAGTACGGTTCGGAGCCATGTCCATGTTGTATTGATACTGCTTGACAAAAGCATGAGCAAACTCCTTCCAGTTCCTTACAATAGTCCTGCTCAACTTCATATACCATTCTTGAGATGCCCTAGTAAGGCTGTCCTAGAAATAGTACATCCACAATTTCTCATCGTCAGTATGAGCAGCTATCCTTCCCACATAAGATTGGAGATGAGTTTTAGGACAAGTAGTGCCATTGTACTTGTCAAATGTTGGTGGCTTGAACTTGTGTGGGATTCTGACTCCAAGTACCTATCCCAAGTCAGAAACATCAAAACCAAGAGTGTTTTGGGATTCAATGGACCTAATTTTTTCAGCGAGCTCGTCAAATCTATGAGTGTTCTCATTTTCAGCATCTAACAGAGTGAACTGATCATCTTGGTTGTCTTCTGCAACCTGACGAACCCCAGTATTTCTAGGAGGGTCACCTCCTGCATTAACGCCAGCCAGATTACCATTGCCATTCTGCGCCTCTACTAGTGGCCGCTCGACCATTACCCTGAGTCTTTCCTGATTTTGAGCCATACCGGTCATTAAGGTCATGAACTGGTCCATCCTGTTCCTCAGCTCAGCCAATTCAGTTTGCATCTGATCCATGATCTTAGCTTGGTTTTTGCGAGTTGCGTACCGGTGGACGTGGTTACCAGCTATAGTGCCTGAAACCAAATAAAGGTTTGAGACCCTACAACGAGCACCCGAAAAGCAAGCAACAAAATGTAATATGATATATGCTATGCAATGTCATATTTATTCACTTTGGGGCACTCCTTCCCTCGATTCCAGTTTGACTGCAATGGAGTAACACATACACCTGCAACTGCTAATATTGATAGAACATCAGAGGTGCACATTAATGAATCAGAATATCCATCATATACGGCCCAATGAGTGTATGAACCATTGTATGATCTGATGAAGAATCTACCTCATAAAATCAATAATACCAAAACTAAATACCCATAGCATAAATGAAAACCCACAACCAGGTGTGGAACTGTCAAATACAAATTTGTTCTGAACAAATACAACTGAAAGCATGAATACACACAAAAAGAAAACCCATCAACAAGCCTGATGGTGAGTTCTCGGAACAACAACGAAAATGTTTCAGACACTAAGCCCATACAAGTCTTCCCAAACCTCCTTGAGAAGTGCTTCGGTAACTGGATCATTAGGGCACTTTGTAAGACTCCTGATCAGCTGACTCCTTATCTTGACAGCTTCCTCCAGTTTCCTGATTTGGTCTTTAACAGCTAAATCTTTCACTTTCTTTACTCCAGCGCGGACTTTCAGATCTTCAATCTCTCGGTTAGCTGAACTAAGTTTCTTGAGAAATTAACTTTCTTTACTCTTCAAATTCCTTTTCAACTCATCATTTTCAGCCTTGATTCCTGCTTTAATCTTCCTTCGGCACTCGGAGAACTCATCCCATCTCTGCTGCCCTTTGGAAAGTGCATTTTCAGATTTCACCAACTGCTCGTTGATATGTTTGCACGCCTCGTTTAATGCCATCTCATTTTGTTTAATCTTGCGAATATAGACAGTGTCCTCATTAATTCTTTTCTCATTTTCCTCATGGCGCTCAATTAATTTTTGAACTTCATGCTCAACCTTACGCTTATCACAAAGCGTCTTTCGGAGTCCTTCGCTTAACTTCTCATTCATCTTAACTGCCTTGTCCTTTTCTGCCTTAAGCTTGTTATATTCAACAACACTTATCATGGTCACAGGTTCAGCAGCAACTGGATCTGACGGTCCTTCCATAGAGAACGAAAAAAGGGTGATCTGAACTCTTCTTTTCAACCATGCATCATACTGAGAAGAAGACATGTTATTGCACTTGCCAAAGACAACTTAACCTTTTGTTTGCAAATTGCCCCAGGCTCCGGCCGCTTGCCTTACCAACAAAGGATTATCTTTCACAGAGAAGAAGAAGGATTCTTCCAATTCACTATCCCTCGGGGGGTCTATTAAAGCAAACCCCAACTGTCTTCTTAAGATAACAGGATTATAATTGATGCAACCCCTTATTCCCAAGAGTGGCACATTTGAATGTCTTCCGCAACTGCTGATAAAATTCCCACCCATCGTTCTTTGATCAAACCAACGAATATCTTTTGCTGTCAACTTAATCAGCCTTTTAGCCCAATTCATTGAAGGATGAGGATCCAAGAAAGCCTCAGAATTAGGTAAATATCTCATGAGCCATTTATGAAACAAAGGTGCACAACATCGAACCAATCCCCCTCGTTTCTTCTCATTCTTATAATGCACAGAATAATACAAGTCACCCAAGAGCGTAGGTATAAGATTCTTCAACACAAAGATATGGATGGCTCTTATGTCTACAAACTTGGACTCATCAGCAAACAACATAATCCCATAAATGCTCAAGGCCAGAATAGCACAAACTGTTTCCCATTGAGCCTTAGCAGCACACTCTTCAGCTTTGGCAACCAAGAAATCCAGGTGAAAGCCAGATAAAACTCCTTTGGTGGCGAGGTTATCTTCTACCACAGGTACGCTCAGATGGAGAACCTTAGCTATCTCCTAATGCATTGGAGGACGCATATCAGAGTTAAAAGGAATATGGTATTTGAGAGGCACATCTAGAAGAAGGGCATACTCTTCTAGCATCAGAGCCAACTGAAAGTCCGTAAAAGTGAAGCACCTTAACTGTGGGTCATAAAACTGCAAGCAAGTATGAATAACACTCCTCTCTGAAGCATTCAAATCATCAACCATAGTCAGAATCTCTCCATGAGCCTTTCTGAACATACCTACATGATCTGGAGTAATAAGAGATACCATCTTCTGTAACTGACCCATCTTGGTGTCAAAGAATGTGTAATGCGCATTGTACTTTCTTGGAATATCCATAGCTGCAAAGGGAACTGTCAACCGAAATCAAAAGGAAGTATACCCTACAAATGAATAAACATGAAGGTTAAATGCAAAAATGCGAATGATGATATGCATGCAAGGGCATGTGATCAATGTTGAACATATATTGCTGAACCCACTGTACTGCAGTCTAAATTTGGTGAAATACACAAAACCAATATCAAAGGTCCAGTAATAAATCCAGAACAATAAGAAACCAGTCAGGATCAAAGGTTCAGTAACAAATCCAGAACACATAAGGAAACCGGGTATGCTGAAGGTCAAAGGTTCCTGCACACCTGTAAACAATCCCCCCAATCTCACATGTATGTACTAGAAAGTGAGGATTCTCAAATTCGAATCTCGGAATGAGAGGTAATAGCACATTCAACCCGAAGGATACAATGCTATCGCCATACAAAGAGATCGTCCTCTGATTCACCTCAAAATAAAGAGGGGTCATCCTAAAAGGTCATCCAGACTTAACAGCTCTTCCAGATAGCTCTACCATTGTGGCAGACCCACAACGCAGAATTCTCTAGAGAGAACCACATCCAGATTGTGTTTCATATTCCCTCCTCGCACCGAAATGGAACGTGAGAGGACATGAAACACGCTAAACATAAGTGCACTCAGGCCTATGTATTGGGCCTATCTCTCAGAATACCCCATCCCGCCAAACAGACAAAGCAGCACAACACAGTATAGTACAATACAATATATGAAATGAAAATGCTAAAATGTGATAAATACAGTAATGTACAGTAAAGCTGTAAAACAGTAAACAACAATACAGTAAAACAACAAATACAACAAGATACAGCATCACAGAAAACACCCAATGAAATAAAATAAACAAGCGCTAGGATTGACTCGCTTAGGGAACCAGAGATTCTGGGTTCGATCCCCAGCAGAGTCGCCAGCTGTCGCTCCTGGGATTTTCATCCAAGTACAAACGCGAAAGTGGCACCGAAACAGAGTCGCCAACAATGTGTATTTATCCCAAGAGAGGGAAAGGAAACACTGCGTAAACCCGAGGGAAGGAAAGAGCATGGTCTTGCGACCAAGAGAACTGGGTTCGGGAGTCGGTTACGCGAGAGGAAGGTATTAGCACCCCCACGCGTTCATCGTACCCGATGGGATCCATGCTTGTTGTTCGATAAAAGGGTGTCGTCTTCTAGAGCTTCGCTGCTACTGGAAAGGAAAAGGAACGATAACGGAAAAGAACGAAGAAACGAAGAAGAAAAAAAAAAGAAGTGACTCGATAGGACATCCTCGGAGTCCTAGGCCTACGTATTCCCTCAGTGCAATGGGAAAGTCAGAGTCAACGTAGTTCGACGGACTACGGGAAAAGGTTTCTCGTCGAGATATCGCATCTCGTGCCTACGTATCTTCAATCAGACGAGAAATAAGAATTAGAACAAACGTAGTTCGACTCAACACGGGTTGCTTTGTTTGTGTTTTTTAATGGAAACGTCAGAGTGCGCGTCCCAGCAGTTAGGTGTTGCAGCTCGCTGCATGGAGACTTGGGCGTTACCTGTTTGCGGTAGAATGGACATGACGAGTCCTTAAGTAATAGAATGAAGGAGATGAGAAGAGAATTGTTTGTTTTTTGTATTTTAGAAAGAAGTGTTTTGATTATTGGTGTGTATAACTCATATTGTATTTAAGTCTTTCACGTAGGATCGAATGCCTCGCATATCGACCCAAGACGGGACGTATGCTAAACATTCTAAGAAAGTGAGAGAAGACCCCTTACTATCTTATTCTCACATGAAAGGCTCAAATACAATACATGATATGCCTTTATTACGTGTTTTTTCTTTTGTTTTGAGATGATAAGAGGAGAAACTCAAATGGTTGAAAAAGGTAAAATCTAATGAGGGAGACTAAGACTCAAACCCTAAAGTTATCATACATGGATGTTCCTAATGGTTAAGTGTGGTTTAGCAACCTAGGTCTAAAAGAAAAGAGAAGAAGAGTGAGTTCTAACTTACTTCCAAGATGGAAGCTAAGTTAAGAACTCAAAGGGGATGAAAGAGATTGAACAAAGAAAACAATAGATGCTTATCACAAACACAATTTGAAAGCTTAAAAGTGGTGAGAGAATAAGTTGTATGTGGGTGCACCCCACACACTTGACTTACCATAAGCCCCTGAAAATGTTAGCAAAACCATTTACAAGTAAAGAAATAAGGAAAGACTAACAAGTAAAGACCAAACAAGTTAAGAACTAAAGAATAAAGGTCTTAAAGGTTGAAAAGCACTCAAGGTCAGAACCTAAACCACAAGAATGTTCTTTAAGGTTAAGAGATCAAACACCAACGAACTTTGCACAAACAATGTTTAACCATCCAAAAAATGCACATGAAACTAGTTGATGAAACATGAATAAAAATGCAAGATGAAAATGTATTTATGCTTAATGAAATGCCAAGGTCAAAAGCATACATCATATTATAATGCATATGGATGTATATGAAAAATCATACAAGGCATGAATGGGATGATTCAAGTAGTAGATGAAGAAGAAAGGAAAAGGAGAGAAACAAATTCAATTTGATGCACAAACTTACATGTTAAAGATGTATAACATATGGAATGAGTATGAATACATGTGGACCAGTAGCATACAATTGATGATATGCACATGACATGAGTGGAATGGCATACTTAATGCAAACACAAATCATATAGAGCACAAGAAGAAATGAGATGAGGAATTAGGTCAAAAATGCAAATTAAAATGCACAACCACACATCAAAGGTAAACCCAAATCAAAAGGATTTAAAAATGAATCAAGGAGGACCTATAATCCTCTATACAAACCACATAATCTCACACAAAAGCAAGCATGGCAAGGTGGCACAAGTTCCTCATCAAAATCATATTAGATGGAAATAGAAGAATATGCACACAAGTTGGCTTACTTACAAGATAAGTCACACATGATAGTGAAATACAATTATGAATGCAAATGCACATGGATCAGTAACATACATGATGTAAGATGACATGAGAATGCACAAATGAACAAGTTTGGTTCATACACAAGTCATATTAGAAATTAAGAAGAAGAGGACACAATTTGAAGTTCATACAAAATGAAACATGCTTCAAATGTTCATGTAATTGCAATGCATATGATATGACATTATGAGTTAATGAAAATGGATAAAATTATCTATATACAGTATAGGGACATACAAGAATGAGTGTGGATGGCATACCAATATGAGATACACACAAGCTATGTTGAAGAAGAGCAAGTAATAAATGCACAATTAAGTATGGATACAGGATGAACATCAATTGCAAAACATGTCAAAAGGAAACATGGAAGACCTATAATTTGACATACATGACCTATAATATCCAATTAAACATGTGCCAAAAGATAAAATTAATCATCTCAAGAGACCATAGGCAATATGACACAAAACCATAACATATGCATACAATGAGACACATAAATGCACATGTAGTCAATCAACAAGGAAAAAATAGAAAGAGACTTGGAAAAAATGTGAAAATATAACACCAATCATCTAAGTCAGAATGGGATTACATATCAAAAGCATAGCTCAAAATTCAACCAGAAACATGTTCAATTAATGTCCAAGAACTCACAAAAGGTCACTAAGAAAGATGGAACAATATGAGTTTCAAATTCTGCAAAAATGGTTTTAAAAATAAAAGAAAAATGTTTTTAGATGCTTTTAGATGTTATTTAACAAATTCAAAAAGAATGAATGCAAAATATTGTGTGAGTTAAGAGAAATAAAATGGGAAAGATTAAGTATCAATGAAGAACATCATTTAAAAGGAAATAAAAAAGAAAATATGAAAATATGAACTAAAATCCATAAAATTAGAATTAAAAATTATAGAAAATTATTTTTATGTATCAAGATAATATGTGAATTTATTTAGAAATTTTAGAGTTGAATTATTATTTTTAATAAAAGAAAATCAAACAATATAGAAAAAGAAAATAAAAATGCAAAAGAAATGGAGCAGGGGTGCAGCGTGAGTAAAATGTCAGTTTAAAAGTAAATGGGCTCAAAACATGGGGGTACATATAGCAATTGGTGGTCCAGGTCCAAAGGCGCGTGGAACATGGAGATATGACGCACATGCAGTCAAACAATTGACTCAATCTGAGCCATAGGATTAATCAGTCAACAATCATCAAGAAAAGCATGACAATCACATGGATGAGAATGCAAGCACACGTTAATTAACATACACTCACACACACGCAACAACTCAGAGAGAGAGAGAGATTGAGTCACGTGAGATGCAACACCCTCATTAATGTGTTGGCAAAATATTAGACGTATGATCAAAACACATCCAACGGCTGGGATATAAACTGGAACATAAACCCTAGATGAACCTCACCGGCCGGAGAAGGACCTCCGGTCATCTTCTCCGGCCACTCTCCGGCGACTGCAACTTCAAAACTTCCAGAAATTGACAAAAATTATATCAAAATGAAGATGAGCTCATAAGGAACATGGATCCACAATTATTTTTCACAAACAACACATAAACAAAGAGAACCGAAGGGATGAATCTTGCCCTAAGTTTTGCAACTATGCATCTAACATGCCATCAACTAGCCGAAAGTACCAATAGCTTCTAATAAGCTGAAATCAGTGTAAAACAACTTAAAATTAATGAAAATCAAGCAAGATAAGTTTGAATAAAAACCTGAAATCTGGAGCAGCTTGAACCTTCAGAAAACCAGAGAGGAGGATCCTGAGCTTGTTGATCTTCCAAAGAGCAAAATAAATGCTCTAAATCCTTGGATCTTGAAGAAAACTGATTGCTATTCAAATTGAAGAAGCTGTTACACTTGAGAATTCAATCTTACTCTTGCTTGTTTTTGATCCAGAAACACCACAAGATAAACAGTGAATGAGAAATGAAGATGAATTCGTGAAGAGAGAGTGAGAGTTCAGAGAGAGTTTGAGAGTGAAAATTTGTACAAATGTGAGAAAATGAATGAGGCCCTCAAAAATCTGTGTGAGTGATCCTTATGTAGTTGTGGTTAGTTGTTAACTAATGTGGTTGATGGTTGGAACTCAAGTTAACTGAGTTAGTTAACTGAGTTTGAGCTAACTAACTGAGTCATATTAGTTATTGGCACGGGTTGGTAAGTTTGCTATGGTGTGGAGAAGTTTATGGCAGCTATAGTGAGGTTTTATGATCAGTGGTGGTGATGTTAAGTAGTGTAGCAGCAAGCTTGCAAAGCAAGTTTATTCTTTTCCTTTTTCATGTATGGTGTAGCAACATGGCATGGCATGTGTAAGAGTTATGTGTGTTCAAATGAGGAAATATGAATGTGTGGGAAGTACACGCGTGCAAACAAGCTGAACATCAACCAACAATGCTATGACATTCTATTTTGGCAGCCAACATCCAAAGGAAATGTGGGAGTTTGAGAGTGGAGTTCTCTATGTATGTTGCATGAAATGAGAAGCTTTTGATGTCTATGAAAAGAGTAAACATTATAGAACAATATTGATGTGGGAATTGAATGCAATGGAGGCCTTTAACACACTTAAAAATGTCTTGAAAATCAAGGAGTCAAAACTGCATCATGGGCGTGTGACTTATATGACATGCATGGCTATGGGCTTGTGAAAATTCAGTGTGACACCCTCATGTTTGGACCATCATAACTCTCTATCCTTTGATCAAATGAAAAAATGATAAACATGAACATTGTAGAGGGCATGGAAATGAACAACTTTCATGTTGGAAAGTTTTTCATTTGAAGCTTCCTTGATAGAGAAAATTAGCTTGACATTTGGCACACCAAGTGTTTGATGAAATTATGGCCTGGGGGCCTGAACTTGCCTTGCCATGACTTGGAATTTGCCTTGATTTTGCTCCACTTTAATCACTCATAACTCCCTCAATTTTGATCCAATGGAATAGTTCTTTATATGGATTTGAAGCTTGGAATGTGATCTTTAATTGACTCAACTTGGGCCTAAAGTTTGGAGCTTTTACCTTGGAGAAAGAAAGCCTTGAAGTGTAGTGCAAAATGGTCCAAAACTTGCCATTTTTAGAAACCCTAAGTTTCTAAAAATGGAAACCTTGTACCATTCTTGATTTTTGATGATTCCTCCATTATTTCTTGATCAAATCTTGTATAATGAGCATATGTAACCTGAATATCATGAATTTTACCTTAAAAAGTCAGGAGTTGACTTTTTTCACTGCACAGTTGACTTTTTCCCCAATTTCTTGATTCTCAAACAACTGACCAATTGAACCTCTTCTGAAATGAACCAATGGGCAATATTCCATCCTTAGATACTTGATATCATGTAGAAAACATTGAGATCAAGTTTGAACCAAAATTTCATCAGGAGACTGCTTGAATCACAAACCCTAATTTGGACTACTTTTGATAGGAGGTGATGAATTGTTCAATCTTCTTGATGAATTCATCTTCTTCCAATGACTTGTGGGATCAATTGAGATCATATGAGATGTAAGAGACTCTTGAGGCTTGTTGGGAGACCCTTGGCTCTTGCTCTCTTGCTTTGAATAGTTAATGCTCTGCAATCTACTGATCACATGCCCTTATGCAACATGTATGATATATGAGATGAAGTGAGGTCTAAATGCAATGCAATGAAACATAAGCTATGCAACAACAAGAGGGAAAATTTTGGGGTTTTACAATGACTACTGGGATCGTATTGATTTTTAAGTAGTGGAGAATGTATATGACTTGAGAATCTAATTATTCCTTGAGGGGGTAATGTATTTATTAGGGATGGCAAAACGTGTCTGGCCCGTTGGACACTCCCTTCTATCCTGCACTTTAGTGCGCGACGGGTCAATGGTTTAGCCCTCACCCTCTAATGTGTCAGCCCCGCCCCACCCCATTTTCTTTGTGGGCTTTTGCGCGCGCAACACATTTACATAAATTTTTGCGTTTTTAGACTTAAAAAGTGCATTGCCCACTAGTTTTTCCCTCTCTGCCCTAACTTTTTTGTGGGACGGGCATAGGTTTTAGGTTCACATCCTCAACTATGCCTGCCCCGTTTTATTGCAGGCTTTTGCGGGTTGGGCCTAAAAGGGACGAGCATGTCCGCTTGCCACCCCTAATATTTATAGAGGCCATTAGGACGTAGGGTTACCTTGGAAAAGGCCACCGCCAACTCGGTCAAATGATGGACAGTTGAATTCTTATTTCCAAGGGTGATGGGGGTCAGCAACGACTCTGGCTTTGTCATTATTCAAGACACGTCTTATCCCACATTTTATTTCCCTCTATGGGCGAGAAAGACTTAAGGGAAAAACGATACCTTATGTTGTCGTCTTCTCCTAGGGCGATCTTAGGGCAATGCCCTAGGTAGGGCCTTTTGTGAATATAAAACTACATAGTCCCTCAGACACGAGACCTTCGACTTAAGACGAAGTGTTTTTACCTGCGATTAATGGGAGTATCCCAAGAACTGGTACGTCCCTTTATGAGGCTTCCTTGGGTCATAACGCGTTGCTCGGTTGTTGGGACGTTAAGTCCCTCGAGAGAGGTGGATTGAACATTCAAGAGGGATTTTCATCGAGCTATCTAGCAATATTGGGAATCAAGTCTCCGTAGCTTGACACAGGTCGCGTATCTTAGGCGTGTTTTATTGTAAATGATTCCGCCCAAGGGGACACTTAGTCCATCAAGCGAGAGTCTAATTAGTTTGAGGAATCCAAGTGTGTTAGATACAGTAATGCATAGCCAGGCTGATGAGACGTTGAGTCCCTCAGAAGAGGGGTTTAACCTTTCAGACTAGATTTCCATCGAGTCCTCTAGCAAGACTAGAAATTAAGTCTCTGGAACTTGACATTGGTCGCGCCTCTTAGGCATGTTTTGTCGGAAACGATTCCGTCCGAGGGGACACTAAGTCCCTCAAACGAGAGTCTAATTAGTTTGAGGAAGAGATGAGCTATGACGCCAGGGGTACTGCCTCTCCTCTTAAGCTTTAAAAGCATGCGTCACTTCCCTTGGCATGACAATAATGCCTGTGCCATATGCACTAATGCCTTTGTACAATTTAGAATGCATGTGCCAGTAGCATTGACACATCCTCTTTAAGTGATTTTTTTTTTGTTTAAAATATGGCTACTTTGATATTTAATTTGAAACAATGGTTATTTAGGTATTTAATATGAAAAACTTAGTTATTTGAAAAAAATTTCGGACAATTTATTTAGTTTGAATATATATATTTTTAAAGTATATAATTGATAGTTGCAATTTATCGATGTTGTAAAACATTTTTATAAGGATAATGTGTAACAAATAATTTTAAAAAAAATATTTTAATTTTTATTATATAATTTTTAATATATATATATCTATATATATATATATATATATATATATATATATATATATATATATATATATATATATATATTGAAATAAAAAAATTTATATTAAATTTCAAAAAAACAGTACAAAACATAAGTGATCTAAGATCGAGCCAGCCAAACCAAGCACAACGCAAAAAAACTATAAGCTCAAGGCAACATAAGGTAACTAATATGAGATGTTAACTTAAATTATTTGATCATTATATTGATTTAAATTTATAAATTTATGTATTAATATAAATATATTATTGTTTTTTAAAATTAACAACTATTAAAAAAATACTAATATAAATAATCAAATACAATAATCGTTGTTTCATTTTTAATTTTTTTTAAAGAATTTGTGAATTATTAATATTGTGTAAGATTAATAAAATTCATAAAAATTTCCTCCGTTACCCTTGAAAGTTCATGGACTAAAAGCACCCGAAATGGTATTCGCGCTAAAAAAAGCCAACGCATTCAACCAATCCTCTCTTTCCTTTCCTTCTTCTTCTTCCCAACCAAAAAAAAAATTCCATTTCCAAATTACAACTCTTCAAAAAAAAAAAAAAAGTCGTTCTAAACTTCACATTGATACGCGCTTTCACGCGCCGCCATCATCCTCCAACTAAACACCATGGAACAACCGAAGCCGAAATCAGACATTGAATCTCATGCCCTGGACGGAGACTCCGCCGAAGCTAAGGGA
The DNA here is from genome assembly GCA_022829125.1 of Lathyrus tuberosus. NCBI lineage: Eukaryota > Viridiplantae > Streptophyta > Magnoliopsida > Fabales > Fabaceae > Lathyrus > Lathyrus tuberosus. The sequence goes on from JALAZF010000237.1 coordinate 2,174,049, forward strand.
TCCGGATCGGGACCGGGATCTGGATCCGAATCGCACGGTAGCATGAAGAAATCGGTACATTGGAGTCCTGAATTGGTTACGGAATCCACGTTCACATCTTCCCCTCAAGGAACGCATTCCAATTCATTCTTCAATTCTGCTTCTCCTTCTTTCTCTCAGCCTCCCCCTTCATTCAACGTCACGGGTAAGGACTCCGTTGATTTTGTCTCTCATAGTTTTTCACAATTTTCTTACAGTTTTTGTGCATATCGATTTTGTTTGCATGCGTATATAATTTATATATATTTGTGTGTGATTGTATTGTTTGTTGTGATCAGAGACGGTGGTGACTGTTCGTAATGTGCTTGGAAGATGGAGTAAGAAGGTGGGAGAGGCAACTCGCAAGGCCGAGACTCTCGCTGGAAACACTTGGCAGCATTGTATGTTTTCTGTGTTTCTTTTGTCACTCGTTTATTCTTTATTTGTTTCGTAGTTTTCAAGTAGATGCAAATTGAATGATGGTGGTGTTGGCTTTTGATTAACCAATCAATTAGAGTTGTAACCAATGCATTTTAAGTATTTGTCAAAAGTTTCCATATGGTGTGTTGTGTGTTTGTCATGTTGTGGGACTACTAGACTCAGTTACCGTTGGTCCCGCCCGTTATTGAAGAATAATCGCAAATTTGTAATCAAATACTTGTCAGTAATGATGTGGTCCACTCTTTATTGATTTGATTGTATGTGGGTCTGTGATTTCTTGAGTTATTTTGATATGTGTTCAAATGTTAATGATCTTTTACTGATTTTCTATTTGTAGTTCTTGGTTTGGTTTGGTATATTCGTATTTGTCCTAGTGAGAATTCTTCCATGGATATATATGTAAAATTATATTATACACTGAATACTCATCCCTTAAATTTTCACTGCCATTTTTAAAGGTACCAGACTATTCTATGTTGTACATTGACCTTTGATGGCGTATAATTTATTTGAATTTTCCTTTGTGTTAATATCATCATAAGAACTGATGCTTGTATTGAGCGTTTTTTTTGCTCATGCTGTCGTACCAATCATGTTATCGAGGGATCTTTTGTGTCTTATACTTATTTATTTTCACTATCTCATTATCCACATGAAGCTTTTATATTAAACAACTGAAATGTGCTTGTTTTGTAACGCTGTATTTAAGTGAAAACAAGCCCTAGCATGGCTGAAGCTGCTATGGGAAGAATTGCTCAGGGAACAAAGGTCCTGGCAGAAGGTGGATACGAGAAGATATTTCTGAGTACATTTGACACTGTTCCAGAAGAACGACTTCAGAATTCGTTTGCATGTTATCTATCCACGTCAGCTGGTCCTGTAATGGGAGTGTTGTATATATCCACAGCAAAGATTGCTTATTCTAGTGACAATCCTATTTCCTACAAATCTGATGACAGAACAGAGTGGAGTTATTATAAGGTACACACATTCAGTAAACTATCATAGAAAAGAGAAAGATTTGCATTGCATCATGAAGTGCTATTTTCCATAATACTTTTTTTTGTGTAATCTCTATCTGATTGTCTTCTGAATATGTAATCGATCTGTTTTATGTTAAATTTAGTAAGAAAGCAGCATATGAAACTGTTAATAATGAAAAATGTCATATATTGGTATGTGTTGAAAGAAAGAAAGAAAACAAGATAGACATATATTGTAACTGTGTGTGTAAACTACACCACTGAGAGTGTGGAAATTCTATTATATATGCTCTAAAAAAAATATTACGGCACAAAGTACAGGGTTGACCGAAAGGACTTAATTGTTCTAAAGGAGATGTATAATATACTATACTTTTGCTTTGTTATTTTTATCATCAAAATACACGATAATTAGTATTCTTGTCATGTATCTTTATCATTGTCCACTTGTATTCTCACTCCGGGGTTTATTGTTTATGGGTAGAATCAGTGTGATTTTTAATTCTTTTGATTTGTGCATTACTCTTGAATAATATTGAGAAAACTGAGAATATATATTTTATCCTTCTCCATAAAATAGTTACCTTAATTTTGCTATTGTCGAAGACTTGCAGCAACATATTTTTCACACCTGCATGCCTTTTCTTCATTAAAATGCAATGCTAAAAAAACTCAGTTTAGCTTCTGTAAGATTTAGTTGGCTGTTTTAAGTCTTCAACTGTACTGTTGACTCCTTAAATACAATATGAAAGACACAGTTCCACGGGGATTTCTCCCCTGCATTTTACTACTATCCTTTTCTTTCTCACAATTTTCAACCTTTCCCTTATTTTATGACTCATGCTCAAATTCTCTAATGTTTCTAGACTCTTGAGCACTGGTCCTGATATGGACTTCCTCTGTAAATCAAGGTTCTTAATTCTTATAATCTGTTCCACACATCTCACGTCAACTTATCTCACAAAAAGCTTTCCCAGTCTGATCTCCTCAAGACACTCCGTGTATGCAACTCGCAGAATATTATATTCTCATGTAACATGTTCTTTAAAAATTTTTAAAATATTGAAAATATGTTAAAATATAGATTTAACCCTCCAAATTCCATCCAAAATACAACTCACAAACACACCCCTAGTGACAGCTATTATGGTGTTTCGGCTTCTGAGCTTCCTACTCTAACTGTTCATGTTATTACAACTGGTTTTTCAAGTACAATACCCACCACTTCATACATTCTGCAGCGTTATAGGCTAGGACATTTGCATTCTAGGGTAGTTTAATTTGTTTTCAAGCTTCAAGATATGCCCTTTCTACTAATCAAGGTGCTTCCAATTTTTGTACTGCATGCCGCATGGACAAAGCACATTGTCTTCTTCATTGCTCAAGCTACTTAGTACTGCACAACATCTTCATCCTTTGTCACATTTCTAGCTCAGTATGGGATCATTTATCTAATAATATTTCCCTACACCTACCACCACTAAAATGGTATATCATAGAATGCAAACACTGACCCACAGTTTAAGCTGGCTTAACTTTCTTGAGCCAAGCTTCCTTAACCTTCAAATTTTTGGACCATGCATTCCTGACTATTGTTTACATTATCAATCATTTCCCTAGGGATTTGGATCCTCTCATGTTGGAATCCAACATGAGGTAGTTATTTTGGAATTTTGGCAATTTCACCATTCAATATCAATGACTTCTACTAATCAAATATATAAGTGAGAGCCAATGAGTTTTAGTGGTGAGATCACCAACATAGCTTGTTGGATTCAAACATGAGAGGATCCAAAGTCATTCCCTTGTGCATCCAGAACCATGCATTCCTTACAACAGTTTAACTTGTCATTGATTCTTTACTACACCTGTAAACATTGATCCTTATCCTTATAACATCTGTAAACATTGGTTTTGCCGCTGTTCATTTATATCATGAGTCCCCTGACTATACCTTTCTAAAGGTGGTTGTTGTGCATACTAGCCTTTACTGTGTTGTAATAATCATCACAAGTTATAACTTCGTTCCATTGACTGTACTTTTCTTGGATACTCTTTAGCACATAAGGTTAAAATGCTTATCCCCTGAAGGCAGTGTTCATTTCAAATGATGTCCTGTTTAATGTGTTTCGATTTCCCTTTTCTTCATAGGTTAGATTCACACCTCAACCAGTCTTTCTCTCTCCTCTATCCCTATCTCAGTATCTCTGTCCCCCATCGATTTCAGTTACAACCGGTAGCTTTTGTAGCTGTAATCTATCAGTTGTTATGCATCTATTACAATTGTAACATCATCCATTAGTGTTAGTTAGCTGTCATGAACTGTAATGTAGACTATTAATGTAAGAACTCATCACTGGATTTAGTAGAACATAAATAGTGTTTCTAAGATTTGACTCTCTGGTTTTTAAATTTTACTTTCTCAGTTTTAGTTTCGCAGTCTTGGTTGGATTCTTTTGGTTATTTCCCCCATGACGGAAAGTTCAAAATTTTCTTTTGTGCTTAATTCTTACATGCATATCTAAATTTATTTGGAATTCCCATAAAATGGAAAAAATGCTTCAGTTTTATCTGTTAGTTAAAATAAAAAACTAAATAAGATTTGCAATGGCAGCTCTGCTTCTGCATTTCATGACTCAGGATTCCAATTTGCTCAAGATCTTCTATTACGCAATTTCTTATATACAAAATAGTTAATTAACACCATTCATTTGATCTTGTTCTACTATAATATATTGTTTCGTGCATGTTTTTTCTATAACAATATTGCATAATAACATCAAGCATATTTCTCCTTTTTTTCTTGCATTTGTGAGATTTAGAATAATATTGCATCAAGTGATATATTCCGATTGATATGGCGTATTATGTGATGAATGTAGGTAGTCATTCCACTACATGAGCTAAAAGCAGTGATTCCTTCATCTAATACAGCCAACCCTGCTGAAAAGTACATCCAAGTGATCTCTGTTGAGAATCATGAATTTTGGTTTATGGGCTTCCTGAACTATGAAAACGCCGTGGGCTTCCTGCAAGATGCACTTGAAACAGGCAAAGTAATACAGTCAGAAGCATAGTCTGTTTATACATTCTAGTTTCAAAACAGCAAATATATGTCATGCCATTTTATTGTGTAGGCTTGGAACTTTTGATAAACCAGCTTACTTTTGGCAAATTTTGTTGATATGAATTTACTATAGGCTTCATACCTTGGACCATCTGTGGGGATCCATAGTTTTATCTGTTAGAAAATTGTTGACTTTTTCTCGTATTCTTGCATCTGATTTGTTACAGAACTAGTTAGCAATTATAGAAGGTGAACCTTTTTGTTTTCCTCTGTTGGTCGGTTCATATTATGGGAAACTTTTTCCGAAGTATATCGTTCAGAACTTGACTGGCATTCTACTATTTGGCCATCCAGAACAGAAATAATTGTTATGATTATTTGCCAAGAAGTACTATTGCCCAGCTTGGAAATCAAATGCATAAACATTTGTCAACTGCTAGAACATATGTTAGTTCAAGCAAAGGTTGAGAGAATATTGCTAGAGTATTGTTTAAAACTAAAGCATGCTCAAGCTCCTCGTAGGATCACTATTCCCAGCAGTCACAGATTTGACTGCAAAAGTATCGAATCTGTGAATGCGGGAAATTATGACGAATTTGAATTCCTCCTCCTAGGATTCTGCTCAAACAAAAATGCTTAGTACAATTAATTACGGTCTTAAATGGCCAACTCATGCTCCTGCCTTTTTTTTTGGTTACACTCATATTATTATTAGTTTGACAAATGAGTTGGACATTAAGAACAACAATGTGCAAACAAAACATACAACATAAACAAAGATATTTTGGAGGAGCAGACATCACTCTCTTTGTAAAGTCATGACGCATAAGGTAAGAGATAAAACTCTGACTCGAACGTTTGCTCATTATACGAGCATTTTAAAAGATCTTAGAGCAATGCTGATAATTACAGCTCTACTGCTCTTGTCTTCGAAATAAAAAATAATAATAGCGCACAGTTGTTTTAAGAGCAGATAAAGAATAACACTATTAATAATAAGTGAAGAAAAACTTTCGTTTCTCTATGATAGGGCAAAGCAATTTCCAGTCGATTGTGGCAAACGTGGTGGATTCGTTTTGAGGCATGGGGAGGGGGCGTGGCCGACCGCGTAAACAGGCGGTGACACCTCTCTCAGGGACAGGGCGAGGGATTTCATTTAACTCTAGTTTGGAGGAAAGGGAGGATGAAAGCACATCAAAGGAGAATGCGAGATACGAGAGTGAATCACAATCGGAGATGGAAAAAACAACAATCACGAAGGTGTATGAAGATGAAGGTAGGAAAGAAGGAAATATGAATCGAAGGGAGGAGGAGATGGATGATGCAGGAAAAATTAGGGTTTAAATTGACGATTATGAACCAAAAGGGGCTTGTGGAGGAAGCAACAGAAGATACAGGGCGACTATGGGTGGATGTGATACACGGTAATCGTGTTCTTACAAATGGTTTAGCGATCCAGTTTGTGCCGCCAAAGATCGGCAATGGCGAAGTTGAAGTTGAAATTGATGATGACAATGTTGAGAATGAGGTTAGATTTTGGGAATTTTCACTGATAATGTACGTGATTGGAGCGAGTCTGAGCATGAACGCTATGAAGAACTATATCATCAAGTTCTGGAGTTTCATACAACCACCGGAGATGTTCTATAACGATGAAGGATATTTCATCCTGAAGTTCAGATCGGAAAAGGATAGAGATGAAGTGATTATGAAAGGGACGTATACAATCCATAACATGCCTATGGTGTTATTGGAATGGAGGACGGATTTCTCACTGGAGCGTGACATGATGAGAGCTTTTCCAATATGGGTCAGATTGCCACAACTTCCTCTCCATCTATGGGGAACAAAGAGTCTTGGCAAGATAGTTAGTGCTATTGGGAAACCAATGTTTACGGATGAATGCACTGCAAGCAAGTTACGAGTAACATACACATGGATAATGGTTGAGGTGGATGTGACCCAAAAATTATGTGAAGTGATTGCTATCAAGGATAATGAGGGAAGAAAGATACATTAGAAGGTTGAATATGAGTGGAAACCTCAGTATTGTGAGGTTTGTCAAAAGGTAGGTCATATGTGTAACAAAGAAAGGAAAGCTCCGATGAAACAATGGCAGCCAAGGATTTGGAAGAATACACAACAGGTGAACAAAGAGGAACAAATGGGGAGCACTCCAGCAAATGGTACAAAAGAGAGGGAAAATGATAATGAAGAATAAAAGAAGAGCCCTACAAAAGATGAAGCACAACAAGATGACAAGGATGAAGGGGAATGAAGTGCAGATAGTAGGAAAACAAGAGATAGAGGTAAAAGACCTATGAATAAAGTGCCATCACCAAAGGTATGTAATAAGAATGGATTTGCAACATTGGGAGTTTGGAATGACCCTACAATGACCCCCTTTAACAATATATTATTGTCTCTTGGAACATTAGGGGGCTAAATAGAATAGCAAAAAACAAAGAGACGAGCTTCTGTCTCAAGAAATTGAATCCCGCTATTGCTATTTTATTAGAGACTATAATTAAGAAGCTGATAAGAGTAGAAAGATGCTGGGAGGAAATTGGTCGTATATTGATAATTACAATAAGCATGATAATGGTTGTATTTGGATTTTATGGGACCCTAATAGGGTGGAGGTTAGATTGATTACTAGTAGTGATCAAATGATACACTGTGAAGTGTGTAATACTGCAGGTCAGTTTCAACAATGGCTAACTGCAGTCTATGCTTCTAACAAGCTAGACCAAAGAAAGAACAATGGAAAGAGATAGAAGATATGGGCAATCACTATAATGATCCTTGGTGTATAATGGGTGACTTTAACAATGTTCTTAGTACCCAAGATAAAGTAGATGGTAAAACTGTTAAGGAGAGCGAATATTGTGATTTGGAAGAAATGATGGGAAACATTGGTTTGTTTGAAGTGGATAGTAAGGGTGAATGATTTACTTGGTCTAACAAGCAAAGTGATGGGCCAATCTACTCTAGAATTGATAGAGTTATTGCCAATAGGAGCTAGTTCTAGCATAACATGAAGAAGAGTGTTCATATTCTTGAGTCTGGAATTTCTGATCGTGCATTACTTTGTCTTAGAGGTGAGGTACATAACAAGGTGGCCAAAAGACACTTCAAGTTTATAAATTGTGTGACCGAGGTAGAGGGGTATAACAGAACAGTTGAGGAAATATGGAATAAGAATGTAGCTAGGGATCCTATGAAAGTGATTTGGGAAAAGCTCATTAGGTTGCAACCTATCATGAGGAAGCTAAGTAGGCCTATGATAGGTATATAAAACCAAATTAAGAAGGTTAGGGACAATTTATCTAAGGCTCAGCAGGAACTGAACCAAAACTCTATGAACAATCAAATGATATGCAAAGTCAAAATGTGCAATGAAGATTTATTAAATTTACATGACATTGAGGAACAAATTCTGAAGCAAATAACAAAAATACATTGGATAAAGTTGGAAGACAATAATAATGCTTTCTTTTATGCAGCCTTAAAGAATAAACACATGTAGGGTATGATGGAGAGATTACATAAGGACGATGGTATTATCCTATCTACTCAAGAAGACATTGAAAGGGAAGTCTTGAATTTCTTTGGTAGTTTGATGGGAAGAGCCAATGATGAGTTAGAAGGAGTTGATATTGTAACATTGAGAAATAGGAAGCAACTTAAACATGATCGAAAGACTTTACTGATAGCTTTTGTTACAGTGATAGAAATTGAAGAACCTGTGAAGAGCATTGGTGAGTTGAAAGCCCCCAGGTTGGATGGCTATGGGTCAAGATTTTTCAAAAAATCATGGAATACTGTTAGGCATGATGTCATAGCTACCATTAGGGAGTTCTTTGACAGAGGTAAGATTGGTAAGTTGAATGACACTTTAGTGACTTTGATTCCTAAAAGTTCTAATGCCAAGACTCTTAAAGAATATAGACCCATCTCTTGTTGTTCAACAATTTATAAGATGATATATAAAGTGCTGGTCACAAGATTTAGTAGAGTGCTAGGTAGTATTGTGAGCAATAACTGTTAGACGATGACAATTGATCTAGAAGGGGGTTGAATAGATCACTACTTTTTAAACAGAATCGGCGCTTAAAATATTTGTTTTTAAAATGTGTACGGAAGCGGCCGAGGAACTAAGTCGTCTAAACAAACCGTTATTGAAAAGACCAGATATGCGACAAGCCAAATGGAATAACAAGCTCAATGAGAATTCGAATCACTAATTTGAGTATTAATCAACACAATTAAAATCACTTAAGTTTGTGCAATTTCCAATGACTTATAAAGAGTAAACCAAATTTGACAATTTCACAAACAATTTGTGAGCGATCAATTTATCAAACACTTGGTGTGCAAAACACCGAAAGTGTTATTTCCTAAGTGAGTGTAGTGCAGAATTTTTCCAATTACAATCAAAGTGATTGTAATGAGTTTTCAAATCAAGTTTTCAGCACTACACTATAGCAGAATTTTATTGATCAATTAATTTTGCACAAACATGAACAATTCAAAATTAAAGAGATAGAGAAAGAGAGAACAACACCAGATTTGTTTAGGCAGTTCCCCTCTCGCCCTCGCTTCGGGTACGTCTGCCCCCAATTCTAAAACTAAAATTGAGATATGTATTATCTTGTTGCAATTTTTTTTACAAGAGAAGCACTAGTCACCACACACTCAAGACTACTTGTTGATGTTGATACTATGCCTTCTCTCCCCTTGATTCAAGTCGAATCAAGTGCCTCAAACGTGTTGAACAAACCTCCGTTTACCGCTACTTGTTTGAACAACCCCACCGGTCTTCAAACCTTTCGCTCGGCTGATTTCGATCACACATGGTTCGAACCCAAATCTTTCTTCCACAATCCTCCAGTTACCGGTACTTGATTGAACGAACCCACCGTTCTTCAATCCCTTCGCTCGGCTGAATTTGTGAAGCAAAGATTTGTGCCAAAAACCCCCAAATCCACACGATCTTGGAGGACAAAACCCAAACGGTTTTATTCAAGAAAAAACCCACCGAACACTCACCCCAAACTAGATACACAATCCTACGTTTGGACGTTATCACCTCAATGATGTAAAAGATCAACACAAATTGTTATGTGTAATTGTTGAGAAAATGCAAGAATGAGGATGAAGATGATGAGAGAAAAATTCAGTGTATATCTTTCACTTCTTCTTGTTGTGTGTAGGAATGATGAGACAAATGTATATATATGATGCCTTGGTCAAATAACAAACATAATAGCAATTTGATGTGAGAAAGATCAGAAAAATAGTAGGAATTAGCGAACGGCCAGCCTAAGCTTGAAGGGGGTCGACCTGAGCAGACTCGAGAGCAAAACTGTGCCAAAATTGAAGCTATGCGTCGACCGGAACAGGGTCCATGCGTCGATGCAAGCTTGCTGAAAAAATGCAAATACAAAAGCAAACAGTATGAGTCGACCCAAGGGTCGACGCGAGCACACACGAGAGTAAATGACTGAAAATTAACTTTCATGAGTTGACCAAAACAGGGTTTGAGTCGACTCAAACACCTAAAACTTCCAAAAATGAATTTTTGATCATAGTTTGTTTCACCTAAGCTATGTTTATGCATACCTAAGACTCCTAACATGATCAAACACACACAAAACATATATGAGATACTTCCTATATGTATAGACACATAATTTTGGGATATTTGTGCATTGTGAAGTATGAATGCAAGCTACGATGCGATGATACCGTCCAAATTACAAGATACGAGCTAATACGCGTTTTGACATCATTAAAATAAGGACTAAGACACCTTGCCCTCACATACTCCCCCTTTTTGATGATGGCAAAACAGTTGCAAACGCTTCAGCTTGTCGAGTAATTTGAGACTCATCCTCCCCTTGACTTTATGCATTCTTCCGAAATAAAATCTGATCAATCTTTATGAAATGAAGTGCTGCTGCTTTTGCATATTCTCTTATCCCCCTTTGACAACTTCAAAAAGAGAGAAGCACAAGGCCAAAGAAAACAAAATATATTCATATGAATATAATCATATACTTTGCAACAGAGACACATTAACAAACATTCACATAAAATGATGTTAATGCAAGTAATATAATGATAAATAACACATGAAGCATATAAAGAAAATTAAGTGCATTACATAACCAAAATATTCCATGCAACTTCAAGTAAAAAAAAAAAGATAGCAAAACATAAAATGACATGTGAAATACAAAACATGAGATGCACTACAACTAAACAACTAGATCCTCAAGGTATCCTCCCCTTATATGGATGGCCCCCTCCTTTGAAATAGTAGTCCGGAGGTGGTGGTTGTTGTTCATCCAATCGTTCCGTAAGTTCCAAGACCGCCCGGTTGAGAGTGTTGAAACTGTTTGTCAGAGCACGATTCTGACCCTCAGCGGTTTCAACCAAGTTATCAAACCTTGTTATCACTGTGGAGGCAAACAAGTCAAAGTTCTCACTTTGAGCTTGAAGCTGATTCCTAAGAGCGGTCTACCTTTCCTCTTGAGCAGTAACAAAATTTTATTGTTGGAGCTGCATAATTCTTAACATTTCCAGAACATCATAATTATTTTGTTGAGGTCGCGGTGGAGAAGGAGGCATGTAGTATGACTCTTGCTGATTCCAGTCATTTGATGGAGGCCTGTAGGATGAACCTAGAGATGTCCAGCATGTGTGTTACCACTCACCTCATCCCTGATTTGCATATGGATCTTGTATAGGTGAGTGACCCAACCACTCACTATTATCTTGTGCAGCATCATGATGGTCAGTTTCCATCTCATGAGCTGCTTCCTCTTCCACTTCATAGGGTTTTTTCAACATTAAGTTCAGAGCAGTCTTAAACTCATAGCTGTCAGTAAATTTTGTGTCGGTGATCGTAGGACGAGAAGACGATGGTGGACACATACCGAATAAATCCTTCCACACATTTGCATCAACAGCAACACTTTTACCGCCTATCTTACAGCGATAATCATAACCATCAAACTTACCCTGTATACCCGTATAGAACAATCAGACCAAGTCTTCATTATACTTAGTATCACATTCAAAAAATTGATCAAACTTTTGAAAAGCAAGCATTTCTACAACTTCCTGAATATGCATGCGTTCTGCCACTTTCGGGTAATACACGAATTGCTTAATAATTGATCTTTTACTAAACTTATCTATATATGTTGTAGCCAATTCATTAGATAGTAAAGAAAGAGCATTTACCGGAACACTTGACCTGGGTTGAGAAGTACCTGCCCTAGAGGTTGAAGCTCTTGTGGTTCTCTTGCCTGTAACTCTTGTAGAAGCCACGAAAACACAAATTTTGGAGAAGATGAAAAGTACCGGAGTATGAATTTGTTGATGAGAAAACAACTTGAAACCTTGTGAATGTTGAAAGTTTTTGTTTGGATGAACTTATGGAAATGGGTTTTTTTTAGGGTTTTGTAGAGACTTGTAGGAGAGGAGAAGTATGAGGAATAGATGTCTAGATGCAAATGATGATGATGTGAATGCTTTGAATGAGTCAAGACAAGTTAATGGGTCAAAATTCCCAAGAAACAATGAAGAAAAAGTTTCAATTTTCAAGAAATTTTCAGAACCACGTAGCTATGCGTCAACCTAACTTACCATGCGTCGACACATACTGTACGAAATACACAAATTTAAAAGGTTCACAATTTGAGTCGGCCTATGGGTCGACCTGTGCTTACCCGATTCAAAACCTATGAAAATAGAGATACCATGAGTCGACCCATGCCCTGTTTTGGTCGACTCATGCAGTGCAAACATGTAAAAATGCACATTTCAAGTCATGTATGCATCAAACTATAATAAATAACAAGCTCACACATATTTCAAACTTAAAAATAGATCAAAGTAGATTCAAACCATATAATAAACATCAATATAACACACATTTTGGCACAATTTTTTTTACATATATATGTGATCAAGAATAGTTAACTAGAGAGGAACGATATTACCTCCAATGACGATCGAAGGTGGATGCCCTCACATATAGCTTGATCTTCTCAATATTGTTAATAAAAAATATAGACAAGCATAGATATAGAGCATGTAATCATACAATATTAGACACGATCCAAGATATCGAGAACACCAAGTTCCCTACGGATATTAAAGAAAGGCTCTGTCGCAAGTGGTTTTGTAAGAATATCAACAAGTTGATTCTTGGTATCAACATGCTCAAATAAAACATCACCTTTCTCTACACGATCCCTGAGGAAATGATGGCGAATTTCAATATGTTTGGTGCGTGAATGTAATACAGGGTTTTTGGTTAGGTTAATGGCGCTTGTATTGTCACACAAAATGGGAATACGTTCAAATTTAACATTGAAGTCGAGTAATTGTTGCTTGAGCCACAAGACTTGAGCACAACAACTACCGACCGCAACTTATTCCGCCTCGGCTGTTGACAAAGCAATGGAAACTTGCTTTTTGCTATGCCAACTGACTAAGGAATTTGAGAAAAAATGACAAGTGCCATTCGTGATTTTCTTATCCGATTTGTAACCGACAAAGTCAAAATTGGAATAGCCAACCAAAGAGCATTCACTTCCCTTAGAATACCAAAGCCCATACTTTGAAGTACCACATAGGTATCTAAGTATGCACTTGACAACTTTTAAGTGCGATTCCTTGGGACATGATTGGTACCTAGCATACATACATACACTAAACATGATATTTGGTCGGGATGCGGTAAGATAGAGGAGAAAACCTATCATACCTCTATATTTATTCACATCTACATCCTTACCATTCTCATCTCGATTCAAGTTAACACATATAGGCATTGGAGTGTCAATTGCTTTAGAGTTAGCCATGTCGAAGCACTTGAGTAGCTCAAGACAATACTTCGTCTGGCTCACGAACGTTCCTTCTTCAAGTTGATTGATTTACAATCCGAGGAAATAGTTTAGCTCCCTCATCATGCTCATCTCGAACGCTCCCTGCATCAACTTAGAGAACTCCTTGACCATATTCATGTTAGTAGATCCAAATATTATATCATCTACATATACTTATACAAAAATAAAGTGTTTTCCTTGACGTTTAATGAAGAGAGTTGTGTCAACCTTCCCTCTAGAGTACCCTTGGTCTAGTAAAAATTTGCTAAGACACTTATACCTAGCCCTAGGGGCTTACTTGAGACCGTACAAAGCGCGTTTGAGCTTATAAACGTGATTAGGATACCCATGGGATTCAAAACCGGGAGGTTGGGCTACATAAACCTCTTCATTAATGTAACCGTTTAGAAAAACACTTTTTACATCCATTTGAAATAATTTGAAATTTTTAGCACATGCGTAAGCAAGCAAAAGACGTATAACCTCGAGTTAGGCAACAAGAGCATAAGTTTCCTCATAGTCTATGCCCTCCTCTTGGTTATACCCTTGCGAAACTAAGTGTGCTTTATTTCTTGTTATGACTCCATTTTCGTCAAGCTTGTTCCTAAACACCCATCTGGTGCCGATTACTCGATGGCCTCGCGGAGGAGGGACAAGGTCCCAAACCTCATTTCTTTTAAATTGATTTAATTCCTCTTGCATTGATAAAAACCAATGTTCATCGAGTAAGGCCTCTTTAGAGTTTTTAGGCTCAATCTGAGAGACGAAAGCAAAGTGATAACAAAAGTTACTTAGCTTGGATCTCGTAGTTACTCCCTTTGAAATGTCACCGAGTATGTTGTCGATAGGATGGTCTTTAGAAGACTTCCAAGCTGGAGGAAGGTCATTTTTGTTAGTCGGATGATCCTCCTCAATCTTCTCAGGATGGTGATCTTTTTCCTCCTCAACTTGCACTACTTTAGGTTGATCAGTCCCTTTTTCAGTGTCTTTGAGTATGTCTTCTGAAGATACACCTGCACCATGAAAAGAAATACCCTTTCCGACATTTTTCGGATAAGATTCATCAAAAGTAACTTGTACGAACTCCTCAACAATAAGTAACCTCTTATTATATACCCTATATGCCTTACTAGATTGAGAGTATCTAAGAAAAATACCTTCGTCGGCCTTAGAATCAAACTTACCAAGGGTCTCCTTACCATTATTCAACACAAAACATTAACAACCAAAGATGTGAAGGTGTGATACGTTGGGCTTCCTCCCTTTCAAAAGCTCATACGGAGTTTTGTTTAGAATAGGATGGATGAGCACCCTATTCAAAACATAACAAGCCGTACTAATGGCATCGGCCCAAAAGTATTTAGGAAGGCCACTCTCATTGATCATAGTTCTTCCCAATTCTTTCAAAATTCTATTTTTACGTTCCACAACCCTGTTTTGTTGAGGGGTACGTGGTGCGGAAAAATTATGATCAATCCCATTCCTATCACAAAATTCTTCAAAGAGATGATTTTCAAACTCACCTCCATGATCACTTCGAATTGTTACAATGTTTGTGTTTAATTTGTTTTGAGAGAGCTTGCAAACTTCTCAAAAGCCGAAAAAGTATCGATCTTGTTTGCTAAGAAAATAGTCCAGCAAAACCTAGAATAGTCGTCGACAATCACAAAACCGTAGTAGTTACCACCTAAGCTCTTAATCCTAGATGGTCCAAAGAGGTCCATATGGAGGAGTTCAAGGGGTCTCGTGGTTGAAACAATGTGTTTAGACTTAAACGAGATCCTTGTTTGCTTCCCCATTTGGCACGCATCACATAAGTGATCCTTTAGAAACTTGATTTTGGGTAAGCCGACTACTAGGTCCTTAGAGACTATCTTATTAAGCAAATCGAAATTGACATGCGCCAATCTCCTATGCCATAACCATGAATCTTCACTCATGGCGACGAGACATTTATCGCTACTCAACGATACCTCACTCAAGTCTAGCATATAGACATTATTAACCCTCAGGCCTTTAAACACATCCTCCTTTTTATCATTATTTTCAATTATGCAGCAATCTTTTGAAAATGAGACTTTATAACCCTTGTCACATAATTGACTAATGCTAATTAGGTTGTGCTTAAGACCCTCAACTAGTAGCATGTCTGAGATAATAGTAGACGAGGGATTACCTACACTACCTTTGCCGAGTATTGCCCCCTTATTTTTGTCTTCATAGTTCACAAATCCCTTTTTCTTTGCCACAAAGTCAATGAAAAGAGAAATGTCTCTAGTCATGTGTCTTGAGCATCCACTATCAAGAACCCATCTTTTCTCCGCGGACTCAAGACATTGTACCTACACAATCAAACAAGGGAAATAGGTACCCAATTCTTATTGGGTCCTTGGTTGTGAGTGAACACTTGATTGTATTTGGGCAACCATTGATAAAAGCCTTTAGGAACTAAAAACCTCCTAAAGCGACATTTTGCAATGGTATGACCCCTTTTGCAACAATACAAGCAAGTAAGTTTAACATTGGAGTCACTTTTGTTAACTTGATCTCTAATAACATAAGTGTATTTTTGGTATGGATTATTCATGCTTTTCTTAAAATTTGATCTATCGATAGCAAAAGGGACCTTTGGTTCTAGAGCCTTGTAAAGTTTAGCTCAAAGGGTTCTAACCTATTTTTGCCAAATATGACAAGTTTCACAACCAAAATTTAACCACCTACTCTTGTCTTCCTCAACATCTACCTTTGTTACTTCCACCATAGACTTTTTGAGAGCCTCTAATTCCCTTTCGGAATCGGAGATCTTTTTCTCCAAATGAGAATTTTTTTTTTGTTTGAAGCTAAACGTTTAAAGGCTTCCTTAGCCTCATGGTGTAAAGTATCAAAAGCATGTTGTAATTCAGAATGAGACATTTTGTTAGAGTTATCATATTTAGCATGTCTTACCTTTTTATTCTTTTTCCTTTGATGAGCGGAGAGGCAAAGGTTAACAGACTCTTCTTCGTCACTTGAACTGTCTTCACTAGATGACTCACTATCGCTTTCCCAAGCGATATAAGCTCTTCTAGGTTTACCTTGTTTCTTTTCTGGATGATTCTTTTCCTTCCCCTTATCCTTCTTCATCAATGGACAATCCGGCTTATAATGGTCGACTTTTCCACAATTATAGCAAGACCCTTTTGTTTTTCCACCCTTGTTATCTTCATTCTTGGAAGACCTTGTTTGTCTTCTAAAGTTCACGAGATTCTTTTCTGAATGTTGAATACCATTTTTCTTTATATAGCGATTGTATCGCCTCACAAACAGTCGCATATCCTCATTCATATCTTCTTCATCATTGTCACTCGATTCACTCTCACTTAGCTCTTTTGCGGAGGACTTTGAGCTAGAAACCTTTAGAGCTATTGACTTCTTTTCCGTATCTTTTGTCTTTTCTTTCTTTTCTCTTTTCTTAAATTGGTCAAGACTAATGAGCACTTGCTTATGTTTCTCGAGCTTTCCAAATAAAGTTGTGATGTCCAAAGTCATGAGGTCATTGGCTTCCTTTATGATCGTGACCTTTGGTTGCCATTCCCTAGTAAGACACCTCAAGATTTTATTAGTAACAACGTCATTGGAAACCGTTCTACCAAGTGAGTTTAGTCGATTGATTAAATGAGTAAATCTCTTTTGCATGTCGATAATGGTTTCCCCTTGCTTCATGTGAAAGAGATCAAACTCTTGTGTCAAAATATTGATCTGAGCTAGTTTGACGGCATTAGTTCCCCATGGGAAACTTGCAATGCGTCCCACATAGCTTTAGCAGTCATACAATGTGAAACTCTATAATACTCATCAACTCCTAAAGAGGAGATCAGAATATTTCTAGCTTTCCAACCGTAGTTATACTTTTTCTCATCTTCTTCATTCCATTGTGCTTCCGGCTTAGGCACAACCACGTTATTCACATTGGTCATGGTAATTTCCATAGGACCATTTTGTATAACGTTCCATACCTTTCTATCAATAAATTGATATGCACACGTATACAATCTTTCCAATAACTATAGTTCTCACCGTTAAAAACCGGTGCTCTATTGTAAGCCCCTTTTGGTTCGTTAGCCATTTTTCTAAAAAGTTACATGCGAAGCACTAGATGAATCGGTGCTCGTAATACCACTTGTTAGACGATGGTAATTGATATAGAAGGGGGGTTAAATAGATCACTACTTTTTAAACAGAGTTGGCGCTTAAAAATTTTTTTTTAAAAATGTGTGCGGAAGTGGTCGAGGAACTAAGTCGTCTGAACGAATTGTTATTGAAAAGATCAGATATGCGACAATCCAAATGGAATAACAAGCTCAATGAGAATTCGAATCACTAATTTGAGTATTAATCAACACAATTAAAATCACTTAAGTTTGTGCGATTTCCAATGACTTATAAAGAGTAAGCCAAATTTGACAATTTCACAAACAGTTTGTGAGCGATCAATTTATCGAAAACTTGGTGTGCAAAACACCCCAAGTGTTATTTCCAAAGTGAGTGTAGTGCAGAATTTTTCCAATTACAATCAAAGTGATTGTAATGAGTTTTCAAACCAAGTTTTTAGCACTACACTACAGCAAAATTTTATCGATCAATTGATTTTGTACAAATGTGAACAATTCAAAATTAAAGAGATAAAGAAAGAGAGAACAACACCAAATTTATTTAGGTAGTTCCCCTTTTGTCCTCGCTTCGGGTACGTCTGCCCCCAATTCTAAAACTAGAATTGAGATATGTAATATCTTGTTGCAAAAGTTTTTACAAGAGAATCACTAGTCACCATATACTCAAGACTACTTGTTGATGGCGATACTATGCCTTCTCTCCCCTTTATTCAAGTCGAATCAAGTGCCTCGAACGTGTTGAACAAACCTCCGTTTACTGCTACTTGTTTGAACAACCCCACAGGTCTTCAAACCTTTCGCTCGGCTGATTTCGATCACACATGGTTCGAACCCAAATATTTCTTCCACAATCCTCTGGTTATTGGTACTTGATTGAACGAACCCACCTTTCTTCAATCCCTTTGCTCGGCTGAATATGTGAAGCAAAGATTTATGCCAAAAACCCTCAAATCCACACGATCTTGGAGGACAAAACCCTAACGGTTTTATTCAAGAAAAAACCCACCGAACACTCACCCCAAACTAGATACACAATCATACGTTTGGACATTATCTCCTCAATGATGCAAAAGATCAACAAAAATTATTATGTGTAATTGTTGAGAAAATGCAAGAATGAGGATGAAGATGATGAGAGAAAAATTCAGTGTATATCTTTCACTTTTTCTTGTTGTCTGTAGAAATGATGAGACAAATGTATAAATATGATGCCTTGACCAAATAACAAACATAACAACAATTTGATGTGAGAAAATCAGAAAAATAGCAAGAAATTAGCGAACGGTAGACCTAAGCTTGAAGGGGGTCGACCTAAGCAGACCCGAGAGCAAAACTGTGCAAAAATTAAAGATATGCATCGACCGGAACAGGGTCCATGCGTCGATGCAAGCTTGCTGAAAAAATGCAAATACAAAAGCAAACAGTATGAGTCGACCCAAGGGTCGACGTGAGCACACCTGAGAGTAAATGACTGAAAAATTAACTTTCATGAGTCGACCTGTTTATTGTGAAAATTAGCAAACAACCTCTGGTCTACCAAATCAATAAGAGATTGGATAACTTGCAGGATCAACCATACAAAATCCTAGGACATGTGCTAAATAACTTAAAATGATATTTGGAAAAAGATGAACACTTCGACAGTATTCATGGTTTAAAGAAAGTCTACTTCGACAATGTTGAAGAAAAAGTAATGCAGGGAAATGATCGAAAGTACGTTGAAATTAAATTGCAAAAGTAAAGGATAAAAGATAAATTTCTGGGCAAAGATTAACTAAATTGCATTGAATAAAAAGCTGGTGTTACATCAAACGTACATTTCTCACACACTCGTTTCTCTACACGCGGGTACTTTGAGTAATTGAGGAATTTGTACAAACGTGAACACACACAAATCCTAACACTAAGACTTCCTATTTATAATAGTCGGAAATAACTACCCCTAATGGTCTACTAACTAGAGCAAGACAAATGGCATTCTGCATGTGTCCGTCCTTCAAATGCTCTCCACGTGTCTTCTACCATCAAATGGATAAGAACAAAGTTCCCTCCCTTATTTGAATTCAAATCTTGAATCGAACGTCATAAGCAACGCTTGTGTCGAACAATACTTCCAAGTTGCTAAAAATATTTCTAAGTCCATAAAATATGTCTCTCTTGCATAAAGACACTTTCGACTAGAATTTCTGGGAATACCATTCCAGTTGAAGTCTTCCAAAACTTCTTAAAATTCCATTCCTTTGATTAATACTCTTAATCCAATATCAGGCGTCAAAATTAGGAGCTAACAAATTGCCCCCCAAAAATGTCATTTTCGACACCATTGAAGAAAAATGCATTTTTTTGATAATGTCATTCTACGCCTTATTCAGTCCTTGTGAAGTTTCGACGTTTACTTGTGGTTCCAACGTTACAAAACTGTTAACTTTCCTTTCAGCATACCTATGACGTCATAGCCATCATTACCCTATCTGACACGTCCCCTCAAAGTTTGCAAGAATCTCCACCATCATCACATTTCCTAGAGTCTAGGAAATCATAAGGGTATGCATTAATTGTCACCGTTTCATCAGAAATCGTGAGAGGACACGCATCCCACTCCCAATTTTACCATTAAAGTAACTTCTGCAACCATTTCCACTCCTAGCCTTATAAATACCCCATTCAACAATTTCTTTCACTTTTTACGCTCTCTCACTCTCAAATCTCCAAGAAAACTTCTCATATTTCAAAAGAACTCATTTTCTTCATTCCATTCTAACAATGGCTTCCTCCACACGATCAACCAAGGATGCTAACAAGACTACCAAAGAACCTGGAAAACCTGCAAGAGCTCCCAAGAAGGTCACTCAACTTCCCCCGTTCGATTCTATCACTGGTCCTGCCATGGTGGGAAATCAACAGTACCTACCTGGACCTCATACTGAAGAGAAAAGGAGAATCTATGCTTCCCAGGTACTTATCCCTTTAACTATTGCTGGTAAGCCTCTGGCTTTGTGTGGTCCTCTGTCTGACCTCAATGTTGATCTTAGTAAGATTAGGGATTTCTTTCCTACTTACCATAAGTATAAACCCATAGATCAAGCTAAAAAACCTAGGGCTAGCAATGAGGATCCTAAAACTGCTAACCAAGGTATTCCTCCGACTGAAGAGGCCATTTATCTTAGGTATATGAACAATTTTAGGGTATTTAGGGCTAGTCCATCTTTGAACAATCCTCTGACTATTTAGGATGGTTGAATAAGCCAGAGAAAACAAAATCTGAAGTTTGGAAAGAAATAGGTATTTATGACTTAATCATGCTGTCAAAAGCAGGACTTGAATATTGCTCGAACATGCTTGTTTCGTCCATGTATTTCTGGGACAACACACATTACAAACTTCATCTTCCATGTGGAATGATGACACCGACTCTGTTCAACGTAGCCGCTATCACAGGGCTCAAACTAACTGGGAACACTTACAACCCTGAGTTTATGGCTGATGATAGTATTAGTTTTCCGACCTCTAGGGTATCGTATTCGACTCATATTACGCATTATCACGATAAGGACATAAATGAGGTTTTGGATGTCAAACATATAGCTTTTTTAGCTCTATGGCTGTCTCGCTGTGTCTTCTGTTCAAAGTCACTTCAAGTTGCTAGGAAATTCCTGACTATGGCAAACCAACTCCATGCTGGCCATGAACTTTGTCTGAGCGAACTGATTCTTGCTAACCTCTATGAATCCATGAGTGAAGGCGTTACCCAACTCAAGTGTCTGGGTGACAAAGGAAATCTCCTTCTTTCTGGACCCTTATGGCTTCTACAATTATGGTTGAACGCTTTATTCGAAGCCTGTCTTCCCCACAAGAATCAAATTAACGAAGACACCGACGAAGTGAAGAATAGGAGGGTAGAAGGTCCACGCTTGGCAAAGCTGACTCCTGTTGATGATGGTCGACCCATTCAACAAACTTTTACCAACTTTATCATGATGTTCACAATATGGTCCTGAGTGGTTCACAGGCCATTCCCAGCGCCGTCAAAGGCTCAAGAAGCAGAATCTACTGCGATTTGGGAAGCCTTTCTGACTCCTAGGGTTTTAACCCTCAGATTCAACCCCTCGAAGAGCCAAGTTACTTTGATTTCTTACTAACCAAATCTGGTTGCTCGACAATTTGGACTGGTTCAAGTTTTACCTAGACCCCTGTATGAGAAGAAACACCTCCTCCTCCTTTACAATGCAGTTCACTCTAAAGCCGTAGCTATTAAGCAAATGGCGCGGTATGCTGGTCGAGCACAGCTTCTTCTAATAGCTTTTGAACCAAGCTTTCTCTGCACCCAACAATTTGGGTGGAAAGCTTATTATGCAGAGGAATTTTTCAACGTGGCTGCTTTTACACACCACATTAACATGGCTTTCCTCTCGGTGTAGGAAAGATTGAAGAAAGGTACTTCAACGCATATTAAAGAAATCCAAGCCTTCCAGAAATATTTTGAAACTGTTTATCGACCAAATGACCTTGGACGAACTGTCCGTGACGCAGCTGTTACTTTGAAGGAATATTTTTAAAGAAAATGGAGAACTTAAAGATCCCTTCGTACGTTCCTCCTGAGAAATGGTACGAAATGACTTTTAATATGTTTTCTCCCAAATTCCCTCGACTGCCGAACGCTGAATTTGGAGTGGCTCTTGCCTCTCCATTTCCAGACTGGTTAGTCTGTGGGGGATTCTATCAAAATCCTTCGCCAACAATCAAAACCAAAAGCGCAGCGGGTGGTTCTGACCAAACATACACTAGACAGTTTCAAAGGGCATCTTCATATTGGGATCGAAGATGTTTACATCGAATATGAAATATACGAAGGTGTGGAATGGGAGGATTTCAACCCAACATTTTCTTATTTATTTTCTTTAACATATAATAACTGTTTTCTGTTTTACTTTAGCCGTGAAAATCCCTCAAAAGAAACCACCAGTCAGGAAACCCGCCGAAGTAAAAGAAGAAGGAGGAAGTAAAACAGCAGCAACAACAAAGGTATTTTGCACCCTTATTAATTTTGTCGCTTTTCATATATTCCATTATTTTCTAACATTTTTCCTTTCAGGGCGCTCGAAAGCTACCCCCGACTCCCCAAAAAAGGAAGGCAAAGGAGATGCGGTTGTGGTAGTCAAATCGGATGATGAAGATCTATCTCCGACTTCCGAACAACTACTTAAGAAAAAGAAGAGGCAACTCAAGATGAACGAAGCCCTTGCTCAATCTCAAAAAAGTGTAAAGGCCCCGACAAAGAAACCCACTAACTTAACAATTCTGGAACCAACTCCTGCAGAGATGTCGAAGAAGGTTGCGGACTAGCCTGAAAGTGACAACTCAAGCCCTCAGGTAGAAGCTCCGAAGGTACCAATTTTTATACCTCATCACACTCTTAGTAATCTTGTTCGACTACTGACTTCGATTATACTTTTCAGGATGATGTAGGAGTTTCTACTCAGCCAGCTGCTAAATCGACCAACGCTACACTCTTCAATAGTGAAGGTGAACCAACATATCATCCCCCTTCGGAAAAAGATTCTGAAAAGAGCTCGATGAGCGAAATAAATTAAACACTTGGGGAACAACACGAGACTTCGCCACCTAAGACTACTACCCAGAATTCTCACACCAGTGGCTCTGAACATGAAGGTGATCAGGAAAAGGACATGCAAACTGAAGCAGCCAAGAATGATATGGAGGCGGACCACCCTGAAGGTTTGGTCCAAGATGAAGCTGAAGATGGCTCCCTAAGAGTCGAACTTATGGATGTCACTCAACAAGATCAAGATGATGACATGGAAGAAAGGGAAGCCCGCTATGCATCTCGAATTATTCGATGCCTAATGAGGAATTTGTGGATGACCCTGAAAAAGTCAAAGAGGATGATGACAAGGATGAAGACACCCATGATGAAACGATCATCGAACCAAACCCTAATCCTGGTCCGATGATTGCGAAAGATTCAGGCAGAACCTTTGTGACCCTTTTTGCAGAAGAACTGGAGGCCTTGAAAAAGAGCAACCCTCGTGAATACTTGAAGGCTTTAATTGGCTTTAGAAGGAGTTCTTCTGAAAAAAGTCTCATCTCTTCTTCAGTGTCTGGTGGTCGATCAACCAACAATCCTGCTAGTGAAATACTTTTAAAGATCATGGAAAAAGTCTTGAAAGGTGACCTGTTTCGACTCATAGAGTCTGATCCTACTTCTCCCCTTGCCTTGAAAAGTCTTCTCAAGAAGGTTGAAATCCTGGTCGCTTCTCCCGAAGTTGCAAATGTCATCTTGGAGCTGACTTTGATGATCGATCAAGTTGCTGCTGATGTCGCCAAGATCAAGCAAAGCTCTAAAGACATCGAAAGTCACACTAGCTCTGTAGCTGCTGTATGGGATGCTGCCTCGGAGTCGACCAACCGCTTGGCTGATTTAGAGAAAGCCCAAGAAGACAATAAGTTTGAAATCGAAACCAACAATAGAAATATCCATTCCTGGGAGGAAGAGATAAGAGAACTACAGGCCAAAATTTCGAAAGCCAAGAAATAGAATGTTGAGCTTCAGAAGTTTGATATCTCTAAAAAGGCGAAAGAACTTGAAGTTGGGCTGAGCTTTGCTGACAGGGCTCAAAAGTTAGAAGCAGAACTAGAGGTCCTGAGGTCGACCAAGTCCGTTTGTGAGAAACGGCTAGATCTTTTGAAGGCGAAGTACCTCAGTATGAAGGCCACCCTTCCATTTTAGTTCTAGTTTCTTTTATTTTAAACTTTTATCATCACTTCTTGGATTATGTAATTATTTTTTTTACCCTTCGTGTTTCTTTTGATTGTAATGAATTTAGCCATTTTGCCAACAAATTTTACCATGTTAGCTTTCGATTATTTTACGTGTGATTATTCTTTAGCAATTTTTACTTCTTGAAGTGTAGGCTTGTATTTTTTCAAATACTTCCCATTTACCCTTATGATTCTCTTATCTTAATCTAACTCTTCGATCTCATAAGCACCATTCGAAAAGACTTGTATGATTTCAAAGGGCCTTCCCATTTAGGGGACCATTTCCCCAAGGCTCTATCTTTTCGATCCATAGGCAAAACTACTTTCCAAACCAATTCTTCAGGCGAAAACATCTTAACTTTTACTTTCTTATTATAAGATTTTTCTACTCTCTTCTTCTGTCTTTTCAAAAACTCTAAAGCATTAAGCCTTTCCTCATTTAAGTCCACTAATTCATCTAACATCATGTTCCAATATGACTCAGATGGGATCTCATGATGCCTCTGAATTCTCGTCGACTGAAGATAGATGTCAACTGGTAATACTGCATCATGACCAAAGGTCAATCGAAATGGTGTGGAATTAGTAGCCTCTTTGGGGGAGGTTCGACATTCCCAGAGAACCTGGTCCAAAGTCTTGTGCCAATTTCTAGGCTTCTTTCCCACATGTTTCTTAATTAAACTAATAACTACTTTGTCTGCTGCTTCGACCTGACCATTAGCCTGAGCGTAATAAGGTGTAAAGGTTAATATTTTAAAACCCATTTCTTTAGCAAATTCTTGCATTTTTCGACCAGTGAACACTGATCCTTGATCCGTTGTAATGGTTTATGGGATTCCAAACCTATAGATAATGTGCTTTTTAATGAATTCGATTACGTCTTCTTGATCAATATTTGGCAATGGTATAACTTCGATCCATTCCGTAAAATAGTCAATACCTACCAAAATGTACCATTGATTTTTAGATGACGCTGGTCGAATTTCTCCAACCAAATCCAAAGCCCAACCTCTAAAGGGACATGTCTTGACTATAGAGTGTAATTCGTTTGCAGGGACATGTTGTATACCTGCATGCACTTGGCACTCTTGACATCCCTTAGCGAATTCGATACAATCTTTCAACATAGTAGGCCAATACATACCTTGTCGAAACAAAAACCATTTCATCTTGTGGCCTACCTGATGAGCCCCACATGCCCCACTATGAATAGTCGAAAGGGCTAGATACGCCTCTAACTCACTAAGGCATTTAAGCAAAAATCCCTCAGGAGTCTTTTTAATTAACTCGTTAACCAAAATAACATAACTTAAAGCTCGATACCTAATTTTTCAATCTGTGGACGCCGTTGGGTTTTGCAGATATTCCACTATTGGTTTTCTCTAGTCTTCGTCCGTCAAGCTATCTATTGCTAAGATTTCGAAATTCTCTTTATCAGCGTATCCTAGCTTCATTGTTTCCAAATCTGATTGGGACAATCTGGCTGACACAACTCTTCCTCTGACTTCGATTGCATCTTTTAATTTTCCTTCGAAATTTTATACCCAGAAGCAATCTGAGCCAAGTCATTAGCCACTTGATTCTCCAATCAAGGTATATGTCGAATGCTCACCACTTCAAGTTTTTTCAGTAATCAATTGGCTATTACAAAGTACATAATGAGGTTTTCTTTAACACACTTGTACTCCTTTGTGATTTGCTTTATGACTAACTCTGAGTCTCCCATTATTTTGACTCGAGTTTCCCCCAATTCCAACAATATCTCAAGTCCGACTATTAAAGCCTCATATTCAGCCTCATTATTCGAACAAATACTATTGACTTTATACTTGAATTTTGTTGGAATTTTATTAGGAGAAATAATCAAGACTCCAACGCATGTACCATCTTTATGACTAGAACTGTCGAAATACAATTTCCAAGGTTCGAGCTCAAGATAGTTTAACATGTTTTCATTTATAGAGTGGTCGACGATGAAGTCAACTACCACTTGTCCCTTAACAGCCTTTAAAGGCATGTAAGTCAGGGAATACTCAGTTAAAGCCAATGCCTATTTACCTATCCGACTGTGCAAAATTGGTTTAGACAACATGTGTTTAATGATATCAAAATGAGACGAAACATAAACATCAACTGGTTTTATATAATGCTTCAACTTTTTACAAGAAAAATACAAGCATAAACACAAATTTTCAACTATGCTATACCTAGTTTCTGCATCGTTCAAAACCTTACTAAGGTAGTAAATGGCTCTTTTGACACCATTTTCATCCTCTTGAGATAACATGCTCCCTAAAGTTTTGTCCGACGCATATATGTAGAGTCTCATGCTCTTATTTCTACAAGGCAGTGTTAGAATTGGAGGATGACTCAAGTACTCCTTGATCTTGTTGAAAGCCTCCTTGTTGCGGTGAGAATCGGATAACAAGCTATTAATTAACTTGCATCACAAAACTTTGAATTCACCACCGACTTTGATTTATCCAAAGGAAAGGTTCAAGATTGAGAAAACCTGAAGGGGGAGATCTAAGGTTCGGGGGTTGGTTATACTAAGGGAAGGTATTAGCACCCTTAACATCAGTAGTACTCTACAGGAACCTCTTGTTTAGTTTGTGCTATGTTATGTTTGCTCGCCAAGATGTCGCATCTTGTGCCTACGTATCTGACTAAGGAATCAGAGCAACCGTAGTTCACCTAACTAAGGGTGGATTTGAGGAACCATTGACTATGGTCAAAGTTCCAAGGGGAAATGAGTATGAGCTCATTTAGAGTTTAAGGAAACTCTCTAAGTCTAAGTTGTAGGGGTAAAGTGAATACTCAAAGTGATGAGTCTCACATAGAGTCCTAGAACTCAAACTTAATGCTAAGTTGTAGATTGAATGGCTATGAGCCCAAGATGATAATGAGCTATCTATGACCATGAGGTCAATAGAGAGACTTTGACTATGAGGTCAAAAGGGGGGAAGATGGCTATGAGGCCAAGATGAAATCCTATGACTATGAGGTCAAATGTTACCTATGATTATGAGGTCAAGGTTAAAGATGTAACTCTATGACTATGAGGCCATGAGAGATTCCTATGACTATGAGGTCATGGGGAATGGATGCCCATGACTATGAGGTCAAAGGTAGTAATGAGCTTTTTATGACTTTGAGGTCAATAAAAAGAATTTCCTTTGGAAGGAAGGGGAAGGATAACATCTTGTAAACAAGAGTTACAGTGAGGTTGGAGTATAATGAAACATATAAGTTCAAGAATCCCAAAACAGTAAGCATTAATCAACATATGAAATAAACTTTCAAGTGTGAGCATGTCAAACAGCATGGATAAGTGGTCATATAAATATGGCAAGTATGACAGAGAAGGCATTCTCATAGTTTGAACAAATACATTTGAAGTCATGCAACTTAGCAACAGAGGCTAGGAAAATACAGACAACATTCTCATTGATAAGGTTTTGTTCAAAGTCAGGAAACAATGTTCAAATAAAATTCACAAGTTACAGCATACTACAAAGAAACGTTTTTTAACGTCTTTAAGAAAATAGTTGGTTTTATTTATAGAAAAAAAAGTCTAAGGATTAAAATGAAGTTATGAATATATTTGTTGCTTTTATGAAAATCTTTAGAAAGAAAAAAAAATATTTGTGAGATAAAACAAATGGAATAAAAAAGAAAAAGAAACAAGAAAGAAAAGGAATTAAACAGTATGGCAGGTACCACAAGTGGGGCCTAAGCTAGTGGCAGGCGCCACACCCACTAGTGGCAGGCGCCATGGGTGCCAAACCAATGTGGCTTGCGCCACACTCACCATGGCTGGCGCCATGTGTGACCTTTTGGTGTGTGTGTGTGTGTGTGTGTCATTTTTTGGTGTGCATCATTTTTTGTGTATTAATGGTATGGCGGGCGCCACCTAAACATGCTATTTTCTAACATGGTGAGTGCCACTTTAATCCTTTCTTATTCAGTTTAAAAAAAAATACAAACACGAATCCGGTTCATGATTTATTAAACAAAACACATTTATGATTTAAGATTTGCAACGTTTATCACAGAATCAGACAATAACAAGATAACAAATACGTCAACATGATAACAATATGAAGCAAAATGATCATGGTATAAAAAAAGAATAGAATGAAACAGAGTGTGATACCTAGTGGAGAAAGTCCACTGCTTCTTCACAGGTACAAGTTTCTGGAAATGATGGATGAGCTCCCTCTCCTTCAAAGATCAACTGCTACAGAGCTAACTCTTCTCTCCTTTAGTTTCCAGAAAAAATCGCAAGTTACTGGTGGTTAGGATATTGTGTATTTGAAGGTTTGAAGTGTTTACAGAGGGAATGAAAATGGTAAATTCCTTGCAAGTTTTGAAGATTACTTGCAGGACTAAGAAATGGTGAGGTGGAGAGATTTTGAGAGAGTGTTCTTGTATCTTTCTCGGTGTTTTTTGTTGTGTCTAACAAAGGAGAAATGGTCTCCTTTTATAGGCAAAACAAATTGGTCTAGGTATTGGAGACACAGTGGATAAAAGCTTTATCCGCAGGGGAAAAAATTAGGGTTTGCATGGCACTTCCTTCAGCCTTTGATCTCAGTTAACCTTGGAGATCACTATGCTTCATTTGCTGAACAATGCAGCGGAGGATATGGTGCAGGTCTGTTACTTTCATCCTTCAATATCCACTCCAAAAACTCTTTTTATTGTGTTATGAGAGAGAAAGTGAAAAGAGGTAATAGTTGGAATTGAGGATTACGGATTCCTTGAGCATGAATACATATCTCTTATGCTGAGCCTCTTTTATTTCATTAATCCAATATGGTGTCCAAGAAATCTTTTGGCTATGTCAGGAGAGAGTGAGCTCAAAGAGGCATTGCTTAGTGACTTCACACAATTGCCTTACAAGCAAGGTATCTTCAGTTTTTTCAAATAATAACAAGAGGCACATGAAAAGGATTAAGTGCATAATGCCTTGTTACTAAACCATATGTGAACACCACTTTAAATTCTCAACTTTATGACCTTTGATTCAAATGACAAAATTTTGGATCCAATGGAATTTTGAAATAAACCACATGTCCATGAAAAAAGAAAATGTCATAGGAACAAACTTAGGAAATTCTAAGTTACAAAATTTAACCCTTCCATGACACCAATTTTGAGATGTTGCACTTTGGTGAATATTTATCCAAATGAAAAATTCTTGCACTCAAGAGAAAGTCTTTCAAGACTCATAGGTGGACTCCAAGGATGTTCATTAACACATGGAATAATGTCTCAAGACTTGGGATCACACTTTGCTTGACATGAAAGGCAATGGTTGACTTGTCTTGATAAAACATTTGATTTCTTGTTGAAAAAGAATTCTTGGATACATGTAGATTCAAATGGTTGCATTTGGGGCCAAAAGATGTCTTAGGGAGACCTTGTCCTCTTTATGTAAACCCTATCTTCCACAATAAAAATGAACAACTTGCAAAAAGAAATGGTTAGTTAATAATGCACACATGATTGAAATCTAAATGTAAGTGCAAGATAATATGACATCTAAGGGGTAAAATTTGGGGTACAACAGTAGCCCCTATTTGAATAGATTTACCGGATGGCATGAGGAATGAAAATCCTCGGGTCATCAAGGTGAAAGGTATTTAAATATAGCAAACCAAAAATTTTGCCCTTAGATGGAATACAGATGCTAAGGACAGGCACTAGACATGTATATGCTGACATGTTATGAACTCTAGTATGATGATATGATGTCATGATAGTGCAAAAAATGCAGACAAAACAGGACACCAGAGATAAAAAGCAAACCAATATAGGCGGGCATTGCTGGGGAAGGATGAAGGTTAGTATCCCTGAGGAAAACTCACTGGGGATACAGGCTAACCGACAACAGAGACTCACTGGGGAGACTCTGAGGAAAAAATGGGGATAGAAAAGTAAAAGAGGGTAACCCTACAGGTCCTTACTGGAGATAAGTGCCAGAGAGGAGTTCTCCACTAGGAAAAGATCCGGGGAGATGAACGACAAGTTCAAATGTGACCGGACGACCCTGGGGAAAATAAAACACAATCTTACTGGGCATGAAACCAGAAAGAAGACATGATCTCCACTGGGGATAAGTTTGAAATAAAGGGTATACATCCGCTAAAAGATTTTCTAGGGATTTCTTATACTGAAGAGTTCAAACGGGATCTTCAAGAGAAGCCAGGAAAGACAAAAATAAACTCTGCGCGCCAGATGAAAAGGTGACTGAACTTTAGCTGGGAATAAGGTTAATGAGCCATTAATGATTGGACTCGGGTACCAATATGAGTTGGACATGACACTTATTTGGGGTAATAGTTTAACTACCAGTATGAGTTTGATCTTAGATACCAGTATGAGTTGGATTTTTAGATACCATTATGAGCTGGATTTTTGGATACCAGTATGAGTTGGATTTTGGATACTAGTATGAGCTGGATTTTTAGATACCAGTATGAGCTGGATGATACCAGTATGAGCTGGATTTTGGATTTTAGGTTTATATCTTACCTGGCTTCAAACAACAGGTTCATATTTGACCTGAGGTTTGGGTTCATATCTGACCTGGCTTCAAACAACGGGTTCATATTTGACTTGAGGTTTAGGTTCATATCTGACCTGGTTTCAATGATGCCAGCAATTACTAGACTTTAGGTATCCATATGAGGAGATTAAGTATCGGATGAGTCTTTACCGGGGTTGCATAAATGAAGATTAGACTTCCTGGGGAACACCAATTATGGTTGCAAAAAGGTTGGATAGTACCGGAGATAGATAAGCTTCTCAGAAGAGACTGCCACTTATCGCTATAGAAAAACAAGCTTCTCCAAGAGATTGATACTTGTTGGGTATAAATTCCAAAAGAGATGTTGATATCACAACACTATTGGAGCATGAATTTTGTCTTCGACAAGGATTTGTAAAAGATTCTTCCTGCGAGTCACGGCGCAAAATAACTGCACGTTCAAACTAGGTTCAACATCCTAACCTGCTAGGGACCAAAGTTCAATCTAGGGACAAGCTAGAAAGAAACGGCCAAACAAGACTCTAACCATTGAGGAATGAGCTCAAATAGGTATTTATCTTATCCAAATGTGGAAAAGACAACTGAACCAACCATCATCCACGAGGATAAAACTCTGTGGGGAATTCAGCAAGGATGGGCACTTTATGCCTAGGGCTGACGACTCTATTGGAGAGAATAGACAAACCCAGTCACTTGGGGAGATAAACACCAAAGTGAACCAAAATAGGTAAACACCGGAAAGGGAGCAAAAATGCTAAGATGCTATGCATATGAGTGCATGTATGCCATGCTTATGCTTATGCTGACAAAACAGACAAAAGGAAGTGAGACTGGAGATGAAATAAACATCTCGACAAGGATACCGAACCAATCTCATCAGATTGGACCATTACTGGAGATGAACATGCAGAATCAGCAGCTCTACTCCAAGGTTAAGACCTTCTCTTTGGGAAAAGTATTGTTCCACTTGGTATAGCATCACGACTTCACTTAAGATTGCCATCATGAGCTTGATTTCTTTACTGGATGAGGAAGATCCATGGAGATTTGCCAAGATCGATTGAAGCAGCAATTTACTGGGGAGCTGGAAAAGGATACCATAAGAATAGAGTTATTATGCGTCCTGACTTGCATGATGATCACCATAATAAACAATGGTTCTTGCAACCGATAATCTTCAAATCTTCTCTGCCCCAAATTGCATGGTATTTTGGGAGAAAATACCAAGAGGATTTTACAGAAGAATCAGCATACAAAATGCTTTAATATCTTCAAACTCTTGGAGAGATTCATGGATCTCAGCATAACTGCCCCAGATTGACTACGCTTGCATAATAAGGTCTTTGAACTTGTTCTTCAGACTGTGAGAGTAACAACGGGGAAACAAACTTGTCCCTGTTGGTAGGTCATTGGAGTATAAACTTGTCATAAGATGACCTCAAGAAGGCTTGCCCCAATATCCTAAATTTGAAGAGTTCTTGCCTTGAAATTCTTGTCATAAGATGACCTCAAGAAGGCTTGCCCCAATATCCTGAACTTGAAGAGTTCTTGCCTTGAAATACTTGTCATAAGATGACCTCAAGAAGGCTTACCCCAAGAGTTCTTGCCTTGAAATACTTGTCATAAGATGACCTCAAGAAGGCTTGCCTCAAGAGTTCTTGCCCCTGATTTAGTAGTTCTTGGGATGCTTGATCTATGAAGGAGATGCCCCAGACTGAGCCCTTTATCAAGTCAAATTCCCTAGCTAGCTGCATTTGTTGGGATTCCTTTGATATTGAATTGTCTTGCAAATAAGTATTGTTCATTAAAAATTGGCAATTTCAATGTAAAACTCATGCAAACTTTTGAAATCAAGTTTTATTTGATGAAACACACACGGTGGAATGATTAAATAATAAAAAATAAAGGTGGGTCTAGCCAGTTACGGAATGACAGATGAAGTGATCTACACACGCAAATAGCAAAAATCATTAGGAGTCAGTTTAATCAGTCTTGCTGTAGTATGCTTTCAAAACAACCTTACCTCAATTAGGTCTTTTAAGGGTTGTATCGTGGCCTGGTTCAAGGTTCATGAAAGAAAAGATAAAGGCTCAACGTTTGTTTGTGCCCACCCCATCTTCGTGATGAACTCCAATCCTACACTCAGTTAACTCAAGCTATACATTCAAGTTTCCAAAGGCTAGGAAATGAATTGATGATAGTTGATGATGATTCAGACCCCTTTGTAGTCATTACTCCCTTGCAACATTTGGATATCCTTTAATGCTGAGGTTTTGAGACCTCCTCTTGTCTTCGCTGAGGTTTTGAGACCTCTTCTTGTCTTTGTCGAGGTTGTGAGACCTCCTTTTTGTCTTCTGAGGTTTTGAGACCTCATTTTTGTCTTCTGAGGTTTGAGACCTCCTCTTTATCTTCTGAGGTTTTGAGACCTCTTCTTTGTATTGTCATTCAATTTGAGAGAGTTGACTGGTGTCTTGCATGAAGCGCTTGCATTCGAATGCATAACCAAGTTAAACTGAGAACTACCCTACCCCAGGTTTGAGATTTAAGGGTTTTTTGTAAAGAAAGAAAAAATTATACTTCTAGGCTCGAAAGGGTTAACGAAAGATTATCTTCCTTATTTCTCCAGTGTTTGGGATTTGAAGCAATGCCTTACATCCTCGACAAGGTTTAATCGAAAGCATACCAAAACAATTATGGATATGATGTTTTCATCATCCTCCCCGATCTTTGCCTAACAACAATTTGATAAGTGGAGTGAAACAAGATAAAGATGTATTTGCTTTTACGAAAATAACAGTAAATGAGTGAAACAAATGGACTTAATCAAAAGGTGCACAAACATTTCATTAATCTTACCAATTTGAAAGTACAACAAAGCTTATAAGCAAATACAAATTCAAAGTACAAAGGAAATACAATTGAAAATACTGAAATAAACAAAATGCAGCCAGTTTTGGCGAATTGATTTCAAAAGATTTCAGTTTCCGGGCCCAAGCGCGGGAACACCTTCTCCACTAATCACTAGTTCCTTGTGATACAAAATCTTGAGAGTCCTTACAAGTCTTTTGCCTTTTGCTTCAGAAATCGAGGCATTGGCATCTGGCTCCCCTTCTTGAGGTTGCAGTGGTTTTAACAGACTTAGCAGTCTCGCCCCGAACTCTTTGCATTCTTCAATGGGATGCCCCATTGTACCAATGTGGAATTTTCATTCAATCTCCAAGTGATCTTCTTCAAGGACCAGATCGTTGTCATAGATCAGCCTTTGCACAGCAGCTTCTAAGGCTCGACACCCATCCAAGTCATGACCTTCGGCTCCCTTGTGGAATTCACAAGTCAGGATTGGATTATGCCAAGGTCCTGGCACAGGGTTGAGGAGTCTAGGAGTTACCAACTTGTTCTGCATCAACAGTGGGAAGAGTTTGCTCAAAGGCACAGGGATAGACTGGAAATTAACTTGGCCTTTTTCAATAGGGTACGTCTTCTTGCTTTGGTTTCGGGAACCTTGAGGAGAAACAATCGTTGGAGGCTGGAATGCCCTTTTGGTAGACATCTGGTGAGGATGAGATTCTGGTACAAGACCAAGGTCAAATGCTGGCTGGTATGAAGTTTCTCCAAAGGTAGATCCTTGGCATGGGAGAACCATATGAGATGGCAAAGAATTGCTGATTTGAATGCCTTGAGGTGTGAATGAGATCCTCTCAGAGTCTAAGAGATTCTGAACCTTACTCGGGAGCACCTTACAGTCTTCCGTTGAATGGCCCTGTGCCCTAGCATGGTAGTCACATCGAGCATTGGCGTCAAAGCCTGGTGGATACAGAAATGGTACTGGCTTTAATTCTTTTGGCACTATCAATCCTCCTTTGACCAAAACTGGCAGCAATTGACTGTACGACATCGGTAGTTGAGTGAAATTTCTTTCTGGCTTTCTTTGCCTTGGTCGTACATGCTGGCGTAGCTGACGGCGGTCTGACCCTTGATACCGAGGAGGTCCTTGAGTTGGAGGAACCATAAGAGCTGGTAAACTGACAACTTCTCCAGGAGTAACAGGGTGAGCGTGCTCCTCTTTTTTCATCAGAGCTTGCAAAGTTTCCAGAACCCAATTCATCTGGCATCTGAGGATTCAGACTTCCTCTTTCAAAACTTCTTAGTTCTTCAGAACTTCATTCATTGTTGCCATTATCTTGAATAGGTGTGCTAGGTATCCTCTAGACATAGAAGAAGAAGAGAGACTCAAGACTGGGAAATGCGAATGAGATGCGAATGCGACGACATGCATGGGATGCAAATGCAAGCCAAATGGTTTCAAGGAACTCAAAGGCAAGTTGCAAACTTTTTGAAAGCTGAAGAGTTTGGCTTTAAAACCAATGATCTTTATTGATCTTGCAAGGGAAAAAAGCACTTGAATTCCTTGGAACCAAAGGGCTAACATGAATGGATGGATGTATGCATAAACACAAACATATGTACACCATCAAAACACACAAGTCCTAGGTTTAGGAGTCACATGAGTGGAGCCATGGTCATACCCATCCCAATAGGTGTGTGCTATGGGTTCACGATTTGTAGAACAGGGTTCTAAAAAATTTCCCAGAGTCGACAATCCATCTTTCATATATTATCGACTTCCCAAATGACTCGGTAATCAATGATATTCTCAATAAAATCTCGTCTGAGTGTAGTATCGCGTAGCAACCAATTCAGGAATAGACTCCTTCATAGTCCTCGCACTACATCCTAAAAAGCCAAGTGGGGTTTGGAGGTAACTACGGTCCTCAGTTTTGACAACACCTATGTCGAGAGTAGCACGTTTTCACGAATAGACTCATTCAACATGACTAGACTCTCAAGAGGGCCTCAACTGAATGATGGTGTCTTAAGTCAACTTCTTTGGGAATCGACTCCCTCAAAGCCTCCTTGAATATACCATCGTCCTATCATAAGTACTCTCAAGTCTGGGTTAGGACTTATCTCACCACTCAATAATAGCAACCCTGCCATACAGAAAACCCAAGCAAAATAGGTATACATATATATATACAGATATGTACAATCAAGCAAGCAAAACATATAACAAACACAAGCACAAACAAGGTGGGCTTAACCCTCAAATTTATTTCCCCAGTGAAGTCGCCATTTCTGTTGCGGTGAGAATCGGATAACAAGCTATTAATTAACTTGCATCACAAAACTTTGAATTCACCACCAACTTTGATTTATCCAAAGGAAAGGTTCAAGATCGAGAAAACCTGAAGGGGGGAGATCTAAGGTTCGGGGGTTGGTTATACTAAGGGAAGGTATTAGAACCCTTAATATCTGTAGTACTCTACAAGAACCTCTTATTTAGTTTGTGTTATGTTATGTTTGCTCGCCAAGATGTCGCATCTTGTGCCTACGTATCTGACTAAGGAATCAGAGCAACCGTAGTTCATCTAACTAAGGGTGGATTTGAGGAACCATTGACTATGGCCAAAGTTCCAAGGGGAAATGAGTATGAGCTCATTTAGAGTTTAAGGAAACTCTCTAAGTCTAAGTTGTAGGGGTAAAGTGAATACACAAAGTGATGAGTCTCACATAGAGTTCTAGAACTCAAACTTAATGCTAAGTTGTAGATTGAATGTCTATGAGGCCAAGATGATAAAGAGCTATCTATGACCATGAGGTCAATAGAGAGACTTTGACTATGAGGTCAAAAGGGGGGAAGATGGCTATGAGGCCAAGATGAAATCCTATGACTATGAGGTCAAAGGTTACCTATGATTATGAGGTCAAGGTTAAAGATGTAACTCTATTACTATGAGGCCATGAGAGATTCCTATGACTATGAGATCATGGGGAATGGATGCCTATGACTATGAGGTCAAAGGTAGTAATGAGCTTTTTATGACTTTGAGGCCAATAAAAAGACTTTCCTTTGGAAGGAAGGGGAAGGATAACATCTTGTAAACAAGAGTTACAGTGAGGTTGGAGTATAATGAAACATATAATTTCAAGAATCCCAAAACAGTAAGCATTAATCAACATATGAAATAAACTTTCAAGTGTGAGCATTGCAAATAGCAATGATAAGTGGTCATATAAATATGGCAAGTATGGCAGAGAAGGCATTCTCACAGTTTGAACAAATACATTTGAAGTCATGCAACTTAGCAACAGAGGCCAGGAAAATACAGACAACATTCTCATTGATAAGGTTTTGTTCAAAGTCAAGAAACAATGTTCAAATAAAATTCACAAGTTACAGCATACTTCAAAGAAACTTTTTTTAATGTCTTTAAGAAAACAATTGGTTTTATTTACAGAAAAAAAGTCTAAGGATTAAAATGAAGTTATGAATATTTTTGTTGCTTTTTTGAAAATCTTTAGAAAGAAAAAAAAAATATTTATGAGATAAAACAAATGGAATAAAAAAGAAAAAGAAAGAAAAAGAATTAAACAGTGTGGTAGGTGCCACTAGTGGGGCCTAAGCTTGTGGCAAGCGCCACACCCACTAGTGGCAGGCGCCATGGGTGCCAAACCAATGTGGCTTGCGCCACACTCACCATGGCTGGCGCCATGTGTGTGTTTTCGGTATGTCTGTGTGTGTGTGTGTGTGTCATTTTTTGTGTATTAGTGGTATGACGGGCGCCACCTAAACATGCTATTTTCTAACATGGTGAGTGCCACTTTAATCCTTTCTTATTCAGTTTAAAAAAAAAAATACAAACACGAATTCGGTTCATGATTTATTAAACAAACCCACACATTTTTTATTTAATATTTGCAACGTTTATCACAGAATCAGATAACAACCAGACAATAACAAGATAACAAATACGTCAACATGATAACAATATGAAGCAAAATGATCATGGTATAAAAAAAGAATAGAATGAAACAGAGTGTGATACCTAGTGGAGAAAGTCCACTACTTCTTCACAGGTACAAGTTTCTGGAAATGATGGATGCGCTCCCTCTCCTTCAAAGATCAACTGCTACAGAGCTAACTCTTCTCTCCTTTAGTTTCCAGAAAGAATCACAAGTTACTGGTGGTTAGGATATTGTGTATTTGATGGTTTGAAGTGTTTACAGAGGGAATGAAAATGGTAAATTCCTTGCAAGTGTTGAAGATTACTTGCAGGACTAAGAAATGGAGAGGTGGAGAGATTTTGAGAGAGTTTTCTTGTATCTTTCTCGGTGTTTTTTGTTGTGTCTAACAAAGGAGAAATGGTCTCCTTTTATAGGCAAAACAAATTGGTCTGGGTATTGGAGACACAGTGGACAAAAGCTTTATCCGTAGGGGAAAAAAATTAGGGTTTGCATGGCACTTGCTTCAGCTTTCGATCTCATTCAACCTTGGAGATCACTACGCTTCATTTCCTGAACAATGCAGCGGAGGATATGGTGCAGGTCTGTTACTTTCATCCTTCAATATCCACTCCAAAAACTCTTTTTATTGTATCATGAGAGAGAAAGTGAAAAGAGGTAATAGTTGGAATTGAGGATTACGGATTCCCTGAGCATGAATACATATCTCTTATGCTGAACCTCTTTTATTTCATTAATCCAATATGGTGTCCAAGAAATCTTTTGGCTATGTCAGGAGAGAGTAAGCTCAAAGAGGCATTGTTTAGTGACTTCACACAATTGCCTTACAAGCAAGGTATCTTCAGATTTTTCAAACAATAACAAGAGGCACATGAAATGGATTAAGTGCATAATGCCTTGTTACTAAACCATACGTGAACACCACTTTAAATTCTCAACTTTATGAACTTTGATTCAAATGACAAAATTTTGGATCCAATGGAATTTTGAAATAAACCACATGTCCATTAAAAAAGAAAATGTAACAGGAACAAACTTAGGAAATTCTAAGTTACAAAATTTAACCCTTCCATGACACCAATTTTGAGATGTTGCACTTTGGTGAATATTTATCCAAATGAAAAATTCTTGCACTCAAGAGAAAGTCTTTCAAGACTCATAGGTGGACTCCAAGGATGTTCATTAACACATGGAATAATGTCTCAAGACTTGGGATCACACTTTGCTTGACATGAAAGGCAATGGTTGACTTGTCTTGATAAAACATTTGATTTCTTGTTGAAAAAGAATTCTTGGATACATGTAGATTCAAATGGTTGCATTTGGGGCCAAAAGATGTCTTAGGGAGACCTTGTCCTCTTTATGTAAACCCTATCTTCCACAATAAAAATAAACAACTTGCAAAAAGAAATGGTTAGTTAATAATGCACACATGATTGAAATCTAAATGTAAGTGCAAGATAATATGACATCTAAGGGGTAAAATTTGGGGTACAACACTCCTGCTGAGCTTGCCTCCATTCGAATCTTTCCTTGTTTAGTCGAAGCAGAGGTGAGAAGGCATGAGTTTTTCCGCTAAGGTTCGAAATGAATCTCCTTAAAGAATTGATCTTTCCCAACAGTGACTGTAATTCCTTCTTTGTTGATGGCGCTTTCGCTTCCATAATGGCCTTGGTCTTATTCTGGTTATTTCGATTCCCTTCTTGTGGACCACAAAGCCTAAGAAATCTCCCTCCTGCACACAAAAAACACATTTGAGAGGATTCATTTTTAGACCATGGCTTCTCATCCTTTCGAAAGATTGTCGAAGATGGCCAACGTGATTCTTCCCTTAAATAGACTTTACGACAATATCGTCAATATAAATTTGCATAAAAGTCTCTATATAATCATGGAATATCGAATTCATCGCTCTTTGGTATGTTGCCCCAGCATTTTTTAGATTAAAAGGCATGACTACCCACTCATAGGTACCTAAGGCCCCAGGGCATCGAAACGCCGTTTTTGGGACATCCTCCTCAGCAATGAATATTTGGTTATACCCAGAATACCCGTCGAGCATACTAAGATATTCATGGCCAGCGGCAGAATCGACTAGCATTTCCGCCACCGGCATTGAGTATTCGTTCTTTGGGGTCGCAACATTTAAATCTCTAAAATCTATGCAAACCCTCAAAGTACCATTCTTTTTAATAACATGTACAATATTTACTAACCATTCGACATACCTGGCTGTTCGAATAAATTTGCAACGAAGAAGCCTTTCGACCTCCTCCTTGATCTTCGAGAGAATTGCCGGTGCAAACCACCTTGGATTCTGCTTAATTGGCTTCTTTCTAGACTTAATTGGCAGCTTCAATTTGACCAGATCTCTACTTAAGCCAGGCATCTCGTCGTAATCCCATGCAAAGCAGTCTTTAAACTTCTTTAACAATTGGATCACTTCGACCTTGAGTTGTGGGCTGATATTGGCACTGATATATGTTGGCCTTTTCATTGCCCCTTCTCCCAAGTCGATCTCTTCCAGAGGATCTTGCGCTAGCATTTTAATGTTGGCTGCCAGCAGATCCTTCTTGAAACCCAAAGGCTCATCATCGTATATGGCGTCGAGCCTTTGGATTTGTAGTTCATCCTGAACCTTATTAGGTGGTTCTGGATCGAAGTCCTTACCAGGACCTTCTTGGTTTACTCTTTTGTTGGCTTCGACAGCCATATGTTTCAATTTAGCCACCAGGGCCGTTTGTAGTTTATTTTCGGCTATGTAAGCCGAAATCCTTTTAAGTGCTTCGAACTCAGGCATCATCGCCGAATTCGCTTCCCCATCTTGTAAGGTCGACTCCGAACATCCCTTCATATGCAAGGTCGTCTTCTCGTACGACCTCACGATTCCATTGAAACCCATTTATAGGATGCAAGTATAACGAATAGTATGCGTTGTCATCCGGAGTAAATGCCAAGTTGGCTGGGTTGCATGGAGCTATGTTAGCCAAGTGATTTTCGAAATGGCATCTCTCGACATGATTAATCGCAGTCTTAAAATAACCTTGATCTGCTTCAATGTTTTCCACAATGCGGTCTGGATGCCATATAGTAATTCTCTGATGCATGGATGAAGGCACAACCCCTACCCCATGTATCCATTCACGGTTAAGTAACAGATTGTAATTGGCTTTCGTTTCGACAACCATAAACATGGTCGATCTTGTAACAATACCTATGGTCAGATCGACTGAATAACCCCTAAAGTAGTACCCATCTTTCCTTCATAGTTGGAGAGTACCATATTATGGGGCTTGGTATCGGTGTCGAACTTCCCGAATTTCCTCAGCATGAAGTGTGGCATTAGGTTCACCGTTGCACCACAATCCACTAGGATTTTGTTGACAGGAACGTCTTCGACCTTTCCTATAATGAATAGAGGCTTCAAATGACTTTTCATTGCCTCGTCTGGGAGTTCGAAGAACGTATTCTGTTCGTCAACACAACCGTTGTTCATCACATAATAACACACAAGTTTATGTGCATCCATTTCGATTTTAGTATTATTATCCACCTCTTCGACCTCAATTATTTGGTCGAATTCCCTGGGGAGCACTGACACCACATTCACTATGATATCCAAAGACTGCTCCGAACCTGAGTCGAAATTGTCAGTAAGAATTTCATCCTCAGCAACTGCTCGATCATGCCTTTCTTTGGCATCTTGTTCCTGTGTGGCAAATAACTTTCTCCCCACTGCCATCTTTTCGACAAGCTTTGGTTCCTCCCTGTCCGTCTTGTCAGTCGGTAGGTTGGTACTTGATTCCGACTTTGCCCCAACCTCTCTCTGAGCCTTCATTCGTCTCTGTTCCTTTCTCCATTGTGATCTGGACATGGGATTCTTTTCCTTATAGTTTTCTGAGATGTAGGCTGACTGCTTCGAAGTCTGGATTTCTCTGCGATATGCCATTGATGAGCCTCTATCTACGTCGAAGCTCTGCCATTTCTGCTGGCTTTTTCCTTTGTTTTCATTGGGTCTTGTCCACTTTCCATTAGAATTCTTTGCAAACGACTTGAAAGTGGCGGGTCTTGCACTTGGGACCCTTGACTTAGC
This sequence comes from Lathyrus tuberosus, assembly GCA_022829125.1. NCBI lineage: Eukaryota > Viridiplantae > Streptophyta > Magnoliopsida > Fabales > Fabaceae > Lathyrus > Lathyrus tuberosus. Next base: position 2,215,845 of record JALAZF010000237.1, read on the forward strand.
CTGTTCCTGCTTTGAAGAAGATCTCCTTAGGTCGAAGCCTCGTTGACCATGAGGGGCTCTCTCTTCACGTCTTTGTTTGGCTTTCCTAACCCCTTCAAGGTTTTGGGCTGCCTTTATATCAAACACAGCGCTGCATCTAGGACACAACATTACTTCTGATTTTTTCTCTGGCACCTATGGAGGAAATCCATTAGAGTCTCCTCTTGCTTAGGGTAAGCTATTTTGTTATGTTCTTCTTTTTGACGCTCCTCGTTGACTTCCATGGGGGTTCCCTGTGAGATTTCCACCATGTTGATATCCATGTTGACATCATCAATGATGTCCAACTTGTGTAACTTCATTTGAAGGCCTTCAGCAGCCTTGTCCATTCGAATGAAACTATCAACAGTTTCTTTCGTTATCATCATTAAAATAGAATCCTTAGTGATTTCTCCATTAAAGTCTTTAGTGACTCCCAAATCGAAACCATCAGTAGTTTCTTTGGTGAAGCTTTGAGCAGCCTCACTGGAAAAAAATTTCATAAACTCTTGGTCGATATCTTCAGTAATTCTGACCATAACAACCCCATTGTTAAAGTCTTCAGTGACTTCGACCATGTTGACAGTGTTGTCGAGATCTTCAGTAATCTCGACCATGTTGATTTCAGTTGGCTCTGTGTAATAAGCGTCAACAACTTGCAAAGGATCAGAGTCAATCTTCATTTGGCTCTTCGACTTATCTCCAAATTTCAGTCTTCCTTCCTGGATAGCATTTTGAACAAGATCCCTGAAAAGAAAACATTGAGAAGTTTTATGACCCAAGAAATTGTGATACTTACAAAAACCTCTCTTTTTCCTTTGTTCAGAAGGAGGCATTTTAGCACCAAGAGGCACTATCATTTGACCATCCTTGACTAACAAATCGAAAATTTCGTCACATTTAGTAACGTCGAAAGTGTAAGTTTTCTTAGGAAATTTATCGCTTTTTTTCTGGTTCGACAGGGTTCTTTCCGTTCGAAGGGGCCAAAACCTTACAAGAGTAAGGTGGGCCCTGTTTTAATTCAGCAAGATCAATCTCACTTTCATCGAAAATCAATGACTCACTATAAGGTTTTTCATCTTCTTCATTGAATTCGACATAGGCTATTCTTTTATTCTTATTTGCCCTATCCTTCTCTTCTTTAAGGCGTTCTAATTGTCGAACCCTGTCAGCCAATTGGGCCATATCCCTCAAGTATTGGGTATCTAGTTTTGAAATTCTGGTACAGATGTGTGACGTCTTTGTGCAATGTCACAACATCGCAATCTGCTGAACAAGGCAATAATAAAAACAGTAAATAACACACTGAATTGTTCACCCAGTTCGGTTCAACAACCTACATCTGGGGGCATACCAAGCCAGGAAGGAAGTCCACAATTAGTAGTATCAAATTACAGACTCAACAGACCAGTTGACAATCTACCTAATTTAATCACTACCCAATGACCCTTCTACCTAAGTCCTCCCTAGGTAAGAGACTCCATCTCACTTCCTATCATCACAATGATGTCTAGCAGTCAACTACACCGTCACTGCATCAACAGCTTGATTACCAACAACTGTACAACCATAGAAGACACCCTTCCATGACACCCTTTCATGACACCCTTTCATGACACCCTTTCATGACACCCTTTGGAGTTGCTTCAAAGCTTCCTCCAAGAACAATACCAAACTCATTACCTACAGGTTTCTGAGTTAAACGCAGTGACCATCTCACAACCCGAGTCGTTCACTTAGACAAAGCCCTAATGATCTACATCTTGGACCCGTACCTATTCTAGGTTACAAGCATTCTATTTATAATATAATCCCAACTGGATTTGGGCCTTCAAATCATATCAAATCTTTTGTACCAAATCTGCAAAAGATTCTGCTACTAAATAGATCTTCAATTAAATCTTCAATCAAATCTTCAATTAAATCTTCAATTAAATCTTCAATCAAATCTTCATATTTTAAATACTCAATCTTCAGCTCCACATAATATTTCCAGGATATTATGTATCTTTTAAATCTTCACTTTTTAATTCAGCTGCAAGATCTTCTCCACACAAATAGGAACAATTCTCCATGTTTATTTGCACAAAAATAGTAACAAACTATTCTCCACAAGATATGCAGAATTAATTGTATCAGAATAAATCTTCTCCAATAAATTCGCCTGCAATCTCTCTATCTCTCAGCAGAAAATCTCACTAACAACAAAACATCCTAACACGCGCAGCCCTAAAACATCACAAACTGATGTTCTGATGTTCTGGTATAGTGATGTCAAGACATCAATTATAACATCAGCATACAAAACTTCCAACCCTGCAATAACTAATGATAAGAACCAATGTTATGACATCAGACATATGACATCAACATTGTTCAACTTTGTTTTACCAAAATTCCATCCAACACAAGAACTAACAATCTCCCCCTTTGGCTAATTTTGGCTAAAACAAACTCTGCCATCATCAGTTCAAAACACCTAGCAGCACCTCTTCAACAAGCTGCACAAACTCACTAACCAGCAGCAACAAAAACCAACAAGCTGCATAACCTCACTTTCACATCAGCATAGGGAAAACTCCCCCTCAAACCAAGAACCAGCTCACAGCTGTTCATACACTCTCCCCCTCAACTTCTGCATCAATTCAGAAAAAGGCTTCACAACCACACCTTGGCAACCACTAGGCTAACTCTCCCCCTTTTTAGCCATAATTGGACAAACTCTGAACATAGCAGCATGCACAAAAAAAATTCCAAAGGCAAACTCTGAATCATCCAACCAATATACTCAGAACAAAATCCAGACTCAGCAGCTACTACTGAACATTCTCTCCCCCTTTTTGGCCAACAAATGACAAACACTGAGGTAAATGTATACTTCTGATTCAATCCATTGACACACCATGAACTTCACCATGAACTTTACCAGTAACATCTTGCCTGACAACTACTTCAACAAAATATCCAAAACAAAAGATCAACTCCCCCTATCTAAGATAACCAGTGCTCATTTGCAAGATGAACACCTTAAATGAATGGAAAACATAAGACTCATCTTCATGTCTTCAAGAGCGCACCCTTTGTTCAACACACCTACTGAACACATTCACTTAATGCTTCATCCTCAAACAATCCAAATACCAAAACTCACATGATTCCCTCTTGGTTTGTTATCTTCTCATGCTCCAAAACTCACATCTTGTCACGTTGATCAGCTTCTCTCTGTAATATCCACAGGAATGATCACAATGAACTCCTTGATCATAACATTTGAAAAATCCAATCATAGTCTACATTCATCCAGTCAGGAATGCTTCACACAATCATCCACAAGTTATGAAGCACGCACACAATGCCTTCCACTGAACTCACACACCAAGACAAGTGTGACATCTCCCATCAACAAAGACCCTCACAAAGTAATTCAAAATCTGCACAAATAAAATCGTCCTTCAGACTCCTCCACAGAAGCATGTGCGCATATGATTCAAACAATTAGCTTCACATGGCTAAAACCATTCATGTCCACACCAACATGTCATCCAACAGCCTAATAACATGTTATCTGACATTATCTCCTCACAAGAGGTAACCAATCTCCACAAGCTTGATCAGCATGCAAGCTTCACAATATATGCACCTTTGCTGCAGAATCCATAGACAATTACTCCCCCTGTCATGGTTAACTAAAGCTCTAGATGGAGATGAACATTTGAGCACACTTGCTGAGCACTTTCACATATTGTACTTTCACTCTTGGAGAACACATTCAATTATCCTGACTGGTATGACACTGCTCACAGACTCCACAAATTATCAGCTTTACTGAGATCTAATCTCTTCAAGAGACACTTGTATTAGAAAAAGAATAGCTCTTTAAAAAAAACTTTCTGATCATATCACATCATATGACACAATTCCTCTGCCATTACATTCAAAAATTAGTAGTCATGCTTTGCCAGAACATACTACTACAAATAAGCTCAGAATCTCCATATTCTAATCCACATAGTCAGAAACACCTCTTCTGACAATAATGCTTGAGCATCCATCTCCACATGAAGTTACCATTAGGCTATTCGTGAGGAACATAAGAATCACCATCCTCCTTCAAACAAACTGTTAGATAAGGATCAAAGTCACATAGATCCCCCAACTCTCTAAAAGCAGTCATTCCCTATCATACTCTTCATCTTCAGATTTCCAAGCAATCAATACCTGGTCTACTTCAGTCTTCTCTACATTCTCCATCCAAGGCAGACCTTCTACTTCATCATTCTCCCATATGACTATGTAAACGCTCCTTAGGCATAATGTATACACCAACCTTCTGAACCACAGCATAATCATCCTTCACCAAGGATATCCTACCAGATAATGTCCCAACACAAGTTAGAACATTTGCCACACACCAAGATATCATCACCATGATTCTTGATATGTTCCACCAACTGGACTTACTATTGCATAGTAATCCAAAGAACTAGAGAATTAACTTCTCATCCACCTTCAAGAAGAATAATCTCCTTGAGTCTTCAACTCATCACCCTTCTGCCCAAGAGTAACTTGTTCCAAGACAATCCTCAATAATAACCAGCTGCCACACTCTGATTATCATGATTCTTCGAATCCACTTCTGAGATTAACCAAATGCCACAGTTTGATCACCTCATTCATGAATCCTCACGTTGTCAGAACTCTCACAAAGATATCTTGATCCACCAAGGAAACTTGATCTTCAAGTTACATGATCCACTTGCTCAAAAGAAAACACACTTAGACTCCCTAAGCAATGGTCATGTAACATTTTCTCCTTCCTGCAGCTCCCGCATACTGCCATGAGAACAATCTTTTTGAAGCATCCTATTGTTCATTCCAGTAGATCACCCTATCATTAGCTGATGTGCCACATCACCAGCTGATACTCCTGATGTTAAGCTAGATTTCAGAACATCCAACTGTTGAATTCAGCTTTACCTTCTGCCACTCAGAAGAACCTCCTCCCTTTGCAGAAACAAATTCCCATGCTCTCATAGACTTGATTCAACAACCAAGTTTGAGTAGACAACCTCCATCCTGCTTAGAAACTCCAAAGACTCCAAACCTCCCACATCTGAATCTTCAGAAAATAAGTAGTCCAAGATTACCCCATAACACTACTAAAGAAAGTCACTTCCCTTAGTAGAACCGTCAGTAGAAAGCCAGAGATAACTGCCACTTATCCTCGACCTTCACAACCAGGGCAAACACCAATCTCCAACCTGATCCAAGCTGTAACCACCAAGATGTGATGTCTTCATATCTTTCAGCCTTAAAGCCAACAACTTGTCTGACTTGAGATGTTGGATGTTATCAACATTTCATAATCAATCTGCCTCTCATAATTCAAACACATCCCGGACTATTTGGATGATACTCCATAGTAACCAATCAAACCCACCAGTTGATTCAACTCCAAAGTGCTTAACACTTCCAAAACAGCCACATAGAGAAAAGTAAATTCTCAATACTTCTGCAGTCCTGCACTTTTACCTCAGACATATACATAGTCTCCCGTCAATGTATATTGTCGTCAGTTGAATGCACCACATTATCAAAAGCAGACAAATACTCAACTATTGTCAAGCTATTTATCACAAGAAACAACATTTGATCTGGTCTGACATCCTTTTCCTGCAGACTTGAGGCACTAGCAGATCCCTCTTTTGCTAATCCACACCATTGATCACTCCAGATTAGGTAAGTGGCTTGACCTGATACTTCACCATGAGCACAACTACCTTTCTTTGGATGAGAAGGCAAAGAACTAAAATGATGTTTCAACATCAGTTTCGACATCACATTAAACAACTGCTATGGCTTTGGAGACTATATCCACACATATCTCTTGGAGGGAACACATGAGAGCAAATCAAGCTCAGCTTCTTTCTTGATGAAACTTCCTTCTCCTAGGCTTAAGAGATAACTTATCAAGATCTTCACACCCGCATGAAAGATTTGACAGTGATACTCTTTTGTTTTGGCTCTACCCTCTTCTTTCATCATCTAGAAGGAATCACTGTTCTGAACAGATTGATCTTCATAAGATCCATTCACCTTTTGATCACTCAATCCTCCAGAGTCTTTGAAGCTGTCTTGCAGAGAATATCCTGCTGAGGAGACCAAACCCTAATGGCTTCCCAAGAGACTATCTCCCACCATAGAAATTGGGACCAATCAGGGTTACATCAGATACCATGCAGCAGAACACATAACAACTCCTCAACAACCTTCAGGCACTACTCAAAGATCCTTGCAAACTATTAGCATAAACCTCGTGCCAACAATGCTTTATCATGGATAATCCAACCTTCACTCCAAGGGATCATCCAAACAACTCTCTTCCTTGCTCATGAACCAGAGAGTATATTCCTAAGATCTCATCCAGAAACAGACAGGATGCCTGCTTTGATACCAATTAAAATTCTGGTACAGATGTGTGATGTCTTTGTGCAATGTCACAACATCGCAATCTGCTGAACAAGGAAATAATAAAAACAGTAAATAACACACTAAATTGTTCACCCAGTTCGGTTCAACAACCTACATCTGGGGGCATACCAAGCCAGGAAGGAAGTCCACTATTAGTAGTATCAAATTACAGACTCAACAGACCAGTTGACAATCTACCTAATTTAATCACTACCCAATGACCCTTCTACCTAAGTCCTCCCTAGGTAAGAGACTCCATCTCACTTCCTATCATCACAATGATGTCTAGCAGTCAACTACACCGTCACTGCATCAACAACTTGATTACCAACAACTGTACAACCATAGAAGACACCCTTCCATGACACCCTTTCATGACACCCTTTCATGACACCCTTTCATGACACCCTTTGGAGTTGCTTCAAAGCTTCCTCCAAGAACAATACCAAACTCATTACCTACAGGTTTCTGAGTTAAACACAGTGACCATCTCACAACCCGAGTGGTTCACTTAGACAAAGCCCTAATGATCTACATCTTGGACCCGTACCTATTCTAGGTTACAAGCATTCTATTTATAATATAATCCTAACTGGATTTGGGCCTTCAAATCATATCAAATCTTTTGTACCAAATCTGCAAAAGATTCTGCTACTAAATAGATCTTCAATTAAATCTTCAATCAAATCTTCAATTAAATCTTCAATTAAATCTTCAATCAAATCTTCATATTTTAAATACTCAATCTTCAGCTCCACATAATATTTCTAGGATATTATGTATCTTTTAAATCTTCACTTTTTAATTCAGCTGCAAGATCTTCTACACACAAATAGGAACAATTCTCCATGTTTATTTGCACAAAAATAGTAACAAACTATTCTCCACAAGATATGCAGAATTAATTGTATCAGAATAAATCTTCTCCAATAAATTCGCCTGCAATCTCTCTATCTCTCAGCAGAAAATCTCACTAACAACAAAACATCCTAACACGCACAGCCCTAAAACATCACAAACTGATGTTCTGATGTTCTGGTATAGTGATGTCAAGACATCAATTATAACATCAGCATACAAAACTTCCAACCCTGCAACAGCTAATGATAAGAACCAATGTTATGACATCAGACATATGACATCAACATTGTTCAACTTTGTTTTACCAAAATTCCAGCCAACACAAGAACTAACAAGTTTCTTCCTAATTGAATACTCCAGGCCTTCAGCGGCCATTTTGACCAACTCATGTTTTGGTACTTGTGTAAAACATCTAGCTTTGAGCAGTCGGAATCTGTTCAGATAATCATCTATTGGCTTAGTAAACTTCTGTTTTATACTAGCCAACTCCTTTAGACTAATCTTAGTTTGTCCCATATAGAACTGCTCGTGAAATAAACATTCCAACTAGGTCCAATTGTGGATCGAATTTGGTGGCAACGTTGTGAACCATGTGAAGGAATTCTTTGTAAGAGAACTTGGGAAGTATTTTACCCTAAGGTTCTCATTATTCGAAATCTCCCCGGCTTCCATCAAATACCTAGCCACATGTTCGATAGTGGATTCAGTGGTGTCCCCAGAAAACTTGGTGAATTTAGGGACCTTCATTCTAGGGGGTAAATCTGACTGAAGAATATAATCTGACAACGGTGATGTGTAGTTTGGCCTTCGCAGACCAAAGTTTACTCCATTCCGTGCCATAACCATTTTGACCATGGCTGCCAAATTATTATCTACTGCCACATCGTTACGTCGAACTTGATGTATAACATTGTCAGCATTTTGGTTTCTATTTACCAAAACTACTCTTGGTTCCTCTCCTACGGGAATTTGTGGCTGATTCCTAGGGGGTTCGACTACTCCCTGGTTTGCTAGATTCGCCTGGGGTATGTTTCTTGGGTTTTGTTGGATTTGGTTAATAGTAGGGTCCTCTTCAAAAACACCCCCTTGGTTTTCTATTATATATTCCCTCAGTGGATGTCGAGGAGGGTTTGGTACATCAAAGAAATCCGCAAGGCACATCATCTGCGCTGCCATTTGCTAGTTAGTCTGGGTAGTATTTTGGATAAGAGGATGAAAAATTTCTCCCATAGTTTGGGACATCATTTGGACCATTTGATGGTTACTTTCGTCCATCTGTTGCCTTAAATATACTACAGTACTATTTGTCAAGTTTGGCATTTGGGTTGAATATCCTATTCCTAAGGACTGATTATTTCGACCCATATTAACCCCAGATCCTGACCCTTGTAATGGCGACATCACTATAGGTTTCTTAAATACTGGAGGAGCATTCTATAAGTTTGCCATCATCGAAGTTGGCATCCCAAAAGGTGGGTCTCCAATAGGTAGAGACATTGAAAAACCAGGGGGAACAATTGGTTGGAAACTGGAATTCCCAACTGGTCGGGGAGTCCTTGGTGGTCCCCTTGATCCAACATAATTTAAAATAGGTTGAGTATGAGCAATCGAATGTGTAGGGATCAAACTTGCCATGGATGGTATGGTCTCAGAAACAGGCGCTGAAACTGCTGGTCCCCCAGTCGAAGATCCTAGGGGTTGTTCTACATTAATACTAGGCGTAGTTTGAGGGTTTGAACTATTTGGTTGAGGATTAGAATTATTTGGCTAGTTTGTACTTGCCATTTTCCTCGTGTATCTTCTTCTTGGTCTATCTTTGTTAGCGGTGGCTACTTTACCACTTCTTAATAACATACAACGAAGTTTTCGAAAGAGAAAAAACAATTGAATAGAGAATTATAAATTTTTGAAAACACAGAAAATTGTTTTCATAAATTACTTAGCTCTGTCCCACTGGGCGTGCCAATTTGTTTACTGTGAAAATTAGGAAACAACCTCCGGTCTACCAAATCAATAAGAGATTGGATAACTTGCAGGATCGACCATACAAAATCCTAGGACATGTGCTAAATAACTTAAAATGATATTTGGAAAAATATGAACACTTCGATAGTATTCATGGTTTAAAGAAAGTCTACTTCAACAATGTTGAAGAAAAAGTAATGCAGGGAAATGATCGAAAGTACGTTGAAATTAACTTGCAAGAGTAAAGGATAAAAGATAAATTTTTGGACAAAGATTAACTAAATTACATTGAATAAGAAACATGGTATTACATCAAACGTACATTTCTCACACATTCGTTTCTCTATAAAACTTGAACACACACAAATCCCAACACTAAGACTTGCTATTTATAATAGTCAGAAATAACTTCCCCTAACGGTCTACTAATTAGAGCAAGACAAACGGCATTCTGCATGTCTCCGTCCTTCAAATGCTCTCCACGTGTCTTATACCATCAAATGGATAAGAACAAAGTTCCCTCCCTTATTTGAATTCAAATCTTGAATCGAACGTCATCTGCAGCCCTTCTGTCGAACAATACTTCCAAGTTAATAAATATATTTCTAAGTCCATAAAATATGTCTCTCTTGCACAAGGACACTTTCGACTATAATTTTTGGGAATTTCCAGTCGAAGTCTTCCAAAACTTCTTAAATTTCCATTCCTTTGATTAATACTCTTAATCCAATATCAGGCGTCGAAATTGGGAGCTAACACGACCAGAACAGGGTTTGAGTCGTCTCAAACACCATAAACTTCCAAAACTTAATTTTTGATCATAGTTTGTTCAACCTAAGCTATGTTTATGCATACCTAAGACTCCTAACATGATCAAACACACACAAAACATATATGAGATGCTTCCTATATGTATAGACACATGATTTTGGGATATTTTTGCATTGTGAAGTATGAATGCAAGCTACGACGCGATGATACTGTCCAAATTAAAAGATTCGAGCTAATACACATTTTGACATCATTAAAATAAGGACTAAGGCACCTTGCCCTCACAATAACCAGGTAGCTTTTGTTCCAGGTAAGAGAATTCATGACCATGTTTTGCTTGCTTATGAATTAATAAAAGGTTATAATAGAAAAGGTATAATGCATAAGTGTATGCTCCAAATGGATATCCAAAAAGCTTATGATACTGTAGACTGGAATGCCCTCCAAGTATTTTTAAGGAAGTTGGTTTCCCGACATAGTATGTGAAGTGGGTTATGGATGCAGTGGCAACTGTTACATACAAGTTTAGTGTGAATGGAGTATGTACCAAGGAGATGAAGGCAAGAAGAGGCCTTATACAGGGTGATCCAATTTTACCCATGCTTTTTGACATCATTATGGAGTATTTGAATAGAAAATTGAAGGATTTGGATAAGATACTTGATTTTAACTACCATTCGAAATGTGAGAAATTATATCTCATTAATATGTGCTTTGTTGACGATTTGATGTTGTTTTCTAGAGGGGATAAGGTGTCAGTTTAGCTAGTTATGGAGAAATTCAAAGAATTTTCCAAGGCAATAAGGTTAATTGAGATTCCTAGTAAATGCAAAGTGTACCTTTGTGGCATGAAGGAGGAGGATCGAAAGGAGATTAGAGAGCTGACTGGGTTTGTTGAAGGTTTTTTTTACCTTTTAGATATTAGGGCATTCTGTTGACAAGCAAGAAATTATCCAAGAGCTAGTGTGCGATTTTGGTAGATAGGATTGGTATGAGAATCAACCATTGGAGCTCCAACTTACTCCGCTATGCAGGCAAGGTGCAACTGATAAATTGTGTGATTTTTTCCATTTCTAACTATTGGATGAATTGTATTCCATTGCCCAATGGTGTCATTTATAGAATTGAAGCTCTGTAGATTTTATTTTGTGGAATGGCAAAGGTGATAACAACAGAAAAGATCTGGTGGAAAGGATGGAAGTTTGTGCAAGAAAGAAGCAAGGTAGTTTGAATGTTATAGGGTTGGTTGAGAGGAACCAAGCTCAAATGATCAATATGTTATGAAATCTATGTAACAATGAATATAGTTTGCAGATTAAATGGTTTCACACCTATTATGTTAAGAGCGACAATATAATGATGGTCTCAATCCGTGCTAGTTACTCTTGGATCCTCGGGAAAATCTTGCAGCAGAGGGAGACTGTGGTTAGATTACAAGAGTGGGATCAAGTTATATAGAGCAGAAAATTCCGAACTAAGGTTTTCTACTATGCATTTCTAGAGAACAATCAACCTGTTCAATGGAGGTGTCTCTTCTATGATAATGTTGCTAGGCCAAGAGCCTTCTTTGTTCTTTGGCTTGCTTGTTAAAATAGACTTGCAACCAAAGATAGGATGCAAAGATTTGGTATGCTGGCTAATAACAATTGTTGTTTTTGCACAGTTATTGAAACTTTGGATTATCTCATGTTTGAATGTGACCAAATGAAGGTGGTGTGACATACTATATTGAATTAGTTACAGGCACAACACAATCCAGAAAATTGGAAGAGTGAATTGAAGTGGATTATTCAAAGATGTAGGGGCAAGAATTGGAAAGACATGGCTATTAGAACTGCATTTGTAGAGACAATGTACGAATGCAGGAAAGTTAGGAATGACAAGATTTTTTGTAATGGTACATACCAAGATAACATAGGTCAAAAAGTCATAGATACTATATTATATAGACTTTGGACAAAACCCATAATGCGTGTACATGTTTCTCACTTGATGATGAGTTAGGTTTTGGGTGTCCTTATAGGCTTTATTTGTTTTTTTAGCTAGATCCTTAAGATCGTTTATACATATTTGTTTTGGTTATATAATAATATATCATTCTATTTCCAAATAATAATAATAATAATAATAATAATAATAATAATAATAAAATTTTAAGGTTGTTTATAATACTTGCTTTAAGATTTGGTTTATATTTCCAGACTTCATTTCTTTTTTGTTTTAATTTACAATTTATTTTCAATTTGTAATTCTTATTTTCTTACTTTTTTCATCGGACTTTGCATTTCATTTTATAATATATTTTCGGTTTATCTTAAAAAACCTAGTTAATCTTGCTTATAACTAAATATGTAGGAAATATTTCAAACTAACATTCAACCCATTCAAGTAGGGTGTAATCGGTTCTATTTAGACTGATCTTTGATAAAAAATGTCCAAATAGATGTTATTTTCATTAGATTGGTCTGGTTCGGTTTTTAGTGTTTTTAACAAATGGAATCGAACCAAACTAATCAATTTGCTTCAGCTCGGTTGATCGGTTTGTAATATTTTTTTCCAAACACTATATTTGTTTGTGTATTCTCTACTATTATATTTTTCGATGTATTTTCTACTTATGTTTCTTTAAAATTTACATTTTATGTAATCTACTTCTCACCATTATAGAAAATCATGCAATCTTTAGAAACAATGACATTTGGAACTTTAAATATAGGATAAACCACTTCATTTTTAATTATGTCTTTTGTCTCTTATCAAATTCTCTATTTAGGTGTTTAGAAAATTTCAAAAGATGTTTGTTCAATGTTAAAGGTTCCATTTTTAAAACTATTACATGCATAAACTTTTCTCAAAAGATACATGTATCCTTATTATTGTTGCAATATCTCATATACCCTTAAATGCTCAATTGGTTGTTAATTGAGATCAACTGAGTTCCTATGTACTCTATCTCTTGTCAGTTAGAATAGTTTGAGCTTATGAGTTCTGTGGTTTTTGGTTTGGCAGCAATTTTGTTAAAACAAGTTCATAGCAAGATGTTGATGTTGAGACAAATGTCTTGACAGGTCAGTCAGATATCATGTTTAACATGATGTTGGGACATGTGGCAAGACATGTTATACAAGAAGTTTAGGGCTGGGACGATTTTGTATTTAAAGTGTGAGATTTGATAGTATTTTAATTCACACTGTGTCGCAATCCAAGGAGGGATATTTTAGGAACTTCTGTCTTGACAGATTTGCTTGTATTTCATAAAAAGGATCTTGGAGCCTTTTTAGGAAACTTTCTATTCAATTCCTATTTATGTGCAGAAGATCTTGCAGAAGATTTGAAGCTGTTATTTTGTGATTTACGTTTTATTTAATTGAAGAGGCCAAGCCCATGCTGATCTGAAGGCTATTTAAAAAGGAGTTCTAAACCTAAAGAAGAATAGAAGCCGTGTATTGAAAGAAAGAGTATTAGGGTTTAAAGAGTTTTTTTCTTTGTTATTTGTTCTTTGTGATCCTCTTTTAAGTCTTTTGACATTTGAGTTGAACTGTTTTGTTTGTGCATTTGTGAGCCATTCATGTACTCCTTAGGTACTTGAATTGGACCGAGTTTTGAGTTGTAATCACTCATAAGCTTTTAAGCAAAGAGTGGATTTTTGGTGTCTTTGGAAGTGTGACTTTCAGTTTTACTTATTGTTGAGTTTGTCACTGTTGTGTGACTGGTGAGAAGTGAGAGGGGTCTCATATCTATGAGTTCCTAGGTAGAAGTTAGCACGAGTAGTGATTAAGTGAGAAACTTGTAAACCTATGGGTGTTTGTTGTGGCTTTGAACCAATATTATTATAGTGGATTTCCTTCTTAGCTTGGATGCCCCCAGATGTAGGTGATGTTGCACCGAACTGGGTTAACAATTGAATGTGTTATTATTTACATTCAAGCTTTTATTTTTCTGCATAAGTGTTGTTTGTTGTCTTGATCTCAGTGTCCTGACATTTGTCTTGACATCTGGTATCTGTGTGCCAAAATTTCAATTGGCCTCAGAGTAGGTCACCCTATTCTGTTTTGGGTGAGCTCCAGTGAGATATCCTTTCTGCTATCATGGACAAGGAAGTAGGAGGGAATGTGAAAAAACCTCATATCTTGGATGGAACTAACTATGACTATTGGAAGGCACGCGTGGTGGCCTTCTTAAAATCCATGGATAGAAAAGCTTGGAAAGCTATCATCAAGGGTTGGGAACATCATGTGATTAAAGATAAAGATGAGATGGAAAATCTGAAGCTTGAAGAGTATTGGACCAAGGAAAAAGATGAGTCTGCTCTTGGAAACTCTAAAGCCTTGAATGCCCTATTCAATGGAGTTGACAAAAACATGTTTAAGTTAATTTACACATGCACTGTAGCCAAGGATTCTTGGAAATTTCTCAAGACAACTCATAAAGTTACATCTAAGGTGAAGATGTCTAGGCTTCAGTTGCTCACTACCAAATTTGAAAATCTAAAGATGATGGAGGATGAGAGTATCCATGCCTTTCACATGAATGTCCTTGAAATAGCTAATGCCTTTAGTGCTCTAAGAGAGAAAATATCAGAAGAAAAGCTGGTTAGGAAGATTCTCAGGTCTCTTCCCAAGAGGTTTGATATGAAGGTAACAACCATAGAAGAAGCCTAAGATATCAGCATGATGAGAGTTGATGAACTTGTGTATTCACTTCAAACTTTTGAATTTACCATTAATGACACAGCTGAAAAGAAGAATAAAAGCTTAGCTTTTGTTTCCAACACAAAAGATGGAGTGGGAGAATGTGATTTAGACATTGATGAAGGTATGTCAAATGCCATTGTTATACTTGGAAGACAATTCAACCAAGTGCTAAAGAGAATGGAGAGGAAGTCAAGACCCAATGTCCAGAACATCAGTCCTGACACTAGAAGAAACTATGACTCTCAAAGAAAAATTAGAACAGAAGAAAATTCCAATCAGAATATAGGGGTTAAATGCCATGAATGTGATGGATTTGGACACATTAGAGTACATTTCCCAACCTATCTCAATAAACAACATAAAGGGCTGACTATTTCTTGGTTTGATGATGAAAGTGAAATTGAGGATGAATTTTCCAAACATGTTACTACTCTAACTGGAAGATGGGCATCTGATGTAGATTCCTGTGATGAATAAAACTCTTATAGTGAACTGGCTGCTTCTTACAAAGATCTGTGTATCAGAAGTGACAAGCAACATGAAGTTATCTCTCAGCTTCAGATTGAGAAGGAAGAATATTTGTCCAACATCTATAGTCATCAGAATGAAGTAACCATGTTGACCTCCAAACTTGAAAATATGACCAAGTCTGTGAGAATGTTGAATAATGGTTCTAACATGTTAGACGGAATTCTTCAAGTTGGAAAAAGGGATGGTGACTTAAAAGGCATATGGTTTGATTATCAAACTCTGAAAGGAGATCCTAAGGTTCCAGAATTCTTCAAGTTGGAAAAAGGGATGGTGACTTAAAAGGCATATGGTTTGATTATCAAACTCTGAAAGGAGATCCTAAGGTTCCAAAATTTATCCCTACTATAAATAAGCAAGAGCCAATGATTTCAAAATAAATGTTTCAACGTCGTGCCAGACATCAGAATTCTCAAGCAAGAAGGAAGGCCTTGCATTGGAGATGTCATTACTGTGGTAGATTTGGGCATATCAAGCCCTACTATTTTAGACTGTATGGATATCCAAGGTCTTATATACAGCCCAAGATTAATCATGAAGTGATTAAGATTACAAAGAAATGGGTTCCCAAAGAAGCTGTCACTTCACTTATTGCTCATACATCTCTTAGAGCTTCAGCTAGAGAAGACTGGTATTTTGATAGTGGATGTTCTAGACACATGACTGGTGTTGAGGGCTTCCTGGTCAACATTAGGTCTCACTCTACTAGCTAGCCTGTTCAGGATTCCCTAGCCTTGAGAATGTGCTACTGTTAAAAGTATTGACTGCCAACTTAATAAGCATAAGTCAGTTATCTGATCAAGGGTTGAAATTCAATTTCTCTAAGTTTGAATGTGTGGTGACTAGTGAGAAGGATGAAGTTTTGATGAGGGGAGTCAGATCTAAGGATAATTGTTACTTATGGACACCTCAATCAACAAAATGCTCTCCTACATGTTTGATGTCTAAAGAAGATGAAGTTAACATGCGGCACCAAAAGCTTGGTCATTTACATATGAAAGGTATGAAAAGATTGTGTCTACAGAAGCTATCAGAGGAATTCCCAAGCTCAGGATAGAGGAAGGAAGAATTTGTGGTGAATGTCAAATTGGAAAGCAAACAAAGATGTCCCATCCAAAGATCCAACATCTGACTTCTTCAAAAGTGTTGGAACTTCTTCACATAGATTTGATGGGTCCTATGCAAGTTGAAAGCCTTTGGGGTAAGACGTATGCCTATGTAGTGGTTGATGATTTCTCAATATTCACCTGGGTGCACTTTATTAAAGAAAAATCAGATGTGTTTGATGTTTTTGAGGAATTATGTCAAAGGCTTCAAAGACAAAAGGAAAGCAAAATTGTAATAATTAGGAGTGATCATGGAAAAGAGTTTGAGAATAACAAGTTTGATGATTTCTGTTCCTCAGAAGGTATTATCCATGAATTTTCTTCTCCCATCACTCCTAAGCAAAATGGAGTGGTTGAAAGAAAAAATAGAACTTTTCAAGAGTCTGCTAGAATCATGCTTCATGCTAAACATCTACCTTATCATTTTTGGGCTGAAGCTATAAATACTGCATGCTATATTTATAATAGGGTTACCTTGAGAATTGGTACCTCAACTACACTTTATGAATTGTGGAAGGGAAAGCCTACTATCAAGTACTTCCATATTTTTGGGAGCAAGTATTATATTTTGGCTGATCGTGATCAAAGGAGGAAGATGGACCCCAAAAGTGATGAAGGGATATTCTTAGGTTACTTCACAAATAGTAGAGCCTATAGAGTGTTCAACACTAGAACCAAGGTAATGATGAAGTCTATTATTGTTGTAATAGATGGCTCAACTATAGAAAACCAGGAAGATGTTGAAGATGATGTTGAAACATCACCACAGGTGACTGCCATTGCACATAATGATGCTGATAATAACAATAACAATGAACCTGCTGCCGTGGAGGATGATGGAAATCAGGAAAATAAAGGGCCCTCTATCAAAATTCAGAAGGATGGTCCCAATGAACTCATAATAGGAAATCCTAATGAAGGGATTATTACTAGATCAAGGGAGGTGGTATCCAATGCTTGTTTTGTCTCTAATATTGAACCAAAAAATGTGAAAGAGGCTCTAATTGATGAATTTTGGATAAATGCCATGCAAGAAGAATTGGAGCAGTTCAAGAGGAATGAAGTTTGAGATTTGGTTCCTGGACCTAAGGGAACAAATATCATTGGCACAAAGTGGGTTTATAAGAATAAATCTGATGAAAATGTAGTGGTTACCTGAAACAAGGCCAGAGTTGTGTCTCAAGGGTACACTCAAATTGAGGGTGTTGATTTTGATGAGACCTTTGCTTCAGTTGCTCCCCTTGAATCCATAAGACTATTACTAGGAGTGGCATGTTTGCTGAGATTCAAACTGTTTCAGATGAATGTGAAAAGTACCTTCTTGAATGGGTTCTTACAAGAAGAGGTGTATGTTGAACAACCAAAATGGTTTGTTGATCCCACATTTCCAAATCATGTGTACAAGCTGAAGAAGGCACTTTATGGTCTAAAGCAAGCCCCTAGGGCTTGGTATTAAAGGCTGACAAAATTCCTGGCCAACAATGACTATAGAAGAAGGAATAGACAATACCTTATTTGTTAAAGAAATGGATGGCAAGATCATGATTGCTCAGATATATGTGGATGGTATTTCCTTTGGTGGGATGTCAGACCAAATAGTCTAACATTTTGTCAAACAGATGCAATCTAAATTTGAGATGAGTCTTGTGGGCGAATTAACCTACTTTCTTGGGCTGCAAGTCAAGCAAATGGAATACTCTATATTCATATCTCAAAGTAAGTATGCAAAGAATATAATGAAGAAGTTTGGGATGGAGAATGCCAGTCACAAGAGAACACCTACTCCTACTTACTTGAAGCTCTCTAAAGATGAAAAGGGTGTTAATGTGGATCAAAGTCTCTACAGAAGCATGATAGGTAGCTTGTTATACCTTACATCCAATAGACCTGACATTACATTTGCAGTAGGTGTTTGTGCAAGATATCAAGCTGAACCTAAGATGAGTCACATCAATCAAGTGAAGAGAATATTGAAGTATATAAATGGCACATGTGACTATGGCATGTTATACTCTCATGGATCTGATTCCATGCTGATGGGATATTGTGATGCAGATTAGGCAGGTAGTGCTGATGATAGAAAAAGTACCTATGGCGGATGCTTTTTCTTGGGAAACAACCTTATTTCTTGGTTTAGTAAGAAGCAGAATTGTGTGTCCCTATCCACTGTTGACGTTGAGTATATTGCAGCAGGAAGCAACTGTTCTCAGCTACTCTGGATGAAGCAGACCCTGAAGGAGTACAATGTTAAGCAGGATGTCATGACATTATACTGTGACAACTTGAGTGCTATCAACATCTCCAAGAATCCTGTTCAACATAGCAGGACAAAGCATATTGACATTCGTCATCATTTTATCAGGGAGCTTATTGAAGACAAAGTAGTCATTCTGGAACATGTAGCCACTAAGAAGCAACTGACTAATATCTTTACCAAGACTTTGGATGCAAATGAGTTTGAGAAACTAAGGGGTGAACTGAGAATTTGCATTTTTGAAGAATTATAGCAATTAGTCTTGATTATGGAGGATACTAGGCATATGAGAAAGTTGGTGTCAAATTTATGCCTAAAAGGGGGGGGGGGGGGGGGGGGGGGGGGAGTAGTGGTGATGGTAGTATGGAGCATGGGATTAATGATGATCCCTACTTATCTATATCTTCTTTTGTGTTGCTGGAAGGTCGTTGCTGGTGGTGCTGGGATGTCATTCTATATGTTCTGACATCAATTCATCATGTATCTGGGAGTTGTGTGGTAGTGTCCTTAAGGAGGAGCTTTGTGACAGGGGGGTTCTGCTACTGTTTCTGTGACGTCAGACAATATGTCTTGACATTAGTTTTGTTTGCTGAATTGTTGGGTATGCAATTCAGGGGGAGTTCTTGCTGTTTGGTGATGAAGTTTTTTAAAGTTTTTTTTTGGCTTGTTGTGAAAGAGTTTATTTCTCTCTATGTGATTCTGATTTTTTATTTCCGCCGTGTGTGCCTCTTAGTTGATTTGTTCTATTGGATTGCTGTTGTATCTGAATGTTCTCTAGTATTTCATGCAAAGGTTCTTTTAGCCAAAATTTGCCAAAGGGGGGAGATTGTAAGTTATGTGGTTTTTGGTTTGGCAACAATTTTGTTAAAATAAATTCACAGCAAGATGTTGATGTTGAGACAGATGTCTTGACAGGCCAGTCAGACATCATGTTCAACATGATGTTGGGACATGTGGCAGGACATGTTATACCATAAGTTTAGGACTGGGACGATTTGGTATTTAAAGTGTGAGATTTGATGGTATTTTAATTCACAGAGTGTCGCAATACAAGGAGGAATATTTTAGGAACTTCTGTCTTAACATATTTGCTTGTATTTCATAAAAAGGATATTGGAGCCTTTTTAGGAAACTTTCTATTCAGTTCCTATTTATGTGCAGAAGATCTTGCAGAAGATTTGAAGCTGTTATTTTGTGATTTGCGTTTTATTTAATTGAAGAGCCTAAGCCCATGCTGATTTGAAGGCTATTTAAAGAGGAGTTTTAAACCAAATGAATAGGAGAAGCCGTGTATTAAAAGAAAGAGTATTAGGGTTTAGAGAGTTTTTTTTTCTTTTTTATTTATTCTTTGTGATCCTCTCTTATGTCTTTTGACATTTGAGTTGGACTGTTTTGTTTGTGCATTTATGAGCCATTCATGTACTCCTTAGGTACTTGAATTGGACTGAGTTTTGAGTTGTGATCACTCCTAAGCTTTTAAGCAAAGAGTGGATTTTTTGGTGTCTTTGGAAGTGTGACTTCCAGTTTTACTTATTGTTGAGTTTGTCATTGTTGTGTGATTGGTAGGAAGTGAGAGGGGTCTCATATCTAGGAGTTCCTAGGTAGAAGTTAGCATAGGTAGTGATTAGGTTAGAAGCTTGTAAACCTGTGTGTGTTTTCTGTGCTTTGAACTAATACGATTATAGTGGATTTCTTTCCTGGCTTGGATGCCCCCAGATGTAGGTGATGTTGCACTGAACTGGGTTAACAATTGATTGTGTTTTTGTTTACATTCAAGCTTTTATTTTTCTTCATAAGTGTTGTTTGCTGTCTTGATCCCAGTGTCCTGACATTTGTCTTGACATCTAGTATCTGTGTACTAGAATTTCAGAGCCTCTATGTGCTCTAAATGTTGTTAGTTGGGACCAATAGAGTAATTAGTGAACTCTGAAGGGATCAATCTTTATTAAAAGAGAAGGACCATTTTTTATAAGTATAAGAGGGGACATTTTGGTAACATTAATAATTGGTTAATTGGTACTAGATGACAAAATATCAATTGAGATATTTTGTATCACTACTTAATGGCGCTTAGCGTGCTATGATGGCACTTAGCGCAAATACAGTCACTTTCTGGGAAATTTTCTAGCATTGATGGTGCTTAGCGCGCTATGATGGTACTTAACGCGGCTGAATGGTTTGTGTGTTTTTCCCTCTTCACTGTTTGTGGTATACTTGAGTTCCGTAGCTCCATTTGACGCACAATTGGATGTTGGAAAGCTCTTTCAATGCTCTATTAGATAGTGAACGAAAAAAGTGATTATATGTCAATGATTGATAGGATAATGGTGATAACTAATATGTGAAATATGATGAAGTGAAAGTGTGATGGCATTGTTTATTAGAGTTTAATGGGACATGTTAGGATATTATGTGTGTTTTGTGTATGCTTATGATTATGCCATGATTGTTGTTTGCATATTGGTTATGCATATTATGAATCATATTATGATGTATATATATTATGAGTTTTTGCTTTGTTGAATGAATACCGTGATTCATGTTCCACCATCATTCAAGAACTATGAATTCAATGGATATGAGACTTGAGGCATTGGAAAGATAACCCAATGGGCTATTGCATTGTGATGAGAGACCATGAATTAACCAAGGATGCTTGGTGGAGGATAGTAATAATTATATGCCTTATGTGTTTCATGTATAGGAAGCAGAGATTATTAAAGTGGATGTGATCATTTGGAATCCGAAGTCCATGCGTATGTTAAAGTATGATACAAGGATCCGTGACCCGTGTCAATAATCCTAGACGTAGGGTTGGCTGAGGAAAGATACCTTGATGTGGTTTCTGATTAATGATTGTTTGAGTTGATGAACTTAAGAGACAAGTTTCTATACATTGCGAATATCCTTTGGACACTTAAGTCTTAGCTATCTTGTGTGGATGATACACAAGTAACGAGAGATGAAGACTTGAGTTAGATTTTGATTAGAAAACCCTGTAGAGCCGAGTGGAGCCATAGGATAGGGGAACTCACTAAGATTATTATCTCACCCCAACACTGTTGTTGCTTGTCAGGTATTGTTTGGAATTATATTACACAAGAGGTGTGCATTGATGTTTCAAGGGAAGCTTTTATTGTGATCTTCCACTGTAGATTTAGTACAATTGTAGATATTGTACATAGGTCTTAGATTTTATTTTTTTAGGCTTTATTGTATAACATGTGACATATATGTATTTAGTTTGGACATGTGTATATAATGATGCCATTACGGCCTTATGTTGTGTCAGTACCAAAAATTAACGTTTGTATGATATTATTCTAGATATATACTATACGGGTTGTTACAATGTCTTGTACAACCAAGTATTAGAAAGAGGTCCATTAGGTTTTCTTTTTAATACCTCTGTATCTTCTAGAAATGTACATTTAGTTGTTCCTAATTGTATTGGTGTTTGAGCTTGAGATATTTGTTCCTCTTTTTTTGTTGGAATGATGGCATTTAAAGGAGAAGGGATTGATCCGCCTGTTGTAGAAGAATCAGCTTATGTGCTGCTCTCTATGACACTTCCACTTGCCATTTTGCTCAATTTTAAATTACCAGTAACAAAAGAAAACTTGGTAAGAACACTAGAAACAAATAAATTTAACAACTTTGTAAGAACACTTTCAATATAACACTAAAACAAGTAATTTCAAAGTATAAAATGAAGTTTTAACAAAAGCAAACAAATAAAATTTTAACAACGTAGACACAAGATCAAAAGAATATGCTCAAAAGTATAAACAAATAAACAGATTTGGATTCATTAACCACTAAAAAATTAAAACACAAGACATTATACAACTAACCAAGTAAAACATGATAACTAAATAACAATTTTTCATAAAATCAAATCAAATCTTTCATAATCAGATATTAAGGGGGTTCATCCATGTTAAAGGAAGAAATAGACATAAAGTGAAGCTTTATAATTTTTTCTTTGATAGCAACAACAATTATAATGATGTACTTAACCATTTTTTCTTAATAAATTAAGTTTTTATGATAAGAAGGTTGAGCTTAATAAAAAATTGAATAAAATTTAAGGGGATAATTATAGCCTTAGATCTAGTTCATTAGTTTGACAGTTTCTAAATTATAAAATCGAGAATCAAACTAAGTCACACTAATTTTTATTAGTTGGATCCAATTTTTAAACTGAACCAAACAAATCTGTTTAGAACGTTTTAAAGTATAAATTTTAATTGATTAAAACTTAAATAATTCTTACAAAATTTATGCCATATTTACATTAATTAAGTGAATTTACATTGATTAAGTGTAACTCATTTTAATTCCAATTAATTAGTGAGAATACTATCAATATAACTACTTTAAATTAGTTTAAGCTAGTTATGTAGATAATTAAAGGTTGTTAGTGTCGATATTCTTTACCCCTTTGTGTGTGTGTGTATATATATATATATATATATATATATATATATATATATATATATATATATATATATATATATATATATATATATATATATATATATATATATATATATATATATATATATATATATATATAATATCCTATGAGAATGTTATTCTTATGTGAAAACATGAGAATAAATCTGAATCATTAGATTTTAAAATAAATGGTAGAAATTATGTATGGTTTTTGTTTTTCTCTCTCCTCCATTATTAAAATAAATGATGGAGGAGAGAGAAAAAAAACTGACACATAATCTCTACCATTTGTTTTAAAATCTAATGGTTCAGATTCATTCTCATGTTCTCACATACAAATGACATTCTCATATGATACGTTCCATATATATATATATATATATATATATATATATATATAATTAGTTTATATTAGAGAGTATTTAGGTAACAAATTTAATGTAATAATAATGAAGAATTTTTCTTTCCAAATCATCTACTCTTGAAATATCAACATGGTATTAGAGCTCATTGAGCTATGGTGATCAAATTCTTCTTTTTCTTTTTCGTTAAGATTTTGAACATTCTCCTTTCATCGCGTTTTTTCTTATGGATCACCAAAGTTATTTCAATTTTGCAACAAACTCTGCAAATCCCCACTATCTATATCCAAATGGAAGTCATCCGTTAATTCTTGTTGCTCTACCTTTGGATAACAAGAACTATCACATTTGGTCTAGATCAATGCACATTGCGTTGATTTCGAAGAACGAAAAGAAGTTCATTGGTGGTTCATTTTCCAAACCTTCCGCTTCTGATATGTTATTTGCTTAATTGATTTATTACAAAACTATGGTTTTTTTTGATTCAACGATCAATTTCTGAATCAATTGTGAAATCTGTTCTATGGATCGATACTGCGGTAGGAGTTTGGAAGAATCTTCAAGTTAGGTTTTCGAAGATTGACATTTTCCACATCCTAGACATTGAAGAAGAACTTTATCGCTTTCGCCAAGGTACTCTTGATGTTTATGAATATTTTAATCAATTGAAAATGTTCTGGGATGAACTAGATAATTATTGTCCCCTTCCTTGATATCAACTACTAGAACTTAAATTTAGTTCAAGCAAGGTTGAGAGAATATTGCTAGAGTATTGTTTAGAACTAAAGCCTATTCAAGCTCCTCGTAGGGCCTCTGACAAAACAAGCATGTGTAGTACAATTAATTATAATCTTAAATGGCCAACTCAAGCTCCTACCCATAACTCTAGTGTGAGAAGTGTTACTTGTATAAAGGTAACAATGAGTCAGAGGTTCTATCACAAAAGCTGCCAACATATAACCAAAGTGATCAAAGTCTCATTATAAAGGCACAGGGGTGCTTTACAAATATCAATGATGAACACATAAGGAAATCAAAACTCCACAGCGCCAACACACACACACATGCACACATGCGGGTGCACACACACAGACGTGTGCGCACACAAACACACACATAGAAACAGAACACAAAGTGACAAATACCGATTCACCTCCCCTAGGTAGCTAGCTACTCTAGAGGTGGCGAGTCCATTATACACCGACCTAGAACCAGGTTTTATATGGGAGTCAGTGTAGGGGTATCGACCCTTTGCCATACATGGTTCCCAGGGATCAATAAGATTTCGAGCACATTCTTGGAGGACAAGCTGTATCCTAGAGAAATGAACTCGGGACTAAAAAGAATATCACATTACCAGGTAAAAACAATGGTAAGTGACAAAATTAAAATATACATTGTAGGTTATGAGCAATAAAGCTTACTTATTCATTGGATACACACATATCGGGTACAAGCACGTAGGTCAACAAAGATTATTCGACTAGTCCACCAAGAGAAGCACTTTCCCATATTCAAATGCCTGGTCAAGGAGGACTCGCTCTCAATAGATTGACCCAATAGGGTAAAAATGTTCCACCTACTTCAAGCCACTCTTAAAAGAGTCTCGAGTGTTAAGTAACTCTCTTTTAATGACTTTTCATACTCCACTGACAATGCAATGCTCTCAAGACGCATCTCACGAAGATCGTCCTCAGCCTTCTTCCGACCTTCTTGAGTCTCCTTCAAAGACACCTCAAAATCTTTTATCCTTTTTCGGGCAGGACCCAAAGATGCATGAGTAGAAGCGAAAGCTCGGTTATTCTATATCACCTCCCGAGCAACCAACTTCACCTTCTCGACCAGAGTGTTGAGATATCCGAAAGGTTCCACAACAACCTCTATTCCAAAAAATGAGGAAGATGTTGCCAGAATCTACTTTAGACACCAATTTTACTCAACAAGTAAGGGCATCAACCCGCTATTTGAGCATCTCTTTCTCCATCCAAAGAAGGTGAAATAGGTAAAGTTATCTTTGTCTGACAGATCCAAAGACTAGAACGAGAGATGCTTGATGGGTGTGGTATGCCAACTCCAATAACTCCCCCTGGAGATATTTTTCATACTTATTCAAGAAATAAGAATTAGGTTCTTCAGATACAGAAGATCGAAACTCCGTGGTTTTCTTTGGGCCAGACGAGCTAAAAGCACATAAGGCAACCTAGATGGAACCGACACATCCTCATCAGTAGACCTCAACAGATGACACTGATAAGTGGCATTTCTACATGATGTTCTTCAAGTTCAAAGATAAGAACTGGACTTCCCCACCCTCAGGACCCGACAAGCGTAGAACATTATCCACCACGACCATGATGGGCGTCACCCATATGACAATTAAACAGTCAGTGCCTTGCAACGAGCACAATTTCCCTCATACTGTCAGCGAGTGACGAGCAAGCATACCCAGGGGCGATGACCGTCATGTTCGTGACGGGCCAACCTTCAGACATGTTTTGACTGATTTTGATGTTTGACTCAATTTTTTCGTAGAGGTTTTGATCCCTCAACATATTTCATACGGTTAAGTAATAATTTTTGAGAAAAGAGTTCTATTTGTTTATGGTCAATTTAATTAATAGCCCCTTCGTAATAGGTGGTGTTGAATTTGATAGTTTAGGTTCAAGGTGAACCAGTGTTTTAGCCATAACCGATAATGTTGAAATGTTTAGGTTCATGACAACTAGTGTTAGCCTTAACCGACAGTGTTAATATTGGAGTAGGAGGTTTGGATATAGAATTGCATTTGTTTGTAACATCATGCATCATTTATATCATATTTAGCTTAGGACTTTGGTTCAATATTTAAGACTTCAGTCCATTGTTAGGATCACTCAGGTGCATACCTCTGAATCCAATGTTGGTACCACATGCATATGATTAGAGGAGATAATCATTTCATATTTAACCATGTTAATTGTATAACAGCATTGACAATGAGTGATATTGTATACCATCCTTTCTATTTTTACACCATTTAATTTATGGAATGTATTCTCACCTTTCTTGTTTTCCATGTTTTTATAGATGTACTTTATGCAGATAATTCCCACATTGAGACTGATGAGTGATAGCTGTTGTTTTATGGAGGATGGCGTAGTTGGCCTCTTCAGTTGTTTTGCTTCTATTTTATATTTTCGCTAGACATTGTTGGCTATTAGTGTATTTCATATTTTTTTTATTATATTGTAACATCAGGTTGAGAATACTTTGCTATGTCTTACAATTTGTTTTAAACTGAATTACTATGCTATGTTTTGAATTTAATTTTACACCTTTGAAATGAAATTTTAATGTTTTTCAATGCGACACCCTTATCGCATCTTCATGTTTTCCAAGATGTTTTATAAATTGTTTATTGGAGTTTTGGGTGTTAGAAGCGACGTGATATATAGCCCCATTAAGTCCCAGTTGCCCATTTATTAAAATGTGCATCCATTGTATATATCACCCCCCTACGAAAAAGTGGGAAATGACATGTAGCTATCCCGAAACGGTATGGGATAGGAAGTCAAAAGGGGGAAGCCATAATCTCTAGAGTAATAGGGGAAGTAACTACCCATACCTCACGCTTCTGAGGGAAAGTGATGATTTCACTACTTTCTTGAAACCTAAGATCCAATCCTAAGAGGCCTATATAAATATCTTAACTGCAGAGTCTAAAATCATCTCATTCATTATGAATAGACCATATACATAGTTTCTCATCATTCTTATGTGAGTTTTCTCTAACATCACAAGAGCCTAAAAACCCTCTAATAACCTTACACCACAAGGGGTTATCACCTGTTGTACTTTTAGCAAGCATGTAATACCCCGCATTTGAAAAAATGCTCTAAATAATATTAGTTGATATCAACTGGGTTCCGGTGTGCTCTGAGAGTTATTTATTGAGATAATTAGAGCAACCAATGAGATCAGATTTGATTTAATTAATATAATCCGACTCTAAGGTTTTATTAATTGGTACATTATAGACATTTTGGATTGGACATTTACTAAGTTAGTCTTACTAACTTCTCTTGTTACCTCTTTGTGCCTTTCGTTCAATTTTGTGGGAAAAGTGATATAAAGGAAAAAGAAAGGAAAGAAAAAGATAGTAAGAGAAAAGGGAAAGAAGAATAGTGAGAAAGAAGAGAAAGAAGGGAGAAAGAAGAAGAAACCCTAGAAGAAGAGGAAACTTAGCCATTCATCATCAAATCATCTCATCTTCATCATCGACAAATTCTTCATCATCTTCTAGAGGTGGGTTCTAGGTAGAAACTCAATGTTAGAGTTATTGGATAGAATGGTAGAAGTTAGGTTTATTGTGTTATTGTTTCCATTCTCTTAAAGATACATGATTCTTGTTGTGTTCATGATATTTCTACTTGAAATGTTGTTCTTATGCTTTAATATATTGGTACCATGTTGGATTGACTTTGTGAAGGAGTGGGGTGAAGAAACCCCTTGAAACTGCCTTATTTTATGCAGAGAAATTATGGAAATCGCAGAGCTCGCACAATGAGGTGAAGGCGAACGTAACAGTCTGTTATGCTTGTACTGCGAGCTGAAGGCGAGGCGAAGGCAAACATTCGCCTAGGGCTCGCACAACGACCACTGAGCGCTTTTGCTACTGCCTCTAAATTTTCCTGTCTCGCCCAGAGTTCGCACAATGAACTCAAGGCGAAGGGACCTCGCATGGCCTTCGCAGTGCGAACCTGACAGTGTCTTTCATACTTTTTTTTATGCTTTCTTGGTTGTTTCACATACAGGTTTATTGTTACTATATCTTGTTTACATCAATTATTTTGAGTAATATGCATGTGGATTTGTGGATGGTGGATTGATTAAAATAATGATGGGTTAATAGTGAATTTCACCCCTGCAATGTTAGCGAATTTTGCTTTTCCCCCCTCCCTGCCTTTTGGCAGCGGTTTTTTCAAAAAAACCGTTGCCAAAACCTGCCTTTGACAACGGTGGGGGGTAAACCGAAATACGCTCATATGGCAGGGGGTTTCATATAATTAACCCAATAATGATTATGTGATTAAAAAGGATTA
The DNA here is from genome assembly GCA_022829125.1 of Lathyrus tuberosus. Classification (NCBI taxonomy): domain Eukaryota; kingdom Viridiplantae; phylum Streptophyta; class Magnoliopsida; order Fabales; family Fabaceae; genus Lathyrus; species Lathyrus tuberosus. The sequence goes on from JALAZF010000237.1 coordinate 2,244,417, forward strand.
AGAAAAATTGAGGAAAACCTTATCACAATTCAATGTAATGACCTAGTGATGTAATTAGGAAATGATAGATGACTTAGATGACAATTCTTGTGCATTTGATGCCTAGGTGTACATCCTTGACAAGTAGTTCTCTAACGGTGAGGTGAGACATTATATGGAACATGTGTTGATCTTTGTGAATAAGTTGTATGTGGCCTTGTGATTGTCGAATACAATCATGTTTGTGTATGTGATCACATAGTCGGAAGCAATCCCTTGAGATATGTTGTTTCAAGAGTAGAGGCTTATATAGAAAGCTCCTCTGGAATGTATGCAATATTCATTAATAAGTATCCGTGACCCATGTCGATAACTCTTGTGTAGGGTTGGCTAGGGAAAGTTACTTATTAGATAGGTATCCGTGACCCGTGTCGAGAAATTTTGTGTACGGTTGGCCGGGGAAAGTTACCTATGAGCTAGATATCTGTGACCCGTGTCAAGAACTCTTATGTGGGTTGGCCGGGGAAAGATATCTATAATACAAGGATCCGTGACCCGTGTTGATAAATCAAGATGTGGGGTTGGTCGGGGAAAGTGTTGGAGCGGTAAAGCGGCAAGCAAAAATTATTTTTGGAAGAGTTCCCTTCGGGATTTATGTCGTCTCCACATGGATCAGTGCGAGGGAAAGAATGTCGCCTGACAATCTCTACATCTCTAAGCTTGGGTTTAAATGGTTTGGGATAAAAGTGCAAAAGGAAAAACATAAAACAAGAAAATTAATACATCCTTAAGAAATGAGAAAACTCGTCAGGAGTTGTGTTTCGTTCTACCCATCATGTACTAAAAATTCTATGGATCAAATGCACGCCACCTAAATCACTCGTCAATATCATCATGTATCGCTCACAACAGAGGTTATGTCTAACGCAAAGTTGAGAGAACAACTGCATTGCCTCATCGGTGATGTCTCACGCAACTCGACAACACGGAGCATTAAGAATCTATACCCACATGAATATTAGACCTAAATCTATGTCTAGATTTAGAATCTAATCGATGTTCATCTTAGATCGAGTTCGAACCATATATGTCTATAGTAATCCAAACCCATTAAGTAAAAAATCAAAGATGACATCTCTAAAGAGTTATAAAAGAGATTTTATATAAAGATCCATAAATATACATACAATCAAGATAAAATTACATACAAAACCCCCAACAAATGAAAAATACATATAGAGGAAGGAAGAAGAACACAAATCTCACGGTTTGTCAACTCCGATTGAAGTGGATTCGACTCCGGATCGTCAAAATATACACTTCATGTGTTGTTTCTAAGCTAAATCTACTCAAGAATGTGTTTGATGAAGTTGGGGTAAAAATTTCCAAACAACATCACCTAAAAAATGTTGAAAAATGACTTAAATAGGCAAAAATGGGTTCCGTGTTCGCACGGCGAACGCCCGTTCGCCCATCAAACATATGTCACCTTAACTACTGCCAAAACAATGTTTTCCACGCTTCCAGGTAATTTTTGTTCTCCTTGAGTTCGCAGTGCGAACTCTTGGCGAATTCACTCGCCTCCAGTTCGCACAGCGAACATGACAGCAAACCAACACTTGTTTCGACCATAACTTTTGAACTGTAACTCCGTTTTACGCGCGGTCGGATGCGTTGGAAAAGTTATTCAATGCTCTATAAGACAATGAAAAAATATAATTTCTTGTATACATACCAAAATGAGAGAAAAACAATTAAACTCAATGATATTTACACGATGCACAATATATACACTATAATGTAAACTATACAACATATGCACAAAAGTTGAGGTTTATTGGTTGAATTAAGCCTATAAGTACCAATTATTCACACTAAAAATCAGTACATTTTAGAACTTATCAACTCTCTCCAACTCGAAGAATCAATCAACTCGAAGAAACAAAGGCAATAATCAAGAAATCATGCTCAACAAGTTTTTACAAACGAAAAACATACGTATGGTACAAATATCAAAAGTACATGCAAAGTAATGCTTACCACTAAACTACAACGATAACATGAAAATGAAACAACTCCTAAATACAAAACACATGTCAAAAATTCTAAGACAATACAATGTTCAAAAATGAATCACACCTAACACACACTTCATCGGTAGATGAAATAAAAAAACATGAGGGGCTTAACTCTCACCCAACAATCAAGCTAACAACAAGTTAAATTATGCATTCATCAAGAAAAAAAACTCATATTGAATAGTATAAAAGCAAAAATCACAAGGGCTTTAAGGGTTGTAATGTGGCTTGGGTAACGGACAATTGTTTTTCTCAAGGTAAAAGAAACAAAAACTTGCCTAATCAAATGAGAGTGATCATTTCTCACAATCTCAAGCACTCACAAATTCCAATCACCTTTTTCTCTTTTCCAAATTGTTACACCATTCCACACAACTTATTAGCACAACATTATTCTATTTTTTTTCAATTCTTTTTTCTTTTTTTTTTCTTTTTCTTTTTCACTTTTTTCTTTTCTTTCTTTTTCAAACTTTTTCTTTTTCTCAACCTCTTAGCAACCAACCTCTTCTCCCCAACTTGAATACAACCATACATAGTGACATGAATACTCCCAAACTTATCAGGCAAGGGTAAAAAAACTCAAATAACAAGTCATGGTTATAGTTCAAAAAAAGTATTAGAATCCATACAAAAATGGACTTAACACCAACATGGATTCTAACAAAGGCTCAAAGGGGGTAAGCAAATTCTCACTCACTCACAAGGTAGATTGACTATTTGGTCAATTGGTTATGCTCAAAATTAAAAAAAAAATGCCTTGATCACTTTAGTGCTATAATACAAATCAACACAAATACAAGATTAAACATAATAAAACCGAGTTAAACAAGAATGTTGGTCTCCAGCTTATAGGAAACAATGGAAAGCTCCTTACAAAAAGGGTTTAGTTCTAAAGTGATTAAAAACTAAACAAGTATGGCAAAAGAATGAATGATATGAAAATTGTACAAATGAAAAGTCTCCTAATCATGTTATGTTCTAGAAAGCGATAAACACAAACCTTAGCCATGCAACTCCTTTAAACTTTTCACCATTCCAAAATCTGTCATGTTCGCAGTGCGAACAATTATTCGCCTAGCGAACTCATTCGCCCCAGGTTCGCACAGTGAACTTAGGGCGAGCATGATAGTAACTCAAAAATTCTGGTTTTTCTACTTGTGGTTTATTACAACACTCTTTCACCATAACATTTTCTTGTTGAAACAATCAAACTTGAACAATCACAAAATGCATCCTCAAGCTAATAAAAAATAAAGCTTGAGAAAAAACACAAAAATTTCCTAACAACCAAACAAAATTGAATCAAACTAAATAAACATAAAGCTATACAAACTCAAAAACCATTGGGTTGCCTCCCAACAAGCGCTTGTTTCACGTCGTTAGCTCGACGCCTTTATTGTTCTTTGCTTGTAACTTCCTTACAGACATGTCGATGCTTTATCAAGACGTCAACCTAAAGAAAGTGTCCTAACCAAACACTTGAACAAACGTTACGGGAACAAAATATATACAACACTTGAACAAACATTATGGAAACCAATTATATACAAGGATTGGAAACAAAAGCAAAACAAGTATCTGTACAAGCATATATACAATATAAATAATTATGTACAAAGCTTAGAAATATAGAAGTTATCGTAATGCGACTCAATATCAAAACCAATCCCCGGCAACGACACCATTTTGTTGGAGCGGCAAGCAAAAATTATTTTCGGAAGAATTCCCTCCGGGATTATGTCGTCTCCACAAGGATCAGTGCGAGGGAAAGAATGTCGTTCGACAATCTCTACATCTCTAAGCTTGGGTTTAAATGGTTTAGGATAAAAGTGCAAAAGGAAAATGAAATTCTGGTATCAGATGTGTGATGTTAAGTGTGATGTCACAACAACACAATCTGCTAAATGAACCAGACAATAAAACAGCCAATCAACATAGTGAATTGTTCACCCAGTTCGGTCTAACTACCTACGTCTGGGGGCTACCAAGCCAGGGAGGAAATTCACTATTAGTAGTATTAAATTACAGACTCAACAATCCCAGTTGACAATCTCCTAACTTAATCACTACCCAATGACACTTCTACCTAAGAACCTCTTAGATATGAGATACCACTCACTCCCCCTTAACCACCTCAGTGATACAACTCAACGATTACAAAGTTCACAACTTGATCTTGCTTAAAAGCTTTGATCAAGAACAATACTCTCTTGCTTAAAAGCTTTAGAGAGGACAATTACAACTCAAACAAACTATACCAATTCAAGCATGAATGGCTTACAAAACACAAAAAAAAACTCTAACAATTGATACTCAGTATACACTCTCTAGTCTTCGTATCTTCCAAGTAGGGTTGTGGCTGCTTTAAATAGAAACTCAGACTTGGGCTTGGACTCCTCCAAATATCTGATTTGATTTGAATTTAAAAATAGATTTTATCTTCAAATATTTTCATATCTTTCAGCCCTAAAAACAACAACAAGATCTGCTCCATATCTGATTGCAACTGAATATATCTTTACCAAGATGTTCGCTTGCAATCTCTCCACCAGATCTCTCAAAACAAACTGATACACGCAGCCCTAACAAAACACAACAGACTGATGTTCTGATGTTCTGTCAACTGATGTCAAGACATCATGTTTAACATCAGCACACAAAACTGCAACCCTAAATAACTTAACATAAACTGAATGTTAAGAACTCATGTTAAGACATCAGACAAATGACATCTTCAACAACAACATTGTTTTACCAAAATTGCAGCCAATACAAGAACTAACAATCTCCCCCATTGGCTAATTTTGGCTAAAACAATCTCAGCCTACACCAGAGATACCAGCAGCGAAAAAAAAACAATACAAACAGCAGCAACAACTACCAAAGCTGCACAACACAAAACTCCCACTCAAAACAAGAACCACAGCAAACAGCTAGGTAACTCTCCCCCTTTTTAGCCACAATTGGCCAACCATCAAACAGTTAGTCCCTCTCACTACTGTCAAAAACTACCAGTTAGTCCTAGGCTAGCTCTCCTTGTTAGTCAAAAGAAGGCATCACATGACAAGACAAATCATAGAACAAAAACCAGATAAACATAACAGTACCATTATCCAAGATACAAAATAGGCACTCAAGGTGCAGAAAAAAATAAAACAAAAAATTGAAACAGCACAGCTAGCTTAATCAATCTTCATCAGAATCATCAGTAGAAACATCTTCATCATCCTCATTATCAGTTGTTGAATCACCTTTCTCAGAACTTGAACCTTCAGCATTGACATTTGTGTTGACATCCTCATCATCTCCATCCTGTTCCAAAGACTTGATCAACTGCTCAAGTTTCATCTTCCTGGCAGTGCTGGTGCTGATCACCACATGCCTTCTTGACACTAGAACCTGATGTTAAGACAATATCTGGGACATGATTCCTTACAAACAACTTGGGATGCAAGGATAATGCAGACTCCCTCTTGCAAGCAGTATCTGAAGTAGTCAATATTCCAGGATGTTGCTTCAGGATCACTCCACAAATGAGAGAAGGAAATGCAATAGGCATTTTAATAGCATTTGTTGAAGCATGCTTCACAGTCTGATAAAAAATGTAGGACCCATAATCAAATTTTTTCTTTGTCCCAACAGCACAAATCATCTTCCCCAAACCAACAGAGATAGTAGTTTTGTGATTAGTGGGGACCCAATATACAACACGTATCCTGTGCAGGACAACATATTTGACACTAAGAAGACTAGCAGGCAGCTTTCCTTTCAAAGGCCAAACCTTCACTTGAGTTGCAGTGATCTCCTTGCACACCTCATTGTTAGTAACTTCCAGCTCTCTATAATCTTGCTCATTTCTTCCTAGGTAGGTGTTGATAACCTCAGGAGAAAAATCAATACACTTACCTCTCACATATACTTTTCTAAAGTCCACACTCCTTCTGTCAGTAATGTCCACAGGAATGTTTACAACAAACTCCTTAACTAGCCCATCATAACATTTGGAGAACCCAGACACAGTTTTCATCAACCCAACAAACTTAATCAGCTCCATAACTTCCTTAATCTCCAGAGCATCTTTGCCAAGCTCTCTTTCCAGAGCCAATCTTCTTTGACACACAAACTTCCACATGTGAGCACTTCCAGCATAGTGAAAAGAGATGTTGTCCACAGGTACATCAGGAACCTTATCAGCAATCCTCTTCAAAATGGACCTTCTCACTGGAGTGACGTCTTGAACATCCTCATCAACATCAAACTCAGAGTCAGAGTCTTCCCTTATCTTCCTCTTTTTGGATGAGCCAGAAACCTTGCTCCAAGACTTTGTAGGACGAACAACAGGAGTCTTCTTCTTTTTACTTTTAGTTCTCACCTTAGGAGATGAATCAACAGTCTTCCCTTTTCTAGACTTCAATCTTTTTGCAATACCTGGAATTGCATTGCCAATAACCTCATTGTCTGACAAATCCTCAACATTCATAACCTTAACAGGCTTCTTTCCTTTGGGGCTAGAAGAAACTTCCCTAGCAGGTGATGTTCTAACATCAGGTTCAACATCAACCCTAGCTCCAACATTAGGATCAACATCAGCTTCAGCTTCAGTCTCAACATCTTCAATGACAGAAACAGCCAACCTGTGAAGATTGGTTTCAGCTGGTTGCATGTCATCCTTTTTACCTTCAGATTGAACAGCAGCCATTTGAGCCAAAGGTCTTGATATTCCAGCCACAGGAATCCTTTTCTCAAAAATCTTAGTGACAATCTGACCTATACTTTTATCAACATCTACAGTCTCTTCCTCATTCTGATTTCTAACAGCTTGAGGAGTGGAGGTCCTAGGAGCAGATTTATCTCCAAATAGAATGCTAGTAACAAACTCTCTACTTTTCCTATCATCAAATTTTTTACCAGCAGAATGATCAGAAGATTTACCTGATGTATCATGAGAAGGCCTTTTTGTTTACAGCTTGTTAGGTCTTGTCTTAGAAACTGGAATCATTGAGAGATAGGCTATATCCAAAGCTTCATCCTCAGAAACCCCTTTCATCGAAATCCTAGGTTTTGTATGTGAGGGACTCTTGGATGCAGACTTCTTGGAGGGAGACGACATTTGTTGAGACATTGTTCCTCTGTAGCAACTGATGAACAAAAATGTGTTGAGACTTCTATTCTTTGGAGAGAAGATGAACAGACTATGTGAATGAGGATTGATGTAGCGTGTGGAGGCAAAGTGAGGAAATGATTGCATAGGGTAGGAGGGTTGCTTTTGTTGAGCACTTAAAAGCCAATAAATGTAATTCCCCCACCAAAATGTATAACATTTCAAATTTTTGAATTTTAATAAATGTTCAGCACAAGTTATTAACATCTGTTGACTTTTACACATACCCAGTTTTCCTCTTACGACATCACAATGTTCAGCACATATATCCTTAGAGAAACTGTCATTACACCTCCTTCCTGTATGGTCAACCTCAATGATCTTGCTTTCCCTAAGAATAACACTAGAGTGTTTGGTGATCCTTGGAATGTCACAGTAGGATGTCATGACATCATGCTTGACATTGCGATCAATCAAACTTTGTTTCACCTCTAGATGTTCTCCCTTTTTATCCCATAGATAGCAGTTGTCTTTGGACTTAGCAACCTTCATGACAACTTCACCTTTCTTATTAGTGACAATACATTCAGCTTTAGTAAAGTGAAGTTTAAGTCCTTGCTCACATAGTTGACTAATAATGATCAAGTTGGCCTTCAATCCTTTAACCAATAACACATCATCTAGTCTAGGAGCACCTGCACAGTTTAGTCTTCCCACACCCTTGATTTCTCCTTTGACACCATCTCCAAAAGTTACACATCTGGAATAATGTTCAACATTCAACAATAAACTCTTCATACTTGTTATGTGCCTAGAGCAACCACTATCAAAATACCAGTCCACTTTGGCAGAACCAGTTAAGGACATCAGAGCTAATAAACAAGTGGCACCATCCTTGGGAACCCATTGCTTAACAACAGTAGGACTATCCTGATTCTGTCTAGGTTGGGGATTAGGTTGAGGATATCCATAGAGCTTGAAACAGAAAGATTTCAAGTGACCAAATATTCCATAATAGTGACATCTCCAGCTTTGAAACTCTTCTCTGAAGTGATTAACATGCCTTCTGTAACGGTCCGTTTTTAATATTTCCTTTTCCCGTGCTTTTTGGTGTTAATTGGTCGAGTCTTTATTTTTAATTGAGCAATATTTATTTTAATTTCTAATTGGTATGAATATATGTTATTTTTGCACATTGTGTATTTTTACCGTTTTTGAGAGTTTGCGGGGAAAATTGGAATAGAGGGTATTTGACATATTTCATAATTAATAGTGTTAGTTAATAATAGTTAGTTTAGATATTTATTAGAAATGTTTAGAATTTTTAAGTTAAGAAAATATAAAAGAAAATAGTTAGTATAAGTTTAGAAAAAGAAGAAAAAGAAAAGTTAGTAAGAGTTTCCCAAAAGAGAAGAAAAAGAGAGAAGAGGAAAAGAGAAGAGAAAGAAGAAAAGAGAGGAAAAACTTGTGAAGGAAGAAATCAATCTCCCGACTTTCTAGAACACGATTAAATCGGGTAAGGGTGCGAAACTCGGTTATTATATCATTGTGTATGATTATGTATGTTTTGTATGGATGTTTTGGTTGGTTTTCCACATGTTTCCGTTTATGCCGTATTGGACGAACTCGATAGAAACCGATGTTTTTACGGTCGAAAAGTCGTATAAATACATGTGTTGGTTGGTTATATGTATGTGAGCTGCTGTTTGAAGTTTCATTAAGTTTGGTTATGTTTCGGTTAGTTTTCGGTATGGTTCCGTTGTTGTTTCCGTTTAGGTCGAATTATAGGAAATTGATAGAAAACGATGTTTTCACGGTTAGAATTCGAAATAAATTACGTAGTTGTATCGAGGAAGGTTAGGTCGTCGTATGTCGTGCTTTTTATTCGATTTGGTGAAGTTTAAAAATTCTGGTTTTTGAAAGGTTGAAATTTAATCGAAAAATCGAACGTCGTAGAAATTTCGTTTATGTGTTCTAAATTGTTCTTATGTATTTGGTGGTTGCGCGTATATGTTTGTTTTGGTGAAAATGTTCGATTTAGTCGAGTTTTCGGGGATTCGGGAAAAGGACAGCAAAGTTGTTATTTGAAAAATCTGGTTTTTTGTGAAAAACAGGGTTAGGGATCGATACATAATCCCAGGGATCGATCCCTACTGTGAAAATTGGGAAAAATGGAATTTTTACTACAGCAGGGATCGATACATGCGAGTTAGGGATCGATACATGAGGTCTTTATGTATCGATACATAAAGCCTATGTATCGATACCTACTGTGCTGAAGCAGAAATTCTGGTTTGTCGGGGAAACTTCGGAAATTCATATCTCTTGAACCGTAAGTCGGTTTTGATCCCCGTTTGAAGCGTTGGAAAGCTAACGAGATGTTCTTTCTAGGAAAAATAGTTTTGGGGTCTGAACTTGGCCCAATCGGTACAGTTTTTACGAACCGTTTCGTAGTGTCGGGTGTCCGGTTTACGTTTTCGCATTATTTTGAAATATTCATATCTTGTTAACCGTTTATCGTATTTAAGAGTTCTTTATACCGAATCGAAGCTGTCGATGAGTACTTTTTGATGATGATAGAAAATATTATTTTTGGCCGACTTTTAGCCGACTTTTTCGGAAAACCGAATAATGGAATTTTGAGTTATTTTTCAATATTGTAAGACATATTATGATATGTTATGAGATGGCTTGTGTGATGATTCTTTGATGGGAATTTGATGTTGTGGAATGGTATATTGGTGTTTGTGGCCATTTTGGGCAATTGTGTGCATTACTTTATATGTACTTGAAATACATGATTATTGTTAATGCATGAGCATTTGATGTTGGCATGAGTCATTAATGTGTCAAGTATCATGATATGCATTCTTGCATTGGAAGATTCATAGATGAATCAGTTTTATCGTCTTACGCCCTGAAATAATGGTAGAAGCGATTAATCACAAATGATTGTGCGCCCTGAAATAGTGGACTATGGCAATCGGATTGTGCGCCTTGAAATAGTGGTCGAAAGCAATCCATAAACGTCGTACGCCCTGAAATAATGGTTTATAGCGACGGGGAACATCGTAGGCCCGACGGGGAGTTACTCTATGTAACGAGCGATGATTCCAAGAGTTCCTGGGGGACTAATGAATTACAAGGTTGGATTGGTACCGCATGCGTAGAGTCGTTGTGTCGTTCTCTGTGCATTTGCATAATTCATTACATGAATGTTTATGTGTTGAATTTTGAGAAGGATTTGTTATGCATTGTGTTAATGTATATGCTTATGTGATTGATGTGTGAACTGGGTTTAATATGTCTTGTGTTGTTTACAAGTATCGTATTTGTGTGGTGAGAATAATTGTGCATATTTTGCTAAGTGTTATATAATGATATGCAATTATATTATAATCTTGTTTCTCACCCTTCTGCTGTGGTTTAATGCTGTAATGGCATTGCAGATTAGACGCTGGAGATCTTTTGCGAAGATTAGTGTCTTCGTCTTTTTTTCGTTCCGTCGGCTCTGATATGTAACACGGGTAGTCGGGGTTCGAGAGTAGATGTTTCTTTTAGCTTGTATATAGTGGCTTTGTATGAATATGTATATGACATACTTATATTTTGTGATGACATCAGTTATGGATGTTCCGCTTTAATTCTGTAACTGAACGATGGTATTTTGGAACTGAGTTCCTTTGTTTATAAAAACTATCCAGGTGTTATATATCTTTATGAGCAGGTTGTTTTTAGTTCACGTTGGTGTGGCATCTCTGGCTATATCATGATAAATTATTCTTTGCTCTGATGTTTTATTTATAAGATTAGTTTATAATGGTTTTTGTACGGGGTATAGAAGGGGTGTTACATTAAGTGGTATCAGAGCCAGTGTCTGTTTGGTCTGTCCGACCGTGTCCTTGTGTCGTTGTTGGACTGTTGCACTCTGTTGAGTGGTTGTTTAACCATAATTTGCTATCATTGGGAATGTTCAGATTATGGCGGGAAGGCGTGATGCTGCTATGACTGCGGCCATGCAAGCTATGGCGCAAGCGATGCAGAATTTACCCAATGCTGCGGCGGACGAGGAATCGCGTAGTATGGATAAGTTTCAGAGGAATAATCCACCGAGCTTTAAGGGTACTCATGATCCTGAGGGAGCACAGATTTGGCTGAAGAAGATTGAGAAGATCTTCCGTTTCATTAGGTGTTCCGAGGATCAGAAGGTGCAGTTTGGTACTCATGTGTTGGAAAAGGAAGCTGAAGACTGGTGGGCGAATGCTTCTCAGAGGTTTGAGGAGGATGAGATAGTGGTTACATGGGCTGTGTTCAAAGATGCTTTTCTTGAAAAGTATTTTCCGGAAGATGAGAGAGGTAAAAAGGAAATTGAATTTCTTGAACTGAAGCAGGATAATTCCTCTGTTGCGGATTATGCTGCTAAGTTTGAAGAACTGGTGAAGTTTTGTCCCAATTATAATATGGCTGGTTCGGAGAGGTCTAAGTGTTTGAAGTTTGTGAATGGCTTGAGGCTAGAAATTAAGCAAGGTATCGGTTATCAGGAGATAAGACAGTTTTCAGTGTTGGTGAACAAGAGTCGGATTTTTGATGAGGATAGCAAGGCGCGTGCTACTCATTACAAGAATCTGAATGATAAGAAAGGAAAGGGGCAGTTCAGAGGTAGGCCTTATGCTACCCCTGTTGATAAAGGGAAACAGAAGTTTACTTTTGATAGGAAGCCTAGTGGTGGAGGAATGAATTCTGCTGTGAAATGTTACAATTGTGGTGGTTTAGGTCATCGTATATCGGAATGTAAGAGGAATATGAATAATGTGGATAAGTGTGCTAATTGTGGTTTGAAGGGTCATGTGGCTGCTGATTGTAGGAGGAAGAATGGGGTTACATGTTATAATTGTGGGGAAGTTGGTCATGTTAGTACGAGGTGCACGAAACCGAAGCAAGCTCAACCTAGAGGGAAAGTATTTGCATTGGCGGGAGCTCAGCCTACTAATGCAGATCGTTTGATCAGAGGTACTTGTTTTATTAATAGTAATCTTTTAATTGCTATTATTGATACTGGAGCGACTCATTCGTTTATTTCGATTGATTGTGCGAAACGTTTGAATTTGGTGTTGTCTAAGATGGGTGGAGAGATGGTTATCGATACTCCAGCTTCGGGGTCGGTAACTACTTCTTTCGTTTGTTTAAGTTGTCCTTTGACAATTTTTGGTAGAGATTTTGTGATGGACTTGGTATGTTTGCCATTGAAGGGTTTGGATGTGATTCTGGGAATGAACTGGTTAGAGTTCAATCGTGTTCATCTTGATTGTTATCTTAAGCGGGTGAGATTTCCTTCTCTTGAAGAAGAAAGGGAATCTGGTTTCTTATCTACCAAAGAGTTGAAGAAACTTTTGGCGGAGGAAGCTCAGTTGTTTGGATTGTTTGCATCATTGTCTGTGGAGAGTCAAGTTGCAATTGGAAGTTTTCCTGTTGTGTGTGATTTTCAGGAGGTGTTTCCGGATGATTTTTCAGATGTGCCGCCAGAAAGAGAGGTGGAGTTTTCTATAGACCTAGTTCCTGGTACTAGACCTGTATCTATGGCACCATATCGGATGTCAGCATCTGAGTTGGTGGAGTTGAAAAGACAATTGAATGAGTTGTTGGAAAAGAGGTTTGTAAGGCCTAGCGTATCACCTTGGGGTGCTCCTGTTTTGTTGGTCAAAAAGAAAGATGGAAGTATGCGTTTGTGTATCGATTATCGGCAGTTGAATAAAGTGACGATTAAGAACAAGTATCCACTTCCAAGGATCGATGACTTGATGGATCAACTAGTGGGTGCAAGTGTGTTTAGTAAGATTGATTTGAGGTCAGGATACCATCAAATTCGGGTTAAAGAGGAGGATATTCAGAAGACGGCCTTTAGGACACGATACGGACATTACGAGTTTTCTGTGATGCCGTTCGGGGTTTCTAATGCGTCGGGTGTGTTTATGGAGTATATGAATCGTATATTCCATGAGCATTTAGATCAATTTGTTGTTGTGTTTATTGATGACATTTTGATTTACTCTAAGTCACAGGAGGAACATGCGGAGCATTTGCGAATTGTGTTGCAGATTCTGAAGGAGAAGAGACTTTTTGCTAAGTTGTCCAAGTGTGAGTTCTGGTTGTCAGAAGTGAGTTTTCTTGGGCATGTGATTTCAGGTAATGGTATTGCTGTGGATCCATCCAAAGTAGAGGCTGTTCTACAATGGGAGGCTCCTAGATCTGTTACTGAAATTCGAAGTTTTCTGGGTTTAGCTGGATATTACCGAAGTTTTATCGAAGGTTTTTCCAAGTTGGCACTTCCGTTGACTCAACTGACTTGTAAGGGTAAGGCATTTATTTGGGATATTCAATGTGAAGAAAGTTTCAACGAGCTGAAGAAGAGATTGACTACAGCTCCGATTTTGATCTTACCGAATCCTAATGAATCGTTCGTTGTGTATTGTGATGCATCTCTAATTGGTTTAGGTGGTGTTTTGATGCAAGATGGTAAGGTGGTTGCTTATGCTTCGAGGCAGTTACGAGTTCATGAGAAGAATTATCCTACTCATGATTTGGAATTAGCTGCGATGGTTTTTGTATTAAAGATTTGGAGGCATTATCTCTACGGTGCTAGATTCGAAGTCTTTAGTGATCATAAAAGTTTAAAATACTTGTTTGATCAGAAAGAGTTAAATATGAGGCAACGGAGATGGTTGGAACTTCTGAAGGACTATGACTTTAGCTTGAATTACCATCCTGGTAAGGCTAACGTGGTAGCTGATGCTTTGAGTCGGAAATCTTTGCGTATATCTGCTTTGATGGTGAAAGAGTGGGAACTTCTGGAGCAATTTCGAGACTTGAGTTTGGTTTGTGAGCTTTCACATGAGAGTGTGAAGCTTGGTATGTTAAAGATCACTAATGATTTTCTGTTGTCTGTTATAGAGAAACAGAAGTTGGACTTGAAACTTGTTGATTTGTTGCTAGTTGGAAATCAAGAAGTGAACGGTGACTTTAAAGTGGATGATCAGGGTATTTTGAGATTCCGTGGTAGAATTTGTATACCGGATGATGCAAAGTTGAAAAAGATGATTCTTGAGGAAGGACACCGGAGTAGTATGAGTATACATCCTGGTGCTAATAAGATGTACCAAGATTTGAAGAAAATATTTTGGTGGTCTGGTTTGAAACGAGATGTGGCTCAGTTTGTGTATGCGTGTTTGACTTGTCAGAAGTCGAAAGTGGAACATCAGAGGCCTGCAGGATTAATGCAACCGTTGGATATTCCGGAGTGGAAATGGGATAGTATATCAATGGATTTTGTGACGGGTTTGCCTAATTCTCCGAGTGGGCATAATGCTATTTGGGTGATCGTGGATAGACTGACTAAATCGGTGCATTTCATTCCGATTGATATCAGTTATTCTATGGAGCGTTTGGCTGAGATTTATATCAGTGTGGTTGTGAAGTTACATGGCGTCCCATTGAGTATTGTTTCTGATCGTGATCCGAGGTTTACTTCCAGATTTTGGGAAAGTTTGCAAAAGGCGTTAGGTTCTAAGCTGAGATTGAGTTCTGCTTATCATCTGCAGACTGATGGTCAGACGGAGAGAACAATTCAGTCATTGGAAGATTTACTGAGATCTTGTGTTCTTGAGCAAGGTAGAGTTTGGGACAGTTTTCTTTCATTGATCGAGTTTACGTATAATAACAGTTTCCATTCTAGTATCGGAATGGCACCTTTTGAGGCACTGTATGGAAGAAGATGTCGAACACCTTTGTGTTGGCATGAATCTGGTGAAAGTGCAGTAGTTGGACCTGAGTTAGTTCAACAAACGACGGAAAAGGTGAAACTTATTCGGGAGAAGATGAAAGCTTCTCAAAGTAGGCAAAAGAGTTATCATGATAAAAGGAAAAGAGATCTTGAGTTTCAAGCGGGTAACCATGTGTTTTTGAGGGTTTCGCCGGTGACTGGTGTTTGACGTGCTTTGAAGTCGAGGAAGCTTACTTCACGTTTTATTGGTCCATATCAGATATTCGAAAGAGTTGGTGCAGTGGCTTACAGGATAGCATTGCCACCGAATCTTTCAAATCTACATGATGTTTTCCATGTTTCACAGCTACGGAAGTATGTTCCAGATCCGTCTCATGTGATTCCGATGGATGAGGTTGAGGTAAGAGATAATCTTACGGTTGAGGTTTTACCGGTGAGGATTTTAGATCGCGAGTTGAAAAGGTTAAGAGGCAAGGAGATTGCACTTGTGAAAGTGGCATGGGGAGGTGCTGCTGAGGGTAATTTGACATGGGAATTGGAAGGTCGGATGCGGGAGTCGTATCCGGAGTTGTTTGGATCAGGTAATATTTTCGAGGACGAAAATTTCTAAAGTGGGGGAGAGTTGTAACGGTCCGTTTTTAATATTTCCTTTTCCCGTGCTTTTTGGTGTTAATTGGTCGAGTCTTTATTTTTAATTGAGCAATATTTATTTTAATTTCTAATTGGTATGAATATATGTTATTTTTGCACATTGTGTATTTTTACCGTTTTTGAGAGTTTGCGGGGAAAATTGGAATAGAGGGTATTTGACATATTTCATAATTAATAGTGTTAGTTAATAATAGTTAGTTTAGATATTTATTAGAAATGTTTAGAATTTTTAAGTTAAGAAAATATAAAAGAAAATAGTTAGTATAAGTTTAGAAAAAGAAGAAAAAGAAAAGTTAGTAAGAGTTTCCCAAAAGAGAAGAAAAAGAGAGAAGAGGAAAAGAGAAGAGAAAGAAGAAAAGAGAGGAAAAACTTGTGAAGGAAGAAATCAATCTCCCGACTTTCTAGAACACGATTAAATCGGGTAAGGGTGCGAAACTCGGTTATTATATCATTGTGTATGATTATGTATGTTTTGTATGGATGTTTTGGTTGGTTTTCCACATGTTTCCGTTTATGCCGTATTGGACGAACTCGATAGAAACCGATGTTTTTACGGTCGAAAAGTCGTATAAATACATGTGTTGGTTGGTTATATGTATGTGAGCTGCTGTTTGAAGTTTCATTAAGTTTGGTTATGTTTCGGTTAGTTTTCGGTATGGTTCCGTTGTTGTTTCCGTTTAGGTCGAATTATAGGAAATTGATAGAAAACGATGTTTTCACGGTTAGAATTCGAAATAAATTACGTAGTTGTATCGAGGAAGGTTAGGTCGTCGTATGTCGTGCTTTTTATTCGATTTGGTGAAGTTTAAAAATTCTGGTTTTTGAAAGGTTGAAATTTAATCGAAAAATCGAACGTCGTAGAAATTTCGTTTATGTGTTCTAAATTGTTCTTATGTATTTGGTGGTTGCGCGTATATGTTTGTTTTGGTGAAAATGTTCGATTTAGTCGAGTTTTCGGGGATTCGGGAAAAGGACAGCAAAGTTGTAATTTGAAAAATCTGGTTTTTTGTGAAAAACAGGGTTAGGGATCGATACATAATCCCAGGGATCGATCCCTACTGTGAAAATTGGGAAAAATGGAATTTTTACTACAGCAGGGATCGATACATGCGAGTTAGGGATCGATACATGAGGTCTTTATGTATCGATACATAAAGCCTATGTATCGATACCTACTGTGCTGAAGCAGAAATTCTGGTTTGTCGGGGAAACTTCGGAAATTCATATCTCTTGAACCGTAAGTCGGTTTTGATCCCCGTTTGAAGCGTTGGAAAGCTAACGAGATGTTCTTTCTAGGAAAAATAGTTTTGGGGTCTGAACTTGGCCCAATCGGTACAGTTTTTACGAACCGTTTCGTAGTGTCGGGTGTCCGGTTTACGTTTTCGCATTATTTTGAAATATTCATATCTTGTTAACCGTTTATCGTATTTAAGAGTTCTTTATACCGAATCGAAGCTGTCGATGAGTACTTTTTGATGATGATAGAAAATATTATTTTTGGCCGACTTTTAGCCGACTTTTTCGGAAAACCGAATAATGGAATTTTGAGTTATTTTTCAATATTGTAAGACATATTATGATATGTTATGAGATGGCTTGTGTGATGATTCTTTGATGGGAATTTGATGTTGTGGAATGGTATATTGGTGTTTGTGGCCATTTTGGGCAATTGTGTGCATTACTTTATATGTACTTGAAATACATGATTATTGTTAATGCATGAGCATTTGATGTTGGCATGAGTCATTAATGTGTCAAGTATCATGATATGCATTCTTGCATTGGAAGATTCATAGATGAATCAGTTTTATCGTCTTACGCCCTGAAATAATGGTAGAAGCGATTAATCACAAATGATTGTGCGCCCTGAAATAGTGGACTATGGCAATCGGATTGTGCGCCTTGAAATAGTGGTCGAAAGCAATCCATAAACGTCGTACGCCCTGAAATAATGGTTTATAGCGACGGGGAACATCGTAGGCCCGACGGGGAGTTACTCTATGTAACGAGCGATGATTCCAAGAGTTCCTGGGGGACTAATGAATTACAAGGTTGGATTGGTACCGCATGCGTAGAGTCGTTGTGTCGTTCTCTGTGCATTTGCATAATTCATTACATGAATGTTTATGTGTTGAATTTTGAGAAGGATTTGTTATGCATTGTGTTAATGTATATGCTTATGTGATTGATGTGTGAACTGGGTTTAATATGTCTTGTGTTGTTTACAAGTATCGTATTTGTGTGGTGAGAATAATTGTGCATATTTTGCTAAGTGTTATATAATGATATGCAATTATATTATAATCTTGTTTCTCACCCTTCTGCTGTGGTTTAATGCTGTAATGGCATTGCAGATTAGACGCTGAAGATCTTTTGCGAAGATTAGTGTCTTCGTCTTTTTTTCGTTCCGTCGGCTCTGATATGTAACACGGGTAGTCGGGGTTCGAGAGTAGATGTTTCTTTTAGCTTGTATATAGTGGCTTTGTATGAATATGTATATGACATACTTATATTTTGTGATGACATCAGTTATGGATGTTCCGCTTTAATTCTGTAACTGAACGATGGTATTTTGGAACTGAGTTCCTTTGTTTATAAAAACTATCCAGGTGTTATATATCTTTATGAGCAGGTTGTTTTTAGTTCACGTTGGTGTGGCATCTCTGGCTATATCATGATAAATTATTCTTTGCTCTGATGTTTTATTTATAAGATTAGTTTATAATGGTTTTTGTACGGGGTATAGAAGGGGTGTTACACCTTCTCTCTTGAGGATATTTTCTGTTATACTGCTGAGGCTGCCTTCTGCCATAACATTGAGGTTGGCTTCTCCCATAGTATTGAGACTGTCTCCTCCCATAGTATTGAGACTGTCTCCTATGATAATGAGGCTATCTTCTGTAATGATGATTACGCTGTCTTTTCCCATGATATTGAGACATAGGTTGGGATATGTTATGTTTAGGTCTAGATGCATAAACTTTCCCATGGTGTTGAGTCTTCTGATGAGGTACATAATGCTTGGGTCCTAACACATGAGCTTTCCCTTGATGTTGAGACATCTGATGGGACAAGTTCTGTTTGGTACCAGAAGAACTAGCATTTGAAGAAGATTTCTTTTCACCATTAAATCCTAGACCAGTCTTATCACTTGCTCCTTTTCCAGCCTGAAGGATTTCATCCAGAGTGTCAGTTCCACTATTCAACATTCTGATAGATTTGGACATTTGATCAAGCTGGGATTTTAACAACAGAACTTCATTCTCAAGTTCAGCTTTATCAGCCTTAAGCTGGATTATAATTTTCTTCTGCCTCTCCATTTCTTGACAAACCTCTTCACTTTTCAGACACAACTCTTTATAGGAGGTTGCTAGCTCTTCAAAGGTCAGATCATCATCACTAGACTCTACATCAGAAGCACATATTCCAGTCAATGCCCTAACATGCTTGGCACTCTCTTCATCACTCCCACTCTCAGTATCAGACCAGGAAACAGATAACCCCTTTTTCTGCTTCTTGAGATATGTAGGACATTCTTTTCTGACATGACAATAACCTTCACACTTATAGCATTGGACTCCTTTGTCAAGATTAGGCTTCTCCTCAGCTGTAGTTCTCTTATTGATGTCAGACGAGATGTTCTTAACATTTGGTCTATAGTTTCTGTCCATTATTTTTAACACCTTATTAAACTGTCTTCCTAGAAGAATAATGGCATGGGACAGCTCCTCCGGAGACTCAGGACTATTCTCTTTCTTAGCATCTTCAGAACTAGATACCAAAGCTATGCTTTTGGTCTTCTTTTCAGGTTCCTCATCCATCCCTAATTCAAAAGTTTAAAGAGAACCAATCAACTCATCCACCCTCATCTTGCTGATGTCTTGAGCTTCTTCTATAACAGTCACCTTCATTTTATATCTCTTGGGAAGGGATCTAAGAATCTTCCTTACCAGCTTCTCTTCAGTCATTTTCTCTCCAAGGGCACTAGAAGCATTTGACAGCTCAAGAATATTCATGTGAAAATCATGAATGGTCTCATCATCCTTCATCTTCAGATTTTCAAACTTTGTTGTCAGCAGTTGAAGTCTTGACATATTGACTTTGGAGGTTCCTTCATGAGTAGTTTTGAAGACATCCCAAGCTTCCTTAGCCACTTCACAAGTGTTGACCAGCCTAAAGATGTTCTTGTCAATACCATTAAAAATGGCATTCAAAGCCTTAGAATTTCCAAGCGAAAGTTCATCTTCTTCCTTGGTCCACTCTTCCTCAGGTTTCAGCTTTGATGTTCCATCTTTTTCAACAACAACAGGATATTTCCATTATTTTAAAACAACCTTCCAAGCCCTGCTGTCCAAGGACTTCAAGAAGGTAACCATGCGAGGTTTCCAATAATCATAATTTAAGCCATCTAGAATAGGGGGTCTATTCACAAATCCACCACTCTCCTTGTCCATAGTACGAGAAAGTAACAACCCTAGATCTCACCCAGATGCAGAGCAGGATGCCTGCTCTGATACCAATTGAAATTCTGGTATCATATGTGTGATGTTAAGTGTGATGTCACAACAACACAATCTGCTAAATGAACAAGACAATAAAACAGTCAATCAACACAATGAATTGTTCACCCAGTTCGGTCTAACTACCTACGTCTGGGGGCTACCAAGCCAGGGAGGAAATTCACTATTAGTAGTATTAAGTTACAGACTCAACAATCCCAGTTGACAATCTCCAAACTTAATCACTACCCAATGACACTTCTACCTAAGAACCTATTAGATATGAGATACCACTCACTCCCCCTTAATCACCTCAGTGATACAACTCAACGATTACAAAGTTCACAACTTGATCTTGCTTAAAAGCTTTGATCAAGAACAATACTCTCTTGCTTAAAAGCTTTAGAGAGGACAATTACAACTCAAACAAACTATACCAATTCAAGCATGAATGTCTTACAAAACACAAACGAAAACTCTAACAACTGATACTCAGTATACACTCTCTAGTCTTCGTATCTTCCAAGTAGGGTTGTGGCTGCTTTAAATAGAAACTCAGACTTGGGCTTGGACTCCTCCAAATATCTGATTTGATTTGAATTTAAAAATAGATTTTATCTTCAAATATTTTCATATCTTTCAGCCCTAAAAACAACAACAAGATCTGCTCCATATCTGATTGCAACTGAATATATCTTTACCAAGATGTTCGCCTGCAATCTCTCCACCAGATCTCTCAAAACAAACTGATACACGCAGCCCTAACAAAACACAACAGAGTGATGTTCTGATGTTCTGTCAACTGATGTCAAGACATCATGTTTAACATCAGCACACAAAACTGCAACCCTAAATAACTTAACATAAACTGAATGTTAAGAACTCATGTTAAGACATCAAACAAATGACATCTTCAACAACAGCATTGTTTTACCAAAATTGCAGCCAATACAAGAACTAACAATCTCCCCCATTGGCTAATTTTGGCTAAAACAATCTCAGCCTACACCAGAGATACCAGCAGCGAAAAAAAACAATACAAACAGCAGCAACAACTTCCAAAGCTGCACAGCACAAAACTCCCCCTCAAAACAAGAACCACAGCAAACAGCTAGGTAACTCTCCCCCTTTTTAGCCACAATTGGCCAACCATCAAATAGTTAGTCCCTCTCACTACTGTCAAAAACTACCAGTTAGTCCTAGGCTAGCTCTCCTTGTTAGTCAAAAGAAGGCATCACATAACAAGACAAATCATAGAACAAAAACCAGATAAACATAACAGTACCATTATCCAAGATACAAAATAGGCACTCAAGGTGCAGAAAAAGATAAAACAAAAAAATTGAAACAGCACAGCTAGCTTAATCAATCTTCATCAGAATCATCAGTAGAAACATCTTCATCATCCTCATTCTCAGTGTTGAATCACCTTTCTCAGAACTTGAACCTTCAGCATTGACATTTGTGTTGGCATCCTCATCATCTCCATCCTGTTCCAAAGACTTGATCAACTGCTCAAGTTTCATCTTCCTGGCAGTGCTGGTGCTGATCACCACATCTAGATCCTTGCAGGAAGACTTGAATTCTTCTATCATATCAGCTTTGGTACATGCCTTCTTGACACTAGAACCTGATGTTAAGACAATATCTAGGACATGATTCCCTACAAACAACTTGGGATGCAAGGATAATGCAGACTCCCTCTTGCAAGCAGTATCTGAAGTAGTCAATATTCCAGGATGTTGCTTCAGGATCACTCCACAAATGAGAGAAGGAAATGCAATAGGCATTTTAATAGCATTTGTTGAAGCATGCTTCACAGTCTGATAAAAAATGTAGGACCCATAGTCAAATTTTTTCTTTGTCCCAACAACACAAATCATCTTCCCCAAGCCAACAGAGATAGTAGTTTTGTGATTAGTGGGGACCCAATATACAGCACCTATCCTGTGCAGGACAACATATTTGACACTAAGAAGGCTAGCAGACAGCTTTCCTTTCAAAGGCCAAACCTTCACTTGAGTTGCAGTGATCTCCTTGCAGACCTCATTGTTAGTAACTTCCAGCTCTCTATAATCTTGCTCATTTCTTCCTAGGTAGGTGTTGATAACCTCAGGAGAAAAATCAATACACTTACCTCTCACATATACTTTTCTAAAGTCCACACTCCTTCTGTCAGTAATGTCCACAGGAATGTTTACAACAAACTCCTTAACTAGCCCATCATAACATTTGGAGAACCCAGAAACAGTTTTCATCAACCCAGCAAACTTAATCAGCTCCATAACTTCCTTAATCTCCAGAGCATCTTTGCCAAGCTCTCTTTCCAGAGCCAATCTTCTTTGACACACAAACTTCCACATGTGAGCACTTCCAGCATAGTGAAAAGAGATGTTGTCCACAGGTACATCAGGACCTTATCAGCAATCCTCTTCAAAATGGACCTTCTCACTGGAGTGATGTCTTGAACATCCTCATCAACATCAAACTCAGAGTCAGAGTCTTCCCTTATCTTCCTCTTTTTGGATGAGCCAGAAACCTTGCTCCAAGACTTTGCAGGGCGAACAACAGGAGTCTTCTTCTTTTTACATTCAGTTCTCACCTTAGGAGATGAATCAACAGTCTTCCCTTTTCTAGACTTCAATCTTTTTGCACTACCTGGAATTGCATTGCCAATAACCTCATTGTCTGACAAATCCTCAACATTCATAACCTCAACAGGCTTCTTTCCTTTGGGGCTAAAAGAAACTTCCCTAGCAGGTGATGTTCTAACATCAGGTTCAACATCAACCCTAGCTCCAACATTAGGATCAACATCAGCTTCAGCTTCAGTTTCAGCATCTTCAATGACAGAAACAGCCAACCTATGAAGATTGGTTTCAGTTGGTTGCATGTCATCCTTTTTACCTTCAGATTGAACAGCAGCCATTTGAGCCAAAGGTCTTGATATTCCAGCCACAAGAATCCTTTTCTCAAAAATCTTAGTGACAATCTGACCTATACTTTTATCAACATCTACAGTCTCTTCCTCATTCTGATTTCCAACAGCTTGAGGAGTGGAGGTCCTAGGAGCAGATTTATCTCCAAATAGAATGCTAGTAACAAACTCTCTACTTTTCCTATCATCAAATTTTTTACCAGCAGAATGATCAGAAGATTTACCTGATGTATCATGAGAAGGCCTTTTTGTTTGCAGCTTGTTAGGTCTTGTCTTAGAAACTGGAATCATTGAGAGATAGGCTATATCCAAAGCTTCATCCTCAGAAACCCCTTTCATCGAACCCTAGGTTTTGTATGTGAGGGACTCTTGGATGCAGACTTCTTGGAGGGAGACGACATTTGTTGAGACATTGTTCCTCTATAGCAACTGATGAACAAAAATGTGTTGAGACTTCTATTCTTTGGAGAGAAGATGAACAGACTATGTGAATGAGGATTGATGTAGCGTGTGGAGGCAAAGTGAGGAAATGATTGCATAGGGTAGGAGGGCTGCTTTTGTTGAGCACTTAAAAGCCAATAAATGTAATTCCCCCACCAAAATGTATAACATTTCAAATTTTTGAATTTTAATAAATGTTCAGCACAAGTCATTAACATCTGTTGACTTTTACACATACCCAATTTTCCTCTTACGACATCACAATGTTCAGCACATATATCCTTAGAGAAACTGTCATTACACCTCCTTCTTGTATGGTCAACCTCAATGATCTTGCTTTCCCTAAGAATAACACTAGAGTGTTTGGTGATCCTTGGAATGTCACAGTAGGATGTCATGACATCATGCTTGACATTGCGATCAATCAGACTTTGTTTCACCTCTAGATGTTCTCCCTTTTTATCCCATAGATAGCAGTTGTCTTTGGACTTAGCAACCTTCATGACAACTTCACCTTTCTTATTAGTGACAATACATTCAGCTTTAGTAAAGTGAACTTTAAGTCCTTGCTCACATAGTTGACTAATAATGTTCAAGTTGGCCTTCAATCCTTTGACCAATAACACATCATCTAGTCTAGGAGCACCTGCACAGTTTAGTCTTCCCACACCCTTGATTTCTCCTTTGACACCATCTCCAAAAGTTACACTGCTGGAATAATGTTCAACATTCAACAACAAACTCTTCATACTTGTCATGTACCTAGAGCAACCACTATCAAAATACCAGTCCACTTTGGCAGAACCAGTTAAGGACATCAGAGCTAACAAACAAGTGGCACCATCCTTGGGAACCCATTGCTTAACAACAGTAGGACTATCCTGATTCTGTCTAGGTTGAGGATATCCATAGAGCTTGAAACAGAAAGATTTCAAGTGACCAAATATTCCATAATAGTGACATCTCCAGGTTTGAAACTCTTCTCTGAAGTGATTAACATGACTTCTCTCTTGAGGATATTTTCTGTTATACTGCTGAGGCTGCCTTCTGCCATAACATTGAGGCTGGCTTCTCCCATAGTATTGAGACTGTCTCC
The DNA here is from genome assembly GCA_022829125.1 of Lathyrus tuberosus. Classification (NCBI taxonomy): domain Eukaryota; kingdom Viridiplantae; phylum Streptophyta; class Magnoliopsida; order Fabales; family Fabaceae; genus Lathyrus; species Lathyrus tuberosus. The sequence continues at coordinate 2,268,977 of JALAZF010000237.1, forward strand.
TCCCATAGTATTGAGACTGTCTCCTATGATAATGAGGCTATCTTCTGTAATGATGATTAGGCTGTCTTTTCCCATGATATTGAGACATAGGTTGGGATATGTTATGTTTAGGTCTAGATGCATAACCTTTCCCATGGTGTTGAGTCTTCTGATGAGGTACATATTGCTTGGGTCCTGACACATGAGCTTTCCCTTGATGTTGAGACATCTGATGGGACAAGTTCTGTTTGGTACCAGAAGAACTAGCATTTGAAGAAGATTTCTTTTCACCATTAAATCCTAGACCAGTCTTATCACTTGCTCCTTTTCCAGCCTGAAGGATTTCATCCAGAGTGTCAGTTCCACTATTCAACATTCTGATAGATTTGGACATTTGATCAAGCTGGGATTTTAACAACAGAACTTCATTCTCAAGTTCAGCTTTATCAGCCTTAAGCTGGATTATAATTTTCTTCTGCCGCTCCCTTTCTTGACAAACCTCTTCACTTTTCAGACACAACTCTTTATAGGAGGTTGCTAGCTCTTCAAAGGTCAGATCATCATCACTAGACTCTACATCAGAAGCACATATTCCAGTCAATTCCCTAACATGCTTGGCAGTCTCTTCATCACTCCCACTCTCAGTATCAGACCAGGAAACAGATAACCCCTTTTTCTGCTTCTTGAGATATGTAGGACGTTCTTTTCTGACATGACCATAACCTTCACACTCATAGCATTGGACTCCTTTGTCAAGATTAGGCTTCTCCTCAGCTGTAGTTCTCTTATTGATGTCAGACGAGATGTTCTTAACATTTGGTCTATAGTTTCTGTCCATTATTTTTAACACCTTATTAAACTGTCTTCCTAGAAGAACAATGGCATGGGACAGCTCCTCCGGAGACTCAGGACTATTCTCTTTCTTAGCATCTTCAGAACTAGATACCAAAGCTATGCTTTTGGTCTTCTTTTCAGGTTCCTCATCCATCCCTAATTCAAAAGTTTGAAGAGAACCAATCAACTCATCCACCCTCATCTTGCTGATGTCTTGAGCTTCTTCTATAGCAGTCACCTTCATTTTATATCTCTTGGGAAGGGATCTAAGAATCTTCCTTACCAGCTTCTCTTCAGTCATTTTCTCTCCAAGGGCACTAGAAGCATTTGGCAGCTTAAGAATATTCATGTGAAAATCATGAATGGTCTCATCATCCTTCATCTTCAGATTTTCAAACTTTGTTGTCAGCAGTTGAAGTCTTGACATATTGACTTTGGAGGTTCCTTCATGAGTAGTTTTGAAGACATCCCAAGCTTCCTTAGCCACTTCACAAGTGTTGACCAGCCTAAAGATGTTCTTGTCAATACCATTAAAAATGGCATTCAAAGCCTTAGAATTTCCAAGCGAAAGTTCATCTTCTTCCTTGGTCCACTCTTCCTCAGGTTTCAGCTTTGATGTTCCATCTTTTTCAACAATAACAGGATGTTTCCATTATTTTAAAACAATCTTCCAAGCCCTACTGTCCAAGGACTTCAAGAAGGTAACCATGCGAGGTTTCCAATAATCATAATTTAAGCCATCTAGAATAGGGGGTCTATTTACAAATCCACCACTCTCCTTGTCCATAGTACGAGAAAGTAACAACCCTAGATCTCACCCAGATGCAGAGCAGGATGCCTGCTCTGATACCAATTGAAATTCTGGTATCATATGTGTGATGTTAAGTGTGATGTCACAACAACACAATCTGCTAAATGAATAAGACAATAAAACAGTCAATCAACACAATGAATTATTCACCCAGTTCGGTCTAACTACCTACGTCTGGGGGCCACCAAGCCAGGGAGGAAATTCACTATTAGTAGTATTAAGTTACAGACTCAACAATCCCAGTTGACAATCTCTTAACTTAATCACTACCCAATGACACTTCTACCTAAGAACCTCTTAGATATGAGATACCACTCACTCCCCCTTAATCACCTCAGTGATACAACTCAAAGATTACAAAGTTCACAACTTGATCTTGCTTAAAAGCTTTGATCAAGAACAATACTCTCTTGCTTAAAAGCTTTAGAGAGGACAATTACAACTCAAACAAACTATACCAATTCAAGCATGAATGTCTTACAAAACACAAACGAAAACTCTAACAACTGATACTCAGTATACACTCTCTAGTCTTCGTATCTTCCAAGTAGGGTTGTGGCTGCTTTAAATAGAAACTCAGACTTGGGCTTGGACTCCTCCAAATATCTGATTTGATTTGAATTTAAAAACATATTTTATCTTCAAATATTTTCATATCTTTCAGCCCTAAAAACAACAACAAGATCTGCTCCATATCTGATTGCAACTGAATATATCTTTACCAAGATGTTCGCCTGCAATCTCTCCACCAGATCTCTCAAAACAAACCGATACACGCAGCCCTAACAAAACACAACAGACTGATGTTCTGATGTTCTGTCAACTGATGTCAAGACATCATGTTTAACATCAGCACACAAAACTGCAACCCTAAATAACTTAACATAAACTGAATGTTAAGAACTCATGTTAAGACATCAGACAAATGACATCTTCAACAACAACATTGTTTTACCAAAATTGCAGTCAATACAAGAACTAACAGAAAAACATAAAACAAGAAAATAAATACCTCCTTAAGAAATGAGAAAACTCGTCAGGAGTAGTGTTTCGTTCTACCCATCATGTACTAAAACATCTATGGATCAAATGCATGCCACCTAAATCACTCGTCAATATCATCACATATCGCTCACAACAGAGGTTATGTCTAACGCAAAATTGAGAGAACAACCGCATCGCCTCATCGGTGATGTCTCACGCAACTCGACAACATGTAGCATTAAGAATCGATACCCATGTGAATATTATCCCTAAATATATGTCTAGAGTTTAGAATCTAACAGATATTCATCTTAGATCGAGTTCGAACCGTATATGTCTATAGCAATCCAAACCCATTAATTAAAAAATCAAAGATGACATCTCTAAAGAGTTATAAAAGAGATTTTATACAAAGATCGATAAATATACTTATAATCAATATAAACTTACATACAAAACCCCAACAAATGAAATATACATAGAGAGGAAGGAAGAAGAACAAAAATCTCACGGTTTGTCAACTTCGATTGAAGTGGATTCAAACCCGGATCGTCAAGATATACACTCCATGTGTTGTTTCTAAGCTAAATCTACTCAAGAATGTGTTTGATGAAGTTGAGGTAAAAAGTTCCTAACAACATCACCTAAAAAATGTTGAAAAATTACTTAAATAGGCAAAAATGGGTCCCGTGTTCGCACTGCGAGCTCCCGTTCGCCCAACGAACATATGTCGTCTTAGCTATTGCCAAAACAGTGTTTTCCACGATTCTGGGCAATTTTTGTTCACCTTGAGTTTGCAGTGCGAACTCTTTGCGAATTCGCTCACCTCCAGTTTGCACAACAAACATGACAGCAAACCATCACTTGTTTCGACCATAACTTTTGAACGGTAACTCCGTTTTACGCGCGGTCGGAAGCGTTGGAAAACTTTTTCAATGCTCTATAAGACAATGACTAAACTTAATTGCTTTTATACCTACAAAAATGAGAGAAAAACAATTAAACTCAATGATATTTACACGATACGCAATATATACACTATAATGTAAACTATACAACATATGCACAAAAGTTGACGTTTATTGGTTGAATTAAGACAATAAGTGATAATTATTCACACTAAAAATCAGTATATTTTAGCACTTATCCGAAAGATGCCTTGATGTGGTTTCCAACTAGTGATGGTTTGAGTTGTTGAACTCAAGTAACTTGTTTCCATATAGGGTGAAATTGTGAACTCAAGTCTTGTCCCTTCCCTTTTGGCTTGAGTTAGGATTGGTTAGAACCTTGTAAAGCCGAGAGAATCCACAAGATAGGTAACCCACTGGGATTATTATCTCACCCCATGTTGTTGAGTATATTTTAGGTGGTTCCGGTTCTGTAAAGGGTAACGATAAAGCAGTTTGATATCCTCACTTGTCTTAGCTATTTTGGGATGGCATTGTTTCCGTTGTGAAGACTCTATTTTGAGATCATTTGATATGATATAGTTCTTAGTCTTTGGAGCATTTTGTGTATATTATGCCATTGTTTTTAGATTTTATGTTTTGGTATGTAATGTATACAATGTGTTACTAGGAACTTATTTGTATTTCAATACCAAACTTTCAAACATGTATACTATGTATCTTCTAGACATATGTATTTATATATGGGCGTCACAGTTGGTATCAGAGTTGGTCGTATCCTCGACCTAGCCATGAAATATTATAAGTATTTCTTTCTGCTTCATATGTGTGCGGACATCATCGTTCCAGATGTTATATTCATAGTATTGAGCCTGATCAAATTTGTCATACCCTAATTTTTAACCTTAAGATTCCACCTCATTTGCATCATTTTTGCATAACATCAATCATCTCATGTGTGTGTTTTATGCATCGCTAACCCTTTGAGATACACAAGTTTGTGCTTTGGTTTACTTTGACTGCAAGCTAGGGTTTTGGCACCAAGAAGCTCAGGAGTTGACTAATAAAGGGTTTATGTGATCCTCAACCTCTCAACATGATCAAGAGTCTCCTTACATCAATAATCAAGTGCAAGACATGATCCTACACCTCAAGACATGTTTCAAAGACTTCAACAACATCATATTAGCCTATCCATATGTATGGGTTGATCCAAGAAGTTTGATTCATTGACAATTGAAGAATTCAAGTTCATCTGGAAAAATTCAACTGTTCATCAAAGTCAAAGTTTAACTTTCGAGATTTTTGGTCAACATGGACTCCACAAGTCAAAGATCGTGAAAATGTGATGAATGATTGCATTTGATCATGATTAATCAAGAAAATCAAGAAGAAATTCAAAGTGTGTGAAATTAGGGTTTTAAAATTTTTCTAAGTTACAAAACTTTGTGAACAAATGCCCTACTTTCTAAGAACATAACTTCTTCCTCAAGCATCCAATGGAAACTCTTAAGGACACATTTTAAAGATGGTATTACATACTTCAATTTGGTGAAATATTGGACTCAAAAGCATTTACCAATTGGAAGTTATGGTTGTTTAAAGTTGAGGTTTTTCAAGTTGTGAAAATGTCCAACACATAGAAATTTTTCTAAGTATAAATCAATGAAAAGTCCAATTTTGGTAGCCATTTTTCTCATTGATCCTATTTGATTCTTTCCAAGTGACCAACATCAAAGTTGAAGTTTTTGATCTCATCTTTCCAATGGTGCCAAGAGCAAGAAAAGATCTTGCTGGAGCATGAAGTTATGAATTTTCCAAGTGACCATGGTAAGGCATTTTTGACTTAGGCAGAATTGCACAAATGATTCCACATGAGCTCATGATCAATTTTGGCCAAGTTCTAAGCATTTTCTGAGCTTGTCATCAACTGGAAACTTGTTCCACTCCATGAAATCACTCCAAGGATATCAAGTTCTGCAGAAATTGATCTTGTTTCATCATATAAAAGAATAATTTAACATGACTACTTGAGATATGTAACACCCCACTCTACCTATTCGTTTAATAATTAAAAATACGAAAATAGTTGCGGCAAAATCAGAGTTACACACGCAGGATGCCACATCAACAAAAATATGCTCATGATGTATCAAATCACTTCATATCTTATTACTCATGAAAAATTAAATCAAACAGCAGAATAATCAATTAGTTCGACACTAAGGCCCCAATTACATCAATCCTCCACAAAAATTCGTGGTTCACTAGCCTTAATCAAATCAAGACACGTAACAAATAAAAAATAACAAATAACATAGTGAAAATAACGAAATCCCCATCCTTCGCGTGTTATGTATCAGAGCAACTCCTAAGAATCTATCAATAGCAACACATGCTCCAAGCACTACTCAGGTACCTAATTATCTGTACTCCCCAAGGAGCACATACACAACAACAGAAAAAGGGGTGAGAATTATATTCAATATGCTAAGGAGTAGTTATCTCACAAATCACACCAATCATACAATTACAATGCACATACAAATACCACATCAATACTCGGCATAGTCAACCCACATCCAATCATACACATATGCAATGCGACTCCACTGACACGACACAATGCATGCGGTACCATCACAATCCATATGGTTCACTCTTTGAACCCGATTCCCATCAGAATCCAGATAAGTTGTATACGTTCCTCTGAACTATAACTTATCTCCACTCGACTCCCACATGGAGTCCGGACGAGACTAGGCACCCATCATGGATTCCCACCTAGGCTCATCTCCACAAGACACAACATGAAAGCATGACATACAATTATGCAGAATATAATTATCAATCATGCATAGCCCACGATCTTCAATGATCATACCTGAGTCACATACTCACCTTAATTCACTCCGAAATTACCACCGCTGCCCAAGACCGTACACATAACAATAATCTTGGTGCACAAGCATCAAACACATCTCATAAAGACAATCACATAAAATTCCATGTTTTATCATATTTACTATCATTACCGGTCCCCTTATGTCCCATTATATCATTTTAGTCTTATGGATCAAGAGAAATTGCATCGCACGAAAAATTGGGAAAGAAATCGTGAAAACGGAAAAATCACAACACAACAATGTCCATACGGGTAGGGCCCTGCCCCATACAAGTATGGCCTTATTTCCTCGCCCCAGGCCTGCGTATGTTACGCGTAGGGCCCCCATGCCCAGGCCTCATACGTGTAATGCTTCGTGCCTTACGCGTATGACCAGAGGGTGATTTCCCTCCAAAAACCTTTCCAAAACCTCCCATACGCGTAATGGTCATGCCTTATGGGTAATGCCCATTTCCCGTACGCGTACCGACAGATGGCTGTGCTGGCATTGGGACACTATGCATACCACACGCGTAATGCCCTTTGGGAGTGTCCCCCATACGCATATTGCCCTCTGGCATACGCGTATGGCCAGTCTGCTGCAGAAAAAGGAAGAATAAGCATAAAATGCTAAGAGGGAAAGGAACCTTCACTACCCTCTCATGCTCAGACCACCATTAAAGAACCCATTCTCCCCCTTACCTTAATTTCCAAGCTTTTTCTCTCTTCAACAATGGTGGAACTCTTGATTTTTCTCGTAACTGACAGTTTCTGGTCCTTTTTCCCACTTCCCTCTAATTATGTTTTAATTCCTTAATTTTAGTAATAATAATAATAATGGTCATAATAATATTAATAATCATATTAATAACAATATTAATAATAATACTAATAATAATAATACTAATAATAATAATGATAATGATAATAATAATAATAATAACATTAATAATAATGATACTAATGAAATATCTCATTATTTATATTATTATCATTACAATATTGTCTTAGCATTTAATTCCGGTTAATTCATTCTACTAAGCTCTCACACCCACCCTTACACACACACCCTTAACCAAGTCAATGCAAAAATAATCAAACAAAATAAATCGCAAAACGACGAAATATTTAAATGGGGTGTTACAAGATACATTTGGACATTGGACAAAAAGTCCCTTTTTGCTTCCAACCACTTTCCATGATTCAAGGAAAGTTGATCTGAACCAGAAACAAGAGGTACAAGCTATGCAACTCGAGAAATCCTGTGAGGAGAAGTCAACTTGCAAGCTAGAAAGTGAAAAAGCACTTTATGTACTTGATATCCAACTTTATGGATTTGATCCTTTGTTCATCAAATAAAGCCATAACCCAATGATCCTTTGTTGATCAGTTTCGTTTCTCCTATAAATAGAGCCACAAAAATTCAGTAAAACACACAACATTTGAGCTCTAAACATCCCTCAAATCTCAGCAAACCTACCTTGAACTTCATTATTCTTCACTTTCCATCAAAACCATCAAACCTTCCAAAAACCTCCACAGTCACAAAACCATCAAACCAATCACTCCAACACACCACAAATCATCCTTAGAAGTTGTCCAAACCCTCCAAAACACTAGAAAACCTTCCAATAAAAAATTCAACTCTCCATTGGTCATTTTGTTGACCAAGGAGCCAAAACTCCCTAACTCTTCTTTCTGACTGTTTCCAATCAGACTAATACCCCAAACACCATCCATAAACATCATACCAACTATCCAAATCATCACATTCCAACTGTAACATCCTTAGCCCAAAGATCACATTCTCACTTTTATCACTTGCAAGAGGATTCGAGTTGAGGGATTGAAGCGGTTTCAACACAAACCAAGCATTGTAATAGCTTCCTAGAGGTTCAGTGAAGTTAACTGCATCATCATTCACCATCTGGAAGGGAATTTGAAGGGGCATTGGACCCACTCCAATAGGTAAGTTGATCACCTCTGAAACTACATGATTCGTGCATCATTTTCATGCATTTAAATTGCTAAATTGTCTGCCATGATGTAGTAATTAAAACCCCTATGCTAATTGTCCTTGATTAGTGATGTTTACGATTTCATGTTGATTTTTAGTTTTAGGGTTCATGTTGTTGTGTGATTGATTACTTACTATCATACCCCAAATTTTAACCACTAATATTTCCCATCATTTTGTAAATCATCATCACAATATGGATGAACCATTAGTCTCCCTAAAGATGGGTGAGCATCCACTACAATCAAACTTAGGGTTTCAAGCCCTCTCAGAGCTCTTAGACAAAGGATCAATCAAGAAATGACATGATCTTCAACTTGTCTAGCCTCTTAAACATCCACAAAGGATCAAGAGGACTCCCACTTCAAGGATTAAGCATAAGGCTTCTCCCTTCTAGGTGGATCAAGCCTTAAGATCGCCAGTGTCACCAAATTAGGGTTTGGTCTACCAGGGCCTTCAGATGGAAATTTTCCTCTGGGCATGAGCCAATGCTTAAAAGCATAACCTATGATGCTCCAAGGGATCTCATGAACCCAATCATCAAGTCAATTTAGCCTCAGGGGATGCATTCATAAAAAAAATCAGGAATTAGGGTTTCTTGACCTAATTCACCCCTAAGTTGACTTTTGGGACAAATCATGAGCCAAGACCTCAAGAGATGATTTGAGGGTCCCTAACACACCACATTGGTCCATTTGTAACAATGGATTGAGCCAAGAAGCTTGAGCAACAAGTTTCAATTTCATCAGAACCACAGTTAGGGTTTCGTAGAAAAAGTCAACTGTACCTTTGACTTTTGACCAAGACATGCTCCCAAACCCTAGGACATGATTCAATACACCCTATAACACCTATGAAATCAATCCATCAAGTTTGATTTAGGTCAAGAACTTGATTTCATAGAGGATCGCACATTTTGGAATTCATTTGACAAAAAGTCAACTGTGCACAAAAGTCAACTTAGACTTTTTGAGATTTTTCACAATTATGGTTCTTTCACCCCAAAATGATGTTAATGTATGATTGGAATCATCATTCATCAAGAAAAATCAAGAAAAGTGGGATAACTTCTAAAAGGGGTAACCATAAAAAACTTAGAAAATTTTCTAAGTTATGGAACAAAGTGGCTAGGGTACCAATTTTGGAGGATCATAACTCCTAAACCACAAAGCCATTTTCCCCCATCCAAAGCTGGATTTGTAGCTCTCATTACCCTCTACAAAAGCTTCAACTACCACTCATTCCAATTCCCCATGGATTTCAAGTTATGGAATGATCAAAATCAAGAAAAGTGAAAATGTCACTTTTTTCCAACACTTAGTGAAATTTTCACTAAGTCAGAATCTGCCTTCACTTTTTTCCAAATGTAGGGGCATTTTTCACTTGGATCCAAAAAGTATCAAAACCAATTATGATCAAACAGTTATTGTATCATATGAGGGCTTTCCAAAATGGCCAAGAACTCCATCAAATTCCACTTGAGCCATGAGATATGATAATGGCAATATGCCTTGCTAAAAACTGCCAAGGCTAGGCAGAATTTTGCATTTTTGCTCGATTTGGCAAAATCAGATAATTCCGAGCCTTGTCATCACTTTGGACACATCTGAGGATCAAATCTAAAGGGAACAAACACTGATCTAAGCCTCCAAAGTCTTTGGAACAAGAAGTAGCATGCCAAACCTAGAAATCCCTAAAAGAGGGACAAGACTCCAATTTTGGATTGGAGCATTTAATGGATGCACCAAGGTGGCATGGACTGACACATTTGCAACTGAATTCAGTCAAAAATGATCCAACAACTAGGGAACCACAGCTCTTTGCTCTAACCTCTAGTCAATGGCTAGAGGAGACTTGGATTCCTATTGATCAACATTGGCCAAACCTCTGCTGCAGTTGCCATTCACTATTGATCCCAAAACAAACTTGCTCTACTATAAATAGAGCTCATTTGTGCTCAGTTTGAGTACACCAAAGCCATCAAACAGATGCTTTCCTCAAAATCACCTTCTCACTTCCAAATTTTCCTTCCAAAGCAAGTCACTATCGGGTTTTGAGTTTGAGAGCAGTTCCAACCAAACCAATCACACACACACCTCATAAACATCATATAGAAGTGATCCAAACACTCACATAACATCTGAAACACCAAAATCACAAAATCACTAGCCAATTGCTCAAGCCTTTGACAGATTTGCAGTTGGGGTGCCATCTCAAGTTCCAGATCATTTCAATCCATTCCAATCATCCAGACACACTCCATGGCACTTAGGGAATCTATCCAGATCATTGGAACCTAGTTGTAACACCTCTAACCCAAAACACGATCACCAACTGCAAGAGGTGATCATGAGCTCTTCTAACTCTATGATCCATGAATTTTTTGCTGCACAATAATTTGGCCATATGTTCATAATCATGCATAGAGTGTTTACCCTCAATCAATTGCTTTGTATGAATCATGTATGGAATTTCTAAACCTTCATGCAGAATTTAGGGTTCTTGAGGTTTCTCTTTGATTTCTTATTCCATGCTTAAAATAAATGAAATTAAAGACCATAGACATGATCGTGAGGTTGAAACGAGTAGATTAATATGTAGATTGCATGACATAATCAAGTATTCAGTGAGATTAGATAGAAAATGCAAATCTGCAGAAACAGAGGAAGGGCGCGTGTTCTTGTCATGTTCTTGGCGCCCTTTTTCAAATATTTGAATATTTGAATTTTGTGATTTTATTTAATTGATTCAAAAATTAATTTCTCTCTGAGTTTTAATGATTTTGAGTTGATTCTTTTTTTAATAATTCACAAAAATGTTAAAATATTTTATTTTCCCAAAAAATCCCAAAAATATTATTTATTTCATATAATTGATATTTTTGCAAAGAATTAATATTTTAATTGTTTTTGATATTTAAAATATTTTTTCCTTCTTGATTTTGCAAATTTTAATAATTTCTAATCATTTTGTAGGTCAAAACATGATTTTTGAAATATTAATCTAAGATCACAATTTGTTTTCCACGTGTTAAACAATTTTGATCATTTTAATTGAATTTTTTATTTAATTAAAATATATTTTGGAAAAAAATTAGGGTTTTAATTAATTCAACCCTCATCAAACCTTTTAAAAACATTTTTGGGCTTCTAATAGAGTGTAAGACTCAATCCCTTTGTAAATACACCACTTTTTGGGCCTCAGTCAATGTATAAGTCCCACTGTATTTTCAAAAACAACGGCGCGATCGTCGCCTCTTTTAAAAAACCATCTGGGCCTCTCCTCGAGCTATAAGACCCATTCAAAAACATATATGAGCCTCTAATAGAGTGTAAGACCCAATCTCCTTTTGAAACCAAAAACTTTTGGGCCTTAGTCGTTGTATAAGACCCACAGTGTTTTCAAAACCTCGGCGCGATCGTCGCCATTTTCAAAATAAACCATTGGGCTTCTCCTTGATCTATAAGACCCATATTTGTTCACTTTCAATCATTTTTGGGCCTTTTGAGAGAGTGTAAGACCCATCCCCTTGTACAGAAAACCTTTCTTGGGCCTCAGTCACTTGTATAAGTCCTTGTACAAAACGATAGTGCGATCACTGATAAAACCCTGGGACTCTCCTTGAGCTGTAAGCCCCAATTTTCCTTTCAAAAGCACTTTCTCCATTGATTTTGTAACATACTGTTATTTTCAATTTCTTTGTTGAACAACTAACCAAACATCATGGAAGCTCTACAACCGAGTAAGTGTTTACCCACTTTCATTTACCGCTTTCATATGTATATAACTGTATTGTGGGGCTGTTTCACTGTAAGTCTTCTTTCATAAACTCATACCGACTGTGTAATACTAGTATAGATATTTAGAGTTTCCCCAACAACTACGTCTAGAACTAGACAAAACCTCGTCTCCTTACATCCGACGTTCTCCCGGATATTTCAAACATAGCCTAAACCATGAGAATTTTCTTTTACAACAAATTTTAGATAACTAGATCTAAGAAATCTCCCCCCTTGAACAGTTCATATACAGAAGGCCAATGTTCTAAGTGAAACCCCTTCTGGAACTGTTCATCAGCCTCCTCTTGGCCTTAGTGCAAGGACCCACAGGCTTCCTAAAAGCATCTCCGCCTCCTCTTGGGCGTTGTACAAGGACCCGTCGGCTTCTTAGAAGTTTTCACAGCCTCCTCTTAGGCTTCGTATAATGATTCTTCCTCCAGGAAGATAGCCTCCTCTTGGGCTTCGTACAAATTGTCCCTTCGGCTTCTTAAAATTTTTTCTCGCCTCCTCTTGGGCTTCGTACAACTTGTCCCGACGACCTCTTAAAGGTATAGGAACATAAATTAGTCATCTTAATAGAACAGTCTTTCAAAGAGTCTAGATCTTCCTACGGCGAACATACTGTCTCTTGATCTCTCTTAAGCATAGTACAAAAGATAAAACTCTAGACTTGGACAGTCTAATCTCCTTGAGTCTTGAAGACATTCTCAAGTTCCTTTCAAAAATAGGAAAAAGCACCCGTAGACTTGGGCAGTCTCAATACCCTTCGGATTCCCCGTTTCCTTAAAGACCATGAAATAAACCTGCTCCTCGGATCAAACCCATGAGTACAACATTACCCATATAAGAACTAATTTTCTCTTTTAACCAACATACTGGACCTGTCACTCAACTAAAACAGTAACCCTAGCCTCCTCTTAGGCTTTGTACAATAACTCTCCCCATCAGAGTTAACCTTTGCAGCCTCCATCTCTGGCTTCGTACGAGATACAAAATCACTCTCTTGTTGAGTATAAAAGATTCTCTTGTTGAGTCAAACATTTTTAGCCTCCATCTCGGGCTTCGTATGAGATACCAAATCACTCTCTTGTTGAGTATAAAAGACTCTCTTGTTGAGTCAAACATTTTTAGCCTTCATCTCGGGCTTTGTACGAGATACAAAAGCACCCTCTTGTTGAGTCAACCATTTTAGCCTCTATCTCGGGCTTCGTACGAGACACAAAAACATCCTCTTGTTGGGTCAATAGCCTCCTCTTAGGCTTTGTATAAAGAAATCCCCGTTTTGATTCAATCAACCTTTTAGCATCAAATAATGCTTTGGTCACAACATACAAACATCAACAACTCCTTTTCCCTCGTCTAATTGTTGTAAGCGGCAAGCCTCTGGATTATTTACATCCACACCACTGTCCCTCTTTTAGCATGAGAAATTCCTAAGGAAAGATGGCGTTGCTCTAAACTGAGTTAAAGTCTTCTCCTTCAGGTTGAAAATCCTCTATAAAGGAAATTATGGCATCGCTAGATTCTCATATCTCAGTTAAAGTAATTCTCCTTTATAATCAGTCATCCAACAATTGTGACAAACAGACCCCTTTAGAGATGACAAATTCTCTCTAAAGTCAACACCCTTTTAGCTTCACATCTTGGGCTTCGAACAAGATACAAATAGACCCTTCAGCTTCACATATTGGGCTTTGAATAAGATACAAACCACCTTTAGCTTCATGTCTTGGGCTTTGAACAAGACACCAAAACACCCTTTCCTCCCATAGAATAGGAGGAACTACGATCGCTCTGATTTCCCTATCCCGGGAATACGTAGGCATAAGATTGGCAAAGAATCTTAGCGATCACACTAATCAAAAAAATCCCAAAGTCCCCTACCTCCAGCCAATCTAGCGCAGTATCCCAACAAATTCCCCATGATTAGTCCCGGTATTTCATTCTGAACAAAATAAGCAAAGAGAGACCCACGAACTAAAGCCGCATCTGTAAACCAACAGTTTTGACTGTTTAACCTCAGTTTTCAAGCAGGGTTAATTGGAGACATCTATTTCCCTTCCTTCATTAGCTTCAATAGGATAAAAAATGAATCGAACTGTAGTACCAAAGCGATAGTGATTCGAAACCACAAAAACCGCGCTACAGAAAAAATGGCGACCACAGTGGGAGAAACTTGTTCTTCTCCCGTCTCTTAGGAGGAAACTTTAAGTTTAGACAATTTCACAGGAAAAATGGCCCCCACCGTGGGGCCAAACAAAGGGATCTTGTCTCTCTTATCTCTCTGGTTGAAACCTTCTCTTAGGACGAGTCCTTGGGTTCACAAGGTATCGCCGAATGACGGTTCCATCGGGGAATGTCATTATTGCTAGGATCGGCCCTCACTAGGATCTTAGGTCAAAAACCTTTAAGTTGGGAAGGTACCACAGAATGGCGACTCCGCCGGGGAGCCATTTTCTGTTAGGATCATAGGATTCATAGCTCTTAAAAAGTCTAGGACATTACGACGAATATATATACTGCTTTTCCTAATTGATATCTGTGTTTATTTTTCTGCTAATGGGAATGCGTGTGATGCCGCATGTGGAAAGATTGAGTATACACCTAGGAAAAACCTCTTTCAGTAGTGCAGAAGCTATCGAAAATAGTTGTCACGCGATACTACCCTCTTCTGAGATTCTTCGAAATACATCAGCTAACACGGTTCCCGGTCCGCTGATGTTATCTCGACAAGAATCGATGATTTTGAGAGACAGGTACAAAAATCACTAGTATAAACCTTTGGGATGGGTAGAGCCTTGACTTCGTGACACCGAGCATTTGACCCCATGTTTTTTCTATGTTTTTGTGTGCTGCATTCATACATTCATTTAAAAAAACATTAAGCAAAGAAAATTTTCTCTTCTAGTCTCTCTTTTTCAAATTAAACTAAAACAATGATTGCAAATGCCAGAGAGAAAAAGATTGCGCTCCTGGATTTCGGTAGACGAAAAACTCACAAATATACCTTCAAGGTTCCAAAACTAGAGGATTTGAGAGGATTAGCAAGGATGATCACTAACCCTGACGCTTTCAGAGCCAAGTACGGAGGTCTGCTACCTCTGTTAAGGGTCCATGTAATTGAAGGAATCCTGGAGGCACTCGTTCAGTTTTACGATCCGGTCTATCACTGTTTCACATTCCCGGATTACCAGCTCACACCAACGCTGGAGGAGTATTCTCATCTGATTGATCTACCCATTACTGATCAAGCTCCCTTTTCTGGACTGGAAGAAATTCCAAAGGATCAGACCATTGCAAAAGCAATTTATTTGGACGAATCAGAAGTCAGGACTCACCTGACCACCAAGGAAGGAATCCCAGGTTTACCAGCCAAGTTTTTGGTAAAGAAGGCTCTGTACTTTGCTAGTATAGGGAATGTGACTGCTTTCGAGAGCATCTTTGTTTTGCTCACCTACGGGTTATTTTTGTTTCCCAACATTGATAACTTCGTCGATATCAATGCCATTAAGGTTTTTCTCATTGGAAACGTCGTACCAACCTTGCTCGCAGATGCGTATCATTCTGTACACTTAAGGAATTTATACAGCGGAGGAATGATCACGTGATGTGTACCCCTGCTATATAAATAGTTTATCTCCCATTTGCCTAAGTCTGCCTCTTTTTGGGATCATAAGAGTGCCTTACGTTGGTCACAGAAAATCATGTCTCTTACCAACTCTGATATCGATTGGTATAATCGAATCTATGAAAAGATCAGGATCATTGACCATTGTGGAAATTTCCCCAACGTACCCCTTATAGGAACTAAGGGAGGAATCAATTACCATCCAGTCTTAAATCGTCGCCAATTTGGATACCCGATGAGGCATGTCCTGCATAGTGCTCATTTGGAAGGTCTTTTTTTCAAGGAAGGAGAAAATGACAGGGCATTAAAGATGGAAATAATGCACGCTTGGAAACATGTTCATAAGAAAGGACGGGAGTCTCTAGGAAAACCGGACTGTGTCTCGGTGGAGCCTTATCTCCACTGGGTACAAACTAGAGCTCTCAAGCTAAAGATGCCTTATCCTCGTCACGGAGTTCTTCCGCCAAGGGAATCTGTCATGTACTTCATGACTGAAACGGAAAAACTTCAGGTTACTCTCAACAAAGTTCAATAGGAGAGGAGGTCTTGGAAGAACAAGTACCACATTCTCAATGTGGAGTGTACCAAAATACAACAACTGCTAAAAGATAAGGATGCTCTAATTGAGATTTTGGAGCAACATGCTGTAGAAAATCAGGATGACCAAAGGAATTTGCTCGCTCCTTTCACTTAGCAAAGGAATGACAACCCGACAGTGGCCCAAGAGCCCCGGTCCAAGAAAAGGAAAGTACCAGAATCAGCACCCGAGTTCTCCTCAGAGAGGACTCGGGACCCATTAGCTTAGTTTTCTGTTTCCGCACCTTGTAATTGACTGTATTTCCATTTCTGTAATCCTTTGAATTCAATAAAACGGGGGTGTCCCCACTGTTTGATATTTACAATCTAATTGTCGAAGTTTATTTTGATTAAACAAAAAAAACAATTAATATAATCATTGCATTCATCATTCTCACGTCACGTATTCTTCTTACCTACAAATCTCACGTTTGTGTCTCGGTTCTAGAGTCAAACTGTCTCATTCGTACAATACTCAGGCCAATCGTCAGAAAAAGATGGATGATCTCGAGGAAGAGAATAGAGAGTTGAAAGAAGAGATCGACGCTCTGAGAGAGGATATGAGAAAGCTTCGTAACGACATGCAAGCCATGACAGAAGCTCAGTTACAAAGAACTGTGATCTCAGAGATCACCTCAACGCCCATAGTGGAGAAGTATGATCCTAGGTATCAAATGTCGAAAGATCGTCCCTGGGGCATGCCTGTTAACTATATCCCGGAAGGATATGTTCCGCCGATCACTGAAGATCAAGGAATCATAGAAGAAGCCGCTGGGCCTGAAGGTTACAAACTTCGGGAAAGCGAGGATGCCAGAGGCATAATGAGGACTCCTGAAGGTTACAAACTTCGGGAAACGCCAAGATTCACTGCCGTAGTAACGGTACCACCCCCTGTGGTGCACACTGTTCCGGAAGGACAGATTCCACAGATACCTTCTGGTAGAAAGGAAAGTATGTTCGATAGAATAGATGAATTCCAGGAGCATTTCCTGGAAATGCAGAAGGAACTGCAGGCTATTCGCGGTCAGGATTTATTTGGAAAGGACGTCGCAGACCTTTGTTTGGTCCCCAATGTGAAAGTCCCGCACAAGTTCCAAGTACCTGATTTTGAAAAATACAAGGGTAAATCTTGCCCTCAGAGTCATTTAGTGATGCACGCTCGGTGAATGTCAGCTCAGACAGAGAACCAGTATCTACTGATTCACTACTTTCAGGATAGTTTAACCGGTGCCGCATTAAAATGGTACATGGGTTTAAACCGCGCTACGATTAGCACTTTCAGAGATCTTGGCACTGCCTTCGTCCAACAATATAAATACAATATGGACATGGCACCAGACAGAGATCAACTCAGATCAATGTCACAAAAGGACAAGGAAACCTTTAAGGAATACGCTCAGAGATGGCGTGAAATTGCCGCTCAAATTTGTCCACCTCTTGAGGAAAAAGAGATGACAAAGATTTTCTTAAAGACCTTGAGCTCATTTTACTATGACAGAATGGTTGCCAGTGCGCCCAGCGACTTCACCGAAATGGTCGGTGAAATTCTGGTATAGATGTGTGATGTCTTTGTGCAATGTCACAACATCGCAATCTGCTGAACAAGACAATAATAGAAATAGTAAACAACACACTGAATTGTTCACCCAGTTCAGTTCAACAACCTACATCTGGGGGCATACCAAGCCAGGAAGGAAGTCCACTATTAGTAGTATCAAATTACAGACTCAACAGACCAGTTGACAATCTACCTAATTTTATCACTACCCAATGACCCTTCTACCTAAGTGCTCCCTAGGTAAGAGACTCCATCTCACTTCCTATCATCATAATGATGTCTAGCAGTCAACTACACCGTCACTGCATCAACAGCTTGATTACCAACAACTGTATAACCATAGAAGACACCCTTCCATGACACCCTTTCATGACACCCTTTGGAGTTGCTTCAAAGCTTCCTCCAAGAACAATACCAAACTCAATACCTACAGGTTTCTGATTTAAACATAGTGACCATCTCACAACCCGAGTGGTTCACTTAGACAAAGCCCTAATGATCTATATCTTGGACCCGTACTCTTTCTTAGGTTACAAGCATTCTATTTATAATATAATCCCAACTGGATTTGGGCCATCAAATCATATCAAATCTTCTGTAACAAATCTGCAACAAATCCTGCTTCTAAATAGATCTTCAATCATATCTTCAATTAAATCTTCAATAATTAACTCTGAATATTCTCCATATCTTTATGCTTTAAATTCGCAACAAACTGATCTTCATAACTGATTGCAACAGAATATATCTCTCCCTTGATCTTCACCTACATTCTCTGATTCTCTTTAGCAGAATATCTCATTCACACCAGAAACACGTGCAACCCTAAACACATTACAGTCTGATGTTTTAATGTTCTGGTATAGTGATGTTAAGACATCGCATGTGACATCACTCTTCAGCACTTTAAATCTTCAACAATATTCACAAACCAGAATGTTAGCCAATACTGTTAGAAGCTCATGTTGCAACATCAACCATGACATCTGCATTGTTTTAACAAAATTTCAGCCAATTACAAGAACTTACAATCTCCCCCTTTGGCTAATTTTGGCTAAAACATATAAATAAACATTACAACTCAGATTACAGCAGTAATTACAACCCTACACTACTGTTAGATGTCATCTGATCTTAACAATAAACACCAGTATCTACTGTGTACTGCATCCATGGAGAATCATCTTCTTTGAATGATGTTAGGACATCTCATCACCATATAACAGCAAGCACAGGCAGCACATCAGGAGGTGCACATGAGGAAGAAGATATCCAACACTCCCCCTCAAACACAACACATTTCTTTTTCCTTCCAGGTCAGACCCAGACCAATTGCAAAAGACTCCTCCAGAAAAGAAATGTTTGTCTATTCAACAAAGACCAATGGTGGCATAAGATAATTCTACACACCTTCATTTGTCAGACACTGGGTTTAGTCCATGGCATAAGAGGAAACTTAAGAAGTGCCATTCTGCTAACCCAGGTAACTCAGAACACAAGTCACAACTGTGTTCATAACTCAGGACACAAGTCACAAAGACTCACCACCAACTTAAGGATGTTACATCCTCTTCTGCAGCATCAGAAACTGCAGACTCCAGGCTCAACATCCGCACAAACCCCTTAGCTAGATCCTTTCCTTTCTCCCCCTTTTTAGCCACAAATTGGAAAAGGAACCCCTCACAGAACCAGACCCAGGAAGTGCTCACCCAAACACGAACAAACGTCATAAGACTTATGAGATAAGAACACTCACTGGCTGAAGGAGAACAGAATAACCCCTATAAATAGCTGACCAGTAACTTAGGAATTAACGAGCCTTGAATATGTCAATGTTCTTGGTCAAACAAACGCTACTTTAGGTATAAAAAACGGCATTCAAATTCAATGCCTACCTTCCAAAAACTGCCTTGACTGCCTTAAATATTTCACAACTGAACCTTACCATAAATTAGGCCAATAACGCTCCATGCATAGTCGAGGCCACGTGTTTCACAATATCCTAACACCACCGTCCAAAATACTTCCCTGTTTGGCTCAAGAAAAACATGTCCTATGTCATGTTCTGACATCGCATCAGACATTGTCTGCTGGCTCATTAACCCAAGACTCTACAAATACATCTTCTTATCTAATGGGCATTGAGATGACTTCTCACAACCTCTTCTAGATTCCTTCAACCCATCAGGGAACAATAAAATCACCCATGTACACCACTTTTGCTTTTCAGACCTCCCCTGCATAGGCACTATCTTCACACAGCGATGATAGGTCCCATCAATACACTGCACAAGCTTGACCAGCACTCATGCTGCAATAGGCTATAGTTAACATCCATACATTCAATGCCTTTTATGATATCCTACCAATAATGCCACATTCCTCATGGGGATTTTAGATACAAGGTCTGCCAAGTCCAATAAACAAAGGCCCATTTGATTGGAAATATCTCACACAAGATAAACACCCTTCTGTCCTTACATTCACCAGCTCCTAATGAAGTCTTCATCATGAAAGTAGCCATGTATTTCCTGAACTACTTACCATCAAGATCAGAATCTGCCCATTCTAATCCACACTATGTCAGAACTGCCACTTCAGACGATAATGCTGCTTCTTCAAACTTCATAAGTATGGTACATACCCAACCATAATGTTGTAACAACATGTAGGACATCAGCACGAGACAAAAGACCACCCCACTTAACTAGCACCAGCAGTTATACCAGACGCAAACAAAAAGGAATAACATCAGACAACTAGACAAGTCCTAGCTTCATCCTACTAGGACCACTTCTACCCAGGCACCAAACACGAAGTTCTGGTAACCAATGTGCCCAGAAAAATAGGTTCCCAGGAAAAACAAATTCCCATACCAAAGATTACTCTGACTGGTCAGGCGATATAAACAATGACATTTTACCCATTATAAATGACAAACCTCCTTGCTCCTATTAGCACACCAAGGAAGGAATCATGAGTCAGTCTAACAAGAATGCAGCAAAGAGACACATGCAGGAGGATAGGAAGCCAGATCCTCAGAAGTTGAAGGACACAACACTGTCCATAGCTGGAACATCTTCAGGAGCAACAAGAACACGCAAGACATCAGAAACCAGGATGAAGACTATCAAGAAAAATCAAGTGCAGCTTCAAGCATCTGATGATGAATTGGATGAAGATTGAAAGACTTTTCTTGATTCGGGGGGTTGGGATAATCTTTAGACACTTTGTTTGTTGTTTTTACTAATCTTGTAAGCTTTCATCAATGCAATAAATTTCTGTTTTACTTCTGTTCCATTTACACAACTGTACAAGACACTAACTCCTCATGTAACTAACTTTCCAAAATGTTTCAACCTAAGTGCCAACACCAAAAGCTCCAGTAATATCATTCTCCCCCTATCAAGGATAATCGATGCACCTTTACAAGAAGAACACCTTAAATGAAGGGACAACATAAGACTCATCTTCATGTCTTCAAGAGTGCACCCCCTGTTCAACTCACTGCTGAACGCATACCAAAAATCACATGATTCCCTCTTGATTGGTTAACTTCTCATGCTCTAAACCTCACATCTTGTCAAGCTGATCAACTTCTCTCAGGAATGAACTTCATAGTCTCCACAAGTTCTGAAGCACAAATACACTGCTTTACACATCAAGTCAAGTTCTCTTTCTAAAACCACACACCTAGACAAGTGTGACACCTCCCATCAACACAAACCCCTACTGAGTTCTTCCAGAAATTGCATAGAAACGCAAATTCTCCACAAACAAAGTTGTCCTTCAGACTCCTCCTCAGAAGCATGTGTGCATATGATTCAGACAATTAGCTTCACAAGGGTAGAACCATTCATGTCTACACCAACATGCCATCCAACAGCCTAATGTCATAACATGTTATCTGACATTATCTTCTCACAAGATTCAACCAATCTTCACAATCTTGATCAGCATGCAATCTTCACAATATATATACCTTTACAGCCAAACTCCATAGACAATTATTCCCCCTGTCATGGTTAACTAGTGCTCTAGATGAGGATGAACATTTGAGCACACTTCTGAGCACATGCATATTGGTACCATTGTCCCTTTCTCTAAATGCAATCATTCTCTATTAAACTCTTCATCTACGGCAGACCTTCTACTTCATCATTCTCCCGTATGATTATGTAGATGCTCCTTAAGCATGATGTAGGCATCAATCTTCTGAACCAGGGCATAATTTTCAATTGCATAGTAATCCAAAGAACTAGAGAATTCACCTCTCATCCCTCTTCAAGAAGAATAGTCTCCTTGAGTCTTCCACTCATCGCCCTACTGCCCAAGAGTAACTCAAACTCATTCCTGACAATTTGGATGATACTCCATAGTCACCAATGAACCCCACCATTTGATTCATCTTCAAAGTGCTTAACCCTTGAACATACTTCTCAACACTTCTGCAGTCCTGCACTTTAACCTTAGACAAATACAAAGTCTCCCGTAAATGTATATTGTCATTAGTTGAATGCACAACCCCATCCAAAGCAGACAAATATTCAACTATTGTCATGCAAGATACAACATTTTATTTGGTCTGACATCCTTTTCCTGCAGACTTGAGGCACTAGTTGATCCTTCTTTTGCTAATCCACCCCACTGATCACTTTAGATTGGGTAAATGGCTTGACCAGATACTTTACCGTGAACATAACAAACTTCCTTTGGCTGAGAAGGCAAAGACTAAAATAATGTTTCAACATCACCAATCACACTAAACATGAACCAGCATACTCTCATATTTTAAGAATCTTCAATCTTTTGATGCCATCCTCATTAAGTTGCCACAACTAAGCTTAAGAGATAACTTATCAAGATCTTCACTCCCGCATGAAAAACTTTGACAGTGATACTCTTTTGCTTTGGCTCTACCTTCTTCTTTCACCATCAAAAAGGATGAAGGAGTCACAGTACTGAATAGATTGGTCTTCTGATCCTTGCAGACACCAATACCAATAGACCAAGGGCTGATTAACATATTAAGCTCAACTGCTTTCTTGCTGAATCTTTACACAACCCAGATGCCTCCTCTTTCAAGTCAGGAGTAGGTTCCAACCAGACGTGATCAACACATTTATTTAGCCCCCAAGCATCTGTTATGTCACAATCTTCCTTTAGACCTCTTCTCAGCAAGCTTCTATAAGAGTTCCTTTATGAGTAGACTTGGGATGAACCACAGGAATCTTTGGCAAATCTAACAAGCTAGTTGAAGATGTCCTCACGTATCACCACACCAAGTGATACATCTTCAGAGGAGAACATAATATTGCAGCCTTAACACAAAACCACCAGGAATTTTACATCAGATATATATATGCAGCGGAACATACACCAGAAAAATCCTCTACTACCTTCATAATAACCCTTGCCCAACACTCCAAGTGCACTAGGTCATTATAGGTTTGAAAATAAGTCAAACCACACGGCAGCTTACCACCAAAGCTACAGGCCTTCATTCTTCACTCTAAGGGATCAAACGAAATTCTCTATGCACTAACTATCTTCCTTGCTCATGAACCAGAAAGTATCTTCCCTAGATCTCATCCAGAACCAGACAGGATGCATGCTCTGATACCAATTGAAATTCTGGTACAGATGTGTGATGTCATTGTGCAATGTCACAACATCACAATCTGCTGAACAAGACAATAATAGAAACAGTAAACAACACACTGAATTGTTCACCCAGTTCGGTTCAACAACCTACATCTGGGGGCATACCAAGCCAGGAAGGAAGTCCACTATTAGTAGTATCAAATTACAGACTCAACAGACCAGTTGACAATCTACCTAATTTTATCACTACCCAATGACCCTTCTACCTAAGTCCTCCCTAGGTAAGAGACTCCATCTCACTTCCTATCATCACAATGATGTCTAGCAGTCAACTACACCATCACTGCATCAACAGCTTGATTACCAACAACTGTACAACCATAGAAGACACCCTTCCATGACACCCTTTCATGACACCCTTTGGAGTTGCTTCAAAGCTTCCTCCAAGAACAATACCAAACTCATTACATACAGGTTTCTAAGTTAAACATAGTGACCATCTCACAACCTGAGTGGTTCACTTAGACAAAGCCCTAATGATCTACATCTTGGACCCGTACTCTTTCTTAGGTTACAAGCATTCTATTTATAATATAATCCCAACTGGATTTGGGCCTTCAAATCATATCAAATCTTCTGTAACAAATCTGCAACAGATCCTGCTTCTAAATAGATCTTCAATCATATCTTCAATTAAATCTTCAATAATTAACTCTGAATATTCTCCATATCTTTATAATTAAATTCGTAACAAACTGATCTTCATAACTGATTGCAACAGAATATATCTCTCCCTTGATCTTCGCCTACATTCTCTGATTCTCTTTAGCAGAATATCTCATTCACACCAGAAACACGTGCAGCCCTAAACACATTACAGTCTGATGTTTTAATGTTCTGGTATAGTGATGTTAAGACATCGCATGTGACATCACTCTTCAGCACTTTAAATCTTCAACAATATTCACAAACCAGAATGTTAGCCAATACTGTTAGAAGCTCATGTTGCAACATCAACCATGACATCTGCATTGTTTTAACAAAATTTCAGCCAATTACAAGAACTTATAGTCGGTATGGGAGTGCGTCTCGAGGAAGCCGTTCGAGAAGGACATCTAGTCAAAGACACTGGGTCGACAAGCGGAACTAAAAAATACGGTAGTGCTCTCCCTAAGAAAAAAGAGCAAGATATTGGGAATATCTCCCTCGGAAAGCAAAGGCGACGGTACAAACCAGTAGCAGCTGTAACTCCTGCTATCAGCCCTGCGTCTGTTTCTACGTATCAACCTCAAGTTGCTCAAAGCCAACCGCATTCGAAGCAATTTCAGCAAAAGACACAACAGCCTCTTCAGCAGGCTCGTCCTCAATACAACAACAACCGTACAACGCGGCCACCAGGATTTGATCCTATACCCGTATCGTACGCAAAACTATTTCCATTACTGTTAGCCAAGGGGAATTTCCAGACTAAGTCTCCTCTTACAGTACCGGAAAATCCGCCTTTTTGGTTTAAGGTGGATCAGACTTGCCCTTACCATCAAGGAGGACCAGGGCATAACATAGAGAGTTGTCTCAGTTTCAAGTTCGATGTGCAAAAGCTTGTTAGGAGCGGGGTCTTATCTTTCAAAGATATGAATTCGAATGTTCTCACGGACCCGCTGCCTCAACACGAGAAGGCTACAGTCAATTTGATAGAGGGAGAGTCTATCAACACCTATCAAATTCACGATGTACTCTTATTGAGGGCCAACTTGGTCAAGATGCATTGTATACAAAGTGGATATGGCCATGTGCCACCTCATAATTATCACCAGTGTGATATCTGCTCTAAAATAAATCGAGGATGTTCTGTGGTGCAATCAGCTCTACAGGAACAGATGGATCTCGGATGGATCCAAGAGCACCGAGTTCGTGGAGTTAACATGGTTTATACGAATTCCAACATCATTCAAAACCACAATATCCGTGCGATGAATGTCAACCTGGTGGTAATGCACTCAAGGCAAAGCCAGCATCATAATCTGCCACGACACGATTACAATTCCTGTCTGACTTGCTCGATAAACAAACAGGGATGCTCTTTTGTACAAGAGGCCCTCCAGCGTCAGATGGATTTTGGATGGATTTAAGACTACCATGATAGGAATCATTATCAAATCAACATGATTCAAATCTGCGATATTCGCTTGATGAATACCAGCCTGGTGGAGTTACATGCTAAATAGGTCCGACTCGGGTTCCTGGTATCACATGATTATCAGGGCTGTAAAGCGGGTTGCAAAGACGATCAGGATTGTGCCCTTGTCCAGGAAACACTTCAGCACTTGTTGAACCACTGGTGGCTTCCAATCTATATGGATGAAGACACCCAGTAAATCAGTATCACTAACGAGAATCCTACTAGATATCAAAGTCGGGATGTTCGGTCGATGGAAACAGATCTAGTAAGGTTACACTGTATTCAAAGCCGACGTGGCCAGGTGCCACTACACAACTATGAGCGGTGTGGAGTTTGCTCAGTGGATAATCAAGGAAACTACCTCGTGCGAGCATCCCTTCAAAGTCAGTTGGACCGCAAAGAGATTCAACCATGGTCAAGTTCTGGATCAGTCAACTACTTCGCTGATCAAATCGAGGACGTTGTCGTAATCTATGATCATCAGAGGGCTAGGGATGTTTGTACCATTATCCCTCTACTTGACGAATCGAGAGTTCCCAACCGGGAACGGATCGAAATTACTTACGATGATAAAAAAAAATCAGAAGGCTCCCATAGTTATCTATCTACCAGGACCGCTACCGTATGAATCAGCTAAAGCTATCCCTTACAAATACGGTGCAACAACAATTGAGAATGGAAAGGAAATTCCATTGCCCTCCGTCGTGAATATTGCAGACATCAGTCGAGTAACACAGAGCGGTCGAGTCTTCAACCGAGGAGTTGGAGAACCTAACAAAGAAAAGGAACCTCAGACAGAAGTTCCCAATCCACCAATCGGTCAATCCAGTAATCCCGACCTTTCAAAAAACGATGATGAGATGCTAAAGCTCATCCAAAGGAGTGAATACAACATTGTTGATCAGCTGTTACAAACTCCTTCAAAGATCTCGATATTATCACTGTTACTTAGTTTAGAAGCGCACAGGGAGGCTCTACAGAAAGTCTTGGAGCAAGCCTTTGTAGAACAAAATGTAACAATCAGACAGTTCGATAGCATTGTCTCTAACATCACTTCTTGCAATAACTTGGGATTTAGTGATGAGGAATTACCTGAAGAAGGTCGCCGTCATAACATGGCACTCAACATTACAGTCAACTGCCAGGACGATGCTTTAGCCAACGTACTGGTAGACACAGGGTCAGCCCTGAATGTTATGTCGAAGTCCACTTTGATGCAATTATCATTCAAAGGACCTCCGATGAGAACCAGCGAGGTTGTCGTCAAAGCATTTAATGGATCCAGAAAAACGGTTATCGGCAAAGTCGACCTTCCCATAACTATTGGTCCTCACACTTTCCAAGCCACTTTCCAGGTCATGGACATCCGGGCAACATACAGTTGTTTATTAGGAAGACCTTGGATACATCAGGCTGGGGCGGTCACTTCGACCCTCCACCAAAAGCTAAAGTCCGTCCAAAACGGCCAAATTATCACGGTTTGTGGAGAACAAGCCTTGCTCATGAGGAACTTGTCATTATCTACTTGTGTAGAACCCGAGGAGGTTGGTGGAACTCAGTTCCAAGCACTTTCGGTGAGCAATGAGAATCAATCAAAGAAAGGAACCTCGATTTCCTCATACAGAGATGCTCTCAAAGTGATAAAAAATACCGATGCAAAAGGATGGGGACGGTTTGTCATTCCCACTGATAACAAAACAAAGAAGGGTCTTGGTTTTTCTGCAACCTGTACCCAGACAGCTGCTAACGATGAAAGTCTTCATCCCATTCAGAACTTCTTCCACAGTGGAGGCTTCCTTCAACCAGTGACTCAAGATGTGCATACAATTAATAAAGATGATTCCTCCGATACGGAGGAAGAATGGAAGTCCTATCTCAACGAGGACGGTTATACGTCTCAGGGCGAAACAAAGACTCCCTTTTGCTTTCCTGCACAGAGTCCGAGATTTATACCGAGGTTAGATGTCGAAATGATATATGGAGATTGCGATCCTGAAGGATGCCGGGCTCCGCCAAATTCATTAGGGGAAGATAATCCGATGAAATACAACTTTGACCACGACTATTATGGCTCAATGGATGGCTTGCCTATCTGGAAGCCGTATCCCGGAGACTTAGGACAGGAAAGTCAACCGAACAATGAAAATTAGCTGAGCATCATTGAAAAGAATACCTGCGTCCCCACCATGTCATGGGATCAACACCCAGGTTATCCTGAAAATACCCAGCACGACGATGAATTCGCAACGTTTGCCAGACTAGAACTCATCAACTATGCTTTTCTTGAGGTCAACGTCATCGAGAGGGATGACTCCTCCAATTCCAAAGAAGTGTGGGACACCCTGGGACAGCCGAGTGGAAAATACGACTTCAAGGTCAAGTACACCGCTCTTGAAAGCTCTCGTATCAGGCTCGAAGACATCCAGCCAACTGGATAGGGAGATACAGCTGAGAGTACAAATACTATGCAAAATACAACTAAGGAATCCTTCTACGACAACTCTGCCTGGGAGACAGATTCCAATGATCCAACTCCACCAGAAATCAATGTCATTTCTGAAGACAAATCAAGGAAGGTACCAGACTTTGTGATTCACCGAGGAGTTCGCCGCCAATGGGTTACTGTCGATGTTCTGAAGATTGTTCATAAGTCTAAGTAATTGCCATCTTTACTGTAACCTTTCACCTTGCCCGGGTGAAACAGATGTTTTGATAGGGCTCACTTTCTATAAATATCCCTCTTCGTTTTGCCCAAAGCGACAGAGTTTTGTTTTATAGGGCTGTAGTTTCAAGAATCGACTTGTTCATTAATAAAATAACGTCGTTCTATAATTTCCGCATTAATTGATGTTTTCTCTTTTTGCTTTTTTCAGAAAATGGTAATCCTAAAAAACAATTCAATAATAAAAACAAGCAGTTTTCAAAGAAAAATACACTACACACTCTTGCATTCTCTCTATCTCTTCTAAACACAAATCATCACGTCATGCAGATTGCTTGTTTTAAACCCCATTGAAACATACGATCCAATGCCTTCTCCTAACTTTGAATTCCCGATATTTGAGGCTGAAGAAGAAGATGACAAAGAAATTCCAGAGGAGATCTCCCGATTACTCAGACAAGAGGAAAGGTCCATTGAGCCTCACAAAGAGTTGCTAGAAATAGTCAACTTAGGATCAGAAGAAGAGAGAAAAGAAGTCAAGATTGGGGCACTACTCAGTCCAACTATCAAAGAGAGTTTGACGAAACTTCTCAAAGAGTTTCCCGATGTATTCGCTTGGTCCTATCAGGATATGCTAGGGTTGGATACCAGCATCGTGGAACATCATTTACCATTGAGATCAGAATGTCCGCCGGTAAAATAAAGGTTGAGACGGACTCATCCAGACATGGCCATCAAAATCAAGGAGGAAGTACAGAAACAGATTGACGCGGGTTTCCTCGCTACGTCAGAATATCCTCAATGGTTAGCCAACATCGTACCAGTTTCGAAAAAGAACGAAAAGGTCAGAATGTGTGTGGATTACAGAGATCTGAACAAGGCAAGTCCAAAGGACGACTTTCCCTTACCACACATTGACATGCTGGTTGACAGTACAATAAAGTTCAAAGTTTTCTCCTTCATGGATGAATTCTCGGGTTATAACCAGATCAAAATGGCACCGAAAGACATGGAGAAAACTTAGTTCATTACCCCTTGGGGTACCTTCTGTTACAAGGTAATGTCGTTCGGTTTGAAGAACGTCGGGGCAACCTATCAGAGGGCCATGACTACTATGTTTCATGACATGATACATGAAGAAATCGAAGTGTATGTCGATGATATTGTAATACCCCAAATTTTGACCACTTAGATTTCCCATCATTGTGAAAATCATCATCACAATATGGATGAACCATCATGCTTCATCAGTCTCCCCAAAGATGGGTGAGCATCCAATACAATCAAAATTAGGGTTTCAAGCCCTCTCTGAGTGCTTAGACAAAGGATCAATCAAGAAATGACATGATCTTCAACTTGTCTAATCTCTCAAACATCCACAATGGATCAAAAAGGACTCCCACTTCAAGGATTAAGCACAAGGCTGCTCCCTTCTAGGTGGATCAAGTCTCAAGATCGACAGTGTCACCAAATTAGGGTTTTGGTCAACCAGGGTCTCCGGATGGAAATTTTCATCTGGGCACAAGGAAATGATCCAAAACATAACCTAATATGCTTCATGGAACCTCATGAACCCATGCATCAAGTCAATTTTGCCTCAGGGGATGCATTCATCAAAAATCAGGAATTAGGGTTTCTTGACCTAATTCACCCCTAAGTTGACTTTTGGGACAAACCATGAGCCAAGACCTCAAGAGATGATTTGAGGGTCTCTAATACACCATATTGATCCATTTGGAACAATGGATTGATCCAAGAAGCTTGAGCAACAAGTCTCATTTTCATCTGCACCACAATTAGGGTTTTAAGGGAAAAGTCAACTGTAACTTTGACTTTTGACCAGGACATGCTCCCAAACCCTAATACATGATTGAATATACCCTATGACACCCATGGAACATGTCCATCAAGTTTGATTTAGGTCAAGGACATGATTTCCTGAAGAATTGCACAGTTTGGAATTCATCTGATAAAAAGTCAACTGTGCACAAAAGTCAACTTTGACTTTTTGAGATTTTTCACCAAAATGGATTTTTAACCCTAAAATGATGTTAATGTATGATTTGAATCATCATTCATCAAGAAAAATCAAGAAAAGTGAGATAACTTGTAAAAGGGGTAACCATAAAACTTAGAAATTTTTCTAAGTTAAAAATAAAGTGGCAAAGGTACCAACTTTGGAGGACCATAACTCCTAAACCACAAGCCATTTTTTCTCATCCAAAGATGGATTTGTAGCCCTCATTATCACCTACAAAAACTTCAACTACAAGTCATTCCAATTCATTAAGGATTTTGAGTTATGGAGTGATCAAAGTGGCTGAAAAGTGAAAATGTCACTTTTTCCAACACTTAGTGAAATTTTCACTAAGTTAGAATTTGTCTTCACTTTTTGCCAAATGTAGGGGGATTTTTCACTTGGAATCAAAAGAGATCAAAACCAAACTTGTTCAAACAGTTGTTGTATCATGTAAGAGCTTTCCAAAATGGCCAAGAACATTGCCAAATTCAACCTACATCATGAGATACAACATTGCCAAGTTGCCTTGCTGAAATCTGTCAAGGCAAGGCAGAATTTGCAACTTTGGTCGATTTGCCAAAATCAGCCAAATTCAATTGCTCCAATCCACTTGGACACCTCAGAGGATTGAATCCAAAGGGGACAATCACTGAGCCAAGCCTCCAAGGTCCAAGGAACAAGGAATAGCATGTTGAACCTAGAGTTGCCAAAATAGGGACAAGACTTCAAATTTGGAATGAGGCATTCAATGGAACCATCAAGGTGGCATGGACTGAGCCATTCTCATCTGAAATCAGTCAAGACTTATCCAAGACCAAGGGGACCAAAGCTCTGTGCCCTAACCTCTAGTCAATGGCTAGAGGAGACTTGGATTCTCATTGGACAACATTGGCCAAACCTACTTACCAGCTGCCATGCACTATTCCTTGCAAAATAAACTTGCTCTACTATAAATAGAGCTCAATTGTGGTCAATTTAAGTACACCAAAGCCATCTAACAGATGCTTTCCTCAAAATCTATTTCTCTTGGCAAAAATGCCTTTCTTAGCAAGGTAGCTATCGGGTTTTGAGTTTGAGAGCAATTCTGCACAAACCAATCACTCACACACCTCACATACATCACATATGAGCTGATCAAACACTCACATAACTTCTGGAACATCAAAATCTCAAAATCACTTGCCATCCACACAAGGTTGAAGTGAAGGTGCAGCTGAGGTACCATAAACTGATCCAGTCCATTTCAATTCAATCCAAGTGTTCAAACACACTCCATATGGTGTAGGGAAGCTGTTCAGATCATCACCACTCATCTGTAACACCTCCAAATCAAAAATCACTCTGAACTTGCTGTCACGACTTGGAGGTAAGCACATACTTGGTAATCTCTCAATCTATGCATATTTCCTCGCACAATAATTTGGTCATATGTTCATAATCATGCATGGAATGTTTTCCCGCAATTAATTGCATTGTTTGAATCGTGTATCAAAAATCCTAGCCTTCATGCAGAAATTAGGGTTCTTGAGGTTTCTTCGTGATTTCTTGTTGTATGTTTAATTTAAATGAAATTAAAGTACATAGACATGATCGTGAGGTTGAAACGAGCATAATGATATGTGGATTGCATGATATGATTACGTATTCATGGAGATTGGATAGAAAACGCAAATCTGAGAAACCAAGAACACGCGCGTGTTCTTCAGCTTGTTCTTGGCACCTTTTTTTTCAAATTCAAATATTTGAATTTTGTGATTTTGTTTAATTGATTCAAAAATTAATTTCTCTCTGAGTTTTAATGATTTTGAGTTGATTCTTTTTTTAATAATTCACAAAAATGTTAAAATATTTTATTTTATCAAAAAATCCCAAAAATATTATTTATTTCATATAATTGATATTTTTGCAAAGAATTAATATTTTAATTGTTTTTGACATTTTAAATATTTTTTCCACATTGATTTTGCAATTTTTAATGCTTTCCAATTATTTTGTAGGTCAATACTTAATTTTTGAAGCATTAATCCAAGATCACAATTTGTTTTTCACATGTTAAACAATTTTGATCATTTTAATTGAATTTTTATTCAATTAAATACATTTTTGAAAACAAATTAGGGTTTTGGATTAATTCAACCCTCATAAATCATTTTCAAAACACTTTGGGCCTCTATTAGAGTGTAAGACCCAATCCTTGTTTTGACCAAATCATCTTTGGGCCTCACTTATTGTATAAGTCCCGATACCGTCAAAAAACAAACGGCGCGATCGTCGCCTTTTCAAAAACCATCTGGGCCTACCCTCGAGTAGTAAGACCCATTTCTTTTTCTTCAAAACACTTTGGGCCTCTATTAGAGTGTAAGACCCAATCCCCCTTTTAACCAAAACATTTTGGGCCTCCCTTATTGTATAAGTCCCTCTGCGTTAAAAGAAAACCTCGGCGCGATCGCCATTTTTAAACGAAAAATCATTTGGGCCTACCCTCGTGTTATAAGCCCCACTCTTTTCTTTAAAACCTTTTTGGGCCTCTTGAGAGAGTGTAAGACCCATCCCTTTGTACAGAAAACCTTTTTGGGCCCCAGTCACTTGTATAAGTCCCTCTATACACATTCAAACAGTGTGCTCACTGATAAAACCCTGGGCCTCTCCTTGAGCTGTAAGCCCCAAACCTTTCTTTTTCAAAGCACTTTCTCCTTTGATTTTGAATATACTATTGTTTTTAATCTTTCTTTGTTGAACAACTAACCAAACAGCATGGAAGCACTCCAACCGAGTAAGTGGTTATCGCTTTCATTTACTGCTTTCATATTATAAACTGTATTGTGGGGCTCTTCACTGTAAGTCTCCTTTCATAAACTCATATCTACTGTGTAATAATAGTATAGATATTTCGAGTTTCCCCGGCAACTATGTCTAGAACTAGGTGACGCCGTTTCACTTATTCGTAGAAATAGTCGCCTAGATCCCCAATAGGAGCACCAGATACAGTCTTCTCTTCGGCTGTCCTCCTTAGGAATCGTCAAGAAGCTCTACTCCCCAAGATGAATGTATTCTCCGTGAATGGCATATTTGAGTTTCTTCCCAATTCTCGAACTTTCCTGACTTGATCTATTCCTTGTGGATAGCTTGCCTTGAATGTCTCGGGGTTTGGGTACCCACTACGGTCATAATCTTGGACCTTAACTAAGGAACCCTCTTTAAAAGCTAAAAGTCGCTGGATAGTAAACCTCGCACGTTTACCAGTGGTTTTCATCTTTAAAAGAGTTATCTCTCTTAATGGAAAGGAGATGATAGACCCACGGGCTTCTTAAAAGCATCGGCCTCCTCTTGGGCATTATTCAAGGACCCTACGGCTTCTTAGAAGTATTCACAGCCTCCTCTTAGGCTTCGTATAATGATCTCTTCCTCCGGGAATGATAGCCTCCTCTTGGGCTTCGTACAAGGACCCGTCGGCTTCTTAGAAGTTTCCAGCCTCCTCTTGGGCTTCGTACAAATTATCCCGACGACCTCCTAGAGGTATAGGAACAGAACCTAGTCATCCTCATAGAACAGTTCTTTCATAGAGTCTACTACTATTTCTCGAAGCATAGTACAAAAGATAAAACTCTAGACACGGACAGTCTAACTTCCTTGAGTCTCAAAGACATTCTCAAGCACCCTTCGTTAAATAGGAAGGAAACCCGCAGACTCGGATAGTCTCAATACCCTTTGGATTTTCAGTTTCCTCAAAGAGAAGGAAATATCCCTGATCCTCAAATTAAATCCCTGTGTACAGTGTTACTCATATAAGAACTGATTTTCTCTTTTAAATCAGTATATTGGATCTGTCACTCAACTGAAACAGTTACAATAGCCTCCATCTCGGGCTTCGTACGAGATACCAAAATTCTCCCCAGTGGAGTCAAAATAACCTTTTCGCCTCTCTCTCGGGCTTTGTACGAGATACAAAAACACTCTCTTACTGAGTATAAAAGATTCTCCAACTGAGTCAACTCTTTGCTAGCCTCCTCTTAGGCTTTGTATAACGATATGCCCCACTGGGTCAAAAACTTTTAACCTCTCTCTCGGGCTTTGTACGAGACACAAAATAGCCTCCTCTTAGGCTTTGTATAATGATTTTCCTAGCGGAAATTAGCCTCCTCTTAGGCTTTGTATAAGAAAACCACTGGTTGATCCAATCGACCTTTTAGCATCAAAGCTGTGCCTCGTTCACAGTACACAAACATCAACAACTCCTTTCCTGTCATCTAATCGCTGTAAGCGGCAAGCCTCTGGATCATCTACATCCATGCCACTGTCCCTCTTTTAGCATGAGAAATTCCTAAGGAAAGATGGCATTGCTCTACACTGAGTTAAAGTCTTCTCCTTCAGGTTAAAACCCTTTCTTTGGAAATTATGGCATTGCTCGGATCCGCGTATCCCAGTTAAAGTAATTCTCCTTCTCCCCTCTTTAGAGATGACAAATTCTCTCTAAAGTCGAGGTCTTTCAGCTTCACGTCTTGGGCTTTGAACAAGACACAAATAGACCTTTCAGCTTCACATCTTGGGCTTTGAACAAGATACAAACTACCTTTCGCTTCACGTCTTGGGCTTTGAACAAGACACCAAAACACCCATTTCCTCCCATAGAATAGGAGGAACTACGAACGCTCTGATTTCCCTGTTTCGGTAAACGGGAATACGTAGGCATAAGATCGAAAGAAAAGATCTTAGCGAGCGCAATCAACAAAAAACCCAAATCCCATATCTTCGTCAATCAAAAGCAGTAATTCAAAAGCACCAGTCCTAATATCCTAATCCTTATTCCCCGCCAGAAACCTTCTGCCCAAGTAAAAAAGAAAGAGAATAGTATTGGCGAAAATACAAATAACCAGTACAAAGGCCCCCCCCCACATTGATAGCATCCGTAACCTAACAGACCGCTGTTTAAACTCAGTATGCAAAGCAGGGTTAATTGGAGACATCTATTTCCCTTCCTTATTCAGCTCACAATAGGATAAAAAATGAATCGACCTGTAGTTTTAAGCTCAAACCGCAGAGAGCGACCAGCCCTTAAGAACCGCGTCCAAAATCGCTCGCTACAAAAAAGTGGCGTCCACCGTGGGGCCGATCTCATTCTGCCTTAGGGCATCATCCCCGTTTTCCACGGAAAATGGCAACTCTACCGAAGAGAAAGATTAACCTATGCTGGTCCATCTCTTAGGTAGGGAACCATAGATTGGGGCTTCCGCCGGGGAACCCATTTCTGTCAGGAACTTAAGATTCATAGCTTTATAAGTCTAGGATGATTAGGACAAATATATATACTGCTTTTCCTAAATGCTATACGTGTTTATTTTTCTGCTACTGGGAATGCGTGTGATGCCGCATGTGGTGAGATTGAGTATACACTTAAGAAAAGCCAACCTTTTTCGTAGTGCGGAAGCTATCGGAAATAGCTGTTACGCGATACTACCCTCATTTGAGGCTGGTGATCTATTCTCGTTGAATGGCATTTACTCTAAGATTGCACACAACTCGCTGGTGATCCGCTTGTTGTTTTGCTTTTCTGGGAGGAGCTGATGATAATGAGTACAGGTACAAAAATCACCCTAGTATAAACCTTTGGGGATGGGTAGAGCCTTGACTTCATGACAACGACCCTTTGACCCCATGTTTTTTCTATGTTTTTGTGTGCTGCATTCATGCATTCATTTAATAAAACATTAAAACATTCAAAAAATTTCTCTTCTAGTCTCTCTGTTTTTCAAATTAAACTAAGACTGTGATTGCAAATATCAGAGAAAAAGATTGTATTAATGGATTTCGGTAGAAGGAGAACTCACCAGTATACCTTCAAGGTTCCAAAACTAGGGGATTTGAGAAGGTTAGCAAGGATGATCATTAACCCAGAGGCTTTCAGAGCCAAGCACGGTGGTTTGCTACCACTGTTAAGAGTCCATGTGATTAAGGGGATCATGGATGCGCTCATTCAGTTCTACGATCCGGTTTATCATTGTTTCACATTCCCGGATTACCAGCTATCACCAACGCTGGAGGAGTATTCTCATCTGACTGATTTACATATCACTGATCGAGCTCCATTTTCTGGACTGGAAGAAATTCCAAAGAATCAGACTATTGCAAGAGTAATTCATTTGGACGAGTCTGAGGTCCGGACTCACATGACCACTAAGGGTGGCACCCAAGGTTTGCCAGCCCAGTTCCTGACCAAGAAAGCTCTGTACTTTGCTAGTATAGGGAACATGACTGCTTTTGAAAGCATCTTTGTCTTGCTCACCTACGGATTATTTTTGTTTCCCAACATCAATAACTTCGTCGATATCAACGCTATTAAGGTTTTTCTCATTGGAAACCCTGTGCCGACTTTGCTCGCAGATGCGTATCATTCTGTACACTTAGGAAATTTGTACAGCGGATGGGATATCACATGTTGTGTACCTTTGCTTTACAAATGGTTTATCTCTCACTTGCCCAAGTCTGCCGCTTTTTGGGATTGCAAGAGTGTCTTATGTTGGTCGCAGAAGATCATGTCTCTCACCAACTCTGATATAGATTGGTGTAATAGGATTTATGAGGGAATCAGAATCATTGACCGTTGTGGAAACTTCCCCAGCGTACCCCTCATAGGAACTAAAGGAGGAATCAACTATCATCCGATATTAGTTCTTCGTCAATTTGGATACCCGATGAGACACATCCCACTGGGTGTTCATCTGGAAGGTCTTTTCTTCAAAGAAGGAGAAAGTGACAGAGCACTAAAGATGGAAATAGTGCAAGCTTGGAAACAGGTTCATAAGAAAGGACGAGAGTCTCTGGGAAAACCGGACTATGTCTCGATGGAGCCTTATCTCCATTGGGTACAAACCAGAGCTCTCAAGCTAAAGATGCCTTATCCTCGTTACGGAATTCTTCCGCCAAGGGAAATTGTCACGTACTTCATGACGGAAACTGAAAGGCTTCAGGTTACTCTCAACAAAGTTCAAAAGGAAAGAAGATCTTGGAAGAACAAGTACCGCACCCTCGACGTAGAGTGTATCCAAATACATCAATTACTAAAAGAGAAAGATGCTCTGATTGAAATTTTGGAGCAGCATGCTGTAGAGAATCAAGATGACCAAAGGAATTTGCTCGCTCCTTTCACCTGGCAAAGGAATGACAACCCGACAACGGCCCAAGCGCCCTGGTCAAAGAAGAGGACTCGGGACCCATTAGTTTAGGTTTCTGTTTCTGCACTTTGTAATCTACTGTATTTCCATTTCTGTAATCCTTTGGAATTCAATAAAAAGGGGTTTCCCCACCGTTTGATATTTGCAATCTAATTGTCGAAGTTTATTTTGATTAAACAAAAAAAAAACAACAATTAATATAATCATTGCATTCATCATTCTCACATCGCGTATTCTTCTTCCCTACGAATCTCACGTTTGTGTCTCGATTCTAGAGTCAAACTGTCTCATTCGTATAATACCCGGGCCAATCGTCAGAAAAAGATGGATGATCTTGAGGAAGAAAACAGAGAGTTGAAAGAAGAGATCGACACTCTGAGAGAGGATATGAGAAAGCTTCGTAACGACATGCAAGCCATGGCAGAAGCTAAGCTACAAAGAACTGTGATCTCAGAGATCACCTCAACGCCCATCATAGAAAAGTATGATCCTAGGTATCAGATGCCGAAAGATCGTCCTTGGGGCATGCCTGTTAACTATATCCCAGAAGGATATGTTTCGCCGATCACTGAAGATCAGGGAATCGCAACAGAAGCCGCTGGGCCTGAAGGTTACAAACTTCGGGAAAGCGAAGATGCCAGGGGCATACTCAAGACTCCTGAAGGTTACAAACTTCGGGAGGCGCCAAGACTTACTGCCGTAGTTACGGTACCACCCCCTGTGGTGCACACTGTCCCGGAAGGACAGATTCCACCGACACCTTCTGGTAAGAAGGAAACTATGTTTGACAGAATGGATGAATTCCAGGAGCAGTTCTTGGAAATGCAGAAAGAGCTGCAAGCCATTCGCGGTCAGGATCTATTTGGAAAGGACGCCGCAGACCTCTGCTTGGTCCCAAATGTGAAAGTCCCGCACAAGTTCCAAGTGCCCGACTTTGAAAAATACAAGGGTAACTCTTGCCCTCAGAGCCATCTGGTGATGTACGCTCGGCGGATGTCAGCCCAGACGGAGAATCTGGACCTGCTGATTCACTATTTCCAGGATAGTTTAACCGGTGCCGCACTCAAATGGTACATGGGTTTAAACCATACTACGATCAGTACATTCAGAGATCTTGGTACTGCCTTCGTCCAACAATACAAGTACAATTTAGACATGGCACCCGACAGAGATCAACTCAGATCAATGTCGCAAAAGGACAAGGAAACCTTTAAGGAGTATGCTCAAAGGTGGCGTGAAATTGCCGCTCAAATTTGTCCACCTCTTGAGGAAAAAGAGATGACAAAAATCTTCTTAAAGACCTTAAGCTCATTTTACTATGACCGAATGGTTGCCAGTGCACCCAGTGATTTCACCGAAATGGTCGGCATGGGTTTACGTCTTGAGGAAGCCGTCCGAGAAGGACGTTTGGTAAAAGACACTGGATCAACGAGCGATACTAAAAAATACGGTAGTGCTCTCCCTAAGAAAAAAGAGCAAGATATTGGGAATATTTCTCTCGGAAAGCAAAGGCGACGTTATCAGCCAGTAGCAGCTGTTACTCCTGCTATCGGCCCCGCGCCTGTTCCTATGTATCAACCTCAGATTGCGCAGAGCCAACCTGACCAACAAAGGACACAACAGCCTCTTCAGCAGGCTCGTCCCCCATATAATAACAACCGTACAACACGGCCACCAGGATTTGATCCTATACCTGTAACGTACGCAGAACTGTTTCCGTTACTGCTAGCCAAGGGGCACATCCAGACTAAGTCTCCCCTTTCAGTTCCGGAAAATCCGCCTTTCTGGTTTAAGGTGGATCAAACCTGCCCTTATCATCAAGGAGGTTCAGGGCATAACATTGAGACTTGTCTCAATTTCAAATCCGACGTGCAAAAGCTTGTTAGGAGCGGGCTCTTATCTTTCAAAGATATGAATCCTAATGTTCTCACAAACCCGCTGCCTCAACATGAGAAGGCTGCAGTCAATCTGATTGAGAAAGAGACTAACAATGTCTATCAAATTCACGATGTACTCTTATTGGGGACCAATCTGGTCAAGATGCATTGTAGACAGAGTGGATATGGCCATGTGCCACCTCATAACTATCACCAGTGTGATATCTGCTCTAAAGATAACCAAGGATATTATGTAGTACAAGTAGCTCTACAGGAACAAATGGATCTCGGATGGATCTAGGAGCACCGAGTTCGTGGAGTTAACATGGTCTCTACGAATTCTAACGTCATTCAAAACCACGACATCCGTGTGATGAATGTCAACTTGGTGGCGATGCACTCAAGGCAAAGCCAGTATCATAATCTGCCGCGGCACGATTACAGTTCCTGTCTGATTTGCTCGGTAAACAAACAGGGATGCTCTTTCATACAAGAGGCCCTCCAGCGTCAGATGGATCTTGGATGGATCCAAGACTACCATGATAGGAACTCCTATCAAATCAACATGGTTCAGATCTTTGACATCCTCGTGATGAATACCAATCTGGTAGAGTTACATGCTGAGCAGGTCCGACTCGGATTCTTAATATCACACGATTATCAAAACTGTAAAGCAGGTTGCGAAAACGATCGAGGTTGTACCCTTGTCCAGGAGGCACTTCAGCACTTGTTAAATCACTGGTGGATGTCAATCTATATGGACGAAGATACTCAGCAGATTAGTATCAATAACAGGAATCCTACTCGTCGTCAAAGTCAGGATGTCTGATCAATGGAAGGTAACCTAGTGAGGTTACATTGTATTCAAAGTGGGCGTGGCCAGGTGCCACCACACAACTATGACAGTTGTAGCGTCTGTTCGGAAAGTAACCAAGGGTGTTACCTTGTGAGAGCAGCTCTTCAGGGTCAGATCGATCATGGAGAAATTCATCCATATCCAGGTTCAGGACCCATCATTTGGTCGCCGAACTACCTTGCCGATCAGGTTGAGGATGTTGTCACGATCTCTGGTCATCACCAGATCAGGGATGTTTTTGCCATCGTCCCTCTACTTGACGAATCTAGAGTTCCCAACCAGGAACGGATACAGATTACTTATGATGGTCAGAAAAATCAGAAGGTTCCCATAGTCATCTATCTACCGGGACCACTACCGTATGAATCAGCTAAGGCGATCCCTTACAAATACGGTGCAACAACAATTGAGAATGGAAAGGAAATTCCATTACCCTCCGTCGTGAATATTGCAGACATCAGTCGTGTAACACGGAGCGGTCGAATCTTCAACCGAGGGGTTGGAGAATCCAACAAAGAAAAGGAACTTCCAGCGAAAATTCCTGATCCACCAGTCGGTCAATCTAGTAATCCCGACCTTTCGAAAAATAATGATGAGATGCTGAAGCTCATCCAAAGGAGTGAATATAACATTGTCGATCAACTGTTACAGACTCCTTTAAAGATCTCAGTATTATCACTGTTACTCAGTTCAAAAGCACACAGAGAGGCTCTACAGAAAGTCTTTGAGCAAGCCTTTGTGGAACAGGATGTAACAATCAGACAGTTCGATAGCATTGTCTCTAACATCACTTCCTGCAACAATTTGGGATTTAGTGATGAGGAATTACCCGAAGAGGGTCGCCATCATAACATGGCGCTCAACATCACAGTTAACAGCCAGTGCGATGCTTTAGCCAACGTACTGGTAGACACAGGGTCAGCCCTGAATGTTATGCCGAAGTCCACTTTAACGCAATTATCATTCAAGGGCCCTCCGATGAGAGTCAGCGAGGTCGTCGTCAAAGCATTCGACGGATCCAGAAAAACAGTTATCGACGAAGTGGATCTTCCCATAACTATTGGTCCTCACACTTTCCAAATCACTTTCCAGGTCATGGACATCCGGGCAACATACAGTTGTTTATTAGGAAGACCTTGGATACATCAGGCTGGAGCGGTCACTTCGACCCTCCACCAAAAGCTAAAGTTCGTCAAGAACGATCAACTTGTCACGGTTTGTGGGGAATAAGCCTTGCTTGTGAGTAACCTATCATCATCTACTTATGTGGAACCCGAGGAGGTTATTGGAACTCAGTTCCGAGCACTATCGGTGAGCAAGAACGATCAATCAGAAGAAGGAAATTCAATTTCTTCATACAAAGATGCTATCAAAGCGGTCGAGAGTACCGATACGACAGGATGGGGACGGCTTGTCATTCCTATTGACAATAAAACAAAGAAGGGTCTTGGTTTTTCTGCAACCTGTACCCAGACAACCGCCAATGATGAAAGTCTTCACCCCCTTCAAAACTTCTTCCACAGTGGAGGTTTTCTTCACCCAGTGTCTCAGACAGTTCATGCTATCAATGAGGAAGATCCCTCTGACACAGATGAAGAATGGAAGTCCTACCTTAACAAGGACGGCTATATGTCTCAGGAAGAGGTGCCTATGCCTTTTTGCTTCCTACAGAAAGTCCGATATTTATACCAAGATCAGATGTCGAAATGATCTACGGAGATTGTGATCCGGAAGGATGTCGTACTCCGCCAAATTCATTAGAGGAAGACACTCTAATG
This sequence comes from Lathyrus tuberosus, assembly GCA_022829125.1. Taxonomy (NCBI): domain Eukaryota; kingdom Viridiplantae; phylum Streptophyta; class Magnoliopsida; order Fabales; family Fabaceae; genus Lathyrus; species Lathyrus tuberosus. The sequence goes on from JALAZF010000237.1 coordinate 2,311,080, forward strand.
AAAGAAAACTTTGATCACAATTACTATGGCCCGATGGATGGTCTGCCAATGTGGCAGCCTTACCCAGGAAACTTGGGGCAAGAAAGTCAGCCGAGTAATGAAACTCAACTGAGCGTCATTGAACAGAATACCTGTGTCCCCACCATGTCATGGGATCAACACTCAGGTCATTCGGAAACTACTCAACATGAAGATGAATTCGCAACGTTTGCCGGACGTGAATTCTTCAACTATGCTTTTCCTGAGGTCAACGGCATCGAGAGGGATGACTTCTCCAGTTCCAAAGAAGTTTGGGACACTCTGGGACAACCAAGTGGAAAATACGACTTTATGGTCAAGTACACTGCTCCCGAAAGCTCTCGTATCAGGCTCGAAGACATCCAGCTAACTGGATGGGGAGATACAGCTGAGAGCACAAACGCTATGCAAAATACAACAGAGGAATCCTCCTACGACAACTCTGCTTGGGAGACAGATTCCAATGATCCTACTCCACCAGAAATCAGCGTTATTTTTGAAGACAAATCAAGGAAGGTGCCAGACTTTGTGATTCACCGAGGAGTTCGCCGCCAATGGGTTGCCGTCGAGGTTCCGAAGGTCGTTCATCAGTCAAAGTAATTGCCATCTTTAACCTTTCACCCTGCCCAGGTGAAACGGATGTTTTGATAGGGCTCGCTTTTTGTAAATTTCCTTCTTCGCTTCGCCCAAAGCGACAGAGTTTTGTTTTATAGGGCTGTAGTTTCAAGATTCGACTTGTTCATTAATAAAATAACGTCGTTCTGTAATTTCCGCATTAATTGCTGTTTTCTCTTTTTGCTTTTTCAGAAAATGGTAATCCTAAAAAAACATTCAATAATAAAAACAAGCAGTAAAATCAAAACACTGCACACACTTGCATTTTCTCTATCTCTTCTAAACACGAATCATCACGTCATGCAGATTGCTTGTTTTATACCCCATTGAAACATATGATCCGATGCCTTCTCCCAACTTTGAGTTCCCGGTATTCGAGGCTGAAGAAGAAAATGACAACGAAATTCCAGAAGAGATCTCCCGACTACTCAGACAAGAGGAAAGGTCCATTGAACCTCACAAAGAACCGTTGGAAACGGTAAACTTGGGTTCAGAAAAAGAGAAAAAAGAAATCAGGATCGGAGCATTGCTCAGTCCAACTGCCAGAGAGGGTTTGATAAAGCTTCTCAAAGAATTCCTCGATGTGTTCGCTTGGTCCTATCAGGATATGCCAGGGTTGGATACCAGCATTGTGGAAAATCACTTACCGCTAAGATCGGAATGTCCGCCAGTAAAGCAAAGGTTGAGACGCACTCACCCGGACATGGCCATCAAAATCAAGGAGGAGGTACAGAAACAGATCGACGCGGGTTTCCTCGCTACATCTGAATATCCTCAATGGCTAGCCAACATCGTACGCGTTCCCAAAAAGTACGGAAGGGTCAGAATGTGTGTTGATTACAGAGATCTGAACAAGGCAAGTCCAAAGGATGACTTTCCTTTACCACACATTGACATACTGGTTGACAGTACAGCAAAGTTCAAAGTATTCTCCTTTATGGATGGATTCTCGGGCTATAACCAGATCAAAATGGCGCCGAAAGACATGGAGAAAACTTCGTTCATTACCCTATGGGGTACCTTTTGTTACAAGGTAATGTCGTTCGGTTTGAAGAATGCCGGGGCAACCTATCAAAGGGCCATGACTACTCTGTTTCATGACATGATACACAAAGAAATCGAGGTATATGTCGATGATTTGATTGTAAAATCAAGAACAGAGGATGAGCACGTTGAACATCTGTCAAAATTGTTCGAACGTCTAAGAAAATTCAAGCTCCGCTTGAATCCCAACAAGTGCACCTTCGGTGTCCGTTCAGGGAAACTACTAGGGTTCATCGTCAGCCAGAAAGGGATTGAAGTTGATCCTGACAAGGTCAAGGCCATTCAAGAAATGCCTTCTCCGAAAACTGAAAAAACAAGTCAGAGGATTCCTGGGACGTTTGAACTACATCTCCAGATTTATATTCCTTATGACCGCGACTTGTGCGCCGATTTTCAAGTTATTAAAAAAGAACCAGGATTGCGTTTGGTCAGAAGACTGCCAAACTTCCTTCGACAGTATTAAGGAATATTTGTTGAATCCTCCGATTCTATCACCTCCAGTGGAAGGAAGACCACTAATCATTTACCTCACAGTCCTAGAGGACTCAATGGGATGTGTACTTGGCCAACAAGACAAAACTAAAAGGAAAGAGTCTGCCATTTACTATCTAAGCAAGAAATTCACCGACTGCGAGACTCGGTACACAATGCTTGAGAAAACTTATTGCGCTTTGGCTTGGGCAGCCAAACGTCTTCGCCAGTACATGATTCGTCATACTACTTGGTTGGTCTCCGAAATGGATCCAATCAAGTACGTTTTCGAAAAACCTGCTCTCACGGGAAGGATTGCCCGTTGGCAGATGTTACTATCAGAATATGACATAGAGTACCACGCTCAGAAAGCCGTTAAGGGAATTATTTTAGCCGATCATTTAGCTCATCAACTGATTGACGATCAAGAATCAATCGGGTTTGACTTCCCAGACGAAGATGTCATGTATCTAAAAATGAAAGATTGCGATGAACCGCTACCCAGTGAAGGGCCAGAACCAGGTTCCCAGTGGGGACTCATCTTTGACGGAGCAGTTAATCATTATGGAAACGGAATTGGGGTAATCATTGTTACCCCTCAGGGTTCCCACATTCCTTTCACTGCCAGACTTACGTTCAAATGTACGAACAACGAGGCCGAATACGAAGCTTGTATCATGGGTCTCAAAGAAGCGATTGATTTAAGGATAAAAAATTTGGACGTATACGGCGACTCAACCTTGGTTATTAACCAGATAAAAGGAGATTGGAACACATACCAATCAGGATTGATTCCTTACAAAGACTATGCAAGAAGGTTGTTACCCTTCTTCAACAGAGTCAACTTTCATCACATCCCTCGTGATGAGAATCACATGGCTGATGCATTAGCCACTATCTCTTCCATGATTAGTGTAGGTCGATGGAATGACATACCTAAGATCGACATCATGCGCCTTGAATGGCCCGCTTACATCTTCGCGATTGAAGCGGTCATAGACGACAGACCTTGGTATCACGATATCAAATGCTTCCTTCAGAAACAAGAGTACCCATCTGGGGCACTCAGAAAAGACAGGAAAACCCACAGAAGATTGGCTAGAAACTTCTTCCTGAGCGGTGACACTCTTTATAAGAGAAATTTTGACATGGTCTTGCTCCGATGCGTCGACAGACCAGAAGCAGACATGCTCATGAAAGAAATTCATGAAGGATCCTTTGGCACTCATGCCAACGGACACACAATGGCGAGAAAAATTCTCAGGGCCGGGTATTATTGGTTGACCATGGAATCCGACTGCTACAAGTACATGAGGAGGTGTCACAAGTGTCAGATATACTCCGACAAAATTCATGTACCGCCATCACATCTTAAAGTTCTTTCTTCCCCGTGGCCTTTTTCCATATGGGGAATCGACATGATTGGCATGATTGAGCCCAAGGCTTCAAACGGACATCGGTTCATCCTGGTAGCCATTGACTATTTCACCAAGTGGGTCGAAGCAGCGTCATTCGCCAATGTAACCCGACAAGTGGTGGTCCGATTTATCAAAAACAATATCATCTGCCGTTATGGTGTTCCAAGCGAGATCATTACTAATAATGGATCTAACTTGAACAATAAGATGATGAAAGAGTTGTGCGCAGAGTTCAAGATTGAACACCATAACTCATCTCCCTACCGACCCAAGATGAACGGATCGGTAGAAGCGGCTAACAAGAACATCAAGAAGATCGTTTAAAAAATGGTTGTAACCTATAAAGATTGGCACGAAATGCTTCCCTTTGCTCTTCATGGTTATCGTACATCTGTCCGCACTTCAATAGGGGCAACCCCTTCCTCTCTAGTATATGGCATGAAAGCAGTGCTCCCCATAGAAGTAGAGATCCCATCAATCCGGGTATTGATGGAAGCTAAGCTTACCGAAGCTGAATGGTGTCAAAGTCGACACGACGAACTGAACCTGATCGAAGAAAAGAGAATCGCGGCACTATGCCACGGTCAGTTATATCAACAGAGAATGAAAAGGGCGTTTGACAAAAAGGTCCGACCTCGTGTCTTCAGGAAAGGAGACCTTGTGCTCAAGAAGATACAATCATTTCTCACTGACTCTCGGGGAAAATGGACCCCAAATTATGATGGCCCCTATGTGGTCACGAAAGCTTTCTCAAGCGGCGCCTTGAGACTTGCAACCATGGACGGAGAGGAAGTTGCCTACCCCACGAATGTTGATGTAGTCAAGAAATACTTTGCTTAAAAAAAAAAAAAAAAAAAAAAAAAACGTCTCGGTGGATTGAAAACCCGAAATGGCGGTCCAGGCAAAAGTTAGAGACATGAAAAAAGTCATCCCGATGGATTGGAAATCTCATAGTACAATCCAGGCAAAAGTTAGGGATAATGGCAAGTAACTATGTTCAACAGAGGCAAGTCCCTCAGCAGTAGTTACATCATCTATCGGAGGAAATCTCCAGTCAAAGGTCATCTTCGACAGAAGCTCAGGATGCCCCGAATTCAAAGTTGGTAGAAGGATAGTGGTCGTTATGTTTCAACGTAGCCCTTTTCCCTGTAAATTACCGTTTTCTAACTTTGTATATACTCTTTGGAATCACGCGTTTGGCTGATCTCCATCTTATCAATAAAATTTGAGCCCTTGTGCTTTTGTTTGTAATTCTTGCTTGTTTTAGCTTTACAGAACGACGTTGTTTAAACTTAATCAGCGATTCTTGAAATAAAACAAAAATGAATTTACTTGTTAAAACTTTTTCTGCTTTTAAAATAAAGATGGCAATTTCTTTTGACTGTTGAACATCAGAAGAACATCGATCGCTTCTCCCGAAGTAAGCGAACTTCAAAGTGCAGAATCAAAGTACTCCTTCTAAGCCAGTATGCCTGAATGAAGGGATCAACTGTGTCAGAGACCTTGTTTCGTCTGACATCCTCGGCCGAGTTCTCATCTCCTAAGCCCGATCAACATAGCTCCCAACGGGACTATCTCTCCTAAGCAAGGTGGAATTGCTATTTTGAATCAACGGTGCTTCTTCGCCCCGCGATGGCCGAGTATCCAATTGTGTTCATCCATTAGTCTGTATGTCGCGTCTGTTTTGTCAGCATATACATACATACTTCATGCATTTTATTTGCGTTCGCATTTCGTATTGCATCACTATCACTTGAGTCGGTCTTGTCCCCTAGTGATAAACAGTTTTCTCAATCGAGTTTGTCAGTTCTTGCCTCGTCAGGAAATACTGTGTCTGAACAACCTCACTTCTAGTTTAATTCTGGAAAGAAGTTGGTCCTTGACCACTTTGATAACTTGAACCTCTGAATGACCAGAGAAACCTTCAACAGATGTCACTCTTTGCCATCAAAGATGATATCCTTGCTTTCCCGGATTAAGGAAAATCCACAGAGAAAGCCTCGTGATCAGAGATTCGGAAGCACGCCAGTTTTGCTCCGAAAAACCACTGATGAGAAGGTCATTGGCACCTCAAAATTGGACCCAATCATATGGCGTTTCTCTGGGAAGATCCCGAGAAACGTATGATGAAAAATCCCAAATGAAAACAGTCTCTCAAGAGACTTGCTTTCCCTAGTAGAATCGACAAATGGCGTCTCCAACAGAGAAGTTTGTACAACTCTACAATTCAGACGAATGGGTTCCCCAGCAAGTCTGACATCAAAACTTTTTCCACACAAATGACATCTCCCCAGGAAAATTCAGCGAGAAGTTTGAAGGAAAGCCGCTATGAATAGCGTCCCTTGTCAAGAAAGTTTATTGACAAAAGAAACTAAGACCAGTTCTTGGTAGGAAACCAGGATCGAGGGGAAGTTTAAATCAGAAACTAAGACCAGTTCTTGGTAGGAAACCAGGATCGAGGGGAAGTTTAAATCAGAAACTTAGACCAGTTCCTTGGTAGGAAACCAGGATCGAGGGGAAGTTTATTTCAAAAGAGACTGAGACCAGTTCCTTGGTAGGAAACCAGGATCGAGGGGAAGTTTACCTTTTCTAAGCATCATCACTTAGCTAAAGAAGATGAATGCGTAAGCTACCATTCATAACCACCATCAAAATTTCGGATATTCCGATATTTAATCCTCTTGCACCCCGAATGCCTGAATCCCTTCGTCATTCATACCTTCGGGTCCAAGAAGATTAAATAGGGGCATCTGTAATACCCCAAATTTTGACCACTTAGATTTCCCATCATTGTGAAAATCATCATCACAATATGGATGAACCATCATGCTTCATCAGTTTCCCCAAAGATGGGTGAGCATCCAATACAATCAAAATTAGGGTTTCAAGCCCTCTCTGAGTGTTTAGACAAAGGATCAATCAAGAAATGACATGATCTTCAACTTGTCTAATCTCTCAAACATCCAAAATGGATCAAAAAGGACTCCCACTTCAAGGATTAAGCACAAGGCTGCTCCCTTCTAGGTGGATCAAGTCTCAAGATCGACAGTGTCACCAAATTAGGGTTTTGGTCGACCAGGGTCTCCGGATGGAAATTTTCATCTGGGAACAAGGCAATGATCCAAAACATAACCTAATATGCTTCATGGAACCTCATGAACCCATGCATCAAGTCAATTTTGCCTCAGGGGATGCATTCATCAAAAATCAGGAATTAGGGTTTCTTGACCTAATTCACCCCTAAGTTGACTTTTGGGACAAACCATGAGCCAAGACCTCAAGAGATGATTTGAGGGTCTCTAATACACCATATTGATCCATTTGGAACAATGGATTGATCCAAGAAGCTTGAGCAACAAGTCTCATTTTCATCTGCACCACAATTAGGGTTTTAAGGGAAAAGTCAACTGTAACTTTGACTTTTGACCAGGACATGCTCCCAAACCCTAATACATGATTGAATATACCCTATGACACCCATGGAACATTTCCATTAAGTTTGATTTAGGTCAAGGACATGATTTCCTGAAGAATTGCACAGTTTGGAATTCATCTGATAAAAAGTCAACTGTGCACAAAAGTCAACTTTGACTTTTTGAGATTTTTCACCAAAATGGATTTTTAACCCTAAAATGATGTTAATGTATGATTTGAATCATCATTCATCAAGAAAAATCAAGAAAAGTGAGATAACTTGTAAAAGGGGTAACCATAAAACTTAGAAATTTTTCTAAGTTAAAAATAAAGTGGCAAAGGTACCAACTTTGGAGGACCATAACTCCTAAACCACAAGGCCATTTTTTCTCATCCAAAGATGGATTTGTAGCCCTCATTATCACCTACAAAAACTTCAACTACAAGTCATTCCAATTCATTAAGGATTTTGAGTTATGGAGTGATCAAAGTGGCTGAAAAGTGAAAATGTCACTTTTTCCAACACTTAGTGAAATTTTCACTAAGTCAGAATTTGCCTTCACTTTTGGCCAAATGTAGGGGGATTTTTCACTTGGAATCAAAAGAGATCAAAACCAAACTTGTTCAAACAGTTGTTGTATCATGTAAGAGCTTTCCAAAATGGCCAAGAACATTGCCAAATTCAACCTACATCATGAGATACAACATTGTCAAGTTGCCTTGCTGAAATCTGTCAAGGCAAGGCAGAATTTGCAACTTTGGTCGATTTTCCAAAATCAGCCAAATTCAATTGCTCCAATCCACTTGGACACCTCAGAGGATTGAATCCAAAGGGGACAATCACTGAGCCAAGCCTCCAAGGTCCAAGGAACAAGGAATAGCATGTTGAACCTAGAGTTGCCAAAATAGGGACAAGACTTCAAATTTGGAATGAGGCATTCAATGGAACCATCAAGGTGGCATGGACTGAGCCATTCTCATCTGAAATCAGTCAAGACTTATCCAAGACCAAGGGGACCAAAGCTCTGTGCCCTAACCTCTAGTCAATTGCTAGAGGAGACTTGGATTCTCATTGGACAACATTGGCCAAACCTACTTACCAGCTGCCATGCACTATTCCTTGCAAAACAAACTTGCTCTACTATAAATAGAGCTCAATTGTGGTCAGTTTAAGTACACCAAAGCCATCTAACAGATGCTTTCCTCAAAATCTCTTTCTCTTGGCAAAAATGCCTTTCTTAGTTTGAGAGCAATTCTGCACAAACCAATCACTCACACACCTCACATACATCACATATGAGCTGATCAAACACTCACATAACTTCTGGAACATCAAAATCTCAAAATCACTTGCCATCCACACAAGTTTGAAGTGAAGGTGCAGCTGAGGTACCATAAACTGATCCAGTCCATTTCAATTCAATCCAAGTGTTCAAACACACTCCATATGGTGTAGGGAAGCTGTTCAGATCATCACCACTCATCTGTAACACCTCCAAATCAAAAATCACTCTGAACTTGCTGTCACGACTTGGAGGTAAGCACATACTTGGTAATCTCTCAATCTATGCATATTTCCTCGCACAATAATTTGGCCATATGTTCATAATCATGCATGGAATGTTTTCCCTCAATTAATTGCATTGTTTGAATCGTGTATCAAAAATCCTAGCCTTCATGCAAAAATTAGGGTTCTTGAGGTTTCTTCGTGATTTCTTGTTGTATGTTTAATTTAAATGAAATTAAAGTACATAGACATGATCGTGAGGTTGAAACGAGCATAATGATATGTGAATTGCATGATATGATTACGTATTCATGGAGATTGGATGAAAACGCAAATCTGAGAAACCAAGAACACGCGCGTGTTCTTCAGCTTGTTCTTGGCGCCTTTTTTTTCAAATTCAAATATTTGAATTTTGTGATTTTGTTTAATTGATTCAAAAATTAATTTCTCTCTGAGTTTTAATGATTTTGAGTTGATTCTTTTTTTAATAATTCACAAAAATGTTAAAATATTTTATTTTATCAAAAAATCGCTAAAATATTATTTATTTCATATAATTGATATTTTTGCAAAGAATTAATATTTTAATTGTTTTTGACATTTTAAATATTTTTTCCACATTGATTTTGCAATTTTTAATGCTTTCTAATTATTTTGTAGGTCAATACTTAATTTTTGAAGCATTAATCCAAGATCACAATTTGTTTTTCACATGTTAAACAATTTTGATCATTTTAATTGAATTTTTATTCAATTAAATACATTTTTGAAAACAAATTAGGGTTTTGGATTAATTCAACCCTCATAAATCATTTTCAAAACACTTTGGGCCTTTATTAGAGTGTAAGACCCAATCCTTGTTTTGACCAAATCATCTTTGGGCCTCACTTATTGTATAAGTCCCGATACCGTAAAATAACAAACGGCGCGATCGTCGCCTTTTCAAAAACCATCTGGGCCTACCCTCGAGTAGTAAGACCCATTTCTTTTTCTTCAAAACACTTTGGGCCTCTATTAGAGTGTAAAACCCAATCCCCCTTTTAACCAAAACATTTTGGGCCTCCCTTATTGTATAAGTCCCTCTGCGTTAAAAGAAAACCTCGGCGCGATCGCCATTTTTAAACAAAAAATCATTTGGGCCTACCCTCGTGTTATAAGCCCCACTCTTTTCTTTAAAACCTTTTTGGACCTCTTGAGAGAGTGTAAGACCCATCCCTTTGTACAGAAAACCTTTTTGGACCCCAGTCACTTGTATAAGTCCCTCTGTACACATTCAAACAGTGTGCTCACTGATAAAACCCTGGGCCTCTCCTTGAGCTGTAAGCCCCAAACCTTTCTTTTTCAAAGCACTTTCTCCTTTGATTTTGAATATACTGTTGTTTTTAATCTTTCTTTGTTGAACAACTAACCAAACAGCATGGAAGCACTCCAACCGAGTAAGTGGTTATCGCTTTCATTTACTGCTTTCATATTATAAACTGTATTGTGGGGCTGCTCACTGTAAGTCTCCTTTCATAAACTCATATCTACTGTGTAATAATAGTATAGATATTTCGAGTTTCCCCGGCAACTACGTCTAGAACTAGGTGACGCCGTTTCACTTATTCGTAGAAATAGACGCCTAGATCCCCAATAGGAGCACCAGATACAGTCTTCTCTTCGGCTGTCCTCCTTAGGAATCGTCAAGAAGCTCTACTCCCCAAGATGAATGTATTCTCCGTGAATGGCATCTTTGAGTTTCTTCCCAATTCTCGAACTTTCCTGACTTGATTTATTCCTTGTGGATAGCTTGCCTTGAATGTCTCGGGGTTTGGGTACCCACTACGGTCATAATCTTGGACCTTAACTAAGGAACCCTCTTTAAAAGCTAAAAGTCGCTGGATAGTAAACCTCGCACGTTTACCAGTGGTTTTCATCTTTAAAAGAGTTATCTCTCCTAATGGAAAGGAGATGATAGACCCACGGGCTTCTTAAAAGCATCGGCCTCCTCTTGGGCATTATTCAAGGACCCTACGGCTTCTTAGAAGTATTCACAGCCTCCTCTTAGGCTTCGTATAATGATCTCTTCCTCCGGGAATGATAGCCTCCTCTTGGGCTTCGTACAAGGACCCGTCGGCTTCTTAGAAGTTTCCAGCTTCCTCTTGGGCTTCGTACAAATTGTCCCGACGACCTCCTAGAGGTATAGGAACAGAACCTAGTCATCCTCATAGAACAGTCCTTTCATAGAGTCTACTACTGTTTCTCGAAGCATAGTACAAAAGATAAAACTCTAGACACGGACAGTCTAACTTCCTTGAGTCTCAAAGACATTCTCAAGCACCCTTCGTTAAATAGGAAGGAAACCCGCAGACTCGGATAGTCTCAATACCCGTTGGATTTCCCGTTTCCTCAAAGAGAAGGAAATATCCCTGATCCTCAAATTAAATCCCTGTGTACAATGTTACTCATATAAGAACTGATTTTCTCTTTTAAATCAGTATATTGGATCTGTCACTCAACTGAAACAGTTACAATAGCCTCCATCTCGGGCTTCGTACGAGATACCAAAATTCTCCCCAGTGGAGTCAAAATAACCTTTTCGCCTCTCTCTCGGGCTTTGTACGAGATACAAAAACTCTCTCTTACTGAGTATAAAAGATTCTCCAACTGAGTCAACTCTTTGCTAGCCTCCTCTTAGGCTTTGTATAACGATATGCCCCACTGGTTCAAAAACTTTTAGCCTCTCTCTCGGGCTTTGTACGAGACACAAAATAGCCTCCTCTTAGGCTTTGTATAATGATTTTCCTAGCGGAAATTAGCCTCCTCTTAGGCTTTGTATAAGAAAACCACTGGTTGATCCAATCGACCTTTTAGCATCAAAGCTGTGCCTCGTTCACAGTACACAAACATCAACAACTCCTTTCCTGTCATCTAATCGCTGTAAGCGGCAAGCCTCTGGATCATCTACATCCATGCCACTATCCCTCTTTTAGCATGAGAAATTCCTAAGGAAAGATGGCATTGCTCTACACTGAGTTAAAGTCTTCTCCTTCAGGTTAACACCCTTTCTTCGGAAATTATGGCATTGCTCGGATCCGCGTATCCCAGTTAAAGTAATTCTCCTTCTCCCCTCTTTAGAGATGACAAATTCTCTCTAAAGTCGAGGTCTTTCAGCTTCACGTCTTGGGCTTTGAACAAGACACAAATAGACCTTTCAGCTTCACATCTTGGGCTTTGAACAAGATACAAACTACCTTTCGCTTCACGTCTTGGGCTTTGAACAAGACACCAAAACACCTATTTCCTCCCATAGAATAGGAGGAACTACGAACGTTCTGATTTCCCTGTTTCGGTAAACGGGAATACGTAGGCATAAGATCGAAAGAAAAGATCTTAGCGAGCGCAATCAACAAAAAACCCAAATCCCATATCTTCGTCAATCAAAAGCAGTAATTCAAAAGCATCAGTCCTAATATCCTAATCCTTATTCCCCGCCAGAAACCTTCTGCCCAGGTAAAAAAGAAAGAGAACAGTATTGGCGAAAATACAAATAACCAGTACAAAGGCCCCCCCCCCACATTGATAGCATTCGTAACCTAACAGACCGCTGTTTAAACTCAGTATGCAAAGCAGGGTTAATTGGAGACATCTATTTCCCTTTCTTATTCAGCTCACAATAGGATAAAAAATGAATCGACCTGTAGTTTTAAGCTGAAACCGCAGAGAGCGACCAGCGCTTAAGAACCGCGTCCAAAATCGCTCGCTACAGATATGATTGCAAAATCTAAAACAGAGGAGGAGCATGTGACACACCTGTCAAAACTATTCGAGCATTTGCGAAAGTACAAACTCCGCTTGAATCCCAATAAGTGCACCTTCGGTGTCTGTTCAGGGAAACTCTTAGGGTTCATCGTCAGCCAGAAAGGAATTGAGGTTGATCTTGACAAGGTCAAGGCCATTCAAGAAATGCCTTCTCCAAAGACTGAAAAACAAGTCAGGGGATTCCTGGGACATTTGAACTATATTTCCAGATTCATATTCCTCATGACCGCGACATGTGCGCCAATTTTCAAATTACTCAAAAAGAATCAGGACTGCATTTGGACAGAAGACTGCCAAACCGCCTTCGACAGTATCAAGGAATACCTGTCGAACCCGCCGATTCTATCATCTCCAATGGAAGAAAGACCGCTGATCATCTATTTAACAGTCTTGGAAGATTCAATGGGTTGTGTACTTGGCCAGCAAGACGAAACAAAAAGAAAAGAGTCTGCCATCTACTATTTGAGCAAGAAATTCACCTACTGCGAGACTCGGTACACTATGCTCGAGAAAACTTGCTGTGCTCTGGCTTGGGCAGCCAAACGTCTTCGCCAATACATGATTCGTCACACCACTTGGTTAATCTCTGAAATGGATCCAATCAAGTATGTATTTGAAAAGCCTGCTCTCACGGAAAGGATTGCCCGTTGGCAAATGTTGTTATCAGAATATGACATAGAGTACCACGCTCAGAAAGTCATTAAAGGGAGTATTTTAGTCGATCATTTGGCTCATCAACCGATTGACGATCAGGAATCAGTCAGATTTGACTTCCCAGACGAAGATGTCATGTATCTAAAAATAAAAGACTGCGATGAACCGCTACCCAGTGAAGGGCCAGAACCAGATTCCCAATGGGGACTTATCTTTGACGGAGCTGTCAATCATTACGGAAATGGAATTGGGGTAATTATCATAACACCTCAGGGTACCCACATTCCTTTCACCGCCAGACTCACATTCAAGTGCACAAACAACGAGGCCGAATACGAAGCTTGTATTATGGGTCTCGAAGAAGCGATCGACTTAAGGACTAAGAACTTGGATGTATATGGCGACTCAGCCTTGGTCGTCAATCAGATCAAAGGAGATTGGAACACATACCAATCAGGACCGATTCTTTACAAAGACTATGCAAGAAGGTTGTTACCCTTCTTCAACAGAGTCGAGTTTCATCATATCCCTCATGAGGAGAATCACATGGCTAATGCATTAGCCACTCTTTCTTCCATGATTAGTGTAGGTCAATGGAACGACTTACCTAAGATTGACATAATGCGCCTTGAACGGCCAGCTTACATCTTCACGATTGAAGCAGTCATAGACGACAAACCTTGGTATCACGATATCAAATGCTTCCTTTAGAAACAAGAGTACCCACCTGGGGCACTAAGGAAAGATAGAAAAACCCTCAGAAGGCTGGCAGGTAGTTTCTTCCTGAGTGGTGATACACTCTATAAGAGGAACTTTGACATGGTCTTGCTCCGATGCGTCGACAGACTAGAAGCAGACATGCTGATAAGAGAAATTCATGAAGGATCCTTTGGCACTCATGCCAACGGACACACAATGGTGAGAAAAATTCTAAGAGCAGGGTATTATTGGATGACAATGGAATCCGACTGCTACAAGTACATGAGGAGGTGTCACAAGTGTTAGATATACTCCGACAAAATCCATGTACCGCCTACACATCTCAAAGTTCTTTCTTCCCCATGGCCTTTTTCCATTTGGGGAATCGACATGATTGGCATGATTGAATCCAAAGCTTCGAACGAACATCGGTTCATCCTGGTAACCATTGACTATTTCACCAAATGGGTCGAAGCAGCGTCATACGCCAATGTAACCTGACAAGTGGTGGTCCGATTTATCAAAAACAATATCATCTGCCGTTATGGTGTTCCAAGAAATATCATTAGGGATAATGGATCTAACTTGAACAACAAGATGATGAAAAAGTTGTGCGTTGAATTCAAGATCGAACACCATAACTCATCTCCCTACCGACCCAAGATGAACGGAGCGGTAGAAGCGGCTAACAAGAACATCAAGAGGATTGTTCAGAAGATGGTTGTAACCTACAAAGACTGGCATGAGATGCTACCCTTTGCTCTTCACGGTTATCGCACATATGTCCGCACTTCAACAGGGGCAACCCCTTTCTCTCTAGTATATGGCATGGAGGCAGTACTCCCCATAGAAGTAGAGATCCCATCAATCCGGGTATTGATGGAACCTAAGCTTACAGAAGCTGAATAGTGCCAAAGTCGACACGACGAACTGAACCTGATTGAAGAAAAGTGAATCACAGCACTAGGCCATGGTCAGTTGTATCAGCAAAGGATGAAGAAGGCGTTCGACAAAAAGGTTCGACCTCGCGTCTTCAGGAAAGGAGACCTTGTGCTCAAAAAGATACAATCATTTCTCACTGGTTCCCGGGGCAAGTGGACTCCGAATTATGACGGCCCCTATGTGGTCAAGAAAGCTTTCTCAGGCGGTGCTCTGAAACTCGCAACCATGGCGGAGAGGAATTTGCCTACCCCATGAATGTTGACGTAGTCAAGAAATACTTCGCCTAAACTAAAAAAAAACGTCTCGGTGAATTGAAAACCCGAAAGGGCGGTCCAGGAAAAAATTAGAGACACGATAAAAAATCATCCCGGTGGATTGGAAACATCACAGTACAATCCAGGCAAAAATTAGGGATAATGGCAAGTAACTATGTTCAACAAAGGGGAAAATCCCTCAGCAGCAGTAATGCCATCGGCCAGGAAAACTCCGGTCAAGGTCATCTTCGACAGAAGCTCAGGATGTCCAGAATTCAAAGTTGGTAGAAGGATAGTGGTCATTATGTTTCAATGTAGCCCTTTTCCCTTAAATTAGCATTTTCTAACTTTGTAAATACTCTATGGAATCACGAGTTTGGCTGATTTCCATCCTATCAATAAAATTTGAGCCCTTGTGCTTTTGTTTGCAACTCTTATTTGTTTTAGCTTTACATAACGACATTTTAACATGAATAACGATTCTTGAAACGAAACAAAAATGAATTTACTTGTCAAACTTTTTCTGCTTTTAAAATAAAGATGGCAATTTCTTTTGACTGTTGAAAATCGAAAGAACATCGATCGCTTCACCAAAAGTAATCGAGCTTCAAAGTGCAGAATCAAAGTACTCCTTCTAAGCCAGTGCGCCTGAATGAAGGATCAGCTGTATCAGATGCGACTTTCCCATCTGATACCCCCGGCAGAGTTCTTATCTCCTAAGCCCGACCAACATAGCTCCCGACAGGGACTATCTCTCCTAAGCAAGGCAGAATTGCTATCGTGAACTAGTGATACTTTTCATCCCCCACTGTGGCCGAGTATCCAATCGTGTTCATCTACTAGTCTGTATGTCGCATCAGTTTTTTCAGCATACATATACATACAGCATGCATTATTGATTTACATTCATATTCATATTGCATCACTATTACTCTAGTCGGTCTTGTTCCCTAGTGATAAGAGTCCTCTCAATCGAGTCGTCAGTTCTTTCCTCGTCAGGAAATGAATCATCTAAGCAATCTCTCCTCCAGTTTATTTCTGGATTGAAGGTGGTTCTTTGACCACTTTGATAACTTGAACCTCTGAAGAGCCAGAGAGCTTCCGAAAAATATCACTCTTCGCCATTGAAGATGATATCTTCGCTTTCCCGGATTAAGGAAAATCCCCAGAGAAAGCCTCTTAATCAGGGATTCGGCAGTACATCAGTTTTTCTCCGAAAGATCCGCTGACAAAAAGGTCATTAGCACCTCAAAATTGGGGTACATCATATGGCATTTCCCCAAGAAGACCTCGAGGAAAAGTATGATGTAACGTCCCCAAACGAAAGCAGTCTCTCAAGAGACCCGTTTTCCTCAGTAGGGTCGACAAATGGCATCTCCAACAGAGAAGTTTGTACCCCTCTACAATTCAGACAGATGGGTTCTCCAACAAGTCTGACATCAAAAGTTTTTCTATCAAATGGCATCTCCCCAGGAAAATTCGGCGAGAAGTTTGAGGAAAACCGCTACGAATAGCCTCCCTTGACAAGAAAGTTTATTGACAAAAGAAACTGAGACCAGTTCCTTGGTAGGAAACCAAGATCGAGGGGAAGTTTACAAAAGAAACTAAGACCAATTCCTTGGTAGGAAACCATGATCGAGGGGAAGTTTACAAAAGAAACTAAGACCAGTTCCTTGGTAGGAAACCAGGATCGAGGGGAAGTTCATTTCACCAACTAAGACTAGTTCCTGGGTAGGAAACCAGGATCGAGGGGAAGTTTATTTCAGAAACTAAGACCAGTTCCTGGGTAGGAAACCAGGATCGAGGGGAAGTTTATTTCAGAAACTAAGACCAGTTCCTTGGCTGAAGACCAGGATCGAGGGGAAGTTTTTACCTTTTCTAAGCATTATTGCTTAGCAAAAGAAGAAGGATGCATGAACTACCATTCTTAACCACCATCAAAATTTCGGGTATTCCGATATTTAATCCTCTTACACCCTGAATGCCCGAATACCTTCGTCATTCACACCTTCGGGTCCAAGAAGATTAAATAGGGGCATCTGTCATACCCCAAATTTTGACCACTAAGATTTCCCATCATTTTGCAAATCACCATCACAATATGGATGAACCATTAGTCTTTCCAAAGATGGGTGAGCATCCACTACAATCAGACTTAGGGTTTCAAGCCCTCTCAGAGCTCTTAGACAAAGGATCAATCAAGAAATGACATGATCTTCAACTTGTCAAGCCTCTCAAACATCCACAAAGGATCAAGAGGACTCCTACTTCAAGGATTAAGCATAAGGCTTCTCCCTTCTAGGTGGATCAAGCCTTAAGATCGCCAGTGTCACCAAATTAGGGTTTCGTCGACCAGGGCCTCCAGATGGAAATTTTCCTCTGGGCATGAGCCAATGCTTCAAATCATAACCTATGATGCTCCAAGGGATCTCATGAACCCAATCATCAAGTCAATTTATCCTCAGGGGATGCATTCATCAAAAAAACAGGAATTAGGGTTTCTTGACCTAATTCAAACCTAAGTTGACTTTTGGGACAAATCATGAGCCAAGACCTCAAGAGATGATTTGAGGGTCCCTAACACACCACATTGGTCCATTTGTAACAATGGATTGAGCCAAGAAGCTTGAGCAACAAGTTTCAATTTCATCAGAACCACAGTTAGGGTTTCTCAGAAAAAGTCAACTGTACCTTTGACTTTTGACCAAGACATGCTCCCAAACCCTAGGACATGATTCAATACACCCTATAACACCTATGAAATCAATCCATCAAGTTTGATTTAGGTCAAGAGCTTGATTTCATAAAGGATCGCACAGTTTGGAATTCATCTGACAAAAAGTCAACTGTGCACAAAAGTCAACTTTGATTTTTTGAGATTTTTCACAATTATGGTTCTTTGACCCCAAAATGATGTTAATGTATAATTGGAATCATCATTCATCAAGAAAAATCAAGAAAAGTGGGATAACTTGTAAAAGGGGTAACCATAAAAAACTTAGAAAATTTTCTAAGTTATGGAACAAAGTGGCTAGGGTACCAACTTTGGAGGATCACAACTCCTAAACCACAAAGCCATTTTTCCCCATCCAAAGCTGGATTTGTAGCTCTCATTACCCTCTACAAAAGTTTCAACTACCACTCATTCCAATTCCCCATGGATTTCAAGTTATGGAATGATCAAAATCAAGAAAAGTGAAAATGTCACTATTTTCCAACACTTAGTGAAATTTTCACTAAGTCAGAATCTGCCTTCACTTTTTTCCAAATGTAGGGACATTTTTCACTTGGATCCAAAAAGTATCAAAACCAATTATGATCAAACAGTTATTGTATCATATGAGGGCTTTCCAAAATGGCCTAGAACTCCATCAAATTCCACTTGAGCCATGAGATATGATAATGGCAATATGCCTTGCTGAAAACTGCCAAGGCTAGGCTGAATTTTGCACTTTTGCTCGATTTGGAAAAATCAGATAATTCCAAGCCTTGTCATCACTTTGGACTCATCTGAGGATCAAATCTAAAGGGAACAAACACTGATCCAAACCTCCAAAGTCTTTGGAACAAGAAGTAGCACGCCAAACCTAGAAATCCCTAAAAGAGTGACAAGACTCCAATTTTGGATTGAAGTATTTAATGGATGCACCAAGGTGGCATGGACTGACACATTTGCAACTGAATTCAGTCAAGACTGATCCAACAACTAGGGAACCACAACTCTGTGCTCGAACCTCTAGTCAATGGCTAGAGGAGACTTGGATTCCTATTGATCAACATTGGCCAAACCTCTGCTGCATTTCCATTCACTATTGATCCCAAAACAAACTTGCTCTACTATAAATAGAGCTCATTTATGCTCAGTTTGAGTACACCAAAGCCATCAAACAGATGTTTTCCTCAAAATCACCTTCTCACTTCCAAATTTGCCTTCCAAAGTAAGTCACTATCGGGTTTTGAGTTTGAGAGAAATTCCAACCAAACCAATCACACAACACACCTCATAAACTTTATATAGAAGTGATCCAAACACTCACATAACATCTGGAACACCAAAATCACAAAATCACTAGCCAATTGCTCAAGCCTTTGACAGATTTGCAGTTGGGGTGCCATCTCAAGTTCCAGATCATTTCAATCCATTCCAAGCATCCAGACACACTCCATGGCACCTAGGGAAGCTATCCAGATCATTAGAACCTAGCTGTAACACCTCTAACCCAAAACACGATCACCAGCTGCAAGAGGTGAGCATGAGCTCTTCTAACTCTATGATCCATGCATTTTTTGCTGCACAATAATTTAGCCATATGTTCATAATCATGCATAGAGTGTTTACCCTCAATCAATTGCTTTGTATGAGTAGTGTCTGGAATTTCTGAACCTTCATGCAGAATTTAGGGTTCTTGAGGTTTCTCTTCAATTTCTTATTTCATGCTTAAAATAAATGAAATTAAAGACCATAGACATGATCGTGAGTTTGAAACGAGTAGATTGATATGTAGATTGCATGATATAATCAAGTATTCAGTGAGATTGGATAGAAAACGTAAATCTGCAGAAACAGAGGAAGGGCGCGTGTTCTTGTCATGTTCTTGGCGCCCTTTTTCAAATATTTGAATATTTGAATTTTGTGATTTTATTTAATTGATTCAAAAATTAATTTCTCTCTGAGTTTTAATGATTTTGAATTGATTCTTTTTTTAATAATTCACAAAAATGTTAAAATATTTTATTTTCCCAAAAAAATCCCAAAAATATTATTTATTTCATATAATTGATATTTTTGCAAAGAATTAATATTTTAATTATTTTTGACATTTAAAATATTTTTTTCTTCTTGATTTTGCAAATTTTAATAATTTCTAATCATTTTGTAGGTCAAAACATGATTTTTGAAACATTAATCCAAGATCACAATTTGTTTTCCACATGTTAAACAATTTTGATCATTTTAATTGAATTTTTTATTCAATTAAAATACATTTTGGAAACAAATTAGGGTTTTGATTAATTCAACCATCATCAAACCTTTTAAAAACATTTTGGGCCTCTAATAGAGTGTAAGACCCAATCCCTTTGTAAATACACCACTTTTTGGGCCTCAGTCATTGAATAAGTCCCACTGTATTTTCAAAAACAACGGCGTGATCGTCGCCTCTTTTAAAAAACCATCTGGGCCTCCCCTCGAGCTATAAGACCCATTCAAAAACATTTCTGGGCCTCTAATAGAGTGTAAGACTCAATCCCCTTTTGAAACCAAAAACTTTTGGGCCTCAGTCGTTGTATAAGACCCACGGTGTTTTCAAAACCTCGGCGCGATCGTCACCCTTTTCAAAATAAACCATTGGGCTTCTCCTTGAGCTATAAGACCCATCTTTGTTCACTTTCAATCATTTTTGGGCCTCTTGAGAGAGTGTAAGACCCATCCCCTTGTACAAAAAACCTTTCTTGGGCCTCAGTCACTTGTATAAGTCCCTGTACAAAACGACAGTGCGATCACTGATAAAACCCTGGGACTCTCCTTGAGCTGTAAGCCCCAATTTTCCTTTCAAAAGCACTTTCTCCATTGATTTTGTAATATACTGTTATTTTCAATTTCTTTGTTGAACAACTAACCAAACAACATGGAAGCTCTACAACCGAGTAAGTGTTTACCCGCTTTCATTTACCGCTTTCATATGTATATAACTGTATTGTGGGGCTGTTTCACTGTAAGTCTTCTTTCATAAACTCATATCGACTGTGTAATACTAGTATAGATATTTAGAGTTTCCCCGGCAACTACGTCTAGAACTAGACAAAACCTCGTCTCCTTACATCCAACGTTCTCCCGGATATTTCAAACATAACCTAAACCATGAGAATTTTCTTTTACAACAAATTTTAGATAACTAAATCTAAGAAATCTCCCCCCTTGAACAATTCATATACAAAAGGCCAATGTTCCAAGTGAAACTCTTTATGGAACTGTTCATTAGCCTCCTCTTGGGCTTAGTATAAGGACCCACAGGCTTCCTAAAAGCATCCCCGCCTCCTCTTGGGCGTTGTACAAGGACTCGTCGGCTTCTTAGAAGTTTTCACAGCCTCCTCTTAGGCTTCGTATAATGATTCTTCCTCCGGGAAGATAGCCTCTTCTTAGGCTTCGTACAAATTGTCCCTTCGGGTTCTCAAAAGTTTTTCTCGCCTCCTCTTGGGCTTCGTACAAATTGTCCCGACGACCTCTTAATGGTATAGGAACAAAAATTAGTAATCTTAATAGAACATTCTTTCAAAGAGTCTAGATCTTCCTACGGCGAACATACTGTCTCTTGATCTCTCTTAAGCATAGTACAAAAGATAAAACTCTAGACTTGGACAGTCTAATCTCCTTGAGTCTCGAAGACATTCTCAAGTTCCTTTTAAAAATAGGAAAAAGCACCCGTAGACTTGGGTTGTCTCAATACCCTTCAGATTCCCCGTTTCCTTAAAGAACAGGAAATAATCCTGGTCCTCAGATCAAATCCATGAGTACAACATTACCCATATAAGAACTGATTTTCTCTTTTAACCAACATACTGGACCTGTCACTTAACTGAAACAGTAACCCTAGCCTCCTCTTGGGCTTTGACAATGACTCTCCCCAGCAGAGTTAACCTTTGCAGCCTCCATCTCTGGCTTCGTACGAGATACAAAATCACTCTTTTATTGAGTATAAAAGATTCTCTTGTTGAGTCAAACATTTTTAGCCTCCATCTCGGGCTTCGTACGAGATACCAAATCACTCTCTTGTTGAGTATAAAAGACTTTCTTGTTGAGTCAAACATTTTTAGCCTTCATCTCAGGCTTTGTACGAGATACAAAAGCCCTCTCTTATTGAGTCAACCCTTTTAGCCTCTATCTCGGGCTTCGTACGAGACACAAAAGCATCCTCTTGTTGGGTCAATTGCCTCCTCTTAGGCTTTGTATAAAGAAATCCCCGTTTAGATTCAATCAACCTTTTGGCATCAAATCATGCTTTGGTCACAACATACAAACATCAACAACTCCTTTTCCCTCGTCTAATTGCTATAAGCGGCAAGCCTCTGGATTATTTACATCCACGCCACTGTCCCTCTTTTATGCTGACAAGATCCATGTACCACCAACTTATCTCAACGTTATCTCTTATCCTTGGCCTTTCTCTATGCGGGGAATTAATATGATTGGTATGATAGAGCCAAAAGCTTTAAATAGACATCACTTCATTTTGGTAGCTATTGATTATTTCATCAAGTGGGCAGAAGCTGCTTCATATGCAAACGTCACTAGACAAGTGGTCGCCAGATTTATCAAGAATCAACTTATCTACCGCTATGGGGTCCCAAGTAAGATCAACATTGATAATGGGTCAAACTTGAACAATAAGATGATGAAAGAGCTGTGTGAGGAGTTCAAGGTTGAACAACATAACTTCTCCCAGTATAGACCAAAGATGAATGGCGTTGTCGAGGCCGCTAACAAAAATATCAAGAAGATCATTCAAAAAATGGTTGTCACCTACAAAGACTGCCATGAGATGCTTCCATTTACTTTACATGGGTATCGTACTTCAATTCGCACATCAACAGGGGCAACTCCATTTTCTCTTGTGTAAGGCATGGAAATAGTGCTCCCTGTAGAAGTTGAGATTCCTTCTATAAGAGTTTTGATAGAGGCTAGGTTGTTCGAGGCTGAATGGTGTCAGAGTAGATATGACCAGCTGAATTTAATTGAAGAAAAGAGAATGAAGTCTTTATGCCATGGTCAGTTGTATAAGCAAAGAGTGAAAAGGGCTTTTGACAAGAAAGTTCGACCTCGTGAATTCAAAAGGGCGACCTTGTGCTCAAGAAAATCCAGTCTTTCATCACTGATTCTAGGGGCAAGTTGACTCCTAACTACGATGGCCCATACATTGTAAAGAAAGCCTTCTCTGGCTGTGCATTGATTCTTGCAACTATGGATGGAGAGAAGATCACTCGTCCTGTGAATATTAATGCAGTCAGGAAATATTATGCCTAAATAAAAAAAGAACAACTCGCTAAGTTGAAAGCTCGCAAAAATGAGTGTCTCGGTGGACTGAAAACCCGAAAGGGCAGTCCAGGAAAAAATTAAAGATAAAATAGAAAAAATATCATCCCGGTAGATTGAAAACTCGAAAGGGCAATCTAGGCAAAAGTTAGGGATCATGGCTAGTAGCTGTGTCAAATCAGACTGGATTGTTAAAAGTAACCTTTATCATCAAGGACTTCTTTGTTAGATCATCAGAAGCTCAAAACATATGGAACTCAAAGTTATTAGGAGGATAGTGGTCATTGTTTTTTATGTAACCTTTCCATTATTTACCATTTTCCAAACTTTGTAATGATCCATGGAGTCACGCCATTTGCGGACTACCTTTCAATTAATAAAATTTGGGCCTTATCCATTTGTTTTCAATTCTTATCTTTATTTCTATCTTGCAAAATGTCTTTTCTGTTTTTGATAACATGATTTGAAACAAAGTTAAAACTTTTACTCTTGTTTTAAATGTGTGTGAGTGTGTTTTACTTTGATTTATGAGCACGAAAAAGGACATTAACAGTTTCTCCAAAGAATGGTAGACTTCAAAATGCAGTGCTATGTTGTTCTTATAATGCACATATCCCTAGTAAGTCTCTACTTCAGGCGGTTATGGCATGATTGGTACATGATTTCCCCGATTGGTTACTTTAACTCCAGTCTTCCCCAGAAAAGTGGATGTTTATTTCATCCCAATGAAGTCTCAGTTTTGACATCTTCATCTACTACTCTAATTGAGACCTCTCCAATAAAGTGGATATTTATTTTATCCCATGTGAAGTCTCGAACTGGTTTTTTCAGCTACATCGTGATAAAGCCTATCCAATTATGGGTGGTCCTTTCCTAGTAGATCTTGCTTTCCCCGTGAAGCAGAATCCACGTTGCTATTTCTCAGTGGATCATTGATGATAACAATTTATTTTGGGCTATCCCCAAGTGAAGTATCTTCCTCCCTCCAGGGAGATTAAAGCCTTGAAACAGGACTTTGTTCCATAGGTGGTCTTCAAATTATCCCTAGTGATGTTTCCATCTTATTGCGGTTGGCTGAGTATCTGTGTCGAGATGCTTATTTCATGTCCAGTTTACCTTACCTTGCTTATTTTGTCAGTATAAACATAACATGACATACATTCATTTATACACATATGCATGACACATGTGCATCTTACTTTCTCGTGATGTTATTTTACTTTATTCACTTTGGCTATGTTTATCCCCATGTGACTTTATTTTTCATCTCTCCCAGTAGAGTTGTCAACCTTAAGCAGAAAGTGTATATCCTTTCTAATTCGCCACTGAGTTTATTCCTCGTGGAAGATTTTGCTTTAGCTATCCTTCCCGTTTGTGGATACGATAAAACCCTAGTCGAGTTAATTCCTCATTGAGTAGAGTCTTGTTTGGCCATTTCTCTCTAGCTCATTCCTAGATTGAACTTTGGTCTCTGACAATTTTGGTTCCGAATCTCTCTAGGCCATTAAACCTAGATCGATAGTTCATTTATTTTGCACTTCATCTCTCCAGGAAGAATCTATTTATAGATCCCCGTTGAATACTAAATTTTTATTCCTCAGTAGTATTGTCACGACACTCTCTTGGAATTTATACCAAATGACAAGTGGAAGTCTCTTTATTTGAGCATCTTATTTTGTTCTCAGGTTTTCTATTTGGATGATAAATAGCAGTCTCTTTTCAAGACAGTTTGTCTATCCCCAGTGAAATAATCAAGATTATAAACTTTCATTTCATCAAATGGCATCTCTCTAGAAGTCCTGGAAGAGAATTTTGTTGAATATTTTACAAGTGTTTCTCTTATTTTGAGATATCCTGTTACAAGGATTTTGTTTGCTCCATTGCAAATTCAAACTACAGTCAACGGTGCTCCCCAATGAGCATATCATTAAAGTTTAATTCCATCAAATGGCATCTCTTTGAGACGTGTGGTGAAGATTCTTGCAGATGATCTTTCTCTTTGTTTAAGAAGACGTGTTTTACAAGCCAACCGACCTGCATCTCTTTTGAAGATCCCCGGTGAAGTTTATTGATCCCCAGTAAATTTATAAATCTCTAGTACGAATCCCAATCCACAGTGAAGATTTTATCCCAACAAGTGATTACCTTCTTAGGAGCTTGTGCTTTTTACCTTTTTGGGTGTCAGGCTTGATTAGAAGAAACTGAGACCCGTTCGTGGCTGATGACCTAAAGCGTGAGGAAGTTTATTATTACCATTTTCCATTTAGAAACTGAGATCTGTTCGTGGATGATGACCTGAAGCGTGGGGAAGTTTGTTGTTTCCCTTTTCAAGTGAAAGATATTGATTAAAGAAGAAATAGAGACCCGTTCGTGGCTTATGACCCGAAGCGTGGGGACGTTTATTGTTACCCTTTTCAAGTGTAAGACTTGATCAAAGAAGAAATTAAGACCCGTTCGTGGCTTGTGACCTGGAGCGTGGGGAGATTTATTATCTTTTAAACATATTATCCTTTTATTCAAAGCTGAATCACATTTTCATGAAAGCTTACTTCTGATCAGATACCTTTTCTTAGGCTACCGTATGTTTGGTGGTAGGTCATCTTTCCTTTCAAGTTTATTGCCTTTGCTTAGGCTACCATGTGTTTGGTAGTAGGTGATACTTACCTTTTTCTCTTAAGAGTTACCCTGTGATTAGTAGTCTCTTTCCCCTTGAAGTTTTCAATCTGTCACCAGTAGAGTTACAACCTTTTCCCCAATATATTTATCTCCCGTGCCATTATTCCCCACGGGATCTTTGTCTTGCACTTCATATATGTTCAAAGTTGGTAAAATCATGGTTTTGAAATTTTTCTAAGTTACAAAACTTTATGAACAAATGCCCTACTTTCCAAGACCATAACTTCTTCCTCAGGCATCCAATGGAAACACTTGAGGACAAATTTTAAAGATGGTATTACATACTTCAATTTAGTGAAAGAATGTACTCAAAAGCATTTACCAATTGGAAGTTATGGTTGTTTAAAGTTGAGGTTTTTCAAGTTGTGAAAATGTCCAACACTTTGAAATTTTTCTAAGTATAAATCAGTGAAACGTCCAATTTTGGTAGCCATTTTTCTCATTGATCCTATTTGATTCTTTCCAAGTGACCAATATCAAAGTTGTAGTGTTTGATCTCATTTTTTCAATGGTGCTAAGAGCAAGAAAAGATCTTGCTTGAGCATGAAGTTATGAATTTCCAAGTGACCATAGTAAGGCATTTTTTACTTAGGGAAAATTGCACAAATGATCCCACACGAGTTCATGATCAATTTTGGCCAAGTTCCAAGCATTTTCTAAGCTTGTCATCAACTCGAAACTTGTTCCACTCCATGAAATCTCTCCAAGGATATCAAGTTCTGCAAAAATTGATCTTGTTTCATCATACAAAAGCATCATCCAACATGACTACTTGAGATACCTTTGGACATTGGACAAAAAGTTCCTTTTTGCTTCCAACCACTTTCCATGATTCAAGGAAAGTTGATCTGAACCAGAAGCAAGAGGTACAAGCTATACAAATCAAGAAATCCTGTGAGGGGAAGTCAACTTGCAAGCTAGAAAGTGAAAAAGCACTTTATGTACTTGATATCCAACTTTATGGATTTGATCCTTTGTTCATCAAATAAAGCCATAACCCAATAATCCTTTGCTGATCAATTTCTCCTATAAATAGAGCCACAAAACTTCAGCAAAACACACAACATTTTAGCTCTAAACATCCCTCAAATCTCAGCAAGCCTCCATTGAATTTCATTATTCTTCACTTTCCATCAAAACTATCAAACCTTCCAAAAACCTCCATAGTCACAAAACCATCAAACCAATCACTCCAACACTCCACAATTCATCCTTAGAAGCAGTCAAAACCCTCCAAAACACTAGAAAACCTTCCAATCAAAATGTCAACTCTCCATTGGTCATTTTGTTGACCAAGGAGCCAAAACTCCATAACTCTTCATTCTGACCTTTTCCTCTCAGTCTAATACCCCAAACACCATCCATAAACATCATAACAATTATCCAAATCATCACATTCCATCTGTAAGATCCTTAACCCAAAGATTACATTCTCACTTTTGTCACTTGCAAGAGGATTCGAGTTGAGGGATTGGAGCAGTTTCAACACAAACCAAGCATTGTAATAGCTTCCTAGAGGTTCAGTAAAGCTAATTGCATCATCATTCACCATCTAGAAGGGAATTTGAAGGGGCATTGGACCTACTCCAATAGGTAAGTTGATCACCTCTGAAACCACATGATTCGTGCATCATTTTCATCCATTTAAATTGTTAAATTGCTTGCCATGATGTAGTAATTAAAACCTTTATGCTAATTGTCCTTGATCATTGATGTTTATGATTTCATGTTGAGTTTTAGTTTTAGGGTTCATGTTGTTGTGTGATTGATTACTTGCAATAGAGTGAAAATAAATTAAATTGGTTAATACCATTGGATTCCTTGTTTAATTTTGAGCAACTTTGGTTTTTACATTTTTCAAATTGGTTGAGAAATGAGCGAGTTAAGTTTCTGAAGAAGATTGAAAATGGTGGTTTGGTTGTGGGGATGAAGAAGATTAGGTGGCGTGAAAAATCATTTTAAATAATTATTTTAAAATATTATGTTTTATTTTCAATTATATAACCGAATTAGCATTGCACCCCAGTGGTACCAAGCTAGTTTTATGTGTTTGTGTGAAGTGAGAGGTCTGGGGTTCGAATCCCCCCTTGCCCCAGACCTTTTGATATTTTATTTTTGTGCATTATCACATTCAAGTTTCACATATTATTTCCTGAATGTGCATTGTAATCACCATGTAGCACATGGCCTGGTGGATAGAATTTTGAGCTGCAAGCTCAAGGGGTTGGGCTCAAACCCTCATGGCAGCATCCCCTTCTTTTTTACCACCTTTTCCCTTTCTTTTTTAATTTACTTCTTTTAATATAATTTTAATCATTTTGTTTAATTTTAAATCTTCCTATTTTATTTTTTATACATCAAAACACCAAAAACATTGTATTATCCCATTCATTTATTTTATTCTTCACCAATATTAATAATATTTTTATTATTTAGGATATTTATTTAAAATCAAATTTAAAAAATAAGAAAAATATTTTATATCCTTTTCCTTTTATTTCTCCCATTTTTAAAATGTCTAAATATGTTGTCTTGCATTTTAGTTTGTTAAATTCCATGTTCACATGCTTCCCCTTTCATTTTCATTAATTGTTAAAGTATTTTCAAGTTGTTAAAAGTAAATATTCATTCTTTTGTTTAGGGTTTGGTTAAATTCTTGGTAATTCTTGATTGCCAATTCTTGTTCAAATTTGATGTTGATCATGATAACATGCTTGTCCTTAATACCATCTTTACTTGGTTTTAATACTTTGAATGATTGATGATTGTTCATGTTTGGTTTCAAAGATATCCATGTGATTATAACTTATTTCTTGCCCTAATCTTCATCCTTAAGTTAATGCCTGTCCTTGTATATACATGTTGTGAATTGTTGTACCATGTTTGTCTTAGATAGCCTATAATGATCTTGCTTTGATTTAAATCTTAACTTGGTCTTTAACTTGTCTTGTTGAAACATGCCTTGTAAATAATGTGCCCTTGTTTCTTATTCACATGAATTTTGAATACCATGATCAAATGTTTGTTCATAAACCTTGTACATGTTTTGTTGAAGTGTTTTAATCCTTGTTTGCACCATGAACCTCATGCTTAATTTCTTTGTTGAATAAAAGTGTATACTTGTTTATCATGTTGCCTAATTCCAAGGGAGGGGTTTGTTTTTGACATCATTGTCATTTGCATATGCATGTTTACATTCTTGTACATATACCTTATAACTTGTAACCCTTAAACTTTTTATCCCTTAGGAAGTTTCCCTTAGGATTATTTTCAACTTAGACAACTCAATTTAGGGTTCCCCTCTCTAAAACTCAAAACCACTTTCAATAAAAACATTGACTTTAGGTCATTGATCTTTTCAAATCTTTTCTTAACAAATGCTTCAAGACATCTTAAGCATATTCAAACTTCTTTCACAAAGACAAAAACACAAACTTCAATTCAAACCTTTTTCCACTTTGGCTTTTCAATTTAAAACCATAGACTAAACATTAGTCATCCTTATTTGAGATGTAATTCTCCTACCCCATGACATTGTTGAGAAATATGTTGATTCTTTTCCACTTGAGAGATGTATGTGACATACTTGTTGAATATATATCCAAGTTGGAGCCCTTCTCTCAATGTGAAGCAAAGATCCTTCTTCCACATGTTTGTGGCAGATAAGTTGAGTATTATCCTTAAGATGACAACTTGTCTCTTCTTTATTAAAAATCCACCATAACAAACCCTTTTCAATTTATACCCCGAACTACGAGATTTTGATCATTTACTGGTATGTAGGCACAAAACTTTGTGTCATGCCAAACACAAAAACAATAAAAAATATTTCCCTTCTCATCTCCCCAGTCAATCCCAAATAGCAAACAATTTAACAATAACACAAATTCAACAAGAGGTTCCCATAGAATACTATAAATACTTAGGGTACTAGTACCTTCCCTTAGTATAACCAACCCCCGAACCTTAGATATTTTTATAACATTGTTTTTGTATTGCATGTTTATGGGTTATTCTTTATTTACCCCTTCCCTTGGATAAATTAAAGATCGATGGTGATATCTTAAGATTTGTGAAGTCTAGCTAACTCAATAGCTATGGTCTCCGATTCTCACCGTGACAAGCTTGATTCTATTTGTATAATGTTTACGGACATGGTTGATGAACGTAGAAGATGTGGTAGGCCTGCAACTTCAACATCTGACTCGAATACTCCATGTGGTAGTGAGAATGTTCAATGGCCTCAGTTTTTGCAACAGATGCAGCAACAACAGAACCAATTCATGCAGCGGGTGATGCAGCAGCTGAATGGAGGTCTTCATCGTCCAGTGGTTACTTCAGAAGATGCAGGTGGAAGCTTGCGGGATTTCTTCCGCATGAATCCTCCAGAATTTCATGGCGGACTAGATCCTGTGAAGGCTCATGAATGGGTTTTTGGTATGGAGAGAATCTTTCAGACTGTGCAATGTAGTGAGGTGGATAAGGTGGTGTTTGCTTCCCACATGTTGAAGGGTCCTGCTATGAGGTGGTGGGAAAGTATTTCAGCTCTAATGACTATCCAAGGCGTGCCTAAGGTATGAGAACAATTCAAGACTACCTTATGGATAAGTATTTTCCTAGTTCTTTGAGGACTCAGAAGGATTTTGAATTCCAACAGTTAAGGCAAGGTAATATGACAGTGGCTGCTTATGCTGAGAAGTTTGAGGACATGGCTGCTTATTCTAGGCAGGTTATGTATGTTTCAGATGAGAAATGGAAGATTAATCAGTTCCTTTTTGGATTGAAAGCTGAGGACTCTCATAGTGTGTCTCAAAGAGAGTTCACTACTTATGCTGAGTTGCTAAGGAAATGTTATGTGGCTGAGAACAGTTTGAAAAGAGTTCGGGAAGATAGGGGTTTGAGTAGGATGGGACTGAAGGATAAAGGAAGACCAAGTCAAATAGTTTAGGCATAGACCACAACCCTTCAAAGGGAAACAAATGCAGAGTGTTAGACCTAATGCTCCTCCTGTGTGTAGTACTTGTGGTAAGAATCATTACGGGAAATGTGCCAATGGATGACTTAGATGTTATCAATGCCATGGAATGGGCCATATGGCGAGAGATTATCCTCAGAATAGGAATCAGATGCAAGGGAAGAATATCGGCCGAGTTTATACCTTGGATGCAAAGAAAACTAAGGGTGATAACTCTTTGATTACGGGTACGTGTTTTTTGAATGGACATCCTTGTTTTGTATTATTTGATTGTGGAGAAATACACTTTTTTGTGTCGATGGAATGTATGAAGTGACTTGGGTTACAAGATTTTCATTTGTCTCCTCCCATGGTGGTTAATACCGCCATGGATGAGTTGTTTGAGACATCATTGATTTGTGAAAATTGTGTGTTATCGGTGGATGGTAGAGTTTTTGAGATTGACCTTATTTGTTTGCCGCTAAAGAAGTTTGATGTAGTCTTGGGGATGGATTGGCTCTCTGCTAATTCAGTGTTCATTTGTTGTGAGGAGAAGTTAATCATCATTCCGTCCAGGGAAGCTACTCCGAAGGATGTATTGACTACTATTTTAGAAGGTACAGTTGGCGTGATTAATTTCTTGTTTGAGAAGGAAAAGTCAATTTTTTGGTCCTCACTAAAGAGGCAAGTAATGACTTGAAGATTTTGCAAATCCCTATGGTCTGTGAGTTTCCAGAGGTTTCCCCCGAGGATGTCACTTCTCTCTCTTCAGAGAGGGAAGTGGAATTCTCTATTGACCTGGTACCGGGAACAACTCCTATATCCGTTTCTCCGTATCGGATGGAACCACTTGAGTTAAGATAATTGAAAGAACAATTGGAAGAATTGTTGGCTAAGTATTTTGTTCGACCTAGTGTTTGACCCTGGGGAGCTCCAATATTTCAAGTAAAGAAAAAGGATGGTGGAATGCGGTTGTGTATTGATAACCGCCAATTGAATAAAGTCACCATCAAGAACAAGTACCCCTTATCCAGATAGAGGACTTGTAAGATCAGTTGAAAAGAGCCTGTGTGTTCTCGAAGATTGATTTACAGTCGGGTTATCATCAAATCCATGTGAAGAGTTCAGATGTACCAAAGACCGCATTTAGAACCCGTTATGCCATTATGAATTCTTAGTAATTCCTTTCGGTGTGACGAATGCTCCAGCTATTTTCATGGATTACATGAACCGGATATTCCAAACTTACTTGGACCAATTTGTTGTGATCTTTATTGATGACATTCTTATTTATTCCCGTACTCCTCAAGAGCACGAAGAACATTTAAGGATTGTTCTATCGATCTTGCAAGAGAGACAACTTTTTACCAAGTTAAGCAAGTGTGAGTTTTGGATGATGAAAGTTAGATTTCTTAGTCATGTTATATCCCAAGGAGATATAGTGGTAGATCCATCGAAAGTTGAAGCAGTAATTAATTGGGAAATACCGAAGAATGCTTCAGAAGTCATAAGTTTCTTAGGATTGGCAGGTTACTATAGAAGGTTCTTCAAAGGCTTTTCTCAGTTGGTTTTAGCAATGACTAGACTTATCCGGAAAGAGTTTCCTTATAGTTGGGATTCAGGTTTTGAGCAAAGTTTTATGAGTTTGAAGGAATGGATGACAACTGCTCTTGTTTTGATTATTCCTGATCCTAACAAGCTGTATGAAGTATTTTGTGATGCTTCCAAGAGGAGATTAGGAGGTGTGTTAATGCAGAGTGGTCAAGTTATAGCTTATGCTTCTCATCAGTTGAAGGTTCATGAAGAGAATTATCCAATTCATGATTTGTAGTTAGAGGTTGTGGTTTTTACAGTGAAGGTGTGGCATCATTACTTGTATGGTGTGTATTTTGAGATGTTCAGTGACCATAAGAGTTTAAAAGTATTTGTTTGATCAGAAAGAATTGAATATGCGTCAAAGGGGGTGGATGGAGTATTTGAAGGACTCTTACTTTGAATTGAAGTATCATCTAGGTAAAGCGAATAAGGTGGCGGATGCGTTAAGTCGGAAGGAAGTACATAAAGTCGAGTTGATGATGTTTGAATATGCATTGTTGGAAAAGTTTCTAGATCTTAATTTTCAATTTGTTTGGACTCCGAAAGATGTGATAATGGTAAAATTGAATGTTAATTCTCTTTTAAGAGGTGAAATTCAACAAGGGCAAGTGCTAGATGCGAAGTTACAAGAGATGTTGGTTCAACCGGGTTTCACATGATCCATAGATGGGGTAATTCTATTCAATCAAAGGATTTGTGTTATGGATGATGCAGTATTAAAAATGAAGATTTTAGAGGAAGTTCATAAAGGTTATTTTACTATACATCCCGGTTCCTCGAAGATGTATCAAGATTTAAAAAGGGACTATTGGTGGTCCGGGATGAAAAGAGATATTGTAGTGTATGTGTCAGAATGTGCGGTGTGCCAACAAGTAAAGATTGAACACCAAAGACCGGGTGGTTTGTTACAACCGTTAGAGATTCCGGTGTGGAAATGGGATAGTATTTCAATGGACTTTGCGGTTGGGTTACCTCGTAGACAAGGTGGTTATGATTCTATTTGGATGATTGTAGACCGGTTGACAAAGTCTGCACACTTCTTAGCGGTGAAGACTACTTACAAAGCAAGTCATCTTGCATGGTTGTTTATTTCGGAAATTGTGAGACTTCATGGTGTTCCCTCTAGCATAGTATTTGATAGAGATCCAAAGTTTACTTCAAGATTTTGGACAGCTTTTCAACAAGCCATTGGATCTAAGTTGTGTTTGAGTATGTTGAATCATCCTCAAATGGAAGATCAGACGGAACGGACGATACACACATTAGAAGACATGTTAAGAGCTCGTGTGCTTGAAAGTGGAGGAAATTGGAAGGGAATTTTACCGTTGATTGAGTTTGCATACAATAATAGTTACCATACGAGTATTGGTATAGCCCCTTACGAAGCATTGTTCAGAATGAAATGTAGATCACCTTTGTGTTGGACAGAAGTTGGTGAAGAAAGGATTTTAGGACCAGAGAATGTTCAAGAAACTACAGAAAAGATTAGAATGATTCGTGACAAGGTTAAGAAAGAACAAGACAGTCAGAAGAGTTATGCGGATAACTGAAGGAGACCATTGGAATTTGAAGAAGGTCATCATGTGTTATTGAAATTTACTCCAAGGTTGAGATTGAAAGGACGTTTAAGTCGCAGAAGTTAAGTCCAAGATATGTAGGACCATATTAGATTTTAGAGGGAATTGGTGAGGTAGCTTACAGATTAGCCTTACCACCTTCTCTATTTGAGATGCATGATGTTTTTCACGTGTCTCAACTCCGAAAGTTCATTCCCGATCCTCTTCAACCATTTCTTCCAGATACCATTGATATAGAAACATATTTAACTTTTGAATCTCTTCCAAGCCATGTTGTGGGAAGAGAAACTATTGTGTTGAGAAACAAAGAGATTCCTCTTGTTAAGATTCAATGGGACAAAACACATCCAGGCGATGCTACTTGGGAGCTTGAATCCGAGATGTGGGATGCTTACCCTCACCATTTTCAGGTAATATTTAAATTTGAGGACAGATTTTTATTTAAGGGGGAAGGATGTAATACCCCGTATTTGATAAAATGCTCTAAATAATATTAGTTGAGATCAACTGGGTTTCGATGTGCTCTGAGAGCTATTTATTGAGATGATTAGAGCAACCGATGAGCTTAGATTTGATTTAATTAATATTATCCGACTCTGAAGTTTTATTAATTGGTACATTAGAGACATTTTGGATGCGCTTACGAAGTTAGTATTACTAACTTGTTACCTCTTTGTGCCTTTTGTTCTATTTTGTGGGAAAAGTGATATAAAGGGAAAAAATATATATATATATATATAGTAAGAAAAAATGGAAAGAAGAATAATGAGAA
The DNA here is from genome assembly GCA_022829125.1 of Lathyrus tuberosus. Classification (NCBI taxonomy): domain Eukaryota; kingdom Viridiplantae; phylum Streptophyta; class Magnoliopsida; order Fabales; family Fabaceae; genus Lathyrus; species Lathyrus tuberosus. Next base: position 2,345,521 of record JALAZF010000237.1, read on the forward strand.
AGAAGAGAAAGAAGAAGAAACCCTAGAAGATGAAACTTCACCATTCATCATCAAATCATCTAATCTTCATTATCAAGAACTTCTTCATCGTCATCTAGAGGTGGGTTCTAGGTAGAAACTCAAAGTTAGAGTTATTGGATAGAATGCTAAAAATTAGGTTTATTGTGATCTTGTTTCCATTCTCTTAAAGATACATGAATCTAGTTGTGTTCATGATATTGTTGCTTGAAATGTTATTCTTATGCTTTAATATGTTGGTACCATGTTGGATTGAGTTTGGGAAGGAGTGGGGTGAAGAAACCCCTTGGAGCTGCCTTATTTTACGCAGAGAAATTCTGGAAATCGCAGAGCTCGCACAACGAGTTGAAGGCGAACATAACAGTCTGTCATGCTCGCACTGCGAGCTAAAGGCGAGGCGGAGGTGAACATTCGCCCAGGGCTCGCACAATGACCACTGAGCTCTTTTGCTACTGCCACTGAATTTTTCTGTCTCGCCCAGAATTTGCACAAAAAACTCAAGGCGAAGGGACCTCGCCTGGCCTTCGCACTGCGAACCTGGCAATATTTTTCATACTTTGTTTTGATGTTTGCTTGGTTGTTTCACATGCACGTTTATTGTTACTATATCTTGTTTACATTGATTATTATGAGTAATATGTATATGGATTTGTGGATGGTGGATTGATTAAAATGATGATTATGTGATTAAAAAGGATTAAGAAAAAGTGAGGAAAACCTTATCACAATTCAATGAATGACCTAGTGATGTAACTATGAAATGATAGATGACTTAGATGATAATGCTCACTATGCCAAAGAAGGGATTAGACAGCGCTTTTTTTGGGCTTAGACAGCGCTTAAAAGCGCTGCCTATTCGACCGCTGCTATAAGTAAAGATAGCGCTTTAGTTAATGAGAAAGCGCTGCTAAATGTCTGCTTTAGCCAGCGTTTTACTTTGAAAGCGCAATCTGTTTGTCACTTTAGCCAGCGCTTTGTCTGTAAAAGCGCTGTCTAAAGAACCCCTTTAGGCAGCGCTTTGACTTTAGACAGCGCTTTTGGTTATCTTTAGGCATTGCTTTAGACGGCGCTTTCCTTTAGAAGCGCTGTCTATTCTCTACTTTAAGCAGCGCTTTTTATTTAAAGCGCTGTCTAATCCCCACTTCAGACAGCGCTTTTTTCTTTGAAGCGCTGTCTAATGTCCACGAAATTTTTTATATATAAAACTTAAAAAAAGCGCTGTCTGATATATACAATAAATATTTACCAGATTATCACCATATTTTGCACCAGGTTTTCACCACATTTTGCACCAGAATATGCATTTAGAATTTGCACCAAATTTTCATAAATTAGAGCTTCAATACAATAAATATGCACCAAATTTGTCTATTTATATATACATTTTTAATCCAATAATTTATATATACAAAAAATTGATGATATTCAAGCTAAAAAACAACAATAATTCATATATCTTGTTAGCTGCAAAAAATCTGATATTCAAGCTAAAAAACAACAACAATGAACTTGTTAGCTCTATCTTCTACATCTGCACATATACCCTGAAACAAAACAACAACAACATTAGACAAAATATAGAAGAAAACAAAGAAGGCATTGTTCTTATCTGATATTCAAGCTGCAAGCATTACCAAATATGATATTCAAGCTGCAAGCATTGCCAAAAATGTCAACAAATGATCATGAGTTATTGAATATTGCCAAGTGCCTATGAAAATCAGTATATGATTCCAACCTTCTATGGACAAGATATCAATCAATATTTGGCAGCACCAACACAATTTATGATTCCAACCTTCTATAACAAACAACAACATTACAACACAATTTAATATACTAATGACGACATATTCATCAAAACTCAAACTTATATATACTCAAAATTCTCATCAATGAAAGAAAGACAATATACCTTATAAAACTCTCAGCTCAATAATGAATTGACACCATTCCTCCTTAAGTTCATCCAATTGATCTTTTGAGTAATGAACACATTTGAATTCATCAAAGTACTACATAATAATATAACATAGTATGATTTAGCTAAAACTATTTAATTATATGAGACATATGTGGTAAATATTAAAATAATTCCTAAGTTAGAAATCCATACCTTGGAAGGAATATCTATTCGATCCAAAAGAAGAATTTCTTTCATAAACCTCAACATGAAATATCCGCAATCTATTCCATTGCGCTGACGAGGACACTACACATGGAAAGAAAATACGGATATATATCAGGATATACCCCTTAACTAGTTTTATCAAGTATCATCACTAATATAATCAAAATTGTGAAAATATACCTCCACTCTAATCCATGTAATGTTGTTGGCTTTGCTCTTTGGAACTTGAATATCTCTTTGTGATCGAAAAACTTGTATAACGCTAATAAAATATAAACGAATATTTAGAACATGTCACATAAATAAATAAATATACACACGAATTTTTAGAACAATCTCACTTACGTATCAATCAACTTCTTCATATCTGGGTTTGTTGCTTGATCATTGTGTAAAGAATCCAGATAATATACAATTTCTCTTATCGGATTAATTGCCACCAACAACCAATGTCCACTGTAAGATTAAACAAAGGTTAGAATGAAAACAAAGGCTAGATGGAAACTTTCTACACAACTTCAAAAAACAAAAAATTATAATAGATGAAGTTAGAATGAAAATCTAACCCGTTGCCAGTATTATATGGTAAAAAGAACAACTTTTCTGTATCTTTGCTGGCCATAAATAAACCGAGTACATACTGTATGACTTCATCTGGTTTCTGTACGATTAACCATGAGTTGATAGTCATGGGAGATAAGAAAGCGAATCTTTGTTCCAATCCACGCGGGCGCATCAATTTGTCATACAGAAACCTTAAATAAAAACATCATTAACATATTAGACTATTCATTTGAAATGAGTAAATAAATTGTTCAATTAATTAAACAAAGTTGATCGGAGTATACCGAATGTATGTATCGACAACACCGATGCCCAATTCCAAATGTTTAAAAACTTGCTCCATGTCCTCTCTACCAATTGTTTCCAAATATTCAAAACCAAAAATACCTTCCTCCATAGGTATAAGCCGAGTACCACCATCCGGAATATCTGTTATAAGTAAACATGTCTGAAGGCACGACCTATACTGAGAAGTAGGTTTTTTTCTAGCCGCGGTCTTCTTAGCAACACCCTTTGTTTGTGTGGGAATGTTGCTAATTTCAGGCATCTTACCCCTACTAACTTGTTCAATCTCTTTAGCCTGAATCTAAATATCATATAATTAGTTAGGTGAAGTATAAGATCACGAATTAACATTTTCCATGCATAAATATCATATAATTGTGTTGTACCTCTTTTCTCGATGCAACCGACTCGGTTTCCCGCATAATCCCCTTATCATTTGATTTGGATTTTGTTGGAGTCTAACATTACCATGTAAAAAAATGTACGTAAAATGCCCGTAAAAAATTTGAATACCCAAAGGTTCATAATGGTTTTAAGCTTACCTTATCATCTAGGCAAATGAGGCTTGACGGCCATGCAACAAACGATCCTATTGCATCTCCCAACAATGTTGCATCCGAAACATCGTCAGGTAGTGGTAATAAGGCATCCCCCTCTAAAACAATATCAATCGATACTTTCAAAAATCCAGTGGGGAGCTGTTTATGGTGAAGCATTTCTCCCAAAGTGTTATGCACTTTTCCCTTGCCAATCATCCGATAAGTCGGTGACGATAAATAGAGTTGACAACGGGAAATGCCCTAAAACCAATAATAAATATGACATTGTTAATGTGTATATATGTCAATTAAATAAATTAAGCTAATTTAATTTCATAATAATATATATAATTACCTCGGGAATATTCGGTTGAAAATTACAATTGATACTATCTTTCTCACTAGTATCTTTAAAAGCTGAAGCCTGATCTCTTTCTTTTTTATCTCTTTCTTTTTCCTTTTTCAATTCACGAACTTCAGATTCTAATGCTTCCAACTTTGCCTGCAGTTCTTTATTGCTAGCCATTTTTTTCTTTGGTTCTTTCAAGGATGTTGGAGTGATCCCATATCCCTTACCCCTCACACAACCAGAATACTCACGAACATCTAATGCTCGACTAAGTAGCCTCCTGCAATCATTGTCTTCATCTGGAGATATAGACTGAGATAGCTGCTCCTGAAATTCATATGAATATCGAAAATTTGACTTAATTATATGTTAATAAACGTTTGATTTAATTCAAGCAATAATGTTATACTTACACATTTCTCAAAAATTTGTTGAACATCTTCTTTAACAACTCCATCCTTACCCACGCGGGCTTCCTTCCACAAAACATGGTCTGGAAGAGATGTTTCAGAACTTTTCCCCTTTGTTAACTACACATTAAGCCAAATAACATGATCAAAAATAACTCATGATGAACAAGTATATCATTGCAATTTATAGATACTTACTATAGATTGTTGTAAGCGTGCATATCCCATACGCCCTTTTTTGTATGGATACGCGGGACTTGATGCTCGTTGTCGATTTATGTCACTTACACTCTCAAATTCTGGGGTTTTTCGTTTGGATTTAAAAGTTTCCCATTCATGAGGTGTAATCAAATCTGCATATTTCTGTGGAAGCTCTGCATCAATAAATTTTTTATCCGCATCCTTAAGATACTTGTTTGATAAAAAAGATCTAAACCCTCTATGTATTTTTCCGGCCAATCCAAGTATATAATCTTTTCTGGTATCATCAATGTTGAAAGACCTCTACGAAAATCATACACAGAGTGCGTTAGTATAAGTAATTTAAATACATAATCGACATTAAAAACAAATAACATCACATATGGTACCTGTATCTCAATCCATATTTTGTCTTTAGCGTCTTTCAACAATTTGTTTCTCCAATCATCACAAGTAATTGGAACTTCTCTCCTTGTAACTGAACCAAGATAACTTGTCAACGTTGAACCGTTAGGCTCAATTAGTTGGTTATCTTGACTCCAATGCACATCATGTTTTATGCCTCGATCTCTATCACGAATGAGTCGCTTCATAATTGTAATTCCTCGTCTAATTTCCCTTTCCACTGCATTACCGGTCTCATCTCCATCATGAATAGAATCATCATGTGGGTGATCCTCGTTACTAGCCATCTAACCTGTAATAAGAGATTGTAATAGTTACATTTCATTTACAAAATAATGCAATATCACAATATTCTCACAATTCTATTATCTATTGGCAGTTCGTTGTTAATTAGTATTAAATATGTTAATTAATATAGATATGTTGTGATGTTGTTATGTTGTTGATCAATATAGTTGTATAAACACAGAAATGTACGGAAATTGCATAGGGCTTAAAAATTGCTTACCAGACATACCGATATTAATGCGGAAAAGAATGATACAATTAATAAAAGACTCTTCTCACTAATCAAACACATGTTCCTAAATGGAAAAAAATAAAACTTATTATTCTGTCAAAAAAAAGCTAAAAAATGAAACATATGTTGCTCAAAAATGGAAAATAGGGAGACTTGAACTGAGTTGAAAACAGAAAAAAGAACAATGTTCTAACATGATTTTTCACTTGAAATGTCAAAGCTGATAACAGAACAAAAACAAAAAGATAATACTGTCAAACCTCATATAACAAACACACAAAAACCATTTTAATGTCAAATTGATAATATTGTCAAACTTGAAAAACTTCATTATGCATGCTCTCAAACACACAAACTTAATGAAGCTAAGTGATTAAGAATAAAATGACGAAAAATAAGTTGAAAATAAAAATGATTATTCTGTCAAAAATAAGCTCAAAAATGAAACATGTGTTGCAAAAATAGGAAACTTGAACTGAGTTGAAAACAGAAAAAACAACAATGTTCTAACATGATTTTTCACTTGAAATGTCAAAACTGATCACAGAACAAATAAACTTGGTTGAAGACATGATTTTTCACTTGAACAAAGAACATAGGAGATAGTGAACAAACCTTGGAAGGGAAGATGCAAAGTGTAACGCCCAAAATATTTAATTATTTATTTAATTGGATATTTACTAATTGTTTGTGAATTATTCGGTTGATTTTGGTGTTGCGGTGAACTAAGTCGTTAAGTCGGTGTATTAAGTCGGTAAGTCGTAGAAATAATATTAGTAGTAATATTTTTGTAGTTGGAGTGTGTTCGGTTTAGTGGGCTTGGTTTCGTGGCGGAATTAGTAAATTAGGGGGGTGTATGTTTTAGGCCCATTAGACATTATATTAGAATATTATTATTTTAATAAAATAAAACAAATAATAGGAAGTAGAAAGAAAATAGTAGGTTGTGGAATATCAGTTAGGAGAAAAGAAGAACGTGAGAGAAGTTGAGATCGAGAGAAGAAGAAGTCGCGAGAGAAACCGTTGCCGGTATCGAGTTTCCGGAACCAGATCGATCGTCGAGCTGCCTTCAATCCAAGGTAAGGGTGGGTTCGATTATTATAACCGGGTTAGGATGAATAGTATAAGGGTTTGGGGATTATATGAGTTTTCTCCCATTGATTCTCCATAGGGTTGTCGTCTGTGTGGAAATTAATTATGATGTTGTTGAATTGTGAATGCTACTGTTATGATGTTGTTGTTCCTGTGTTGAAGTGGTTGAAAATTATAGTTGGAATGGATTCTTGTAAGCATTCCCGTGAAACTGGTTTGGCCAGATAAAAATGTTGATTGATTGAGTTTTGTGAAATTTGTTGCTGTTAATTTTCTATGAATGTTGTAGTGAATAATCGGTTTTCTGGAAATCTTGGTTGGAAAGGAAAATTGAAGATTATACAAGGAAAGGGGTGGCTTGCGCCACCCATGTGTGAGGAAGGGGTGGCGCCATGGTGAATTGGGGGGTGGCTTGCGCCACCTATGGGAAATTGAAGGTGGCTGGCGCCACCTGATGGATGAAGAAAGATGGCTTGCGCCACTGCTGCTTGTGGGGGCCACCTGCATCACTCCTTAATGTTATACCTTATATATACATGTTCCATTAGTTAATAACATTAGAGATCTTAGGATTAAACTAATCCTATGTAATTTAATTAAGTAGTATACTAATGATAATAATCGGTATAGAATTTGGATGTAGCAAGGGAATCAGAAATAGCAGAATAGTAATCATGACAGAGTGATTTTTGTAGCAGCTTAGTAATTTCTAACAGAAAATAGAACAATAGCAGTAAACAGAATTTTGACAGCAACAGGATTAACAACAATTCATGACAGCAGCTTGGAAATGATTTTTAAGAAAAACGTAACAGAAAGTGGAATTTTGAAATAAACTGGTATTAAATGACAGAGGCCAAGAGTAGTGCAGCTGTAGTCGGTTTAACCGGTTAGGCGAAAAACTTAGTTGCCCGGAGTTTAACGAAAATTGTCGGGGTAAGTCGGGTAAATTAGAAGGTGACTCTTGTTGAATTGTTTGTTGAAATTATGTTGAGAAAGTGGAATTTCAGGTACAGCTGAGTTGTAAAATTGTTCCGATTTACGGACGGAATGTAAGTTGTAGGCTTGATAAGCCAACGTTGATATAAGTTGTTGATGTCGAACAAGTTGCTATGTTGTTTAAGTTGATTACGTTGTAGATGTCGTTGAGTTGTTTATGTTGTTGAGTTGTGCATGTCAATGAACATACATTTCATTTTGTGTCGGAGCGTTGCTCACACCACGTTGGCCTGGATTGGCAATATGTTGAAAGTTGAAAGTTGAAGGCTTATGCCTTGATGCCTCGATAAACTGGCAATATTACGTTGGGAGTTTTACTCCGATGGTACCACATGCATGACATTGTCGAGTCTCATTAAAGTCGCATTCTCTTAAGTTGTTGTTGATTTTATTTGTTGTTGTTGAAATTTTTATTTGTTGGCTGTTGATGTGAAGTGGTGATTATTTGTATGATTCTTGCCTATATATTATTTATCATACTCCGTTTATAATTTTCGGTAACTCACCTCTTCTGTTTGAATGTTGTCCCCATGTTGGCAACATGCAGGTAATCAAGAGGAGTAGTCGGTTACCTTAGTTCGAGTCGGTGGTTGTCGCTCTGATACGTAGCACTCGTGGGGATGACGCATGTCTTTTATTTAGTTGTCTCCATGCTGAATTTTAATAAAATTGCTAGAAAATACTTTGCTATTTAATTTGAAGTTGTTTTTATGTTGAATAAGGATACTACTAAGTTGTTAAAGAATCCGCTGCGTTGTGTTTGCTTAAGTTGAATGAAGTCGAAGTTTATTGTTGGTTTATGTTCCCTTGAATCGTTTATGTATCTTTCATGAATAACTATTATGTTGTTGATTTTAAAGTTGGAAATGTGATATCCCGTTTTATGTCGAAAATTTTATAACTCTGATTTTAATATAATTATTGGGTAGAAATGGGGTGTTACATTAGTGGTATCAGAGCAGGTCGGTCCGTCCGGCCAAGTGTCGAGTCGTAGTGGTCTAACAATCGAGTATTGTTAGTGGTTCTATCTTTTGTTTATGTTGTAGTGATAAGTTGAGATGGCTGGAAGGAACGATGCTGCAATGGCTGCTGCAATGCAAGCAATGGCTCAGGCTGTGCAGAATTTACCGAATGCTGGAGAGATGAGGGATCTCGTAGTCTGGCGACTTTTCAGAGGGAAAATCCGCCTACCTTCAAGGGCAAGTATGATCCTGATGGAGCATTGGACTGGTTGAAAGAGATTGAGAGAATCTTCCGTGTGATGGATTGCACTCCAGCGCAGAAGGTTCGTTATGGGACTCATATGCTAGCAGTCGAAGCTGATGACTGATGGCTAGAGACTCGTCAGAGGTTGGAGACTACAGGTGAAGTTATCACTTGGGATGTGTTCCGAAGGGAATTTCTGAGGAAGTATTATCCAGAGGATGTCCGTGGTAAGAAGCAGATTGAGTTTCTTGAGCTGAAGCAAGGAACTATGTCGGTTACTGATTATGCTGCGAAGTTTGTTGAGCTGGCTAAGTTTTATCCGTACTATACCGGTGATGATGCGGAGTTTTCTAAATGCATCAAATTTGAGAGCGGGTTGCGTTCTGAAATTAAGAAAGCTATTGGGTATCAGAAGATCCGTGTCTTTTCTGATTTGGTTGATAGTTGCAGGATTTATGAAGAGGACAATAATGCTCACTACAAGATTGTTAGTGATAGAAGAGGCAAGCAACAACAGAACCGTGGTAAGCCTTATGATGCTCCAGCTGAAAAAGGTAAACAGAAAGCGACTGAAGGCAAGAAGACTAGTAGGGGAGATGCTCCTGCTGGCATAACTTGTTTCAAGTGTGGAAAAGCTGGACATAAGAGTACTGTGTGTACTGCTGAGGCGAAGAGATGTTTTCGATGTGGTAAGATTGGTCATGCAATATCTAATTGCAAGTACAAGGAGATGATCTGTTTTAATTGTGGTGAAGAGGGACATATTAGTAATCAGTGTCCGAAGCCGAAGAAAGCTCAAACCGGAAAAGTGTTCGCGTTGGCAGGAACTTAGACAGCTAATGAGGACAGACTTATCAGAGGTACATGTTTCATTAATAGTACTCCTTTAATCACTATTATTGATACCGGTGCTACGCATTGTTTTGTTTCTGCTGATTGTGTTCAAAGATTGGGTCTTAAGTTATCTGCGATGAATGGAGAAATGGTCGTCAAGACTCCGGCTAAGGGATCGGTGACTACTTCTCTTGTGTGTTTAGGGTGTCCTTTATCGATCTTCGATAAAGACTTTTATGTTGATTTGGTTTGTTTGCCGCTGACCGGAATGGATGTAATCCTAGGTATGAACTGGCTAGAGTATAACTATGTTCATATAAATTGTTATCGTAAGTCGGTGAGGTTTTCCTCTCCGGGAGAGGAAGGGGTTGGATTGTTGTCTTTCAGAGAGTTACAGCAATTGATGAAAGAAGAAGCTCAGATGTTTTCCTTGATGGCAACGTTGTCTATTGAGAGCAAAGCTAAGATTGAAGAATTGCAGGTGGTAAATGAATTTCCTGAAGTTTTCCCTGATGAAATTCCTGATGTGTCGCCAGAGAGAGAGGTTGAATTTGCAATTGATCTTGTGCATGGTACTAGACATGTTTCGATGGCGCCATACAGAATGTCTGCATCCGAATTGTCTGAATTAAAGAAGCAGTTAGAAGAATTACTTGAGAAGAAGTTTATAAGACCGAGTGTATCGCCGTGGGGAGCTCCGGTGTTGTTAGTAAAGAAGAAAGATGGAAGTATGAGACTTTGTGTTGATTATAGACAGCTGAATAAAGTAACAATCAAGAACAAGTATCCACTCCCGAGAATAGATGATTTGATGGATCAGTTAGTGGGTGCTCGCGTGTTTAGCAAGATTGATTTGAGGTCGGGCTATCATCAGATTAAAGTGAAAGATGAGGATATTCAGAAGACAGCGTTCAGAACACGGTATGGACATTATGAGTATTCAGTGATGCCTTTCGGTGTTACTAATGCGCCGGGAGTATTCATGGAATACATGAACCGTATTTTTCATACTTATCTGGATCGTTTTGTGGTTGTATTCATTGATGATATTCTGATTTATTCTAAGTCAGAAGAAGAGCATAAGGAACATTTGAGGACAGTGTTGGAAGTTTTGAAAGATAAGCAGTTGTATGCGAAGCTGTCCAAGTGCGAGTTCTGGTTGAAAGAAGTTAGTTTTCTGGGTCATGTGATTTCAGGTAGTGGTATTGCCGTGGATCCTTCTAAAGTAGATGCTGTGTTGCAATGGGAAACTCCAAGGTCGACTACTGAGATTAGAAGTTTTCTGGGACTAGCTGGTTATTATAGAAGGTTTATTGAAGGATTTTCTAAGTTGGCACTTCCGTTAACCAGATTGACTTGTAAGAGTAAAGCTTTTGTGTGGGATGTTCAGTGCGAAGAAAGTTTTACAGAATTGAAGAAGAGGTTGACGTCGGCTCCGGTTTTGACATTACCGAATCCAGAAGAACCGTTTGTGGTTTATTGTGATGCTTCGTTGATGGGTTTAGGAGGTGTGCTTATGCAGAATAATAAAGTAATTGCTTATGCGTCTCGACAGTTGAGAACTCATGAAAGGAATTATCCTACGCATGATTTGGAACTTGCTGCAGTGGTTTTCGTGCTAAAAATTTGGAGGCATTATCTCTATGGCTCTAGATTTGAAGTTTATAGTGACCATAAGAGCTTAAAATATTTGTTTGACCAGAAAGAGTTGAATATGAGACAGCGAAGGTGGTTAGAATTGCTGAAAGATTATGATTTCGGTTTGAATTATCATTCGGGCAAAGCTAATGTTGTGGCTGATGCTTTAAGCCGAAAGACCTTGCATATGTCAGCAATGATGATTAAGGAATTGGAATTGATCGAGCAGTTTCGAGATATGAGTTTGGTTTGCGAAGTGACACAGCAGAGTGTTATGCTGGGTATGTTGAAAATTAACAATGATTTTCTGGACAGTATTCGAGAGGCTCAGAAGCGGGATGTGAAACTAGTGGACATCATGAATAGTTGTGGTCAATCGGATGAGAGTGACTTTAAGATTGATGCACGAGGTGTGTTGAGACTGCATGATCGAATTTGTATACCAGATGATGCTGGTATGAAAAAGAAGATTCTTGAGGAGGGTCATAGAAGTAATTTGAGTATTCACCCGGGAGCTACTAAAATGTATCAAGACTTGAAGAAGATATTTTGGTGGTCCGGAATGAAAGAAGATGTGGCACGATTTGTGTATGCATGTTTGATTTGTCAGAAGTCGAAAGTTGAGCATCAGAAACCTGCTGGGCTGATGCAACCGTTAGAGATTCCATAATGGAAATGGGATAGCATTTCTATGGACTTTGTAATAGGGTTGCCTATGACTTCAAGAGGACATGATTCTATTTGGGTGATTGTTGATAGGCTTACGAAGTCAGCTCATTTCCTACCTATTAACATCACCTATCCGATTGCGAAGTTGGCAGAGATTTATATCCGAGTGATTGTGAAGTTGCATGGTGTTCCTTTGTGTATCGTGTCGGATAGAGATCCGAGGTTTACGTCGGAGTTTTGGAAGAGTCTACAAGAAGCGTTGGGTTCTAAACTGAGGTTGAGTTCAGCGTATCATCCTCAGACAGATGGTCAAACTGAGAGAACTATTCAGTCGTTGGAGGATTTATTGAGAGCTTGTGTGCTTGAGCAGGGAGGCTCATGGGATACTTATCTTCCATTGATCGAGTTCACTTAAATAATAGTCACCATTCTAGTATCGGAATGGCACCTTTTGAAGCGCTGTATGGTCGGAGGTGTAGAACTCTGTTGTGTTGGCATGAGTCTGGTGAAAGTGTAGTACTTGGACCGGAATTAGTCCGAGAAACTACCGAGAAAGTGAAGTTGATCCGAGAGAAGATGAAAGCTTCTCAGAGTAGACAGAAAAGTTACCATGACAAGCGGAAGAAGGATTTGGAATTCCAAGCGGGTGATCATGTGTTTTTGAGAGTCACGCCTGTGACTGGTGTTGGGAGAGCTTTGAAGTCTAAGAAGCTCACTCCTCGTTTTATTGGTCCGTATCAGATTTTGGACAGAGTTGGGAAAGTTGCTTACCGAATGGCGTTACCACCAAATCTTTCGAATTTGCATGATGTGTTTCATGTGTCGCAACTTCGGAAGTACATTTCAGATCCGTCTCATGAGGTTAATATGGATGATGTGCAAGTACGGGATAATCTTACGGTGGAGACGAAGCCTGTGCGAATCGCGGATCGTGAAATGAAGACTTTGCGAGGGAAAGAGATCACGTTGGTGAAAGTTGTCTGGTTGGGAGCTACCGGAGAAAGCATGACGTGGGAGTTGGAGAGTAAGATGCGAGACTCCTATCCCGAGCTGTTTGAGTCAGGTAAATTTTCGAGGACGAAAATATTCCAAGTAGGGGAGAGTTGTAACGCCCAAAAGATTTAATTATTTATTTAATTGGATATTTACTAATTGTTTGTGAATTATTCGGTTGATTTTGGTGTTGCGGTGAACTAAGTCGTTAAGTCGGTGTATTAAGTCGGTAAGTCGTAGAAATAATATTAGTAGTAATATTTTTGTAGTTGGAGTGTGTTCGGTTTAGTGGGCTTGGTTTCGTGGCGGAATTAGTAAATTAGGGGGTGTATGTTTTAGGCCCATTAGACATTATATTAGAATATTATTATTCTAATAAAATAAAACAAATAATAGGAAGTAGAAAGAAAATAGTAGGTTGTGGAATATCAGTTAGGAGAAAAGAAGAACGTGAGAGAAGTTGAGATCGAGAGAAGAAGAAGTCGCGAGAGAAACCGCTGCCGGTATCGAGTTTCCGGAACCAGATCGATCGTCGAGCTGCCTTCAATCCAAGGTAAGGGTGGGTTCGATTATTATAACCGGGTTAGGATGAATAGTATAAGGGTTTGGGGATTATATGAGTTTTCTCCCATTGATTCTCGATAGGGTTGTCATCTGTGTGGAAATTAATTATGATGTTGTTGAATTGTGAATGCTACTGTTATGATGTTGTTGTTCCTGTGTTGAAGTGGTTGAAAATTATAGTTGGAATGGATTCTTGTAAGCATTCCCGTGAAACTGGTTTGGCCAGATAAAAATGTTGATTGATTGAGTTTTGTGAAATTTGTTGCTGTTAATTTTCTATGAATGTTGTAGTGAATAATCGGTTTTCTGGAAATCTTGGTTGGAAAGGAAAATTGAAGATTATACAAGGAAAGGGGTGGCTTGCGCCACCCATGGTGAATTGGGGGGTGGCTTGCGCCACCTATGGGAAATTGAAGGTGGCTGGCGCCACCTGATGGATGAAGAAAGGTGGCTTGCGCCACTGCTGCTTGTGGGGGCCACCTGCATCACTCCTTAATGTTATACCTTATATATACATGTTCCATTAGTTAATAACATTAGAGATCTTAGGATTAAACTAATCCTATGTAATTTAATTAAGTAGTATACTAATGATAATAATCGGTATAGAATTTGGATGTAGCAAGGGAATCAGAAATAGCAGAATAGTAATCATGACAGAGTGATTTTTGTAGCAGCTTAGTAATTTCTAACAGAAAATAGAACAATAGCAGTAAACAGAATTTTGACAGCAACAGGATTAACAACAATTCATGACAGCAGCTTGGAAATGATTTTTAAGAAAAACGTAACAGAAAGTGGAATTTTGAAATAAACTGGTATTAAATGACAGAGGCCAAGAGTAGTGCAGCTGTAGTCGGTTTAACCGGTTAGGCGAAAAACTTAGTTGCCCGGAGTTTAACGAAAATTGTCGGGGTAAGTCGGGTAAATTAGAAGGTGACTCTTGTTGAATTGTTTGTTGAAATTATGTTGAGAAAGTGGAATTTCAGGTCCAGCTGAGTTGTAAAATTGTTCTGATTTACGGACGGAATGTAAGTTGTAGGCTTGATAAGCCAACGTTGATATAAGTTGTTGATGTCGAACAAGTTGCTATGTTGTTTAAGTTGATTACGTTGTAGATGTCGTTGAGTTGTTTATGTTGTTGAGTTGTGCATGTCAATGAACATACATTTCATTTTGTGTCGGAGCGTTGCTCACACCACGTTGGCCTGGATTGGCAATATGTTGAAAGTTGAAAGTTGAAGGCTTATGCCTTGATGCCTCGATAAACTGGCAATATTACGTTGGGAGTTTTACTCCGATGGTACCACATGCATGACATTGTCGAGTCTCATTAAAGTCGCATTCTCTTAAGTTGTTGTTGATTTTATTTGTTGTTGTTGAAATTTTTATTTGTTGGCTGTTGATGTGAAGTGGTGATTATTTGTATGATTCTTGCCTATATATTATTTATCATACTCCGTTTATAATTTTCGGTAACTCACCCCTTCTGTTTGAATGTTGTCCCCATGTTGGCAACGTGCAGGTAATCAAGAGGAGTAGTCGGTTACCTTAGTTCGAGTCGGTGGTTGTCGCTCTGATACGTAGCACTCGGGGGGATGACGCATGTCTTTTATTTAGTTGTCTCCATGCTGAATTTTAATAAAATTGCTAGAAAATACTTTGCTGTTTAATTTGAAATTGTTTTTATGTTGAATAAGGATACTACTAAGTTGTTAAAGAATCCGCTGCGTTGTGTTTGCTTAAGTTGAATGAAGTCGAAGTTTATTGTTGGTTTATGTTCCCTTGAATCGTTTATGTATCTTTCATGAATAACTATTATGTTGTTGATTTTAAAGTTGGAAATGTGATATCCCGTTTTATGTCGAAAATTTTATAACTCTGATTTTAATATAATTATTGGGTAGAAATGGGGTGTTACACAAAGTGAGAGAGATATCCGGCACAATGGGAAAGTGAGAGAGATAATGAACAAATAAACTAGTTTTGGGGTTATACCGAATACACTTTCACAACATCCAAAACGAAAATCTTGGAAAAGGTATAATATTTATTTATATTATTTAGTATATATTGATCATTAATCAATCTTTTTACGTTTAATTACGTCCAACTTATATAGATAACCCAAAGCATTTTGCCCTACAAATAATTTGCTTTTTTTTTTTACAGAAAGAATAATAATACAAAGATATTGGAGTATACCGTGAAAAAGCTTCGTCTGATTGTGGAACCCAGAAGCCTCGCCGAAGAGGATGGAGGTGCGTGAGAGGACGGAGGACGGAGATTTTTTCTAGGTTTAGGGTTTTTCGCGAGAGAAGAGAAACAGTTATGAGAAGAGAAAGAATGAATAGAAAATGTTTTTTAATTTTAATTTTAAACGACTTTAGACAGCGTTTTTGTGAAGCGCTATCTAATGAGTGCTTTTAGCAGCGCTTTCGCTTTGTAGTTGGGGCTTTAGCTGCGCTTTAAGTAAAGCGCTGTCTAAGGTGGGCCTTTTAGCAGCGCTTTTACACAATTTCGTACATACTTTCCGTGTTTTATTTTTTATTTAACTTATAGCAGCGCTTTTGGAAAAAAGAGTTATCTAAGGTGCGCTGCCTAAAATCATTTTTGGCGTAGTGGCTTGTGCATTTGATGCCTAGGTGACAAGTAGTTGTCTAGCGGTGAGGTGAGACGAACATGTGTTGACCTTTGTGTTTCTTTATGAATAAGGTGCATGTGGCCTTGTGATTGTCGAATACAATTATGTCTACGTATGTGATCACGTAGTCAGAAGCAACCCCTTGAGATGTGCCATTCCAAGAGTTGAGACTTATATAGAGAGCTCCTCCAGAATGTACGCACTATTCGTTAATAAGTATCCGTGACCTGTGTCGATAACTCTTGTGTAGGGTTGGCTGGGGAAAGTTACTTATTAGATAGGTATCTGTGACCCGTGTCGAGAACTCTTGTGTAGGGTTGGCCGGGGAAAGTTACCTATGAGCTAGATATCAGTGACCCGTGTCGAGAACTCTTGTGTGGGTTGGACAGGGAAAGATGTCTTTATGGGGTTTTCGATTAGTGATGGTTTGAGTTGTTGAACTCAAGTAACATGTTTCCATATAGGGTAAGATTGTGAACTCAAGTCTTGTCCCTTCTCTTTTGACTTGAGTTAGGATTGGTTAGAACCTTTTAAAGCCGAGAGAATTCATAAGATAGGGAACCCACTGTTATTATTATCTCACCCTATGTTGTTGATTATATATATTCCAGGTGGTTCCGATTCCGTGAAGGGTAAGGATAAAGCAGTTTGATATCCTTACTTGTCTTAGCTATTTTGGGATTACATTGTTTCCGCTGTGAAGACTCTATTTTGAGATCATTTGATATGATTTAGTTCTTAGTCTTTGGAGCATCTTGTGTATATTATGCCATTGTTTTTAGATTTTATGTTTTGGCATGTAATGTATACAATATGCTACTAGGAACTTATTTGTATTTCAGTACCAAACTTGCAAACATGTATACTATGTATCTTCTAGACATATGTATTTATATACGGGCATTACAAAGCATAATATAGGTGTGTGCGTACAATATATATATATATATATATTAAATTCAAATGTCAATAAGATGTCCTTAAATGCCCGTTCAAGGAATAGTTGTCCAGGGACACTAGGAGTGAAAGTGTTAAGTTTATAATTTTTTTTTAATAAGATTTATTTAAAGACAAATTGTTTTGAAAATATAAGTTCAAATTTTGAATGAAATTTTTTTTTTTACTAGACTTTACTTAACTTTCGGCCGTAAAAGAAATCACCTTTCAATGGTAAGAGTCATCAGTATTTAATTATATTTATAACTAGAAAACAAATTAATGACGTGTTACTTATTAAATATATAGAAAAGAATTATAAATTCAAAAGAAAATTAATAACTCTACCCTCTGCACAAATATATTAAATATTTGAATTATTTGATTATATTATATTTTAAATAAAACTATTATTAAAAACATTTTTTAGGTATTTATCTAGTAAACAATACATAGTCAAATAAAAATTTATGTATGCAGAAGAAAGGGAATATTTTGACCCGGATTCAAATTTGAGATTTTATAAAAAAATGTGATGACACCTAAACCATGATAATTAATTGCTCAACAATAAACAATTTAGGTCTCTTAATTAAAAGTTGAATATATGTTTGTTCTTATGTGAGAATTACTTAATATACTTCACATTAAAGTTTTCAAATAATAAAAAAAGTTATTGAGTAATTGATTATTTAAAGCCAGGTTGGCCTAATACAAATTATGAGACAAATAGAGTTACAAGAAATAGAGAAATTTATCAAATTATTACTCTTCAAAAAGAGAGTCATGTTGATTTCAATTCCTTTGTTAGTTTTTTTTTCAAGCCTTTGCTTATTTACTAAGCAAATGGAAATTGAAGAGAGCGGTGAAGAGATGGTGATGGCTAGTAATCACTCCAAAGAAAATCTAATGAATGTTCAAAGCAATAATATTAAAATAGAGTACAAGGAATGCATGAAGAATCACACTTCCAAAATTGGAGGTCATGCTATAGATGGTTGTTGCGAGTTTTTACCTGCAGGAACCGAAGGTACTGTCGAATTTTTCAAATGTGCTGCTTGTGACTGTCACAGAAATTTTCACCGTAAAGAATTTATTGTTGTTACTATAGATCAGGCTTCTTCCTCTCTTAACATCCCCCGTTATCCTCAACCGACTCCCATTTCGACAGTTTTTCAAACTTCGACAGGTTACTTTCATGTTAATGGGCCGCCGAGGGAAACCATTACTTATCATGCTTTGCCTTCTTCTGTTGCGCATGGTAGAGACCACTTATCGAGAGAGAATATTGAAGACAATGTTTGTGTTGTTGAACCCATCAATGGTGGCGGAGAAGGATCGTCAAACTCAAAGAAGAGGTTCAGGACTAAATTCACTCATGAACAAAGAAAAAAGATGCTTGATTTTGCTGTGAAATCGGGTTGGAAGATTCCTAAGAAAGATGAGAATCTTGTGGAAGAATTTTGTAATGAAATTGGGGTGAAATGTCAAATTTTAAAAGTGTGGATGCATAATAACAAATACACCCTAGGAAAAGGCACTAAATAATAATAATAATAATAATAATAATAATAATAATAATAATAATAATAATAATAAGTATGAGTTTGTGTTCTTATTTCAGTATTTTAAGATTTACTAATTATAAAAGTGTTTTATCTATGCATATTAGGATTATCTATGTAATTGTTTCTTCATTTGAAATGTGAGGCTATGGGAAAATATTTTCCTTTTCATTGTATTCATGTTTCATTTGGGAAAAAATATATATTAATGAACTATATTTTAAGTTAGTCAATGTGTTTAAATTTTTTATATTTATTTTTCTTTTAGAATTTGCAATTTTTTGTAGTTTATGTTTGATCAATATTGTTGTGTGTGTGTGGATGATATCAACTTGAACCATGAGGGATTATTTGTTTATAGCTCAATTTTGTGTGTGATGAATTAATATTTTTCAGGATAAAGTTAAAAATAAGACATATTTTTATGTGTAAAAATTAATATGAATTGCACAAAGTGTGCTTGATTTTAAGACTTTTTTATTATAGAAAACAAGCTTTAATTTCTTTATATGTTTAAGGTTTTTGGGCTTTTGACACAAATAATATGACTGTCAACTCTAGATCATGCGTAGGATAAATTCTCTCATGAACTTTCAACTTTCTAGAAGCATAAGCCACAATGTGACCATTCTGCGTTAATACACCACCTAGACCCATCTTCGAAGCATCACAATACACAACAAAGGATTCACTTGGACTTGGCAAAATCAAAACTGGCGCAGACGTCAACTTCCTCTTGAGTTCCTGAAAACTCTCATCATACTACACATCCCAAACATAAGCTTGACCCTTTAGAGTCAACTCACTTAAAGGCAACACCAACTTCAAAAAGACTTCAACAAACCTCTTGTAATAACCAGCCAAACCCAGAAAACTTCTTATCTCAGTAACAAACGTCGGAGTTTCCCATTGCAACACAACATCGATCTTCGATGGATCAATAACAATACCACCACTAGAAATCACATGCCCAAGAAAACTCACCTCTCGTAACCAGAACTCACACTTGGATAACTTTGCATACAACTTCTTTTCTTCCAAGGTCTTCAACATAACTTTTAGGTGCTCCACATGCTCTTCATCAGACTTAGAATATATCAAAATGTCGTCGATGAACACAACAACAAACAGATCTAGATAAGGATGGAAAATTCTATTCATAAATTCCATAAACACACCCGGCACAATAGGCATACCAAATAGAATCACAGAATACTCATAGTGACCATATCTTGTTCTGAACGCAGACTTCAGAATATCTTCTAGTTTCACTCGAATCTGATGATAACCCAATCGCAAACCAATCTTATTGAATACGCAAGCACCAACCAACTTATCCATGAAATTGTCAATTCTTGGAATATGATACTTGTTTTTTATAGTCACTTTATTCAGTTGTCGATAATCAATAAACAACCTCATGCTACCAACTTTCTTCTTGACTAACAAAACCAACGCTCCCAAAACACTCGGTCGAACAAAATTTTTCTCAAGCAACTCTTCTAACTGTTTCTTTAACTCATTCAATTATGAAGCACATTAACACATGACTAGTACCAGGTACTAAATCTATAGCAAACTCCACCTCACGCTCTGGCGGTAATTCACTGATATTGTCTGGAAACACCTCTAGAAAATTATACACAACTGGCAGCGCCACAATTGCAGCTTTACTGTCGATTCTCAAAGAAGAAAACATCGCAAACACCTGAGCCTCATCCTCTAAGAATTCTTTTACTTTCTTAGCAAAGATAAACATCAACTCTCCAATTTCTCCAATCTCAGGGAACATCACAGTCTTGTCGAATGAGTTGATATGAACATGGTTGAACTCCAACCAGTTTATTCTATGGATGACATCAAGTTGATTCAAGGGTAGACAGACCAGGTCCATCCCAGAACTCTTATAATAAATAGTCAACAGATAATTCAAACACACCCACGAAGTAGTCACTGAACCATTATCTAGGGTATCAATGACTATGCTACCAGTCATAGTAGAGACTTCCAAATTCAATCTTTTCACACACTCAGCATATATGAGTGAGTGTGTCGCACCCATGTCAATAATAACATTCAATAAAATACCATTAATAATGCATGTGCATCAAATCAATCTGTCAGAACTAGTAGGTTCTGATCCGGACAAAGCAAAAACTTTCCCTCCAGACTGGGCCTTTTTTATTTTCTGGTATTGAGTACTAATGTGACCATACTCTCCATAATTATAGCAAGTCAAAATATTTCTCTTACATTCAGAAATTCGGTGACCTAGATTCCCACACTTGAAGCAATTCCCAGGTGTGCTTTTAAACTCATAAATATGATGTCCAAACTCGCCACATTTGAAACATCTCACAGAAGCAAGATTCTCTCCCCCACTTCGCTCATTCCTATTTGCATCCTTCTGATCAACCTTCTGCTTACCCTTATTGAACGGATTCTAATAAGGTTTCCCACGATTCTAATCCTTCCATTTCTTCTCAATAAGACTCTTATAGTAAGCAAATCGGACTCTCATATCCTCATCATATATTCTGCACTTATTTACTAGCATAAAAAATTGAGGGATCTCTTGATATCCAATACCTTGCTTGATCTTGGGACACAAACCACTCTCAAACTTGATACATTTCGATCCCTCAGCAGCCACACTATTATAGTGTGGAAAAAATTTGACCAACTCTTCAAACTTAGCAACATACTCAGCAACCGACAACTTCCCTTGTTTCAGCTCAAGAAACTCGATCTCTTTCTTACTATGCACGTCCTCTAGAAAGTAATTATGTAGAAACTTAGTTCTGAACACAGCCCAAGTAACCTTAGTACCTTCATCTTCCATTCTCTAACGTGCATCATCCCATAATTCTCCGGTCTCCTCTGACACCATATGAGTACCAAACAACACTTTCTACTCCTTTATGCAAGCCATCGCTTGAAAAATCTTATCAATATCTCTGAGCCATGTCTGAGCACCTTCTGGATCATATCTCCCCTTGATGGTAGGCAGATTGTTTTGTTGAAATTTCCATAATCCATGAAACTTATCACGTGCACCTTGTTGATTCTGCATCGCTTGAGCCATCGCCTCCAATGCATCAGCAATAACTTGATTGTTTCTTCCTCCAGCCAGATTTTTGCACACCAGTAAACAACTATTAGAAGAAACATAAACATGCATCGACAATGTTCATACATGTGTCGCATACTAGGGAACATACAACATTACAAAAACCTGGTCGAATGGACCGACCTACTCTGATACCACTCTTGTAACACCCTAAAACCCCCACTCAAAATTATACAGAATAAATCAATTATAAACAACTATTCCACATAGGATGTCATACAATAACCATGTTCAACCTGCTCTGTAACGCTTATTAAAATAAAATATTTAATTCAAAACACTTGTCATCACATGCCCGCCTTTACTAATGCTCATCTCAGCAGAATTAATCATTAAAAATGACTATTCAATCAAATAAGTTTAAATATAACTTTTGTTTAAAATAAACTCAATCAGGGCAATATGCCTTTAACATCAAAGCAACTCAAAACCAGAAGTTATAACATTTAATCTCGCAACAATAACTCAGAATAAAACAAGATATAACGTTCTCCCCCCAGTTGTTACAAATTAGAGCAATGATAATCTAAAATGCATAAAACTAGAAAGGAAGAATAGCCTCAGCCTCATCCTTCAGTTTGAAAGCAGCTACCCGTATATATATATTGGTGCAACAAAACAAAACAAACGGGGTGAGAATACGCTTAAAATATATATTGGTGCAAAAGAATGCACGGGTAGCCTAAAGGCAAAACTTCAACTTTCATACATTTCAATTACATAAATCAATACAACAATCACTCAACAACAGCAAAAAAAAAACTCATATACACAACCTTTATGTAATGCAATGCAACAACAACTCAACTCATGCATGTGGTAACAACTCAACAAAGGTTCTTCATATGAATTGGGTCCTAACATCTGAACCCTGAGCCCCCTCATATGAGCTTCGTACAAATCACTAGTCCCAACATATGAACTTGTGACACGCCTCTTTTGCAACAACGAAAACATATGATGCATGTAAAATATAATGCAAAACCACAAAAGCTCAACAAAAAATTTACAGTTCCACATCTGAATGTAAATAACAACGTGAAAGTAGTCCCCATCGTTGCACTACCCACCACAATCTCAATTATATGTTCATCACATAATTATCTCATCATTAGATTAATCAAACAACTTAATTAATAAACCAAAATTCATTAATACACACCAAACAACAGCCAAACATCGACTATACGACAAAACAACACCAAAAATCCAACTCCATGGGCCAAAACACACCCTATGACTTGATGATGGTCATCCTGTAACTCGGGTGACGCCCGTCATCACCCTTTTCCCTCAACTATCACCCTTGTGACGATCGACAAGGCTCAATGCTTGCTTGGAGACCATGACAGTCTCCCTGTCATACAACTGACGCCTGTCAGCGTCCTACGGCATGTGACGACCTGGTCTGTCATGCAGGTGTTGCCCATCACCTATGTTACAGAAGCAGAATTCACATTCTGTTGTAGATTTCAGTTTGTAACTCCTATTTTCCACTCCAACCCCTAAAATCAATCATAAACATCAGAGAAATAACATGTTATCATTATAATCATCATATACTTATCGATTAACACACAATTTCATCAATTAATCACATATTTTAATACATCATTAACCATATTCATGCTAACCATATGAACACTACTCATACCACTTTTATGAATACTAACATCTATTTTTCATGGTAAACTAACATACAAAATTCAGGATAATTATAGCAATCGTATCATGTTATCATAATAGTTTCGTCCATGTCATCAAACATTCAACAATAGAAGAAAATAAGTTGAAACCTAATGGAGATTAATGACTTCTCCCTAGCCATCATGCAATTAACACCATATTCTTCCAAACTCTTAGATTTCCAGCAGCAACTCTAAGATTTGGCTATGGTGATTTTCTCCCAAACTCTTATTCTCACTTTGCTCTTACTTTGCCTCTTTCCTCTTGTTTCAAAATAATATGTACTGACTACTTTTAGGCTTTTTAATCCCTTTTCATAAAAACCTAATTTAATCTTCTAGTAATTGCACTTTGCCCCAAATTATTATAATTCTCACCACTTACCTTATTTTCCTCATAGTTTATATTTTATATTTAATTTTAATATTATTTAATTATTCCTAATTATTTAATTAAATAACTAAACACTTTTCTACCAATCCCAACATAGCCTAAACATGCCCAAAGCACCAAATCACCAATACAATGCATATAAAATTCATTTACATAAATAAATAGAGCATAAACTTATTTAAATAAATAATTTAAATAAAACATGGTGTTACGGTTCCACCACGACAAATATTGGGGGAATATTGCAGAATGACTGATTCGGGCAGATATTTTTAGGATTTCAACTGGCTAATTCGACAACCATCTATATTAAGAATTTTGTACTTTCAGATTTGAAAGAAAACCCTTTCGAAGGGCCAGCAACCAGAGATCCTAGGGAGCATCTTGCAAAATTTTACGAGACATGCTCGATGTGCAAGCCAACTGGTGACATCACCGGCGATCAAGTAAAATTACGTTGGTTTGATTTTTCTTTGATAGGTCTCGGATTGGTTGCAATGCATCCCAAATGGCACTATTCAGACTTGGAAAGAGCTGGAAGACAAGTGTCTAGAGAGATATTATTCAAATTCTCAATTTATGGAGAGAAAAAGCATAATTTCCAACTTTGCCTAGAAGAGCCTGAATCCATATCTGATGCAAGGGAAAGATTTAAGTTGTTACTCTGTAAGTGTCCGAATCATAATATGAGTGCTATAGAACAAATGACACACTTTATCAATGGTTTGAGAACACAAACGAGAATGTTTCTCGATGCCTCAGTGTTTCTTGAAAATGTGTCACGTGCAAGTATACATGTATGTTTAAAAGTAGCAAGTGATAAAAAGAAAGGATACGTACCCACAAGGAGTGAATGCTACTAAAGATGATTTTGTATTAATTTATATTTTGATAGATAAGCATGAGCAAGGATAAAAATAATAGATGGATGTCACACGTTTAATACTTCCTCTAGAGATCAGGCCAATGAGTAATGCAATGTGTGAAATAATATCTAGAGAGTGTGTGTTGAGCTAAGATCCATTAATGAATATAATGCAACAATGTGTTCGTGAAGTGTAGTGTCGTGCCAAGAAAGGTCAAAGTGATCCAAAGGTATATTTCTACAACATCAAAACATGTATTGTTAAGGCAAGGGAACAAATCTCTAAGTCACACTTATAACCCTAAAATACGTCTATTATATGCTGAAATCCTTTATCGTTGTAGTTCCTTATCTCTAAGTGAACTAATCAAGTGAAAATCTCTATCCTACTCTTTTCAACTACTTTTATTATGAAATCCACTTGTTGTTGGATCTCTCACAACAATAAGTTGTTACCTTTTCCTAAGTTGATCACTCATAGAATCAGATTTGTAAACATGCTAACACATAATAAAACAAGATACTAAAAAAACTCCATTTAAAATTAAAACATAATAACATTAATTTTTCATTACTCAACATACAAAAGGTTTAGCTCATAATGAGTTGAGTAGAAACTACCAGCATTGTTCTCAAAAGAAACATTCTTAAACAAATAATGAAAAAATAAATATAAACCTAAGAGTAACTTGAAGACTCCTTGAGTGAGAGATACTCAGCCAGAGATGACTTCAGTCTCACCAAAACTCGGCAGCTGGAAGCATATGTGGTGAGAAGGAGAACTTTCTTTCTCTCCACTAACCTCACACTATTGCGCTCTGTCTGATATTCTTGGAATGGTGAACTCCATTTTCTAATTTTCAACATGGTCTATTTATAACCTTCATCTAGGGTTTCTTGAGGAACCTTGGATCATGGGCCAATGTTAAGAAAATCACATCAAGCCCAATAAATCGAATCAGCGTTGTCCTCAATATTCTTTTGCTTAGCTAACAAGAAATCAGGTACAAGGGAACATTTGTGCGAGACAAAGTGTCCTAGTGAAGACTGCTATAATAGGGTGCATGCGGCGCTGTCCATTCTGGCAGACTTCGGAGAGTGGTGGTTGTATAATTGTACTACTTTTGTCTTCTAGTGCCTCCTTGATCTTATCCACAGATTCAAATGGAATTCCTTCAGTCTAAGCACATTTCCCTATAGTACTCTACTCTTATTACGCTTTCCCTGAAACTTAGCTGCTTTCTTCATTTCAAACTCTTGGTTGGAATTTCATCTTCTTGCTTCAGCTAGCACTCTCAAGTGTTGTCTAACACAGTCTTGCCTTAGCTCATCAGAAACAACCTTAATTGAAGCAGTAAAAGCATTAAATCAATAAAAGGGAGCACCTGTTGTGCTCCACGCTAAACACTATAAAATAACTAAAATGATCTAAAACAATCTAATAACAAGTTAAATAAACTAAGAAAATGAAATAAATAGGGCTAATGTAACTCTCAAAAAGGTGGGTTATCACCCTGCTGGAGGTACGTTGAGATTAAATACTGATGAAGAGTTAAAGATGTTGATTGAAAATATGTGTTAGAATGAGTATCACTCAAGTGGTTGAGTGGTTAAGTAAAAAAGTATTCATGCAGTTGATTCGACCAAACTTTATCAGCTCCAATAGAAGCATTTTCTAAGAAGTTATCCGCAACACAACTAGCCCAAGCAAATTTTAGCCAAAATCAGACGCTTCGTTATGATTTTTGTGTAGGAGAACATGCAAATGGTAAATGTACAATAGAGGTTAAAAGTCATGAAGTTCAGTGTGCTAATTTTCAAAAGAATAATTTGTATTCCATTGCCTATAATCTGGGTTGGAGTGATCATCTGAACTTCAAGTGGAGTAACAATCAGACTTTGAAGGCTAATAAGGGAGTTTAACAAGTTCGCCAAGCACCACATCGCAAGCCATCACCTTTAAAAGATACATTAGCTAACTTCATGAAAGCAACTCAATCATGTTTTGAGAAGGTAAGCAAATCTTAGGACAACATGGTTAAAACTCAACAGGAGATGGCAAAAATTCATATCACAATGAACAGGAACACTGAAGTATCTGTAAAAAATTTGGAGATGCAAATCGGTCAATTGTATCAAAAAATGGTAGCACAAGATAGATTGATTGGGGGATTTATCGATAACACCATAAACAATCTAAAAAATGAAACATGCAATGCTGGATTAACTTGAATATATTTATCCATTTGTAAAGCTTGAACTAGATCTGGATGTAACAAAATTACTTCTCCAGGATCTGCGGCATTCTGTGGCAGAGGAAAAGGTAGTTGATTACTTACTGCTAAGGTAGCAACAAAAACATCTCGTGCAGCGGAAAATCTGGTAGCCTTAGATCCAACCATCTCAAATGAAAGTAAGAATTGAGAATATGAAAATCTTGAGGAAATGAGACTGAAATTATGCTAAGTTGAATAAAATCACGATAGATTCTCGCTTTTGGTTACGAACACTTTCTCTGATGATCAGAAAGAGTTACAAACTACAAAAGTTGGAGATTGAATGTGAATTCATGGAAATCGTATGTATCAAAATTCGACTCCCACAGAGATTAGAAGTTAAATGAAGGTGGTGATGGATCATAGCCTCCGATGCGGTGGAGTGTGGGGACCTGCAGGGTTATAACTCCAATGATCAAGTTAGTATATAAGGACGAAGATTGAAATAAAATTGTAATCATAAGAATAATAATCTTTGCTTATCTATAAGATTGTTGATTGAAAGGGACCTTTAACTGACTATTGGACGAGATCAATATGATCGGCTTAAATCGATCTGGGGTTTATCTGGTCGGCTCGGAACACCACCTTTGATCGAGGACAATTCCTAGTGATGTTGAACAGTTGCACTAACTCCCTTCGACTAGGACGGGTAATGACAAGATTAGTAGTTACACTAGTTCCCTTCGATTGGGTCGGATAACAGTGAAACTTGGAAGTTAGTATGACTCTCATCGATTGGGATGAAAGACAACAAAGCTTAATAGTTACGCTGAGTCCTACCAAAGTGACGAGTGGCTGCGAGCTTCAAAGATCTTGTTGGTCATCGCTTTAGAAGGGACCCAAATAGGACAAAACAAACGGTGCAAACGTCCATTTTATTGAACAATGAAATTTGTTCACAACAAAGGTAGAAACCATAAGCTCATTAGAAGCTAATAGACCAGGTCAAGAACGACCTAGATGGTACAACAGTAAAACCCAAAATATATTAAACAAATTGTGACAAACATAAAGAAAATGCCAATTGAAGAGACATAAATAAATAGATATTGTTGTTCATACATGCAAAAGGAAAATACAAGGGTATAATATCTTGTCTGCATTAAACATAAAATAAGGTCAAACTTTTCCATCTTAAGGCACTAAGTTGTCATTCTCCACCATGGCTACATCCCGAACAACTCTGCGCGGGTCAGCTTGGTCAAAGGCTCTGTTCATCCTTTTAAGAGTTTTTTTGAGGTTCATATCAATCTTCTTCCTCAATCTAATTACTCATCCCTCATAGGCTTCACGATCCTTAGCCCGAGATTCCTTCTCCTACTGAAGAGCTCCCACGGCCTCAT
Organism: Lathyrus tuberosus; assembly: GCA_022829125.1. Taxonomy (NCBI): domain Eukaryota; kingdom Viridiplantae; phylum Streptophyta; class Magnoliopsida; order Fabales; family Fabaceae; genus Lathyrus; species Lathyrus tuberosus. The sequence continues at coordinate 2,373,779 of JALAZF010000237.1, forward strand.
CAGTACGAGACTTCATCTCTGCAGCAACAGTGATGGCCTTCTTTCAGGACTTTTTCATTGTTTCCAGGGAGGATTCAAGCTCAATAATCCTAGCGGCGATAGAGGAAGGGGATCCATGAACTTTTGCCTCTTTTTGAAGAGACTCCGCTCGACTCACCTTCTCCCAAAGAGTTGATATTTACTATTGAAGATTGGATCTCTCTTGTTCACGTGCATCACATTTTTCTTTCCAAGTATCCCTTTCCTTCGAAGGATTACCCATAGGTAAAACATCACCCCAGTCAATAGCAACTAGAGAAAATAGAGAAAAAAAATAAATGGCCTTTAAAAATAATTCCATCTTCTCCATTTCGGGACGAAAAAATCATTGACATCTTGAGCATATAAGTGGATGAACCAAAAAAGTACCCCCGAACTACTGGGTCCGTTTAGCCAAATATCTCTCTAGAGGAAGACTCATATCCTGGTCCTGGTCCCTTTTGTTATTATTCGGAGGAGGCCTACCCTAGTTTTCAACGACAACCCCAATAAAAGGTTACTCCCGGTAAGAGGAGATAGGGAGAATTTTTGTAGTAGTAGCAGATATACCAGGACCAACTGGAGGAGGACTGGTGGTCCGAATTGAAGAAGTGGCAATAGCATTCTTATCTTCCCAATCTATAGAGATGTCAAAGACTTTTGCTCAAAGAATTAATTTTATCTGCAAATATCAAACACCCCATGTAAAAATATCCTATGATAAGATGACTTTATCCTCACAAAAAATTTCCTTCCTTTTCAGACTACTTGGTGCACACACAATAACATGAGCATCGATGGATCGTTTCCTAGAGAAGACTTCACCTTAGTAGGATCAAGCCACTCCTTATAATCAAGATTCTCATAAAATTCATCATGATCTTTATTCATCTCAATCTCTTTAATAGTAAGAGATTCCATACGGACAACATATTTGCGGGGCTTACGTTTGAAATGGACCCAAGTCCAATACTTTTGAAACCTACATATGCATGAATGATTGGGCAAGCTCTAAAAATTAGTAGAACGAGGAACCTCAGTAAGAATGTGACAAAACATGGAAAGGGATCTTAGAGTTAAGAGTTTTACCAACACGAAGTGATCTTGGAAATCATCCCAACTCTCGGTGCAATAGCTAAATCGGGAAACTTCTTGGAACAATATGATGAGCCCTTGGTCCCAGATATTATTTCGAAAAGTATGTATTACAACAGAAAGATGGAAGAACAACCGTTAGGAGGGTTTCCAAGACCGATAATTAACCCATAATTAAAACACCCTTATAAAAAACTAGGCGATGAGATGAAGTTGCGATGGGGAAACATTCAAAAACCTTAACACTTCCACTTCAAACATGGACAAGGGTAACCGCAAATTTACCTGGATAAACACACATTCACAGAAAGGAATATAGCACCCCCCAAAACTGCTACATATCCTTTTTCCTAACTTCACATGGAGAACCAACCAATCATTGGGACTACCTACTTCAATATTAACTGTCCTCATGACCGCATGATTATCTAAAGCAGAAGAGGTTCCTAATATTTTAGAGTCCACCAAGCTATAGTTACTAGCATCAACTAGTTCCACTAGTTCAATACTCTTCAAAGGTATCTCGTCATCCCAGAAGATATCAAAGAATTTGAGCCAATTAACACCCTCAGACTGAGTCCCACGTGTCAGATGATATTTAATATCAACATCACTTGGATCCCGACCATAAATAGTGTGGTAAGTGTTTATGAAATCTCGAGAGTCCAACACCGTCAATCAACACCAATTCTGATTCCTGAACGAAACAATACTAATTAGTATTTTGTTAATATTATCCTTAAATGTTTATTAAAAGACAGAAATAAATCATATAATAAAAAATAAAATGCTCACTTTTTTTTATAAAGTTGTTGATTTATAAATATTAACCACTTATTTATATTAAAATATAATATAAATTGTTCCCACCCATTTAAACCAACTAGCCAATAACACTTAAGTTACTCAACCCACTAGAAAAATAAATATACATCAATTTTAATAAAGTTTATTGATTTTTTACATGTGTAAAAAATGAAAAATGAAAAATAAAAATGATTAAAAAACTATATATTTTTTAATTTATGTAAAATAGTCAAATAAATTATTGAATATGTACTGATATAATTTTATTAGACCCCCTAAGAAGAAATCCTCCATGGAAAATAGGGAAGGTTGGACGCTGTGGTGATGGGCGAGTTACCGTGTAGAGCCGCGTGTCGCCCAAAGAAGTCATATGGTCGCCCAAAAAGGGGCTGTGAGACTGTTTGCAGTGGGCTCCCTTTGCCCAATCGCCCAATAAATGTGGATGGTGACGTAGACCCATAATGACTAACTGACAAATGGTAAATCAAAAGGAGAAACCACTCCCCTCACAATCCAAGGAGACCAAGTCCTCTCATGACCACATTCCTTGGTTACGAGCCTTGGTAAACCATTATCTAGATCTCTAACCTAGATCCAATAAGCCTCTATAAATACCTCATTTCAAAAATGAGGAGGGAACGAATCATAACTTACATTAAACATCACTCAGACCCTAAACACTATGCTTATACACAGAGTCTCTCACCTCACGTGAGTTTCTCGTCGCCATGGACAAACCCTAACCACCATAAATTGTCATAAACATTGTCGCACCTCAAAAAAATCGCTTAATCGAAGACACGACCCTCGCGCAAAAGGCGCGGACGGTTCGACAGAGTCGCCACCGAACTTTATTTATCCCAAAAGAGGAAAAGGAAAATATTGAGAAAACCTTTAAGGGAGGATAAGAACATGGTCGTCGCAATCACATTCTGGGTTCGGGAGTCGGTTACGTGAGAGGAAGGTACGCGCACCCCCTCACGTCCGTTTTACTCAACGGGAACCTCTTAGTTCGAATTGTGATGAACGTTAGCTAAGCTTGTTTCTTTTCTTCTCAACGATATATGCAAAAAGGTAAAGTAAAAGGTTTCGATTACTAATGGAAATGGGGTGGTTTTAGGGTAGGGTGCTCGGCAAGATCATCGCGACCTCGGGCCTACGTATGCTCATTCGGACGAGAATGAGGAATCAGAGCAATCGTAGTTCGACTACGAGAAGGGATAGAGGGAAGACGAAAGATGGAGGGAAGGTAGCTCGCCAAGATCATCGCAATCTTGTGCCTACGTATCTTTACTCGGACGAGAATAAAGAATCAGAGCGGTCGTAGTTCGTGGTACGCCCACGAAACGAGGGGTTAGAGTTTTTAGGAGACGAAAGATTGAATGACAAACAACCCAAGGGGCGTGCCTCGAGAGTGTAATACCCCAAATTTTGACCACTTATATTTCCCATCATTGTGAAAATCATCATCACAATATGGATGAACCATCATGCTTCACCAGTCTCCCCAAAGATGGGTGAGCATCCAATACAATCAAAATTAGGGTTTCAAGCCCTCTCTGAGTGCTTAGACAAAGGATCAATCAAGAAATGACATGATCTTCAACTTGTCTAATCTCTTAAACATCCACAATGGATCAAAAAGGACTCCCGCTTCAAGGATTAAGCACAAGGCTGCTCCCTTCTAGGTGGATCAAGTCTCAAGATCGACAGTGTCACCAAATTAGGGTTTTGGTCGACCAGGGCCTCCAGATGGAAATTTTCATCTGGGCACAAGGCAATGATCCAAAACATGACCTAATATACTTCATGGAACCTCATGAACCCATGCATCAAGTCAATTTTGCCTCAGGGGATGCATTCATCAAAAATCAGGAATTAGGGTTTTTTGACCTAATTCACCCCTAAGTTGACTTTTGGGACAAACCATGAGCCAAGACCTCAAGACATGATTTGAGGGTCTCTAATATACCATATTGATCCATTTGGAACAATGGATTGATCCAAGAAGCTTGAGCAACAAGTCTCAATTTCATCTGCACCACAATTAGGGTTTTAAGGGAAAAGTCAACTGTAACTTTGACTTTTGACCAAGACATGCTCCCAAACCCTAATACATGATTGAATATACCCTATGACACCCATGGAACATGTCCATCAAGTTTGATTTAGGTCAAGGACATGATTTCCTGAAGAATTGCACAGTTTGGAATTCATCTGATAAAAAGTCAACTGTGCACAAAAGTCAACTTTGACTTTTTGAGATTTTTCACCAAAATGGATTTTTAACCCTAAAATGATGTTAATGTATGATTTGAATCATCATTCATCAAGAAAAATCAAGAAAAGTGAGATAACTTGTAAAAGGGGAAACCATAAAACTTAGAAATTTTTCTAAGTTAAAAATAAAGTGGCAAAGGTACCAACTTTGGAGGACCATAACTCCTAAACCACAAGGCCATTTTTTCTCATCCAAAGATGGATTTGTAGCCCTCATTATCACCTACAAAAACTTCAACTACAAGTCATTCCAATTCATTAAGGACTTTGAGTTATGGAGTGATCAAAGTGGCTGAAAAGTGAAAATGTCATTTTTTCCAACACTTAGTGAAATTTTCACTAAGTCAGATTCTGCCTCACTTTTTGCCAAATGTAGGGGGATTTTTCACTTGGAATCAAAAGAGATCAAAACCAAACTTGTTCAAACAGTTGTTGTATCATGTTAGAGCTTTCCAAAATGGCCAAGAACATTGCCAAATTCAACCTACACCATGAGATACAACATTGCCAAGTTGCCTTGCTGAAATCTGTCAAGGCAAGGCAGAATTTGCAACTTTGGTCGATTTGCCAAAATCAGCCAAATTCAATTGCTCCTATCCACTTGGACACCTCAGAGGATTGAATCTAAAGGGGACAATCACTGAGCCAAGCCTCCAAAGTCCATGGAACAAGAAATAGCATGTTGAACCTAGAATGGCCAAAATAGGGACAAGACTTCAAATTTGGAATGAGGCATTCAATGGAACCATCAAGGTGGCATGGACTGAGCCATTCTCATCTGAAATCAGTCAAGACTTATCCAATACCAAGGGAACCAAAGCTCTGTGCCCTAACCTCTAGTCAATGGCTAGAGGAGACTTGGATTTTCATTTGCCAACATTGGCCAAACCTACTTACCAGTTGCCATGCACTATTCCTTGCAAAACAAACTTGCTCTACTATAAATAGAGCTCAATTATGGTCAGTTTGAGTACACCAAAGCCATCTAACAGATGCTTTCCTCAAAATCTCTTCTTTCACTCCAATTTTGCCTTCTAAGGCAAGTCACTATCGGGTTTTGAGTTTGAGAGCAATTCCAATCAAACCAATCACTCACACACCTCACATACATCACATATGAGCTGATCAAACACTTAGATTACTTCTGAAACATCAATTTCACAAAATCACCAGCTGGTTGCTCAAGGTTTTAACCAAAGTGCAGCTGAGGTACCACAAAATGATCCAGCCAATTTCAATCAAGTCCAACCATCCAAACACAATCCATAGGGTGTAGGGAAGCTGTTCAGATCATCACCACTCATCTGTAACACCTCCAAATAAAAAATCACTTTGAACTTGCTGTCACGACTTGGAGGTAAGCACATACTTGGTCATCTCTCAATCTATGCATATTTCCTCGCACAATAATTTGGCCATATGTTCATAATCATGCATGGAATGTTTTCCCTCAATTAATTGCATTGTTTGAATCGTGTATCAAAAATCCTAGCCTTCATGCAGAAATTAGGGTTCTTGAGGTCTCTTCGTGATTTCTTGTTGTATGTTTAATTTAAATGAAATTAAATTACATAAACATGATCGTGAGGTTGAGACGAGCATAATGATATGTGGATTGCATGATATGATTACGTATTCATGGAGATTGGATAGAAAATGCAAATCTGAGAAACCAAGAACACGCGCGTGTTCTTCAGCTTGTTCTTGGCGCCATTTTTAGAAATTCAAATATTTGAATTTTGTGATTTTGTTTAATTGATTCAAAAATTAATTTCTCTCTGAGTTTTAATGATTTTGAGTTGATTCTTTTTTTAATAATTCACAAAAATGTTAAAATATTTTATTTTCACAAAAAATCCCAAAAATATTATTTATTTCATATAATTGATATTTTTGCAAAGAATTAATATTTTAATTGTTTTTGACATTTTAAATATTTTTTCTACATTGATTTTGCAACTTTTAATGCTTTCTAATTATTTTGTAGGTCAATACTTAATTTTTGAAGCATTAATCCAAGATCACAATTTGTTTTCCATGTGTTAAACAATTTTTGATCATTTTAATTGAATTTTTATTCAATTAAATACATTTTGAAAACAAATTAGGGTTTTGGATTAATTCAACCCTCATAAATCATTTTCAAAACTTTTTGGGCCTCTTGAGAGAGTGTAAGACCCATCCCCCCTTGTACAAAAACTTTTTGGGCCTCACTCATTGTATAAGTCCCTCTGTACAAGTAAACGGCGCGATCGTCGCCCGTTTAAAAATAAAAAATCATCTGGGCCTCTCCTTGAGCTATAAGACCCATTCAAAACACTTTGGGCCTCTATTAGAGTGTAAGACCCAATCCCCCTTTTAACCAAAACATCTTGGGCCTCACTTATTGTATAAGTTCCTCCGCGTTAAAAGAAAACCTCGGCGCGATCGCCATTTTTAAAACGAAAAATCATTTGGGCCTACCATCGTGTTATAAGCCCCTCTCTTTTCTTTAAACCTTTTTGGGCCTCTTGAGAGAGTGTAAGACCCATCCCGTTGTACAGAAAACCTTTTTGGGCCCCAGTCACTTGTATAAGTCCCGCTGTACAAAGTCAAACAGTGTGCTCACTGATAAAACCCTGGGCCTCTCCTTGAGTTGTAAGCCCCAAATCTTTCTTTTTCAAAGCACTTTCTCCTTTGATTTTGAATATACTGTTGTTTTCAATCTTTCTTTGTTGAACAACTAACCAAACAGCATGGAAGCACTACAACCGAGTAAGTGGTTATCGCTTTCATTTACTGCTTTCATATTATAAACTGTATTGTGGGGCTGCTCACTGTAAGTCTCCTTTCATAAACTTATATCTACTGTGTAATAATAGTATAGATATTTCGAGTTTCCCCGGCAACTACGTCTAGAACTAGGTGACGCCGTTTCATTTATTCGTAGAAATAGACGCCTAGATCCCCAATAGGAGCACCAGATACAGTCTTCTCTTCGGCTGTCCTCCTTAGGAATCGTCAAGAAGCTCTGCTCCCCAAGATGAATGTATTCTCCGTGAATGGCATCTTTGAGTTTCTTCCAAATTCTCGAACTTTCCTGACTTGATCTATCCCTTGTGGATAGCTTGCCTTGAATGTCTCGGGGTTTGGGTACCCATTACGGTCATAATCTTGGACCTTAACTAAGGAACCCTCTTTAAAAGCTAAAAGTCGATGGATAGTAAACCTCGCACGTTTACCAGTGGTTTTTATCTTTAAAAGAGTTATCTCTCCTAATGGAAAGGAGATGATAGACCCACGGGCTTCTTAAAAGCATCGGCCTCCTCTTGGGCATTATTCAAGGACACTACGGCTTCTTAGAAGTATTCACAGCCTCCTCTTAGGCTTCGTATAATGATCTCTTCCTTCGGGAATGATAGCCTCCTCTTGGGCTTCGTACAAGGACCCATAGGCTTCTTAAAAGTTTTCAGCCTCCTCTTGGGCTTCGTACAAATTGTCCCGACGACCTCCTAGAGGTATAGGAACAGAACCTAGTCATCCTCATAGAACAATCCTTTCATAGAGTCTACTACTGTTTCTCAAAGCATAGTACAAAAGATAAAACTCTAGACTTGGACAGTCTAACTTCCTTGAGTCTCAAAGACATTCTCAAGTGACCCCTTCGTTAAATAGGAAGGAAACCCGCAGACTCGGACAGTCTCAATACCCTTTGGATTTCCCGTTTCCTCAAAGAGAAGGAAATATCCCTGATCCTCAAATCAAATCCCAGAGTACAGTGTTGCTCATATAAGAACTGATTTTCTCTTTTAAAATCAGTATATTAGATCTGTCACTCAACTGAAACAAACCTTTAGCCTCCATCTCGGGCTTCGTACGAGATACAAAAACATTCTCTTGTTGAGTATCAAAGACTCCTTCGTTGAGTCAATCACCCCTTTAGCCTCCATCTCGGGCTTTATACGAGATACAAAAAGGTTCTTATTGAGCCAAATAAACAATAGCCTCTATCTCGGGCTTCGTACGAGACACAAAGACTCTATCGTCGGGTCAAAAACTTTTAGCCTCTCTCTCGGGCTTTGTACGAGACACAAAATAGCCTCCTCTTAGGCTTTGTATAATGATTTTCCTAGCGGAAATTAGCCTCCTCTTAGGCTTTTGTATAAGAAAACCACTGGTTGATCCAATCAACCTTTTAGCATCAAAGTTGTGCCTCGTTCACAGTACACAAACATCAACAACTCCTTTCCCATCATCTAATCGCTGTAAGCGGCAAGCCTCTGGATCATCTACATCCATGCCACTGTCCTTCTTTTAGCATGAGAAATTCCTAAGGAGAGATGGCGTTGCTCTACACTGAGTTAAAGTCTTCTCCTTCAGGTTAAAACCCTATCTTCGGAAATTATGGCATTGCTCGGATCCGCGTATCCCAGTTAAAGTAATTCTCCTTCTCCCTCTTTAGAGATGACAAATTCTCTCTAAAGTCGAGGTCTTTCAGCTTCACGTCTTGGGCTTTGAACAAGACACAAATAGACCTTTCAGCTTCACATCTTGGGCTTTGAACAAGATACAAACCACCTTTCGCTTCACGTCTTGGGCTTTGAACAAGACACCAAACACCCATTTCCTCCCATAGAATAGGAGGAACTACGAACGCTCTGATTTCCCTGTTTCGGTAAACGGGAATACGTAGGCATAAGATCGAAAGAAAAGATCTTAGCGAGCGCAATCAACAAAAAAACCCAAATCCCATATCTCCATCAATCAAAAGCAGTAATTCAAAAGCATCAGTCCTAACATCCTAATCCTTGTTCCCCGCCAGAAACCTTCTGCCCAGGAAAAAAAGAAAGAAAACAGTATTGGCGAAAATACAAATAACCAGTACAAAGGCCCCCCCACATTGATAGCATCCGTAACCTAACAGACCGCTGTTTAAACTCAGTATGCAAAGCAGGGTTAATTGGAGACATCTATTTCCCTTCCTTATTCAGCTCACAATAGGATAAAAAATGAATCGACCTGTAGTCAAGGCTCAAACCGCAGAGAGCGACCAGCGCTTAAGAACCGCGTCCAAAATCGCTCGCTACAGAAAAATGGCGCCCACCGTGGGGCCAAATCTTCCTTCGTAAACGTTTAAGGTGAAAACCTTGGACAAACCTTTTTTCTCTTCACTTGTGTGAAAACCACAGATTAGGGCTTCCGCCGGGGAACCCAATTTCTGTCAGGAACTTAGGAATCATAGCTTTATAAGTCTAGGATGATTAGGACAAATATATATACTGCTTTTCCTAATTGGTATACGTGTTTATTTTTCTGCTAATGGGAATGCGGGTGATGCCGTATGTGGAAAGATTGAGTATACACCTAGAAAAGCCAAACCCTTTCGTAGTGCGGAAGCTATCGGAAATAGCTGTTACGCGATACTACCCTCATTTGAGGCTGGTGATCTATTCTCGGTGAATAGCACTTACTCTAAGATTGCACACAACTCGCTGGCGATCCGCTTGTTGTCTGCCTTCCTGGGAGGAGCTGATGATAATGAGTACAGGTACAAAAATCACCCTAGTATAAACCTTTGGGGATGGGTAGAGCCTTGACTTCATGACAACGACCCTTTGACCCCATGTTTTTTCTATGTTTTTGTGTGCTGTATTCATGCATTCATTTAATAAAACATTAAAAAAAAACTTCTCTTCTAGTCTCTCTATTTTTCAAATTAAACTAAGATTGTGATTGCAAATATCAGAGAAGAGGATTACGCTAATGGATTTCGGTAGAAGGAGAACTCGCCAGTATACCTTCAAGGTTCCAAAACTAGGGAATTTGAGAAGGTTAGCAAGGATGATCGTTAACCCAGAGGCTTTTAGAGCCAAGCACGGTGGTTTGCTACCACTGTTAAGAGTCCATGTGATTAAGGGGATCATGGACGCGCTCATTCAGTTCTACGATCCAGTTTATCACTGTTTCACATTCCCGGATTACCAGCTATCACCAACGCTGGAGGAGTATTCTCATCTGACTGATTTACATATCACTGATCGAGCTCCGTTTTCTGGACTGGAAGAAATTCCAAAGAATCAGACTATTGTAATAGCAATTCATTTGAAAGAGTCTGAGGTCAGGACTCACATGACCACTAAGGGTGGCATCCAAGGTTTGCCAGCCCAGTTCTTGACAAAGAAGGCTCTATACTTCGCTAGTATAGGGAACGGGACTGCTTTTGAAAGCATCTTTGTCTTGCTCACCTACGGATTATTTTTGTTTCCCAACATCAATAACTTCGTCGATATCAACGCTATTAAGGTTTTTCTCATTGGAAACCCTGTGCCGACTTTGCTCGCAGATGCGTATCATTCTGTACACTTGGGAAATTTGTACAGCGGAGGGGAGATCACATGCTGTGTACCTTTGCTCTACAAATGGTATATCTCTCACTTGCCCAAGTCTGCTGCTTTTTGGGATTGTAAGAGTGTCTTACGTTGGTCGCAGAAGATCATGTCTCTCACCAATTTCGATATAGATTGGTGTAATAGGATTTATGAGGGAATCAGAATCATTGACCGTTGTGGAAACTTCCCCAGCGTACCCCTCATAGGAACTAAAGGAGGAATCAACTATCATCCGATATTGGTTCTTCATCAATTTGGATACCCGATGAGACACATCCCACTGGGTGTTCATCTGGAAGGTCTTTTCTTCAAAGAAGGAGAAAATGACAGAGCACTAAAGATGGAAATAGTGCAAGCTTGGAAACAGGTTCATAAGAAAGGACGAGAGTCTCTGGGAAAACCGGACTATGTCTCGGTGGAGCCTTATCTCCATTGGGTACAAACCAGAGCTCTCAAGCTAAAAATGCCTTATCCTCGTTACGGAATTCTTCCACCGAGGGAAACTGTCATGTACTTCATGACAGAAACTGAAAAGCTTCAGGTTACTCTCAACAAAGTTCAAAAGGAAAGAAGATCTTGGAAGAACAAGTACCGCACCCTCGACGTAGAGTGTATCTAAATACAGCAACTACTAAAAGAGAAAGATACTCTGATTGAAATTTTGGAGCAGCATGCTGTAGAGAATCAAGATGACCAAAGGAATTTGCTCACTCCTTTCACTTGGCAAAGGAATGACAACCCAACAACGGGCCAGGAGCCCCGGTCAAAGAAAAGGAAGATACCAGAATCAGCACCTGGTTTCTCCTCAGAGAGGACTCGGGACCCATTAGTTTAGGTTTCTGTTTCTGCACCTTGTAATCTACTGTATTTCCATTTCTGTAATCCTTTGAATTCAATAAAAAGGGGTTTCCCCACCGTTTGATATTTGCAATCTAATTGTCGAAGTTTATTTTGATTAAACCTTAAACAATTAATATAATCATTGCATTCATCATTCTCACATCGCGTATTCTTCTTCCCTACGAATCTCACGTTTGTGTCTCGATTCTAGAGTCAAACTGTCTCATTCGTATAATACTCGGGCCAATCTTCAGAAAAGGATGGATGATCTTGAGGAAGAGAACAGAGAGTTGAAAGAAGAGATCGACGCTCTGAGAGAGGATCTGAAAAAGCTTCGTAACGACATGCAAGCCATGGCAGAAGCTCAGCTACAACGAACTGCGATCTCAGAGATCACCTCAACGCCCATCATAGAAAAGTATGATCCTAGGTATCAGATGCCGAAAGATCGTCCTTGGGGCATGCCTGTTAACTATATCCCGGAAGGATATGTTCCGCCGATCACTAAAGATCAGGGAATCGCAACAGAAGCCGCTGGGCCTGAAGTTTACAAACTTCGGGAAAGCGAAGATGCTAGGGGCATACTGAAGACTCCTGAAGGTTACAAACTTCGGGAGGCGCCAAGACTTACTGCCGTAGTCACGGTACCACCCCCTGTGGTGCACACTGTCCCGGAAGGACAGATTCCACAGACACCTTCTTGTAAGAAGGAAACTATGTTTGACAGAATGGATGAATTTCAGGAGCAGTTCTTGGAAATGCAGAAAGAGCTGCAAGCCATTCGCGGTCAGGATCTATTTGGAAAGGACGCCGCAGACCTCTGCTTGGTCTCAAATGTGAAAGTCCCGCACAAGTTCCAAGTGCTCGACTTTGAAAAATACAAGGGTAACTCTTGCCCTCAGAGCCATCTGGTGATGTACGCTCGGCGGATGTCAGCTCAGACGGAGAATCAGGACCTGCTGATTCACTACTTCCAGGATAGTTTAATCGGTGCCGCACTCAAATGGTACATGGGTTTAAACCGTACTACGATCAGTACATTCAGAGATCTTGGTACTGCCTTCGTCCAACAATACAAGTACAATTTGGACATGGCACCCGACAGAGATCAACTCAGATCAATATCGCAAAAGGACAAAGAAACCTTTAAGGAGTATGCTCAAAGGTGGCGTGAAATTGCCGCTCAAATTTGTCCACCTCTTGAGGAAAAAGAGATGACAAAAATCTTCTTAAAGACCTTAAGCTCATTTTACTATGACCGAATGATTGCCAGTGCACCCAGTGATTTCACCGAAATGGTCGGCATGGGTGTACGTCTTGAGGAAGCCGTCCGAGAAGGACGTTTGGTAAAAGACAATGGATCAACGAGCGGTACTAAAAAATATGGTAGTGCTCTCCCTAAGAAAAAAGAGCAAGATATTGGGAATATCTCTCTCGGAAAGCAAAGGCGACGTTATCAGCCAGTAGCAGCTGTTACTCCTGCTATCGGGCCCGCGCCTGTTCCTATGTATCAACCTCAGGTTGCGCAGAGCCAACCTGACCAACAAAGGACACAACAGCCTCTCCAGCAGGCTCGTCCTCCATATAACAACAACCGTATAACACGGCCACCAGGATTTGATCCTATACCCGTAACGTACGCAGAGCTGTTTCCGTTACTGCTGGCTAAGGGGTATATTCAGACTAAGTCTCCCCTTTCAGTTCCGAAAAATCCGCCTTTTTGGTTTAAAGTGGATCAAACATGCCCTTATCATCAAGGAGGTTCAGGGCATAACATTGAGACTTGTCTCAATTTCAAATCCGACGCGCAAAAGCTTGTTAGGAGCGGGCTCTTATCTTTCAAAGATACGAATCCTAATGTTCTTATGAACCCGCTGCCTCAACACGAGAAAGCTGCAGTCAATCTGATTGAGAAAGAGACTAACAATGTCTATCAAATTCACGATGTACTCTTATTGGGGACCAATCTGGTCAAGATGCATTGTAGACAGAGTGGATATGGCCATGTGCCACCTCATAATTATCACCAGTGTGATATCTGCTCTAAAGACAACCAGGGTGTTCTGTAGTGCAAGCAGCTCTACAGGAACAAATGGATCTTGGATGGATCCAAGAGCACCGAGTTCGTAAAGTTAACATGGTTTACATGAATTCCAACGTCATTCAAAACCACGACATCCGTGCGATGAATGTCAACTTGGTGGCGATGCACTCAAGGCAAAGCCAGTATCATAACCTACCGCGGCACGATTACAGTTCCTGTCTGATTTATTTGATAAACAAACAGGGATGCTCTTTCATACAAGAGGCCCTCCAGCGTCAGATGGATCTTGGGTGGATCCAAGACTACCATGATAGGAACTCCTATCAAATTAACATGGTTCAGATCGTCGACATCCGCGTAATGGATACCAACCTGGTAGAGTTACATGCTGAGCAGGTCCGACTTGGATTCTTAATATCACATGACTATCAAAATTGTAAAGCGGGTTGCGAAAACGATCGAGGTTGTACCCTTGTCCAGGAGGCACTTCAGCACTTGTTAAATCACTGGTGGATACCAATCTATATGGACAAAGATACTCAGCAGATTAGTATCAATAACAGGAATCCTACTCGTCGTCAAAGTCAGGATGTCCGATCAATGGAAGGTAACCTAGTGAGGTTACATTGTATTCAAAGTGGGCGTGGCCAGGTGCCACCACACAACTATGACAGTTGTAGCGTCTGTGCAGAAAGTAACCAAGGGTGTTACCTTGTGAGAGCAGCTCTTCAGGGTCAGGTCGATCATGGAGAATTTCGTCCATATCCAGGTTCAGGACCCATCATTTGGTCGCCGAACTACCTTGCCGAGCAAGTTGAGGATGTTGTCACGATCTCTGGTCATCACAGAACCAGGGATGTTTTTGCCATCATCCCTCTACTTGACGAATCTAGAGCTCCCAACCGGGAACGGGTCAAGGTTACTTATGATGGTCAGAAAAATCAGAAGGTTCCCATAGTCACCTATCTACCGGGGCCACTACCGTATGAATCAGCTAAGGCAATCCCTTACAAATACGGTGCAACAATAATCGAGAATGGAAAGGAAATTCCATTACCCTCCGTCGTGAATATTGCAGACATCAGTCGTGTAACACGGAGCGGTCGAATCTTCAACCGAGGGGTTGGAGAATCCAACAAAGAAAAGGAACTTCAGGCAGAAATTCCTGATCCACCAGTCGGTCAATCTGGTAATCCCGACTTTTCAAAAGACAAAGATGAGATGCTAAAGCTCATCCAAAGGAGTGAATATAACATTGTTGATCAACTGTTACAGACTCCTTCAAAGATCTCAGTATTATCACTGTTACTCAGTTCAGAAGCCCACAGGGAGGCTCTACAGAAAGTCTTGGAGCAAGCCTTTGTGGAACAGGATGTAACAATCAGACAATTCGATAGCATTGTCTCTAACATCACTTCCTGCAATAATTTGGGATTTAGTGATGAAGAATTACCTGAAGAGGGTCGCCGTCATAACATGGCGCTCAACATTACAGTTAACTGCCAGGGCGATGCTTTAGCCAACGTACTGGTAGACACAGGGTCAGCCCTGAATGTTATGCCGAAGTCCACTTTGACGCAATTATCATTTAAGGGCCCTCCGATGAGAGTCAGCGAGGTCGTCGTCAAAGTATTCGACGGATCCAGAAAAAAAGTTATCGGCGAAGTTGATCTTCCCATAACTATTGGTCCTCACACTTTCCAAATCACTTTCCAAGTCATGGACATCCGGGCAACATACAGTTGTTTATTAGGAATACCTTGGATACATCAGGCTGGAGCGGTTACTTCAACCCTCCACCAAAAGCTAAAGTTTGTCAAGAACGATCAACTTGTCACGGTTTGTGGGGAACAAGCCTTGCTTGTGAGTAACCTATCATCATCTACTTGTGTGGAACCCGAGGAGGTTATTGGAACTCAGTTCCAAGCACTATCGGTGAGCAAGAACAATCAGTTCAAAGAAGGAACTTCAATTTCTTCATACAAAGATGCTATCAAAGCGGTCGAGAGTACCGATACAAAAGGATGGGGATAGCTTGTCATTCCCACTAACAATAAAATAAAGAAGGGTCTTGGTTTTTCTGCGACCTGTACCCAGACAGCCGCCAACGATGAAAGTCTTCATCCCCTTCAAAACTTCTTCCACAGTGGAGGTTTTCTTCACCCGGTGTCTCAGACAGTTCATGCTATCAATGAGGAAGATCCCTCTGACACAGATGAAGAATGGAAGTCCTACCTTAACAAGGACGGCTATATGTCTCGGGAAGAGATGCCTATGCCTTTTTGCTTTCCTACAGAAAGTCCGAGATTTATACCAAGATCAGAAGTCAAAATGATCTACGGAGATTGTGATCCGGAAGGATGCCGTGCTCCGCCAAATTCATTAGAGGAAGACACTCTGATGAAAGAAAACTTTGATCACAATTACTATGGCCCGATGGATGGTCTGCCAACGTGGCAGCCTTACCCAGGAAACTTGGGGCAAGAAAGTCAGCCGAACAATGAAACTCAGCTGAGCGTCATTGAACAGAATACCTGTGTCCCCGCCATGTCATGGGATCAACACTTAGGTCATTCGGAAACTACTCAACATGAAGATGAATTTGCAACGTTTGCAGGACTAGAATTCATCAACTATGCTTTTCTTGAGGTCAACGTCATCGAGAGGGATGACTTCTCCAGTTCCAAAGAAGTTTGGGACACCTTGGGACAACCGAGTGGAAAATACGACTTTATGGTCAAGTACACCGCTCCCGAAAGCTCTCGTATCAGGTTCGAAGATATCCAGTCAATTGGATGGGGAGATACAGCTGAGAGCACCAATGCTATGCAAAATGCAACAGAGGAATCCTCCTACGACAATTCTGCTTGGGAGACAGATTCCAATGATCCTGCTCCACCAAAAATCAGCGTCATTTCTGAAGACAAATAAAGGAAGGTGCCAGACTTTGTGATTCACCGAGGAGTTCGCCGCCAATGGGTTGTTGTCGAGGTTCCGAAGGTCGTTCGCCAGTCAAAGTAATTGCCATCTTTAAACCTTTCACCCTGCCCAGGTGAAACGGATGTTTTGATAGGGCTCGCTTTCTGTAAATTTCCCTCTTCGCTTCGCCCAAAGCGACAGAGTTTTGTTTTATAGGGCTGTAGTTTCAAGATTCGACTTGTTCATTAATAAAATAACGTCGTTCTGTAATTTCCGCATTAATTGCTATTTTCTCTTTTTGTTTTTTTCAGAAAATGGTAATCCTAAAAAATAAATAATGAAAACAAGCAGTAAAATAAATACACTGCACACACTTGCATTTTCTCTATCTCTTCTAAACACGAATCATCATGTCATGCAGATTGCTTGTTTTAAACCCAATTGAAACATACGATCCGATGCCTTCTCCCAACTTTGAATTCCCGGTATTCGAGGCTGAAGAAGAATTTGGCAACGAAATTCCAGAAGAGATCTCCCGACTACTCAGACAAGAGGAAAGGTTCATTGAACCTCACAAAGAGCCGTTGGAAACGGTAAACTTGGGTTCAGAAAAAGAGAGAAAAGAAATCAGGATCGGAGCACTGCTCAGTCCAACTGTCAAAGAAAGTTTGATAAAGCTTCTCAAAGAATTCCCCGATGTATTTGCTTGGTCCTATCAGGATATGCCAGGGTTGGATACCAGCATCGTGGAACATCACTTACCGCTAAGATCGGAATGTCCGCCAGTAAAGCAAAGGTTGAGACGGACTCACCCGGACATGGCCATCAAAATCAAAGAGGAGGTACAGAAACAGATCGACGCGGGTTTCCTCGCTACATCTGAATATCCTCAATGGTTAGCCAACATCGTACCCGTTCCCAAAAAGGATGGAAAGGTCAGAATGTGTGTTGATTACAGAGATCTAAACAAGGCAAGTCCAAAGGACGACTTTCCTTTACCACACATTGACATGCTGGTTGACAGCACAACAAAGTTCAAAGTATTCTCATTCATGGATGGATTCTCGGGCTATAATCAGATCAAAATGGCGCCGAAAAACATGGAGAAAACTTCGTTCATTACCCCATGGGGTACCTTTTGTTACAAGGTAATGCCGTTCGGTTTGAAGAATGTCGGGGCAACCTATCAAAGGGCCATGACTACTCTGTTTCATGACATGATACACAAAGAAATCGAGGTATATGTCGATGATTTGATTGCAAAATCAAGAACAGAGGATGAGCACGTTGAACATCTGTCAAAATTGTTCGAACGTCTAAGAAAATTCAAGCTCCGCTTGAATCCTAACAAGTACACCTTCGGTGTCCGTTCGGGGAAATTACTAGGGTTCATCGTCAGCCAGAAAGGAATTGAAGTTGATCCTGACAAGGTCAAGGCCATTCAAGAAATGCCTTCTCCGAAAACTGAAAAACAAGTCAGAGGATTCCCGGGACGTTTGAACTACATCTCCAAATTCATATTCCTTATGACAGCGACATGTGCGCCGATTTTCAAATTACTCAAAAAAAACCAGGATTGCGTTTGGTCAGAAGATTGCCAAACCGCCTTCGACAGTATCAAGGAATATCTGTTGAATCCTCCGATTCTATCACCTCCAGTGGAAGGGAGACCACTGATCATTTACCTCACAGTCCTAGAGGACTCAATGGGATGTGTACTTGGCCAACAAGACGAAACTAAAAGGAAAGAGTCTGCCATTTACTATCTAAGCAAGAAATTCACCGACTGCGAGACTCGGTACACAATGCTTGAGAAAACTTGTTGCGCTTTGGCTTGGGCAGCCAAACGTCTTCACCAGTACATGATTCGTCATACTACTTGGTTGGTCTCCGAAATGGATCCAATCAAGTACGTTTTCGAAAAACCTGCTCTCACGGGAAGGATTGCCCGTTGGCAGATGTTACTATCAGAATATGACATAGAGTACCATGCTCAGAAAGCCGTTAAAGGAAGTATTTTAGCCGATCATTTGGCTCATCAACCGATTGACGATCAAGAATCAATCGGGTTTGACTTCCCAGACGAAGATGTCATGTATCTAAAGATGAAAGATTGCGATGAACCGCTACCCAGTGAAGGGCCAGAACCAGGTTCCCAGTGGGGACTTATCTTTGACGGAGCAGTCAATCATTATGGAAATGGAATTGGGGCAATCATTGTTACCCCTCAGGGTACCCACATTCCTTTCACTGCTAGACTTACGTTCAAATGTACGAACAACGAGGCCGAATACAAAGCATGTATCATGGGTCTCGAAGAAGCGATTGATTTAAGGATCAAAAACTTGGACGTATACGGCGATTCAGCCCTGGTTATTAACCAGATAAAAGCAGATTGGAACACATACCAATCAGGATTGATTCCTTACAAAGACTATGCAAGGAGGTTGTTACCCTTCTTCAACAGAGTCGACTTTCATCACATCCCTCGTGATGAGAATCACATGGCTGATGCATTAGCCACTCTCTCTTCCATGATCAGTGTAGGTCGATGGAATGACATACCTAAGATCGACATCATGCGCCTTGAACGGACCGCTTACATCTTCGCGATTGAAGCAGTCATAGACGACAGACCTTGGTATCACGATATCAAATGCTTCCTTCAGAAACAAGGGTACCCATCCGGGGCACTCAGAAAAGACAGGAAAACCCTCAGAAGATTGGCTGGAAACTTCTTCCTGGGCGGTGACACTCTCTATAAGAGAAATTTTGACATGGTCTTGCTCCGATGTGTCGACAGACCAGAAGCAGACATGCTCATGAAAGAAATTCATGAAGGATCCTTTGGCACTCATGCCAATGGACGCACAATGGCGAGAAAAATTCTCAGGGCCGGGTATTATTGGTTGACCATGGAATCCGACTACTACAAGTACATGAGAAGGTGTCACAAGTGTCAGATATACTCCGACAAAATTCATGTACCGCCATCACATCTCAAAGTTCTTTCTTCCCCGTGGCCATTTTCCATATGGGGAATCGATATGATTGGTATGATTGAGCCCAAGGCTTCAAACAGACATCGGTTCATCCTGGTAGCCATTGATTATTTCACCAAGTGGGTCGAAGCAGCGTCATTCGCCAATGTAACCCGACAAGTGGTGGTCCGATTTATCAAAAACAATATCATCTGCCGTTATGGTGTTCCAAGCGAGATCATTACTGATAATGGATCTAACTTGAACAATAAGATGATGAAAGAGTTGTGTGCAGAGTTCAAGATCGAACACCATAACTCATCTCCCTACCGACCCAAGATGAACGGAGCGGTAGAGGCGGCTAACAAGAACATCAAGAAGATCGTTCAAAAGATGGTTGTAACCTATAAAGATTGGCACGAAATGCTACCCTTTGCTCTTCACGGTTATCGAACATCTATCCGCACTTCAACAGGGGCAACCCCTTTCTCTCTAGTATATGGCATGGAAGCAGTGCTCCCCATAGAAGTAGAGATCCCATCAATCCGGGTTTTGATGGAAGCTCAGCTCACCGAAGCTGAATGGTGTCAAAGTCGACACGACGAACTGAACCTGATCGAAGAAAAGAGAATCACGGCACTATGCCACGGTCAGTTGTATCAACAGAGAATGAAGAGGGCGTTCGACAAAAAGGTCCGACCTCGTGCCTTCAGAAAAGGAGACCTCGTGCTCAAGAAGATACAATCATTTCTCACTGATTTGCAAGGTAAATGGACTCCGAATTATGATGGCCCCTATGTGGTCACGAAAGCTTTCTCAGGCGGCGCCTTGAGACTTGCAACCATGGACGGAGAGGAATTTGCCTACCCCACGAATGTTGATGTAGTCAAGAAATACTTCGCCTGAAAAAAAAAAACTAAAAAAAACTAAAAAAAAAAAAAAACGGCTCGGTGGATTGAAAACCCGAAAGGGCGGTCTAGGTAAAAGTTAGAGACATGAAAAAAAAATCATCCCGATGGATTAGAAATCTCATAGTACAATCCAGGCAAAAATTAGGGATAATGGCAAGTAACTATGTTCAACAGAGGTAAGTCCCTCAGCAGCAGTTACAACATCATCTATCGGATGAAATCTCCAGTCAAAGGTCATCTTCGACGGAAGCTCAGGATGTCCCGAACTCAAAGTTGGTAGAAGGATAGTGGTCGTTATATTCCAACATAGCCCTTTTCCCTGTAAATTACCATTTTCTAACTTTGTATATACTCCTTGGAATCATGCGTTTGGCTGATCTCCATCTTATCAATAAAATTTGAGCCCTTGTGCTTTTGTTTGTAATTCTTTACTTGTTTTAGCTTTACAGAACGACGTTGTTTAAAACTTAATCAGCGATTCTTGAAATAAAACAAAAATAAATTTACTTGTTAAACTTTTTCTGCTTTTAAATTAAAGATGGCATTTCTTTTGACTGTTGAACATCAGAAGAACATCGATCGCTTCTCCCGAAGTAAGCGAACTTCAAAGTGCAGAATCAAAGTACTCCTTCTAAACCAGTTCGCCTGAATGAAGGGATCAACTGTGTCAGAGACCTTGTTTCGTCTGACATCCTCGGCCGAGTTCTCATCTCCTAAGCCCGATCAACATAGCTCCCAACGGGACTATCTCTCCCAAGCAAGGTGGAATTGCTATTTTGAACCAACGGTACTTCTTCGCCCCGCGATGACCGAGTATCCAGTCATGTTCATCTCTTAGTCTGTATGTTGCGTCAGTTTTGTCAGCATATACATACATACATCATGCATTTTTTATTTGCATTCACATTTCATATTGCATCACTATCACTCTAGTCGGTCTTGTCCCCTAGTGGTAGAAGTCCTCTCAATCGAGTTGTCAGTTCTTGCCTCGTCAGGAAATACTGTGTCTGAACAACCTCGCTTCCAGTTTAATTCTGGAAAGAAGTTGGTCCTTGACCACTTTGATAACTTGAACCTCTGAAAAGCCAGAGAAAACTTTTAATAAGCATCACTCTTCGCCATTGAAGATGATATCCTTGCTTTCCCGGATTAAGGAAAATCCACAGAGAAAGCCTCGTGATCAGAGATTCGGCAGCACGCCAGTTTTGCTCCGAAAAACCACTGATGAGAAGGTTATTGGCACCTCAAAATTGGATCCCATCATATGGCATTTCTCCGGGAAGATCCCAAGAAAAGTATGATGTAACCCCAAACGAAAACAGTCTCTCAAGAGACTCGCTTTCCCCAGTAGAATCGACAAATGGCGTCTCCAAAACAGAGAAGTTTGTGTACCTCTACAACTCAGACGAATGGGTTCCCCAGCAAGTCTGACATCAAAACTTTTTCCACTCAAATGGCATCTCCCCAGGAAAATTCGACGAGAAGTTTGAAGGAAAGCCGCTACGAATAGCGTCCCTTGTCAGTAAAGTTTATTGACAAAAGAAACTAAGACCAGTTCCTTGGTAGGAAACCAGGATCGAGGGGAAGTTTAAATCAGAAACTAAGACCAGTTCCTTGGTAGGAAACCAGGATCGAGGGGAAGTTTACAAAAGAGACTGAGACCAGTTCTTGGTAGGAGACCAGGATCGAGGGGAAGTTTACCTTTTCTAAGCATCATTGCTTAGCTAAAGAAGATGAATGCGTAAGCTACCATTCATAACCACCATCAAAATTTCGGGTATTCCGATATTTAATCCTCTTGCACCCCGAATGCCCGAATCCCTTCGTCATTCACACCTTCGGGTCCAAGAAGATTAAATAGGGGCATCTGTAATACCCCAAATTTTGACCACTTAGATTTCCCATCATTGTGAAAATCATCATCACAATATGGATGAACCATCATGCTTCATCAGTCTCCCCAAAGATGGGTGAGCATCCAATACAATCAAAATTAGGGTTTCAAGCCCTCTCTGAGTGCTTAGACAAAGGATCAATCAAGAAATGACATGATCTTCAACTTGTCTAATCTCTTAAACATCCACAATGGATCAAAAAGGACTCCCACTTCAAGGATTAAGCACAAGGCTGCTCCCTTCTAGGTGGATCAAGTCTCAAGATCGACAGTGTCACCAAATTAGGGTTTTGGTCGACCAGGGCCTCCAGATGGAAATTTTCATCTGGGCACAAGGCAATGATCCAAAACATGACCTAATATACTTCATGGAACCTCATGAACCCATGCATCAAGTCAATTTTGCCTCAGGGGATGCATTCATCAAAAATCAGGAATTAGGGTTTCTTGACCTAATTCACCCCTAAGTTGACTTTTGGGACAAACCATGAGCCAAGACCTCAAGACATGATTTGAGGGTCTCTAATATACCATATTGATCCATTTGGAACAATGGATTGATCCAAGAAGCTTGAGCAACAAGTCTCAATTTCATCTGCACCACAATTAGGGTTTTAAGGGAAAAGTCAACTGTAACTTTGACTTTTGACCAAGACATGCTCCCAAACCCTAATACATGATTGAATATACCCTATGACACCCATGGAACATGTCCATCAAGTTTGATTTAGGTCAAGGACATGATTTCCTGAAGAATTGCACAGTTTGGAATTCATCTGATAAAAAGTCAACTGTGCACAAAAGTCAACTTTGACTTTTTGAGATTTTTCACCAAAATGGATTTTTAACCCTAAAATGATGTTAATGTATGATTTGAATCATCATTCATCAAGAAAAATCAAGAAAAGTGAGATAACTTGTAAAAGGGGTAACCATAAAACTTAGAAATTTTTCTAAGTTAAAAATAAAGTGGCAAAGGTACCAACTTTGGAGGACCATAACTCCTAAACCACAAGGCCATTTTTTATCATCCAAAGATGGATTTGTAGCCCTCATTATCACCTACAAAAACTTCAACTACAAGTCATTCCAATTCATTAAGGACTTTGAGTTATGGAGTGATCAAAGTGGCTGAAAAGTGAAAATGTCATTTTTTCCAACACTTAGTGAAATTTTCACTAAGTCAGATTCTGCCTCACTTTTTGCCAAATGTAGGGGGATTTTTCACTTGGAATCAAAAGAGATCAAAACCAAACTTGTTCAAACAGTTGTTGTATCATGTAAGAGCTTTCCAAAATGGCCAAGAACATTGCCAAATTCAACCTACACCATGAGATACAACATTGCCAAGTTGCCTTGCTGAAATCTGTCAAGGCAAGGCAGAATTTGCAACTTTGGTCGATTTGCCAAAATTAGCCAAATTCAATTGCTCCTATCCACTTGGACACCTCAGAGGATTGAATCTAAAGGGGACAATCACTGAGCCAAGCCTCCAAAGTCCATGGAACAAGAAATAGCATGTTGAACCTAGAATGGCCAAAATAGGGACAAGACTTCAAATTTGGAATGAGGCATTCAATGGAACCATCAAGGTGGCATGGACTGAGCCATTCTCATCTGAAATCAGTCAAGACTTATCCAAGACCAAGGGAACTAAAGCTCTGTGCCCTAACCTCTAGTCAATGGCTAGAGGAGACTTGGATTTTCATTTGCCAACATTGGCCAAACCTACTTACCAGCTGCCATGCACTATTCCTTGCAAAAAAAACTTGCTCTACTATAAATAGAGCTCAATTGTGGTCAGTTTGAGTACACCAAATCCATCTAACAGATGCTTTCCTCAAAATCTCTTCTTTCACTCCAATTTTGCCTTCTAAGGCAAGTCACTATCGGGTTTTGAGTTTGAGAGCAATTCCAATCAAACCAATCACTCACACACCTCACATACATCACATATGAGCTGATCAAACACTTAGATTACTTCTGAAACATCAATTTCACAAAACCACCAGCTGGTTGCTCAAGGTTTTAACCAAAGTGCAGCTGAGGTACCACAAAATGATCCAGCCAATTTCAATCAAGTCCAACCATCCAAACACAATCCATAGGGTGTAGGGAAGCTGTTCAGATCATCACCACTCATCTGTAACACCTCCAAATCAAAAATCACTTTGAACTTTCTGTCACGACTTGGAGGTAAGCACATACTTGGTCATCTCTCAATCTATGCATATTTCCTCGCACAATAATTTGGCCATATGTTCATAATCATGCATGGAATGTTTTCCCTCAATTAATTGCATTGTTTGAATCGTGTATCAAAAATCCTAGCCTTCATGCAGAAATTAGGGTTCTTGAGGTCTCTTCGTGATTTCTTGTTGTATGTTTAATTTAAATGAAATTAAAGTACATAAGCATGATCGTGAGGTTGAGACGAGCATAATGATATGTGGATTGCATGATATGATTACGTATTCATGGAGATTGGATAGAAAATGCAAATCTGAGAAACCAAGAACACGCGCGTGTTCTTCAGCTTGTTCTTGGCGCCATTTTTAGAAATTCAAATATTTGAATTTTGTGATTTTGTTTAATTGATTCAAAAATTAATTTCTCTCTGAGTTTTAATGATTTTGAGTTGATTCTTTTTTTAATAATTCACAAAAATGTTAAAATATTTTATTTTCACAAAAAATCCCAAAAATATTATGTATTTCATATAATTGATATTTTTGCAAAGAATTAATATTTTAATTGTTTTTGACATTTTAAATATTTTTTCTACATTGATTTTGCAACTTTTAATGCTTTCTAATTATTTTGTAGGTCAATACTTAATTTTTGAAGCATTAATCCAAGATCACAATTTGTTTTCCATGTGTTAAACAATTTTTGATCATTTTAATTAAATTTTTATTCAATTAAATACATTTTGAAAACAAATTAGGGTTTTGGATTAATTCAACCCTCATAAATCATTTTCAAAACTTTTTGGGCCTCTTGAGAGAGTGTAAGACCCATCCCCCCTTGTACAAAAACTTTTTGGGCCTCACTCATTGTATAAGTCCCTCTGTACAAGTAAACGGCGCGATCGTCGCCCGTTTAAAAATAAAAAATCATCTGGGCCTCTCCTTGAGCTATAAGACCCATTCAAAACACTTTGGGCCTCTATTAGAGTGTAAGACCCAATCCCCCTTTTAACCAAAACATCTTGGGCCTCACTTATTGTATAAGTCCCTCCGCGTTAAAAGAAAACCTCGGCGCGATCGCCATTTTTAAAACGAAAAATCATTTGGGCCTACCCTCGTGTTATAAGCCCCTCTCTTTTCTTTAAACCTTTTTGGGCCTCTTGAGAGAGTGTAAGACCCATCCCGTTGTACAGAAAACCTTTTTGGGCCCCAGTCACTTGTATAAGTCTCGCTGTACAAAGTCAAACAGTGTGCTCACTGATAAAACCCTGGGCCTCTCCTTGAGCTGTAAGCCCCAAATCTTTATTTTTCAAAGCACTTTCTCCTTTGATTTTGAATATACTGTTGTTGTCAATCTTTCTTTGTTGAACAACTAACCAAACAGCATGGAAGCACTACAACCGAGTAAGTGGTTATCGCTTTCATTTACTGCTTTCATATTATAAACTGTATTGTGGGGCTGCTCACTGTAAGTCTCCTTTCATAAACTCATATCTACTGTGTAATAATAGTATAGATATTTCGAGTTTCCCCGGCAACTACGTCTAGAACTAGGTGATGCCGTTTCATTTATTCGTAGAAATAGACGCCTAGATCCCCAATAGGAGCACCAGATACAGTCTTCTCTTCGGCTGTCCTCCTTAGGAATCGTCAAGAAGCTCTGCTCCCCAAGATGAATGTATTCTCCGTGAATGGCATCTTTGAGTTTCTTCAAAATTCTCGAACTTTCCTGACTTGATCTATCCCTTGTGGATAGCTTGCCTTGAATGTCTCGGGGTTTGGGTACCCACTACGGTCATAATCTTGGACCTTAACTAAGGAACCCTCTTTAAAAGCTAAAAGTCGCTGGATAGTAAACCTCGCACGTTTACCAGTG